>JAZKLR010000404.1:0-1409173 GCA_037103525.1 Ganaspis brasiliensis
GATTGCCGAGGTTAAAACTTTATTAAAAATAATCGAAATTAATCAATTAATTAAATAAAAATAGCGTTTCCATTCTAAGAACAGTTGTGAATTAAACAATTAAACTATAACTCACAATCGATTATTAACCAATCAAAACGAATTATTATTAATCCCATCTATTATAAAATAAAATATTCTATGTAATAAGTGCTGAATAAATAAAATATTCTATTGTACTACGACAGAATAACAGTATTATAATAATATATTAGTTGTATTATTATAATATTATTATAAGTTTGTAATGTGTTATATAATATCGCCACTATAAAATTGCCAGTATTGTGCCAGAGCTGACCCTTGTCGTTAATTCTGGCATTTCACAACTAGAATAATGTTGCTTTTATAAACAATTACAATATTTTATTATTTTTATTATTATTATTATTGTTATTATTATTATACACAATTTAAATAAAAAAATTGTTTAAAATACAAATGAATTTAAAAATTAACGTATTCCCTTCGCCAGGAAGTAAAAGGTTCAGCAAATTCGATGCAAATTTCTCACTACGCATAATATCTCAGTCTTTTCTTTCAAATTTTATTGAATATTTCAATTTTTCATATTTATTATTTTTATACATATATATCTTATATACCTTATTTTTATTATTTTCTGAAAATTAAAATATTTTTTCAATTTTTAATTATCTTTGATTTGTTTCGATATTTCAAACATTGTTAACTATTTATCTAACTTTTCAATTCTTTAATTATTTATATTATTTTTTTTTATTATTTTTTTTAATTTTCAATTATTTTCGTTCAATCCCCTGTTTTTTTTTATAATTGCCAAAAGGCTATTACTTATTTCTCTTAAATTAAAACTTGTACTGTTCAATTTTAAATTCTTTTTATCTTTTTTATATGTTCTCTCTAATTCTAATTATTTTCTTTTATTTCAATAAACGTCTGAAAGTTTTAAGTATTTTTTTTTAAACTTTCCTTTATTCAAAATATTTTATGTAATTTGTTTAATTAATTCCTCAAATTTTAATTATTTTTATATTTTAATTTATTTATTTCAATTTTGAACTATGTTTTTTTTTTTATTTTAACTATTTTCTCTAATTTTTCATTATTTTAATTAATAATTATTTAGTTTAATTTCAATAATTTTGTTGCAATTCTTTTTAATTCTAAAAATATTATAAATTTTATCCTAAATAAATATTTATTTTATTTATATTAATTGATTTTTAATTGCTATATATAAAATATGTATTTCTTTTATTCGATAAATAGTATTTACCGATTTTTATTATTTATTATTGTATTTTATAATTTTTTAAAATATATGAAAAACTAATGCTAGTAAATAAATAAAATAAAAGAAAACAAAATTAAATAAGATAATAATACAATTAAACAAAATTTTGAATATAGAGCCGAAAGTAGAAAACAAACCGTCGGTACGATACCACGCCAGTACTGCCTACTGTTGGCGCAGTACGGAGAGCCCGTACAGATATACCGTTGGCGAACCCTTGGCTTGTACACAGCGTTCTATGTTGTCTATGTTTTATCAACGGCAAAACAAAATAATAATACCTTTTACAAGTGCTGGCTATGACCAATTTGTCTGTATTTTTTTTTGATTTCCTTAAATAATTAAAACAATTGTCCGACTCTTGAATTTCGATAAATAAGAAAATTTTTTTTTATTTTTTATCGAAAAATATATTTTATAAAAGCAAATTTTTCCCAAAAACAAAACTTTTTAACTAATAAAATATCTTTACCAATCGTATAAAAAATTCTTACTATAAATCACAACTAATTTCAAACGATGTAATATGATAATAATATATCCTGATTACAACTTACCCTTTAGTTTCCCCGTTTCTCCGAGCTCTTTCTACTCGTTCCCAACAGCGAACCAATATCTGGACCCCGATCCAGAGGAACCTTAAAGAGGATTCACAGTTCCTTAGAAGCCTCTCGGGAACCACATCCCACATTATAGGGATGCATCCATATGCATCCCTAAGCCCCCTCGTTTTTGCATCCAACTCTGGATATTTCGCTAGAGTTTTCTCCCACAAAACACTCGTCAAATCCTCCACATCGTGTTCTGCTTGATCCATTACCGCAGGAACTCTATTTTTCTGATCACACATTTTTCTCTTCACGTCTTTTTCGTCACAAATCCAAATCACGACTAAAATCTAACTGAATAACTACTCTGATTTCAAACACCCAAAAGAAACTAGAGAGATGGAAGATCTTTTCTAAACATCGCAATCAATAATTATATCAACAAGACGTGACACATCTTAACGCGACGAGAAATAAAACAGCCACCCGAACAATCCACTCAAACCAAGACCAAATTAAGAGAAACTCTCAACAACAAAAATTCCTTTTCTATCTCAACTCAAAACCATACGTTTTCCCTTAATTAGATTATACACCAAATTTCAATCCTGCCAACATCATCGAGGACGAAGAAATTTCCAAGAGGGGAAGGCATTCACCCACTATACATTTTTTCATTCTAATTATTTTCAATAATTATTATAACCCAACAAACATTTATCTAATAAAACTTTAATTAATAAAATAAATTTATAATAATAAAATAACACAAAATAATAAAAATCATTTAATTAGTTATTTAAACAATAAGTTTTGCTACAGTTCAAAAATATATATATTAATTTTAAATTAACACCCTATTTTTATTATTATTTTTCAATAATTATTATAACCAAAATAAAAACGTTAATTAATATATTCAACTTATAATAATAAACTAACACTAAATAATTAAAAATTATTAGAATATCAATTCTAATATAATAATATAATATCTAATATAATAATATATTTATTTTAAATTAACACCCTATTTTTATTAATATAATCTAACAAATATTTGTTTAACAAAATTATTAAATATTTAATTATTTTATGTAATATTCCTTACTATTTTAAATAAAAAAACAAACAAATAATTAAATAAATAAATAAACAATAGATAAATAATAGGAGTCGTAAATATATTAATGACCTAAAATAAAAAGAAATCATACTCATAGAATATCCAAATTATCATTTGGACTTATTCTGAAACTATAGTTCAAACGCCTTGCATATCCATGCATAAGTTTCATCCTTCATTCTCTTGCGTACTTCGTCCAGCATCTCCCCTTCTGATCCTATTTTTAGACTCACGCGCGACAGAAGAGGGGACTCTTGAACGAAGCCTCTTCGACACCCAACACAAACGTAGAGTAGAGCTAGTAGAGGGGAAAGAGTCTTCGTATTTTACCTATACCGGATGCGTCCCGAAGACCAACTTATTTTCCACGTAAACCCGACTTCCTCTTCGCGGTGGCTGTTGAACAAGAGCAAAAAGGGGATGCGTTCTAATTTCCTTAATTATTGATATAATTCAATAATTTTTTTTTGTATTGTTCTGTTTCATTTTCCCTACAATTTCAACTCTTATTAATCACACGAAGAACAATAAAAGCAATAATAAATAAAAATGGTGCAAATAATCATAATCATGACTTAACCTTATGCCATTCTACTAACAGATATACATTCGCAACATTTAATTTGAACATCTCAAAAGTCTAAACGAATAAATTACCTAATATTATACAAGGAAAATTGTAACTTTTCTTAATAATTAAATAACATAGCTTTTAAACTTTTCACAGATAAGGATGTCGTCACTTCGGAATTTGGTCATACTTTTCCTCATTACTATTACCAACGCTAATCCCGAAAATTACCAAATAACCATATTTGAGAAAAATCCGGGTCTGTTCTTCGAAAAATTAAACACGGTACGATTCATTCAAACTTATTGGCGGTTAACAATTTTTATCGATTTAAAAAAATTACAAGACAACTTTCCAACAAAGACCTTAATAAATGAGATTGACACTGTTTTTGTCAATTGTGCAAAACCATATACCGAACCATGTACTGAGGCAATAAGACCTCATATCCTGAAAGAAAAGGTTTTCCAAGCTAATAACCTTTTTCAAAATGCAAAAAGTCTATTAACCAATCTAAATCAAACCCCATTAGACGTCGAAAACCTACCAATAACCATAAGAAAACGAAGATCCCCACTAGATTTCATTGGTCAAGCTTTAAAACCTATTATAGGCGTATTAACGACTGAAGACGGAGAACAATATGACGAAGCAATAGACGAACTCTACGAACTCAATAAAAATTTGTCACATCTTGTAGGACAACAAACTCACATAGTTCGATCTAACCTACAAATTCTACAAAAGGAAGCTGAACGCCACTCGGAAATTTTAAATCATGTACGAAATAACTTAAAAGAATTAAATACTGTAACAGAAACCCTAAATCGTAAACAGTACTACGCATATCTGGCACAATGGACACAAAGTTTCGAATCAAAATTGGATCATTTTTCTCATGCTATCAAACAAATAATAAACATTATACTATCGGCTAGAGAAGGAAAATTTCATCCTGCATTATTAACTTCAGAACAACTCGAAGACATCAAGTCCAAACTACAAGAAATAAACAAAATTACTGATTTTCCGACACAAGGACCAAAAATTTTAGCAGAAGAAATTTCACTTTTAGCAAAGACAAAAATTGGTTACTATAAAGAAAGACTTTTAATTGCAGTAGACATTCCCCTATTAAATAAAATTACTCATAAATTATATAAAATCCATTCCTTTCCAATACCACAAAATTCTAACTTTAAAAACTATTCAGCTTACATTATACCCGAAACACCGTATATAGTTATCTCAGAAGATAGGCGCGCATACATTTACATGGACCAAGAATCCATAAACACCTGTTTAAAGACCGATTCATATAGCATTTGTGACAATCACCAACCTATTTTTGAAACAAATGCCTTAAAAACTTGTGAAAGTCATTTATTACTGGAACCTAATGATAAAAACTGGAATTTGTGTGATATTAGAATAAAACCCAACACGAAAACTTATTGGAATAAGATTGGAACTTTAGGAGGCTGGTTATTCTCTACTCCAATCCAAGAAACTATAACTATTACTTGTCCAAATGAATATGAAAGACAAATTAAAATCTTTGGATTCGGACTTTTGCGACTAGCAACTAATTGTGTTGCTAGAAGTCATTATGTGACCCTAATTGGGGCATCGATTCAAAATACTGGAATAGAATATTTATACCAACCCGACTTACCCCTAAACATCACTACGATCATAAAAAACGTAGATAATATGGAAAACTTGACTTCACTAAATGAATTTTTATTAAAAGATGAATTGTTCAGATCAAGTAAACGAGAAGATCTTTCGACAGGAACACCTCTTGCCGAAATCGAAAATAAGCTACATAATTTGAGCACCCATCAAAGACAAGCACATTCCAATTTCTACCGTGACCTTTTTAGAGGATTGACATTAATGGGAATATTCGGAAGTGGAATCACGTTATATTTGATTTTCCAATTCACCAAAGGACACTATAGAAAGTAACAAACAACAAGGAATTTTTTTTTTAATTAAGCTTTTAGTCAAGCTTTTACTCTCTCTAAAGGCAGTAGCAGTATTACTTTTCTAAAATTCATTTTATTATTATCTAACATCTTATTTTATAATAACCTAATTTCTAAAAAGGATAGATTAATAACCAATTTTTCCAAATAACATAATGGCAATATACCAAGAGTTGTGCTATTAAATTATCTATATAACCATAATTTTTGTTGCTGTTACCACAATGCTTTAAAAGTAAATAAATAAGTGGAATAATAAAATACTTGACAATATTGAATTTTAGCATACTATTATTGACACTATTAGTATAATATTACCATTACTCACTTATTATTTTTAATATTATAATTTTTTTTTTCTTAACAAAAAGAAATATATATATATATTCCAAGTACCAATAGCCCGCTTGTGTGTGCATGCATACGGACTAAATACACACGTGCACGTACGGCATGATACACACCGGTAGCTCGATCTTAGCTCACATAACACTGCTTGATTAAAGAGCAAAGAACGAGAAACCAAAACAAAAACCAGAAGAAAATTAAAATGATTAAATTTCATTTGAATTTTCTAAAATTTTTATTATTTAATTTGCAACTAAAAATGCCTCCTCTATTAATTTTAATAAGGTAAATCTTGAAGTAAAATTTGAGTAAAATTTATTTTAACCAAGAGATATATAGTAATGAATTCTACAATCCCTATTTTTAATTTTTATTCAGAATTCATAAGAAAATTAATGGGCAGAGCAATTATTGATACATTGAATAAAAACACGTTATAATAAATTCCAACAATAAAATTATATCCATATAATGCACATATATAGACCCAGTAAAAGATTCACAAATGGCATGGTGCAGCGCCAGTACAGGCGTGCCGCAAAACCGTTACAAAAACTCCTCTGACATGTAAAAATTTTCCTAACGTCTTGAAAATTGAAAATTAAAAGAATCTCTAAATAAACAACCCAGTATCCAGATTGTTTTATCATTTAACCAATTTTTAGCAAAATTCATGCACTAAAATGTTCTAAATAACGAATACATACAAATAATCTTACAAACATCAAATATGTGAATCGTGGTGCTGCCTACACTGGCCTAGTACAGAAACTTCTTACTGTGACATTACACATTTAACAATACACAAAAAATTATACGATAATTAGACCTCATTTTCAAAATTTTTAAGTTCTTGATAATCGGGATTCTCTATCTTATGCTTCTGGATAAACATACGACGGTTCTTCAGGACCGTATTAAAGTCGGGAACCCAAAACTTGGGGATATCAACACGTGTCCGCTGAAATAAAAGACGCATACAAATTACAGACTAAACCATACAAAAATTATATAAAAATACTCCCTAAATTAAAACTGTATCTCACCAACTCCCAATAATTTGCGGGTAATGTGCGGTGGTTTTGGAACACATAAAATTCTAGAACCTTGACTAAGGCTAAGCATTTGCGGACAGGAGTCCATTCCAAGCCTTCAAAACCTTCGGGTAATTCCGAAAAGTTAATCTCAGAGGAAGCGTCGTTCCTTTTTGAAAGTTTGCAATCTTTCCTTTTTACCCTGATCGCAGCCGGATGTAGGACCCCCCACTGTAATAAAAACGCATTTTTGTCTCAATACGAAATTTAACATTGACTTTAAATCTATTCATTTTTTTTTATTATTCTTACCACGCGCCAGTAACCCCTTCTCAAATATCCCAGCTCTAAATTTGATTTCGTATATTCTTCGCACCATACAAATTTAGCGTCGGAAAACGAAGGCCGTTCTTTCCAAGGAATAGAAGGACTACGTAGTATACCCCCAATTGGGCACAATAAATCATAAACCTCCCATTTTCCTACGCGCATGATTGTCCTAACAAAAAAAAAAAAATCGCATGTAAGCTTATTACCTTTCATCTTCCTGAAGTTTAAAGACACATTTAAAAATGACAAAATGCACGATTAAAAACTTACCCCCCGACTGTCGCGTCCCTTCTAGCTCGTTCAACTTCCTCCCTACATCGCAATAACACCTTTAATCCAATGTTTAAGAATCGAATAGAGGATTCACACTCTGTTAATTCCTCCGGGGCCATCACGTCCCACAGCAAGGAAATTTTCCCACATTTTTTCCGGTATTTTCGCAATTCTGGCGTTAATTCGGGAAAAATCACCTGGATTTTCTTCCACAGCACACTCATTTCACTCCCCCCCGAAATATCCACAACCTCTCTTAAAGGAGGAACTCGAGGATCCAATTCACACATTTCTTTTTCCACAATAGACACAAAAGAACACAACAAAACGCACACTCTTGAACCTAATTTCCTGTGCCACAGTTAAAACACTACTAAATCAAAGTCTTGGAAGGATCACACGATTCAAGCTTTAGTTACCAGAGATTCATTTAGCGACACTTCTAAAATCCTAAACAAAATATCGTAATCAACCACGTAGCAACACATCAAGGCGTGAGTTCATCTTGCCAGATGGCCCGAGTCGGTACAGCATAATAGTAACCCAGGTTATAGAAGGTCATATTCTATTTGCCTTCAAAACCATTTTTATCAAAATATTTGAAATCAATTTATCTACACCAATTAACCCTTTACAAGTCCACACACATATGTATATATGTGTGTGCATGTGTGTGGAAGCACGTGAGCATGCATAAATAACCAGTAATTTTAAGCGATTATAACCTTTCCTTAATTTTTTTTTGTAAAGTAAAATAAAGGCCGCATATTATTTTTATTATTAAACCTTGAAATCTTAACCTTAGTCATTTATTCTTGTATTCAAAAAACGAAAATATGACTAATCTTTTAAATAACAAAATACTTTTGGGATATATATGATTTCCAAATACAATAAAAATAAAATAAGTATAGTTACGTTACTAATAAACCCTTATCACAATAACCGCTTTTGGCCTTGTGTATACTTCCTTGAATGTTTACATGTACCTCACGCCTGCAACGCACCAGTTTCTCGTTGTTCATTCCTCTAAGACTGGTTGTTTAAATGAAGGGGCAACGAGAAACGAAAATTTAAAACAAAGAAAAATGTAAAGTAAATTTATCAATCCAACCTTCAAATTTTTCTATTTTGTTAAATTACGTTAAAAATTTATTTTTGAAGGAAGCTTTTGTTGTAAATTAAAATATATTAAGAACATTCGAGAATCAATACAAGCGTGCACATAAACGAAAGAACTTACGGTTTTTCGACTTTTTGATTTAATATTTCAAAAGATAAGAATAAAACATAAAAATATATATATATATATATAAGTCGAATAGACGCAAGACGTCAATATAAATATTTTCCATTAACGACGTCCATTCATTAAGCTCATCCAAATGAATAATCAAATGTTAAATTCGACAATCAAACAAATGAAATATTAATAGAAAATAAAATTTAAATAAAAATATATAACTCAAATCAATGTATTTTCTTCAAATATAAACGATACAAATGAATGCGAAAATTCATACAAGCTTATTATTGTTAGATACACGCGTGTCTTTATTTATATATATAAAAATGTACTATATATTAAATTGATTAAAGGATGCGCGACGCTTTAGCACAAAGTACAGATTTATAACGAACGATGCCCTAAAATCTTAAGTTAAAACGTTATACTTCAAACAAAATGAAAGATTATTATTAGTTACCAAAGTCTGTTTGATTTATCATCGTTATTTTTGTATTATCATAAAAGAAATTAATTGAATATTCAACTATCTATATAGAACAAAAGGAAGTAATTTTGTGTTGTTAAAATCCGAAGATTTCAAATTTTTCTTGAGCTTAAATAAACATAAATAAATTCTTGACAAACAATACTCACACTTCATGTAATATTCCCTAATCTTGTAAACATTTTTTGTAAACACATTCTTATTGTTATTTATGATGCCGTCGAAACACAACAACACTGCACTTTGATTTTCACACGAATCCTTAATCCTAAAATCTTCCCACTAAGATGCCATGCCTAGCAAGAATCTCGTGGAAACGCAGGATCTCATTTCTATCATCGAGGTTGGTGAACCTTAGAAGAACTCCACTTCGAGAATCAAGAAGACGATCAACGATTGTAATGGAACCTACAGGATTCATCCTCAGGAGGTCCCGAACTACATCAGTAACCTCAAGGGGTGGATTGATCATTGTTAAACCCCACATAGTCAGAAGGTACGCCCGATGAAAATCTTCCAAGGCCGACAGTCGGTTACCTAGTTGGGCTATTAAACCAGACGCATCTGCCCAACGGCCGAGTTCAATTTGACTTAAAGTTCCACCCACATTCCGAGGATTACTACTTCTGGACCATGACGATAAAGTTTCACCCGCATTCCGAGGATTGCTACTTCTGGACCATGACGACACTCGATGATCTGAAGTACTAAGAAGGGTTGGTGGATGATATACTTCCTGAACTCTGGGACTTTCAACCCCCGAGGGCGCCAAGGACTCATAAACTATTTCCACACTTTGTGATCTTAGCTGATGCTCTTCTTCATTAGTATAAATTATGGATCTGACTTCTAACGAACCACCATTCGATAGACCAAGATTGATAGATCTTACTATTGTAATTGAAGATTCTTCAGACATTATTAACCCAAAATTTACACACAAAAAAATAAAGGGTGTATTTAGTGATCTAAAAATGTCCGTCGGATCCTAAGCTCTTGAAGATACTGAGCTTATCCGTACACTCAACAAGTCATCATACTCTTCCAAAACAAATAAAGGCTCAGAAGCAAGGACAAATGAATTTGTCGATTACTAAGAAGTATCTGTTATCATAAACGCCGAAGCATCAATACCATCACGCATCTAGTGACAACGACTCCATACCAGACGAGAAACTTGATATAAACAAAACAGCCACTTCCCTGACGCAGCCTCTTCAAGAAGAACATTTATTCCACAAAATTCCGCTTCCACTTACCTTCTACATCACTTACCTTACCATCCCTTTAATTTCTTGAACAAGAAAACAAACCATGGAACACACTTATAAAACAATTAAATTTGAGTCACAATGTTTTCACAATCTGTAAATTAAAACACGTTAGAACCAAATGTAAACCTTTATATTTCATTGAGGACAATGACAATTGTAAGAGGGGAAGGCTGTTACGATCGGACTATATCTTTTTGATGTTGTTTTATTATTGCTTATATATAAATATAAGTAATTGTATTCTTTATATACAATATCTTAAATATTATTTGAGATACAATCTGTAAAAGAATTACAACTCCTAGACAGAACATAATCAATTGAGAAGAAATAAAATTAGAGCACAAATAATTGCATTCGGATGCACGTGCAGCCTTCTTTTCGGTCACGTATTCACGTTATTGCCCGATCATAAGGGATATTAGCACACCGTTCCAAACGACTTCGAAGGTTTATACTTTACGCGACGATACAAAACGATAAAGTACCAACGTAATTAAATGGTGCACGTCTTTTCATTCGTCAACGGAGACGTAACCCCTCCTGCTTATCTAGAAATGACCTGATCCGGGTTCAACCACTCTTTCTTGTCATATATTGACAACACAAATGCAGATTTCATTTCTATAAAAGTTGGAGGATGTTCCACGCCCTCCGATCAGATTTCTCCAGTTCTTTGACGTGTGAAGATCGGTTTCTAATCCCGTCGACGGCGACGCCCTACGCGACGATATTCTAGAATTTGGTTTTGATCAACTTGAAATAAGTATAACGTTTTAATAAAGGGGATCATCTCAACCATTGCAAATAGATTATCCGACGGCAAGTTGACGTAAAACTTTGAACTAATTTACGGTATTTAATTGTTAAAGTTCGGCAACGATAACAAACAATTATTTTCACCGAGAGTTCAACAAACTCAAAATTGTGCTACGCGCATCCTTGCTGCGTATAGGTAAGACTTAAGAGTATATTATAACACCAAACGTACACCTACTATTGTACTTTTTCTTATTATCTTTATAATAAATATCTATTATACCATATTCCTATTTTTGTCTCTTTTCATCTTTGTTAATTTTCTTTTACTTTTATAACCTAATCAAGAACAAAGCAATAACAGCTCCCATAGAGCTGAAACAGTAAGTATCTCACATAAATAAAAAGCACAAGCCTTACCAACTTGTGCGAAAAAGCAAAACAGCTCCGAAGGTAAATTCAATATTTACATCATTTTTGGTCACGCAATTGTTACTTAATCGTAACATCATTTTCGGCCTTTTTACATGCAAAAATAAAGGGGTCAGCTGATGGGAAAAATTTCAAAAATTTTATTTTTAAAAAATTGCTTTTCGTTGTTAATTTGAATCTCAAACATCTAGTAAATCAAAAATTTTAGCTATAAAGAAAGAATTTAAGAAAAAAACATTTTTCGGAAAATTTCATTTTCGGCCTTTTTACATGCAAAAATCAAGGGGTCAGCTGATGGGAAAAATTTCAAAAATTTTATTTTTTTAAAATTGCTTTTCTTTGTCAATTTAAGTTTCAAACATCTAATGAATCAAAATTTTTAGCTATAAAGAAAGAATTTAAGAAAAAAAAATTTTTCGGAAAATTTCATTTTCGGCCTTTTTACGTGCAAAAATCAAGGGGTCAGCTCATGGGAAAAAATTTCAAAAATTTAATTTTTAAAAAATTGCTTTTCGTTGTTAATTTGAATCTCAAACATCTAATAAATCAAAAATTTTAGCTATAAAGAAAGAATTTAAGAAAAAAAAATTTTTCAGAAAATTTCATTTTCGGCCTTTTTACATGCAAAAATCAAGGGGTCAGCTGATGGGAAAAAATTTCAAAAATTTTATTTTTTTAAAATTGCTTTTCGTTGTCAATTTAAATTTCAAACATCTAATAAATCAAAAATTTTAGCTATAAAGAAAGAATTTAAGAAAAAAAAATTTTTCGTAAAATTTCATTTTCGGCCTTTTTACATGCAAAAATCAAGGGGTCAGCTGATGGGAAAAAATTTCAAAAATTTAATTTTTAAAAAATTGCTTTTCGTTGTTAATTTTAGTCTCAAACATCTAGTAAATCAAAAATTTTATCTATAAAGAAAGAATTTAAGAAAAAAACATTTTTCGGAAAATTTCATTTTCGGCCTTTTTACATGCAAAAAACAAGGGGTCATCTGATGGGAAAAATTTCAAAAATTTCATTTTTTAAAAATTGCTTTTCGTTGTTAATCTGAATCTCAAACATCTAGTAAATCAAAAATTTTAGCTATAAAGAAAGAATTTAAGAAAAAAACATTTTTCGGAAAATTTCATTTTCGGCCTTTTTACATGCAAAAATCAAGGGGTCAGCTGATGGGAAAAATTTCAAAAATTTAATTTTTAAAAAATTGCTTTTCGTTGTTAATTTGAATCTCAAACATCTAATAAATCAAAAATTTTAGCTATAAAGAAAGAATTTAAGAAAAAAAAAATTTTCAGAAAATTTCATTTTCGGCCTTTTTACATGCAAAAATCAAGGGGTCAGCTGATGGGAAAAATTTCAAAAAAATTATTTTTAAAAAATTGCTTTTCGTTGTTAATTTGAATCTCAAACATCTAGTAAATCAAAAATTTTAGCTATAAAGAAAGAATTTAAGAAAAAAACATTTTTCGGAAAATTTCATTTTCGGCCTTTTTACATGCAAAAATCAAGCGGTCAGCTGATGGGAAAAATTTCAAAAATTTAATTTTTAAAAAATTGCTTTTCGTTGTTAATTTGAATCTCAAACATCTAGTAAATCAAAAATTTTAGCTATAAAGAAAGAATTTAAGAAAAAAACATTTTTCGGAAAATTTCATTTTCGGCCTTTTTACATGCAAAAATCAAGGGGTCAGCTGATGGGAAAAAATTTCAAAAATTTAATTTTTAAAAAATTGCTTTTCGTTGTTAATTTTAGTCTCAAACATCTAGTAAATCAAAAATTTTATCTATAAAGAAAGAATTTAAGAAAAAAACATTTTTCGGAAAATTTCATTTTCGGCCTTTTTACATGCAAAAAACAAGGGGTCAGCTGATGGGAAAAATTTCAAAAATTTCATTTTTTAAAAATTGCTTTTCGTTGTTAATCTGAATCTCAAACATCTAGTAAATCAAAAATTTTAGCTATAAAGAAAGAATTTAAGAAAAAAACATTTTTCGGAAAATTTCATTTTCGGCCTTTTTACATGCAAAAATCAAGGGGTCAGCTGATGGGAAAAATTTCAAAAATTTAATTTTTAAAAAATTGCTTTTCGTTGTTAATTTGAATCTCAAACATCTAATAAATCAAAAATTTTAGCTATAAAGAAAGAATTTAAGAAAAAAAAATTTTTCAGAAAATTTCATTTTCGGCCTTTTTACATGCAAAAATCAAGGGGTCAGCTGATGGGAAAAATTTCAAAAATTTTATTTTTAAAAAATTGCTTTTCGTTGTTAATTTGAATCTCAAACATCTAGTAAATCAAAAATTTTAGCTATAAAGAAAGAATTTAAGAAAAAAACATTTTTCGGAAAATTTCATTTTCGGCCTTTTTACATGCAAAAATCAAGGGGTCAGCTGATGGGAAAAAATTTCAAAAATTTTATTTTTTTAAAATTGCTTTTCGTTGTCAATTTAAGTTTCAAACATCTAATAAATCAAAAATTTTAGCTATAAAGAAAGAATTTAAGAAAAAAACATTTTTCGGAAAATTTCATTTTCGGCCTTTTTACATGCAAAAATCAAGGGGTCAGCTAATGGGAAAAAATTTCAAAAATTTTATTTTTTTAAAATTGCTTTTCTTTGTCAATTTAAGTTTCAAACATCTAATAAATCAAAAATTTTAGCTATAAAGAAAGAATTTAAGAAAAAAACATTTTTCGGAAAATTTCATTTTCGGCCTTTTTACATGCAAAAATCAAGGGGTCAGCTAATGGGAAAAAATTTCAAAAATTTTATTTTTTTAAAATTGCTTTTCTTTGTCAATTTAAGTTTCAAACATCTAATAAATCAAAAATTTTAGCTATAAAGAAAGAATTTAAGAAAAAAAAATTTTTCGAAAATTTTCATTTTCGGCCGTTTTACATGCAAAAATCAAGGGGTCAGCTGATGGGAAAAATTTCAAAAATTTTATTTTTAAAAAATTGCTTTTCGTTGTTAATTTGAATCTCAAACATCTAGTAAATCAAAAATTTTAGCTATAAAGAAAGAATTTAAGAAAAAAACATTTTTCGGAAAATTTCATTTTCGGCCTTTTTACATGCAAAAATCAAGGGGTCAGCTGATGGGAAAAATTTCAAAAATTTAATTTTTTTAAAATTGCTTTTCGTTGTTAATTTGAATCTCAAACATCTAATAAATCAAAAATTTTAGCTATAAAGAAAGAATTTAAGAAAAAAAAATTTTTCGAAAATTTTCATTTTCGGCCGTTTTACATGCAAAAATCAAGGGGTCAGCTGATGGGAAAAATTTCAAAAATTTTATTTTTAAAAAATTGCTTTTCGTTGTTAATTTGAATCTCAAACATCTAGTAAATCAAAAATTTTAGCTATAAAGAAAGAATTTAAGAAAAAAACATTTTTCGGAAAATTTCATTTTCGGCCTTTTTACATGCAAAAATCAAGGGGTCAGCTGATGGGAAAAATTTCAAAAATTTTATTTTTTTAAAATTGCTTTTCTTTGTCAATTTAAGTTTCAAACATCTAATAAATCAAAAATTTTAGCTATAAAGAAAGAATTTAAGAAAAAAAAATTTTTCGAAAAATTTCATTTTAGGCCTTTTTACATGCAAAAATCAAGGGGTCAGCTGATGGGAAAAATTTCAAAAATTTTATTTTTTTAAAATTGCTTTTCTTTGTCAATTTAAGTTTCAAACATCTAATAAATCAAAAATTTTAGCTATAAAGAAAGAATTTAAGAAAAAAAAATTTTTCGAAAAATTTCATTTTCGGCCGTTTTACATGCAAAAATCAAGGGGTCAGCTGATGGGAAAAATTTCAAAAATTTTATTTTTAAAAAATTGCTTTTCGTTGTTAATTTGAATCTCAAACATCTAGTAAATCAAAAATTTTAGCTATAAAGAAAGAATTTAAGAAAAAAACATTTTTCGGAAAATTTCATTTTCGGCCTTTTTACATGCAAAAATCAAGGGGTCAGCTGATGGGAAAAAATTTCAAAAATTTAATTTTTTTAAATTGCTTTTCGTTGTTAATTTGAATCTCAAACATCTAGTAAATCAAAAATTTTAGCTATAAAGAAAGAATTTAAAAAAAAAACATTTTTCGGAAAATTTCATTTTCGGCCTTTTTACATGCAAAAATCAAGGGGTCAGCTGATGGGAAAAATTTCAAAAATTTAATTTTTAAAAAATTGCTTTTCGTTGTTCATTTGAATCTCAAACATCTAGTAAATCAAAAATTTTAGCTATAAAGAAAGAATTTAAGAAAAAAAAATTTTTCGAAAAATTTCATTTTCGGCCGTTTTACATGCAAAAATCAAGGGGTCAGCTGATGGGAAAAATTTCAAAAATTTTATTTTTAAAAAATTGCTTTTCGTTGTTAATTTGAATCTCAAACATCTAGTAAATCAAAAATTTTAGCTATAAAGAAAGAATTTAAGAAAAAAACATTTTTCGGAAAATTTCATTTTCGGCCTTTTTACATGCAAAAATCAAGGGGTCAGCTGATGGGAAAAAATTTCAAAAATTTAATTTTTTTAAAATTGCTTTTCGTTGTTAATTTGAATCTCAAACATCTAGTAAATCAAAAATTTTAGCTATAAAGAAAGAATTTAAAAAAAAAACATTTTTCGGAAAATTTCATTTTCGGCCTTTTTACATGCAAAAATCAAGGGGTCAGCTGATGGGAAAAATTTCAAAAATTTTATTTTTAAAAAATTGCTTTTCGTTGTTAATTTGAATCTCAAACATCTAGTAAATCAAAAATTTTAGCTATAAAGGAAGAATTTAAGAAAAAAAAATTTTTCGTAAAATTTCATTTTCGGCCTTTTTACATGCAAAAATCAAGGCGTCAGCTGATGGGAAAAAATTTCAAAAAATTAATTTTTTTAAAATTGCTTTTCGTTGTTAATTTGAATCTCAAACATCTAGTAAATCAAAAATTTTAGCTATAAAGAAAGAATTTAAGAAAAAAACATTTTTCGGAAAATTTCATTTTCGGCCTTTTTACATGCAAAAATCAAGGGGTCAGCTGATGAGAAAAATTTCAAAAATTTAATTTTTAAAAAATTGCTTTTCGTTGTTAATTTGAATCTCAAACATCTAGTAAATCAAAAATTTTAGCTATAAAGAAAGAATTTAAGAAAAAAAAAATTTTCGGAAAATTTCATTTTCGGCCTTTTTACATGCAAAAATCAAGGGGTCAGCTGATGAGAAAAAATTTCAAAAATTTTATTTTTTTAAAATTGCTTTTCGTTGTCAATTTAAGTTTCAAACATCTAATAAATCAAAAATTTTAGCTATAAAGAAAGAATTTAAGAAAAAAAAATTTTTCGAAAATTTTCATTTTCGGCCGTTTTACATGCAAAAATCAAGGGGTCAGCTGATGGGAAAAATTTCAAAAATTTAATTTTTAAAAAATTGCTTTTCATTGTTAATTTGAATCTCAAACATCTAGTAAATCAAAAATTTTAGCTATAAAGAAAGAATTTAAGAAAAAAAAATTTTTCGGAAAATTTTATTTTCGGCGTTTTTACATGCAAAAATCAAGGGGTCACCTCATGGGAAAAATTTCAAAAATTTTATTTTTAAAAAATTACTTTTCGTTGTCAATTTAAGTTTCAAACATTTAATAAATCAAAAATTTTAGCTATAAAGAAAGAATTTAAGAAAAAAACATTTTTCGGAAATTTCATTTTCGGCCGTTTTACATGCAAAAAACAAGGGGTCAGCTGATGGGAAAAATTCAAAAATTTCATTTTTTAAAAATTGCTTTTCGTTGTCAATTTAAGTTTCAAACATCTAATAAATCAAAAATTTTAGCTATAAAGAAAGAATTGAAGAAAAAAAAATTTTTCGGAAAATTTCATTTTCGGCGTTTTTACATGCAAAAATCAAGGGGTCACCTCATGGGATTAATTTCAAAAATTTTATTTTTAAAAAATTACTTTTCGTTGTCAATTTAAGTTTCAAACATTTAATAAATCAAAAATTTTAGCTATAAAGAAAGAATTTAAGAAAAAAACATTTTTCGGAAATTTCATTTTCGGCCATTTTACATGCAAAAATCAAGGGGTCAGCTGATGGGAAAAATTTCAAAAATTTTATTTTTTAAAAATTGCTTTTCGTTGTTAATTTGAATCTCAAACATCTAATAAATCAAAAATTTTAGCTATAAAGAAAGAATTTAAGAAAAAAAAATTTTTCGGAAAATTTCATTTTCGGCATTTTTTCATAAAAAAATCAAGGGGTCAGCTCATGGGAAAAAATTTCAAAATATTTATTTTTTTAAAATTGCTTTTCGTTGTTAAATTGAATCTCAAACATCTAATAAATCAAAAATTTTAGCTATAAAGAAAGAATTTAAGAAAAAAAAAATTTTCGAAAAATTTCATTTTCGGCCGTTTTACATGCAAAAATCAAGGGGTCAGCTGATGGGAAAAATTTCAAAAATTTAATTTTTTTAAAATTGCTTTTCGTTTTTAATTTGAATCTCAAACATCTAGTAAATCAAAAATTTTAGCTATAAAGAAAGAATTTAAGAAAAAAAAATTTTTCGGCAAATTTTATTTTCGGCCTTTTTACATGCAAAAATCAAGGGCTTAGCTGATGGGAAAAAATTTCAAAAATTTTATTTTTTTAAAATTGCTTTTCGTTGTTAATTTGAATCTGAAACATCTAGTAAATCAAAAATTTTAGCTATAAAGAAAGAATTTAAGAAAAAAAAATTTTTCGGAAATTTCATTTTCGGCCTTTTTACATGCAAAAATCAAGGGGTCAGCTGATGGGAAAAATTTCAAAAATTTTATTTTTTAAAAATTGCTTTTCGTTGTTAATTTGAATCTCAAACATCTAATAAATCAAAAATTTTAGCTATAAAGAAAGAATTTAAGAAAATAAAATTTTTTCGGAAAATTTCATTTTCGGCATTTTTTCATAAAAAAATCAAGGGGTCATCTCATGGGAAAAATTTTGCAAAATATTTATTTTTTTAAAATTGCTTTTCGTTGTTAAATTGAATCTCAAACATGTAATAAATCAAAAATTTTAGCTATAAAGAAAGAATTTAAGAAAAAAAATTTTTCGGAAATTTCATTTTCGGCCTTTTTACATGCAAAAATCAAGGGGTCACCTCATGGGAAAAATTTCAAAAATTTTATTTTTAAAAAATTACTTTTCGTTGTCAATTTAAGTTTCAAACATTTAATAAATCAAAAATTTTAGCTATAAAGAAAGAATTTAAGAAAAAAAAAATTTTCGAAAAATTTCATTTTCGGCCGTTTTACATGCAAAAATCAAGGGGTCAGCTGATGGGAAAAATTTCAAAAATTTAATTTTTTTAAAATTGCTTTTCGTTTTTAATTTGAATCTCAAACATCTAGTAAATCAAAAATTTTAGCTATAAAGAAAGAATTTAAGAAAAAAAAATTTTTCGGCAAATTTCATTTTCGGCCTTTTTACATGCAAAAATCAAGGGCTTAGCTGATGGGAAAAAATTTCAAAAATTTTATTTTTTGAAAATTGCTTTTCGTTGTTAATTTGAATCTGAAACATCTAGTAAATCAAAAATTTTAGCTATAAAGAAAGAATTTAAGAAAAAAAAATTTTTCGGAAATTTCATTTTCGGCCTTTTTACATGCAAAAATCAAGGGGTCAGCTGATGGGAAAAATTTCAAAAATTTTATTTTTTAAAAATTGCTTTTCGTTGTTAATTTGAATCTCAAACATCTAATAAATCAAAAATTTTAGCTATAAAGAAAGAATTTAAGAAAAAAAAATTTTTTCGGAAAATTTCATTTTCGGCATTTTTTCATAAAAAAATCAAGGGGTCATCTCATGGGAAAAATTTTGCAAAATATTTATTTTTTTAAAATTGCTTTTCGTTGTTAAATTGAATCTCAAACATGTAATAAATCAAAAATTTTAGCTATAAAGAAAGAATTTAAGAAAAAAAATTTTTCGGAAATTTCATTTTCGGCCTTTTTACATGCAAAAATCAAGGGGTCACCTCATGGGAAAAATTTCAAAAATTTTATTTTTAAAAAATTACTTTTCGTTGTCAATTTAAGTTTCAAACATCTAATAAATCAAAAATTTTAGCTATAAAGAAAGAATTTAAGAAAAAAAAAAATTTTCGAAAAATTTCATTTTCGGCCGTTTTACATGCAAAAATCAAGGGGTCAGCTGATGGGAAAAATTTCAAAAATTTAATTTTTTTAAAATTGCTTTTCGTTTTTAATTTGAATCTCAAACATCTAGTAAATCAAAAATTTTAGCTATAAAGAAAGAATTTAAGAAAAAAAAATTTTTCGGCAAATTTCATTTTCGGCCTTTTTACATGCAAAAATCAAGGGCTTAGCTGATGGGAAAAAATTTCAAAAATTTTATTTTTTTAAAATTGCTTTTCGTTGTTAATTTGAATCTGAAACATCTAGTAAATCAAAAATTTTAGCTATAAAGAAAGAATTTAAGAAAAAAAAATTTTTCGGAAATTTCATTTTCGGCCTTTTTACATGCAAAAATCAAGGGGTCAGCTGATGGGAAAAATTTCAAAAATTTTATTTTTTAAAAATTGCTTTTCGTTGTTAATTTGAATCTCAAACATCTAATAAATCAAAAATTTTAGCTATAAAGAAAGAATTTAAGAAAAAAAAATTTTTTCGGAAAATTTCATTTTCGGCATTTTTTCATAAAAAAATCAAGGGGTCATCTCATGGGAAAAATTTTGCAAAATATTTATTTTTTTAAAATTGCTTTTCGTTGTTAAATTGAATCTCAAACATGTAATAAATCAAAAATTTTAGCTATAAAGAAAGAATTTAAGAAAAAAAATTTTTCGGAAATTTCATTTTCGGCCTTTTTACATGCAAAAATCAAGGGGTCACCTCATGGGAAAAATTTCAAAAATTTTATTTTTAAAAAATTACTTTTCGTTGTTAATTTAAGTTTCAAACATTTAATAAATCAAAAATTTTAGCTATAAAGAAAGAATTTAAGAAAAATACATTTTTCGGAAATTTCATTTTCGGCCGTTTTACATGCAAAAATCAAGGGGTCAGCTGATGGGAAAAATTTCGAAAATTTTATTTTAAAAAATTGCTTTTCGTTGTTAATTTGAATCTCAAACATCTAGTAAATCAAAAATTTTAGCTATAAAGAAAGAATTTAAGAAAAAAAATTTTTCGGCAAATTTCATTTTCGGCCTTTTTACATGCAAAAATCAAGGGCTTAGCTGATGGGAAAAAATTTCAAAAATTTTATTTTTTTAAAATTGCTTTTCGTTGTTAATTTGAATCTCAAACATCTAGTAAATCAAAAATTTTAGCTATAAAGAAAGAATTTAAGAAAAAAAAATTTTTCGTAGATTTCATTTTCGGCCTTTTTACATGCAAAAATCAAGGGGTCAGCTGATGGGAAAAATTTCAAAAATTTTATTTTTAAAAAATTGCTTTTTGTTGTTAAATTGAATCTCAAACATCTAATAAATCAAAAATTTTAGCTATAAAGAAAGAATTTAAGAAAAAAAAAATTTTCGAAAAATTTCATTTTCGGCCGTTTTATATGCAAAAATCAAGGGGTCAGCTGATGGGAAAAATTTCAAAAATTTTATTTTTAAAAAATTGCTTTTTGTTGTTAAATTGAATCTCAAACATCTAATAAATCAAAAATTTTAGCTATAAAGAAAGAATTTAAGAAAAAAAAAATTTTCGAAAAATTTCATTTTCGGCCGTTTTACATGCAAAAATCAAGGGGTCACCTCATGGGAAAAATTTCAAAAATAATATTTTTTAAAAATTGCTTTTTTTTTAATTTGGGTCTTAAACATCTAGTAAATCAAAAATTTTAGCTGTAAAGAAAGAATTTAAGAAGAAACAATTTTTCGGAAAATTTCCTTTTCGGCCTTTTTTTATAAAAAAATCAAGGTGTCAGCTCATGGGAAAAAATTTCAAAAATATTATTAACAGAACTTCCTGGAGATTTATTCACAGGATCAAATTGCATATTGGAATTGGACTTAACCAACAATCATCTTACCTCTCTACCAAATAGACTATTTTCTAATTTTCCGGTTCTATGTACAGTAAAAATATGCGAAAATAAACTGAAAGCGGTTCCTGTAGATTTATTCGAAGGATCGACAAATGTTAGAGTCGTGTATTTCAACGAAAATCAGTTATCAACATTGCCCAATGGAGTATTCAATAATTTGAAGGAATTAAGTCATGTGTACCTTTCCGACAACTAGTTAACTACATTACCAAAAGGATTATTTAAAAATTCTACAAACCTGCAGTACGTGGATTTAAAGAATAATAAAATCACAGAGCTTCCCAAGGATTTATTTAATGGATTATTGCACTTAAGATGTCTTTCTATTGAAGACAATAATTTAGTTGCAATACCGAATGAACTGTTCCGTGATTTAAAGAAACTTGATACGTTATTCTTAGGGAATGATAACTTAAACGAACTACCTGCAGATTTACTATTAGGATTACAAAGTCTAAAGTATATTGAGCTTTGTAATAACAACCTGTCTTCATTACCAGATGGATTCTTTAGCAATTTACCGTCTCTAATTAGAGTAACCCTCAAAGACAACACGCTAAAAAATCTTCCTGAAGATTTGTTTAAAGGATCGACAAAAATAAAAGATCTTTGTCTTGCACAAAATCGTTTGACTTTATTGCCAAAGGGACTGTTTAGAACTTTCAGGGATTTAGAATCATTGGATATAAGGGAGAATAAATTATCAGATCTTCCTGAAGATTTATTCATGGACTTGCCAAAACTTAAGGAACTGTATCTTCAAGATAATCATTTGACCTCGTTACCAGATAAAATATTTAGTAATCTGAAGGCACTACGTAGATTAAATCTCAATAACAATAAACTGCCAGATCTGTCTGAGTTAATATTCAAAGAATTAAGAAACTTAAACCAAATTTTGATCAGCGACAACAACTTGTCTTGTTTACCAAAAAAATCTTTAATAATTTGACAGAACTACATGAACTAGATCTGGGAAGAAATAATTTAACAGAGCTCTATGCAGATTTATTCAAAGGTTTGACAAACTTGAAAATCATTTGTGTAAGTAAAAATAATCTTACTTTGACGAATGTAACTGCCATCGATCTTGAAGGTAACAATTTGGTTTCATTACAACAAGAATTGTTTAATGATTGTTATAACCTAGTTGCCATTAATTTGAGTGCCAATAAACTAATAAATCTTCCTGACAAGCTTTTCCTAAAAACGACACAATTAACATATCTCAACCTGTCTGAAAATCACTTAACTACATTACCAAGCGAATTATTCAATAAGTTAACGAATTTACATCAATTGGAGATCAGCGACAACAAACTGATGCGTATTTCTCCAAATTTATTTAAAGGATTGAAAGGACTCGTTAATTTATTCATGCAAAACAATAACTTGATTTCCCTAACAAGTGACCTTTTTGTCAATCTAGTGAATGTAGAGACTATCAACCTAAGTAATAATCAATTGACAGAACTTCCTGTGGATTTGTTTAAAAATTTAGCTAACTTGCAAGACATCTACCTTTTCGAAAATAACTTGTCGTCGTTACCAGGAAGACTATTTACTGATTTGCGGAATCTAGAGATTGTGGAATTAAGTGAGAATAAATTGAAAGAACTTCCTGTAGATTTGTTTAAAAATTTGTCTAACTTGAAAGAAGTCTACCTTTACGAAAATAACTTGTGCTCGTTACCAGAAAGATTATTTAGTGATTTGCGGAGTCTAGAGATTGTAAACCTAAGTGAGAATAGATTGAAAGAACTTCCCATAGATTTGTTTAAAAATTCGACTAGCTTGAAGGAAATCTACTTTTACATAAATAACTTGTCGTCGTTACCAGAGAGACTATTCAGTAATCTGCGGAAATTGGATACAGTTATTTTGAGTTCGAACAAACTAAAGTATCTTCCTGCTTCTTTGTTTAAGAGATCAGAAAATCTAAGAATACTGGCAATCACTTCAAATGTTTTAACCACTTTAGAAAAAACTCTAATTGATGAATTGCAGAATTTAAAGTCTCTTAATGCTGATGAGATTGTTGTGGCATCATTGCCTAAAAAATTTGTCAGGTGTAGTAAATAAACATTACATATAACTTTTCTTTAAAAATGTTCTTGACGATTTTATATTGTTTATTAATTTAATTATTGTTTGTCAATGAAAATATATCTTTTCGTAAAAATTGAATGTTATTTTGTCAAATTACCGCATAGTTTTACAAAAATAGATTTTTCAATTTTCATTTCTGTTTCATACTTTATTATAAATTGCTACAAAATTTAAGTTAGACATGTATTAGCGTAATCTAATTTCTTTAACTTTAAATTCTTTTTAGGTAATTGTTCTAAATAACAGCAAAAATTTTATATATTACTACATAATTAAATCTGCGATTTCAGAAATTGTTGGACAGAAAAATGGTGAGAGGGTTTACATTGTAAATCGATTTAAAAAAGTTAATCAGAATTATCTTAGATTAAAATAATTTTCCATAAGGCAGAATTAGTAAAAATGATTAAGAACTGTTCTACCGATTTTGAGAGCCAATTGGAGCCAACGGGGTAAGTTGAACTATTGGTAACTTCATATTCCTCTGATACTATATTTTTAAAAATTAAAATCTTACAAAAATTTAGTGAATTTTATAACAAAATCTCTTAGAAATCTTGTAAGAATGAAAAAAGGATCATTGTGAATATGGAAAATAATTATTATTATTTAATTAGTATGAATTAATTAATATGCATTTAAATTTGAATTAATTGCAATTTAAAAGTATGAATAAATTGACATATGAGTTAATTGAAGTTTGGAGTTTATTTAAATTATGACTTAAAGATATAAAAATGTAATATTATTTTGCTATTTTCATAGCAAAAATTTGTATTTTATATGACTTGCGATTTTTTACATGCAGTATTGAACATCCGGAGAATTGTAAAGTTTTTTTTATTTTAATGGTGATTGTAATGCAAATGCCCCAATAATTTAAATTATTTGCAGCCCTGATTTTAACTTAAGAATTTTACTAAATATTTGAAAAATGACTGAAATTTTTCCAAAACTTAAGACTTTTTTTAACAATTTTATTAATCAAAATCTTGAGAATATTTGTAATAAAAAAAGTTTTTAATTATTCAACTTAACAATTTACCAAGATATATTCTTTGATAATTTTTTTTCACGATATTAAAGTTGTCGCCGATTTCAATTTAAAAATTTTACCACAACATCCTAGTTAAAGAACTAAAATTATTTTCAAAAATTACGGAAAAAAGAATCTCAACATTTCTTTCAAAAAAAATCCAAAAATCTTCAATTTTTGTTTTTACAAGACATATTTTTAAAATTTGTATGAGTTGATGTGTTTCGAATAATTTTTTTTTTTATTTGAATAAATAAAAATTTGTTTATTTGAAAATTAGTAAACAAAAAATTTTATTAATCAATAAAGCGATAATAGAAAGTGTTTTTTTTTTTGTAAAATATTCAGAAATATTAAAGCTTGGAACAAATAGGTATTAAGTTACAAAAAAAATTGGTTTTTATTATAAGCGAAGATTTAATTAAATTTAAAAAAAAAACAAGTTTGAAATTATGTTTTTTTTCAGCCTAGACAAAAATTACAATTTTTATTAAATTTTTATGAACAATAAATATTATAATAATTAAAAACTTCCCTACCTTCGACTCATTTTCAATTATGTTAAAAATATTTTGATAACGAAATAGAAAATTATGAACGTAAAAAAATTGATTTTGTTTATACAATTTGTTATCATAATAATATTATTTTGTGTAAAATACCATTTTATTGTTTGAGGTTATAAATTTTTTTTTACACAATTTTTCAATTCAAACCATTCAAACTTTAAAATTACAATTTGATAGAATTAAAATTTAAAAATTAATTATTTTGCTTGTTAACAAGAATCCTTTTTCTATTTTTTAGAAATTTCCCAAAAACTTCTCTTTTGAAATATTTAATTGTTTCTTGTAAGTTTTCATTTTTTGAAAATTAAAAACAGTAGACATTTTTACTAATTCATGTTATGGTAACTTTTCATCTTTTAATTTGTAGTCTTTCACTAATTAAGAGAGTAATTATTACATATTTTTAAGAAAGTTTCGATTCTCGAAACTAAAACCACTTATTTCTTATTAAATGTTTTCAGTTTAAAAAAAAGTACTACCAACAAATAAACATTTAAAAATTTTATGTACGGATTTTATAAATTAAAAAAAATCAATTTTTGATTTAAATAGAAAAAAATCCAATTTAAAAAAATCATCTTGAGCAGCCATTGTTAAACAGTGGTATTATTACCCATAAAAACATTGCAATAATTAAAAAAATTATCATTTTCCAAATGTCAATTTGAAGAGTCTTTACAATTCAGAAGAAATAAAACATTTTAAATAAAATGCATTTTTAACCTTTTTCTTATATGTATATATATAAAAGTAGAAACTCTTTTCAAAAAAATTTAACTATTTACGGACATTTTTTTAAATTAAAATAATAAACAAAAAGATAATTAAAAAAACGCTTAAATATATTACAAAAGAGAACAAAATTTTAAAATTAGAAAAATTAGAGAAGTAATTTACAAATTGAATAAAAAAAGAATGAATAAAAAAAAATGTAGATAAAAGCACCAGATCTTAAAAGTTTTCAAAAATTCGTAAATATAAGATAAAAACTAAACAATTGAAAAAAATGAAAAATGCTTCTTAGAAATGGAAAAATAATGACAAAAATTAAAGAATTAATTAAAAGGCAAGGAAGAACTATAAAAAAAAGTAAAATATCAAGAAAATTAAATAAACAGAAAGAAAATTTAGAGAAATGTTTTTTTCCTTAATCTAACAAACCAAAAAAAAAAATGTAAAAAGTACAAAAAATAATATTAAAAAATGTATATATCAAGATAAATAAAAAGAAAGTCAACAAAAGAAACTGAAAAATCCTGTAGAAAATAAAAACACATTTTTATAATACTAGCTGTCGTACCCGTCTTCGACGGGTTTTAGTTCCTACTAAAAAATAATGATAAAAATATCCCGTTATTATTAATATTTTTCAATTTTGTAAATTTATAAACCCAACTTGAGTCACCTAACACTCTGTCAAATGTGGTTTCAAAAAAACAAAAAATTTTAAAAATTAAAATTTTTGATTTTTATAGAAATTTGAAACTAAAATTTGTAATTTATTTTTCTCAGTGGCAATTTTGAGAAATTGAAATCTCTTAGAAATCTTGTAAGAATATTGTGCATATGAAAAATAATTAATATTATTTCATTATTTTGCATTAATTAATATGAATTTAAATTTAAATTAATTAAAATTTAAAAGTTGGAACAAATTAGAATATGACTAAATTGACATTTGGAATTTATATAATTATAATGACTTGAAGATATGAAAATGTAATACTACTTTTTGCTATCTTCATATAAAAAATTTGTAAATCGTAGGTACTATTTTGATCATCAGTATTAGTACAATTTTTTAAATTTTATAAAGATTAAAACATTGAAATTGAAATTTTTAAGATTTATCCACAAATTTGTGGATTTTGTTTATAGTTTGAGATGTTTTTATTAGATACCCGGAGAATTGTAAAGTTTTTTTGATTTAAATCATGATTTTAATGCAAATTTTCCAATGATTCAAATCAAATTATAATTTCTGGTTTTTTATCTTGCAGTGCTTTTATTTTTTAATAATAATTTTTTAATGAAAAATTGAGGTACCATTATAATAATAAAATGGAAACCGTAATTATTTCGAGAGTAATTAAAATTTTCGTGAAAAATTAAAAATTCTACTTTTTTAACATATTTCAATGAAAAATTGGCTAAATCACTTCACATAGGTCATAATTTCCTCAAAATTTCATCTACTTTAAGGAAGTAAAGACAATAAAAATTTAATCATCATAATTTGTACTTTTAAAAATGTTTTAAACTTTAAAAAATGAGTGGACTGATAAAGTACGACGGTAAGGTAAATGTCCCAATTAGTGTTCTACTTAAAATTTTTCGTGAGTTTATCAAGAAAAAATTCGTTTCAGTCTTTTTTATGAAAATAATTTTTTAAACTTACATTAAGCTACTCTTTCTCTGAATTGAAAATGAAAAAAACTGAAAAAACTGAAACTGAAAACTAAAGAACCGAATTAAAAATTAAAGAATTATTTAGAAAATTGGACGAAATTATTGAACAATTGCATTAAATATTAAAAAAACTTATTGATATCCGAAAAAATGATTGAAAAATGGCGAGAATTTTTGAATAGTAAAGAAAATACTATAATTGTAATTTAAAGAAAATAAATAAGGATTGAAGAAAATATTTCTAGAATTAAACAATTGAATTACAATTTAAAAACTATTTTTTATAATTAAATAAAATAACTGGAAAAAGTTGAGAATTGTTTAAAATTGAAAAATTAAATAAAAGTCGAAAAAGTAATTAAAAATTTAAGAAAATAATTGAAAAATTAAAAATGGAATTGGAATTTTATAGAAAATAATTAAAGAAGACGAAAATTATTAAATATGGTAGGAAATTATGTGAAATTGCAGAAAATAATTGAAAATAGAGTAAAATATCGGATTTTTGAAAAAAAAAATTGTAAAAAACATAAAATTATTGAATATGGAAGAAACTAATTGAAAACTGAAAAATCGAATTGAAATTTGAAGCATATAATTAAAAATTGAATAAATAGCAATTGAAAAAAGCCGATAATTATTGATTATTAAAAATTTAATTAAAAATTAAAGAAAAGAATTAAAATTTGAAAAAAAAATTGAAAATTGAAGAAAATAATTTAAAAGTTCATTAAAATAATCGTAAATTAAATTTTCAATGAAATTTGAAGGAAATAATTGATAATTCAAAGAAAAATTAGAAATATAATTAAATATTGAAATAAGTAATTGAAAAATTGAATTGTGAATTCTGGAATATAGAAGAAAATAATTAAAAACTGAAGAATGGATTTGAAAATTGAAGAAAATAGTCGTAGAATTAAACAATTGAATTGAAATATTTGAGCAATATTTATGATTGAAAAAAGACACGAATTACTAAATATTGAAGAATTAATTGAAAATTAAAAAGAATAATTATAAAATAACGACAATAATTTGATATTAAAGAAAGTAATTGAGATAAGTGGAAAATATTTGACAATATTGAAAATTGAATTCGATAATTGTTGAGAATATTTGACAATTGAAAAAAATCGAAAATTGTCGAGTACATTTGACAATTGAAAACTAATTCTAAAACTGTTGAGAATATTAGACAACGGAGCAAGGTAATTTAGAAAATTTAAGAATAATTGTAAAATTTCAGGAGAATAATTGTAAATTGAAAACTGTTTAAAATTTAATAAAAAATTATAGATTTATTAAATAAGAAATTAAAATTACAACTGTTACTTATAAATTTAAATTTTGATCAATTCAAAGGCATGTTTAAAAAAGTAGTTGTTTTTATTCAGTGCTCCTAGAGAGATGCAGTTTTTTTTACAATTTTGCAGATCATTTAACATTACACAATAACAGTTAAAGATAACAAATAAAATTATTATTTAAACAATCTTTTTAAACAAATTATTATTGTTATCTGACAAATTTTTATTCAGTGCGCCTAGAAAGATGCAGTTTTTTTGTAATTTTGCAACTAACTGAACATTATACAATTTCATTATACAAATAAAATTGTTATTTAAACAAGTTTTAAACAATAAATTATTGTTACTTAAAAACTTTTTTTTACTCAGTACATTTAGAAAGATGCAGTTTTTCTCAAATTTTGCAATTTACCAAACTTCTTATAACTACGGAAGATTATATATATAACAATAAAAATTTGTTTATAAGTTGTTTAAATAATAACATCAGTTGTATTCTTTATCCAACATTGTATAACGTTCGGTTAATTGCAAAATTTAGAAAATAAACTGCATTTTTCTAGGTTTAGTGTGTAGGTAGTTAGTAAATACAAAAATAATTTGTTTAAACAAATGTAAATTCAACGTAATTTTTTTATAAATATAATACTTGTTGATACAGATCAAAAACTTGGATGATTTTAATCTGTATTTTACAATGTACATGTACATGTCATAAAACATTTAAAATGCTTCGATTTACCTTAGTAGACCACGTACATACATTTACAAATGTTATCTTATATAAACAAGAAGAAGCGTAAAAAAAAACTTTTTTTCTTTAATTTTTCAAAATTAAATAAAAATTTGTTCAGTGACTTAAAATTGTAATTAGATTAACACAAAACTTTAGAAGATATTACAATTCAAATATTCTCGTGTCTATCCGGGGTGTCGTCCATCCGGTAGCGAAAATTTTGCGTATACCGAGGCGAGTTGAAACAGACTGTTTCAACTAGATGGACTAGATGTCTGCACCTGAAACTACAATATTTAACTTATTTTTTCATTAATTGTGTAAAATAGTAACAGTTTAATCATAACATGAATCCCAATTATAACTACATTCTACATTTTTATATGTTTTTTTCAATATGATGATCATTTTTATTAGTTCAACTGGATAATTAGAAAAAAAAATTCACTGAAATGTAGTTCAAATCTAACAAAATAAACTTTTGTGGCTAAACTAAAATTTTGGTAAATTGACACTCAATTTACAAAGGTTTTCCCGTTTTTTTAAAAATATCCATAGGCGTAACTATAGAACATTTTTGTAGGGTGGGTCTGGTCCAGGCCTTAAGTCTAAAAGTATATATATATTTTAGTGCCCCAGAAAAAAGTCTTCTTTTAATTTTCTATAACATAACCCAAAAATATAGATCTTTGGTTTAGAAAAAAAATGCGCATACTTTTGATTAATTTTTTAAACTATTTTTAAAACTCGCGCTATTCAAATTTTTACAAAATTTCTCTCATTTTTAAGAATTTACGATTTTGCGAATTGAGACGTAAAATTTCTTTTAACTTATGGCAATGCTTTTCTACTTAATTGAATTATTTTCATCAATTTAAACATGGAAACTATATAATTTTCAATTACTTTTTTGTCATTTTCTAACGAATTTCTGAAAATTTCACTTTCTTTCTTCGATTATTAATTATTTTTATAATTAATTATTTAAAAAACAAAAAATTTAAATTAATTATTTTAATTATTTTTAATAAAAATAAATTAAATCTTTAATTTTTATTAATTTAATTTAATTTTAATTTTTTTAATCGTTAATTAATTAAATCTTTAATTCTTTTTGACATTTTTCAACGAATTGATTCAATTGGTTGTTTTAATTTTGAAATATAATTGACACTTCAATTATTTTTCTTAATCTTTAATAAAAAACAAACTAGTTTAAAGATTTTCTCAAATTTAACTTACAATCAACAATCTTCAATTATATATTTGTCATTTTCTTGTAAATTGTAAACAATTTGTAACAATTTTTTTGTCATTACTTAATTACCTTCTTTTTAAGATTATTTTCTTCAATTCTCAGTTTGTTTAGTCATAGTGAAATTGTGTTCTTGAAACTTCAATTATTTTCTTTAAATTTCAATTATTTTCTTCAAATTTCAATTACAATTTTTGAATTTTAATCTTGTCTTTAATTTTTTTTCAGAATTTTGGTTCCTTTTTTAAATTTAAAGTATTGTCTTTAAGTTCAATCATATTTCCTATTTTTAAATTAATTTTTCCAAATTTCGTCTATTTCTAATCTGTTAATTATTCTTTTCGTATATTTTAACTTATAATCTTTAAAAAAAATGTGACAAACTTTAAACAAAATTCAAAACAATTTTTAAACTAATCAAAAATATAAAAATTATCAAAATAAACTGGAACATCAAAAATAATAATAATAAAAAAAGAAAATGTAAGAAGATAAATATAAAGCGACATAAATAAACTATAAAATAAATTTGACATTCTTTTGAAAAAAAAGTTTCAGAACTTATTTAAAATGAAAAAAAAAAAATATGAGAAAACATTTTTAAATGCAGACAAATTTTAATCAATTAAATATAGGGTGTATTTTAAAAATAATTTTAACAATAATTTTGTTTTTAATTATAAAATAATGTTTAATAAATTAACAAAAAATGAATAAAAATAAAATAAAAACTCATAAAATTCAGGAAAAATTGTATTTTGACCTAAGGTATAAAAATTAATAAATTTTTCTGAATAATGTAGATAGAATATTATATTATTTATTTTCCCAGTATTTATAAAAATCGTTTTTACGCGCAAGAAAACTTATCTCACTTTTGCTTAAACTGCTTTTTCATCGCATTTTTGCTATCAGCTTCTCAATTTTTCTATCTCTTTTGGTGCAACTTCGAAACCTTGCATATTCTAAGAAAAAAATAGCTCTTTAATACTTATAGTAATATTAATAATAATATTTAATAATAGTCTTTAATAATCTTATTCTTCAGAAAATTACCCTTAAAACAAACATAGGAACTTTAAAATACCGTCACTATTTCGAGATAACATATAGTTATACCAACTTTATATATTCTTGTACTTTTTAGTTCTCACATACAATAATAAGTTTGTTCAATAATTTCAATTTTTATTTTTATTCAATTTGATCATTACTTGACTAATTTTACCAAAATATGCCTAAATATTGATTTTAATAATGTAAATTTTAATAAAATCATTCTTAAAATCTGGAAAATTATATTGTCCAGCTCAACCGGTTTTTTGAATCCGAACTAAAGCCCTCTTGATATTTATTTTCATCCACTTTCTTACCTCAATTTTTCATTAAAATATTATTATTTTTGGGTCAAACCATTGACTTTCGTCTGAGGGCTGTCGCTGAAATATTTTCTAAAAAAAAGTTTTAGAAAATATGAAACTTCAAAATTTTCTGAATCCAATAACCATAGTGTTATTGTGTAAATTCTATTTTTTTTTTTAAGAGTTATTATTAATCAAATGTAGAGGGTTTTCGATGTGATTTCGTATCCTTAAATTTGTCACTTTTTAAAAACATGTTATATTTAAAAAATTATTAAATATTAGAAATCAAAACTTACCAGAAATATAAATCCCGTTATTTTGATCCTAAAAATAATAGAAATCTTATTAAAATACATTATTTTAAAATAATAATATAATTTGAAAAATTTGTACTTGTGAAAATTTTCAAGATTTTTTAAAGCATCTTACTTTTTTTGGGAGCTCTCAATAATTTCAGGATTTGAATATATATTACTATTAATATAAATTACTTGCTGTTAAAATTTGGCGAAGGCGTTTTGCTTCGTTTTGCAATAAATTAAAATTGAAAATTGTCTATTTAAAAGGTTAATTCTGGTACTTGATGTAAACAAAACAATTTCACATTGCTCTATTTACATTAAATTTTAACCTTTTTGAATAGAAAATTTTTAAATTTTATATTTTCTTATAATATATATTCAAATCCTCAAATTATTGGAAGTTCGCAAAAAAAGTTAGATGCTTTAAAAAATCTTGAAAATTTTTCAAATTATATTATTATTTTAAAATAATGTATTTTAATAAGATTTCTATCATTTTTAGGATCAAAATAACGGGATTTATATTTCTGGTAAGTTTTGATTTCTAATATTTAATAATTTTGTAAATATAACGTGTTTTTAAAAAGTGGCAAATTTAAGGTTACGAAATCACATCGTAAACCTTCTATAATTGATTAATAATAACTCTTAAAAAAATAGAATTTACACAATAACACTATGGTTATTGGATTCAGAAAAGTTTGAGTTTCATATTTTCTGAAACTTTTTTTTCAAAAAATATGTCAGCGACAGTCCTCAGATGAAAGTCAATGGTTTGACCCTATTATTAAATAGTAAGTGAAGCACTGCAGAATAAAAATCCAAAAAATTTTATATTATATTTAAAAATTAGTTCATTATTTTTTAGTTTTAACAAAAATGGACGTACATATTATTAAAAATTAAAAAATAAAAATTCATTTTTTGGAGCTAAGGCACGTTTTGTCATGGACAGTCACAAATATTCAGAAATTGCGGTATTTGGTCTGACTATAACTACGCCATATCACTTGTCTGACTGTACGATAACTCTACCACTGTTTAACACTGGCTGTTCGAGAAAATTGAACCTCCATCATTTCAATTATTACCGGCCTTGAAGGACTATATAATAAAATTATGAAATTACCTTTCAATGAAATTAAAATATTTAAACAAAAATTTCAGATATTAATTTCCGTACCTCTTTCCCACACAGACAGTCACAGATTAATTTAAAAAAAAATTTACACTTAATAAAGTATCTCCCACTTAATTTAGACGTGACTGATTAACAAATTGTTATTCTTGTAAATTTAAAATATCTAAAAACAATTATTATTCTTAAAATGTCACTCTGTTGATAATTTATTATCCTTTAAAAAAAAACTTTGGTTTACTACTTGTTTGCGATAAAAAATTTAGTTCCTATCATGCCCACCATCTAGAAAAAGACTCTTTCACGCCGATACGTGTATCTTTCCTTTGTTAATATTTTCAAACAATTTTTATAATTTATAAAGTTTAATATATATATATATCTACTAAATATTAATAAATAGGAAAAAATTATATCTTTTAACAGTTTTGTTTTTTACAAAAATTTGTGCGAATCCAAAACTGCCAACTTTGTTTTCATTCCATGAATTTTTAAAAATTAGATTTTTTTTGAATTTAAAAATTTAAATCAAAAACTGTTTTTTTTTAATTTATAAAATCCGTATATAAAATTTTTAAATGTTTATTTGTTAGTAGTTATTTTTTTAAACTGAGAACATTTAATAAGAAACAATGAAATATAAATAAATAATAATATAAATATAAATATAAATATAAATTCAAAGTTCATATCTGTTACAAGCGCTAGCGCTCAATGCACGTACTTAAAAGTTTACATACTTTTTTGACCGCAAAAAAATAGTGATTTTCATAATTATTTTTAGAGTTTTCGTTAAAACTTTATTAAAATAATGTACATTGTACCTGATAGTACATGTAGTCAGGAAATTTTAGCAACTTTAAAACTGAAAAAATATTTTGTGGAAACTGTAGCTGTTCCCCCAAAAACCTTTATTTAAAGGGTAATAAATTTAATCTAAATAAATATTAATAAGAATCTCGAACTTGATAAATAAAATAATAAAAATAATAGACAATTATTGTCTATTATTTTCGTCATTTTTCAACTATTTTCTTCAATTTTTCATTTAATCTGCTCGTTTTTTAATTATTTCCTTAAATTATTAATTGTTTTCCGCAATTTTCAATTATTTTTTACAAATTTTTCAATGTCGAATTATTTTTCTTAAATTTTATAATTATTCATTAATTTTTAAAATTATTTTAATCTTTTATCGATTATTCTCGACAGTTCTCTAATTTTTTTTAATTTGTCAATTATTTTCTTAAAATTTTAATTATTTTCTTCACTTCTCAATTATTATTTTTAATTTGAAATTGCAGTCTTCAATTTTCAATTATTTTATTCAATATTCAATAATTGTCACCTTTTTTTAATTATCAATTATTGTTCAATTAAATTAAATTATAATTAATATTAAATTAAATAATTAATTAATTATTATCAATTAAATTTAAATTTAATTCTTAAATTTTAAATTTATTTCTTCATTTTTTGTATTATTTTCTTCAAATTTCATTTCTATTCATCAGCTTTCAATTATTTTTTTCTATATTCCATAATTCTCAGCTTTTTTAATTACTGTTTTCAATTTTTAATTATATTCTTTAAATTTCAATTTCATTCTTCAATTTTCAATTTATTTCGATTTTCAATCCAGTTCAGTTTGTAATTATTTACAACAATTATTCCTATAATTTTCTTAATTTTTCTTGTTTCCGAATTTCTTATTTTAATATTTCTTGTTTAATTTTTCAACAAAAATATTTCAACTTTTTGTAATGTATCTATCTACGCTATTTTCTCCTTTTATTTATTTTTCTTATTATTTTTTCTTTTCTAAATATAAAATTGGAAAATTCGTGCTCTTTTGAAACATTTTTTGTTTACTTTCACTTATTTGTTTATTTCTTGGAATCGGCAGCGATTTTAATTTGCATAGAATAAAAGTTATATTTATCTAGAATATTAAGTTTATTTGAATAAAAAATTTCAATAATTATTCATTAATTTAATAAAGAACATTTTCTAATTATTCTCACCTGATTATTCTCACCATTCTTCTTTTTTCTTAATTGTTTAGTATTTTTTAATAGTTAATTATTTTAGTCATATTGTAATTTTATTCTTTAATTATCAATTATTTTCCAGATATTTTCATTAAATTCTTTAATTTTAAATTAATTTCTTCAATTTTTAATTATTTTCTTCTATTCTAAAATATTTTCTTTAATTTTTAATTAATTTTATCGATTTTCCATTAATTCCTCAATATTCAATAATTCTTGGATTTTTTCAATTACTTTTTTCACTCATCAAAATTGTTTTAAAATTTCAATTCAATTGTTATTATTATTATTATTATTATTATTATCACCTATTTTCTATTATTATTTTGATTATCATTAAAATTCTTTAATTTTAAATTTAATTATTCAATTATTTTCTTTAATTGTTAATTCCACACTTCAATTTTCAAGTATATTCCACAAATTTAATTTCAGTTATTTAATTTTTAATTGCTTTCTTTAATTTTTAATTTTTTTTTTCGATTTTTAATCTAGTTGTTAATTGTGCAATTATTTTCAACAACACATTCCTTCAATTTTCTTAATTTTCCAATTTGCAATTATTTTTTTTAAATTTAATATTTCTTGTTTAATTTTTTCAATTATTTTTTTCAGTTGTCTATTAATCTAGTCATTTTTCGAATTTTGTTTTCAATTGACAGTTATGTTCACACATTGAAATGAATTTTTTAATTATTCTCGTTCTTTTTCAACTATTTCTTTCAATTATTAATTATTTTTCGCAATTTTCAATTATTTTCTACAATGTTTTCAATGTTCAATTATTATCTTAAAATTTTATAATTATTCTTTGATTATTTAAATTATTTTGTTCGGTTGTGTATTAATCTAGACATTTTTTTAAATTTTATTTTCAATTGTTGAATATTTTCGTTATTTTGTAATTTTTGTTCCACTTAACAATTATTTTTTCAAATTTTAATTTAATTCTTAAATTTTCAATTTATTTCCTCGACTATTTTATTATTTTTTTTCAATTTCAATAATTTTTTTGATTTCCAATCCAGTTGTTCAATTTGCAATTATTTCGAACAGTTATTCATATAATTTTTCAACTTTGCTGTTTAAATTTAATATTCATTTTTTAATTTTTTAAACTATTCATTTCAATTGTGTAATTATTTAGTTATTTTTTGAATTTTTTTTCAGCTGTCAATTATTTTCGTCATTTTTCAGATATATTCTTTAATTTCGTAATTTCCATTATTTGTACTTGCAAAAATTTATAGTTTTAAATGACCAACAACAATGGAAAGTTGGTGGAATGTTGCTAGTGAATGAATAAAGTTTGCGACTATTATTATAGATAGAGAAAATCTTGATAATAATAATAACGATTTTTTTACAAATCTCGATATATTTCGACCCCAGGATGTCAAAAATGATGTTTAGAAAAATTATTACACTTTATTGCCATTCCACACAAAATTATTTTGGATTGAATTAAAGAAATTTTTTTATTAATTGAACTACAGGGTTGCAACTTTTTCTCAATTTTGCAACTTCTCGAGGCCAGTGAAGCCATTTACTAACAACTAATTAAAAATAATTATTTTGCTTCCTCATAGAGGACCTTCATTAAGAAGGTCTCTCTGACCCAAAATTGTTCAAATTTTGCCTTAAAGTTATTTTTTTAAAAAATTTAATTTAACCGCAAAATTTAAACAAACTTGGGTCAGAGATACCTTCTTAATGATAATATTTTAAGCAATTCCACAAAATTTGGTGTCAATAAATATTGATTATTTTAAGAGAAAATTTACGAACAAATTTTGCCTATACCAGTGACGTCATTCTCCATCACATCTTAAAGTAATAAAGTTAAATTAGAATAAATATTGAAGTACTCCCCTCTGCTTTTATCACATTGGGACTATATTTGATCAAACTAATGTTAAACTGTTATTTCACAGCCAATAGGAAAAAGCCACGTTTCATATTGGAATAATAAATACCATAATTGCATAAGTAGGGTGAAATGCGAATATCAGATAAAAGAGTACAGAAAACTTTGAATGTTGTAAAAATCGTGGAATTCTATCAATACTTTGTAAACGATCTAACCTCCCATATTATTCATTATCTGCATGCAAAACAGATTATCTTCTCATATGTAGTCGATAAAAGTCAGATTTTCTTCATAATTTCCACTTTTAATGTATCAATATGACAATAAATTAAAAAAATAGATACTTAAACAAACAAATGCAGGTGAAAGAAAGAGGAAAGAAAAAAGAAGATGGAATGTAATGTTGTATTTCTTATTTTATTATTACTTGCTTAAAGAATTGTTTAATTTCTGTCGTAATTAAAAAAATTTTAAGATTAGATATAATTCTTTAAAAGCTTGTCCTTTTTTTCAACATCACTTTTGAAATATAAAGTTGAAATATAAAGTAAGTTCAATAAATATCGATGTTTAAAAAGTTTAGAATACTTATTATAAAATTCTTTTAATTTGTCACTCTTAAGATTTCTATTTGTATTTATGTCGATTTTCTATAGCTTTTCATGAATGATAGAATCAGTTCTATAGAATTGGTATTAAATTAATTCTTATTTTTATTTATTTATTTATTCTATTAGTTTTTTGTTCTAATTTATTTACGTTTATTGTTAGTCATCATTCTAATTATAATGTATTATAATTTATATAAACAATTTTTAATTTTTTGATAATTTTTTCAAATTTTTGATAATTAAAGTCTGTTCATTTCTTTATTATTTTTTGAATTTATTTTGTTTTATTTTATTTTACCTTTGTTATTGTAATTTTTTTGTTACTGTCATTTGTGTTTTATTTTTATATTTATATCACTTTGTACTTCTTTGATATTTAAAAATTATTTTATATGTCTAGACCACCTGAAAAGGAAATCATTTTGATTTCGAAACGTCAGAAGTTCTTTTTTGAGCATTAAATTGGATGTCATTTTTTTAACATTTTCCAATAGAAACATCAGAGATCACTAGTTTACAAAAAAAAAAAAAATTTTATGTACATTCAATGTCACTATTTTGTTCTTATGTACTAAGCTTCTCGTTACTTAAAAATGACATCTTTCTAAATGTCAAATTAAAGGTAATCAAATTCCAAACAATCGCTTTTAACATTATTTTTCAATCGGTTAAATATTTTAAGTGATATAGTACAAAAAAAAAATTTTAATTTGAGTTTTTGGCCCAAAATCTGAAAAACAAATTCATTCTACAGCCATGCAAAAATAGAAAACGTCAAATTATGTCCAGTTTTAAATTTTTTACATATATGGCTCACTTTTAAGAAGAAAAAAATGTATGGATGAAAACAATCTATGGGTAATTATTGAAGTTATAAGCCAGGGTACTGAAATTCTCGTTTTACACCATTTCGGTATTTTACCTCCTTTTATAGTGATTATGTTGATTAATTTAATGAATACAATATCTAATTAGAAAATGGACTTTTTTCACAGATTTCAAATAATTTTCAGTGCTTTACTAATTCAAATTTGACGGAAAAATTTTTTGGAGTTTTTGACAAAAATTTCTGAAGAGGCATAAATTGATTAAAATCTGCTTTTTTGACAAGTTGAATCAGATGCGCAGAGGTTCAATTTTTGTTGAATTTTGTTCGTTAATAGATGAAAAAGTTTCAAATTAGATATAGAAATATGAAAAATAAATTATATTTAACTGAAAAATTTTTTGGAGTTTTTGACAAAAATTTCTGGAGAGGCATAAATTGATTAAAATCTGCTTTTCTGAAAAGTTGAATCAGAATGCGCAGAGGTTCAATTTTTGTTGAATTTTGTTCGTTAATAGATAAAAAAGTTTCAAATTAGATATAGAAATATAAAAAATAAATGATATTTGAATGAAAATTTTTTTGGAGTTTTTGACAAAAATTTCTGAACAGGCATAAATTGATTAAAATCTGCTTTTTTTAAAAGTTGAATCAGAATGCGCAGAGGTTCAATTTTTGTTGAATTTTGTTCGTTAATAGATGAAAAAGTTTCAAATTAGATATAGAAATATAAAAAATAAATGATATTTGACTGAAAAATTTTTTGGAGTTTTTAACAAAAATTTCTGAACAGGCATAAATTGATTAAGTTCTGATTTTTTGACAAGTTGAAACAGATTTGGTGAATTTTGTTCGTTAATAGATGAAAAAGTTTGAAATTAGATATAGAAATATGAAAAATAAATTATATTTAACTGAAAAATTTTTTGGAGTTTTTGACAAAAATTTCTGGAGAGGCATAAATTGATTAAAATCTGCTTTTCTGAAAAGTTGAATCAGAATGCGCAGAGGTTCAATTTTTGTTGAATTTTGTTCGTTAATAGATGAAAAAGTTTCAAATTAGATATAGAAATATAAAAAATAAATGATATTTGAATGAAAATTTTTTTGGAGTTTTTGACAAAAATTTCTGAACAGGCATAAATTGATTAAAATCTGCTTTTTTGAAAAGTTGAATCAGAATGCGCAGAGGTTCAATTTTTGTTGAATTTTGTTCGTTAATAGATGAAAAAGTTTCAAATTAGATATAGAAATATAAAAAATAAATGATATTTGACTGAAAAATTTTTTGGAGTTTTTAACAAAAATTTCTGAACAGGCATAAATTGATTAAGTTCTGATTTTTTGACAAGTTGAAACAGATTTGGTGAATTTTGTTCGTTAATAGATGAAAAAGTTTGAAATTAGATATAGAAATATGAAAAATAAATTATATTTAACTGAAAAATTTTTTGGAGTTTTTGACAAAAATTTCTGGAGAGGCATAAATTGATTAAAATCTGCTTTTCTGAAAAGTTGAATCAGAATGCGCAGAGGTTCAATTTTGTTGAATTTTGTTCGTTAATAGATGAAAAAGTTTCAAATTAGATATAGAAATATAAAAAATAAATGATATTTGAATGAAAATTTTTTTGAAGTTTTTGACAACAATTTCTGAACAGGCATAAATTGATTAAAATCTGCTTTTCTGAAAAGTTGAATCAGAATGCGCAGAGGTTCAATTTTTGTCGAATTTTGTTCGTTAATAGATGAAAAAGTTTCAAATTAGATATAGAAATATAAAAAATAAATGATATTTGAATGAAAATTTTTTTGGAGTTTTTGACAACAATTTCTGAACAGGCATAAATTGATTAAAATCTGATTTTTTGACAAGTTAAACCAGAATGCGCAGAGATTCAATTTTTGGTGAATTTTGTTCGTTAATAGATGAAAAAGTTTCAAATTAGATATAGAAATATAAAAAATAAATGATATTTGACTGAAAAATTTTTTGGAGTTTTTAACAAAAATTTCTGAACAGGCATAAATTGATTAAGTTCTGATTTTTTGACAAGTTGAAACAGATTTGGTGAATTTTGTTCGTTAATAGATGAAAAAGTTTGAAATTAGATATAGAAATATGAAAAATAAATTATATTTAACTGAAAAAATTTTTGGAGTTTTTGACAAAAATTTCTGGAGAGGCATAAATTGATTAAAATCTGCTTTTCTGAAAAGTTGAATCAGAATGCGCAGAGGTTCAATTTTGTTGAATTTTGTTCGTTAATAGATGAAAAAGTTTCAAATTAGATATAGAAATATAAAAAATAAATGATATTTGAATGAAAATTTTTTTGGAGTTTTTGACAAAAATTTCTGAACAGGCATAAATTGATTAAAATCTGCTTTTTTGAAAAGTTGAATCAGATGCGCAGAGGTTCAATTTTTGTTGAATTTTGTTCGTTAATAGATGAAAAAGTTTCAAATTAGATATAGAAATATAAAAAATAAATGATATTTGAATGAAAATTTTTTTGGAGTTTTTGACAAAAATTTCTGAACAGGCATAAATTGATTAAGTTCTGATTTTTTGACAAGTTGAAACAGATTTGGTGAATTTTGTTCGTTATTAGATGAAAAAGTTTGAAATTAGATATAGAAATATGAAAAATAAATTATATTTAACTGGAAAATTTTTTGGAGTTTTTGACAAAAATTTCTGGAGAGGCATAAATTGATTAAAATCTGCTTTTTTGACAAGTTGAATCAGATGCGCAGAGGTTCAATTTTTGTTGAATTTTGTTCGTTAATAGATGAAAAAGTTTCAAATTAGATATAGAAATATAAAAAATAAATGATATTTGAATGAAAATTTTTTTGGAGTTTTTGACAAAAATTTCTGAAGAGGCATAAATTGATTAAAATCTGATTTTTTGACAAGTTGAAACAGATTTGGTGAATTTTGTTCGTTAATAGATGAAAAAGTTTGAAATTAGATATAGAAATATGAAATTAATTTTTTTTTTTTAATATGTCCGCAGCAGCCCTCAGACGAAAGTCAATGGTTTTTCTTCTTATAAATTAAAAAATCGGGCAAGTACGAGTTACACCCGTACCAAAATCTAGGGTTCCGTACATTTACGAAACAAAGATATACCTTATTAACAAACAGAGAGCTCTAATTTAGTACACATATGTATTTTTATGTGTAGATTACAGGCAAATTATAGGGAACATTATCTAGATTGACAGTCAAAACGTTGTCAAAAAAAGAAAAACTGCAACTTTTCGAAAAAAAAAAAGGTTTTTCCTCATAACTTTGAAACTATTTGAGCTAGAGGGCTAAAATTTGATACATTTGTATATTTTTATGTACAGATTATGGAAATTAATTTGAACGTACAAATTATGAAAATACTTCTACCTCCAAGTACATGAAACTTTTGCTTAAGGGTACAGGTTTGTATTTCATATAAATAACATAAAAATCAAGAATTTTTTGTTAAGGGGAGGCCCTAAAATTTTTATAGGGTTTCAGGGCTTATAACAGTATTGATTATAGGTTCTGTGGCAGCGTTGATCAAGCCTTGTATAAGATTAAAAATTTTTTTTTGTTTTTTTCATAATTTTTCAATTATTTTGAAAAAAAGAGTGATAACAATTTTCAATTGCGTTTTATATCGTTTTTTTACATTCTGAGTATACAAATAAAAATTTTATTGGTTTGAGGGGTACTGTAGGACAATTAGGGTGAGCTCTAGCATAGGGGTCTAAACCTCTTTTTGGTGATTTTTCGAATTTTTTTTTGTGACCTCATAATATTCAATTTTATTTACAAACATAATTTTTCCATAATCTGCATGCAAAAATACACGAGTGTACCAAATTCTAGCCCTCTAGCTCAAATAATGGCAAAGTTAGAGAAAAAAAACTTTTTTTTCAAAAATTTGCAGTTTCTCCTTGACAACGCTATGGCCATCAATCCAGATCATGTTCTCTATATTTTTCGTGTAATCTACACGTGAAAATACATATGTGTACCAAATTTCAGACCTCTAGGTCAAATAGTTTAGAAGTTAAGGGGGGGGGGGGAATGGTCCATTTTAATGCATTTTTGCTCAAAAAAGTTGTTATTTCCTAGACAACGCTATGAACATCACTTTGAATTATGTTCTCTATATTTTTCGTGCAATCTACACGTGAAAATACATAAGTGCACCAAATTTCAGCCCTCTAGGTCAAATAGTTTAGAAGTTAAGGGGGGTGGGGGAATGGTTTTTGGCTACGGACGCACAAGTCTCGTTATAAGGGTTCCGCCGAACACCGAAGGTGTACGGAACCCTAAAAAACGAATTACTGTTTACTAGAATTACAGTTTGACAGAGTTTCTATTTTAAGTAATTTGTGATTGGCATAATTTTGAAGTGAACGATTTTTTATTGAGTCTACTTTTAATTTTACCGCTTTTTAATGTAACCTAATTTCATTTTGCCTTATTCCCATTTATTAAATGATACATTTATACGAATTATTATTTCGCTTAATTTATAATTAACATATTTGTTACATAACCTAAAAACAGTGTGTCATATTAATTAATTGACATAAATTGAAAGTGTGCGAATAATTATTTACCTAAATATTATTATTCCGAAATAGATTGTAATCGAAAGTTTTAATTAACAACACGTGAATTTATTTAAATCAATTTTCACCGAAACTGCATTTGAACTAAATACCAATACCTGAAATTATTATTTGACATAATTTTTCTTTCGCGTATTTTGTATTCACTATTATTTCATTTCATTAAAATTTCAATCTAATCGAATTTTCGCGCGTTAGAAATATCATATTCCCTAAACCCAAGTATTCGAATTTTAATTCTTCGACAATTTCATAATTCGAACAGTTTCCGATCCCTGACATTTCTGTATGTCGGGGACAGGGTTGTGCACGTAAAATACATCAGGTAAATTACATGGGTTTTCTACGTATATTACATATGTAATTTACATGTTTAGTTTTCTACATAATGTAATATACATCAGTACCCACAAATTTAATCACGTGACAGCGCGCGAAAATTTAAAATTTATATATATATAGATATACCTTATAGATTTGGGATGTAAATTACATAGTTTTCTACATTTTCTACGTATATTACGTCGAAAATGTATTATACGTCGAAAACCTCGAGTGACGCGTCACTGCACAACCCTGGTCGGGGATCGGAAACTTTTCAAATTATATAGATATGTCAGGGATCGGAAACTGTTCGAATTATGAAATTGTCGAAGAATTAAAATTCGAATACTTGGGTTTAGGCAATATGATATTTCTCACGAGCGAAAATTCGATTATATTGAAATTTCATTGAAATGAAATAATAGTATATGCAAAATGCGTGAAAGAAAAATTATGTCAAATAATAATTTCAGGTATTGGTATTTAGTTCAAATGCAGTTTCGGTGAAAATTGATTTAATTAAATTTACGTGTTGTTAATTTAAACTTTCGATTACAATCTATTTCGGAATAATAATATTTAGGTAAATAATTATTCGCACACTTTCAATTTATGTCAATTAATTAATATGACACACTGTTTTTAGGTCATGTAACAAATATGTTAATTATAAATTAAACGAAATGATAATTCATATAAATGTATCATTTAATAAATGGGAATAAGGCAAAATGAAATTAGGTTACATTAAAAAGCGGTAAAATTAAAAGTAGACTCAATAAAAAATCGTTCATTTCAAAATTATGCCAATCACAAATTACTTAAAATAGAAGCTCTGTCAAACTGTAATTCTAGTAAACAGTAATTCGTTTTTTATATCGTTCAGACACTTAAAACATCTTTATCCCTTTAATTCGTCCATGTTATTATTATTGTGAAAATAATTTTCATAATATTTATTTTATTTCAAACTACATTTAGGTTAGATTTGCATTATAAATTGCTTTTAATTCAAACTTAGAAATTTCGATTGTATGACAATTAAAACAAACTAATATTTTACCAACTTAAAAGTAAAGCACATAATAATTACATAAACATATTATTCTTTCTGCTTAACATTAAGTTATATGTAAATTCAAAAAAAGTGAATTTCCATCAATTTTCAATTCGTCTAAAGGCCTAAGCAGATAGAAATACGGTTACGGGACCAGAGCATGAGACAGAAAAGGACAGAAACAGTCTCTGTCCTTTATTATCTCATGCCCTGCTCCCGTAACCGTATTCGTTGTGCTTTGGGCTTAACACAAAGTTGTCCAACTTTCAATTCTTCACTTGTGAATTCGACTTAATAGTCATTTGGATACTTTCATTTTGAGATGAATGTCTACAACCCCCGGCTTCGAACTCTACTTGTCGCGACCCATCACTGGCTGTTATTGTTTACAACATTTCCCGCCAAGCTGTTGACGAGATCCCTATATTTCGTTGAATTTCGTCGAATTTTATCTAATTTTTCTAATATCCTATGTGCCATTTGCCTTCAACCTTTGTAAACGAAATACTTGCTTCATTAGAAAATCAAAAAAGTTTCCTTTTTGCACGACCTTGTGTTTTAATATGTAATTGTGGCCAAAAATTTATAGAAAATACTTTACATTGAAGTTGAAAAAAGATAAGGTAAGAATCGTAAGATTTAAAAACATCAAAATTTTTCAATCGTATTCAGATGAACAGCTATGCGCAATTATTTTATTGTTAGAATTATTTCATATGCAGTATAATCAGTAAAAATAAAGAACATGGTTTCTAGAATTTTTAATATTATAGTATAAAGATTTTCAAACTTTATTCTTTTCGCATTATTTTTAACTCAGCATGCCTGTTCGAACATTTTTTTTTCAATAAAAGTATTATACCTATTTTGTTAGAGAAAAGATTTTTTATTTAAATGTAACATTGTTTGCCAGTTGAGAAACAAAAATTTGATTTATTCAGGCCCGGATTGGCCATTCAGGATACCGGGAAAAATCCCGGTGGGCCGCCGCCAGGCGGGCCGGTATTTTTTTAGGTCTAATTAATAATTTAATTTATGTAATTAAATTTCATTTAACTTTCAATTACTCTTTTCTATTTTCAATTAATTTTACAACATTCAATCATTTTCGGCTTCTTTCTATGTTCTTTTCAATCACAGAAATTGTAGAATTTCAATTAAATTGTTCAATTCTACAACTATTTTTTACAATTCTTATTTATTATTATCTTTAACTTTCAATTCCATTCTTCAATTTTCAATTCCATTCTTCAGTTTTCAATTATTATTTTTTTCTATATTCAAGAATTCTAGACTTTTTCAATTACTTCTTTCAATTTTTAATTACATTTTTTAAATTTCCATTACATTCCTCAATTTTCAATTATCTCCTTCAATTTTTTCAATCCTCAATAATTCTCAAAAAAATTTATAACTAATCTTTAACTTTTTAAATTATTTTGTTCTCTTGACCATTATTTCTTAGTGCTTTACGATATCAAGACGATATCATATTTGAGCAATATTGATATTGATCTCAAAATCTCTTGACCATCCAAAAATGTTCTCGAGTTGATAATATCGACCTAAAATAACTAAAAAATGACGAAAATAATTGACAAATGAAAAAAATTGGAATAATGACAAGATTAATAAATCGACAATTGACAAAAATAATTTAAAAAATTAAAGAACAAATATAATATTTTAAAAAAACAATTGGAAATTAAAAAAGGAAAAAAATTACAGAAATAATAATAATTGAAAAAAATTTTAATTTTAAAAAATTGACCTGGATTGAAATTTGAAGAAATAATCACAAATTGATAAGAAGAAAATAATATTAAAAATTGCCAAAATAATTAAAAAATGAAGAAAATAATTGTGAATTAGACAGAAAAATTGAGGAATTAAGGAGTTAAACTGAGATTTCAAAAAAATTATTGATAATAAATAAATTACAAATTACTATATTAATAAATAAATAAATAGTATAAAAGAGTGAAAAAGCCCAGGATTGGTGAATATTTAAGAAAATAATTGACAATTAAAAACTGAAGAAAACTGTAGGAATAATTATAACAAATAATTGAAAATTGAATGGGATTTCAAAAAGTTAAAGTTGGTTGAAAATCGAAGAAAATAATTTCAAATTAGAAGAAATAGTTGAAAATTGAAGAAAAAAATTCAAAATTAAAGAAAATAATAATTGTGAATTTAAGAGGATAGTTGAAAAATTGAATTGAAAGTTCAAGAAAAATATTGTTAATTGAAAAAATCATCGAAAAAAGCCGAGAATTATTAAATATTGAAGAAAATAATTGCCAATTGGAAAAAATTCTAAACATGGCAAGATTATTAAATTAAAAACTGACAGAAATAATTTTAAACAGAAAAAGATAAACATGAAATTAAAAAAAAACTAAAAAAGAAAGAAAATGATAGGAATAGTTCTAGAAACAATTGAAAGTTTAATTGCTTTTTGAAAAATTAAACTTTATTAAAATTTGAAGAAAATACTTCCAAATTGAGAGAATAATTGAAAATGAAAAAAAGTATCAATAAAAGACAAGAATTGTGATTGGATACAAATAATTAAAGAATTAAAGAACTGAATTGAAATTTCAAGAAAATGATTAATAATTGAATAATATGAAAGAAAATAATTGAAAAAAGACGAAAATAAAGGACAATTGCAAAAAATTCGAAAAATTGCAACATTAAAAAGTTTACATTTCAACAGAATTATCTTAAAAGTTAAGAATGTAAATTAAAATTTAGAACAGAAATAACTAAGAATAAAAATTGAAAGAAAATTACTGTAGTAATTGTAGAAAATAATTGTAAATTTAATTGGATTATAAAAAATTGAACTGGATTGAAATTCTTGAAAAATAATTGCCTATTGAAGGAAACAAGTGGAAATTGAAAAAATAATTGAAACAAAATCGAGAATTATTGAATATTGACTGAAATAATTAAAAATTCAAGTAAATAATTGAAAACTGAAAAATAATTGAAAAAATGAGAATATTTGAAAACTGAAAAAGTAATTGAAAACTGAAAAAAATAATTGAAAAACCGACAATATTTGAAAATCGAAGAAAATAATTGAAAACTGAAAAAATAATTGAAAAAACGAGAATATTTGAAAACTGAAAAGAATAATTGAAAAAAACCGAAAATATTTGAAAATTGAAGAAAATAGTTGAAAACTAGAAAAACAATTGAAAAAATGAGAATTATTGAATATTGAAGAAAACAATTGAAAATTGATAAAAATATTGAAAGAAGCCGAAAATTATTGAATATTAAAGAGAATATTTGAAAATCGAAAAACATGATTAAAAAGTAATTAAAATAATTGTGAATAGAAGAAAATAATTGAGATTTGAAGAAAATAATTGTAAATTAAAGAAAGTAATTGGGTATTCAAATATTGAAAAAATGATTTTCAGGTGAATGAAAGCCGACTTTTTTTATGCTAAAGGGGGCAAAGTAGATAGAAATTCATTCTGAGCGATTTTTAAAGCCGGGGAATTCGCTAAAAAACTTTTTATTATATTTATTTAATAAAAATTGTCCATTTCTTGATTGAAGATTAGGGAATGATTTTAAAGGGTTGTTTTTGATGCTGAAGGGGTTAAGGTAGATAGGAATACATTCAGAGCAATTTTTAAAGCCAGGAAATTCTCTCAAAATTTTTTTATTATATTTGTTTAATAGAAGTTGTCCATTTTTTGTCCTTTAAAATTGGTTAAAACCAGATTGAGGTGTTCATTAAACTAAGAAATTACTGCTGCTTTCGTACAAATGGCAGTAGAGAATCCTACTGTTCAAGAAATTCCTAATAATTAAATTATTGATAAGTTTTAATAAAATAATTTAATATTTTTATATTTTAGTTTTAAATTTTAATAAAAATTATCAATTATATAGACAGGGGCCGCTTTGAATATCTTTCCCGGGTCGCTTTTAATTCCCAATCCGGCCCTGGATTTATTTGAAATTGTATATATATTTTTTATTTATTTTATTCTTACCAATATTCCAGTAATTATAAATAACAATATAGTTGTATAAAAATTGACTGGAAATAAGAAAGATTTAGATTTTATTATCGTGTCAGAAAATCGTTGATACTTGATACATTGTTTAGTCGACGCTATACATTTTGTACACACAGTTATCAAGATTGAAATAGAACGTTGCAGATATAATTTCCCTCACATAATATTTGGGTCTTGTAATTAATTATTATAAATGATCAACAAAATTGTTTTTTGTAAAATAGAAGTGTTGATCATTTATAAACTATTATTTTTGGTCAAAAATTAAATAAAATAAAAACCAGTTGAAAATAGGCCTGGGCGGTTATAGAAATTCAAAACCGGTTTTAGGTTTTCTAAAAAACCGGTTTGAAAATCGGTTTTCGGTATAAAAATCGTAACCAGTTATTTTGAAAAAACCAGAAAACCGGTTTTTTTTAAAAAAAAACCGAAAAACCGGTTATTTTGAAAAACCTGAATAACCGGTAATTAAAAAAACCCGAATAACCGAACTGAACCAGTTATTGGAGAACAGTCAAATAACAAGTTATTTAAGAGTAGAAGAATAATATTGAAAGTAAATTAATTTTAAAGTTGAATTTAAAATTAAATATTAAGATTGTGTTTAGAAAAATGAATGTAAAAAATTAATTTTTAAAAGCACTTTGAAACATAATGTATTTTTTACTACAATTTTTCTACTCAAAAGAAAAACTAACCTTTTTACTGCGTTTAAAAGATAATACATTTACATTTGTGACGCGCTTCGAAGAAAAATATCTTAACTAACAGAATAAAATTATATATAGTTTATGTTTTTGATTGTTTCATTTTAATTATTGGATTTTTTTTAATTTTGTAAAATTAAAAATACTTTGAATTGATTGTTTTAGGTGTAATGAAGACTTAAACATAATTAGTTTGCACTGAAAGTTAATCTTTTTTATTGCGTATTTTCATCATTTTCACTTCGAACATACCAAACATAACCTAAAACTTTTTGCTGTTAAAGATACCTTTCTTCGGAGCGCGAAATAAACACATTTAGGTTTTGTTATTTTATTCCAACAATCATTAAAAACTTTTAATTTTGTAATGTAGGATAATTGATTCAAAGAAACGAAAATTATATTATTATGTATTCATTAAGATCCTGAATAACCGGTTTAACTAACGAATAATAAAACCGATTATAAAACTTTATTTCAACTTTTTAAACTGAAAAACCTTTTAACTAGAATAATTTTTTAACTTGAATAACTTTTTAACTTAAATAACTTTTAAACATAAAAACCCTGAAAAACCTTTTAACCTAAATAACCTGAATGACTTAAATAACCGATTAACCTAAATAACCTGAAAAACTGGTTTAACCGAAAAGCAAAAAACCGGTTTTACAAAAATGACATAACCGGAAACCGGTTTTTTAAAGAAACCGGTTTTCTGCACAGGCCTAGTTGAAAATTATGTTCATTTAATGAACACTTCGCTTCCATGTAAGCAAAATAAATTGCCTCATAAAGAAAGCAATAGATTAAAATAATACAAAAAAGAAATAAGTGAAAGTGAACTTCGTACAAAATAAAAAAAGCGGTAAAAGAAATATAGGTACTTTATTAGTTACCAATTAGTTAATTTTTTAATCTTGAATATTTTATCCAATTAAACTATGGCTACAAATTAATAATTAGAGGAGTTATAGGAGGAAACGTAATTTTAAATGGAATAAAAAACTGAAAAATTATGAATTATAAATTTTGTATATTAAACAAATTGATACATATCATACATATTATGAATATCATTAATATTAATTAAGACGACAATAAAAATATATTTTATAATAATATTCACATGATTTGTTTAAAATATATAGGTAGAGTTGCGAAGAAGAAATATTACCTGGAGAACGGTAATGAGAACGAGAATATAACCGGGAATATAACCGACCAAAATTCTAATCGAGAATTTATAAGAATTTAAGTTTTCTATTCATTTATCAAATTAAGTCAAATTTTCTCAATCAATGTACGAAAATAGAATCTCTAGTGTCATTCTTATTAGTAATGATTTGAATTTTAATGTTAATAGTATTAATATATAATTATATATAATTAGAATTATATGTATAATAACTATAGCAACATTAAAGACAAATTTTTTTATTGTTGTTGGTGATTTAAAACTATAAATTTTTGCAAATTCAAATAATGAAAATTACGTAATTGAAAAATATATCTGAAAAATTACGAAAATTATTGTCAATTGAAAGTAAAATTCAAAAAATAACTAGATTAAGATAATTATAGAAATAATTGTTGAAAATAATTGCACATGTAACAACTGGATTGAAAATCGAAAAAAAAAACAATTGAAAATTGAAAAAAGCAATAAAAAATTGAATTGAAATTTATGGAATATACTTAAAAATTGAAAAAAAATTAATTAAAAAAAGCCGATAATTAATGAATATAGAAGAAAACAATTTAAAACTGAAGAATGAAAATAAAAATTGAAGAATAGAATTAAAAATAAAAGAAAATAATAGAACAATTGTATTTAAATTAAAGAAACTTAATAATAATCGAAAATCATAATAGAAAAAAGGCGATAATTTTTTAATATTAAAGAAAATAATTGAAATTTTAAAAGTGAAATTTAAATTTGAAAGAAATAACTAAAAATTGAATAAAATAATTGAAAATTAAAGAAAATATTTGAAAATTGAATAAATTATTTGGAAATTAAAGAAGTAAATGGAAATTTCAAGAAGATAATTGATAATCATAAGATAAATTACAATATGACGAAAATAATTAAATATTAAAAAATTTATTAATATTAAAAAAAATAATTAACAAATGAAAAAAAAATTCGACGAATGGTGAGAATAATCGTCATTCGTACAAACAAAATGTTGTAATTAATGAATATTTATAAAAAAGAAGGAGAATAATAAATTGCCAATTAAAAACTGATGTAAATTATGGACAAAAATTGTAGAAAATAAATAAAAATTAAAGAATTCATTTGAAAGTTCCAGAATTGTATTGAAAGAATATAATTGATAATTGAGAAAATGCGGGAATTAATTGAATATCGATCAAAGTAATTGAAATCTAAAGAAGAATTTTCAGAATTAAAGAAAATAATTAAAAATTGAAGAAATAAATTGGAAATTAAAGACTTAAATGTAAATTTTAAGAAAATAATTAAATATTGACAAAAATAATTTACTATTGAAAAAAATAATTAACAATTGAAAAAAAAAAATTTTTAATGATGGGAATAATCGGCATTTAAAAAAAAAATTTTAATTGATGAGTAATAATAAAATTGAAGGAGAAAAATAAATTGTTAATTAAAAACTAATGCAAATAATGGAAACAATTGTAAAAAATAAATTAAAATTAAAGAAATTATTTGGAAGTTGAAGAATTGTATTGAAATTTCAAGAAAATATTTGATAATTGAGAAAATGCGAGAATTATTGGATTTTGAATAAAGTAATTAAAAAACTAAAAATGCAATTGAAAATTGTAGAAAATAATTGAAAATTAAAGAAATAAATGGAAGATTAAAGATTGAAATTGAAATTTTAAAAAAAGAGTTGATAATTGAAATAAAAATAACAACATTTTTTTCAACTTATCATTGTTTTCATCATATTTTAATTATTGTCTTTAAGTTTCAAATTTTAAAATCATTTTCCAATTTTTTTCCACAAGTTTTAATTATTCTTAATTTTTAAAATTTTTTAATATTTTTCTCAAATTTCCCATTATTTTCTTTAATTTTTAATCATTTTCAATTATCTATATCCTTTATCTATTATTTTCAATTACTTTCGTTCTTTTTCATAATTTCCAAAAAGTTTTTAATTATTTATCTGAAATTTTCAATTTTTCTATTTATTTTTCAATTATATCTACGATTTTCTTGTATTTTATGCACCTATATTCTGTATGCTTTGCAATTATTTATCTTAAATTAAAAATTGTTTCTCTCAATTTTAATTATGTTTATCTTCTTTCATTTATTTTCTCTAATTTTTAATTATTTTTTTTTTTTGCAATTAACTTTTAAAATTTTCAAGTACTTTTTTGAAATTTTCTTTAAATTTCCTTTATTTAAAATATATTATGCAATTTTTAAATTATGTTTTTAAATTTTAATTATTTTCTTTAATTTTAAATTATTTATTATTATTTCTTCATAATTTTCCTTAATTTTTAAGCATTTTCATCATTATTTCTGAATTAATTTTCTAAAATTTTAATTATTTATCTCAATTTGAATCATTTTTATTTAATTTTCAATTACATTCTCCAATTTTTCATTACCCGAATTTTTTAAAATTTATTTCTAAGATTTTGAAGTATTTTTCTCAAAGTTAAATTACTTTCTTTCATTTTAAAATTGTTATATTTAATAATAAATTTTACACTTTATTGACTTATAGTTAATTTATAATGATAATTAATTTGTTACTTATCCATTTTTTTTTTTTTTTTTTTTTAATAAATTGTTTGTGTTTTAAAAAACATGAAATCTATGTTTCTCATTCAAACATAGAAAATTTTCATAAATTCTCCGGAAGGAGAATATTCTCGGTTATATTCTCGAGAATTTAACCAGATTTTAAATTACCGAGAATTTTGCAACTCTATAATATAGGTATTATATATTATTAATATTCAGAAATATCCCCCTCTAAAAGTGGAACATTCTTTATGGATGACCCCAAATCATCTTTTATGAGGGATGAATAAAAAAAAATTTTTTTAGGAAATATGTCTAAATATATCACTTTTTAAATATAAAAACATTTTTTAACCAAAAAAAGTAAGTATTGTTGTCAAGTATTTATTGTTGACCTTTTTTATTTTATGATTATTAAATCCCTATGAAAATATAATGATGAAAATAATTGTGTTTGACCTTGAAGCACATTTCTTCCTCTCTCTCCTGAAATTGGAAATTATAATATGTATGGGCGATTCCATATCAAATTTACAGTAGTCCAGATTTTAAAATCGATTAAATCTATTTTTTATTTGTTCCTTATAAAAAAATATTAGATATGTATTTTTTTATTTTTGTGTAAGTGGACAAATTTTTTAAATTCTAGGTTTTTAAAAGTAGACCTATTTTTAATCACATTTAACTCTAAACCTATTAAATTTAGAAGGTATAGTAATAATTTTGTAATTTTGTAAGTAATATTTTTGTGGTATTCATTAAGTTATATTTTTAGCATGGAAACAATCTTTGGCAAAAAACGATTTTTTTCGTCGATAAAAAAATTTGAAAAAAATTTAATTTCCAAATTTTATTAAAATCCGTTTAAGCGTTCTCAAGATATCCTGTCGACAAAAAACTTTTTATACACACACAGAGACATACATCTGGGCATTTGCTTAAAAATGAAAATTTACTCTTTTTAGATGAAAATCAACTTTTTTAAAAAAAAAAAAATCGAAAATCTTAACGATTATAAAGATTTCTCTATGAGAAAACAAAATGAAAATTTATGCTTCTTAGATGAAAATGAATTGATTTAGACAATTTTTAAAAAATCGAGAATCTTAACCTCTTGACTGTGCTGCTGAAATATCATAAATTGGGCTCAAAATGTGTAACCCCTTTCAATTATTCATTTTTTATTAAACTTGGTAATAGGCGGTTTTTGGGGTCGCTGAATACGAAAGTGATATAAAAGTTGAAAAATTCAAAATGGCGGATCCAATATGGCCGACAAAATTTTTGAAAAACTATGAAAATGATAACGAAATTTTGCGAAATTTATTACTAGAAGGTTTTTGAGGTAGCTGAATACGAATCTGACATCAAAGTTTGAAAATTAAAAATGGCGAATACACATCCACAGTCAAGGGGTTAACGATCACAAAACTTCCTCTATGAGGAAGCAAAATTGATTAATGTACTTTGTAAACTTTTTCTCTTCATGTGAAATTTTATATATAATCTTTCAGTTTCAGGTTATTGTCCCGTCTTGAGAGCAAAATGGATAAAATGTAAATATAAGGAACAAAGACTTTCTGGAAAAGTCTTCCTGCATTTATTACAACTCTGAAAATTAAAACTTCAATACTTTGATTGAAAATAAAAGCTTTCACTTGACTAACCATCATGGATGTGAATGAGTTAATTGAACAATATTCTGCCGATTTCAATATTGATGAATTCAAAATCCCAAAAGGGACAAAGACAGTCGATTCACTGTATTTAAATTCCGATAGTGCAGTCCTAACTTTCAATAAACTAAAACAACTACCTGAAGATGTGTTTAAAGCATTTAAGGAGCTTCACACACTTCATATTTACGACATACAGCTAAAAGAAATTCCTACCGATTTATTTAAAGGTCTAACTTGCTTAAAACTTGCTTGTAGAGTTCAATAACTCTAACAATTTACTAACAGAACTTCCTGGAGATTTATTCGCGGGATCAGAAGGAATAGATGAATTAGACTTAACCAGGAATCATCTTATCTCACTACCAAGTAAGCTATTTTCTAATTTGCCGAATCTAAGAAAAGTGAAACTATCCAAAAATAAATTGAAAGCAGTTCCTGTAGATTTATTCGAAGGATCGACTAGTATTAGCAACCTGCATTTTAATGAAAATCAATTAACAACATTACCAAACGGACTATTCCATAATTCAGAAAATTTAAGTTATTTGTACCTATTCGACAACCAGATAACTACGTTACCAAATGGATTATTTAGAAATTTAACAAAGTTAAAGTATCTGACTCTAAGGAACAATAAACTAATAGAGCTTCCTGCGGAATTATTCAATGGTTTATCACGCTTAGAGTACCTTCTGATTCATCACAATAATTTGGTTTCATTACCGGATGAACTGTTCTGTGATTTAACGAAACTTGCAACTGTACAATTAGGCAATAATAATCTAAACGAACTGCCTGCATATTTATTTAAAGGATTAAAAAATCTAAAGTGTATTGAGCTTGAAAGTAACAACCTGTCTTCATTACCAAATGGACTGTTCAGTAATTTACCGTCTCTGGAATTAGTATCTCTCAGAGACAACAAACTAAAAAATCTTCCGGCTGATTTGTTCCAAGGATCGACAAAAATTAAAAATCTGTTGATTGCCAAAAATCGTTTGACTTCATTGCCAAACGGACTTTTTAGTTCTTTGAACATTTTACATGCTTTGGATGTACGTAATAATAAATTATCAGATCTTCCGAAAGATTTATTCAAGGATTTGACGAAGCTCGAAATACTGCATCTTCAAGAAAATCATTTGACCTCGATACCAGATGGGATATTTAGCAATCTAAGGTTACTACGTATATTGAATTTCGATAACAATAAACTAACAGATCTGTCTGAGTTGATATTCAAAGAATTAAGAAACTTAAGCCAACTTTTGCTTAGCGACAACAACTTGACTTGTTTACCAAAAAAAATCTTTAAAAATTTGACAGAATTACGTCAACTAGATCTGCGAAACAATAGTTTAACAGAACTTCACGCAGATTTATTCGAAGGTTTAACAAACTTGAATTACCTTTCTATAGGCAAAAATAATCTTAGTTCATTGCCTAATCAACTGTTCGATGCTTTAACGAATCTAAGTACCCTCGATCTTCAAGGAAATAATTTGGTTTCGTTACCACAAGGATTGTTTGATGATTTACAGAAGCTACTTAGTCTCAATTTAAGTGACAATAAACTAACGAGCCTTCCTGATAAGCTGTTCGAAAAATCGACAAAATTGGAACATCTTGACGTTTCCGAAAATTACGAATTATTCTGTAACTTAACGAATTTGCGTCAATTAGACTTAAGGAACAACAAACTATCTGTTCTTTCTCCAAATTTATGTAAAGGATTAGAAAAACTTGTCAGTTTATTTATGCAAAACAATAATTTGATTTCTCTATCAAGTGAACTGTTCGGCAATTTAGCGAATCTAAAAACTGTGGACCTAAGTGATAACCTATTAAAACAACTTCCGAAAGATTTGTTTAAAAGTTTGACAAACTTGAAAGAAGTTTACCTTCACGAAAATAATTTGTCTTCATTACTAGAAAGACTGTTTAGTAATTTGCGGAATCTGGATACAGTTACTTTGAATTCGAACAAGATAAACTATCTTCCTTCGTCTTTATTCAATGGATCGAAAAAACTAAGAGTACTGACAATCACGTCCAATGTTTTGACCACTTTACAAAAACCTCTAATTGATGATTTGCAGAATTTAGAGTCTCTTAATGTTGATAAGATTGTTGAGGCATCATTGCCTAAAAAGTTATCAAATCTAGTAAATAAGCATGAAATGTAATTTTTCTTCAAAAATGTTAATGATATTTTTATATTGTTTATTAAACAAATTTATTGTTTATTAGTAAAAGTATATCTTTTTGATAATAAAACTGAAATTTTATATATAAAGCACCTCATAAATGTACATTTATTTAGCGCATACTTTTACAAAATAGATTTTTTAATTGTTAATTCTGTTTGATTTATTATTATAAATTGATGTAAAATTATAAGATGTTACGTATAATTGTAAATCGGTTAAGAACAAAAATTCATCAGAAATCTTCCAGATTAAAGTAGTTTTTGATAAGGCTGAAATTAATTAAAATAGTTGAGGTGATTTCAATCTTCTAAGACTTTTTAGAAATTATAATGTTATTTAGTGTTTAGTCCATTTCTGAAAAATAAAAATTAAATAAGGCTGCGTTTCCTGTCAAAACATTCTTTTGAGTCATACTCCCCTGATACTTTATTCAAATTACAAAGCTATTTTGAATTTTCGCTGTTTTTGAAATTATTTGAATGACACTACGTTTTACGCAAAAAACTATTAATCATATTCTCCTGATACTTTATAGAGATTCAAAGCTATTTTCTACTGTTTCCATTTCTGAATAAAGAAATTTAAACAGCACTATATTTCCCGCCAAATACTCCTAAGTCATATATTCCCCTGATACTTTCTTAAAATTACAAAGTTATTATATATATTTTCGGTGTCACTGGAAAAAAAATTTAAATGGCACTACGTTTCCCGCTGAAATCTCCTTCTTAATCCTATTCTCCTGATACTTTTTAAAGATTGCAAAGATATTTTCTATTTTTTCCATTTATGCAGTAAAGAAATTTAAATGGCACTATATTTCCCGCAAAAACTACTTTTAATTCATATTCCCCTGATACTTTCTTGAAACTACAAAGCGATTTTGAATTTTCGCTGTTTTTGAAATTAATTATTTGAATGGCACTACGTTTTACGCAAAAAACTCTTTATTAATCATATTCTCCTGATACTTTTTAGATATACAAAGCTATTTTCTACTGTTTCCAATTCTGCAGTAGAGAAATTTGAATAGCACTAAATTTCCCGCCAAAAACTGTTCCTAAGTCATATTCCCCTGATGCTTTTTTGAAATTAAAAATCTATTTACTATTGTCTCACTGTCCAGAGTAAAGAAATTTAAATGCTAAGTCATGTTCTCCTGATATTTTCTTAAAACTACAAAGTTCTATGAAATTTCCTGTTTCTGAAATAATAATAAATTGGAATCGCATTACGTTTCCCTCCAAAAACTCTTTCTTAATCATAATCTCCTGATACTTTTTAGAGATTGTAAAGCTATTTTCTATTTTTTCCATTTCTGAAGTAATAAAATTTGAATTGCAATATATATTTCCAGCTAAAAACTCCTCCTTGGTCATATTCTCCTGATACTTTTAGAGATATTAAAGCTATTTTTAATATTTTTTTCTGGTAGAGTAAAACAATTTGAATATGATTACGTTTCCCGCCAATTACTCTTTCCTAATTATATTCTCCTGATACATTTTAGAGATTGTAAAGCTGTTTTCTATTTTTTCCATTTCTGAATAAAGAATTTTGAATTGCACTATATTTTCCGCCAAAAACTCCTCCTATTTTATATTCCCCTGATACCTTCTTTAAATTAAAAATCTATTTTCTATTGTCTCCCTGTCCAAAGTAAAGAAATTTGAATGGCACTGAATTTCCCGCCAAAAACTCTTGCTAAGGCATGTTCCCCTAATACTTTCTTAAATTACAAAGTCCTATGAAATTTCCTATGTTTCTGAAATAATAAATTGGAATGGCATTATGTTTCCCGCTAAAAACTCTTTCTTAATCATATTCTCCTGACACTTTTTAGAGTTTGTAAAGCTATTTTCCATTTTTTCCATTTCTGAAGTAATGAAATTTGAATTGCATTATATATTTCCAGCTAAAAACTCCTCCTTGGTCATATTCTCCTGATACTTTTAGAGATATTAAAGCTATTTTCAATATTTTTTCCTTGTAGAGTAAAACAATTTGAATATGATTACTTTTCCCGCCAATTACTCTTTCCTAATCATATTCTCCCGATACTTTTTAGAGATTGTAAAGCTGTTTTCTATCTTTTCCATTTCTGAATAAAGAATTTTGAATTGCACTATATTTCCCGCCAAAAACTCTTTGTAAGTCATATTCCCCTCATACCTTCTTTAAATTAAAAATCTATTTTCTATTGTCTCCCTGTCCAAAGTAAAGAAATTTGAATGGCACTGAATTTCCCGCCAAAAACTCTTGCTAAGTCATGTTCTCCTAATACTTTCTTAAATTACAAAGTTCTATGAAATTTCCTATGTTTCTGAAATAATAATAAATTGGAATAGCATTATGTTTCCCGCCAAAAACTCTTTCTTAATCATATTCTCCCGATACTTTTTAGAGATTGTAAAGCTGTTTTCTATCTTTTCCATTTCTGAATAAAGAATTTTGAATTGCACTATATTTTCCGCCAAAAACTCTTCGTAAGTTATCTTCCCCTGATACCTTCTTTAAATTAAAAATCTATTTTCTATTGTCTCTCTGTCCAAAGTAAAGAAATTTGAATGGCACTGAATTTCCCGCCAAAAACTCTTGCTAAGTCATGTTCCCCTAATACTTTCTTAAATTACAAAGTTCTATGAAATTTCCCATGTTTCTGAAATAATAATAAATTGGAATGGCATTATGTTTCCCGCCAAAAACTCTTTCTTAATCATATTCTCCTGATACTTTTTAGAGTTTGTAAAGCTATTTTCCATTTTTTCCATTTCTGAAGTAATGAAATTTGAATTGCATTATATATTCCTAGCTAAAAACTCCTCCTTGGTCATATTCTCCTGATACTTTTAGAGATATTAAAGCTATTTTCAATATTTTTTCCTTGTAGAGTAAAACAATTTGAATATGATTACTTTTCCCGCCAATTACTCTTTCCTAATCATATTCTCCCGATACTTTTTGGAGATTGTAAAGCTGTTTTCTATCTTTTCCATTTCTGAATAAAGAATTTTGAATTGCACTATATTTCCCGCCAAAAACTCTTCGTAAGTCATATTCCCCTGATACCTTCTTTAAATTAAAAATCTATTTCCTATTTTCTCTCTGTCCAGAGTAAAGAAATTTGAATGCCACTGAATTTCCCACCAAAAACTCTTGCTAAGTCATGTTCCCTTAATACTTTCTTAAATTACAAAGTTCTATGAAATTTCCTATGTTTCTGAAATAATAATAAATTGGAATCGCATTACGTTTCCCTCCAAAAACTCTTTCTTAATCATATTCTCCTGATACTTTTTAGAGTTTGTAAAGCTGTTTTCTATTTTTTCCATTTCTGAATAAAGAATTTTGAATTGCACTATATTTTCCGCCAAAAACTCTTCCTATGTTATATTCCCCTGATACCCTCTTTAAATTAAAAATCTATTTTCTATTGTCTCCCTGTCCAAAGTAAAGAAATTTGAATGGCACTGAATTTCCCGCCAAAAACTCTTGCTGAGTCATGTTCCCCTAATACTTTCTTAAATTACAAAGTTCTATGAAATTTCCTATGTTTCTGAAATAATAATAAATTGGAATGGCATTATGTTTCCCGCCAAAAACTCTTTCTTAATCATATTCTCCTGATACTTTTTAGAGTTTGTAAAGCTATTTTCAATTTTTTCCATTTCTGAAGTAATGAAATTTGAATTGCATTATATATTTCCAGCTAAAAACTCCTCCTTGGTCATATTCTCCTGATACTTTTAGAGATATTAAAGCTATTTTCAATATTTTTTCCTTGTAGAGTAAAACAATTTGAATATGATTACTTTTCCCGCCAATTACTCTTTCCTAATCATATTCTCCAGATACTTTTTAGAGATTGTAAAGCTGTTTTATATTTTTTCATTTCTGAATAAAGAATTTTGAATTGCACTATATTCTCCGCCAAAAACTCCTCCTTAGTTATATTCCCCCGATACCTTCTTTAAATTAAAAATCTATTTTCTATTGTCTCCCTGTCCAAAGTAAAGAAATTTGAATGGCACTGAATTTCCCGCCAAAAACTCTTGCTGAGTCATGTTCCCCTAATACTTTCTTAAATTACAAAGTTCTACGAAATTTCCTATGTTTCTGAAATAATAATAAATTGGAATGGCATTATGTTTCCCGCACAAAAACTCTTTCCTAATCATATTCTCCTGATACTTTTTAGAGTTTGTAAAGCTATTTTCAATTTTTTCCATTTCTGAAGTAATGAAATTTGAATTGCATTATATATTTCCAGCTAAAAACTCCTCCTTGGTCATATTCTCCTGATACTTTTAGAGATATTAAAGCTATTTTCAATATTTTTTCCTTGTAGAGTAAAACAATTTGAATATGATTACTTTTCCCGCCAATTACTCTTTCCTAATCATATTCTCCCGATACTTTTTAGAGATTGTAAAGCTGTTTTATATTTTTTCATTTCTGAATAAAGAATTTTGAATTGCACTATATTCTCCGCCAAAAACTCCTCCTTAGTTATATTCCTCCGATACCTTCTTTAAATTAAAAATCTATTTTCTATTGTCTCCCTGCCCACAGTACAGAAATTTGAATGGCACTAAATTTTCCGCCAAAAACTCTTGCTAAGTCATGTTCCCCTGATACTTTCTTAAAATTACAAAGTTCTATGTAATTTCCTGTTTCTGAAATAATAATAAATTGGAATGGCATCACGTTTCGCGTTAAAAACTCTTTCTTAATCATATTCTCCTGATACTTTTTAGAGATGGCAAAGCTATTTTCTACTTTTTCCATTCTAGAAGTAATAAAATTTGAATTGCACTATATTTCCCGCTAAAAACTCCTCCTCAGTCATATTCCCCTGATACTTTTTTGAAATTTCTATTTTCGCGTTTTCTGAAATAAATAAATTTCACTGACACTACGTTTTCCAACAAAAACTCCTCCTTAATCATATTCTCCTGATAACTTTAAGAAATTATAAAATTCTTTTCTATTTTTTCTCTTTCCGAAGTAAGGAAATTTGCATGGTATTATGCTTTCGGGAAACTGATACAATTTTTAGATTCAAAATGAGATTTATTTTTAAATCCCTCCTATCAATGAGATGTTATGATCTTACAAGAATTAAATAATCAGACATATTTTCAATTTAAAATATTTATTAATTAGAAAAAATGTGTACATGTGAATTAGAACATTTCTTTAAAAATAAATAGAAATATTAAAATTTTTAGCCAACTGTGAATCACGGGGCAAGTTGAACCTTTTGCAGCTTCATATTCTCCTGATACTTCTTGTAAATTTCAGTGTTGTTTTGTATTTTCGCGGTTTCTGAAATGAATAAATTTGAATGGTATTATACTTCCGGACAAAAACTTCACCTGAATCATATTCTCCTGATAAAATTTTCAGACTCAAAATGGGAATTGATTAGAATTCTCTGGAACATCGGGAATAAAGTGGCTATTTACGTTTAGTTTTTGACGTAATTTGCATATGTAATTTATGTATTTATGTCCCAGATTTCTTACACAATTCCTTTTTTATTGTGGTTTTTTACGTTATTTATTAAAATACGTAATTTACAAAAAATGAACTACTTACCCATCTCTGAATACGACCAAAACTGATTTAAATCTAAATTAAATCTTTGTTAAAATACATCCCAAATAGCAAGTAATATTGCAGCAACATTGCCGCGCAATGTTGCCTCAATGTTGTCCATGTCCACATTGTTACAACGTTGCCCTGTAATGTTGCCACAACGTTTCCTGCAATGTTGCAGCAACGTTGCAATAATATAATTGCTTAATACAACGCTCAAATACAACGTTGGTTATACAAAAAAATAAACAATTAACGTAATTTGCATTGGTTAAACTGTCTTTTTATTCCGTAATTGTCATTTTTACTAAGTACCATTTTTAAAACTTAATGAAGCCTTTATAAAATTTTGAACTGCTATATTTTGAATGTTGATGCAACGTTGCAGCAACATTGCAGTGCAACGTTGCGGCAACATTGCAGGGAAACGTTGTAGAAACATTGAAGTGCAACGTTGCAGCAACATTGCAGGAAACGTTGCTGCGATATTACGTGCTATTTGGGATGGTAGTTCAATTATTATAGTTTGAAGGAATTGTAGTTTTAAATTTGAGATTAGATTTATTAGTTTCCTGTTTTATCTGCGTTCGTTTCTTCTTTTTGCTGTTTGGAATTTTAACAATATTAAACTGTTGCTTTTTAAAATATGTAATAAGAACGAAATGAATTTTTTAATCAGGTTATGGGTAAATTTATTGCACAGATATGTATAGGTACAATAATATAGATACAGTATTGTTTGTTCACACTGGATAATACTATTTCTAGGAATAATAATTCTAAGAATTTTATTCCCTGTTGCTATTTTTTTTTTTTGTTAAGATTACAATTGCCTTTTCATTTTCTGGCGGTTCGGATTCATTACATTTTTATCAGGGCGGATATCTAAATATATTCTGTTTTATTTTTATTGTTATTAATTGTTTTTTTTTATTGTATTACAAATTTTTTTCCTCTATTTCAATAGTTGCAAAATATTAAGAGTTAAAAATAGTTGATTTCAGGGGATATTGAGTGCAATTAGAATGAAAATTGGCAAGATTCCTTTCAGATCTCTCAAGCGCTTTTGCAAAAATAAGTTCTCAAAATCGTAACTTTATAAAAATTGTCCCTATTCGATTCTTTTTTTAAAGTCTATTTCAGATAAATTAAAGTATTCTATTCCTATAAGTGAAAAATTAATAAACATTTTCGTAATAATAACAAAAAAATATAAATAAAATTTTAACTTCAAATCTTTCTTTCATTAAACTGAAACATTAAAAAATTTAACTTTTACTAAATTACCAAAAAACATTTATAGAACAATATCTTTAAAAATTTATCTCCTTTGAGATAATTTACAATTTTGTTACGATTCTGATTAACAAATCCGCAGCGAAATAACAGAGTATAATTGTCGTAAAAACGTAAACATTTACAATTACAAGACTAACAAGCACAAAATATTTAAATCTTATTTTCTAAAAATTACAATCTAGAGAATTGGTCAACGCAAACAAATTCCAATAAATTTTTTTTCTTCAAAACAAAACAAATTCGCTGTTTAAATTAAAAATTTTCCAAACACAAATTTCGCACACTTTTTCAAACTCAAGTCTCGTAAATTTTGCTAAATACAACAAAAATCTCGTTTCATTTTCACAATCGAAATCCTGTTAAACATGAATCCAAAAATGGAATTTTGAACATTATTTGAAAGAGATTCTAAATTTCTCGTCAACTAGTTACTGATACACGTTCCTTGTAAAATTGTGGCCTCGATCAGAAAAAAATTCTCGGCCTCTAAGAGAGATTATTTTCCTATTGTAGCGATACTTAAAATATAGTGAAAATATATTATTTTATCCTCCTTAGTTTTCTTCGAGTCAAAAAGCTATAAAAATAGCTCTCAACTAACTTGTCAGCCACAGCCTATCTGTTTATTTTTATCTACGCTTTTTTTTTTTGTTTAATTACTTATTAATATTCACAATGTAAGTTATTCTTTTTTTTTTCTTTTTTGTTTTAAAGGCAGGAATATTTTGGATTGAAGCTATGAAAATACATCTGTACATCGATTTATCTATGGCACATAATTATAATTAAGATTAACAGTTCTACAAGTTTAGAGATTCGCCATTAAAAACCATTCGTTCAATTTAAAAAAAAAAAAAAAACGGAGAAAATTACAAAATCATTTCTAAATTGCGCAGTAATTTTGAAATTTAGAAAAATGATTTGTAAATTTAATCTTTTTTTTTTTTTTTAATAATCATGCTTTTCAGTACTTTTTGACAAATTTCATCCAATGAGACTATCAACATTTACAGAAGTCGCTCTTCTTAATAAGTGGCACTTTTACACTTGAGTTATTTATTTCCTTTCTTGTGGGTTTCGCTATTTTTTTTACATTTTCTAGAATTGGAAATTTGAGAGAGGCTTGATTTTCAATTGTCACACTTATATTACAAGCAATCTATACGCATTAATTACATCACAAATGTTTAATACTGCCGGAATGTTTAATTGGTTTTCATCTAAGAAACTTTTTTTTAAATTAAAAATATACAAAAAAAAATAGAATAAAAATTATAAAATAATAATAAAATAAAAATTGTAAATTAAAAAAATATCTCTTAATTACGAAATAAATTTTTTGTTCAATTTTAGGTGTCTAGCGGCTTTTGAAAAATAATTGAATGTTTTCAAAATTAAAAATAAATTCTATCAAGGTTCAATTTTTGATAATTGAAAGAATTGAAATTCGAAGAAAATCATTAATTGTGAATATTGAAAATATAATTGAAATTTGCGTGAAAATAATTAAAAATTTAAGAATAAGAAAGTAATTGAAAATTTATGATGCTAAATAAAAAATAAAAATAATTGAGTATTAAATAAATTAATTGAAAATATTTAATAAATTCATTGAAACTTACATGGAAATAATTTATAATTTATAAAAGTAAATGAAAATAGAGAAAATGTTTTAAAAATTACAAAGATAAATTATTCAAAATTGAAGAAATTTAAAAATTGTTTTCACGTTTTTTAAGGACGCTAGACACCTTTTTTAATAGAAATAAAAACACTAGCATTGACCTACTTAGAATAAAAAAACTACGTTAAATTTAATTAAATTTGGAATGTAATACTTATTCACAAAACTAGACGAACGCTACGATATTTAATTGCCTAATAATTATTATTGATTAATACTTAATAATCAGCTTCTACGTCATTAAGATATGTCGCAGACGGAAAAGTTTGTCACGGTTTAAAGTGGCGATTGACTAGCACTCTATTATTCACGCTCTATAACATTAAAATTGAAAATACATCTATTGAGAAAAAGTCATCAAACCAAAATCTTGAAATTCGAGGAACTTTTTCGTTTGATTAGCGGTCCGAGTTTTTTTCTTTTCCTTACATCAATCTTCTTAAACTATAGCCAACAATGAAATACGAATAAATATAATTCAAAACTGATGGAAACTTAATAAAACTTTAACAACTTTGAAGGGGAAAAACGAGATAATTTAATACTTCTTAACAGAATAAAAAGAGTATTATTAAAACGCGAAATTTTTCAAATTAAAACGATTAACAGATAAATTATTAAAATTACTGATTACAAAATTATTACAATTAAAAATTATAAATAATAAAGAACTATTGAATGAGTAAAAATTAGTTAACAATAAAATATAATAGAAATTAAGTACAATTAGAAATGAAAATGGTAGAAAATTATTTAAAATTGCAAAAATCAACAAAGAAAAACAGTGGAAATCAGAAAAAACACGAGTTTCATTTGCCGCGACTTTCAGTGTTGGCGACATTTCTCTGAGAATAAATAGAGCCTTGAGCTAATCCCCGACTGGGACCTTTTCGTAATTCTAGATTTGGGCCACTTGGCAGGGTTCGATTTTCAGAAATCAGGGACGAATTGCGACCTAGAGCTTTCGATTTTGAGTAAGATTCGATAGATAATAGACCCGGATTTGGTCCGGACCATGGAGCATAATCAGGCCTGTAAACAATTAAAAGAAATTAGTTTATGATTATTGTTTTTTGAAAATTAAGAGCATTTTAATCAAAAATGGGGTTAAATTCTTTTTTTTTACAATAATCGAGGGCAAAAACAAAAAAAGAAACATTTGAAAAAACTTACAAAAGTAGATCATTATCAGCACCGTGAGGCAAATCTGAATTGGGTCCAGATGGTTTTGACCGATAAGGCGATTGGTACTCGTTATCTTCAGTAGTACTTGTTCCTCGTGAAACTCTAAAAAAAAAACGAAGGAAAAAAAGTGTTTTAGAAAAAATATCACAGAGAAATTATAAATTAAAAGCAACAGGGAATGGAAAATAGAAAAAGAAAAGAAGAAATAAAAGGAATAGAAAAAAAATAGAAAGAGAAGATAGATTATATTATTTTTCTTCGAAACTAACGGGAGAAATCTCTTTATTTAATACAAGAATAAAAATTTTAAATGTGAAAAATAGAAAACAATACGAAAGATTAATGAAAAGAAAAAAGAGAGGAAACAAATTAGAAAAACTGACTAGGTCAAGAAAGAAAGGAAAATAAAAGGGAAAAAAGTTAAATGAAAGGAAAACAAGGAAAAAAAAGAGAAAACGAAAAAGAAGAAAGAAAGAAGAAATTAGAAAAAGTAAAAGAGAAGTAGAAAAACCGAAACGGAAACAAAAGAAAAAAATTAAATAAAGATACAAAAAATTTACTGAAATGAAAAGAAATGAGGAGAATATTACAGAAAAAGAAACTGAAAATAAGAAAAGAAACAGCAGAGGAAAAAAAATAATAAACTGCAGTAAAGGAAAAAAAAGTGAGGAAAATGAGAAAAGAAAGAGAATAAGAAAAAATGAGAAACAAAAGGGGAAAAAGAATAAAAGAAAAAAAAGAAAGAAAAAATACAAAAGAAATAAAAAAAGATTGAAAAATAGAAAAATGGACAGAAATTGGGTAAAATAAGAAAAAAAGAGAAAAGAAACAAATGAGCAATAAATAAAGATATTAAAGAAAGAGGAGAAAAATAGATAAATAGGAAATGAAATTACAAAAAACAAAGAATATTTTACAAAATAAAGAAATAAAAAAATTTTAAACCAGAAAGATAAAAAAAAAATTAAAAATAGGAAATGAAACAAACAAGAAACCAAAAAATGGAAAGTTTGTTTAGAGCGCTTTAAACAATTTCTAAATTTGATGGAATAAAAATGAAAAACCTTGTTTAAAAAAAGAAAAAAGTAGAAAAACGGAAACAGAAACAAAAATAAAAGAAAAAAAAAGAAGGAAAAGATAAAAAGATAAAAAGAAACAAATCGACAAAAAAAATACATAAGAAATAGAAAAAAATTAAAAAATAGAAAAATGGACAGAAATTGGATAAAATAAGAAAAAAGAGAAAAGAAACAAATGAGCAATAAATAAAGATATTAAAAAAGAGAAGAACAAATAAATAGGAAATGAAACGACACAAAACAAAGATATTAGTTAGAATATTTTAGAAAACAAAAAAGAAATAGAAAAAAATTTAAACTTGAAAGATAAAAAAAAGTAAAATAAAAATAGGGAATAAAACAAAAAAAAAAAAACAACAAAAAATAGAAAGTTTTTTTAAAGCATTTTAAAAATTTTCGAAATTTGATGGAATACAAATGAAAAAACTTGTTAAAAAAAAATTGAAAAATAGAAAAACGGAAACAGAAAAAAAAATTAACTAAAGATAAAAAAATTTTAATGAAATAACAGGAAATAGAGAAAATATTACAAAAAAGAGAAAAGAAGAATAGGAATAGAAACAGAAGTGGAAAAAAATGAAATAATAAACTAGAGTAAAGGGAGGGACAAAAACAGGAGGAAAAAAAATAAATGGAGGAAAATGAGAAAAGAAAGAGAATAAGAAAAATTAAGAAAAAAAAGGGGGAAAAAAAAGAAAAAAAAAGAAAAAAGGAAAAGATAAAAAGAAACAAATCGAAAGAAAAAAAAAATTAAAAAATAGAAAAATGGACAGAAATTGGATAAAATAAGAAAAAAAGAGAAAAGAAGCAAATGAGTAATAAATAGCAGGGTTGCCACAAATATCTTATTACAATTTTCCCTGACTTTTCCCTGATTTCCAGACAAATTGTTTTATTTTTCCCTGACCTTTTTTGAGTTATTAAAACTAATTTTTTGTATATTTACTTTTAAAGGGCTGCCAGTGGACTGACAGATTAAAAATAGTGAAAAAATGACTTTTTAATTTAAAAAGTGAGTAAATAGTGAGCTTTTAATTAAAAAAAGTGAGTAAGCAATAATGAGTTTGAAATTACTAATATTAATTTATTTGGGTCCCGCCAGCAGAAAAAGTAATTCAAATTTAAAGAAAATAAATCGAAAATGGCAAAAATACATTAATTGAAAAATTATATAAAATACTTGAAAAATTAACGATATAATTAAAATGTGAAGAAACTAATTAAATAATAACATAAATAATTGAAAACTCGTGTTAATAAATTCATGAAAATATTAAAAAGATTGAAGAAAATGACATTTAATGAAAATAATTTGAAAATGACAAAAATATTTGAAACTTGACAAAAATAATTGTAATTTGAAAAAAAATGATAAAAATAATTGATAACTGGTGTAAAACTTAAAAATTGAAGAATACTTGAAAAATTTATGAAACAATTGAAATGTTAAGAAACTAATTGAATATGTAATAACATAAATAATTGAAAGCTGGTGTAAAAACAAAAAATTTATAGACAATAATTGAAAAAAATATTATAAGTTTGAGGAAAATAATTATTGAATGTTGAAGAAAATAATTGAAAATTTGAAGAGAATAATTCAAAAAACGGCAAAAAAAACTTAAATATGAAGAGAGTAATTAAAGGTTGTAGGAAATAATTGAAATTTATAGAAAATAATTGAAAACTGATGTAAGAAATTTAAAAATTCATGATAATAAAACATTTGAATAAAATAATTGAACTTTGTAGAAAATAATTCTAAAATGTCAGAAATAGTAGAAAAATATAAAGAAAATAATTGGAAAATGACAAAAATACTTGAATAATGACAACAAAAAATAAGTTTAAAGAAAATAATTGAAATTTGAAGAGAATAATTGAAAAATGATTAAAATAATTGATAACTGGTGTAAAACTTAAAAATTTTAAGAATACTTAAAAAATTTACGAAACAATTGAAATGTTGAGAAACTTATTGAATAATGACATAAATAATTGAAAGCTAATGTAAAAATAAAAAATTCATGGAATGATCGAAAAAAAGAAAAAATATATTAGGAGTTTAAGAAAAATAATTGAAATCTGAAGGGAATAATTCAAAAACGTAAAAAAAACTTTAGTATAAAGAAAGTAAATACAATTTGAAGAAAATAATTTAAATTTGTAGAAAATAATTGAAAAAGGTGTAAAAAATTAATAAATTCGTGACAATAATAAAAAGAATGAAGAAAATGATTGAAATATGAAGAAAATAAATGAAAACTGATATAAGAAATTTAAAAATCCATGTCAATAAAAAATTTGAATAAAATAATTGAACTTTGTAGACAATAATTCTAAAATGACAGAAATAATAGAAAAATATGAAGAAAATAATTGGTAAATGATAAGAATACTTGATTAATGACAAAGAAAATTGAAGTTTGAAGAAAACAATTGAAAAGTAACAAAAGTAAAGTGAAACTTGTGTAGAAAATTTAAATATTTCTGATAATAATTTAAAGATTGAAGAACATAGTTGAAATTTTAATAAAATAATTGAAAAATGACAACAACAAAAAAATAACTTGTGTAGTAAATTTAAATATTCATGACAATAATTTAAAGACTAAAGTAAATGAAACTGATATTTGAAAAAATTATATTCTAAATCGCAAAAATACTTAATAGTTGACAAAAATACTTTTAAGTTGACAAAAGTACTTTAAAAATTACGAAAATAATTGAAACAAGGTGTAGAAATTAAGTATTTGTAGACTGTAATTAAAAACAGCTGGAATAGACATTTTACCAAAAAAGTGAGAAAAGTGAGTTTTTTTTTTTAATAAAGTGAGTAATAGCGAGCGATTTTTTAAAAAAAGAGTAAAAGTGGAAAAAGTGAGTCACTGAAAGCCCTGACTTTAAAATTGTGAAAGATAAATATTTTTCAGATTGCAAAAATTAATTAATTTTAGAAATGTTTAAAATATGACTTCTAAAAATGTATTTAGTAAATTTTTTACTTAGTAAATTTCAGAAGAATATAATTTTTTATCCGTTTTAAAGATTCTTGCATTTTTCCTGTACTTTTGATAAAAATCCCTGACTTTTCCCTGACCTATTTCAGTTTCACTGACTTTTCCCTGATTTCCCTGAATTTCCTGACCTGTGGCAACCCTGAATAAAGATATAAAAAAAGAGGAGAAAAATAGATAATTAGGAAATAAAACAACAAAACAAAGAAAAAAATTTTAAGGAAGAAAGATAAAAAAATAGAGAATGAAACAAAAAAAAATTAAATTAGGGAAAGAGATTAATAAAAAAACGGAAAAATAAGAAAAAAGCAAAAAATGTGGAATATTTTTTTTAAATTAGGGTAAAATTAATTAATAGAAATAATCCCCTTTGCTCCAGAAAAAAAGATAAATAACTTACTTGGGAGTTTCAATTTTGTTTTTGGATCTTTTACACTTCTCGTTATCATTTTCCTTTAAAATTTTCTTAAGAGGCGAAGCGGTTAATTTAATCGCTTCTGTAACGGGCGGACTGTCTTTTATATCGTCGCTTCGGCTACTGCAAATTATAAAAATTACAATTAATGGAAATTCAATTGAAGAAAAAAAATAAAAAAATACATAATATATAAATTAAATATATAAAAAGAATTTAATAGACATTTTTGTAATCTATTTTACATAAATGTTTATAACAAGTATTGTAAAAATAATAATATTATGTAATTTAATAAATAAATAATTTAATAGTAAATTAATAAAAAATAAATAAATTATTGAGTACATTTTATTAAGTTCACGTCAAGAACAATATTTTAACTTTTTTAATTAAATGTCAATTTTTTTTTTAACAAAAATTGCTATAAAATAATAACAAATAAAGAGTTTTATTATATTTCTTGGCCTAAAAGGCTTTAAAAATAAAATATTAAATAATAATATTAAACAATAATGATAAAAATAAAGAAACTTTGAAACTATTTTTCTTGTTTTTTTGATATTGTTAATAATTTATTGTTTCATTAATTTATTTACCTCTGGCTACTGGAAGTATTGAGCGGTCGAATAGCTTCTTCAGCGACCATAATATCTAAAATATGCGAGGCTCTCTCCTCGTCATAATCAACGCTGTCCATTGCTAATAAAATCACTCTTTCTGGCACGGATTTAAATTTCTCCAATAGACGATCCTTCACTGAAAATTAATACGAATTTTATAAATTTTAAATGCAGTCAAAAGTTTAAAAATTTTATCATTTTATTATTAATTTCATGATTTTTTTCTTTTAATCTAAAAAAACTCACTTTTATTTTTCTCCTCGAAACTCTTCATCCGAGGCGGCGGCGTTGGCGTTGGCCGTAAATTATCCTCCTGAAAAATTAGATAATTTTCATTTTTTTTTTTTTGTAATATTAACTTACTTTTACTTTTTAAATTAAAAAAAAAATATTAGTTTTGATTCTAAGCGCCACCAGGAGACAAGGGGCACAAAAATGGATATTTTTCACACTAGTGATGAAAAAGATCATTTTCCACACTAGTGATAAAAAGGGTCATTTTTCACACCCGTAAAAGAAATATTCATTTCTCTTCCTAGTGTCGAAAATGATCATTTTACCCACCGATAACGTAAGTGGTCACTTTTCCCACTAGTGTTTAAAGTGGTCACTTTTTTCCGTAATGTCAAAAATAGTCATCAGATATGAAAATAGTCATTTTTCCCACTAGTGACAAAAATAGCTAGATCTGTCGCTGAACATTGACAAATAATATTTTTAAAAATAAATAACCTATAAAAAATTCAAATCTTATTCACGAATTCATTATTAATTTTCCAGTTAAATTGTAATTTTTTTTTTTCATTACTTACTTTTTCTTCTTTTGGCTTGGAACTATTTTTAGTTGGACAAGTGGGAGTTTTTTTCTCATAACCCAACTCTAGAAGTTTTTCCGAAGCTTTTTGGACATTATTATCGCTCTGTTCCAACATGTCGAGCAAAACAGTCTCGTCTACTTTGGGAAAAACATTTTTCAGGTACCTGTTCAAGGCAAAAAAATCAATTAACAAAAGAATTTAATCATTTTAATTGAACTGAATTCTAATGATGTCAAATAGATAAATGCTAGCACGAATAATATATCATTAATTATCTACATCGAGAGATGCTTGACAAAATGCATATAAATAAAAATTGTTTTTTGATAAAAATTTTTAATTTTTCTTCTAGTCGAGATGCAAACAAGATTCCATTAAATTCATTAGCATGTAACATTCAAATAATATTAATAATAATGTAACGTTAAATAGAGACATAAATAATATAATGCATACTATTATAAATAAATATTATTGCAAAGACAAAATTTTATTCTTGCTAATCGTATGCACAATTATAATAATAAATGCAATTACAGAGAGAAAGAAATTGGAAAATGCACATGCACAGGCGAAAAATAGAAAATTAAAAAAAAAAAAATTTCAACTTTAAAAAGAGATTTTAACAATTAAATTAAAAAGTTATTCAAACATTGTTTGATTAACATTTTTAAATTCTAGTTTATTATTTTAATTTAAATATATAACACGAAATTATTATTTTACTTTGTTTTATCAATAAAATTACAAAAATAAAACGTTTTATATTGAAATCTGAAATCCTAAAATTTTAAAATTAAAATTATAAAGTAAAGTTTAAAGTGAAATTTTAAAGAATTTTAAACGTAACATTAAAAAAAATTAAAATTTTCCAGTCTTTTATAATTTACTTATTTATTTGCGATTCTATTTTTTAAACAATGCTCCTAATATTTTAAGCCTTGCATATTTAAAAGCGCATACGTTTCAAAATGCAAAAGAAAATTTAGAAAATCTTAAAAAAGATTAAATAGTAAAAACAAAGCTTAAATTAGTTAAATTAAACTAAATTGTAAATAAATACTCGTTTTAAATAAAAATAAATTGTAAATAAATGTTAATTAAATGCAGATAAAGGTGAAAACATTTATCTAAAGGAACAAAAATCATAGAAATAATTTAATGAATATGAACTAAAAAAAGAACACAAAGAGCGAAAATTAAAAATAAAAGTGTAGTGAAGAAAAAAAAGCAAGGAGAAAAAATAAACTGACCTAGGTATAAAATAAATAGTGAAACCCAATGACTAAAGGTGCCGTAAATCAGGAAACTGAAAGAAACAAAAAAAAATGAAACGAAATAAACGAAGAGTCTAATACACAGGAGAAAAAATAAATTTTAACAAATTCAAATCGTATAAAAGCTGAGTTTGAAGTTTTTTTTTTAAAATCTAAAAGCCAAAAGAAGCCGGGTTGCTACGACAGATTGTAAAAACAGAAATAAAAACAAATCGCAGAAAGATCAGAAGTAGTGCATTTCAAGATTTTCTTTCTTCTTTCAGTGAAAAATATTTTTTCTGGCGTTCCCTTCCGATGCACTTTTTTCTTCGAGAAATGTATTAGAAACTTCGGATGCATGCTACTGCTACATTTTTTTTTCTAAATTCAAAAATACGTCGGATCCGAAAAACCAATTTGAAAAAGAAACTGAAAGAAAAAATAAAATTGTAAAATTAATATCATTAAGTATTCATAATTTAATTAAAAATATTGGATAATGTTTCAGAAAATTTATAATTTTGATTGATATTCATAATATAAAATCAAGGATGTTAATTATTTGTAAATATATTTTTTTGGAATTGTTTATTAATAATTCCTAAATTGAAAATGTCAAGTATTCGCAAATTAAAATTAAAAATTAATTATTTGAAAAATTACAATGTTAATTTAAAAAAAAAAAAAAAAATTAAAATTAAATGCTCATTAGTCACAAATGTTGATGATTTATTAATTCAAAAGAATAATTTCTCTTTTTAATGAAATTTAAAATGTAAATAAAATTGAATAGAAATGTAGATAGCAAATAACGATGCTTAATTAAAAATAATTAAAGTAATTAAAGAAAATTCAAAATTCAGAAATTCAAAAAATTGCATTATTGAAATCATTTGAAAAATTGAAAAATATAATTGAAAATTGAGGGAAATAATTTAAAAAATTATAAAAATAATTGACAAATTAAGAAATTGAAAATAAGAAAAGAAATAATTTATAATCAAAAAATTAGATTTAATTTTGAAAAAAATAATAAAAAATAATTGAAAAATTTAAAGAAAATAATAAAAATTTGCGGACAGTAAATTTTAACTTTAGAAAATTAATTGAAAAATAGCTATAATAATTAAAAAAAATTGAATAAAATAATTGAAAATGATAGCAATAATAATTCGAATGGATTGAAATTTGGAAAAAATAAAATATGAGTTAATTGATGTTTAAAATTTATTAAATTATAATGATTTGCGAAATATTAAAATTAAATATAATTTTTTAATTTCTTTTTAATCTAAATTTCATTTATTCAGACCTTGGATATTTTAGACGACTGGTAAAATTTTTGAGTTAAAATCATTAAAAACTTTCAAAGATATATTTTAAAAACTTATTTATTTTATCCCAGCAAATTTGTTGACTGAAAGAATTTTTAAACAATTTAAACTAAAAAAATTCTCAATATATCAAACAATAATTTTAAAAAGAAGTCTAGTAAAAACGAATTTTTCAAATTTTCAGATTTAAAAAAAATGTTGACATTTTTTCCCCTCAATTTTTCAAGTTAGATTTATGAAAATAATTCTAATTTATAAATTTAAATGTTAAGAAATTTTTTTTAAAAAATCGGCAAGAACTTTCAATATAACCGCCAAAAAAAATTATCAAAGAATAAGTCTTGGAAAATGGTTGAGTTAAATAATTAAAAAAAAAATTTATTACAATTATTCTCAAGATTTTAATAATCAAAATTTTAAAAAGAAGTCTTAAAGGCAGATTTTTAAAATTTATTTAAATCAAATTTTTGTTTGTTCTATGAAAAATTTTCAAGATTTTAGTAATTTTCCAAATGTTTAGTAAAATTTTCAAGTTAAAATCATTAAAAACTTCAAAGCTTTCTTTTTAAGAAAATTAGGTATTTATTATTTAATTCTTGGCAAATTACTGAGTCATATAACTAAAAAAAAATTGAAGTTAAAAAGGTCTCAAGATTTAAACTTATAAAGTTTGTTACAATAAATCTAATAAAAAAGCAAAATTTATTCGAAAAAGTAAAAAAAAAAATTAGTATGTACAATCCGAGGCCTAAAATTTAAAAAATACTCAAAAATTTTGTAAAGTAGTCGATCAGTCGTATTTTTTATTACAAAATTTGAAAATATTTAAATAATTTTTTAACCTCCTGCTTTAAGAAAATTTTTGAAGATTTTTAGATTTCAAAAACTTTCATTTTCTTTGATTTTTAAAGTTAGATGTATGAAAATTATTCAAATTAAGATGTTTAATAAAATTTTTGAATTGAAATAGGGAAAAATCTTTAACGTTAATGTTTAAAATTTTCATCAAAGTTTAATTGTCAAAAAAGTAATTAGGCAAATAATATAATAACATTTTTTAATTATATAGGTACCAATTATATTGTCAATTTTCATTATTTTTTAATCAGTATCCTCCTAAATTTTAAATTATTAATCCTAATTACCAATTATATTTATCAATTTTTATTATTTTTCGATTAATATCCTAAATTTTTAATTATTAATCTGAATTGCCAATTATACTTTCCAATTAATTTTCTAAATTTTCAATTATCTTCAATTTTTCATTTTTAAAATCATTTTTTATTAGCTTTTATTTCATATAAATTCTTGATATTTTGTCAAATAAAGAAAAAAAGAAAATACTTTGTAATTTTTGCAATTATTTTTCTCAAATTTTGATTATTTTCAGAAATTTGAAATTATTTTTATCATTTTTTAAACATTTTTTTTTTTTATTATTTTTTTGCCAACTCCCCCAATTTTTTATTATTTTCATTATGTTTCGTGTAATATTCTAAATTGTCAATTATTTATATTCCATTTCACTTATTTACTTTAATTAACGATTGTTTTTATCATTTGTCAATTTTGTTCTCCAATTGTTAATTATTTTTCTTTCTTTTCAATTACTTTTACGATTTTTCAATTATTTTCACCAATTTTTAATTATTCTCTTTTTTTTTCAATTTATTTCTCATATTTCTAAGTATTCTTTATAAATTTTAATTATTTTCTTCAATATTAAAACATTTCTACAGGGTGTCTACCGAAACATGATTTACAAATTCCCGGCAAATTCCCGGTTTTCCCGGATTTAAAATCACATTTTTCCCGGATTTCTTTTATGTATGATTAATAGCTATAATATTAAAATAGTGAAAAAAGTAAGTGCGTAATATATAAGTTTTTAAGGTAAAATTGATCTTTGAAGAAAATAATTCCAAAATGGCAAAAATAATAGAAATTTGAAGAAAATAATTGGAAAATGACAAAAATAATTGAAATTTAAAGAAACAAATTGAAAGATGACAAAACTAATTAAAAATTAAGTAAATAATTAAAAAATTGAAGAAAAGACTTGGAAAATGACAAAAATAATTGAAAAATGGAAAAACAAAATGAAATTTTCATGTCAATACATAATTAGAAAATTGGAGAAAAAATTGACCATTAAAGAAAATAATTAAATAATTGAAAAATTTTAAAATTGATAAAAATTTGAAACAAATACTTGAAAAATGATAAAAATAATTAAAATTAAGAAAAAAAAAAAAACAATTGAGAAATGACAAAAATAATTGTACCTTGAAAAAAAATAATGATAATAAAACTTATTTAAAATTATGTAAAAAATTTATGATTTGAAAAAAGACGTAAAAAATGGCATAAATAATTGAAAAATGGAGAAGCAAAATAAAAATTAGAAATCAATAATTGAAAAATTGGAGATAAAACTTCACGCTTAAAGAAAATAATTAAATAATGACAAAATAATTGCAAAATGCCAAAAAATTTGAAATTTGAAGAAAATACTTGAAAAATGATAAAAATAATTAAAATTAAAAATAAAAAGCATTGACAAATGACCAAAATCATTGAGAATTGACAATAATAAATGAAAATTGAAGTAAGAAATTAAAAAAATCATGACAAGAATTTAAAGGTATAAGAAAATAAGTATAAAATTTGGAGAAAGTAATAAAACAACGTCGAAATATTGACAATAATTGAGAAATTACTAAATTAATTGAAAATTTTTACAGCAATTAAAAATGAGAGAAATAATTATAATAGGAAAAAATAATCGAGAAATAACAAAAATTTGAAGAAAATAATTGACAATAATTAAGAAATTACTAAATAATTTAAAAATTTTAAAAAACAATTAAAAAATGACAAAATTAATTAAAAATAGGAAAAAATAGTCAAGAAATGACAAAAATAATTGAAATTTGAAGAAAATAAATTACGAATTCACAAAAAAAATTTAATTTGAAGGTAATACATAAAAAATACCAAAAATAATAAAAATTTGAGATAAATAATTGAATAATGACATGAATAATTTACAACTGGTGTAAATAATTAAAAGAATGTAAGATTGAAAAAAAATTTGAAATTTGAAAAAAAATGAAACTTGTAAAAAATAATTGGCAATTGGTGTAAAGTATTTAAAAATTATTCATACACAATAATAAAATTATTAAAGAAAATTGCTGAAATTTGAAGAAAAAGTTGAAAACTGTGTAATAAATTGAGAAATTGATGACCACAAAAAAAATATTGAAAAAAATTATTGAAATTTGATGAATATAAATTTTAAATGTTAAAACTAATAGAAATATGCAGAAAATACTTGAAAAATGATAAAAATAATTGAAATTTGATGGAAAAATTGAAAGATAACGAAAGTAATTGACAATACTGGTTTAAAAATTAAAAACTTGTAGACATTAATTAAAAAATTGAAAAATATTTCAATATTAATTTCAATATTATTGATATTTGAAGAATATAATTGTATATAATAATAATAATTATTAGGTATTATTTTACTAAGAAAGTGAGAAAAGTGATTTTTTTTTAAAGTGAGTAATAGTGAGTGATTTTAAAAAAATATGAATAAAAATGAGAAAAGTAAGTTACTGGCAGCCCTGAAAATGCTCAAATTCGCTTGAAACTTGATACACTTTTACTATTTTGAAAATCTAACTTCAGATTAGTAACCAGGAACATGGATTACCGCCGAGTAACAAGTTTGAAGTGAATTTGAGCAATTTTGCAAAATATGTCTGCCATATTGGATCCGCCATTTTGAATTTTGAAAAATTGGTAATTCTGACATCGTTTTCACAATCAGAGACTTCGAAAACGAGTAATAAGTTTCAAGCGAATTTAAAGAATTATGAAAACGAATTAGCTGAAATTTTTAGAAATTCCCGGATATAATTTTTTTTCCCGGCAATTTCCCGGAATTCCCGGTGAGTAGACACCCTGTTTCTAAGAATTCTTAATTATTATCCCCAATTTTCAATTTCTATTTTGCAATTAATTTGCAATTTAATTATTTTTTCAAATTTCAATTTTTTTTAATTCTAGAATTTTATAAATTATGTTATTTATAAATATTACCTCTGTATTATTTAAAATGTTCGTAATTGTTGAGAACACAAGCTTTGAAAAATAATCTAGTTAAAATAAATAAATAAAATTAAAAAAAAAAACCTAAATGAATTTTAATAATTTCTCTGTTTATTTTTTTAGGTAATATATTATCTATATTATTTAAAATGTTTATAATTGTTGAGAACACAAGGTTTGAAAAATAATCTAGTTAAAATAAATAAACTTGAAAAAAAATTCTAAATAAATTTTAATAATTTTTCTGTTTTTTTTTTTTTTTTTTTTTAGAAGAATTTGAAAGATCCGACGTATTTTGAATGAAAACTATGATATAACAATGGACGAAATAAACATCTAGCATCCATAGTTTGTTAGTTTGATTGTGAAATAAACCTAAGTTTCATTTTTGGGGAGTGGGGGGGCGGCCGCGCCCCTTTCAATGTGAGATTGTGAATGGCGTGACGTGGTACCCGCCATCTGGTAATCGCGTAGTTGGAATGAACTCCAACGGGTGTACAAGGTCCTGGTGCACAAAGCGGATTCTTCTCGACTTGAAGAGCGCTCATAACCAAAGCCGCTCTGTTATGGTATCTGAAAGACATCGGCTGGAAACTTAGCATCAACAAATTTCCTCCCATTTGTCGCGATAGTTTAATCAGGGTGCTCCACTCTAATCGAAATTCCCTCAATTACAATTTTTTTCCACCTTAAACTTTTCCAAATTCATTTCAAATCAGGCAGGCAATGGTCGCAACTGAAAATCAATTTTCTATCCAAAATGTTGTTTTTTAAAAAATTTTAGACAACACATATCTCTTTAAATAGTTTAAAAAAAAAATTTCATGGAGTTATAAAGATTTTAATTTTTATAAATTAATTTTTTTTTTTTAGTCCTCTTTAAAAATCTATCGACAACATTTAAAAATGTTCTAAAATAACAAAATGACAGCTGTTTTACTAAAAAGTTTTGGTAGAAGAGAAAAAAAATTATTAAATATTCTATTAAAGGAAAATTTCAATTTCTCACAAAATATACTTTATATCAAAAAATCTCCTAAATAAAAGATGTTCCCCTTCAAAAAATATTAAAACAGGTTTTCTTGATATTTTCCTCTATTTCTCGTTTTTTCAATAAATTTCATTAAAATTCAATTAAAAGCATATTTTTAAACAATTTTACAGTGATTTTGGGTGCAAATAAACAAATAATTGCTGAAGAAGGTGCAATTTATCAGAAGCTTTTATATTTCAAAAAAATCACTTTTTTAGTATAATTGCATTTTTTATACATATTTTTAAGCTCATTTCATTAGAAAATTTAAATTAAGAAAAATTTATCCTAAAATTTCAGAAAAATACTTAAAACTTTCAGAAGTTCATTGAAAAAAAAAAGGAAATAAGATAAACATAATTAAAAATTGAAGAGAATCATTTTTAATTAAACAGAAATAATTGAATGCAATAATTGAAATATCAGATAAAAAGTTTCAGATTTTTTAAATTATAGAAACAAATAATTAAAAATTGAAGAAAATAATGGAAATTTGAAAAAAAATACTTAAAAATCTTTGAAATTAGTTGAAAAATGATTTTAAATTTTGTAACTTAAAGAAAATAATTGAAATACGAAAAAACAAGGAAAAGTTGAAAATTAAATGAAATTTGAGAGAAATAAATACAAAAAATTATTAAATAAAATAATTAAAAATTGCAGTAAATATTTGAAAAATAATTAAAACAATAATAAATTAAAGGGAATAAATGAAATTTAAAATAATTAATTTTACAAAATTACAGAATTTGAAAAGAAATGATGGAAAATTGAGATAAATAACTAAAATTTTTTAAAAGTTAACTCAGAAATAATCAAAATGATTAAAAATTGAAGAAAATAATTAAAATTTCAAAAAAGTACTTGAAAATCTGAGAAATTATGTAAACAAATGAAAATGATTAAAAATTTGATATAATTATTGAAATTTGAGAAAAATACTTAAAAATCTTAGAAAATAATTTTACAAAATGAGAATAATAATTATGAATTGAGGGAAATAATTGAAAAATGATAAAAATAATTTAAAATTGAACAAAATAATTGAAATATGGTGAAAATAAATACAATTTTACATGAATAATTGAAATTTTTAAAAATTATGCCAATAAAATGAAAATAATTAGAAATTGGAGAAAATAATATAAAAATTATAGTATTTATTTTAAAGTAAAAGAAAATAATTGAAAGATTGCTTAAAAAATTGAAAATTGAAGACAATAATCTAAATTTGTAATAACTGAAAATTTGGGAAATTTATAGAAAAATAAATAAAATAATTAAAAGATAGAGAAAATAATTGCAAAATGATAAAAAGAAATGAATATTGAACAAAATAATTGAAAATAAAATTAAATAATTAAAATATCAGACAAATAGTTTAAAATTTTGGAAATTATGAAAAAATTTAAAATAATTGAAAATTGGTTAAATTAATGTAAATTTGATGAAAATAATAAAAAAAAAAGAAATAATAAAAATAGGAATAATTTAAATTTGGGAACAAAATTGAAAAATGATTTTACAATTTGAAACTTGAAGAAAATAATTGAAATATGATAAAAACAATAATAACTTTTAAAAAATAAACACAATTTAAAATAATTCAAATTTGAGAACAATACTTGAAAATCTGAGAAATTAATTTAAAACAATTAGAATACTTAAGAATTGAAGAAAAGAATTGAAAAAAGCTAAAAAAAATTGAAGTTTAAGATAATTATTAAACAATTTTGGAAATTATGTAAACAAATGAAAATGACTAAAAATTTGAGAAAATAATTGAAATTTGAGAAAAATACTTAAAAAATTCAGAAAATAATTTTGCAAAATCCGGATAAAAATTAAAAATTGAGAGAAATAATTGAGATATGGTGAAAAAAAATGATAAATAATTGAAATATGATGAAAATTCTTAAAATTTCAAATAATTAGATTTTTATAAAATCAAGTCAAAAGAATGAAAATAATATATTAGAAATTTGAGAAAATAATAGAAAAATTACAGAATTTATTTTTTAGCAAAAGAAAATAATTGAAAAATCGTTTTAAAAGTTGAAAATTGAAGACAATAATCGAAATTTGAGATAACAGAAAATTAATTGAAAAATAAATTAAATAATTAAAAGATGGAGAAAATAATTGTAAAATAATAAAAAGAAATGAATTTTGAACAAAATAATTGAAAATTGAGATATATATTTGAAAGTTCAGGATATTAATTCAGAAATAATTAAAATGTATCAAAATTGTAGGTAATAATTGCAGAATGAAAATAATAATGGTAAATTTAATATTTAATTTAAAATTTTCATAAATAATCATAAATAAAATGTGATACGTTTAAAATATAAACGATTTTAATAAATTACACATTTCCTAACAATTATTTGCTTATTTATATCGAAAAGCACTGTAAACTTTTCTGAAAATAAGCTTTTAATTGAATTTTAACGAAATTTGTTAAAAAGACGAGAAATAGAGAAAAATATCTGGAAATACGTTTTTAATATTTTTAGAAGAGGAACAACTTTTATTTAGAAACATTTTTAATATCTAATGTATTTTTTGGGAAAAAGAAAATTTTCCTTTAAAATAATTAAAAATAATTTTTTCTCTTCTACCAAAATCTGGTGAAATTGAAATTTTTATGGAAAATAATCTTTACTATAAAGACAATTTCAAAAAAAAGTTTAACCAAAAGAACGGTAGGGTTTTTGAGTAATTTTAATTCAAATATTTTAGTTAAACAGCCGCCATTTTGTTATTTTAGAACTTTTTTAAATCTTGTCAATGGATTTTTAAAAAGGATTTTTACATGTTACATTTTTACATTTTATATTCTTTCAGGCTGTAAAAAAATAATAAAACATACGAATTTTTTAAAAAGTTAACACACTAAGTTTTTTTTTCTTGAATTTTAAATAAACGAGAGTACTAACTTTAAAAAATAAAATCTTTATAACTCCATGAAAATTTTTTTTCTTAGCTAAACAAAAAAATTCGTATCGTCCAGAATTTTTAAATAACAACATTTTTTACGGGAAATTGATTTTCAGTTCCAACTATGCCCAGCCTGTCTTATTTGAAATGAATTTGGCCATTAATTTCTTATTCCCAATTATTTTATCCAGAATTAATAAAAAGATATTTTTAATTAAATTGAGTTTTGAATTACTTATTTAAATTTAAATTAATAGAAATTTAGATATTTATTTTGACCAAGAACTAGAAAATTAGTTTTACTAGAGAAAGTTTTACTTTAAAACAAAAATGAATATTTGAGAGAATTTCGAATTTTTGTAGTGGTCAGTCTGACAATTTTTGTAAATCAAGTTTAATGGGCGCAAATATTAGAAATTGAGTCACTTTTCGTCAGGTTTCCAAAGTGCTTTGAGTTAGTAGAGAAAAGCAGTTAAGCCGTTAAAACCAAAGAGAATCAAACCATCTTTAATTCACTCATCAGCCCTTGGATTTCTAGTTATTTACCAAAAAAATTTATTCAAAATTAAGGGTGTTTTCTCCAGTTACATAACCTCAAAATAGAAAGTCGTTTTTCACCCAAAATAAAAATATTTTTGAAATCAATTTCACCGGATTTTGAAAAAGCCAGGTGTACATTTTACAAAAAAAATAGGTTAAGCTAAAATTTGTTGTCAAATAATAATTATTTGTTATTTTATATTTTTTCTTTCAATCCAGTTAAAATCTGTAATTTTCAAATAATAGCTAATTTTCTCGTTAAAACATTTTCTGCAATTTTATTTCTCAGATTTTGTTAAATAATATTTTGTTTAAAAACAAATCTTAGCTTAATATAATTTTTTCTCAAAAATGTACAACTGAGATTTTCAAAATTAAGTGGAATTAATTTTAATAATATTTTTATTTGGTGGGAAAAGCCATTTTTTAGTTTGAGGTTATGTCAATATGGAGAACCTTATAAAAAATGTAAATGAAAAATTGATGAAAAAATTATCTACCTGTTTTTAAACTAAATCGAATAAAAATAAAAAATCAAGACTCTTTTTTTTAGAATAATTAAATCCCAGGGCTGACGTGATCAAAAGAAGGAATCGTTTTGTTGAAAATAAAAGAAAAAAGCATCATACTTTTTCAGCAAAAGTCGAATATGAGTGTCGCTGACGGTAGGAAACACCGCGTTGATTTTTGCGACCTGGATCTCGTTGTCGGAATTATTTTGAATAAAGCTCGTTTCCATGTTTCCGGTCGGAGTTGGCGAGCCGATTGTCATGTCACCTAAACGATTCGTCATCGCGCTGATTGAGCGGGTTGACATCGGAGTCTTCAAATCCTGAAAAAAATACAAATTTAGTAAATATTCATTTTTTCTTCTCTTTACAATAATAATCTAACACTAATTTTTTTTAAATTAATATAAAATATATAATTTTATATACTGTTTTCGGAACTTTTTTACGGTTTCGTGGACAAGAGCCATCCGTCTGTCCGTCCGTCTGTACCCAATCAATTTCGGACTAATACGAAACAGCTTCGAATTATTTTTAAATCAGTTCTAAACTGTTTTCAAAGAACCATGTTAAAAAATATTGGTAATTTAGTTTTTTCAGAATGGTTATTATGGAAAAATTATTTTCAAATTCCCGGCAAATTCCCAGATTATAAACTACAATTTTCGAGGATTTGTTCTACTAATTAAATATCAAGTGGTTCAAATTATTAAAAAAAAAAAACTATTATGAACGCAAAAATAAGAAAGTCGAGGATAATTTACTTTAAAATGGAAAACAAAATAAAAAATAAATAAATTATTTAAAAATAAAAATGTACTGAGGTATTAGAAAATTTCAGAAAAAATGCTTGAATTATTTTTTTCTTTTTCTAAATCGATAATATACAAAAAAAAAAGTAAAAATAAATATTACAAAAAATAAAATAAAATGAACAGATATTTTTAAATTAAAAAAACAAATAAGAAAATTGTTGAAAAAACATCAAAATTTTACTAAAGAGAAAAATCCTTGAAAAAATTGCAAAAAATAAATAAAAATAAGATTTGAAATTATATTTAATTAAGATGTTTTTTTTCTCTTCCACGTTTTAAAAAGAATTGCGCCTTAAAATATACTTGAAAAAATAATTGGTTTTTCTTTGGAGGGAAATTTGGAGGATTTTTTTTTTTTTTTTTTGGGTCTCACGTACCTGCAAACTCGGAGGCAAGAACGCAGGTTGCGGATTATGATAAGGCGATGGGGTCGGATAAACCTGGGGAGCTCGGTGCGCCCCCGAATAAATTATATGTCCACCGACGCTTCCTCCGGTCTGTCGTTCGTACAACAATTCCAGACACAACGTTTAAAATATTAATAATTAAAATTCAATAATTCTAATAAAAAAAAATCTAAGCTAACAAAAAAAAACCCCCCGAAGATACAGAAATTGATAAAAAAATAAAGAACCTACAAAAAATTGGGGAAACTAGTAAAAAAAAATTATAGAAATATTTTTAATTTGAAGAAAATTAAAAAAAAAAAATTAAAGAAAATACACGGAAATCTTAAAAATTAATTGAAAAATGATAAAAATAATTGGAATTTGATACAAGTAATTGAAAATATAGAAAATTAATTTAAAAATAATTAAAAATTGGAGAAAATAATTGAAAATTGATGAAAGTAATTGAAATTTGAGACAAATAATTTTAAAAAATCATATTTAAATCATCATCATATTTAAAATAAATAACAAATAATTGAAATTTGAGAAAGATAATTGAAAATTTTTGAAATAAAATAAAAATTAATGAAGATAAATAAAATATTAGAAAAATAATTCAAAGAATTACAAAATATATTTCAAAGAAAATAAAATAATTGAAAAAGTCATTGAAAATAAAAAAAACAATTGAAATTTGAAACAATTGCAAATTTTGCAATTAATTAAAACATAATTGCAATATTCAACAATTTGGGAACGCAAAATGAAAAATGATAAAAATAATTGCAAATTCAATAAAATAATATAAAAATCGTAAAATACATTTTAGAATTAAAGAAAATAATTGAAATTTGGGAAGAATATTTGAAAATCTTAGAAATCACTGAAAAAGAGGATAAATTAAAAATAAAGAATAATAATTGAAAAATAATTGAAAAAGAATAGAAATAATTGAAAATTGAAATAAATAATTCAAATTTGAAGAAAATAATTTTCAAAAGTACGAAATATATTTAAAATTTGATATAAAAATTTGAAAATTTGGAATATTATACGAAAGATTTAAAATAATCAAAACTATAAGAAAAAAATATAAACAGGATAAAAAAATTAAAAATTAAAGAAATTGATTACAATGTAAGAAAATAAATTTAAAAGGTAGCGCAAATAATTTTTAAATGTAAAAAAATTGAAAATTGAGATAAATAATAATTGGAAATTAAGGTAATTATTTGAAAAATTATACAAATGATTGAACAATGGAGGAAATAATTGCAAAATTATAAAAATAATTAAAAATTAAACAAGATAATTAAAATTTAAAAGAATTAATTCAGAATTAAAGAAAATAACTAAAATTTGAGAAAAATAATCAAAAATCTAAAATATTAATGGTGAAATAATTTCAATAAATAAATTAATTAAAAATTAAAGAAAGTATAATTGAAACTTGAGAAAAATACTTAAAAATCGTTGAAATCAATAAAAAAAAATTATTTAATAATTAGGGAAAATAATTGAAATATGATAAAAATCAATGAAAATTGAAGAAAATAAATAAATTGTGAGAAAAATAATTTAAAAAAAAATAATAATAATTAAAAATTAAAGAAGTTAATTAAAGTTTGTAGAAAATAATTGAAAAAATTCAAAAATAAATTTAAATAATTTTCAATTGTATTTAACAATTAAAAATTGGATTTAAAAATTAAAGACAATAATTTTAATTTGGCATAATAATTGAAAAGGTAGAAAATTAATTAAAAAATAATTAATATTTAGAGAAAATAATTCAAAAATAATAAAAAAAATTGAACTTTAATGAAAGTAATTGAAATTTTGTGAAAAATAATTTTAAAAATTACACATCACATTTAAAATATAAAACAAATAATTGACAATTCTGGAAATAAATTGAAAAGTAATTAAAATAATAGAAATATTAGAAAAACAATTCAAAGAATTACAGAATATATTTAAAAGAAAAAAAAAATTGATAAATAATACAAGTGATTGAAAATAAAAAAAAAATAATTGAAATTTGAAAAAATTGCAAATTTTGAAACTAATTAAAACATCATTGCAATATTTAACAACTTAACAACGTAAATTAAAAAATAATATAAATAATTGCGAATTCAAGAAAATGATTTAAAGAACGTAAAATATATTTTAAAATTAAAGAAAATTATTGAAATTTGAGAAAAATATTTAAAAATCTTAGAAATAAAAAAAAGAAAAAATTAAAAATAGGAAAAACAATTGAAAAATAATAGAAATAATTGAAAATTGAAGAAAATAATTTAAATTTGGGACGAACAATTTTTAAAAATACGAAATATATTTAAAATTTTAGATAAAAATTTGAAAATTTTTAATATTATGCGAAAGATTAAAAATAATCAAAACTATAAGAAAAATATATAAACAGGATAAAAAAAAACTAAAATTGAAGAAATTGATTAAAATGTAAGAAAACTAATTGAACAAAGTAAAAATTGAAGACAATAATTTAAATTTGACATAATAATTGAAAATGTAGAAAACTAATTGAAAAATAATAAAAATAATTTTAAAAGATGGTATAAATAATTACGAAAAGTAAAAAAAAATAAACTGACAAAATAATTGAAAAATTGAGATATATAATAATTGGAAATTAAATAATTATTTTTAAAAAATGTACAAATGATTGAACATTGGAGGAAATAATTGCAAAATTAAAAAAAATTTTAAATTTAAGAAAATAATTAAAATTGGAAAGATTTAATTGAGAATTGAAGAAAATAATTGAAATTTGAGAAAAATAATCAAATATCTAGAAAATAATTGCGAAAATAATTTAAATAATTAAAAAATAGAGGTAATAAAATCAAAAATTTTAAAAATTACAAAATATATTTAAAATAAATGAGATAACTTGAAAGATGATAAAAATAATTGAATTTTGAGATAAATAATTGAATTTAGAAATAAATTGAAAAATAATTAAAATATTATAAAAATAATTGAAAGACTTACAGAATATATTTAAAATGAAAGTAATTGAAAAATAATACAAATGATTAAAAATAAAGGAATATAATTGAAATTTTCCAAAAATTGAAAATTTTTAAAATTAAATAAAACATTGTTGAAATACTTAACAATTTAAGAACATAATTAAAAAGTGAAAAAAAGCAAATTAAAAAAAATAATTTAAAAATCATAAAAAAATAGTTTAAAATTATGAAAGTATAATTGAAACTTCAGAAAAATAATCGAAAAATCGAAATTGGAGGAAATAATTGCAAAATTATCAAAATGCTTAAAAATTTAAGAAGATAATTAAAATTTGAAAGAATTAATTGAGAATCAAAGAAAATAATTGATATTTGAGAAAAATAATTGAAAATCTAGAAAATTAATGAGAAAATAATTAAAATAATTAAAAAATAGAGATAGTCAAAAAATTCAAAATAATCAAAAATTCAAAAAATTACAAAATGTATTTGAAATAAACGATTAAACTTAAATGATGATGAAAATAATTAGAAAATGATGAAAATAATTGAAATTTGAGAAACTATAAAAAAAATATAAACAGGCTAAAACAAATTAAAAATTGAAGAAATTGATTAAAATTAAAAAAAATAATTGAACAAAGTAAAAATTGAAGACAATAATTTAAATTTGACATAATAATTGATGATGTAGAAAATTAATTGAAGAATAATAAAAAATAATCGAGAATCTAAAAAATTAATGTGAAAATAATTTAAATAAGTAAAAAAACGAGATAATAAATTCAAAATACTCAAAAATTCAAAAAATTACAAAATATATTTAAAATAAATGAGATAACTTGAAAATTGATAAAAATAATTAGGAATTGATAAAAGTAATTGAAATTTGGGAAAATAATTGAAAAAATTAAAAAATCTATTTAAACTCAAAAACAAATCGTAATTGGAGATAAAGAATTGAAAAATTTTGAAGTTAATTGAAAAATAATTAAAATATTATAAAAATAATTGAAATACTTACAGAGTATTTTTAAAAGAAATGAAAAAAATTGAAAAATAACCAAGTCATTGAAAATAAAAGAAAATATTTTAAACTTGAAAAAATTTCAAATTTTTAAAATTAATTAAAACAAAGTTGAATATTTAACAAGTTGGGAAAATAATTGAAAAGTAAGAAAAAATAATTACCAAATCATAAAATATTTTTTTAAATTAAGGAAATTATAATTGAAACTTGAGAAAAATACTTAAAAATTTTAGAAACCAAAGAGAAACAAAAAGAAGAAAATAAAAATATGGGAAAATAATTGAAATATGATAGAACTCAACGAAAATTGAAGAAAATAAATAAAATTTGAGAAAAATAATTTTAATAAGATACGTATAAAAATAATTGAAAATTAAAGAAATTGATTAACATTTGAGGAAAATAATTGAAAAAATTGCAAAATAGATTTAAAAGAAAAGCGAAAATTTTAAAAATAGATTTAAAAATTAAATATTGAAGGCAATAATTAAAATTTGGGATAATAATTGAAGGGGTAGAAAATTAATTACAAAACAATGGATATAATTTTAAAAAGTGGTAAAAATAATTTCGAAATAATAAAACAATGAAAACTAAAAGAATAATTGGAAATGAAGATAAATAATAATTGAAAAATTATACAAATGACTAAATATTTGAGAAAATAATTGCAAAATTATAAAATTTAGGTAATTAAAATTTAAGAAGATAATTAAAATTTGATAAGAATAATTGAAAATTGAAAAAAGCAATTATTTGTAAAAAATAATTGATAAAATTACAGAATATATTTGAGTTAAACGAGATTACTTGGAAAATGAAATATTTGAAAAAAATGAAATTAATAAATAAAATAAAATTAAAAATATTTGAAAATTGATGAAAGTAACTGATATTAGTGAAAAATAATTGAAAAAACTATAGAATACAAATTTATAGTCTTTTTCGTTTGCGGGGAAAGTTGTAATAAATAAATATAAATAAAATATATTTGAAATATACAAAATTAATTGGAAAATGATAAAAATAATTGAAATTTGAGAAAATTATAGCATATATATTTATTATAAAAGAAAATGAATGTAAAAGGAAGCTCATTAAAATAATAGAAGAAAAAAAAACAATTAAAATATCAAGAAAATAAATAAAAATTCAATAAAAACTGGAACAACAAAATAATGTTTTTAACATTGAAAAATGATTACAGAAGACAATAATTGAATAAAATATTCTAAATTCGCAGAAAATAATTTTAAAAAAGTAAAAAATGGAAAAATAATTAAAATAATTAAAAATTGGAGAAAAAAATTAAAGAAATAATAAATTGATACACTGAAAAAAAAACAATGGAATATTTGCTTGAGTTGTCAAGTAAAATTTACTTTATAACTCAAGCAGTGCAAAAAAAAGTAAAACTTACTTTGTTTTTTAAGGAAAACAAAATGTCACTTTTAAAACAAATTTGACATATTGTACTTTAAAACAATGTTTGAGTTAATTAAAAGAAATAAACAATAAATTAATATGCAATTAACGTTTTTACTCACTTTTACTTATTCTTCCACTATTAAATCTTCTGGAATGTATTGAAAATTTAATTTTAACAGTTTGGCACATAAACGTCAAATTTTGCTTCAAAAGTGTCAATTGTTTTTTTTTCTTTATAAACAAAGTAAAATTTGCCTGGTTTCACAGCAATTTTTGATTTTTTTTCATTGCTTGAGTAAAAAAGTAAAAATTACATTTAACTCAAGTAAACCTTAAATAGTTTTTTTTTCAGTGTAATTGTAGTAAATAATTAATAACACAATAAAAAATAATTATTAAAGCTTGAAAGAAATTTTTAATTATTTCAAATTAAGTACACTTACAGCGTAAATTTATGAAATAATTTATAATTAATTGGAGTTTCAAGAAATTAAAATTATTATGAATTTATAACTTGGCAAAATTTTCAATAAGAATGTTTAAAATGATAAACAGACGGAAAAAAGTAAAAAAAGGCGCATTTTGAAGTGCCTGAAAATTCTATAACTTCAAAATGAACCGAAAAAAACTAACCTGTAACGCAATACTTTCTTGGGTGCTCATTGTCGACGCAGAACTTGGAATAATGGAATTTTGAGTTTGAACGTATTGGGAATATTGCCAATACCTCACCCTCGGATCCTCCCATGTTGTTGTTCGATTGAAATGATTTATAAAATAACTGCAAACAAATAAATTAATATAGTTTGAATTCTCGATTATAAACACATAACCTAACTTTTTTTTCGTCTTATTTTGATGCGTTTGACATTGAAAAGTTGACAAAACAAGGTGAAAATAGGATCGATTTGAGGAAATAGACGGAATATTGACGGAAAGGTGGTACGAAAATGAAAATTTTTTGATTGCGCAATTGTCAACAAAGAATGGACTATTTTGAGGTGAATTTTTTAAATCGAGCTTTTTTGGACAAAAGAGTTTATTATTTTGATTATTTTACGTACGGACGGCCACTTCGGGAATCGTATCTGCATTCCCAACCGGGCGGCAATTGATTTCTGTCACTTTGATCCGCCATTTTCCACTATTTTGACGTTTTCCCCTCGAGAAAACACGAGAAAAGTGCAGTTGTTGGAAATTATATTGCAGGTTGGTGCACATGCGTAAAGTTGCCAGAGTTGGATACTTGACGACAGTGATGGGAAGCGACGAGGTACTTTAGGTTTCTTACGTCAAATACACTTGTTGAGGTAGTTCACGTAGAAACAGGGTTCTGAAGTTATGCGTTTAGGGTGAAATCAGATTGACATCAGGGATCGGAACGTAAATTACTTTAGGTAATTTACATGTAAATTACCTAGTAATTTACCGGAGAAGTATTCTACGTAATTTACATCCCTTATAAATATCACGTGATTTACAAAAAATACGTATGCAATATACAGTACGCTTCCATTTAATTGACCTCGTCGGGACCGGATGAAACATTTTAATTGACCCTTCCCACTCTTTACGCAAATACCAAAAACAAAGGGGAAATGTAACATTTCCCCTTACGTGCACATGTGTGGTGGGGATAATTTTGTTCATTTAAAATGTACGAAAAAGTTCAAATAAAATGGAAGTTCATTTAAAATGGAGGTCAATTAAATGGAAGCGTACTGTAACCTAAAAGTTAAAATCTAAAAGTAAAATAATTGCATAATTTATTTTAAAACTAACCAAAATATATAATAACACCCTTAAAAATTATAAAAAAACATTCATAGAATCAAAAAATTATAAAAAAAAGTTTTTTCTACTGCCGCTATATTGAAATTGTAAATTACCTAGGTTGTTTACAGTTGTCTACGTATATTACGTTTTTTACGTAATCTATATCAAAAACTCAGAGTTACGCGTAACTTCGGAACCCTGGTTATGTTGCATACGTATGTATTTTTTTTGTAGATAACGTGATATTCAGGGTTGGGTAATGACGCGTCACTCGAGGTTTTCTACGTATGTTACCGGTATGTTACATCAAGTAACATACCTGTTTTAGGTATGTTACCCCCCCCCCCCCCACCACAAAAAAATGCATTATGTAACAAATTTGGTAGGTAACTTATCTAGGTAACATACAGTAACAAACTATGTAACATACCTCTGGTATGTTACGTACACAACCCTGGTTGTGCAGATTACCTCAAGTAATTTACGTTCCGATCCCTGCCGTAGAGAGTGATAAAAAAAATTATTGAAATTGAGATAAAGAATCAAAAATTTAGGAAATTAATTTAGAAATAATAAAAATGATTAAAAATTGAAGAAAATAATAAAAAAGAAATTTTTAGTTTGAGAAAGTAATAGAAAAAATTACATAATATATTTTAAATAAAAATTTAAATAAAAATATTTTAAATAAAAAAAAAATTAAGGAGAAAAATGTGTAATTTGACAGAAATAATTACAAAAATACAGAATATACATAAAATACAAAAAAAAATAACAGATGTAATTGAAAATTGAATAAAATAATGGAAATTTCAGATAAATAAAAACTTTTTTTTAAAAAAAAGAACTTAAGTTATTGAAAAATGAAAAAAATAATAAAAAAAATAGTATAAATAATTTAAAATTGAATTAAATAATTGAAATATCAGATAAATACCTTGTTAAAAATTTTGGAAATTATTAAAAAGAATTGAAAATAATTAAAAATTGATGAGAAATATTTTAAAATCTTAGAAAATAATTTTATAAAATAAGAATAATTAAAAATTGTGGAAAATAATTGAAAAATTATTTTAAAATTTGGAACTTAAAGAAAATAATTGAAATATGATAAAACAATGATATAAAAATGATATAAGTTTAAAAAAATATAATTTGACATAACTAATTGAAAAAATTGCAAAATATTATTAAAAAAATAGTTGGAATTTTTGAAAATTATGCCAAAAGAATGAAAATAATTAGGAATTGGAGAAAATAATAAAAAAAGTACAAAGTTTATTTTTAAGTAAAAGAAAACAATTGAAAATTGGCATAAAAAAATAAAAACTGAAAAAAATAATCTAAATTTGAGATAATAATTGAAAATTTAGGAAATTAATTTAAAAATAATTAAAATTTTTAAAATATGGAGAAAATTATTGCAAAATGAGAAAAAGAAATGAATATTGAAAAAAAATTATTGAAAATTGAGATATATATTTGAAAGGTCAGAATATTAATTCAGAAGTTATTAAAAGAATTAAAAATTAAGATAATAATTGCAAAATGAAAGTAATAATAGTAAATTACAAAATTAATTTAAGTTTGTGATAAATAATATAAAATTTAGCAATAAATAATGAAATTGTTTTATTGTCCAAGAGAAAATAATTAAAATTGAAAAAGTGATTGAAAAGAAAAAATTTAGGAAAATAATTGAAATTTGCAGAAGGAAGATTTAAGATTTAGAAAAAAAGTGAGAAATAATGAAAATAATACAAAATTGCAGAAAATAAATAAAAAATGATAAAAATAGTTGAAAATTATAGTTTAAGTAATTGAGATCATAAGCGAAAAGAATTATTAAAAATTTCTTCAATTGTGAATAATTTTTTTCTTTTATGATTTTAATTACTTAAAATACAATTTTGTACTATTTTTACCAATTTTCACCTATTTTATACAATTCCTAAATATTTAAAAAAAAAATTTTAATCAACATTAAATCATTTTAATTACTTATTCATCTCAAATTTAAATTAATTTTTTTTAATGTACCATTATTTTTGTCATTTTGCAATTATTATTTTCAATTTTTAATCATTTTCATAATTTTTAAATTAATTTCCTGAACTTTCAAATATTATAGATCTCAATTTTTATTTCTTTTTATTATTTTGCAATTATTTTCTCCATCTTTTAATATTTTCATTATTTTTCAATTAATTTTCAGTTATTATCTAAAATTTAGATTATTGTCTGAAATTTTCAATTTTTTAAACGATTTTCTATTTATTTTCTTATGTTTAAAAATAAATTCTGCAATTCTTTTATTATTTACTTCAAAGTCAAATTATTTTCATTCTTTTAGCATAATTTTCAAAAGTTTCAATTATTTTCATCAATTTTCGATTATGTCTGTTTATTTTTAATTAATTATCTATAATTAAAATTGTTAAGTAATTTTGTAATTATTTTCTTTTTTTTAACATATATTCTATGATTTTTTCAATTATTTCTCTCAACTTTTATTGACTATTTTCAATCTTTCATATTTAAATTATGTTTCTCAATCTTAAATTATTTTTAGCATTTTTCAATTATTTTTTTAATTTTCAATAAATTTCATCATTTTTCAATTATTTTTCTCGATTGCAAATTATCATATTTCAATTATTTTCTTCAAGTTTCAAATTGTAAAATCACTTTTCAATTATTTTCCGAATTTTATATCCTTTAATTTACAATTATTATCATTTCTTTTATAATTTCAAAAATTTTAAACTATTTATCTGAGATTTCAATTATTTCATTCAATTTTCAATTATTTATATGTTTTTTTATATTATTTGCTTCAACTTTCATTTACTTTCATTTTTTTTTGTAATTTTAAAAAAGTTTTTATTTTTTTTTCTTTAAATAAAAATTATTCTCTTCAATTTTAAATTATGTTTATATATTCTTGTAAAATTTATTTTCTTTAATTTTTAATTATTTTCTTCTTTTTTTAAATGAACTTCTCAAAGTTTTAAGTATTTTACAAAATTTTTCTTCCATTTTCCTTTATTTAAAAAATATTATTTAACTTTTTAAATTATTTTCTCAAATTTCAATTATTTTTTTCAATTTCATATAATTTATCTCAATTTTCAATCATTTTTTTAAAATTATTTTCTCCAATTTTTCGTTATTCAATTGTTTCTTATCTTTTTTTAAAATTTTAAGTATTTTTCTCAAATTTAAATTATTTTCTTTATTTTGTTAAAAATTTCTATTACTTTTTAAATTACTTTCTCCAATTTTTAATTCATTTTATTTTTTTTTCATTTAATTTGCAAAATTTGCAATTATTTTGTTTAATTTTAATTTTTTTTGCAATTTCTTTTAATTCTAAAGTTTTATAAATTATTTGTCCTAAATAATATTTATTTTATTTATTTCTATTTTCTATTTATTGTCAATTTGAATCGTTTACATTTATTTTCTAATTTTATTATACTTTTTCCATGTTAAGAAATTTTTTTCCCTTCCCAGAACTGTTTGATTTGTTTTTTTTAATTATTCATTATTTTTCAAATATTTATTCAGTATTTTCTTCTTTTTCGTATATTTATCACATTTTTTATCTTTTTTTTTGTTTTTCGTCATTTTTTAATTTTCGTGCATTTTTAATTAATTTTTTTTTTAAGTTATGTAATTTTATTAATATATTTAATTTATTTGTGTAATATATTTTCTATTATCAATTTAAGTCTTTTAGATATTTAGTCGTTAAAAATAATTTCTTTTGCTTATTATAATTAAAAAACAAACTTTTTCATTTATTTCGTAGACAATTAATTATTTTTTAAATTTATATTTTCGTACTCTATAATTTTTCAAAGGTCTTCACTTTTCCTTATTTGCTCAAACATTTACTTTTTTAATTTGCTTCCAGATAATTTCAAATTTTTAATTGTCTGTTTTCAATGTTGTTAAAAATTGTAAAAACCTAAAAATTATTTTTTTTTTTATTTATTAGATATACAGCACCAATTTTATAATATTTTCTTAATTTATGGACTACAGACAAAAGTTAATTGCGCATTTTTATATAGCTATTGCGTATTTTTAAAAGTTTATCCTCATAAGTTTTCCGCTTCTTTAAATAGTATATCAACAAAATTGCCAATAAAGATAAGTCTGATGGAAGCTGATAAGTAAATATTATGACAATTACTCCTTTATAAATGGTATAAAAGGAAAAAAACCAAAATAATACATAATAAAAGGCTGAACACATCCGAAGTGAACTCACAGATCGAAAAAATTCGTACACTGATTTTTTTATAATAAAAAAATTAATAATTTTGCAATGTTGAGTTTTTCAAGAAGTATTATACTTGCTTTATTATTCGCAGTATTATGTTTTGAATTCTATCCTGTTTATGCCCAAAGTAAGTTACAAATAATTACATTACAATCTTTATTTAAATAAATAAAAAAAAAAAAAAAAAAAAAAAAAGTTTAATTTTTTTAATACGGCAAATATTTAATAATATGGTACTTTCTTATTCTGAATAGTTAAAAATAACTAATTAGAAAGCAAAAATTCAGTTATATTTCTATTAATGAGTTAGTAAAAAATAACTATAATTATATCCTACTTATTAGTCAAACTCATTTTTAGGTTATGTCAAAATAACTAATATTTTTAATTTAGTAAAATTCTGTTTACTAATTCAATTAGTCAAATTTATTTATTTATTATCTATACTATTTTTTACTAATATTATTATTTGCTTATTAATAAATTTTTGATCTTGTTCTAGATTGTGGCAATGGTGGAGAAACAGGAACATGCAAACGACGAACAGACTGCAATTCTGGTTTTCACAGCAGTACATGTGGAAGAGGTCTTATTTGTTGTCGCAGATAAGTGAAAGTGACAAAAATTGAAATAAAATGCTGAGAATCTTGTTATATAATTTTTTATGCAACTCAGGCGTATATTATTTAGGTATAGAGGCGAGTTCTAAGTTCTTCCTTATAGCCCAGTGGTCAATAAAGTGTCCATTATTACCCTAGGGTAATAATGATACTTTATTGACAGTTTGCAGATCAATAAAGTGCCCATTATTACTCTAGGGCAATAATCGGCACTTTAATGACCTCGATCACAGTTCAATAAAGCGACCATTATTACCCTAGGTCAATAATGTTCATTTTATTGACCTATTGGGTCATTTAGAAAAATTTGGCATGCACCGGCAGAGTGACAATAATACGCCTTTGTTGCATAATCTACTATAAAATCAGCTTGACAAATTGTTGCAATTACATTAAAATATAAAGAAGTACATCAGATTGTTTTTCGTCAATTATAAGTCTCAGCATGAACCGTATAAATGTACTTTTTATATTTGTTACTATCAATTGTATTACTCAAAAATAAAATGAAAAAATATCAACAGAATATCTTATTTACAGTGGTGTTCAACCCGAATAGACCTTTATTGTTCAAACTAAATTTATATAAATAAATAAAATAAATCAAATTTAGCAAATTAATTATAAATAAAATTAATCAACATTTGCAAATTAATTATAAAAAAAATAATAAAATCAATTAAAAATTGGAAAAAGTAATTTAAAAAATCAAAGAAATGTTTTAAAAATAAAGAAAATAATTTAAATTTGAGAAAAATATTTTCAAATCTTGAAAATAAATTGAAAAACATTTAATAATGAAAAATTGTAGAAAATATTTGAAAATTAGGATAAATATTATAAAATTTAATAAAATAATGAAAATTTGAGAAAATAATTGAAAAAATTACATAATTTATTTTAAATGAAGGAAAATTCAACAAAAATTTAGAAAAATACTTAAAACTTTCAAAAGTTCATTGAAGAAAAAAGAAAATAATAAAAAATTAGAGGAAATAAGAAAAAAATATAAAAATAATTAAAAATTGAGAACAATTTTTAAATAAAAATAAAAAAATAAAAACTTTTTGGAAATTATGAAAAAGAATGAAATTAATCGAAAGTTTAAGAAAATAATATAAATAATTGAAAATTGAATAAAATAATGGAAATGTCAGATAAATAGTTTAAAATTTGTAAAATTGTGAAAGAAATGCAAAGATTTTAAACTTAAGAAAATAAATGCTGAAAAATAATTGAAAAAATTATTTTAAAATTTGAAACTTGAAGTAAATAATTGAAATGTGATACAAACAATGATAATATGTAAAAAATAATTAAAGTTTCAAAAAAATACATGAAGAATTTAGAAATCAATTGCCTGAAATGATAATAACTAAAAGTTGCAGAAAAGTATTGAAGAAAGCTGAATATAATTAAAATTCACGAAAATTAATAATTTTTTTTTTTTGAAATTATGAAAACAAATGAAAGTGACTAATTGAAAATTGAAGAAAATAATTGAAATTTTAGAAAAATACTTAAACATCTTAGAAAATGAGAAAAAATTGAAAAAATGAGAAATTAATTCAAAATTGGCAAAAAATAATTGAAAAATACTGAAAATAATTGAAATATGAAAAATTGAAAACAGTAAATAAAATTTGAGGGTAATAATTGAAAAATCATAGAATATATGTTTCAAAAAGAAAATAATTACAAAATTATTTTAAAATTTTAATTAAAGGGAATAATTAAAGAATCACAAAAATAATTGAAATTTTAGAAATAATTTGAGAAAATCTGAATAATAATGAAGAATCGAAGAAAATAATTGAATAGCTAGAAAAGTAATTTTGTAATTATTTTTTTTTTAAACAAATATTCTATGTTTTTTTCAGTTATTTCTCTCAAATTTTATTGCATGATTTCAAGTTTTCATATTTAAATTATTTTCATCATAATTCAATTTTCTTATCAATCTTAAATTATTTTCAGCATAATTGATTTATTTTTTTCAATTTTTATTTAATTTTATCATTTTTTCATTATTTTTCTCTATTGTTAATTATTACTTTCATTTTCTAAAATTATTTTCTAAGGTTTTTAAGTATTTTCTGAAAATTCAAATATTTTCTTCAATTTCTAATTATTTTCATTTGTTATCAGAATTTCAAATTTTTTTATTAATTATCGTAAATTTTAATTATTTTTAGCTTTCTTCCAGACTTTTCTCCAATTTTTAGTTTTTCTAATTTTATAAAATTAATTTCTAAAATTTTTTAAGTATTTTTCTCAAATTTCTATTATTTTCTTTAATTTTTAATTATTTTTATTTCTTTTCATAATTTCAAAAAGATTTGATTAATTATCGTAAATTTTAATTATTTTTAGCATTCTTTCAGTATTTCTTCAATTTTTAGTTATTCTGATTTTCCAAAATTATTTTCTAAGATTTTTAAGAATTTTTCTAAAATTTCAATTATTTTCTTCAATTTTTAATTATTTTCATTTATTTTCATAATTTAAAAAAGTTTTTATTAATTATCGTGAATTTCAATTACTTTTAGCTTATTTTTTCTATTCTCTTCTCCAATTTTTAGTTATTTTCTTTTTTTTTAATTGATTTTTAAGATCTTCATGCATTTTTGTCAAATTTCAATTATTTTTGAAATCCCGGCGGAGCTAACCGTCCGATATTTTTCCACAGATTTCAAAAATTTTAATATTTTTTCTCTATTTAAAAAAAATTCTGTAGTTTTTTCAATTATCACAATTAAATGTCATTTATTTTTTTACAACTTATCATTGTTTGTATCATATTTTAATTATTTTCGGCAAGTTATAAAATTTAAAAACATTTTTAAATTATTTTCCAAAATTTATTCTCTTCAATTTTCAATTCTATACATTTGTTTCATGATTTCAAAAAAATTTAACTATTTATCTGACTTTTCAATTATTTAATTGTTTATAATATTTTTTATATTATTTTCTATAATTTCCAATTACTTTCGTTCTTCTTCTCGTTCTTTTTCATAAATGCCAAAAAGTTTTTACTTATTTCTCTTCAATTAAAACTTGTTCTGTACAATTTTAAATTATGTTTATCTTTTTTCATTTATTTTCTCTAATCTTTAATTATTTTCTTTTAATTTTAATTTATTTATCTCAATTTTTAACTATGTTTTTTCAATTTTCAATTATTTTCTCTAATTTTTCATTATTCAATTTTGTTTTAATCTACTTTTAAGATTCTCAAGTATTTTTCTCAAATTTAAATTATTTTCTTTAGGTTTAAAACATTTTTATGATTGTTTAAATTACTTTCCCCAATTTTTAATTGATATCATTATTTTTTTTGAATTAATTTTCAAAATTTGCCATTATTAATTATTTCAATTATTTTTTGCAATTTTTTTTAATTCTAAAATCTTATAAATTTTGTCACAAATAAATATTTATTTTATTTATATTAATTGATTTTTAAATATTATATTTAAAATATTTATTTCTTCTTATTAGATAAATATTATTTACTGATTTTTTATATTTATCATTGTATTTTATAATTTCTAAAATGTATGAAAAACTAATCGCGCGCTGGCGTGCGTTTTATTTTGCTAGTAAATAATTTAATATTGATTAATTAGAAATAGAGTGGCACAAGTTGTGTCACTTCAATTTGGTTGGTAGTAAAGAGAGTTAAATATATTTATTGTTCCAAAGGCGGTAATTTACGTCAAGAAGAGAAAGAAGATTGCGGTAAATTACCGGTAAATTACCGGATCGTTTTTTCTCGGAGAATTTATGCGAAGATTCAAAAACTGTTTAAATGACTAGAATTTGTACACATTCAGTGGATTGGAGGAATATAGTGAAATAGAATAGTCGAATCAAGTAATTTGTCACATTGGAATACCTTTTTTGATTGGTCTATTCTATTTTACTTTTCGCATTCATTTATTGTTGGGCGTAAACTTAAGAATATTATAGAGAGTTACCATATTTTTATAGATTTAAGTCATTCAATAAAATTAATCTTAAAGTAACTTTTTCAATGACTTTGGCATGACTATCTCTCTTTTCCTATTATTTAAATTTTAACGGAAAGTGCAAATCGCAAAGACTGTTTCAAATACTGTTAAAAGTGTGATATATGTTTAATTGTTTATAGAAAAGTTGATCTTACAGTTTTATGTACATATTCGTTGTTTCAATTATATAATATAATTAATAAATTATATAATCAAAATTTAAATAACTCTTCTATGCATTTTCTTTAACCTATTTATTATAAAATAATATAATTAAAGCATAAAACCAAATTAAAAAACCATAAAAACAAATATTCTCGTTAATTCTCATAAATTCTTGTCTTCTCGGTGATTTACCGCAATTTTCTTCCCTTCCTTCTCGGATTATATTTTACCGAGAATTTTAGAACACTAAATATATTATTCTTAATTTCATCGATTTGCCGCCCCCAAATGTATTGGGCTCGAGGTTGGCGCCCGGGGCGACTGCCCCCTCTACCCCCCTCTAGATACGCTACTGTAAATAAGATCTCTGAATTCAAGTCAGAGGAGTAGCCAGACGGGAGGTAGTCCGTCACAGATGTCACTCCGAATTGTATGTATTTTCTGCAAAAAAAAGTAATACTCACAAACAGAAAGGTGATACTTATTAGTTTTGTGGGGTGACACTCGATCTAGCGACGCCCCTGATCCAAATCTAATGTTAAATTCGCGTCTAACAACCTTTTTATTAAAACACCGAACAAAAATAAACATCAAAAAATAATTTTAAAAAATATTGTAAAAAAATATATAAATAGTATAAATAGACAATCGGCCTTATAGAATTCAATCTGAATTCGCCAGCAGGATATTTTATCTTAACCGACATTTTCTATGACGCTTGAAATACCTATTCAAATGCTTGTGTGCAATTTTTGATCATTTTTCCGCACTTTCTATATTATATTGCAGATAATTCTTTCGCAGGAACGTGCACATAGTTAATAATTAATCAACTGTTTCGGAGCTGAGGGATTTTTCCAGGATGTGAATTCTTATGTGCTTCCTCAATTTGCGCTTATACATAAACTTCTCCTGGTACTCGTTGCAAGTGAAGTGATTCTTTTTGTGTGTTCTTAAAGAATACAAGTGTAGGAAATCTTTTCCGCACGTTTCGCAAGTATACGGTTTTACACCCGTATGAATTCTTTGATGGTCTTCGCATTGTTTTGGCTTGAGGAATTCTTTCTGGCAAAAATTGCACACTTGAAAACTCCTTCTTTGGTATGTAACTTTTTTACATGATTGACCAAGTTACTTGATGATTTAAAGCAATTGAAACAGATGGAACACTTGAAATTCCTTTTCTTGGAATGGGTCAGCATGTGTCTCTTCAGGTAATTTTTGCATCCAAAAACCTTCTTACAAATTTTGCAGGTCTGCTTCTTTTCAGAATGTACTGTCAGTATGTGGTTTCTGAATAATGAAAAATTAGAAACATAAAATAAAAAATATTTTATAAAAGACATCTTTTGATTATTGAGTGCTTAAATTAATAAATATAGTCAATATTAATTAATTGTACCTAATATATTTTCTTCTCTTAAATATCTTGCCACAATGATCACAACTGAAGAGTCGTTCAGTACTATGATAAACAGAATGTGTTTGCAACCTTTGTTGACTCAGAAAAGCCTTGTCGCATTTGTTGCACTTAAAAGGTTTATCACATTTGTGCAAAAGCAGATGATCATCTAAAGATAGGTTAGTTGTAAAAAGTTTATCACAAAATCCACAACTAAATTGTTTTTCACTTCCCAGTAAGAAGGAGGAAATTGAAAAAGATTGGAATTTTATGATTTTCGAAGAAAAAGTCAAATTATGTAATCTTTTTTAATACGTTTTCTGTCCAATCCATTTGTATCCGGTGATAACACTTACTTTTATCCGCAAATCAATCCTTATTAATATGGGTTCAAATATTTGTCAATCCAAATTAATCCCTTTATAAATACAGAAAATAAAATGAATATTGTTCAATGTCCGCAGTTTAGGTTATTCAATACAAATGAATCCCTTTATAATGAAATTAAAATTTTTGAAAAATCAATATTTTTGAAGACCTACAGTTCAGATTTAATTAATCCAATTGAAACCTTTTATAATTAAAAAAATGATATGAATATTTTTTAATACCTACAGCTTAGATTATTCAATACAAATAAATCTCTCTATAATAAAATTTAAATTAAAATAAAACTAATATTTTTAAATACCGACAATTCATTTCATCTCTACATGTGATTGAAACTTAATATTTGATAAATTTTTATTTATTTTAGATGAACTCATTTATAATGCGTCTTCGGCACAAAATTATACACCGTTTTTATACACTGTTGCATCTTAAGATATTTCTCTTCCAGTTATAGGTACTTAAAAAAATCGATTCTCTATGGATTAATGGATTTTCTTTAAATTGTGAGAAAACGTTATTTTATATGTGCCTTCTATCTAATTAAGATTTCAGGACCCTTTACCGTCTAAAATTTGAGATATTCTTGTTCGAAATTTCAATTTTTTATCATTTTGCATGTAAAATTGAAATTTTGAACAAGAATATCTCAAATTTTAGACGGTAAAGGGTCCTGAAATCTTAACCAGATAGAAGACACATATAAAATAACGTTTTCTCACAATTTAAAGAAAATCCATAAAAAACTATTTTTTCAAGTATATAACTGCAAGAGAAATACCTTAATTGTGGGTTAAAAAGCGAAAAATACGTAAATTTGAAGATAATTTTTAGTGATCTTTATAATTTATTAAGACGTTGATGAAAGTTTCTTAAAAGTGTTCATTAATAAAATTTTTTTTTACTTAAATATTATTCTTGAATACATTTTTAAAGAATTTAAATTAATCATCTTTTGAAGCTTTTTAAATCTGAATTAGTGGTTTTCTACTATTGAATTAGTGAAAGGTGAGCTACTATTAAATAGTAATAATTTTACTAATTTGTTATTAATTTTTCCACTTATCAATAATTTATTAATAGAAAAACACTAATTCAGATTTAGAGAGAAAGTTATTAAATTTTGTTTAGACTTTATTAAAAAAAACTTTTTTGAAATCTGTATTGACAGTGTGTAATTTTTAAAAGAAAAACACAACTTCAATGTATGCCTCAATGTATGCTCAGTCAACATCATTCTTCAACTTAAACTTAAGAATAAAAGAACACAAAGATGATGTTTATGAATCACCTAATAAATGGACTGCTCTTACCGAATATGCCTGTTTTAAGGACCATACTTTCGATTTTGATAAAGTAAAAATTGAGGCAAAAATTTTAGACAGAACGGGAAATTATAAAAAACGTATGATCCTTAAAATGAATTAACGGATACAACAGCAGTTAACGAACGTAATGACACTAACAACTTATCTGTTTTTTACCAGGCCATTTTATAGTTTTAATCTCAGCAATATTTCTGTTTATATTTTCACGAGTATTTTCATTTACATCGTCACAAAAATGTTTCCCGAGGTCTCTAAAATCTTGACCCCTTCATAACAATGAACCACACAAACAAGTTTTTTTTCCTATCGAGACAACTAAACCTTTTCTTGAACCCTCGCTTGATCCTTTTATGACTTTTAACATGTGTTTCATCTCAACTGTCACTTTCCTTGTAAACTCAGTTTTCGTTAAATTTTGATCCGGTCAACACGTACCAAAAACGCTCATTCAAAACTTAAAATTAAATTATACTGACAAAATGTTTTTCGGTTTTCATTATAAAAACTATAAAAACGGTTGTGAAAGTGCTATATGGACTGCCAGACTTTCTGGATAGAAAAATGGATACTATTACTAAGTAAATTTTAGGTACATATTATTTTCGTTTTTTACACCAAAAATTATTAGCAATAGTTATAATATTTAATAGTTAATTATTTTCGTCACATTGTAATTTTTCTTTTAATTATCAATTATTTCCTTGAAATTTCCATTTAATTCTTTAATTTCCAATTTATTTCTTTAATTTTTAATTATTTTCTTTAATTCTCAAATATTTTCTTTAATTTTTAATTATTTTGATCAATTTTCAATTAATTCCTCAATTTCCAATAATTCCCGGACTTTTTCAATTATTTTTTACACTCATAAAAATTGTTTTAAAATTGCAAATCAATTATTCAATTCTAGAATTCTTCATTTCTCAGTTATTTTCTTCAAATTTAAATTCCACTTTTCAATTTTCAGTTATTTTCTTTAATATTAAAAAATTATCGCTTTTTTCTATTATTTTGTTCGATATCATTAAGTTTCTTTAATTTTAAATACAATTATTCAATTATGTTCTTTAATTTTTAATGCCATTCTTCAATTTTTATTTCCAATCTTCAGTTTTCAATTTTTTTCTTCTAAGATATATTCATTAATTCTCGGCTTTTTTCAATTACTCTTTTTCAATTTTTAATTATATTCTTTCAATTTCAATTCCATTCTTCAATGTTTAATTGCTTTCTTCTATTTTCAATTACTTTTTACAATTTTAATTATTTTTTTCGATTTTCAATCCAGTTGTTAAATGGGCAATTATTTCCAACAATTATTTCTATAATTTTCTAAATTTTTCAATTTACAATTATTTTCTTTACATTTAATATTACTTGTTTCATTTTTTCAATTATTTTTTTCAGTTGTCTATTAATCTAGTTATTTTTTAATTTTCTTTTTACTTGACAATTATTTTCGTCATTTTTCACATATTTTCTTCATTTTTTCAATTACTCTAGTTATTTTTTAACTTCAATTTTTAATTATTTTCCGCAGTTTTCAATTAATTCCTACAATTTTTCAATTTTAAATTATTAACTAAAAATTTTATAATTATTCTTTGATTTTATAAATTACTAGCTTTCAAGCCCGCCTTCGGCGGGCATCGAAATCTAGTGGCGTGCCATCAACAGTATTTTTTGACCAAAAATATTCTCTAACTGAAAGTATTTTTTAAAGCATGCATTTTCCGACAGAAAGTATTTTTTGACAAAAATTATTTTCATGCAGGTGTTTGAAACAAATTTGGGTGTACTTCGCAGCTTAAACCTCAAATCTTTTTGATACTTCGTATGCTTACGTACTTTGATCCGCTGTTTACAAATATCATAGTGAAAAGTGTGTGTATATGTGAGTATGTGTTTGTGTGTATATGTGTGTGTATGTATATATGTACATATGCATGTTTATGTGTATGTATGTACGTGTATGTGAAAATGTGACTTAGTTGTATATCTCAGCTTTTAATAATATTTTCTAAAATTTTTTTTTTATAAATCTAAGTAGAGTGACACTCTAATACTCTGCCAAATTTCACCTGAATCGGCTGAGCCGTTTTTAAGTGATGCCCGGACAAAAAATCCTGGACAGACAGACAGAATTTTTTTTTTTTTGCATTTTCGCGATTCTTATCACTTAAAACGAAAAAGTATGTAAAATTTTTTGAGTTTGGCGCAATGTACAGACAAAATGTTAATTTTATTTATATAGATTTTGTTGAGTTGCGTGTTAATCTAGCCATATTTTGAATTGTGTTTTCAGTTGTCATTTATTTTCGTCATTTTGTAATTTTTTTTTCAGTTATCAATTATTATTTTTTAAAATTTTAATTTAATTCTTAAATTTTCGATGTATTTCTTCAGTTCTCAATTTATTTCCTCAATTCTCAAATATTTTCTTTAATTTTAAATTATTTTGATCGATTTTCAATTAATTCCTCAATTTCCTATAATTCTTGGACTTTTTCAATTATTTTGTACACTCATAAAAATTGTTTTAAAATTGCAATTATTCCTACAATTTTCTTAATTTTTCAATTTGCAATTATTTTCTTTAAATTTAATATTTCTTGTTTAATTTTTTCAATTATTTTTTCAGTTGTCTATTAATCTAGTTATTTTTCGATTTTTGTTTTCAATTGACAATTATTTTCGTCATTTTTCAACTATTTCCTTCAATATTATTAATCATTTTCCGCAGTTTTCATTTATTTCCTACAATTTTTCAATTTGCAATTATTATCTTAAAATTTTATAACTATTCTTCGATTTTTTAAGTTATTTTGATCGGTTGTGTATTAATCTAGCCATCTTTTGAATTTTGTTTTCAATTGTCAATTATTTTTGCCATTTTGTAATTTTGTTGTTTATTATCAATTATTTTTTTCAAATTTTCAATTTATTTCCTCCATTTTTATTATTTTCTTCAATTTCAATTATTTTTATCGATTTTCAATACAGTTGTTCAATTTACAATTAGGTATTTCCAACAGTTATTCCTATAATTTTTCAACTCTTTTGTTTAAAATTAAAATTTATTGTTAAAATTTTTAAACTATTCTTTTCAATTGTGTAATTATGTAGCTATTTTTCGACATTTGTTTTCAAATGTCAATGTATTTTTGTCATTTTTTAAATATATTCTTCAATTTCGTAAGTTTCATTATTTGAATTTGCAAAAATTTATGTTTTTAAATGACCAATAATGTAAAGTTTGTAGCGCGCTTGAGCGCGCGTTAATGTTGCTAGTAAATAATAATTGACAGTCAACAATTTTTATTTTTCTAACCATAGGCCATTAATTTGTAAAATTAGGAAAAAGTTGTCTCTTTCCAGGTGAATTTGTGAGTAATTAATCATTATTAACAATAATTTGTTTATAACAATTGCAATTGGTTATTGTGGTTAATTTGACTGAATAAGTTATTGTTTTAAAATATAAAAAAATAGTTAAGTCAGAAAAGACTACAACTCGCTAGGTTCATTTGGATATTAGTTATAAATTAATAATTACATAAATTGTGTATAAATACCCCCCATTTATGGGAGTTGTTTATAACCCTATAAATCGAAATTAATGAAATTAATTTCAAAAATTGAAATTCTTTGTTACTTCTTTGTTTTCACCTTACAGTGATTTCAAATGTGCTCTTTTAATCTGAATTAGTGAAAAACGGTCACTAATTCGAATTAGTGGAACTTTTTACTTATTTTCAGTCAATTTTCACTAAAACTTTAGTAAAGAATTTAAAAAAATTGGTAGAAATGTATATTAATTTGAATTTCTTCAGTGACTTTTCACTGATTTATTTTTAAAGAGATGAGTATTTAGAACAATAGATTTGGTTTTATTTATTTAAATTATAAAGAGATTAATTTGGATTGAATAATCTGAACTATGTGTTTTCAAATATTAAATTTTCATTTTTTTTTTCATTATAATGGTATTTATTTGGATTAAATAAAACTGAATCGTGAGTATTTAAAATGTTCATTTTATATTTTTCAATTATAAGGGTATTCATTCGGATAAATTTTCATTTTATTTTAATTGCATTTTTATTATAAAAATATTCATTCAGATTGAATAATCTGACGTGTGGGTATTTAAAAATAACTAGTTTATTTTTTCATTATAAAGGGATTCATTTGTATTCAATAACCTGAACTGCAGATATTAAAAAATATTCATTTTATTTTTTTTCCATTATAAAGGGATTCATTTGGATTGACAAATTTTTTAAACCTGTATTCATAAGGATTGATTTTCGGGTAAAAGTAGGTGCTATCACCGGATACAAATGTATTGGACAGAAAACGTATTCAAAAATATTAAAATTTTTTAATATTTTTTAATTACTCTCTTCTTACTGGGTTGGCTTTCTCTTCTTTGGTTTCTTTTGTGAAAATTCGGTAGCTAAGGGCTTCTTAGGATCAGAAGACAATTGCATTTTTGAAACGGGTGAAAACTTCTTCTTTTCCAAGAAAACGGAAGAAAGTTGCTCTATTTTCAAGCAAAGTACTTTTTTTGTCAATGAAACTGCAGAATGTTTCGTAGACGGATGATTCTCTTCTTTGGATGAAGAATTAGGAAGAAGTTTATTGTCCGTCGAATCAGGAAGAGGCACTTTTTTAGGTAAAGAATCGGAAAGAGGTTCTTTTTCAGATAATGAATCCGAAAGATATTCCTTTCTAAGCAAATAATCGGAAAGATGTTCGGGCTGAAAGGAAGAATCAGAATGATAAGATTCCTTTTCTGCTGAAGAATCGAAAGATGAAGAATTTTCCAATTCATTTTTTTCCTTTTCAATTTCGATTTGCATCGCTGCATCAATTTCTTGTAATGAAAGACCTGACTCAATCTCCTCGGATGAATTTTCCTTCACTTTCTGCAAAATTTCCGACTCAATTGTTTCAGCGCTTAGCGTTGCTAAAAAAATTATACTCTTTCAAAATGTGTAAAAAGTAAAAAATAATCAGTTAATAAGTGAAAAAATCTTTCTTAAAATCCAATTTAATAAATTAAATTAATTTTTTTTTTTTTTGAATGACTTTTTCCAGGTTTTACATAACTCTCAAGAAAATTTTTCTAAGCTTTCCAGTTTTCAAAGTTGTACATGACAAAAAAATTGTTAGTAATTTAGAATTGAAATAATCGAAAGCTGTGAACATTTAAAAGTAAAATAATAAATAAAAAATGTAAATTAACGACAAATCAAATAATAGTTAAAAACAATTTTAAAAATTAGTTTTTAAATTCATTTATATTCACTCTGATTTTAAGTAGTTTTAAATTTAAATACCTGTACATTAACATAAAACCAACTTTCAGTAATCCTAAAATTATTCTTTTTATTTTTAACTATCAACAAAATTCTAATATTCAAAAATTACCATGAAAATATTAAATCATACAGATTTTATTTTATTTTTAGGAGAATTTTTGTTTAAAGTACCTTCATTTCCCAAATTTTCGACATTCGAATCATTGACATTATGATAAGGAAGACCATCTTCCGTGTCATTTTCGTTTTTCACACAATCAGAATCAGAACCATCGGCAATTGGAATTGCTGCCTGAAAAATAAAATATAATTAGAACATGATTTTATTCTGATTATATATTTTTTTGCATTATTTACCTTTATCTTAACTTTGTACTTTAACAAGAGTCCAATATTCACAATGTCATTGTCGTTTAAACGAACTACCGAGTTTGATGAATATTTCCTACCATTAATTTTTAACACTCCCCACGAACTCTATAAAATTAAATAGAAGCTTTATTAATTCCTGGTCGAAACGTAGACATTAATAAATGTTTAAATAATAGTTAAATCAAAAAATAGTTTTAAAAAATCCAAAATGTTGCGAAGAAAAACAAAACGTGTTTAAAGAAATTAAAGCCTATCATAAAAAAGATTTTAATAGAAAACCAATTAAAAGTATTAAAATAACAACAACAGAAAGTAGTTGAAAATAATTCTTACCTTTAAAACTTCAACGAATAAACCATTTGGTTTGTTATGAAAAATACAGTGATTATATTCAACTGTTGGAGCGTATAAAATAAAATCGTTGGAATCCATTTGACCGAAAGAATACTGAAAGATAATAATAATTGCTATAATAATGTTAATAACAATTTAATGGTAAGTATCAAAATAGTATATAGGTATAGTAAGAATAGTAAAATGAGAGTGACATTTTTTCCATTAAAAATGTTTAGAAAAATGTAATGAAAAACAATGGTCAGTTTTCATTTATATTAATAAACAAAATATTAAACTTTTATAATAATTATTCTAAATTGGTTTAGTTTAATAACAAATTTTATTTGAATTAATAATAATTACATAATAATAAAAATATTTAAATAATGAATAAAACATTTAAAAAATACGAATTACCGATTTTAGTTGAGTCAAAAATATCGCTTCGTCGGCATAATCCCCATTTCCCTTTAATCTTTCTAATGTGACTTCCATTACGATTTTAGTAAAATACCTGAAAATAAATATAACAAATTAAATTATATAGCAATATAATAATTTAGTAAACTTGTATGTTTAAAAACATATTGAATTATAACATTTTGTTTTATTCTAATTTGCTTACTTTTTTTATTATGTTACAAACTAAGATTAATATAATCAATTTCCAATTTCTCAGTTTTATGTATTAAAATTTAAGACGAAAGAAATCAAAAAGAAAATGTAGGAAGGGAAGTAGGTCTTTGCAGATAATATGTATTAATATGTGTATATTAACAGTTAAAACTAATTAATTTATAAGTAAAGAAAAACCTACGAATAATGGCAGTATTTCCTTCTTCTATTATTTTATCTTAAAATCAATTTTTAACACTTTTTTTCCAACAGGAGCTGTTTATTGTTTATACTCAGTCAGTGTTGGGTAAGTAAATTATGATGAGAATCACGCGTAGATCAGGGATTGGAACGTAAATTACTTGAGGTAATCTACATGGTTGTTTACATGTAAATTATCTAGTAATTTACCGGAAATATATTCTTCGTAATTTACAACCGTTAAAAATATCAAGTGTTCTACAAAAATATGTATGGTATGACGCACATGGAATCGTAATCGCTAATCCTTAATCGTAAGAATGAGAGGAAGCAGGACGGAGATATATGTCTGTCCTACTTCCTCTCATTCTTACCATTAATGGCCTGTTTACACCTTCGAAAAAAAAAAAATTTTCGCATTGGAGGGAAGAGGACAGACTGAGTATCTGTCCTCTTTACTCTCATGCAAAAAAAAAAATTTTTTCGAAGGTGTAAATAGGCCATAAGGATTACCCATTACGATCCATTGTGCGTTAGGCTTAAGGTACGGGCACACCTTAGGAGCATTTGGGAGGCAAGGAGGAGGCGCATGAATATTCCCTAAATCTCATTTAGCCTAAATCCCATTGAGCCTAAAATTAAAAAGCCTAAAATGCATTCAGCCAAAATTCCATTTTACCTAAATTCCATTTAACTTAAATCTCGTTTAACCTAAATTCCATTAAACCTAAATTTCATTTTACCTAAATCCCATTCAATCTAAATTCCATTTAACCTAAATCTCATTTAACCGAAATTCCATTTAACCAAATTCCATTTAACCTAAATTCCACACTGTAAAAAAAGTTGATGGATTTTCACATCGTTATGCGATTAGTGAAATAAATCGATTCACATCTAACGTAGGAAAAGTTATGGAATATAACACGTCTAACCTAGGAAATCTTCAGATCAATCCGAAAAATTCCTAGGTTAGACGTGTTATATTCCATAACGTCTGAACTTTTCCTACATTAGACGTGAATCGACTTATTTCACTAATCGCATAATGATGTAAAAATCCATCAACTTTTTTTACAGTGCATTTAACCAAAATCCCATTTAACCTAAATCCCATTCAACCTAAATTCAGTTTAACCTAAATCTCATTTAACCTAAATTCCATTTAACCTAAATCCCATTTAACGTAAAACGCATTTAGTCTAAATTCCATTAAACCTAAATTCCATTTAACCTAAAATGCATTCAGCCTAAATCTCACTTCACCTAAATCCCATTTAACCTAAATCTCATGTAACCTAAATTCCACTTAACCTAAATCCCATTTAACGTAAAACGCATTTAGTCTAAATTCCATTTAACCTAAATTCCATTTAACCTAAATTCCATTTAACCTAAATTCCATTTAACCTAAAATGCATTCAGCCTAAATTCCATTTAACCTAAATCCCATTTAACCTAAATTCCATTTAACCTAAAATGCATTCAGCGTAAATCTCACTTCACCTAAATCCCATTTAACCTAAATCTCATTTAACCTAAATTCCACTTAACCTAAATCCCATTTAACCTAAATTCCATTTAACCTAAATCCCATTTAACCTAAATTCCATTTAACCTAAAATGCATTCAGCGTAAATCTCACTTCACCTAAATCCCATTTAAACTAAATCTCATTTAACCTAAATCCCATTTAACCTAAATCCCATTCAACCTAAATTCCGTTTAACCTAAATCTCATTTAACCTAAATTCCATTTAACCTAAATCCCATTTAACGTAAAACGCATTTAGTCTAAATCCCATTTAACCTAAATTCCATTTAACCTAAAATGCCCTCAGCATAAATCTAACTTCACCTAAAATGCATTAAGTCTAAATTCCATTTAACCTAAAATGCCCTCAGCATAAATCTCACTTCACCTAAATCCCATTTAACCTAAATTCCATTTAACCTAAATTCCATTTAACCTAAATCCCATTTAACCTAAATTCCATTTAACCTAAAATGCATTCAGCGTAAATCTCACTTCACCTAAATCCCATTTAACCTTAATCTCATTTAACCTAAATTCCATTTAACCTAAATCCCATTTAACCTAAATCCCATTCAACCTAAATTCCGTTTAACCTAAATCTCATTTAACCTAAATCCCATTCAACCTAAATTCCGTTTAACCTAAATCTCATTTAAACTAAATTCCATTTAACCTAAATCCCATTTAACGTAAAACGCATTTAGTCTAAATTCCATTTAACCTAAATTCCACTTAACCTAAATCCCATTTAACGTAAAACGCATTTAGTCTAAATTCCATTTAACCTAAATTCCATTTAACCTAAATTCCATTTAACCTAAATCCCATTTAACCTAAATTCCATTTAACCTAAAATGCATTCAGCGTAAATCTCACTTCACCTAAATCCCATTTAACCTAAATCTCATTTAACCTAAATTCCATTTAACATAAATCCCATTTAACCTAAATCCCATTCAACCTAAATTCCGTTTAACCTAAATCTCATTTAACCTAAATTCCATTTAACCTAAATCCCATTTAACGTAAAACGCATTTAGTCTAAATTCCATTTAACCTAAATTCCATTTAACCTAAAATGCATTCAGCCTAAATCCCATTTAACCTAAAATGCATTTAGTCTAAATTCCATTTAACCTAAAATGCCCTCAGCATAAATCTCACTTCACCTAAATCCCATTTAACCTAAATCTCATTTAACCTAAATTCCACTTAACCTAAATCCCATTTAACCTAAATTCCATTTAACCTAAATTCCATTTAACCTAAATCCCATTTAACCTAAATTCCATTTAACCTAAAATGCATTCAGCGTAAATCTCACTTCACCTAAATCCTATTTAACCTAAATCTCATTTAACCTAAATTCCATTTAACCTAAATCCCATTTAACCTAAATCCCATTCAACCTAAATTCCGTTTAACCTAAATCTCATTTAACCTAAATTCCATTTAACCTAAATCCCATTTAACGTAAAACGCATTTAGTCTAAATTCCATTTAACCTAAATTCCATTTAACCTAAATCCCATTCAACCTAAATTCCGTTTAACCTAAATCTCATTTAACCTAAATTCCATTTAACCTAAATCCCATTTAACGTAAAACGCATTTAGTCTAAATTCCATTTAACCTAAATTCCATTTAACCTAAATCCCATTCAACCTAAATTCCGTTTAACCTAAATCTCATTTAACCTAAATCCCATTTAACGTAAAACGCATTTAGTCTAAATTCCATTTAACCTAAATCCCATTTAACCTACACTGTAAAAAAAGTCTGTAAATTAAAACATACTTCATGTAATTTTACACATCAATATTATTGGTTCGACGTAGTACATTTACTATGTTTCAAAAGTAATTTTACTTTGTTGAATAATTTTACTGTATGTGACTGTGTAATTTAACCATAATGTGTAAAATTACATTGTCCAACGTAGGAAAGTATGACCACTATGTCCAACGTGTTTATTTACACAGATTGTAAATTTATATAAATGTGCGAATACGTAATTTTACTTTGTGGAGAATGTTAATTTACACGCGGTGTGTAATTTTCCTCAAAGGATGCAGTGCGAGATTTAATAAGGACAGTAAGGTTATGTCAAAAATGCGTAAGCGCATGCTCGAAATGTTCATATTTGTGTCAGAAAAAAAGGTTCTGAGCCATCGTCTTTTGTACTTAAATGACTTAAATGCATTTTAAACGCGTCAGCAGCATTATACAATGTATCATGTTCTATTAAATATTTATAATAAGCTGGAAAAAATAAAACGAAAAGTCCTGTACCGATTTTTGATCACGCGCAGTTGAAAATTATTGAGTTGCTTAAGTTAGAAAGACAGGGACTTTCCATCATCAAGCATTCGCCCGTATGCAACTTTAAACAAATAACTTCAAAACTATGTGCATAATCAAAAAATGGTAAAGGAATTCGTTTTTGTCTTTTTTTGGGCTAATTATGATCCTTTTAAAGTGTTCACCTTAGGAGCAGGAATATATGAAAATACATATTTCATAAATATTATTACCTAAATTTGTAGGTTAAGTTACACGCAAGAAGAAAAATGTGGAAAATTACATGCGGCGTGTTTTTCAACATAACGCCACCGATTTTATATTCGGGGTTTAAAATAACATGCAGATTATGTAAAATCGCACGTTGCACGTAGTGATCATACTTTCCTACGTTGGACGTTGTAAATTTCAACAGGATTTTTTTACAGTGTAAATTCCATTTAACCTAAATTCCATTTAACCTAAATTCCATTTAACCTAAATCCCATTTAACCTAAATTCCATTTAACCTAAAATGCATTCAGCGTAAATCTCACTTCACCTAAATCCCATTTAACCTAAATCTCATTTAACCTAAATTCCATTTAACCTAAATCCCATTTAACCTAAATCCCATTCAACCTAAATTCCGTTTAACCTAAATCTCATTTAACCTAAATTCCATTTAACCTAAAATGCATTCAGCTTAAATCTCACTTCACCTAAATCCCATTTAACCTAAATCTCATTTAACCTAAATTCCATTTAACCTAAATCCCATTTAACCTAAAACGCATTCAACCTAAATTCCGTTTAACGTAAATCTCATTTAACCTAAATTCCATTTAACCTAAATCCCATTTAACCTAAAACGCATTTAGTCTAAATTCCATTTAACCTAAAATGCATTCAGCTTAAATCTCAGTTCACCTAAATCCCATTTAACCTAAATCTCATTTAACCTAAATTCCATTTAACCTAAATTCCATTTAACCTAAAATGCATTCAGCTTAAATCTCACTTCACCTAAATCCCATTTAACCTAAATCTCATTTAACCTAAATTCCATTTAACCTAAATCCCATTTAACCTAAAACGCATTTAGTCTAAATTCCATTTAACCTAAATTCCATTTAACCTAAAATGCATTCAGCTTAAATCTCACTTCACCTAAATCCCATTTAACCTAAATCTCATTTAACATAAATTCCATTTAACCTAAATCCCATTTAACCTAAATCCCATTCAAACTAAATTCCGTTTAACCTAAATCTCATTTAACCTAAATTCCATTTAACCTAAATCCCATTTAACCTTAATCCCATTTAACCTAAAACGCATTTAGTCTAAATTCCATTTAACCTAAAATTCATTCAGCCTAAATCTCACTTCACCTAAATCCCATTTAACCTAAAACTTTTCTTGATTCAACTTTATTTATCCTTAAATTAAAAAAAGTTTTAGGTTTAATGGAATTTAGGGTAAATGGGATTTATGTTAAGTGGAATTTAGGTTAAATGGGATTTAGGTGCAGTGAGATTTAGGCTGAATGCATTTTAGGTTAAATGGAATTAAGACTAAATGCGTTTTAGGTTAAATGGGAATTAGGTTAAGTGAAATTTAGGTTAAATGGAATTTAGACTAAATGCGTTTTAGGTTAAATGGGATTTAGGCTGAATGCATTTTAGGTTAAAAGGAATTCAGACTAAATGCGTTTTAGGTTAAATGGGATTTAGGCTGAATGCATTTTAGGTTAAATGGAATTTAGACTAAATGCGTTTTAGGTTAAATGGGATTTAGGGTTAGTGGAATTTAGGTTAAATGGAATTTAGACTAAATGCGTTTTAGGTTAAATGGGATTTAGGCTGAATGCATTTTAGGTAAAATGGAATTTAGACTAAATGCGTTTTAGGTTTAATGGGATTTTGGTTAAGTGGAATTTAGGTTAAATGGAATTTAGACTATATGCGTTTTAGGTTAAATTTGATTTAAGCTGAATGCATATTAGATTAAATGGGATTTAGGCTGATCTAATGGCGCTTCAACCTCGCCCTGAGACTTAACTTCTCTCATTCTACTACAGCAGAATACTTAGCAGTGGCATAAGTTTGTCTCGTTCTCGCACTAGTTAGGTGTCTTTAGGTGTCCAGACACCTAAGGGTGAAGTAAAATATGGTAGGACTAAACTATCAGTGGATTAGAATAGACTAATCAGATAATTGATCACTTTGGAAAGTATTTTCTGATTGGTCCATTCTAAAATACTTTCCAAAGTGACCAATTATCTGATTGGTCTATTATAATCCCCTTGATACCCTAGTCCTTCGAATTTGACTTCACCCTAAGGGTAAAGTTTTATGATTGCGTTTTAACGTCTGTTTTGTAACTAGACCAAGAGTGCAAAAAAGATGCAGATATACTGTTGTCTCTTTCGCACTAATGGTCTAGTTAAAAAACGGACGTTAAAACGCAATCATGGGACTTTACCTTAATAGTAGGCACTTTGTAAATGGAATTTCTCACATTTCTTGTACAAGGAAAACAGCAATAATTTCAATAAAACTTTAATTGTTATTATTAATCGTAAAAATGATTTTGTCTCATTCCTTCCTGTCACTTTCCGACGTCGTGAAAAAATAACAAAAATACCTACCATTAAGGCTAATTAAACCCGTGAACAAATATGCTTTTACCTGATTTCAATCTTGACGTTTCTCGCTCTTAAAAGACCACACTGTAAAAAATATCCGTGGAATTTTACAGCGACTCTCGATGGTAATAAAGGGACCCTGCACGCTCGTTGTAAATTTACATCGTGCGTCGATGGAATTTTGCGTAGTCTGTGGATTGAATTTTCTTACTCATTATAAATATTCTTCTTCTGGCAGAAAATTCAATCCATAGACTGCGCAAAATTCCATCGACGCACGATGTAAATTTACAACGAGCGTGCAGGGTCCTTTTATTACCATCGAGCGTCGCTGTAAAATTTCACGGATATTTTTTACAGTGCAATTAAATAAGTAAATGTTCATTTTGAAGGAAACCGATTTTAAAAATTTATATTAGAATGAATTTAAAATTAAGAATTCAGAAAGGAAAGATACGAGACGTAAAATGTATGACTAAGTTTGTGTAGATGGGCGAATACTAGTTAATTGACTGATGATTCGGGGGGAAAACGGGCGTATGGGGGAATCTGATGAACGATAAAAGTGGATTTCGGGGGTTCGATCGGTCTTATCGCTTGTGAATTTAGAAAGTGAACCCGCGCCATCCTTGAGTCTACCGCCGGAGAACTTAAGGTAATTAATATTTAAAGGGAAAAATAAATTTCTAATGAGATCATTTGTCAAGTGAAAATATCATTTAATTTTATTTTAATAATTTACTTAAGTGTGGCGTAAAATAATCGATGGAATAACACGGGATTCACGGACAACAATCAGGGACGAGACCGATCGATTGCCGGAGTTACCCAGTCAATTGAATGATTATTGGATCTTTGAGGGAAAAGAAATTCGCCTTTTTGATCCGACTCAATAAAGAAACGACTGGTTATATTCTCTAATTAATCCCGGAACCAATTGGAAAGATTGCGAGAATCGTTCATCGGATTCATCCACTTCCGGTCCACCACGTGTTGTTCAACCTTGTAAGAAACGGAAAGGAAAGCGATAAGTTCTTTTTTTTATTTTATAATGATGTTTGTTGCTGTTTAAATTGATTTTTTTGTACCAATTGATTGAAGATTGTGTGAATGAAGTATTTATTGTGTGAATGTGACGATTTGATCAATTTTGTTGTACGATTTTATCTATATTTTTCTAATCTAAATTGTACAGGGATCCCTATTTTTTGAAAGAAACAATTTTTAGACTCAAGATATTTTATTTGTGTTCTAATATTTGAAAAACGTAACACTTGATTTCTAATAAAATAAGGTTGAATTTGAATATCGTTTTCTTTATTCGACTACCATTTTTAAAATTGTGTATTTAAATTTCTAATATATTTCCTTTATTTATGTTGTCTAAATTTCTACAAGTTAAATAACATATTACAATTTAATAGAAATGAGGAGTACTTTTTCAAAACTTGATAAATCCATTTTTTGAAAAAAATGAGATATACATGATGTCTATATATTTCGAACACGAGGAATATGATTTTCTGTGTTTTGTACATGACAAAAATTTTAGTCTATTACAAATTCGTGTTAATAATGAAATATTTCTTTGAAAACAAGTTTATATACATGTTGAAAAACTATTCATTTTGTTTTCAAAAGTGCATAAATCCATGCTACAAACTTCAGAAATTTGACCAAAATGAAACAAAACTTGATAAATCCTAAATTCTATATAAATTGAAAATCTCTTTTATAATAATTATATTTATAAATCAATGAAGTTAATTGCTGAAAATAAAAAATTATATGTTAGATTTTAATATCCCACAAAGATTTCTAGGTTTTTTATGCTCGATTTCTTTATTTTAATGTTTAAAAATCGAGTAAAAAGAAAATTTTATTATATCTGAAGTCAGTTAGCAACAAGTGTTTCTGAAATAAACAATCATTTGTTTTTACGCTTTTTGGTTAATATTAATCAAAATAAAAATAATTTCTCAATGACCAAGCTATAATTTAAATAATGAAAACTTCGGTTAAAGAAATTAACCAAGGTACGAGGAAACGTACACCTGCTAAACAAATTAGAAATAAAGAAAAGATCTCAAGGTAACTGTTCCAAAATGACTTAAACTATACTTTTATTTTTAGTTAACCTGCACGATACCTAAATCAATCTCAATTTTTTTAAGTTTGTTTTAATTTGAACTTCTGTATCAATAAAAATGGTGAAATGTTTTAATTCATTCTTTTATTATTTTTCTTGTATGCTGGAATATTTTGAATTAAAAATGCTTAGTTTTATTTTGTTCTAAATTCAACAATTTCCTATCAGGTATTATATTTTTAGATATTCTGATCCTGATCCTGCACTTTCTTCAAATCCAATTCAAAAAGGTTAAAATTCTGTAATTTAAATTTTAATATGTGTACGTCCGCATGAAAAGGACCCACTTTGTCGAATCATACGTTTATCATAACTTTATCGTAATTAAAAAAACAAAAAAATATTATTTTTAATTTTTAAAATACATCCCAATGGGAAATTGCCAATGATCACCATTGGCTAAATAATGGTCCCATGATTGGCGGCCAACAGTTTTTTCTTGGCAAACTATTGGCAACCAATATTGGACCACAGTTGGTCAATCCTTGGGATGATAACGGGTTTGCCAGTCATTGGCAGCCATCATTGGTTCAATATTGGTTGCCAATGATAATGCCAATAAATAAAATTTTTTAAATTAACAATATTAAAATCTATATTTTTATATTGTTAATTTATTTATTGTTTAAAAAAATTTTTTTTTTTAATAAATATTTTAATTTATTTATTAATGCATGTCAAGTATTGGTACAATAATTGGCTTTCAATATTGGTCCATCCTTGGGAGCCAATGAATAACCAACAATCTTATTTTTACAACTCTATATGGAAACAGAGTTGTTAAATTAATCTTCAGCCAATATTTGACAATGAAGACTTGAGTGTTGGTCACATTAGAAATGTATTTTTAGAGGTACGGGATCAGGCCTTATATAAAAGAGCTGAAGAAACTCGATCGTGAGAGAGGCTGACCGATGCGCGCCCTATGCCAGTTTCCGAAACCACAAACGCGTGAGAATCCTCGGCGCGCAGACGCGGCATAGATGCGGCGGGAAACTTCCACTATTTGAATTTGAATTTTTTATGCATTTAATCAAAAACAAGAAAAGAAATATAATAATACAAAAATTATACAAATTCTTAAATTTGTATAGTTTTCTGATTGATATTAAAAAGAAATACGCTTAATTATAAAGAAATACTTATAATAAATATCCTCCATAAATAATTGTTCAATTCTTGAAGATTTGAAAAACTCTTAAAGGTGTGTCCTAAGGTTAAAAATTATTGTTCTAAATCTACTTTAATCGATTTTCATGTTATAGAAATTATTTAAATAAATTAATTAGTTTTAAAGAAATCAGAAAGAAATTAAATTGATGAAAAAATAAACATTTAATATTAAAAATAATATTAATAAAAATAATCACATTAAAACTTTGCTTGTAAAATAAACAGAACGAAAAATTTAAAATTAAAAAATTAATGAACAATTACAAAATATTAAAGAAGACTTTAATTTTATTTAAATGTAAACTTAAGTCACATAAATACAAATATTCATGTAAGTATTTAAATTTTAAATTCACCATTTTTTCTGTTTAAATTTAAAGTAAATTTTAACAAATTGTAAAGAATGATAGTTAATAAATATTTAACTTTATTTGTTATTCTTTTCGTTTTTCACATGCAAAAAATAATCATTTTTTTTATAAAACTAAGAAACAAATTCTCTAAATTTAAATACAAATTAAAAATGAAAAAAATTTAATATATGTAAAAAAATTTTAAATTTGAATCATTTAATTAAATAATTTATTTTAACAAAATGACTTTCTAAATATAACTATCCAGAATATATAAAAAATATGAGCAAAAAAAATCAAAATTGGTTTTTAAAAATAAAAAAATAAACTTTTTAAAGTTCAAAATAAATTAAATTTTTTTTAAATTTTGTTATTCTAAAATTAATATTAAACTTGAATAATAATTTTCAATACAATTACTTAAAGTTAGTTTTCAAAAAATTCAATTATCATTAAAATGAATCTTTCCAAATAATAAAACTTAAACAGAAAGAATTAATGGTTTCTTTTAAATTAAAGAAATAATAGAGCATTAAACATAGTTAATTTAATATTTTGAATACTATTAAAAAAAATTTAACTTTAAAAAAATTAATGATATCAAAAATATTATTTTTCGATCCTAATTAAAAAATGTAACTTATTTCAATTTAGCTATTACAAAACGGCATTGAGTTTTAAAATTTAAATTTGTGTAGAAAGGTTTAATTTAGTTCACATCTTATTTCCAGTTTAACTTAAAAGTTTAAAAAATTTTAAACAAAGTTTTTACTTTCTAAGCACATTTTTAATAATATTCGAAATGTTTACTTTAAAATTTAAAAATTTTTGATATTATTAATTTTTTTAAACTTAATTTTTTTTTAATTTTATTCCAAAATTTTAATTAACCATGTTTAATGCTCTATTATTTCTTTAATTTAAAAGAAACCTTAAATTTTTTCTGTTCAAGTTTTACTATTTGTAAAGATTCGTTTTAAAATTAATTTAAGTTTTTGGAAACTAACTTTAAGTAATTATATTTGAAAATATTATTTAAGATTAATATTAATTTTAATATAACGAATTTTAAAATATTTTTAATTCAACTTTAAACTTTAAAAAATTTATATTTTATTTTTAAAAACAAATTTTAATTTAATTTTAATAAAAGATATGGACATAAAAGAAAATAGGATGTAAACTAATTTAAAGCTTAATACCTAGACACAAATTTTAAAATTTAAAATTTAAAAATCAATACTGTTTTATAAAGCTAAATTAATATGAATTTTTTTTTTAAATTAAGATCGAAAAATAATATTTCTGATGTCATTAATTTTTTTAAACTTAAATTTTTTTTAATAGTATTTAAAACCTTTAATTTTTTCTGTTCAAGTTTTACTATTTGTAAAGTTTCGTTTTAAAATTAATTCAAGTTTTTGGAAACTAACTTTAAGTAATTATATTTGAAATTATTATTTAAGATTAATCTTAATTTTAATATAACGAATTTTAAATAATTTTCAATTCAACTTTAAACTTTAAAAAGTTTATATTTTATTTTTAAAAACAAATTTTAATTTAATTTTAATAAAAGATATGGACAAAAAAGAAAATAAGATGTAAACTAATTTAAAGCTTAATACCTAGACTCAAATTTAAAAATTTTAAATTTAAAAATCAACACTGTTTTATAAAGTTAAATTAATATGAATTTTTTTTTAAAATTAAGATAAAAAATAATATTTTTGATGTCATTAAATTTTTTAAACTTAATTTTTTTTTAATAATATTCAAAACATTAAATTAACCATGTTTAATGCTTTATTATTTCTTTAATTTTAAAGAAACCTTTAATTTTTTCTGTTCAAGTTTTACTATTTGTAAAGATTCGTTTTAAAATTAATTCAAGTTTTTGGAAACTAACTTTAAGTAATTATATTTGAAATTATTATTTAAGATTAATATTATAATTTTAATATAACGAATTTTAAAAAATTTTCAATTCAACTTTAAACTTTAAAAAGTTTATATTTTATTTTTAAAAACAAATTTTAATTTAATTTTAATAAAAGATACGGACATGAAAAAAAATAAGATGTAATCTAATTTAAAGCTTAATACCTAGACACAAATTTTAAAATTTAAAAATCAACACTGTTCAATAAAGCTAAATTAAAATGAATTTTTTTTTTAAATTACGATCGAAAAATAATATTTTTGATATCATTAATTTTTTTAAAGTTAAATTTTTTTTAATAGTATTCAAAATATTAAATTAACTATGTTTAATGCTCTATTATTTCTTTAATTTAAAAGAAACCATTAATTCTTTCTGTTTAAGTTTTATTATTTGGAAAGATTCATTTTAATGATAATTGAATTTTTTGAAAACTAACTTTAAGTAATTGTATTGAAAATTATTATTCAAGTTTAATACTAATTTTAGAATAACAAAATTTAAAAAAAAATTTAATTTATTTTGAACTTTAAAAAGTTTGTTTTTTTATTTTTAAAAACCAATTTTGATTTTTTTTGCTCATATTTTTTATATATTCTGGATAGTTATATTTAGAAAGTCATTTTGTTAAAATAAATTATTTAATTAAATGATTCAAATTTAAAATTTTTTTACATATATTAAATTTTTTTCATTTTTAATTTGTATTTAAATTTAGAGAATTTGTTTCTTAGTTTTATAAAAAAAATGATTATTTTTTGCATGTGAAAAACGAAAAGAATAACAAATAAAGTTAAATATTTATTAACTATCATTCTTTACAATTTGTTAAATTTTACTTTAAATTTAAACAGAAAAAATGGTGAATTTAAAATTTAAATACTTACATGAATATTTGTATTTATGTGACTTAAGTTTACATTTAAATAAAATTAAAGTCTTCTTTAATATTTTGTAATTGTTCATTAATTTTTTAATTTTAAATTTTTCGTTCTGTTTATTTTACAAGCAAAGTTTTAATGTGATTATTTTTATTAATATTATTTTTAATATTAAATGTTTATTTTTTCATCAATTTAATTTCTTTCTGATTTCTTTAAAACTAATTAATTTATTTAAATAATTTCTATAACATGAAAATCGATTAAAGTAGATTTAGAACAATAATTTTTAACCTTAGGACACACCTTTAAGAGTTTTTCAAATCTTCAAGAATTGAACAATTATTTATGGAGGATATTTATTATAAGTATTTCTTTATAATTAAGCGTATTTCTTTTTAATATCAATCAGAAAACTATACAAATTTAAGAATTTGTATAATTTTTGTATTATTATATTTCTTTTCTTGTTTTTGATTAAATGCATAAAAAATTCAAATTCAAATAGTGGAAGTTTCCCGCCGCATCTATGCCGCGTCTGCGCGCCGAGGATTCTCACGCGTTTGTGGTTTCGGAAACTGGCATAGGGCGCGCATCGGTCAGCCTCTCTCACGATCGAGTTTCTTCAGCTCTTTTATATAAGGCCTGATCCCGTACCTCTAAAAATACATTTCTAATGTGACCAACACTCAAGTCTTCATTGTCAAATATTGGCTGAAGATTAATTTAACAACTCTGTTTCCATATAGAGTTGTAAAAATAAGATTGTTGGTTATTCATTGGCTCCCAAGGATGGACCAATATTGAAAGCCAATTATTGTACCAATACTTGACATGCATTAATAAATAAATTAAAATATTTATTAAAAAAAAAAATTTTTTAAACAATAAATAAATTAACAATATAAAAATATAGATTTTAATATTGTTAATTTAAAAAATTTTATTTATTGGCATTATCATTGGCAACCAATATTGAACCAATGATGGCTGCCAATGACTGGCAAACCCGTTATCATCCCAAGGATTGACCAACTGTGGTCCAATCTTGGTTTCCATTAATGCGCCTATATTGGCACCATTGGCTCCCAATACTGGTCCATTAATGCGCCAATCGTTAGTTTCCCATTGGGATGGGCGCTACTGGTGATCTTGAACCTAAAACTGGTTTACCCCAAAACTAGGGTTCTGACACTTCCAACTTTGAATGCTAGTAACTTTGTGAATTATTCATCTAAAAGGGTTCAAGTCCTTTCAAAATGTTAGAAATTTAAAAAAGAATATGGTCATACAGATAAGTCCAGAAGTGCCAAAGTGGTTCCTTTCAATGCAGTCTTACACATATACCGAATTTTACCAACGTAAAAATGTGAAATTCAAATATGTGACTTGAAAGTTAAAAGGGACCTTACGTCAAAAAAAATCGATTTTTTGCTTTTTCGTTCATTTAAAAGAGTGAACTTTTCTCTTTCAGAATCATCTATCAGTAAAAAAAATCGATTTTTCGACGTAAGGTCCCTTTTAACTTTCCAAGTCACATATGACTTTTTTCACTTTTCCAGGTTTTACATAACTCCAAACAAATTTTTTAAGTTTTCCAGTTTTTTAAAGTTGTACATGACAGTAAAATTGTTAGTAATTAGGAAGTGAAATAATCGGAAGTTGTCAACATTAAAAAGTACAGTAATAATCAATAAAAATTGTAAATTAACCAGAAACAAAAAACCGATTCTATAATTTTAAATCGGTTATAAATTTTTTGAATACCCATTCTTAAAAGACGATGGCCGATTAATACCTGTCAAGTGAAAATTTATTGAATCCGGAAATTACTTTTTGAATCGGAATTAACAAGATTTTTAGTAACCGAAAATATTCACTCAAATTATTTCCTTTCGTTAAACCAAGACACTTTTCAACAACAAATAAAAATCACTAGGCAATCAAAGGGAATAATGATGCTAAAAATAATTCGATTTTGTGTTTTTGATCTCTTTTTGCGCGACAAGTAGCATCGAGAGCGGTAAGGAATTGTGAGGTTGGTTTTTTCTAGACACTTGTAAACATTTATTTTTCGAATAACCGGACACTTTTCTACAAAACGAAAATATAGCAAGGCTTTATTATAAAATATCGATTCTGAAAATAATTTTTTTTTAAATTTAGTGTTTGTATTTTTCTTATTGACTATTCTTAAACGTTTGCACCGATTCGAATTTTAAGTGTAAATATGAAGAAACATTTTAGATTACGGTACAAAAATAAAAAAGGAAAAATTTTTAAATTAAAATTTACCGATTGACATTAGACAAATTTCCTGACCGATTTAAATGATTAAAAAAAATTTAATTAAAATTCACAAAAAGTTTAAACATTCGGTTTTTGTTTCCTGGGTAAGGACAAATCAAATAATACTTATAAACAATTTTAGCAAGCAGTTTTTAAATTCAATCTGATTTTGATAAGTTTTAAATTTAAAAAAAATATACATTAATATAAAATCAACTTTCAGTAATCCTAAAATTATTTTTATTATATTTAACTGTCGACAAAATTCTACTACTCCAAACTTTACATGAAAATAATGAATCCTAAAGATTTTATTTTATTTTAAGGGGAAATTTTGTTTAGTGTACCTGCATTTCTCAAATTTTCGACATCCGAATCATTGACATTCTGATGAGAAAGACTATCTTCCTCGTCATTTTCGCTCTTCACATAATCATTATCAGAATTATCGGCAATTGCAATTGCTGTCTGAAAAATAAAATAAAATTAGAACAAGATGTTATTCTGATTATATATATTTTTTTAATTATTTACCTTTATCTTTACTTTGTACTTTAACAAGAGTCCAATATTCACAATGTCATTGTCGTTTAAACGAACTACCGAGCTGGATAAATATTTTTTACCATTAATTTTTAACACTCCCCACGAACTCTATAAAATTAAAAAGAATCTATATTAATTCCTGATCGAGACATAGACATTAGAATCTGTTTAATTGTTATTTGAATCAGAAAATAGTTTTAAAAAATCAAAAATTTTGCTAAGAAAAATATTAAATGTCTTTGGGGCCGTTCAAAAAATACGTAACGCCTTTAGGGGGAAGGAGGTGCTCGAAGTGGTTTTTTTATTTAACGTTACCTTTTCTATTTATTAAGATTAGTACACTGAAAAACATTAGGAATTCATATTTACTACCCTAATTTTTAAACTGGGATACTCACGTAAAACGTGAATTTTTTCCATTGTAGATTGTAAATTTTTAAACATGAAAAAAAATTTCTTTATATAATGTAAATAATCCTATCTTGGCATAAAAACTTTACTATCTTCGCTGGGAAAATTTTTCGTTTCACGCGATTATTCCAGATTAAAAGCTTTTATTGTAAAAATTAATGCTTAAACTATAATATCTACTACCTAAAGTTATTGAATAAGTTTACATGACAAAATACTAAGTCAAATTTCAAATAAATCTAAGAATGTTGGATGTTTAAAGTTTAATGTAAAATTATTAATTAAATTATTATATGAATCATAGAGAAAAAATTTTTTAATAAAGACAAATTTTACTTTCAGCAAAAATTCTATCTTTTTCAATTGATTAGCTACAATGAAAAAAATATGTAACGCCTTTAAGGGGTGGGGAGGGGGATAAAAAAGTTTCAAAAAAGCATTACGTACTGTTTGAATGACCATTTTAAAGAAATGAAAAACTATTACAAAACAGTTTTTTTTTTTTTAGAAAAACAATTAAAAGTATTAAAATAATAACAACCAAAATTAGCAAAAAATAATTCTTACCTTTAAAACTTCAACGAATAAACCGTTTGGTTTATTATGAAAAATACAGTGATTATATTCAGCTGTTGGAGCGTATAAAATAAAATCGTTGGAAGCCATTTGACCGAAAGAATACTAGAAAATAATAATAACTGTTATAATAATGTTAATATGGTAAGTATTGAATGGTAAGTATTAAATATAATATAGGTGTTATAATGAAACATAATATAGATCATTCATTCATTCATCCTTTTATTTTGTCTACACCTCAAGTTTCACACTTAGATATTTTTTTGCTTTAAATCAGTTAAGTTTTAAAAAATGTATATTTTTTTAAATTGATTATAAATCATATGGATTTTTATTTTATGTATCTAATATCAAATTATTAATTGCCTTTAATATTAACAAAAGAAAAATAAATAATATAATAATAATAAATAAGGAAATATCATCATAGTTATTATATCATTAAAAAGAAAGCAAGCACAATTTTTAAATATTTTATAAGTGGCTTAAACACCTTTCTAACTTTATCATTTCTTAATGATTAAATTTTTTTTGTTTTAAGACTTCCAAAGTTATTTTTATTTAAAAAAAACTTATAAATTAAATGTCTTTAAATAAATGTTGTACCCTAGATCTTAAAATGCTTCTTTTTGATTGCATGAGGAAATTATTATTAAACTTATTTAATTCCTAATTAAAAATTAGATAAAAGAGATCAATTAAAATTAGAGTCTATTTTGATGAGAAACAATTTAAGTGCATTTACAGAAAATAAGATTAATAAAAAATATATTTTACTCTAAAATAATGAACTGACATTTCTATACACTAAAATTTTAGTGAATTAAAATTTCATTCAGTCAATAAAAAAATTACTTAAAATATTGATGCGAAGAAGTTTAAATTGATTAATATTAAAAATTAATGGAAATTGAGATCTTTAAAATTTCGAAATAATTATTTACTACTGGAAATCTAAATTAATAGTTAAGCATCGATATAATTATTAAAGTTTCAACTAAATTTCGATTTTAATCGATAAATAAAAATTTTAATTTATACTTATTTAATGAAACTGATCTTTATTTTACAATTATATTAATAAATTACTGTATCATCTAATCAAAACTTTCTATGATGCAAATAACTCATTCAAATTTTGATTAGTTTCGGATTTAATTATCCGAACTAATCCGAACTTAACTATCTAAGTTTTCATCAATCATTTCTCAATTATTTTGTAAAATATTTAATTATTTCAGTTATTTTGTAATTTTTCTTTCAATAATCAACTATATTCATAAAATTTCAATTTAATTCAATTCAATTTAATTAGAATTTCAATACAATCTTTAATTTCCAATTTATTTCTTCATTTCCTAATTATTTTCTTTTATTTTCAATAATTTTTATAAATTTTCAACTAATTCCGCAATATTCAATAATTCTCTGGTTTTTTCAATTATTTTTTTCACTCAGAAAATTTGTTTTAAAATTTCAATTCACTTATTAAATTCTGAAACTATACTCTTTAATTCTCAGTTATTATTTTTTTCGATTATCATTAAGTTTCTTTAATTTTAAATACAATTGCTTAATTATTTTCTTAAATTTTTAATTCTATTCTTCACTTTTTAATTGTTTTCTTCTATATTCATTAATTCTCGGCTTTTTTCAATTTTTAAGTATATTCTTCAAATTTAAATTACATTTTTCAGTTTTTAAATCCTTTCTGCAATTTTGAATTATTTTTTTTTAATTGAATTAATTTTTGACTTTTAATCCAGTTGTTAAATGTACAATTATTATCAACACTTATTCCTATAATTTTCGTAATTTCTCAATTTGCAATTATTTAATTTAAATTTAATATTTCTTGTTTAATTTTTTCAATTGTCTATTCATCTAGTCATTTTTCAAATTTTGTTTTCAATTGACAATCATTTTCCTCTATTTTCACACATTTCCTTGAATTTCTCAATTATTCTCGACATTTTTCAACCATTTCCTTCAATTACTAATTATTTCTCGCAATTTTCAATTATTTCCTACAATTTTTCAATTCTCAATTATTTTCGTCGTTTAAATTTTTTTTTCAATTATCTATTATTTTTTCCAAGTTTAATTTAATCCTTAAATTTTCAATTTCATTCCTCAATTTTTTATTATTTTCTTCAATTTCAATTATTCTTTTCGATTTTGAATCCAGTTGTTCAATTTGCAATTATTCCTAAAAGTTATTCTTGTAATTTGTCAACTATTTTTTTTAAATTTAATATTTTTTGTTTAATTTTTTAAACTATTCTTTTCAATTGTGCATATATGTAGACATTTTTCGAATTTTGTTTTCAACTATCAATTATTTTCGCCATTTTTCAGAAATATTCTTTAATTATGTAATTTTTATTATTTAATTTTGCAAAAATGTATAGTTTTAAATCACCAACAAAAATGCAAAGTTTGTCGCGCATTAATTATTATTTAAATAAATCCCAAACGCCACGTAAATCAAGTTTTTATTTTTCCAATCTTTTTTTTTCAATTAATCCAAAGTTCAATAGTTCAAAGTTGATTATTTTGCACTTCATTTAAACTTAATTTAAATATTTCCGACTTTTTTTCTAATTTTCTAACTGGTTCAATTTAATAAAAAATTATGTTTGAATTAATGATCATTATTAAATATTAAAAAATGAATAATAAATAAAACATTTAAAAAATACAAATTTACCGATTTAAGTTGAGTCAAAAATATCGCTTCGTAGGCATAAGTCCCATTTTCCTTTATTCTTTCTAATGTAACCTGAGGCTAAAATATTCATATCTTACTTACTTAAAAGTCCGCAAATTTAGCCTTAATATCGTTTGTCTTAAATTATCCTAACTGAACCCTATGTTAAAAAATAAATAATAAGTGAATTTTAAATTTATTGTTTTGATGCATTCTTAAGATTAAAAGAAATAAAAAAAATGCAGGAGGAGTTTACGTCCTATAGACAGTAGAAAACAGGTATTAATGTGTGTATTATTATAAACAACTAAAATTGATTAATATAATATATAAAAAAAGTAAAGAAAAACCTACGACCACTGGCAGCACTTCTTTATTGTACTAATTTCTCTTAAAATTAATTTTTAATCAATTTTAAACACTTTTCTCCAAGAGCAGGTTATTTATTTAGACTCATTTGTTTGCATTCAGTCAGTGTTGGGCAAGTAAAAATTATGCTGTAGCGATGGGATATCGATATCAAATATCTAAGCATATCGATATTTTTTTCTTTGCGATAACTAGAGTTGGGCAGTTACGCGTAACTTTAAGTATTTTACGTAAATTGCGTAAGTTTTTTAGGGTGAAATCATATGAATTCGTCTAACGTTGCGTCGTAATGAGAGAGAAGGAGACAAAGATATATTTACGTCTTTCTCTTTCTCATTACGACGCAACGTTTGTCGCTGACAAATGATTTCACCCTTACGTTTATAATATACGCCATTTATCCCCCACCAACAAAGAAATGCATAAGCCCAAAGCACAACGAATACGGTGACGAGAGCAGGGCATGAGATAATAAAGGACAGAGACTGTTTCTGTCCTTTTCTGTAACCGTCAGGGATGTAAAGGTAATTTACCTGACGTAAATTACATAGTTTTTTACATGTAAATTACATAGGTAATTTACATGCTTAATTCTTTACAAAACGTAATTTACGTTTTCAAGATGGCGGCAATGTGTATTTAAGTAAACAAATGTACCTTATTTCATAATTTCCGGTTTGTGAAAACTATTCTAAAAATACCAAGAAACGAAAGACCAATGAACTTTTAGTGGTAAAAACTCTTATTTGTACTAAAAAAAAGGAAATAGGACTATGAACAGCAATAAAAGTTAAGAACCAGTTCTTCGCCATATTTTTTTACATTTTTACATGTTTTTTACGTAAATTACATTTTTTACGTAATTTACGTAAAAAAATCCAAGTTACGCGTAACTTTACATCCCTGGTAACCGTATTTCTATCTGCTTAGGCCTATAGACCTTTTCATTTAATCTAAATTAGTATAATTAAGAATCAATATATATTTAAGTTTAAATTTATTGAAGTTTGAATTTATCTAAATTTTTATTGGTTATTAGGCTTTAAATTATCTAAATTTTAATCAATCCTTGCGTTTTTATTACTCTGATTATTAATAACTAAACATTTAAACTTTTCACAATTTTAATTTTTCTTTTTTTGTAAATATAAATTTCACTTAATTTCAAATTCCATTAGACCCAATTTTCATTGATTTAAATTATAGTCAAAAAAGTTATGGCTATTTGACCGAAAGGGACATGAGGCCAAAAATCAAACCAAACTAAATTATAGTCTAAATTATTATTTTCAAAATTTAGACTGATTAAAGCTTTAATATACAATGAAATCTTTTTGTATAATTAGAACTTTTTATATAATGGTTGATGTTTAAAATAATTTAAATATATAGGGAAGTGGGCCCCAAGATGGACAGGGCCCCAAGATGGACATTTCGTATAAAATTGTTGTTTAAGGTGACAGCGCCTTATGCTTTCTGTCATTTTTGTTGTTTGTATAGACGAACATTTTGATGCGCATTTGAAGAAAAAAAACCAGTTGGTTTTTCTTCTACACATACCACGTAATTTTGTGTCTAAAAAAGTTTTGTAACAGTTTTTTCTCAAGTTGGTAAAGTTATTTAAATTTATGATTTAGAATTAGTACTTAACGTTATAATATTCTTTATTTATCGTATAATAATATTCTAAAATGATTTTACTAATTCAGTATTCATATCTATATTTTTACTGGGGATCAAAAAATGGTGTCATGTACCCTAAGATGAACAGGCCTAAAATCTTAATGTATTTTTTGCATATTTTCAATTTTACACTTTTTTCAATAATTTTTTGAGCCAATTAATTAAAATTTTTTATTTTTCACCATAAAATGTGATTTTATCGTTAGAGAATTTATTATATTGATATTTTTCGATATTTTATTACTTTTTACTGTTAAGCTATTAAATTGAAGTTTTTAGAAATTTTATTTCTTGATAAATTCCGTAAAATCATTAAAACTTAGTTCAAGAATTGTTACACGATGTTCATTTTTCATTTACTACCATTTTCAGAGACTTTTAAAAAGGTGTCCATCTTGGGGCCACTTTTTTTTAGACCGAAAATTTTAGCAATTAGAAAAAATGCTTTAAAAAAAATTTATGTTCAAAATAAAATGTTATCTCTATGGCCATAAGTTACCTTATAAATTGTACTTTCATCCGGTATAAAACATTTTAATAGATTTTATTCGGTTTGGATTCTACAGCAATAAATCGATAGGGTGTCCAACTTGGGGCCCTCTACCCTATTATTAGATTTTGAAAATATGTAAAGTTTATAATAGTTCAAATTTGTATAAATTAAAATTTTTATTAATTAAAATGTAAAGAATTAAAAGTTTAAAATAACTGAAGTTTATTAATATTAAAATATGAGAAACTTTGTAATTCCTACACTAAATCAATTTAAAATCGTATAAATAAAATTAAGTTTACATATGGTAGTTTGTATAAATGTAGGAGATTAAAATAATTAGGTATTTAAAAAAAATTAAATATAAATCTTAAGACTTTAATAAATAAAAATTTGAATTAATCGAAGTTAAAATAAATTTGAGTCAACACATCGTTGAAACTGTTTTAAGTTTGGAACTATTTTAAATTTGAAAAAATTAAAACTTGAGTTGTTAGAGCTTTTGAAGAATAGAAATAATCGTCAATAGGAGTTTGGAACGATTAAATAAGTTCGTATTTAAATTATATAAGTTTAAATACATTTTGTTCAAAAACTATTTTTTCAACAAAAATGTTTCAACTTTTTGTAATGCCTCTACCTACGCTATTTTCTCCTTTTATTTTTTTTATTATTTTTTCTTTTTTATAAATATAAAATTGAAAAAATTCGGGCTCTTTTGAAAGTTTTTTTTATTTACTTTTACTTATTTGTCTATTTCTTAAAGTCGGCAACGATGTTAATTTGCATAGAATGAAAGTAATATTTATCTAAAATATTAAGTTTATTTGAATAACAAATTTAATTAAATTATTAATCTTATTTGTACTTGCAAAAATTTATAGTTGCAAATGACCAGAAGCAACACAATATTTTACGCGCCCAGCGCGTTTATGTTATAATTTTCAACAGTTTTCAATGTACAATTATTCTCTTTAAATTTTATAATAATTCTTTAATTTTTTTTAGATATTTTGTAAATTTTCTTTCAATTATCAATTATTTTACTGAAATTTCAATACAATTCTTCGATTTTCATTTATTTTTTACAATTTTATCCATAATTTTCTTCAGTTTTCTTCAGTTTTTTCATTTATTATTTTCCTTCGATTTTCTGATTATTTATTATTTTTAAAAAAAAATCTAATCTCGATTATTCTGACCATTCTTTGATTATTTTTTAATTGTTAATTATTTTTTTTAATAGTTAATTATTTTCGTCATATTGTAATTTTATTTTTTAATTATCAAGTATATCGCATTTTTTCTATTATTATTTCGATTATCATTAAGTTTCTTTGATTCTAAATTTAATTGTTCAATTATTTTCCTTAATTTTTAATTTAATTGAGGGTTCGGATTCCATAAGATGTTACTCGTGACTTTCGTTGGCCCCTCGTTCAGTAAGTTCTCGCTGAATGCGGGGCCTACGTTAGTCACGCGTAACACCTTATGGAATCCGGCCCCTCAATTCTTTAATTTTTATTGTCATTCTTGAATTTTTAAGTATATTCCACAAATTTAAATTCAATCATTTAATTTTTAATTGCTTTCTTTAATTTTTATTTATTTTTTTCAATTTTAACTATATTTTTCGATTTTTAATCTAGTTCCCAAGTAGCACGTAATATTACGTAAGTATCGCAGTAATATTACATTCAATATTAGTAATATTACAGGTTGATGTTACAGTAATATTACTGTGACATTAAAATGTCCGCGTCAAGGTAATATTACAAGGTAATATTAAGGTAATATTACAAAGTGATATTACAGTAATGTTACAAAGTAATATTACAGTAATTTTACAGTGACATTATAGTAATATTACAATTAAATATAATGTATAAAAAATTTTGGGGGACCGAGTCTTGAACCCTTGCAAGCTGACCATGTAGGTAGATGCCTTAAACCACTCGGCTACTTAGCTCTTAGAATATATTTTAGAAAGTCTTCTACATATTGTACTACATATTTGTAATATTAATGTAATATTACAAGGAGATTTGTAATATTATACCTTGACGCGGACATTTTAATGTAACAGTAATATTACTGTAACATCAACCCGTAATATTACCAATATTGAATGTAATATTACTACGATACTCACGTAATATTACGTGCTACTTGGGTTGTTAAATGTGCAATTATTTCCAACCACGCACAACGCTGCCAAAGATTTCACCTTCCTGTATTTCTTATTTTTCTTTTCTCCAGCAATTATATCTTAAACAGGAATAATTTCAAGAAAACTATACTTTTATTATTAATAGTAGAAATGATTTTGTGTCATTCTTTCCTGTCATTTTCCGTCGTCGTGAAAAAATAACAAAAAAACCTACCATTAAAGCTAATTAAACTTGTGAACAAATATGCTCTCACCTGATTTTAATGTTCACGTTTCTCGCTCTTAAAAGACCAAAAAAAAAGTAAATGTTGATTTAATAGAAATAAACAGAGTGGCACAAGTGGTGTCGCTTCAAATTGGTTGCTAGTAAAGAGAGTTAAATATTATTCTTAAAATATTTTCCTCCAGGGTAAATAAGATCTCTGAATTCAAATCAGAAGCGTATGCATTTTCTGCAAAAAAAAAGTGACACTTACAAACAGAAAGGTAATACAGACAAAATTCAATCTGAATTCGCCAGCAAAACATCTTTTCTTAACCGACATTTTCAATGACGTTCACAATATCTCTTCAAATACTTGTGTGCAATTTTTAAACATTTTTCCGCACTTCTATATTACAGAAAATTCTTTCACTGAAACGAGCACATGATTAATAATTAATCAACTGATTCGGGCTCAGAGATTTTTCCGGTATGTGAATCCTTATGTGATTCCTCACTCAGTAAGAAGAGAGGAATTAAAAAATATTAAAAAATTTTAATATTTTTGAATACGTTTTCTGTCCAATACATTTGTATCCGGTGATTGCACCTACTTTTACCCAAAAATCAGTCCTTATGAATATGGGTTTAAAAAATTTGTGAATTCAAATGAATCCCTTTATAATGAAAAAATAAACTAATTATTTTTAAATACCCACACGTCAGATTATTCAATCTGAATGAATATTTTTATAATAAAAATGCAATTAAAATAAAATAAAAATTTATATCCGAATGAATACCCTTATGATTAAAAAATATAAAATGAACATTTTATATACTCACGATTCAGTTTTATTGAATCCAAATAAATACCATTATAATGAAAAAAAATGAAATTTTAATATTTGAATACACATAGTTCGGATTATTCAATCCAAATTAATCTTTTTATAATTTAAATAAATAAAACCAAATCCATTGTTCTATAAATACTCATCTCTTTAAAAATAAATCAGTGAAAAGTCACTGAAGAAATTCAAATTAGTATAAATTTCTACTAATTTTTTTAAATTCTTCACTAAAGTTTTAGTGAAAATGGACTAAAAATAAGTAAAAAGTTCCACTAATTCGAATTAATAACCGTTTTTCACTAATTGAGATTAAAAGAGCACATTTGAAATCACTGTAAGGGTGTAAGGTGTAAACAAAGAACAAAGGAGTAACAAAGAATTTCAATTTTTGAAATTAATTTTATTAATTTTGTTTTATAGGGTTATAAACAACTCCCATAATTGGGGGGTATTTATACACAATTAATGGCCTATGGTTAGAAAAATAAAAATTGTTGACTGTCAATTATTATTTACTAGCAACATTAACGCGCGCTCAAGCGCGCGACAAACTTTGCATTATTCGTCATTTAAAAACATAAATTTTTGCAAATTCAAATAATGAAACTTACGAAATTGAAGAATATATTTGAAAAATGACAAAAATATATTGACATTTGAAAACAAATTTCGAAAAATAGCTACATAAATACACAATTAAAAAGAATAGTTTAAAAAATTTAACAATAAATTTTAATTTTAAACAAAATAGTTGAAAAATTATAGGAATAACTGTTGGAAATACCTAATTGTAAATTGAACAACTGTATTGAAAATCGATAAAAATAATTGAAATTTAAGAAAATAATAAAAATGGAGGAAATAAATTGAAAATTTGAAAAAAATAATTGATAATAAACAACAAAATTACAAAATGACAAAATTAATTGACAATTGAAAACAAAATTCAAAAGATGGCTAGATTAATACACAATCGATCAAAATAACTTAAAAAATCGAAGAATAATTATAAAACTTTAAGATAATAATTGAAAATTGAAAAATTGTAGGAAATAAATTAAAACTGCGGAAAATGATTAATAATTGAAGGAAATAGTTAAAAAATGACGAAAATAATTGTCAATTTAAAACAAAATTCAAAAAATAACTAAATTAATAGACAACTGAAAAAATAATAGAAAAAATTAAACAAGAAATATTAAATTTAAAGAAAATAATTGCAAATTGAAAAATTAAGAAAATTGTAGGAATAATTGCAATTTTAAAACAATTTTTATGAGTGTACAAAATTATTTAAAAAGTCCAAGAATTATAGGAAATTAAGGAATTAATTGAAAATCGATCAAAATAATTTAAAATTAAAGAAAATATTTGAGAATTGAAGAAAATAATTAAAAATTGAAGAAATAAATTGAAAATTAAGGAATTGAGGAAATAAATTGAGAACTGAAGAAATACATCGAAAATTTAAGAATTAAATTAAAATTTTAAAAAATAATAATTGATAACTGAAAAAAAAAATTACAAAATGACGAAAATAAATGACAACTAAAAACACAATTCAAAATATGGCTAGATTAACACGCAAGACATCAAAATAATTTATAAAATCAAAGAATAATTATAAAATTTTTAGTTAATAATTGAAAATTGAAAAATTGTAAGAAATAATTGAAAACTGCGGAAAATAATTAAAAATTGAAGTTAAAAAATAACTAGAGTAATTGAAAAATTGAAGAAAATATGTGACAAATGACGAAAAGAATTGTCAAGTAAAAACAAAATTCAAAAATAACTAGATTAATAGACGACTGAAAAAAATAATTGAAAAAATTAAACAAGTAATATTAAATGTAAAAAAAAATAATTGCAAATTAAAAAATTTAGAAAATTATAGAAATAATTGTTGGAAATAATTGCCCATTTAACAACTGGATTGAAAATCGAAAAAAATAATTAAAATTGAAAAAAGTAATTGAAAATTGAAGAAAGCAATTAAACATTGAAGAATGGAATTGAAATTAAAAGAATATACTTAAAAATTTAAAAAGAGTAATTGAAAAAAGCCGAGAATTAATGAATATATAGAAGAAATTGAAAACTGAAGGTTGGAAATAAAAATTGAAGAATGGCATTAAAAATGAAAGAACATAATTGAATAATTGTATTTAAAATTAAAGAAACTTAATGATATCGAACAAAATAATAGAAAAAAAGCGATAATTTTTTAATATTAAAGAAAATAACTGAAAATTGAAAAGTGGAATTTAAATTTGAACAAAATAACTGAGAAATGAAGAATTCTAGAATTGAATAATTGATTTGCAATTTTAAAACAATTTTTATGAGTGTAAAAAATAATTGAAAAAGTCCGGAAATTATTGGAAATTGAGGAATTAATTGAAAATTGATCAAAATAATTAAAAATTAAAGAAAATATTTGAGAATTAAAGAAAAAAATTGAAGAAATTAATTGGAAATTTCAAGAAAATAATTGGTAATTAAAAGAAAGATTACAATATGACGAAAATAAATAACTATTAAATATTATAACTATTGCTAATAATTTGTGGTGTAAAAAACGAAAATAATATATACCTAAAATTTACATAGTAATAGTATCCATTTTTCTATCCAGAAAGTCTGGCAGTCCACATAGCACTTTCACAACCGTTTTTATAGTTTTTATAATGAAAACCGAAAAAAATGTTGTAAGTAAAATTTAATTTTTAGTTTTGAATGAGCGTTTTTGGTACATGTTGACCGGATCAAAATTTAACGAAAACTGAGTTTACAAGGAAAGTGACAGTTGAGATGAAACACATGTTATAAAAGTCATAAAAGGATCAAGCGAGGGTTCAAGAAAAGTTTCAGTTGTCTCGATAGGAAAAAAAAACTTGTTTGTGTGGGTGCATTGTTGAAGGGGTCAAGATTTTAGAGACCTTGGGAAACATTTTTGTAACGATGTAAATGAAAATACTCGTGAAAATATAAATAGAAATATTGCTGAGATTAAAACTATAAAATTGCTTTGTAAAAAACAGAAAACAGATTTCAAAAAAGTTTTTTTTAATAAAGTCTAAAAAAAAGTTTAATAACTTTCTCTCTAAATCTGAATTAGTGTTTTTCTATTAATAAATTATTGAAAAGTGGAAAAATTAATAAAAAATTAGTAAAATTAGTAATAATTTTACTAATTTTTTTAGTAGAAATTTACTAATTTTTAATAAAAAACTACTAATTGAAATAGTAGGAAACTACTAATTGAAATGTTAAAGTTTCACTGTTTAATTTAGTAGTTTTCTACTAAAAAATTAGTAAAATTATTACTACTTAATAGTAGCTCACCTTTCACTAATTCAGATTTAAAAAGCTTCAAAAGATGATTAATTTAAATTCTTTAAAAATGTATTCAAGAATAATATTTAAGTAAAAAAAAATTTTATTGATGAACACTTTTAAGAAACTTTCATCAACGTCTTAATAAATTATAAAGATCATTAAAAATTAACTTCAAATTTACGTATTTTTTGCTTTTTAACCCACAATTAAGGTATTTCCGATGGTATTTCTCTTGCAGTTATATACTTGAAAAACCCGTTTTTTATGGATTTTCTTAAAATTGTAAGAAAACGTTATTTTATATGTGCCTTCTATTTGGTTAAGATTTCAGGACCCTTCACCGTCTAAAATTTGAGATATTCTCGTTCGAAATTTCAATTTTACATGCAAAATGATAAAAAATTGAAATTTCGAACAAGAATTCTCAAATTTTAGACGGTAAAGGGTCCTGAAATCTTAATAAAATAAAAGGCACATATATAAAATAACGTTTTCTCACAATTTAAAGAAAATCCATTAATCCATAGAAAATCGATTTTTTCAAGTACCTATAAATGGAAGAGAAATACCTTAAGATGCAACAGTGTATAAAAACGGTGTATAATTTTGCGCCGAAGACGCATTATGAATGAGTTCATCTGAAATAAAAAAAAATTTACCAAATATTAAGTTTCAATTACATGTAGAGATAAAATGAATTGTCGGTATTTAAAAATATTAGTTTTATTTTAATTTAAATTTTATTATAGAGAGATTTATTTGTATTAAATAATCTGAGCTGTAGGTATTAAAAAATATTCATATCATTTTTTTAATTATAAAAGGTTTCAATTGGATTAATTAAATCTGAACTGTAGGTCTTCAAAAACATTGATTTTTCAAAAATTTTAATTTCATTATAAATGGATTCATTTGTATTGAATAACCTGAACTGCGGACATTAAAAAATATTCATTTTATTTTCTGTATTTATAAAGGGATTAATTAGGATTGACAAATATTTGAACCCATATTAATAAGGATTGACTTGCGGATAAAAGTAGGTGTTATCATCGGATACAAATGGATTGGACAGAAAACGTATTAAAAAAGATTACATAATTTGACTTTTTCTTCGAAAATGATAAAATTTCAATCTTTTTCAATTTCCTCCTTCTTACTGGGCAATTTTCCGCATGTTTCGCAAGTATCAGATTTTTCACTCGTATGAATTTGTTGATGCTCGTCGCATCTTTTTTGTCCAAAGAACTGTTTCTGGCAAAATTTGCACTTGAAAAGTCCTTTTTTAGAATGTAACTTTCTTACATGACTGATCAATTTACTTGATGACTTAAAGCAATTATCACAGTGGGAACACTTAAAATTCTTTTCCGTGGAATGGATCAGCATGTGTCGCCGCAGGTTTCTTTTAATTTTAAATCTCTTCTCGCAGAGGGAACACTTAAACTTTTTTTCTGTGGAATGGACCAGCATGTGTTGATTGAGGTAAGTTTTGCATCCAAAAGCCTTCTTACAAATTTTGCAGGTCTGCTTCTCTCCAGAATGTACTCTCAGTACGTGGAGTCTGAATAATGAAAAATTTATAATATAAAATTAATACTATTTGTTAAACGGCATTTTTTTTATTATTGAGTGCTGAAATAAATAAATATAAGTTAATGGTACCTTGTGGTTGCTTTACTCTTGAATTTCTTGCCACAAACAACACAACCAAAGACCATTTCAGTACTATGGCATTTAGAATGCTTTTGCAACCTTTGTTGACCTCGAAAAGATTTGTAGCATTTATTGCACTTAAAAGGTCTATCACATTTGTGCAAAAGCAGATGATCATCTAAAGATAGGTTAGTTGTAAAAAGTTTATCACAAAATCCACAACTAAATTGTTTTTCACTTGGCTTTCTCTTCTTTGGTTTCTTTTGTGAAAATTCGGTAGCTAAGGGCTTCTTAGGATCAGAAGACAATTGCATTTTTGAAACGGGTGAAAACTTCTTCTTTTCCAAGAAAACGGAAGAAAGTTGCTCTATTTTCAAGCAAAGTACTTTTTTTGTCAATGAAACTGCAGAATGTTTCGTAGACGGATGATTCTCTTCTTTGGATGAAGAATTAGGAAGAAGTTTATTGTCCGTCGAATCAGGAAGAGGCACTTTTTTAGGTAAAGAATCGGAAAGAGGTTCTTTTTCAGATAATGAATCCGAAAGATATTCCTTTCTAAGCAAATAATCGGAAAGATGTTCGGGCTGAAAGGAAGAATCAGAATGATAAGATTCCTTTTCTGCTGAAGAATCGAAAGATGAAGAATTTTCCAATTCATTTTTTTCCTTTTCAATTTCGATTTGCATCGCTGCATCAATTTCTTGTAATGAAAGACCTGACTCAATCTCCTCGGATGAATTTTCCTTCACTTTCTGCAAAATTTCCGACTCAATTGTTTCAGCGCTTAGCGTTGCTAAAAAAATTATACTCTTTAGTATAAAATTTTGTAAAATTACAGAAATTTAAAATAAAACAAATGATATTGCTCTTGGTACGGGGTTTTACATCTATATAGTATAGTAAGAATGCTTTTGTTTGAAAAAATTCTCATCTTATTTTGACAACGCGAATTAATAAATAATAAATATTATATTAAAAACAAAAGCATACTTATAGATGTAAAAATGCGTAGCAGGACCAAATTCATTTGTTTTATTTTAAATTTCTGTTAGTTTACAAAAATTTGTCGAGATTAAAATTATTGTTAATACTAAAGTAACATAATATCCCACTTTTTTATTGTTGAAATGGAATCTTAAAAGTTTTCTCTAGAAGATTGTTTTTAAAAAAGTAGTAAAATCGATGGAGAACATTGTTTAATTGTAACCTCAAAAATTAAAAACTTAATTTATTTAAAGAAATTGCATTGTTTATTTAAATTTTGACCGTTTATCTCAAGTACAATTCCTTATTAGTCTCTCTTTTAAAATTTATCTAAGTCGATACATCCAAAAGCGAGAAAATGGGTATTTTTTGAAACGATGCAAAAAAAGGTTAAATTTAAAAAATTTTGTAAATCTCTGAAGTTGGTTGATTGGGCAATAATGGACTTGAATTCATTTTTATAATTATATAACATTAATTAGCAGGTTAGTTATTAAATAAATATAAATTTTACCAATCATTATAATATTTGTATAAAAATATTTATTTTATAAATCTATAAGTACAAAATAATGGGAAAAATATTTCAAATAACGATCGATATGATAGTTACAAATATTACTAAGATTTGCACAATTTATTCTTAATTGTAATAAAAATTGATCATTTTCTGTTAAATGATGAATAGTAAGAGACGAGTTTTGATCGCACTTTTCATTTAAACAGACACCTACAGAGGAATGTTATTTATTTATTTCATTTCATAAATTATTCACATTTAACCTCTTTAAGAACTATTAATGACTTTACACAAATGAACATCTTAAAAAAATTTTAAATTTACCCTTTTTTGTAATAAATTTAAAACTTAAATATTTCAGAATTTGAGCAAAATACCCTCATGAAATTTGAAAATAGTGTATATTTCGTACAAACTTAAATAAAAAATGTAAAGTATCCAAGTTTTCTAATAAATATTTTTATAAAAAATATGCTGTTAAATGTTACGAAAATTGATAGTTTTTAGATTAATTTTAAATGGGATTTTTTAATCACCCAAACGTCTTTTTTCCAGGTTTTACATAACTCAAAAAAAATGTTTTAAGTTTTCCAGTTTTTCAAGGTTGTACATGACAGAAAAAATGTAAGTAATTTAGAAGTGAAATAATCGAAATTTCTGAACATTTAAAAGTAAAATAATAAAAAAAATGTAAATTAACGACAAATCAAATAATTGTTAAAAACAATTTAAAAAATTAGTTTTTAAATTCATTTATATTCACTCTGATTTTAATTAGTTTTAATTTTAAATACCTGTTCATTAACATAAAACCAACTTTCAGTAATCCTAAAATTATTCTTATTATTTTTAACTATCAACAAAATTCTAATATTCAAAAATTACCATGAAAATATTAAATCATACAGATTTTATTTTATTTTTGGGAAAATTTTTGTTAAGAGTACCTTCATTTTCCAAATTTTCGATATTCGAATAATTGACATTATGACAAGGAAGAGCATCTTCCGTGTCATTTTCGTTCTTCACACAATCAGAATCAGAACCATCGGCAATTGGAATTGCTGCCTGAAAAATAAAATATAATTAGAACATGATGTTATTCTGATTATATATTTTTTTGCATTATTTACCTTTATCTTAACTTTGTACTTTAACAAGAGTCCAATATTCACAATGTCATTGTCGTTTAAACGAACTACCGAGTTTGATGAATATTTCCTACCATTAATTTTTAACACTCCCCACGAACTCTATAAAATTAAATAGAAGCTTTATTAATTCCTGGTCGAAACGTAGACATTAATAAATGTTTAAATAATAGTTAAATCAAAAAATAGTTTTAAAAAATCCAAAATGTTGCGAAGAAAAACAAAACGTGTTTAAAGAAATTAAAGCCTATCATAAAAAAGATTTTAATAGAAAACCAATTAAAAGTATTAAAATAACAACAACAGAAAGTAGTTGAAAATAATTCTTACCTTTAAAACTTCAACGAATAAACCGTTTGGTTTGTTATGAAAAATACAGTGATTATATTCAACTGTTGGAGCGTATAAAATAAAATCGTTGGAATCCATTTGACCGAAAGAATACTGAAAGATAATAATAATTGCTATAATAATGTTAATAACAATTTAATGGTAAGTATCAAAATAGTATATAGGTATAGTAAGAATAGTAAAATGAGAGTGACATTTTTTCCATTAAAAATGTTTAGAAAAATGTAATGAAAAACAATGGTCAGTTTCCATTTATATTAATAAACAAAATATTAAACTTTTATAATAATTATTCTAAATTGGTTTAGTTTAATAACAAATTTTATTTGAATTAATAATAATTACATAATAATAAAAATATTTAAATAATGAATAAAACATTTAAAAAATACGAATTACCGATTTTAGTTGAGTCAAAAATATCGCTTCGTAGGCATAATCCCCATTTCCCTTTAATCTTTCTAATATGACTTCCATTACGATTTTAGTAAAATACCTGAAAATAAATATAACAAATTAAATTATATATCAATGTAATAATTTAGTAAACGTGTATGTTTAAAAACATATTGAATTGTAACATTTTGTTTTATTCTAATATGCTTACTTTTTTTATTATGTTACAAATTAAGATTAATATAATCAATTTCCAATTTCTCAGTTTTAGGTATTAAAATTTAAGACGAAAGAAATCAAAAAGAAAATGTAGGAAGGGAAGTAGGTCTTTGTAGATAATATGTATTAATATGTGTATATTAACAGTTAAAATTAATTAATTTATAAGTAAAGAAAAACCTACGAATAATGGCAGTATTTCCTTCTTCTATTATTTTATCTTAAAATCAATTTTTAACACTTTTTTTCCAACAGGAGCTGTTTATTGTTTATACTCAGTCAGTGTTGGGTAAGTAAATTATGATGAGAATCACACGTAGATCAGGGATTGGAACGTAAATTACTTAAGGTACAGTACGCTTCCATTTAATTGACCTCCATTTTAAATGAACTTCCATTTTATTTGAACTTTTTCGGGGGCGCAAGGTTATACCATAATCCGTTTTTTTTTAGAAACTACAATATTTCGAAATCCATAGCTTAGAACAGCTATTTCATAGAAGTACATTAATTCGAACTAAATTGTAGATGAATTTTTATCATACAGAATTTTCATTTAATCGAATATTCATATAATTAAATTTTAATTCATTCGTATTTTTATTTATAAAAATAATTATTTGAATGAATTTCATTTTTTCGACTCTTCAGTTAAAAGAACAGCAAATTCAATGAAATCTTATTTTAGTGACATTCAACATGTAAGAAATTTATTTAAAGATAATTCAGAATTAGAGGAATAATAAATTCTTAAAAATTTAAGGTTATGTAATTTTCATTTGATAGAAATTCAATTTAATGAATTTCCACTATGATATGTCGATTAAAGTGGAAACGAGCTCCATTAGTAAGACAAGGACAGGGATATGTTCATCCTTATCTTACTAATGGAGCTCGTTTCCACTATGATATGTTGATTAAATGAAAATTCGCAAGTTTAATTTGTCGGTAATATAGAAATTCGATCAAATGACATTTCGGTTATATAAATATTCTATTAAATAAAAGTTCGTTCAATTATAAATTCGATTAAATTGAAATTCTGTCAAGTTTAAGTTAAATTTATTAAAATTTGTGCCATAAAAAAGTTCGACATTTTAATCAATCTGTCAAATAATAGTTACGTTAAGTTTAAATTCAGCTCTTTACAATTTCTTTTAATTATCAATCCTACTTACTTCAAATTCATTAAATTGAATTTCTATCAAATGAAAATTACATAACCTTAAATTTTTAAGAATTTATTATTCCTCTAATTCTGAATTATCTTTAAATAAATTTCTTACATGTTGAATGTCACTAAAATAAGATTTCATTGCATTTGCTGTTCTTTTAACTGAAGAGTCGAAAAAATGAAATTCATTCAAATAATTATTTTTATAAATAAAAATACGTATGCAAGATAACCTAAAAGTAAAATCTAATGGCGCTTCAACCTCGTCCTGCTCGTCCTGAGACTTAACTTCTCTCATTCTACTACACAGCAGTGGCATAAGTTTGTCTCGTTCTCGCACTAGTTAGGTGTCTTTAGGTGTCCTGACACCTAAGGGTGAAGTCAAATAAGGAAGGACTAAACTATCAGTGGATTAGAATAGACTAATCAGATAATTGATCACTTTGGAAAGTATTTTCTGATTGGTCCATTTTAAAATACTTTCCAAAGTGAACAATTATCTGATTGGTCTATTATAATCCCCGTGATACCTTAGCCCCGCGTATATAGGCCTAAGCAGATAGAAATACGGTTACGGGACCAGAGCATGAGACAAAAAAGGACAGAAACAGTCTCTGTCCTTTATTATCTCATGCCCTGCTCCCGTAACCGTATTCGTTGTGCTTTGGGCTTTTGATTTCACCCTAGGGGTGAAGTTCTATGATTGCGTTTTAACGTCCGTTTTGTAACTAGGCAATGATTGCAAAAGAGATGCAGTACTGTTGTCACTTTTTCACTCATGTCCAGTTACAAAATGGACGTTAAAAATGCAATCATGGGACTTCACCCTAATACTAGAATGATAGTAGAATGAGAGAAAAGTTAAGTCTCAGGACGAGGTATAAAAGCGCCATGAAACCAAAATAATTGCTAAATTTATTTTAAACTTAACCGAAAAATATAATAACACCCTTAAAAATTAATAAAAGACATAAATACACAAAATTAGATAATAAAAATACGTATATTAAGAATAAATAACATTTTCGAAAAGACGTGATTTATTGACACACAGGGAGCAGAACACCTGACTAGCAAAATAGACGTAGCCAATCACAATTTAGTCTCTCGCGGTAGAAAGATTTTGATTGGCTACGTCTATTCTGCTAGTCAGGTGTTCTGCTCTCTGAGTGTCAATAAATCACGTCTTTTCGAAAATGTTATTTATTCTTAATATACGTATTTTTATTATCTAATTTTGTGTATTTATGCTTAATTTAACGTTTCTTAGTGTTTTATCAATATTAAGTCGCTTTTTCTCCAGTTTTAAGCTCGAAATACCTTGTGGATTATTGGACTCAATGCATTGGGTGAATGAGCAACCAGCCCAATTGTCCATATTTCGTTAGGACAATTGAGCAGAGAGCTTGCTCAACTAGCCAAAACGCTTGCTCAATAACCCTCTTATTACAGGGAGACCAATTAAATAAGTAATTGTTGATTTAATAGAAATAAACAGAGTAACACAAGTAGTCACTTCAAATTGGTTGCTAGTAAAGAGAGTTAAGTATTATTCTTAAAATATTTTCCTCCAGGGTAAATAAGATCTCTGAATTCAAATCAGAGGCATAGCTAGAGCGGGGTGGGGGCGGTCCGCCACAGATGTCACTCCAAATTGTATGTATTTTCTACAAAAAAAAGTGACACTTACAAACAGAAAGGTGATACTTATTAGTTTTGTGGAGTGACACCGCCCCTGGTGACTCTCGACCTAGCGACGGCCCTGATCCAAATCTAATGTTAAATTCGCGTCTGACAACCTTATTATTAAAACATCAAAAAATAATTAAAAAAGAATTGTAATAAAAATATATAATTAGTGCAAACAGATATTCGGCATTACAAAATTCAATCCGAATTCGCCAGCAAAACATCTTTTCTTAACCGACATTTTCAATGACGTTCACAATATCCAGGGGCGGCCTTAGGCAAAGTGCTTGGGAAGGGCGATATATGGGATAGAAAGAGATGGCACTATAGTGCTCTCTCTCTTTCTCTCTCTCTCTCTCTCACTCTCTTATACAAATATAAGATTCTCAGGGAGGGGGGCGGTCGCCCCAATCGCCCCCACGTAAAACCGCCACTGACAATATCTCTTCAAATACTTGTGTGCAATTCTTAAATATTTTTTCGCACTTCTATATTACAGAAAATTCTTTCGCGGAAACGAGCACAGGATTAATAATTAATCAACTGATTCGGGCTCAGAGATTTTTCCGGTATGTGAATCCTTATGTGCTTCCTCAATTGGCGCTTGTGTACAAACATCTTCTGACAATCGTTGCAAGTGAAGTGATTCTTTTGGTGTCTTCTTAAAGAAGATAAGAGATAGAAATCTTTTCCGCAAGTTTCGCAAGTATTAGATTTTTCACTCGTATGAATTCGTTGATGCTCGTCGCATCTTTTTTGTCCAAAGAACTGTTTCTGTAAAATTTGCACTTAAGAAGTCCTTTTTTATCACACTTACATCAAAAGTTAGATTTTACGGCTTGTTTGGAAACCTTTAAGAGCTCATTTCACGGCCTAGGCCGTAAAGTAAATGAACTCGCAATCTGATTGGCTGATGCTGGTTAGCTGACCTTTATTTTATGGTACAGCTGCCCAAACTGGCCCAAACGTCACGGCTGTTCATGGGTTTCGCCGCCCTCCGGGGGCATTTCTAAGTCTGTCGACCTACTCCCACCTAGAAATGCCCCCTGAGGCCGTTTTTTACGATAATCACCTCTCCCTAGGTTCGAATTCTCAGTTTTTTGTGTGATAAAAAATGTTATATGACACTTGGACCCTTTCGGCACTTAAGTTCTCGTGTATCGTACAACTCGCCACAGCCACATCAGAGCCTCGGCTACTTTTCGGTGGAGCCTCGGCTTCATATCTTCACTTCACCCCGGCTTCGCCTCGGCTGCGATTGGACTTAGGCTCGTATTACGATACTTACTCGTACTATAAAGTGCCATTTAGGGTCCTTGTGTCATAAATAACTATTTTAGAATGTAACTTTCTTACCCCAGTAAGAAGGAGGAAATTGAAAAAGATTGGAATTTTATGATTTTCGAAGAAAAAGTCAAATTATGTAATCTTTTTTAATACGTTTTCTGTCCAATCCATTTGTATCCGGTGATAACACCTACTTTTATCCGCAAATCAATCCTTATTAATATAGGTTCAAATATTTGTCAATCCAAATTAATCCCTTTATAAATACAGAAAATAAAATGAATATTTTTCAATGTCCGCAGTTCAGGTTATTCAATACAAATAAATCCCTTTATAATGAAATTAAAATTTTTGAAAAATCAATATTTTTGAAGACCTACAGTTCAGATTTAATTAATCCAATTGAAACCTTTTATAATTAAAAAAATGATATGAATATTTTTTAATACCTACAGCTTAGATTATTCAATACAAATAAATCTCTCTATAATAAAATTTAAATTAAAATAAAACTAATATTTTTAAATACCGACAATTCATTTCATCTCTACATGTGATTGAAACTTAATATTTGATAAATTTTTATTTATTTCAGATGAACTCATTTATAATGCGTCTTCGGCACAAAATTATACACCGTTTTTATACACTGTTGCATCTTAAGATATTTCTCTTCCAGTTATAGGTACTTAAAAAAATCGATTCTCTATGGATTAATGGATTTTCTTTAAATTGTGAGAAAACGTTATTTTATATGTGCCTTCTATCTAATTAAGATTTCAGGACCCTTTACCGTCTAAAATTTGAGATATTCTTGTTCGAAATTTCAATTTTTTATCATTTTGCATGTAAAATTGAAATTTTGAACAAGAATATCTCAAATTTTAGACGGTAAAGGGTCCTGAAATCTTAACCAGATAGAAGACACATATAAAATAACGTTTTCTCACAATTTAAAGAAAATCCATAAAAAACTATTTTTTCAAGTATATAACTGCAAGAGAAATACCTTAATTGTGGGTTAAAAAGCGAAAAATACGTAAATTTGAAGATAATTTTTAGTGATCTTTATAATTTATTAAGACGTTGATGAAAGTTTCTTAAAAGTGTTCATTAATAAAATTTTTTTTTACTTAAATATTATTCTTGAATACATTTTTAAAGAATTTAAATTAATCATCTTTTGAAGCTTTTTAAATCTGAATTAGTGGTTTTCTACTATTGAATTAGTGAAAGGTGAGCTACTATTAAATAGTAATAATTTTACTAATTTGTTATTAATTTTTCCACTTATCAATAATTTATTAATAGAAAAACACTAATTCAGATTTAGAGAGAAAGTTATTAAATTTTGTTTAGACTTTATTAAAAAAAACTTTTTTGAAATCTGTATTGACAGTGTGTAATTTTTAAAAGAAAAACACAACTTCAATGTATGCCTCAATGTATGCTCAGTCAACATCATTCTTCAACTTAAACTTAAGAATAAAAGAACACAAAGATGATGTTTATGAATCACCTAATAAATGGACTGCTCTTACCGAATATGCCTGTTTTAAGGACCATACTTTCGATTTTGATAAAGTAAAAATTGAGGCAAAAATTTTAGACAGAACGGGAAATTATAAAAAACGTATGATCCTTAAAATGAATTAACGGATACAACAGCAGTTAACGAACGTAATGACACTAACAACTTATCTGTTTTTTACCAGGCAATTTTATAGTTTTAATCTCAGCAATATTTCTGTTTATATTTTCACGAGTATTTTCATTTACATCGTCACAAAAATCTTTCCCGAGGTCTCTAAAATCTTGACCCCTTCATAACAATGAACCACACAAACAAGTTTTTTTTCCTATCGAGACAACTAAACCTTTTCTTGAACCCTCGCTTGATCCTTTTATGACTTTTAACATGTGTTTCATCTCAACTGTCACTTTCCTTGTAAACTCAGTTTTCGTTAAATTTTGATCCGGTCAACACGTACCAAAAACGCTCATTCAAAACTTAAAATTAAATTATACTGACAAAATGTTTTTCGGTTTTCATTATAAAAACTATAAAAACGGTTGTGAAAGTGCTATATGGACTGCCAGACTTTCTGGATAGAAAAATGGATACTATTACTAAGTAAATTTTAGGTACATATTATTTTCGTTTTTTACACCAAAAATTATAAGCAATAGTTATAATATTTAATAGTTAATTATTTTCGTCATATTGTAATTTTTCTTTTAATTATCAATTATTTTCTTAAAATTTCCAATTTATTTCTTCAATTTTTAATTATTTTCTTTAATTCTCAAATATTTTCTTTAATTTTTAATTATTTTGATCAATTTTCAATTAATTCCTCAATTTCCAATAATTCCCGGACTTTTTCAATTATTTTTTACACTCATAAAAATTGTTTTAAAATTGCAAATCAATTATTCAATTCTAGAATTCTTCATTTCTCAGTTATTTTCTTCAAATTTAAATTCCACTTTTCAATTTTCAGTTATTTTCTTTAATATTAAAAAATTATCGCTTTTTTCTATTATTTTGTTCGATATCATTAAGTTTCTTTAATTTTAAATACAATTATTCAATTATGTTCTTTAATTTTTAATGCCATTCTTAAATTTTTATTTCCAATCTTCAGTTTTCAATTTTTTTCTTCTAAGATATATTCATTAATTCTCGGCTTTTTTCAATTACTCTTTTTCAATTTTTAATTATATTCTTTCAATTTCAATTCCATTCTTCAATGTTTAATTGCTTTCTTCTATTTTCAATTACTTTTTACAATTTTAATTATTTTTTTCGATTTTCAATCCAGTTGTTAAATGGGCAATTATTTCCAACAATTATTTCTATAATTTTCTAAATTTTTCAATTTACAATTATTTTCTTTACATTTAATATTACTTGTTTCATTTTTTCAATTATTTTTTTCAGTTGTCAATTAATCTAGTTATTTTTTAATTTTCTTTTTACTTGACAATTATTTTCGTCATTTTTCACATATTTTCTTCATTTTTTCAATTACTCTAGTTATTTTTTAACTTCAATTTTTAATTATTTTTCGCAGTTTTCAATTAATTCCTACAATTTTTCAATTTTAAATTATTAACTAAAAATTTTATAATTATTCTTTGATTTTATAAATTACTAGCTTTCGAGCCCGCCTTCGGCGGGCATCGAAATCTAGTGGCGTGCCATCAACAGTATTTTTTGACCAAAAATATTCTCTGACTGAAAGTATTTTTTAAAGCATGCATTTTCCGACAGAAAGTATTTTTTGACAAAAATTATTTTCATGCAGGTGTTTGGGGTGTACTTCGCAGCTTAAACCTCAAATCTTTTTGATACATCGTATGCTTACGTAATTTGATCCGCTGTTTACAAATATCATAGTGAAAAGTGTGTGTATATGTGAGTATGTGTTTGTGTGTATATATGTGTGTGTATGTATATATGTACATATGCATGTTTATGTGTATGTATGTACGTGTATGTGAAAATGTGACTTAGTTGTATATCTCAGCTTTTAATAATATTTTCTAAAATTTTTTTTTTATAAATCTAAGTAGAGTGACACTCTAATACTCTGCCAAATTTCACCTGAATCGGCTGAGCCGTTTTTAAGTGATGCCCGGACAAAAAATCCTGGACAGACAGACAGAATTTTTTTTTTTTTTGCATTTTCGCGATTCTTATCACTTAAAACGAAAAAGTATGTAAAATTTTTTGAGTTTGGCGCAATGTACAGACAAAATGTTGATTTTATTTATATAGATTTTGTTGAGTTGCGTGTTAATCTAGCCATATTTTGAATTGTGTTTTCAGTTGTCATTTATTTTCGTCATTTTGTAATTTTTTTTTCAGTTATCAATTATTATTTTTTAAAATTTTAATTTAATTCTTAAATTTTCGATGTATTTCTTCAGTTCTCAATTTATTTCCTCAATTCTCAAATATTTTCTTTAATTTTAAATTATTTTGATCGATTTTCAATTAATTCCTCAATTTCCTATAATTCTTGGACTTTTTCAATTATTTTGTACACTCATAAAAATTGTTTTAAAATTGCAATTATTCCTACAATTTTCTTAATTTTTCAATTTGCAATTATTTTCTTTAAATTTAATATTTCTTGTTTAATTTTTTCAATTCTTTTTTCAGTTGTCTATTAATCTAGTTATTTTTCGATTTTTGTTTTCAATTGACAATTATTTTCGTCATTTTTCAACTATTTCCTTCAACATTATTAATCATTTTCCGCAGTTTTCATTTATTTCCTACAATTTTTCAATTTTCAATTATGATCTTAAAATTTTATAACTATTCTTCGATTTTTTAAGTTATTTTGATCGGTTGTGTATTAATCTAGCCATCTTTTGAATTTTGTTTTCAATTGTCAATTATTTTTTTCAAATTTTCAATTTATTTCCTCCATTTTTATTATTTTCTTCAATTTCAATTATTTTTATCGATTTTCAATACAGTTGTTCAATTTACAATTAGGTATTTCCAACAGTTATTCCTATAATTTTTCAACTCTTTTGTTTAAAATTAAAATTTATTGTTAAAATTTTTTAACTATTCTTTTCAATTGTGTAATTATGTAGCTATTTTTCGACATTTGTTTTCAAATGTCAATGTATTTTTGTCATTTATCAAATATATTCTTCAATTTCGTAAGTTTCATTATTTGAATTTGCAAAAATTTATGTTTTTAAAGGTGATTCCAGAATACGAGTGTTTTGAACGTCGACGCGTTGATAGCGACGCGTCGATCCATTGTTTTTCATTGTTCTATCAACGCGTCGACGTTCAAAACACTCGTATTCTGGAATCACCTTAAATGACCAATAATGTAAAGTTTGTAGCGCGCTTGAGCGCGCGTTAATGTTGCTAGTAAATAATAATTGACAGTCAACAATTTTTATTTTTCTAACCATAGGCCATTAATTTGTAAAATTAGGAAAAAGTTGTCTCTTTCCAGGTGAATTTGTGAGTAATTAATCATTATTAACAATAATTTGTTTATAACAATTGCAATTGGTTATTGTGGTTAATTTGACTGAATAAGTTATTGTTTTAAAATATAAAAAAATAGTTAAGTCAGAAAAGACTACAACTCGCTAGGTTCATTTGGATATTAGTTATAAATTAATAATTACATAAATTGTGTATAAATACCCCCCATTTATGGGAGTTGTTTATAACCCTATAAATCGAAATTAATGAAATTAATTTCAAAAATTGAAATTCTTTGTTACTTCTTTGTTTACACCTTACAGTGATTTCAAATGTGCTCTTTTAATCTGAATTAGTGAAAAACGGTCACTAATTCGAATTAGTGGAACTTTTTACTTATTTTCAGTCAATTTTCACTAAAACTTTAGTAAAGAATTTAAAAAAATTGGTAGAAATGTATATTAATTTGAATTTCTTCAGTGACTTTTCACTGATTTATTTTTAAAGAGATGAGTATTTAGAACAATAGATTTGGTTTTATTTATTTAAATTATAAAGAGATTAATTTGGATTGAATAATCTGAACTATGTGTTTTCAAATATTAAATTTTCATTTTTTTTTCATTATAATGGTATTTATTTGGATTAAATAAAACTGAATCGTGAGTATTTAAAATGTTCATTTTATATTTTTCAATTATAAGGGTATTCATTCGGATAAATTTTCATTTTATTTTAATTGCATTTTTATTATAAAAATATTCATTCAGATTGAATAATCTGACGTGTGGGTATTTAAAAATAACTAGTTTATTTTTTCATTATAAAGGGATTCATTTGTATTCAATAACCTGAACTGCAGATATTAAAAAATATTCATTTTATTTTTTTTCCATTATAAAGGGATTCATTTGGATTGACAAATTTTTTAAACCTATATTCATAAGGATTGATTTTCGGGTAAAAGTAGGTGCTATCACCGGATACAAATGTATTGGACAGAAAACGTATTCAAAAATATTAAAATTTTTTAATATTTTTTAATTACTCTCTTCTTACTGGGACATGACTGATCAATTTACTTGATGACTTAAAGCAATTATCACAGTGGGAACACTTAAAATTCTTTTCCGTGGAATGGATCAGCATGTGTCGCCGCAGGTTTCTTTTAATTTTAAATCTCTTCTCGCAGAGGGAACACTTGAACTTTTTTTTTCGTGGAATGGCAAAGCATGTGTTGTCGCAGGCAATCTTTGCGTCCAAAATCCTTCTCGCAGAGGGGACACTTGAGATTTCTTTCTATGACGGAATGTGTGAGCATGTGTTTCTGCAGACTACTTTTGAATTTAAATCCCTTCTCGCAGAGGGAACACTTAAACGGTTTTTCCGTGGAATGGATCAGCATGTGTTGCCGCAGGCTTTTTTTAACTTTAAATCCCTTCTCGCAGAGAAAACACTTGAGATTTCTTTCCGTGGCGAAATGTGTGAGCATGTGTTGCTTCAGTTCCTGTTTGCGTTTAAAATCCTTCTCGCAGAGGGAACACTTAAACGGTTTTTCCGTGGAATGGCAAAGCATGTGTTTTCGCAGGCAATCTTTGCGTCCGAAATCCTTCTCGCAGAGGGAACACTTGAGATTTCTTTCCGTGGTGGAATGTGTGAGCATGTGTTTCTGCAGGTCCTGTTTGCGTTTAAAATCCTTCTCGCATAGAGAACACTTAAACTGTTTTTCCGTGGAATGGCTAAACATGTGTTTCTTCTGGTATTTTTTGTATCCATAAACCTTTTTACAAATTTTGTTGGTCTGCTTTTTTTCAGAATGTACTGTCATGAGGTGGAATCTGCATAATGAAAATTTAATAATATAAAATTAGTAATATTTTTTAAAGGCATTTTGATTATTGAGTGCATAAATAAATAAATGTAATAAATATTAATTGATTGTACCTAATGGCTGTTTTTTTCTTGAATATCTTGCCACAAATATCACAACTAAAGACCTTTTCAGTACTATGATAATCAGAATGCGTTTGCAGAAAGTGTTTCTCACTTGGCTTTCCCCTTTTTGGTTTCTTTTGTAACGATTCGATAGTTAAAAGCTTCTTAGGATCAGAAGACAATTGCATCTTCGAGACAGAGGAAAGATTCTTCTTTTCCAAAAATACTGAAGAAAGTTTATTTATTTTCACGCAAAGTACTTTCTCGGTCAATGAAACGGGAGACTGTTTCGTAGACGGAAGATTCTTTTCTTTGGATGAAGAAATGGGAAGAAGTTTATTTTCCGTCAAATTAGGAAAAGGCACTTTTTCAGGTAAAGAATGGGAAAGAGGTTCTTTTTCAGATAAAGAACCCGGAAGATAATCATTTGTAAGCAAAAAATCGGAAAGATGTTCCTGCTGAAAAGAAGAATCAAAATGATAAGATTCCGTTTCTACTGAAGAATCGACAGATGAAGAATTTTCATATTCATTTTCTTCCTTTCCAATTTTTATTTCCATCGCTGCATCAATTTCTTGTAATGAAAGACCAGACTCAATCTCCTGCGATAAATTTTCCTTCACTTTCTGCGAAATTTCCGTCTGAATTGCTTCAGCGCTTAGCGTTGCTAAAAAAATTATATTTTTTCAAAATGTGTAAAAAATCGAAAACAATCATTTAGTAAGTGAAACAATCTTTCTTCAAATCCAATTCAAAAAGGTTAAAATTCTGTAATTTAAATTTTAATATGTGTACGTCCGCATGAAAAGGACCCACTTTGTCGAATCATACGTTTATCATAACTTTATCGTAATTAAAAAAACAAAAAAATATTTTTTTTAATTTTTAAAATACATGGGCGCTACTAGTGATCTTGAACTTAAAACTGGTTTACCCCAAAACTAGGGTTCTGACACTTCCAACTTTGAATACTAGTAACTTTGTGAATTATTCATCTAAAAGGGTTCAAGTCCTTTCAAAATGTTAGTAATTTAATGAAGAATATGGTCATACAGATAAGTCCAAAAGTCCCAAAGTGGTTCCTTTTAATGCAGACTTACACATATACCGAATTTTATCAACTTAAAAACGTAAAATTCAAATATGACTTATTTCCACTTTTCCAGGTTTTACATAACTCAAAACAAATTTTTGAAGTTTTCCAGTTTTTTAAAGTTGTACATCACAGTAAAATTGGTAGTAATTAGGAAGTGAAATAATCGGAAGTTGTCAACATTAAAAAGTACAGTAATAATCAATAAAAATTGTAAATTAACCAGAAACAAAAAACCGATTCTATAATTTTAAATCGGTTATAAATTTTTTGAATACCCATTATTAAAAGGCGATGGCCGATTAATACCTATCAAGTGAAAATTTATTGAATCCGGAAATTACTTTTTGAATCGGAATCAACAAGATTTTTAATAACCGAAAATATTCTCTCAAATTATTTCCTTTCGTTAAACCAAGACACTTTTTAACAACAAATAAAAACCACTAGGCAATCGAAGGGAATAATAATGCTAAAAATAATTCGATTTTGTGTTTTCGATCTCTCTTTGCGCGACAAGTAGCATCGAGAGCGGTAAGGAATTGTGAGGTTGGTTTTTTCTAGACACTTTTAAACATTTATTTTTTGAATAACCAGACACTTTTCTACAAAACGAAAATATAGCAAGGCTATATTATAAAATATCGATCCTGAAAACAATTTTTTTTTTTTTTAAATTTAGTGTTTGTATTTTTTCTTATTGACTATTCTTAAACGTTTGCACCGATTCGAATTTTAAGTGAAAATACGAAGAAACATTTTAGATTTCAGTACAAAAATATAAAAGGAAAATTTTTTAAATTAAAATTTACCGATTGACATTAGACAAATTTCCTGACCGATTCAAATGATTAAAAAAATTATATTAAAATTCACAAAAAGTTAATTCAATCGGTTTTTGTTTCCTGGGTAACTACAAATTAAATAATAGTTATAAAAAATTTTAACAATTAGTTTTTAAATTCATTTAAATTCAATCTGATTTTAATAAGTTTTAAATTTAAACAAAAATACATTAACTTAAAATCAACTTTCAGTAATCCTAAAATTATTCTTATTATATTTAACTGTCAACAAAATCCTAATACTCAAAACTTTCCATGAAAATAATGAATCCTAAAGATTTTTTTTTATTTTAAGGGAAAATTTCGTTTAGTGTACCTTCATTTCCCAAATTTTCGACATCCGAATCAATGACATTCTGATGAGAAAGATTATCTTCCTCGTCATTTTCGCTCTTCACATAATCATTATCAGAATTATCGGCAATTGGATTTCCTGTCTAAAAAATAAAATAAAATTAGAACATGATGTTATTCTGGTTATATATTTTTTTTGTATTATTTACCTTTATCTTAACTTTGTACTTTAACAAGAGTCCAATATTCACAATGTCATTGTCGTTTAAACGAACTATGGAGCTGGATAAATATTTTTTACCATTAATTTTTAACACTCCCCACGAACTCTATAAAATTAAATAGAATCTACATTAATTCCTGGTCAAGACTTAGACGTTAAAAAATGTTTAATTAATAATTCACTCAGAAAATAGTTTTAAAAAATCAAAAATGTTGCTAAGAAAAATATTAAACGTCTTTGGGGCCGTTCAAAAAATACGTAACTTCTTTAGTGGGAAGGAGGTGCGCGAAGTGGTTTTTCTATTTAACGTTACTTTTTCTATTTATTAAAATAAGTACACTGAAAAATATTAGGAATTAATTTTTATCACACTGATTTTTAATCTGCGATACGAAAAACGTGAATTTTTTCCAGCGTAGATTGTAAATTTTCAAAAACGAGAAAAAAATTTTCCTTAAATAATGTAAATAAGCCTATTTTGGCATGAAAACTTTACTATCTTCGTTTGAAAAATTTTTCGTTTCACGCGATTATTCCAGATTAAAAGCTGTTATTGTAAAAATTAATGCTTAAACTATAATAATTCTTACCTTTAAAACTTCAACGAATAAACCGTTTGGTTTGTTATGAAAAATACAGTGATTATATTCAACTGTTGGAGCGTATAAAATAAAATCGTTGGAAGCCATTTGACCGAAAGAATACTAGAAGATAATAATAATTGTTATAATAATGTTAATAATAATTGAATGGTAAGTATTAAATATAATATAGGTGTAGTAATAATCTATAATAATAATTCACAAGATTCATTTATTTATTCATTCATTTATTCTGTCCACACCTCAAGTTTCACACTTAGATATTTTTTTTGCTTTAAATCAGTTAAGTTTTAAAAAATGTATATTTTTTTAAATTGATTATAAATCATATGGATTTTTATTTTATATATCTAATATCAAATTATTAATTGCCTTTAATATTAAAAAAAGAAAAATAAATAATATAATAATAATAAATAAGGAAATATCATCATAGTTATTATATCATTAAAAAGAAAGCAAGCACAATTTTTAAATATTTTATAAATGTCTGTAACACCTTTCTAACTTTATCATTTCTTAATGATTAAACATTTTTTTGTTTTAAGACTTCCAATGTTATTTTTATTAAAAAAAAACTTATAAATTAAATGTCTGTAAATAAATGTTGTACCCTAGATCTTAAAATGCTTCTTTTTTATTGCATGAGGAAATTATTATTAAACTTATTTAATTCCTAATTAAAAATTAAATAATAGAGATCAATTAAAATTAGAGTCTATTTTGATGAGAAACAATTTAAGTGTATTTACAGAAAATAAGATTAATAAAAAATATAGTTTACTCTAAAATAATGAACTGACATTTCGATGCACTAAAGTTTTAGTGAATTAAAATTTCATTCCGTCAATAAAAAAATTACTTAAAATATTGATGCGAAGAAGTTTAAATTAATTAATATTTAAATTAATGGAAATTGAGATCTTTAAAATTTCGAAATAATTATTTACTACTGGAAATCTAAATTAATAGTTACGGATCGATATAATTATTAAAGTTCCAACTAAATTTCAATTTTAATCGATAAATAAAAATGTTAATTTATACTTATTTAATGAAACTGATCTTTATTTTACAATTATATTAATAAATTGCTGTATCTTCTAATCAAAACTTTCTATGATGCAAATAACTCATTAAAATTTTGATTAGTTTAGGATTATATTATCTAAATTTTCATCAATCATTTCTCAATTATTTTCTAAAATATTTAATTATTTCAGTTATTTTGTAATTTTTCATTCAATCAACTATTTTCAAAAAATTTCAATTTAATTCAATTCAATTTAATTATGGAAAGGTTGCACCAGTGTTTTTTGCGTGTTACAATATTAATTTAATGTTTGCGAAAATGAATCCTGATTTGAATTTATTTTATTCACCAAACAACAAATTCTTAAAATGTTTGTACGCCTATCTGAATTCTCTAATGTAATTTTCTATTATTGTTATTGTGTATGAAGTTGCCCATTTATGGTCTTTCATGGACGCGGGCTCAAGTGTTACAAATAAATAAATAAATAAATTAGAATTTCAATACAATCTTTAATTTCCAATTTATTTCTTCATTTCCTAATTATTTTCTTTTATTTTCAATTATTTTTATCGATTTTCAATTAATTCCGCAATATTCAATAATTCTCTGATTTTTTCAATTATTTTTTTCACTCATAAAATTTGTTTTAAAATTTCAATTCACTTACTCAATTCTGAAACTATACTCTTTAATTCTCAGTTATTTTCTTCAAATTCAAATTCCCCTATTCAATTTTCAATTATTTTTTTTAATATTAAAAAATTATCGCCTTTTTTCGATTATCATTAAGTTTCTTTAATTTTAAATACAATTGCTTAATTATTTTCTTAAATTTTTAACTCTATTCTTCACTTTTTAATTGTTTTCTTCTATATTCATTAATTCTCGGCTTTTTCAAATACTTTTTTTTTCAATTTTTAAGTATATTCTTCAAATTCAAATTACATTTTTCAATTTTTAAATCCTTTCTTCAATTTTGAATTATTTTTTTTTTATTTTAATTAATTTTTGACTTTTAATCCAGTTGTTAAATGTGCAATTATTACCAACACTTATTCGTATAATTTTCTTAATTTCTCAGATTGCAATTATTTTCTTCAAATTTAATATTTCTTGTTTAATTTTTTGAATTATTTTTTTCAGTTGTCTATTAATCTAGTTATTTTTCGAATTTTATTTTCAAATGGCAATTATTTCTGTCTATTTTCACACATTTCCTTTAATTTCTCAATTATTCTCGACATTTTTCAACCATTTCCTTCAATTATTAATTATTTTTCGCAATTTTCTATTATTTTCTACAATTTTTCAATTCTCAATTATTTTCGTCATTTAAAATTTTTTTTTCAATTATCTATTATTTCTTCCAAGTTTAATTTAATCCTTAAATTTTCAATTTAATTCCTTAATTTTTTATTATTTTCTTTAATTTCAATTATTCTTTTCGATTTTGAATCCAATTGTTCAATTTGAAAATTTTCCCAACATTTATTCTTATAATTTGTCAACTATTTTGTTTAAATTTAATAATTATTGTTAAATTTTTTAAACTATTCTTTTCAATTGTGCATATGTATACATTTTTCGAATGTTGTAGCTATCAATTAATTTCCCCATTTTTCAGAAATATTCTTTAATTTTGTAATTTTTATTATTTAAATTTGCAAAAATGTATAGTTTTAAATGACCAACAAAAATGCCAAGTTTGTCGCGCGGTTGGGCGCACATTAGTTATTATTTAAATAAATCCCAAACCCACGTAAATCAAGTTTTTATTTTTTTAATCTTTTTTTTTTTTTAATTAATCCAAAGTTCAATAGTTCAAAGTTGATTATTTTGCATTTCATTTAAACTCAAATTTAAATATTTCCGACTTTTTTAATAATTTTCTGACTGGTTCAATTTAATAACAAATTGTGTTTAAATTAATGATCATTATTAAATATTAAAAGATGAAGAATAAATAAAAAAATTATAAAAAAATACAAATTACCGATTTAAGTTGAGTCAAAAATATCGCTTCGTAGGCATAAGCCCCATTTTCCTTTATTCTTTCTAATGTAACTTCCATTATGATTTTATAGTAAAATACCTGGAAATAAAATAACAAATTAAAATATATATTTGTAGGTGATCTGAGGCTAAAATATTCATATCTTACTTACTTAAAAGTCTGCAAATTTAGCCTTAATATCGTTTGTCTTGTATTATCCTTACTGAACCCTAAGTTAAAAAGTAAATAATAAGTAAATTTTAAATTTATTATTTTGATGCATTCTTAAGATTAAAAGAAATAAAAAAATGCAGGAGATTGAGTCTTACAGACAGTAGAAAACAGGTATTAATGTGTGTATTATTAAACAACTAAAATTGATTAATATAATATATATATAAAAAAAAGTAAAGAAAAACCTACGACCACTGGCAGCACTTCTTTATTGTATTATTTTCTCTTAAAATTAATTTTTAATCGATTTTAAACACTTTTCTCCAAGAGCAGGTTATTTATTTAGACTCATTTGTTTACATTCAGTCAGGGTTGGGCAAGTAAATTATGCTGTAGTGATGGGATATCGATATCATATATCTAAACATATCGATATTTTTTCTTTACGATAACCAGAGTTGGGCAGTCACGCGTAACTTCAAGTTTTTTACGTAAATTGCGTAAGTTTTTTAGGATGAAATCATATGAATTCGTCTAACGTTGCGTCGTAATGAGAGAGAGGGAGACAAAGATATATTTACGTATTTCTCTTTCTCATTACGACGCAACGTTTGTCGCTGCCAAATGATTTCACTCTAACCCCCTATCTACACCCATGCACATAAATGCTGTCCTTCCGGTTTATTGTTCGAATAATAGACGAACAATAAACCGGAAGTTCAGCATTTATGTGCAGGGGTGTACATGGAAGCTGATTCTGCGGTTATGCGTAAATACGCGGAACGTATAAGGGTGCGATCCCATGTGAGCAGAAAACGTAAACGGAAAGCAGAAAATCATGAGAGTGAGAGTGACAGACGTATATCATTGACTCTCTCACTCTCATGATTTTCTGCTTTCCGTTTACGTTTTCTGCTCACATAGGATCGCACCCTAAACACAGAATTGTGAGAGAGACAAGGACAGACAATGTTTATTATTGTTGCCGTCCTTTTCTCTCTTATTAGCTTTATTGTGCGTTTTGACGCTTGACGCAGAATCAGCTTCCATGTAGATAGGGGGTTACGTTTATAATATACGCCATTTACCCCCCACCAACAAAAGCCTAACGCACAATGAATCGTAATCGCTAATCCTTAATCGTAAGAATGAGAGGAAGCAGGACAGACATATATATCTCATATATTTCTCTGTCCTGCTTCCTCTTATTCATAAGGCCTAAGCTGACAGATATACGGTTACGGGACCAGAGCATGAGATAGAAAAGGACAGAAACAGTCTCTGTCCTTTATTATCTCATGCCCTGCTCCCGTAACTGTATTCGTTCTGCTTTAGGCTTTACGATTAAGGATTAGCGATTACGATTCACTGTGCGTTAGGCCAAAGAAATGCATAAGCCCAAAAGGACAACAAATACGGTTACGGGAGCAGGGCATGAGATAATAAAGGACAGAGACTGTTTCTGTCTTTTTCTGTCTCATGCCCTGCTCCCGTAACCGTATTCGTTGTGCTTTGGGCTTTAAGGCCTATTTACACCTTCGAAAAAAAAATTTTTTTTGCATGAGAGTAAAGAGGACAGATACACAGTCTGTCCTCTTCTCTCCAGTGCGAAAAAATTTTTTTTTCGAAGGTGTAAACAGGCCATTAGGCCTATAGACCTTTTCATTTAATCATTTAACCTAAATTAGTAATTAAGAATCAATATATATTTAACTTTTAATTTATTGAAGTTTGAATTTATCTAAATTTTTATTTGTTATTAAATTAACTAAATTAACTTTAAATTATCTAAATTTTAATCAATCCTTGCGTTTTTATTATTCTGATTATTAATAACTAAACATTTAAACTTTTCACAATTTTAATTTTTCTTTTTTTGTAAACATAAATTTCACTTAATTTCAAATTCCATTAGACCCAATTTTCATTGATTTAAATTATAGTATAAATTACTATTTTCAAAATTTAGACTGATTAAAGCTTTAATATACAATGAAATCTTTTTGTATAATTAGAAGTTTTTATATAATGGTTCATGTTTAAAATAATTTAAGTATGTATTATTAGATTATGAAAATATGTAAAGTTTATAAATAGATCAAATTTGTATAAATTAAAATTTTTATTAATTAAAATGAAAAGAATTAAAAGTTTAAAATAACTGAAGTTTATTAATATTAAAATATGAGAAACTTTGTAATTCCTACACCAATTAAAGTTTAAATCAATTTAAAATCGTATAAATAAAATTAAGTTTATCCCTACTTAGAATGTCGGCTAGAAAACGGATAAAAAACGTTAAGTTTCCTATCCGTTTATATATGATTTATATATGCGTTTTCAATTTTAACTTTCGCCAAACATACGAATTCATCCTGTTTTTATCCGGCAATTTATTCAAAATTTAAAACACATTTCGGAGTTATCTTGAGTTCACCCGGTTTCTATACGACATTCAGAAAAAAAATGCAATAATATAAGTACTACTTACGAAACTCATGCGTTTTCATCCGGCATTTGTCGGACAATAGTAACTTAAAATTTTTTTTACTTAAACAACAGTGCGGCATAAATACACTTATATACGGTTTTCATCCGATAATTTTTGAAGGTTAATTTTTTAAAGTTGAAAAAGAGGAAAGTATCCGTTTTCACACGCAAATTGTCGGACAGTAGAAACTTAGAATTTTTTTTTTAAACAAGTGTACGACATAAATACGTTTATATACGGTCTCATCCGTTAATTTTTTAAGATTAATTTGGTAAATTAGAAAAAGAGGAAAGTATCTGCTTTCACCCAGCGCATAATATTTTTATAAATATAATAATATTTTTAAAAACGCAGTAATATTTTTATTATAAAATTTCTTTTATCAATTTCATACAGCAACCGAATAAAATCGGTTCAATTTCCGATATCTATTTTTAATTTTATAAAAATTGCTGGGTATAAATTATTAACTATAAGAACTGAAACCAGACATAATGCAGATATGAACGGATACGAAACGTGTACGGTTTTCATACGTTTCAATCCGGTTTCTTACCGTTTTCTAACTGAAATTTTAAATGATACATTCAACATTTTGTTATGAAAACTCATTCGGGTTATTAGCCGTGTTCGTTAAGCGTTGCGTTAGGGTTTAGGTTTAGGGTTCGAATCCTAAAAAGTATTCATTATTTTCATTGCGTTATATGCGTGCGACTATGTGTATTAACAATGAATAAAACAACTAAGCATAAATAGACATGAAAAAATCAATAAACAATATAGTAAATAATTTTTTTCTATTTTTTATGCAATTTCGGACAAAAACGGATAGAAAACGTATTGCATACCGACACACAAAATTGATCCGGTTATATCCGTTTTTAATATGTCAAGAAATTCTAATTACTATAACAGATAAAAAACGGATTAAACCGAAGTGATTTCGGATAAGTTTCGGATTAAAAGCGGACACAAAAACCGGGTAAGATTTACAGTAAAAACGGATATAAACCGATTTCTACACGGTTTCTATCCGGTTTCCAACCGCTTTCTATCCGTCATTCTAAGCAGGGATACATGTTAGTTTGTATAAATGTTGGAGATTAAAATAATTAGGTATTTCAAAAAAATTAAATATAAATCTTAAGACTTTAATAAATAAAAATTTGAATTAATCGAAGTTAAAATAAATTTGAGTAAACATTTCGTTGAAACTGTTTTAAGTTTGGAACTATTTTAAAAATATTTCAACTTTTTGTAATGCCTCTACCTACGCTATTTTCTCCTTTTATTTAATTTTTTTATTATTTTTTCTTTTTTAAATATAAAATTGAAAAAATTCGTGCTCTTTTGAAACTTTTTTTATTTACTATTATTTATTTGTCTATTTCTTGAAGTCGGCAACGATGTTAATTTGCATAGAATGAAAGTATAATATTTATCTAAAATATTACTATTATAAAATATTAATATATAACTATTTGATTTAGTGACTGAGTTTTTGCTTTCAAATTAGTTATTTTTAACTAATTCAGATTTAGAGAGTTATAATTTTCAACAGTTTTCAATATACAATTATTCTCTTTAAATTTTATAATAATTCTTTAATTTTTTTTAGATATTTTATTGTTATATTGTCGATTATTCTCGACAGATTTAAAATTTTTCTTTCGATTGGCAATGATTTTCCTCATTTCTGAATTATTTTCTTTAATATTTAATTTTTTTAGTTATTTTGTAAATTTTCTTTCAATTATCAATTATTTTACTGAAATTTCAATACAATTCTTCAATTTTCATTTATTTTTTACAATTTTATCCATAATTTTCTTCAGTTTTTAATTGACAATTTATTATTTTCCTTCAATTTTCTGATTATTTATTAATTTAAAAAAAAATTCTAATCTCAATTATTCTTACCATTCTTTGATTATTTTTCAATTGTTAATTATTTTTTTTAATAGTTAATTATTTTTGTCATATTGTAATTTTATTTTTTAATTATCAAGTATATCGCATTTTTTCTATTATTATTTCGATTATCATTAAGTTTCTTTGATTCTAAATTTAATTGTTCAATTATTTTCCTTAATTTTTAATTTAATTGAGGGTTCGGATTCCATAAGATGTTACTCGTGGCTTTCGTTGGCCCCTCGTTCAGTGAGTTCTCGCTGAACGTAAGTCACGCGTAACACCTTATGGAATCCGGGCCCTCAATTCTTTAATTTTTATTGTAATTCTTTAATTTTTAAGTATATATTCCACCAATTTTAATTCAATCATTTAATTTTTAATTGCTTTCTTTAATTTTTAATTATTTTTTCAATTTTAACTATTTTTTTCGATTTTTAATCTAGTTGTTAAATGTGCAATTATTTCCAACCACGCACAACGCTGCCAAAGATTTCACCTTCCTTTAATGCTTATTTTTCTTTTCTCCAGCAATTATATCTTAAACAGGAATAATTTCAATAAAACTATAATTTTATTATTAATAGTAAAAATGATTTTGTGTTATTCTTTCCTGTCATTTTCCGTCGTCGTGAAAAAATAACAAAAAAACCTACCATTAAAGCTAATTAAACCTGTGAACAAATATGCTCTCACCTGATTTTAATGTTCACGTTTCTCGCTCTTAAAAGACCAAAAAAAAAAAGTAAATGTTGATTTAATAGAAATAAACAGAGTAGCACAAGTAGTCACTTCAAATTGGTTGCTAGTAAAGAGAGTTAAATATTATTCTTAAAATATTTTCCTCCAGGGTAAATAAGATCTCTAAATTCAAATCAGAGGTGTTTCGTGAGGTGACACTGGCCGGGTGACTCTCGACCTAACGACGCCCCAGATCCAAGTCTAATGTTAAATTCGCGTCTGACAACTTTATTATTAAAACATCAAAAAAATAATTAAAAAAGAATTGTAATAAAAATATATAAATAGTGCACACCGACGTTCAGCTTTATAAAATTTAATCCGAATTTTCAAGCAAAACATTTTTTTCTTAACCGACATTTTCAATGACGTTCACAATATCTCTTCAAATACTTATGTGCAATTTTTGAACATTTTTCCGTACTTCTATATTACAGAAAATTCTTTCGCGGAAACGAGCACAGGATTAATAATTAATCAACTGATTCAAGGCCCAGAGATTTTTCCAGTATGTGAGTCCTTATGTGCTTCCTCAATTGGCGCTTATGTACAAACATCTCCTGACAATAGGTAAAGAATCGGAAAGAGGTTCTTTTTCAGATAAAGAACCCGGAAGATATTCATTTGTAAGCAAAGAATCGGAAAGATGTTCGTGCTGAAAAGAAGAATCAGAAGGATAAGATTCAGTTTCAGCTGAAGAATCGACAGATAAAGAATTTTCAAATTCATTTTCTTCCTTTCCAATTTCTATTTCCATCGCTGCATCAATTTCTTGTAATGAAAGACCAGACTCAATTTCTTGTGATGAATTTTCCTTAACTTTCTGCGAAATTTCCGACTGAATTGTTTCAGCGCTTAGCGTTGCTAAAAAAATTATATTTTTTCAAAATGTGTAAAAAATCGAAAACAATCATTTAATAAGTGAAACAATCTTTCTTCAAATCCAATTCAAAAAGGTTAAAATTCTGTAATTTAAATTTTAATATGTGTACGTCCGCATGAAAAGGACCCACTTTGTCGAATCATACGTTTATCATAACTTTATCGTAATTAAAAAAACAAAAAAATATTATTTTTAATTTTTAAAATACATGGGCGCTACTGGTGATCTTGAACCTAAAACTGGTTTACCCCAAAACTAGGGTTCTGACACTTCCAACTTTGAATGCTAGTGACTTTGTGAATTATTCATCGAAAAGGTCCGTAAACTTTCAAAATGTTAGAAATTTAATGAAGAATATGGTCATACAGATAAGTCCAAAAGTCCCAAAGTGGTTCCTTTTAATGCAGACTTACACATATACCGAATTTTACCAACTTAAAAACGTAAAATTCAAATATGACTTATTTCCACTTTTCCAGGTTTTACATAACTCAAAACAAATTTTTGAAGTTTTCCAGTTTTTTAAAGTTGTACTTGAAAATAAAATTGTTAGTAATTATTATATTTAACTGTCAACAAAATTCTAATACTTAAAACTTTCCATAAAAATATTGAATTCTAAAGATTTTATTTTATTTTAAGGGGAAATTTCGTTTAGTGTACCTTCATTTTTCAAATTTTTGAGATCCGAATCATTGACATTGTGATTAAAAAGATTATCTTTCTCGTCATTTTCACTCTTCACATAATCATTATCAGAAATATCGGCAATTGCAATTGCTGTCTGAAAAATAAAATAAAATTAGAACAAGATGTTATTCTGATTATATATGTTTTTTGCATTATTTACCTTTATCTTTACTTTGTACTTTAACAAGAGTCCAATATTCACAATGTCATTGTCGTTTAAACGAACTACCGAGCTGGATAAATATTTTTTACCATTAATTTTTAACACTCCCCACGAACTCTATAAAATTAAATAGAATCTGTATTAATTCCTGGTCGAGACATAGACATTAGAAACTGTTTAATTATTATTTGAATCAGAAAATAGTTTTAAAAAATCAAAAATTTTGCTGATAAAAATAAAACGTCTTTGGGGCCGTTAAAAAAAACTAATTTGAATGTTGGATGTTTAAAGTTTAATTTAAACTTATTAATTATTATATGAATCATAGAGGAAAGCATTTTTAATAAAGACTAACTTTACTTTCAGCAAAAAGCAGATCTTTTTCAATTGAAGGGGGGGGGGGGGGCGGATAAAAAAGCTTCAAAAAAGTGTTACGTATTTTTTGAACAGCCACTTTAAAGAAATGAAAGCCTATTACAGAAGAGTTCTTTTTTTAAATAAACAATTAAAAGTATTGAAATAACAACAAAAATGAGTAAAAGATAATTCTTACCTTTAAAACTTCAACGAATAAACCGTTTGGTTTGTTATGAAAAATACAGTGATTATATTCAACTGTCGGAGCGTATAAAATAAAATCGTTGGATGCCATTTGACCGAAAGAATACTAGAAGATAATAATAATTGTTATAATAATGTTAATATTAATTAAATGGTAAGTATTAAATATAATATAGGTGTAGTAATAATTTATAATAATAATTCACAAGATTCATTCATTCTTTTATTTTGTCCACACCTCAAGTTTCACACTTAGATATTTTTTTGATGTAAAAATGTATATTTTTTTAAATTAATTAGAAATCGTATGAGTTTTTATTTTATGTATCTAATATCTAATTATTAATTGGTTTTTATACTAAAAGTAAAAAAATAAGTAATATAATAATAATAAATAAGGAAATATCATCAGTTATTATATCATTGAAACTTCCAACGTTTTTTTATTAAAAAAAAACTTAAAAATTAAATTTGTTTATATAAATGTTGTATCCTACATCTGTAAATGCTTCCGTTTTATTGCTTAAGGAAATTATTATTAAACTTATTTAATTCCTATTTAAAAATTAGATAAAAGAGATCAATTAAATTAGAGTCTATTTTGATGAGAACCAATTTAACTGCATTTACAAAAAATAACAATGATAAAAAATATAGTTTACCCTGAAATATTGAACTGACACTTCGATACACTAAAATTTTTGTGAATTAAATTTTAACTCTGTGATTGCAAAAATCACTTAAAATGTTGATGCGAAGAAGTTTAAATTGATTGATATTTAAATTATTGGAAATTAAGATCTTTGAAATTTCGTAATAATTATTTACTACTGGAAATCTAAGTTACTAGTTAAGCACCAATAGAATTAATTAAGATTTAATTTATTGAAGTTTCAACTAAATTTCAAATTCAATCGATAAATAAAAGTTTTAATTTATACTTATTTTAATAAAATTAATCTTTATTTTACAATTATATCAATACATTCATGTATCATCTAATCAAACTAATCTTTATATTACTATTATATCAATAAATTACTGTATCTTCTAATCAAAGCTTTCTTTGATAACTTCTCATTCAAATTTTTATTGGTTTAGGATTTAATTATTTACATTTTAATCAATCATTTCTAAATTATTTTTTATAATATTTAATTATATTAGTCATTTTATAATTTTTCTTTCAAAAAGCAACTATTTTCGTAAAATTCCAATTTAATTCTTTAATCTTGAAATTAATTTATTTTATTTTTTAATTATTTTCTTCAATTCTCAATTATTTTCTTTAACTTTTAATAGCATTCTTTTTTTTTAATTATTTTATTCAATATTCAATAATTCTCTGATTTTTCCAATTATTTTTTTCACTCATAAAAATTGTTTTAAATTTTCAATTCAATTATTCAATTATGGAACTATTCTCTTCAATTCTCAGTTATTTTCTTTAAGTTTAAATTCCTCTTTTCTTTTTTTCAATTATTTTCTTTAATAATAAAAAATTATCGCCTTTTTTCTATTATTTTTTTCGATTATTATTTTCTTTAATTTTAAATACAATTGTTTTTTTAATTTTTAATTCCATTCATCAATTTTAATCTCCAATCTGTAGTTTTCAATTGTTTTCTTCTATATTCATTAATTCTCGGCTTTTTTTAAATTAATTTTTCAGTTTTTAAGTATATTCTTTGAATTTTAATTCTATTTTTCAATTTTTAATTGCTTTCTTTAATTTTCAATTATTTTCTTCAGTTGTCTATTAATCTAGTAATTTTTTTCATTTTTTGTTTTCAATTGACAAGTATTTTCGTCATTTTTCACATATTTTCTTTAATTTTTTAATTATTCTCGCAATTTTTAAACTTTTATCGTTCTTGAATCCAGTTGCTCAATTTCCAATTATTCCTAGCATTTATTCCTATAATTTTTCAACTATTTTGTTTAAATTTAATATTTATTGTTGAATTTTTAAATTATTCTTTTCAATTGTGCAATTATGTAGCGATTTTACAAATTTTGTTTTCAACTAACAATTATTTTAGTATTTTTTTTTTTCAATCTTTTAAATTTCAATTAATCCAAAGTTCAATAGTTTAAAGTTAATTCTTTTGCATTTCATTTGAACTTCATTTAAAAATCTCCGACTTTTTTTCTAATTTTATTAATAGTAGAATAAGAGTAAAATTTCTTGTTTTAAAAATGTTCAGAAAAATATAGTGAAAAAAAAATAGTCAGTTTTCATTTATATTAATAAACAAAATATTAAACTTTTATCATAATTTTTATTAACTGGTTCAATTTAATAAAAAATTGTGTTTGAATTAATAATCATTATTAGATAATAAAAGATGAATAATAAATAAAACATTTAAAAAATACAATAAATTACCGATTTAGGTTGAGTCAAAAATATCGCTTCGTAGGCGTAATCCCCATTTTCCTTTATTCTTTCCAATGTAACTTCCATTATGATTTTATAGTAAAATACCTGGAATTTATATAGCTATATATTTAATAATTAAGTAATTTGTAGGGTAGGTGATAAAAAATTCTTACTTAAAAGTCTGCAAATTTAGCTTAAATATCGTCTGTCACGAATTACCCCAATTGACCAATATTAAAAAATAAATAATAAGACAATTTTTAATTTTGATGTATTATTAAGCTTAGGACGAAAGAAATCTAAAAGAAAATGCAGGAAGGGAGTCTGTCTTAGACAGTAGAAAACAGGTGTATTATTAACAATTAAAATTGATTAATATATGAGAAAAGTAAAGAAAAACCTACGACCGCTGGTAGTACTTCTTTTTTCTATTATTTCCTTTTAAAATCAATTTTTAATCAATTTTTAACACCAAGAGCAGCTTTTTTAGAATTATTTGTTTATACTCAGTCAGTGTTGGGCAAGTAAATTATGCTGAGAATTAGTGATGGGATCAAGGATGGGATATTGATATCAAATATTTGAACATATCGATATTTTTTCTTTACGATAACCAGAGTTGGGAAGTTACGCGTAACTTTAAGTTTTTGATGTAAATTACGTGTGTTTTTTACTACAGTACGCTTCCATTTAATTGACCTCGTCGGGACCGGATAAATATTTTAATTGACCCTTCCCACTCTTTACGCAAATACCAAAAACACTCTGCCCGTGAGGGGAAATGTAACATTTCCCCTTACGTGCACATGAGTGGTAGGGATAATTTTGTTCATTGAAAATGTACGAAAAAGTTCAAATATAATGGAAGTTCATTTAAAATGGAGGTCAATTAAAGAGAAGCGTACTGTAGATGGAAGCTGATTCTGCGGTTATGCGTTAATACGCGGAACGTATAAACATAGAATTGTGAGAGAGACAAGGACAGACCATGTTTGTCATTGGTGCCGTCCTTTTCTCTCTCATTGACTTTATTGTGCGTTTTAACGCTTAACGCAGAATCAACTTCCATATAGATAGGGGGTTAGGGTGAAATCATATAGCTGCGTCAAACGTTGCGTTGTAATAAAAGAGAGGGAGATAAAGATATATTTACGTCTTGCTCTTTTTCATTACGACACAACGTTTGACGGTGCCACATGATTTCACCCTTAGGGCGCAATTACATGCCTGCGTCGAACGTTGCGTTTTTGCGTTGAATGGTGAGAGTGACAAAGATGTAACTATACTTCTGTCTTCCCCTCTCTCACTATTTAACGCAAAAATGCAGCGTTACCCCCCACCAACAAAAAAAGCTTGTGTACAAAATTGAGGATGTAATATACGTACGTAAAGTATGTACGTCAAAAACCCCACGTAATTTAGGTGAGGTATATACACGGGGAAAAGAGATTTGTTAACTCAACAGCGATCTCTAGTTGATGGGCCCTGTTGCACAGAGTCTGTTATTTTGATGCCGACCCTTGCTGTTGAATTAACTATTGAGGTGTCTGTTAGGTATCCCCTATTGAACCAATCGGGAAAGTCTGTTAAAGTAACATTCTTTCCTTGTTGGGTCAACAGACTTTCCCGATTGGTTTAACAGGGGACGCCTAACAGACACCTCAATAGTTAATTCAACAGCAAGGGTCGGCATCAAAATAACAGACTCTATGCAACAAGGCCCAAGCCTGTTAATCCAACTAGAGATCGCTGTTGAGTTAACAATTCTCTTTTCCCCGTGTTGGGCTTTAAGCAGATAGAAATTCGGTTACAGGGCCAGAGCATGAGACAGAAAAGGACAGAAACAGTCTCTTTCCTTTATTATCTCATGCCCTGTTCCCGTAACCGTATTCGTTGTGCTTTGGGCTTAACGTGCACCATCCTGACAATCATCGATATTTTAACATCGATATTGACGTTCTGATATATCGTTATCCAATATCGATAAAATTTGTAACTTTTGTTCATGGAAGAGAGAGAGGGGCAGCTATTAGCAAGGTTTTGCGCGTAATAACACTTCAAGGTTCGAAATATTCTCATAAATATTCAGGCAACAATGCGATGCAAGTATGTAATATTGCTTTACAGAACTTAAGAGAATATTTCATTGCAACATTCAGGCAATTTTCAATGTTAAATGATGCGCACTGGTCGATCTTGGCTCTTATGGCCCGCCGTAGGTCAGCGCAGTATAATTTTTAATTTCTTAGAGTCCTTTAATTGAGTGTCAAACATAACAATAAATTTGGATTAATTGAAATAATAAAAAAATTTTTTTCTTAACTAAACTATTTATTCTTTCAACTCTTCGTGGTTGTCATATTCTCAATATTATATTTTCATAACATCCCTGCAGTAATCACGTGCTTCTAACAGAAAGTTACCGTCGAACGGGGCTATTCTGGTACACCGGGGGCTATTATGGTACAAGCTAGTTTTTTATTTCTAAAATATTTATTTTGAAATTTATAAATATGATTTTTATTTGTAAATATAGTGTGATATTTCGCAAACAAAATAACAGTATTGTTTCGAATAAATTCTTTGTCAAAAATCCATATATACATACAAATTTCATTAAAAACTTGGAAGTGCTCTAAAAATTTGCTTCGATTTTAATATTGACAAATTCAATGTAAAAGATATTTAAGGTATGTACATAAGGTACCGCACCAATAGTCGATCACTTTGATACAGTTTGATATAAGTCGATTAATTTGCGCTTTACATGTAATTTTTATTTGTTTGTTGTTAATTTTATTTGTAAAACTTATAAATACATTAATTTTTAAGTACTACGACTCATTTTTCTAGTTAATTAACTAAATAATTGTATTTCAAGTTGTGTGATCGACTATTGGTACAAGATTGATCGACTACTGGTGCAAAAGGTTTTCAGCCATTTTTGCCGCTGATCGACTATTGGGTCCCCAACCCCCAAAAGAAGGTCCTTTTTAAATTTTAATTTTACAATAAATAATGTATACTAAATAATTCGATGTCAACGGTTACGCATTCAAAATGCATAGTTCGTTTTGAATTTATTGAGTTTTATTGAAAATCTTACTTTTTTATCTCAAGATGTTGATCGACTATTGGTTCCATTCATGGTTCCATTACCTTACATACGTGTAGAGAGAATTTAGTTGGGACATTATTCACGTGATGGGCTAATTTTATGAATTTCAGAAAAAAATGGTTAAAAACTAAAAGTTCAGCAGATAGCGGGGCTATTCTGGTACAAAACTATTTTAATTATTTTATGAAAATTCGTTTTATTAAAAAAAGTGAAAAAGGTTTCTGGGCTTTGGTTTAATTGTTTTTATTACGTAAATGTTTTATTTTTTGTCAGAAAATTGGAAATAACTCAAATTTGTCAATAAACTTGACAACGAGTGCATCATAACCTCAAAAACCACTTATATTAATATCATATTATTTACAAGGGTTTTATGTTAATTTCAATATTGCTTGACATAAAATAGCTTAAATCGTTATTATGGATCATATTAAGTCGTTTAATTATAATTATATACCTCTGGGATATCTATTAAAAGGTTCCCACATATAGTTTAATGCAAAAAATAAAATGTTTTCTTTATTTTATAAACAAAAATAAATTTTGTAACATAATAGCCCCGACTGCGAAATTATTATAATACAAACTTTGAGTTCTTATAACTCGAAGAAAAAATGTTTTTTATGGTAAAACTTACAGTAAACTTTCAGAAGGATGTAAACAACGTGACTATAGTTAATTATAAAAAATTTTGTATAAAATTCTGATTTCTGGTGAAGCATAGACTGGTGGTCATATAGAAAAACTTAGCATGCACCAGCAGAGGTATATAGCACAGATTGACCACAATACGCTTTTGTTTCATAATCTACTATAAATGCACTTTTACTAGTTGTTGCAATTTCTTTAAAATGCAAAGAAGTATAAATCAGATTGTTTTTCGTTAATTATTATAAGTCTCAGTATAAACTATATAAATGTACTTTTATTTATATTTGCTACTATCAATTGTATTACTTCAAAATAAAGTGAAAAAAATGTCAAAAGAATATCTTATTTACCAAACATAAAGTTAGTAAAAATGTTCATATAGGGCACTTAAAATAAAAAAGTGTTTTGTTTGTATAATTTTTTAAAAAAATGCCGAAATTGGTGAATCCAAAAATTGATTGGAATTAAGACACATATGTCCATTATTGTTCGTTTCTGAAGAGGACCGCATTGATGGTCGAAACGTCAAACCAAATGTGTTTTACTTATTAATTAACCTCATTAAAAAGAATCTGACTCGGAGAAATCGATAAATTCTACATTTTTGAATTAAATGATTCTAAATTAAAAATTTTTTTTAGTTAGATCATAATTTTTCACAGATTAATTTAAAATAAGAAATTTCGTATACGAAAGAAATTTAATTAAAAAATTCACTAAGTCGACATAACCTGTTAGAAATATTTTGTTTTGCAAATACAGCTAAATATATAAATTTGAAAAGTACATTATTATTATAATATTGTTATTCTTAAAATAAAAAAATTTTATATGCAAATCATTGTTTAAATAGCTTTTGGCAATATATAAGTTTACATTTAGCGCTATGCGCGTGTCCGCATGTGGCCGAGCTGAAATTAGAGTTGTAAAGCCGAAAGCTAATAGCTAAATCGGACTTTCGACTTTCCGATTGAGTTTTTTCATTTGGACTTTGAAAATCGATAATTCGGCTCTGAAATTCGACTAATGGACTTTCCGACTTTGTTAATAAAAAAAAAAATTATTACCGTCAAGTCGAAGTCGATTTAGCCATCCCTAGCTGAACTTTAATTTTCTGTCGTCGTGAAAAAATAACAGAAATACCTGCCATTAAGGTTGATCAAACCTGTGAATATTAATGCTCTCACCTGATTTCAATGTTGACTTATCTTGCTCTTAAAAGACCAAATAACTAAGTTAATGTTGATTGACTAGAAAAAAATAGAGTAGCACAAGTGGTGTCACTTCAATTTGGTTGCTAAGTATAAAGAGAGTTAAATATTTTTCCCAAGTGTTTTTAAGATCTCTGAATTCAAATCAGAGGTGTAGCTATAAGCAGGGGTATGTAAATTGTATGTATTTTCTACAAAAAAAAACTTAACACTCACAAACACAAAGGTGATAATTATTAGTTTTGTGGGGTGACACTAAACCTGTCGATTCCCCTGATCCACATCTAATATTAAATTCGCGCATGACAACCTTATTATTAGAACACCGAACAAAAACAAACATCAAAAAACAATTTAACAAAATTGTAAAAAAATATAAATAGTGTAAATAAACATTCATATCCTTGCCAGCAGGATATTTTCTCTTAACCGACATTTTCTGTAACAAATGCTTGTGTGCAGGTTTTGAACAATTTTCCACACTTTCTATATTGTAGAGAATTATTTCGCAGGGACGCGCACATGATTAATAATTAATCAACTGATTCGGGACTGTGGGATTTTTCCTGGAAGTGAATCCTTATGTGCTTTCTCAATTGGTGCTTGTCTACGAACTTCTCCTGGCACTCGTTGCAAGTAAAGTGTTTTTTCTTGTGTGCCCTTAAATAATACAGTGATCGGAAGTCTTTTCTGCACGTTTCGCAGGTATGAGGTTTTTCACCCGTATGAATGCGTTGATGGTCTTCGCATCTTTTTCGTTCACAGTACTGTTTCTGGCAAAATTTGCACTTGAAAAGTCCTTCTTTGGTATGTAACTTTTTTACATGCCTCATCAAGCTACCTGAAGACTTAAAGCAATTGTCACAGCGGGAACACTTGAAATTCTTTTCAGTGGAATGGGTCAGCATGTGTTTCTGCAGGCAATGATTGCGTCCAAAGTCCTTCTCGCAGAGAGAACACTTGAACTTTTTTTCCATGGAATGAATTAGCATGTGTTGCCGCAGGCAATCTTTGCGTCCGAAAACCTTCTCGCAGAGGGAACACTTGAGATTTCTTATTTCCGTGGAATGTGTGAGCATGTGCGTCTGCAGGTAATGTTTGCGTCCAAAACCTTTCTCGCAGATTAAACACTTAAATTTTCTTTCCATGGAATGGGTCAGCATGTGTTGCCGCAGGCAATATTTGCGTCCAAAGTCCTTCTCGCAGATAGAACACTTGAACTTTTTTTCCGTAGAATGGCTCAGGATGTGTTGCCGCAGGCAATCTTTGCGTCCGAAATCCTTTTTGCAGAAGGAACACTTGAAATTTCTTTCCGTGGAGTGGCTCAGCATGTGTTGCTGCAGGTTTTTTTTGCTTCCAACAACCTTCTCACAAATTTTGCAGATCTGATTCTTTTCAGAATGTACTCTTATTATGTGACGCCTGAATAATAAAAATTAATGTAAAATTAAAAACATTTTATAAAAGCCAATTTTTGATTATTGAGTGCTTAAATAAATAAATATAATAAATATTAATTAATTGTACCTAATGACTGTTTTGTTTTTGAATATCTTTCCACAAAGATCACATCTGAAGACCTTTTCAGTACTGTGATAAACATAATTTTTTCTAAATGGATTTTCACTTTGCTTTCTCCTTTTTGGTTGCTTTTGAGAATATTCCGTAGTCAAGGGCTTCTTTGGATCAGAAGACAATTGAAATTTCGAAACGGAGGAAAGATTCTTTCTTACGAAGAAAACGTAAGGAAGTTTCTCTATTTTCAAGCAAAGTTCTTTTTTGGTCAATGAAACTACAGAATGTTTCGAAGACAGAAGATTCTTTTCTTTGGATGAAGATTTGGGTAGAAGTTTATCGTCAGTCGAAGAAACAGGAAAATGCACTTTCTCGGGTAAAGGATCAGAAAGAGGTTCTTTGACAGATAAAGAATCCGGAAGATATTCCTTTCTAAGCAAAGAATCGGAAAGATGTTTGTACTGAAAGGAAGAATCAGAAGCAGCCGGTGTTGCAAATTCTTGAGGAGATTTCGATTGTGATGGCGAATGATAAGATTCTGTTTCTGCTGAAAAATCAAGAGATAAAGAACTTTCAAATTCATTTTCATTTTTTTCAATTTCTATTTGCATCACGTCATCAATTTCTTGTAGAGAAAGACCTGAATCAATCTCCTCGGATGAATTTTCCTTTACTTCTTGCAAAATTTCCGACTGCAATGTTTCAGGGCTTAGCGTTGCTAAAAAGATTATATTTAGTCAAAATTTGTAAAAAAAAATTGAAGACAATAATTTAATAAGTAAAAAAATCTCTCTTGAAATCAAATTTATGGAAATCAAAATTATGTAATTTAAAAGTTATTAAACTCAATTTTATCAGTTTAAAAATGTAAAATTAAAAAGCCTTTTTTCACTTTTCCAGGTTTTACACAGCTTAAAAAAAATTTCTCAATTTTTCCAGTTTTTCAAGTTTGTAGATGACCTTAGTAAAATTGTTAGTAATTTAAAAGTGAAATAATCGAAATTTGCGAACATTTAAAAGTCAAATAATAAAAAAAAAGTAAATTAACGACAAATCAAATAATAGTTAAAAAAACATTTTTACAATCAGTTTTTAAATTCATTTAAATTCAATCTAAGTTTAATTAGTTTTAAATTTAAATGAAAATACATTAACTTAAAATCAATTTTTAGTAATCTTAAAATTATTCTGATTTTATTCAGGCTTGTGTCCGTAAATAGTCTGATTCACTATAAAAGTAAATTCTATAGTGAAGTAGACTATTTACGGACCCAAGCCTGATTTTATTTAACTGTCAACAAAATTCTAATACTCAAAACTTTCCATCAAAATATTGAATCCTAAACATTTTATTCTTAGGAGAAATTTCTTTTATGTGTACCTTCATTTCCCAAATTTTCTACATCCAAATCATTGACATTCTGATGAGGAAGCCCATTTTCCGAGTCATTTTCGTCCTTTACATAATTATTATCAGAATTATCAGCATTTGGAATTGCTGCCTGAAAAATAAAATAAAATTAGAACAAGTTGTTATTTTGATTATGTGTTTTTTTTTGGCATTATATACCTTTATCTTCACTTTGTACTGTAACAAGAGTCCAATATTTATAATGTCGTTGTCGTTTAAACGAACTACCGAGTGTGATGAATATTTCCTACCATTAATTTTTAACACTCCCCACGAAGTCTATAAAATTAAATACAATCTCCATTAATTCCTGGTTGAGACGTATACGTTAAAAAATGTTTAATTAATAATTAAATCAGAAAAGAGTTTTATAAAACCAAAAATGTTGCAAAGAAAAACAAAACGTCTTTAATAAATGAAAGCCTATCACAAAAAAGTATTTTTTAAAACAATTAAAAGTTTTGCAAATAACAACAACAAAAAATGGTAAAAAATAATTCTTACCTTTAAAACTTCAACGAATAAACCGTTTGGTTTATTATGAAAAATACAATGATTATATTCAACTGTTGGAGCGTATAAAATAAAGTCGTTGGAAGACATTTGACCGAAAGAATACTAAAAAAAAATAATTTTTATAATAATTTTAATAATAGTTTAAGTAGCGGAGAGAGCTCCAAGATCTCACCCCCTAGGATTTTTCTAAATCGAAAAATACCCCTATTTTTTTATTTTTTTAATATTAAGAGGGGGCTCAAAGCTTTTTAAGTTTTCCATGCGAAAAACATGGGAAAAAAAAATCTTTTTCTTAGAAATGGTATAGAACCCTTGAAAATCAATATTTTTCATTCGGCCAACTCTATTTCTCTACAAGAGACTTCAAAAAATAATGCCAAATTGTTTATTTAACTATTTTTTAATATTAACTATTTTTTATAGGGCTCCAAAAAAACACCAAAAATTAAAAAATAGATTTTAAATAAATAACATGAATATTGATTTTTAATTATTATTCCATGCAATTTCTAATTTGTTTAAACAAATTATTATTGTTTATTTACAACTTTTTATCAAATTGAGTTAGATTAAGGAGGTTCTATGGTATGACGGTACTAGTCAAAACAAAGACCATTATTTTGAGGTTAGGTTTAAATTTAATTTTACGAATATATAATTACAGGGTGTCTACCGAAACATGATTTTCAAATTCCCGGCAAATTCCCGGTTTTCCCGGATTTAAAATCACATTTTTCCCGGATTTCTTTTACGTATGATTAATAGCTATAATATTAAAATAGTAGAAAAAGTAAGTGCGTAATACATAAGTTTTTAAGGTAAAATCGATCTTTGAAGAAAATAATTCCAAAATGGCAAAAATAATAGAAATTTGAAGAAAATAATTGGAAAATGACAAAAATCAATTGAAATTTAAAGAAACAAAATGAAAGATGACAAAACTAATTAAAAATTAAGTAAATAATTAAAAAATTGAAGAAAAGACTTGGAAAATGACAAAAATAATTGAAAAATGGAAAAACAAAATGAAAATTTCATGTCAATACATAATTGGAGTCAATACAAAATTGGAGAAAAAAATTGACCATTAAAGGAAATAATTAAATAATTTAAAAATTGTAAAATTGATAGAAATTTGAAAAAAAAATACTTGAAAAATGATAAAAAAAATTAAAATTAAGAAAAAAAACAATTGAGAAATGACAAAAATAATTGTACCTTGAAAAAAAATAATGATAATAAAACTTATTTAAAATTAAGTAAAAAATTTATGATTTGAAAAAAGACGTTAAAAATGGCATAAATAATTGAAAAATGGAGAAACAAAATAAAAATTAGAAATCAATAATTGAAAAATTGGAGATAAAACTTCACGCTTAAAGAAAATAATTAAATAATGACAAAATAATTGCAAAATGACAAAAAATTTGAAATTTGAAGAAAATACTTGAAAAATGATAAAAATAATTAAAATTAAAAATAAAAAGCATTGACAAATGACAAAAATCATTGAGAATTGACAATAATAAATGAAAATTGAAGTAAGAAATTAAAAAATTCATGACAAGAATTTAAAGGAATAAGAAAATAAGTATAAAATTTGGAGAAAGTAATAAAACAACGTCGAAATATTGACAATAATTGAGAAATTACTAAATTAATTAAAAATTTTAACAGCAATTAAAAAGTGAGAAAAATAATTATAATAGGAAAAAATAATCGAGAAATAACAAAAATAACAAAAATTTGAAGACAATAATTGATAAATCACAACAAATTTAAATTTGAAGGTAATATGTGAAAAATAACAAACATAATAAAAATTTGAGACAAATAATTGAAAAGTGACAAAACTGATTAAAAAATAATTAAAAAATAAAAAATTTGAAGAAAAGACTTGAAAAATGATAAAAATAATTAAAATATGAAAAACAATTGAGTATTGACAATAATAAATGATAATAATAAATTAAAAAATTCATCACAATAATTTAAATATATAAGAAAATAAGTATAAAATTTGAAGAAAGTAATAAAACAACGTCGAAAATATTGACAATAATTAAGAAATTACTAAATAATTTGAAAATTTTAAAAAATGACAAAATTAATTAAAAATAGGAAAAAATAGTCAAGAAATGACAAAAATAATTGAATAATGACATGAATAATTTATAACTGGTGTAAATAATTAAAAGAATGTAAGATTGAAAAAAAATTTGAAATTTGAAAAAAATGAAACTTGTAAAAAATAATTGGCAATTGGTGTAAAGTATTTAAAAATTATTCATACACAATAATAAAATTATTAAAGAAAATTGCTGAAATTTGAAGAAAAAAGTTGAAAACTGTGTAATAAATTGAGAAATTGATGACCATAAAAAAAATATTGAAAAAAATTATTGAAATTTGATGAATATAATTTTTAAATGTTAAAACTAATAGAAATATGCAGAAAATACTTGAAAAATGATAAAAATAATTGAAATTTGATGGAAAAATTGAAAGATGACGAAAGTAATTGACAATACTGGTTTAAAAATTAAAAACTTGTAGACATTAATTAAAATGTTAAAATTATTTATTAAGTATATTAACATTATTTATTTTTTAAATATGACTATTTTTCATGTGTGATTAAAATTAACATTTTAAAAGGTCAGAACGTTTGAACTGTATTGTGTAAAACGTGAAATATTTTTACAAATTAATTTATTGCAACTCTCACAGGTACATAATGACACTTTTTTTATTAGATATTTAATCCCTATACATCTGTACTGTATTAAAAAAATGTTTCATCAAATTGGTAATGCTAAATACTTTGTGGTAAATAAATATATATGAAAAACTACTCATTTCCCATAAGACTCAATGTTAAATGTTCAAAAATATTAAAAAACAACGCTTATTACTTTTTTCACAAGTACCTTGAAGTCTCAAAATTTCAACTACATCATTATAAAACCTCTGTCTATCAGTGAACCAAATTTGATGAAAATGGTAATGTTAATTCTCTTTACGATAGAACCTCCTTAATAGACAAAATATTTAAATTTTTAAATAATTAATAAATAATTATATTATTCTAAACTAGTTCAATTCAATAACAAATACTGTTTGAATTAATGATCATTATTAAATAATAAAAGATAGATAATAAATAAAACAATTAAAAAATACGAATTACCGATTTTAGTTGTGTCAAAAATATCGCTTCGTCGGCATAAGTCCCATTTTCCTTTAATCTTTCTAATGTGATTTCCATTATGATTTTATTAAAATACCTGAAAATAAAATAACAAATTATCTTATAAAGTTATATAATAATTAAGTAAACTTGAGTGTTAAAAAGCATACTGAATTATAACATTTTTTTATCTAATATTAACAATTAAAATTGAAACATATATAACAAAAGTAAAGAAATACCTGCTACCACTAACAGTATTTCTTTCATTTCTTCTTTGTGGCCTTTTGCAGAGCATACAACCATAACTATATTTCTTTCATTTTTATATCTTTAAATCACTTTTTAAGCAATTTTCAACACTTTTCTTTAACAGTAGCTTATTTAGACTTTGTTTACACTCAGTCAGTGTTGGGCAGGTAAATTATGCTGAGAATCACAAGCGTAGATTAAAACAAGATAGAAAGGATGCTACCGGATTTTTTGACGCTTTAGGGCCTAATGGCACATTCACACCTCGGCTGCTGGACAGCCAGCCAACATGAGATAGAAGAAGACAGAAATAAAAATTTGAATTTTTTGTCTCTCTTTATCTTTGAAGAAAATAATTGAAAATTTGAAGAGAATAATTCAAAAACGTCAAAACAAAACTTAAATATGAAGAGAGTAATTAAAGGTTGTAGGAAATAATTGAAATTTATAGAAAATAATTGAAAACTAATAATATATAATAAATAATTTAATTTTATGTACTTTTATGCCCGTAAAGGATCTTACATGATTGTGGGCTGTATATTTTGGCAAATAAAAAAAAACTGATGTAAGAAAATTAAAAATTCATGCCAATAAAAAATATGAATAAAATAATTGAACTTTGTAGAAAATAATTCTAAAATGACAGAAGTAATAGAAAAATATAAAGAAAATAATTGGAAAATGACAAAAATACTTGAATAATGACAACAACAAAAAAATAAGTTTAAAGAAAATAATTGAAATTTGAAGAGAATAATTGAAAAATGATTAAAATAATTGATAACTGGTGTAAAATTTAAAAATTTGAAGAATACTTGAAAAATTGATGAAGCAATTGAAATGTTAAGAAACTAATTGAATAATAACATAAATAATTGAAAGCTGTTGTAAAAATTAAAAATTTATAGATAATAATTGAAAAATTGAAAAAAATATTATAAGTTTGAGGAAAATAATTGAAAGTTGAAGGAATGAATTGAAGTTTCAAGAAAATAATTGAAATTTGAAGAGAATAATTGAAAAATGATTAAAATAATTGATAACTGGTGTAAAACTTAAAAATTTGAAGAATACTTAAAAAATTTACGAAACAATTGAAATGTTGAGAAACTTATTGAATAATGACATAAATAATTGAAAGCTAATGTAAAAATAAAAAATTTATGGACAATGATTGAAAAATAGAAAAAATCTATTAGAAGTTTAAGAAAAATAATTGAAATCTGAAGGGAATAATTCAAAAACGTTAAAAAAACTTTAGTATAAAGAAAGTAATTACAGTTTGAAGAAAATAATTGAAATTTGTAGAAAATAATTGAAAAAGGTGTAAAAAATTAATAAATTCGTGACAATAATAAAAAGAATGAAGAAAATGATTGAAATATGAAGAAAATAATTGAAAACTGATATAAGAAATTTAAAAATTCATGTCAATAAAAAATTTGAATAAAATAATTGAACTTTGTAGACAATAATTCTAAAATGGTAGAAATAATAGAAAAATATAAAGAAAATAATTGGAAAATGACAAAAATACTTGAAAAATGACAAAAAAAAATTGAAGTTTGAAGAAAACAATTGAAAAATAACAAAAGTAAAGTGAAACTTGTGTAGAAAATTTAAATATTTCTGATAATAATTTAAAGATTGAGAAGAACATAGTTGAAATTTTAATAAAATAATTGAAAAATGACAAAAAAAATAAAAACTTGTGTAATAAATTTAAATATTCATGACAATAATTTAAAGACTAAATTGATATTTAAAAAAATTATATTCTAAATCGCAAAAATACTTAATAATTGACAAAAATACTTTCAAGTTGACAAAAGTACTTTAAAAATGACGAAAATAATTGAAACAAGGTGTAGACATTAAGTATTTGTAGACTGTAATTAACAACAAAAATTTGTAAAAAATTGTAATTGGGATATGAACAAACTAATTGATTTATAAAATAAATTATTTATTAATCAGGCAACCAATATCAGAAGATCCCCTCCTCGCCTTCCCCAGCTGGAATAGACATTTTACCAAAAAAGTGAGAAAAGTGAGTTTTTTTTAATAAAGTGAGTAACAGTGAGCGATTTTTAAAAAAAAGAGTAAAAGTGGAAAAAGTGAAACACTGGAAGCCCTGACTTTAAAATTGTGAAAGATAAATATTTTTCAGATTGCAAAAATTAATTAATTTTAGAAATGTTTAAAATATGACTTCTAAAAATGTATTTAGTAAATTTTTTACATAGTAAATTTCAAAAGAATATAATTTTTCATCCGTTTTAAAGATTCTTGCATTTTTCCAGTGTTTTTGATAAAAAAGTACTGGCTGACCTGACTTGCCTGACCTATTTCAGTTTCACTGACTTTTCCCTGATTTCCCTGAATTCCCTGACCTGTGGCAACCCTGATTACACTTATATTTATTATCACTTCATCAGACTCTATCTTACTTCAACTTATAATCCAGTGAAACTATTTATAAGAAATCTTTGTATAACAACAATCCCCTCCACTATTCAAGTTTTCGTATAAAATAGGGTAAATCAGTTGAAAAAAGGGAAAAAGGTGTGAACAAAAATGCTCACACCTGATTTCAATGTTGACATTTCTCGCTCTTAAAAGAACAAATAAATAAGTAAATGTTGATTTATTCAAAATAAATAGGATAGGACAAGCGTTGTAACTTCAATTTTGTTGCTATTAAAGAGAGTTAAATTCTTCAAGAATTTTCCTCCCGGGTTTTTCAGATATAAGAATCCAAATCTAATATTAAATTCGCGGCTAAAAACCCTATTATTAAAAAACAAAAAAATAATTAAAAAAGAATTGTAAAAAAATATAAAACGTTCAAATAGACATTCGGCCTTACAAAACTCAATCCAAATTGGCCAGCATGACATTTTCTGTGACGCTCACAATACTCTTCAAATACTAATCGTGTTCAATTTTTTAACATTCTTCCGCACTATCTATATTGCAGAGAATTCTTTCGTAGGAACGCACACATGATTAACAATTAATCAACGGATTCGGTGCCGAGGAATGGTTAAGCATGTGTCTCTGCAACTCCTGTTTGCGTTTAAAACCCTTCTCGCAGAGGGAACACTTGAACTTTTTTTCTGTGGAATGGACCAGGATGTGTTGCTGCAGGTCCTGTTTGCGACTAAAACCCTTCTTGCAGAGGGAACACTTAAAGTTTCTTTCCGTTGAATGGTGAAGAATGTGTTGCTGCAGTTGATCTTTGCGTGTAAACCCCTTATCGCATAGGAAACACTTAAACTGTTTTTCCGTGGAATGTAGAAGCACGTGTCTCTGCAGGTGATGTTTGCGTCCAAAACCCTTCTCGCAAAAGGAACACTTGAACTGTTTTTCCTGGGAATGGATCAGCATGTGTTGCTGCAGACAATATTTGCGTCCAAAATACTTGTCGCAGAGGGAACACTTGAACTTTTTTTCCGTGGAATGGGTCAGCATGTGTTGCTGCAGGTTTTTTTTGCATCCAAAAGTCTTCTTACAAATTTTGCAGGTCTGCTTCTCTTCAGAATGTACTGTCTTTAAGTGGAACCTGAATAATGAAAATTTAATAATATAAAATTAGTAATATTTTTTAAACTGCATTTTGATTATTGAGTATTTCAGGCATCACAATAGTTATCTTCAAAAAAGGTGAATTTTTTCCCTGGAAAAGGTGACAAAAAATATAACAAACAACAAACTGGAATGAGTTAAAAATCATATTAACAGCAGTATATTGATACTTAAATTTCTTAGAGTTTTGTACTCTTTGGTAGAAAGTAACTTAATATCAATACAACAATACATTCTTTTGAAGTTTTATTATCTGCATAACATAAACAATAGGTAAACGGAATAACTACTTCAGACCACCTAAAAGGTCCAAGAAACAAAATTTGATTGTATTAATTAGGAAAAATATTACAAGCGATATTTCGTTAAAAATAACTTTTATCAAAAATAAAAAATACGTGTCCTTTTATTTTTCATATAAAATAATTATGACTTTTTTTATTAGTAAATCAGATTGTTTGTTGTTGTATCAATCATCAATAAAACTAAATTCTAACAATTAGAGGTGACTACCTGTGATACCTGGTATTTAAATAAATAAATGTAATAAATATTAATTAATTGTACCTAATGACTGTTTTTCTCTTGAATATCTCGCCACAAAGATCACAACCGAAGATCTTTTTAGTACTATGATAAACAGAATGCGTTTGCATCTCTTGTTGACTCAAAAAAGTCTTGTCGCATTTATTGCACTTAAAAGGTCCATCATATTCGTGCAAATGCAGATGTTCATCTAAAGATAGTTTACTTGAAAAAAGTTTATCACAAATATCACATTTAAAAGGTTTTTCACTTGACTTTCTCCTTTTTGGTTTCTTTTTCGTAGACGTAAAATATTTTTCTTTGTTTGGAAAATTGGAAAGAATTTTATCGTCCATCGAAGAATCAGAAATATGCACTTTTTCAGATAATGAAACAGAGGGAGGTTCTTTTTCAGATAAAGAATCCGGAAGATGTTCCTTTATAAGCAAAGAATCAGAAAGATGTTCATGCTCAAAAAAAGAATCAGAAGCAGTCTCTGTTGCAAATTTATGAGATTTCGATTCTGATGGCGAATGATAAGATTCCGTTTCTGCTGAAAGATCGTAAGATAAAGAATTTTCGAATTTATTTTCCTCCTTTCCAATTTCTATTTGCATCGCTGCATCAATTTCTTGTAGAGAAAAATCTGACTCAATCTCCTCGGATGAATATTCCTCTACTTTCTGAGAAATTTCCAACTGAAATGTTTCAGCGCTTAGCGTTGCTAAAAAAATTATATCTAGTCAAAATTTGTAAAAAAAAACAAAAACGAAGACAATCTTTTAATAAGTCAAACGATCCAAATTTTGAAGTTTAATAACTGTAATTATTAAAATGGATATTTATTCAAAATTTAATCAACTTGAATTCAAATTGTTATTAATTTCTATGAAGGAAAAATTTGTTTAGTCTAACTTCCAATTAATCCAAACTTAATTTTTCTAATTTTTTATTTTTTCAAGCTCTTTCAATCCCAACTTTAACATTTTATTATATTTATTTATTTATTTAAAAATTACAAGATCCTAGGGCTAGGCAGCCCTTAAAGGAACCAAATTATCACAATTTTTATTGATCAAAATTTTACTATATCAAAATTTAAATCGATTCAAAGTTTAATTTTCAAAATTGTAATCTAATCTTAATAAATTTATTTTTAAATTGAAAATAGTTCAAATTAAAAATTTTGAATTTTAATTATTATTTTAAATTATTTATTTTAATTATTTAAAATTAATTTTAATTTCGTTTAGAGTACCTTTATTTCCCAAATTTTCGACTTTGGAATCATTGATATTCTGATAAAGAAGACCATCTTCCGTGTCCTTTTCGTTTTTTACATAAACATAATCAGAATTATCGGCAATTGGAATTGCTGTCTGAAAAATAAAATAAAATTACAAGATGTTATTTTGATTATGTTTTTTGTTTTCTTTTTTTTGCATTATTTTTACCTTCATCTTTACTTTGTACTTTAACAAGAGTCCAATATTTACAATGTCATTGTTGTTTAAACGAACTACCGAGTTGGATAAATATTTTTTACCATTAATTATTAACACTCCCCACGAACTCTGTAAAAAATTAAATAAAATCTCTATTAATTCCTGGTCGAGACGTAGACATTAAAAAATGTTTAAGCATTAACTAAAACAGAAAATAGTTTTAAAAAATCAAAAATGTTGCACAGCAAAGCAAAACGTTTTTAAAAAAAATGAAGCCTATCACGAACAAGTTTATTTTTTTAGAAAAAGAATTAAAAGTATTGAAATAACAACAGCAAAAATTAGTAAAAAATAATTTTTACCTTTAAAACTTCAACGAATAAACCGTTTGGTTTGTTATGAAAAATACAGTGATTATATTCAACTGTTGGAGCGCATAAAATAAAATCATTGGAAGACATTTGACCAAAAGAATACTAAAAAAAATAATAATAATTGTTATAATAATATTAATAATAATTTAATGGTAAGTATCAAATAGAATATAGGTATAGTTATAATAGTATAATGAAGGGAACATTTTTTCTATTAAAAGTGTTCAGAAAAATATAGTGACAAAAAAATAGTCAGTTTTCATTTATATTAATAAATAAAATATTAAACTTTTATCATAATTATTCTAAACTGGTTCAATTTAATAACAAATGTTGTTTGAATTAATGATAATTATTAAATAATAAAAGAGACGAATAATGAATAAAATATTTAAAGAATGTGAATTACCGATTTTAGTTGAGTCAAAAAAATCGCTTCGTAGGCATATGCCCCATTTTCCTTTAATCTTTCTAATGTAACTTCCATTATAATTTTAGTAATATACCTGAAAATAAAAAAACAAATAACATTATATAGCTATGTAATAATTCAGTAAACTTGTATATGTTAAAAAACATATTAATTATAACATTTTTTTTGTCTAAATATGTATACTTTTTTGTAATTACTGTTTCATTATTTTACAAAAACTGAGATTAATATAGTAAATTTTTAATTTATTAAAATTAGGACGAAATAAACAATTATTTGTTTATTTTTATTAACAATTAACATTAATTAATATATAAGAAAAAGTAAAAAAAAACCTATGACCATTGGCAGTATTTCTTTTTTCTGTTATTTTATACTATAAACAGCTTTTAATCAATTTTTAAAACTTTTCTCCAACAGCAGCTTATATTTATACTTTGTTTGTTTACTCTGTCAGTGTTGGGCAGGTAAGTTATGCTGAGAATCACAAGCGTAGAACAAAACAATATAGAAAGGATGCTGCAGGATTTTTTGACGCTTTAGGACCTAATGGCACATTCATACCTCGGCTGCTGGACAGCCAGCCAACATGCAGGGATGTGGATGTATAATACATGACGTATTATACACGGTTTTCTACACGTATAATACTATGTTTTATACATAGACAGTTTTCTACACACTTCGTGTATTATACATATTGGCTTACGACATGCTGGATTTTCAAATTTTGTGATTAATAAATTTTTAATAATGATAAGTCATACATAAATGTTGTAAAATATAACAATTTATTTGTTATTTAAGTTAATTAACAAGTGGCAACAAACATTTCAATGTTGAATTGTTGATAATAATTTGAAGGAGCAACATAACCAACAAATTGAAGAGTTTTTTGTATGCGAAATTACATTCAAAATATGAATTAATGCATCATATTTATTTAATAATATGAATAAAACAAGATTATTTGCGTATAATATTAAAGAATTTAAATATATTTATTTGATTAAAATATTTTTAAATGTGTTAGAAATTGTCATGTATAAAACTAGGTTTTCTGCGTATAATACGTTTTTTACGTATTATACGTAGAAAACCTCGAAGAAAGCACTTTTACCCATCCCTGCCAACATGAGATGGAAACATACAGAAATAAAAATTTGAATTTTTTGTCTCTCTTTATCTCACGTCAGCTGGCTGGACAGCCAGCCAGCCTTCGAGGTGAGAAATTACCTTTAGCACGGATACGGGACGTGAGCACAGGGATGGGTATAATACTTACGTATTATACGTGAAAATTTAGAAAAAAAAATTCTCTGATTCTCTGATTCTCTGATTACGACAACATTTGACGCATCCATGTGATATGTGACGGGCTCATCTGATTTCACCCTAAAGGTACAGTCACAGCCCTCGGCTGCCTGCAGGTTTCCATGGCAACGTATGAGAGTGAGTAAGAAGGAACAAATTTTCTCTTTTGTCTTTCTCATACGTTGCCGTGGTGAGCTGCCCGCAGCCGGGAGCTGTTAGGGTGAAGTCTCATACGCAGGACTAGGAGGATACTGGAGCACAGCTTTGCATGGAAGCCAATGGGACGAAATCAGTTTTTTTAAAATAACTTTTTAAAAACAAATTTTTAAACCTATGTTTATTAGCAAATTATTTTTCTTTTATCGAAAGCTTTTTTTTAAAACAATAAAAATTGATATAACAATTTTATTAAATTTTATTACACTAAAGCGTCGATTCAGTGGACTAAAATGTCCTGTGGTCCACTGAATCGACGAGGTTATTGGCTGAAGGTCACGTAAACAGTCAGGGCCGTATGAAACTTTAAAAGTATATTTCCCAAGTACTTATTTTTTATTTCCTTTAAATTCATACATATTTTGAACTATAATTGGAAAATAAAAGAATGGACATTTAAAATAAATATTTAAGTATTAAACTATTGAAAAAATAGTTGGCACGACACGGTTTCGTTTGTAGTAGGGCACCACGCGCCCGCGAAAGTTAGAAGTTAGTACGCCTATGAATATGCGTGTTCGCCGAGCTCAGCGCCCCCTTCTCACCGATAACCACTTCACCAACAAACTAGTCCACTCGACCGACGTCCACTGAATCGACGCTTTAGTGTACTTTAAAAAAAAGTTATTTTTAAATAACTAGGTAGTTCAAGTTCGGTGGGGGAAAATCCAATATGGAGGATACTGGAGCACAGCTTTGCATGGAAGCCAATGGGACGAAATCAGTTTTTTTAAAATAACTTTTTAAAAACAAATTTTTGAACCTATGTTTATTAGCAAATTATTTTTCTTTTATCGAAAGCTATTTTTTAAAACAATAAAAATTGATATAACAATTTTATTAAATTTTATTATTTTAAAAAATAGCTTTCGATAAAAGAAAAATAATTTGCTAATAAACATAGGTTCAAAAATTTGTTTTTAAAAAGTTATTTTTAAATAACTGATTTTGCTCCATTGACTACAATGCATTTTTAGGCCCCAGCAAGCGGCCATCTTGAATTTTTCCCCACCGAACTTGAACTACCTTACTGATTTTGCTCCATTGACTACAATGCATTTTTAGGCCCCACCAAGCGGCCATCTTGAATTTTTCCCCACCGAACTTGAACTACCTTATCAGAAAATACTTTCCAATGTGACCAATTATCTGATTAGTCTATTCTAATCCACTGATACCCTAGTCCTTTGTATGGGACTTCACCCTAAGGGCGCAGTCCCATGAGGTGGGATGGTTGAATAGTGGAATAGACTTCAGCCAATCAAAATTTAATCTCCAACGATAGAGTAATGTTTTCTGCTAGAGACTAGATTTTGATTCGCTGAACCGAAAGCAGAAATCATGAGAGTGAGAGAGGTAGGTAGATATCACTGTCTCTCTCACTCTCATTATTTTCTGCTTTCCGTTTTGCGCTTTCTGCTCACATGGGATATTACCCTAACCGCTTCATAAAGCCTAACGCACAATGAATACGGTTACGGGAGCAGGGCATGAAATAATAAAGGACAGCAACTGTTTCTGTCCTTTTTGTCTTATGCTCACGCAGGGATGGGTAAATGTAGAAAACCCCCACTCCCTCTTATTTTCTAAATTTTCACGTATAATACGTAAGTATTATACCATCCCTGTGCTCACGTCCCGTAGCCGTGCTTAAGGTACTTTCTCACCTCGACCAGGGATGTAAAGTTACGCGTAACTTGGAATTTTTTACGTAAATTACGTGAAAAATGTAATTTACGTAAAAAAACATGTAAAAAATGTAAAAAAATATGGTGAACAACTGGTTCTTAACTTTTATTGCTGTTCATAGTCTTATTTCCTTTTTTCTAGTACAAAGGAGAGTTTTTACCACTAAAAGTTCATTGGTCTTTCGTTTACGTTTTGTAAAGAATTAAGCATGTAAATTACCTAAGTAATTTACATGTATAAAACTATGTAATTTACGTTAGGTAAATTACCTTTACATCCCTGACCTCGGCGGCTGGTTGGCTGTCCAGCCAGCTGACGTGAGGTAAAGAGAGACAAAAAATTCAAATTTTTATTCCTGTATGTTTCTATCTCAAGTGGGCTGGCTGTCCAGCAGCCGAGGTGTGAATGTGCCATTAGGTCCTAAAGTGTCAAAAAATCCTGCAGCATCCTTTCTATATTGTTTTGTTCTACGCTTGTGATCCATGTTTGTTACGGATGTGATGAGTGGATTTAGTACGGGAAAGGCAACTGTTGCTTTGGCGTTAGACTTGAAAGAAGCTTTTAATGCTCTTCTTCCTGGGAAAATCCTTGAAAATATGATAACTATAGGTGTTCCAGAAAGAATATTTAATTTTGTCAATTTTCTAATTATTTATAATTATCTCATGAGAAATCCAATGGTGTTAGAATCTGTGGAGTCGGGGTGCCCCAGGGTGGAGTTTTATCTCCACTTCTTTTCAATTTGACTTTGAGAGAGTTAGGTCGACTGTTGTCCGAGGGAGTCAGATTCTTACAATTAGGTAGTTCAAGTTCGGTGGGGGAAAATCCAATATGGAGGATACTGGATCACAGCTTTGCATGGAAGCCAATGGGACGAAATCAGTTTTTTTAAAATAACTTTTTAAAAACAAATTTTTAAACCTATGTTTATTAGCAAATTATTTTTCTTTTATCGAAAGCTATTTTTTAAAACAATAAAAATTGATATAACAATTTTATTAAATTTTATTATTTTAAAAAATAGCTTTCGATAAAAGAAAAATAATTTGCTAATAAACATAGGTTCAAAAATTTGTTTTTAATAAGTTATTTGTAAATAACTGATTTTGCTCCATTGACTACAATGGATTTTTAGGCCCCAGCAAGCGGCCATCTTGAATTTTTCCCCACCGAACTTGAACTACCTTATATGCGGATGATATACTCCTTTATGGTGTTTTCATACCTCGTTCGGTAACTTTACTTTTCTCTCATTCTAGTACACAGCAGTGGCATAAGTTTGTCTCGTTCTCGCACTAATTATGTGTCCTGGACGGTCTGGGAACATAACTAGTGCGAGAACGAGACAAACTTATGCCAATGCATAGAATACTAGAAAGAGAGAAAAGTAAACTTACCGGACGAGGTATGAAAGCGCCATTATGTTAACAACGGATTTTCTACATGAAGGACTACATAAGTTGGAGGAAGCGGTAGGGTATTTAATTCCTTGGCTCACGACTCTTGGACTAGAAATTGCTCCGGAAAAATGTCAGCTTTGTGTTTTCTCAAGGAAGGCGTTTGATACGGAGTTGACAACTGTGAAGATACTAGAAAAGCAGGTTGTTTGTTCGGAGTCAATTTGTTATCTTGGGATCATTCTTGATACCAAACTACTTTGGAAACAACATATTGAGATGATTGTATCAAGAGCAAATTCCTCTATTAATGTTCTTGAGGCTCTGTCTAGAGTTTCATGGGGAGCTAGCTCGGAAACACTTCTTATGGTGTATAGGGGTCTGATTAGAGCCAACCTGGAATGGGGAGCTCCTTTTTTTCAGGGTGCATGCAACACTTTGTTTAAAAAAACTTGACCGTACTCAATATCAGGCGATTAGGGTTGCCCTGGGGCTCATGAGATCCACTCCGACGGCTATCATCTTGTCAGAGGCAGGTGAGTCTCCTCTTGATCTGAGAAGAAAGATGATCACTAACAGACTGGTGGCTAGATTAGGCTCCTATCAGAGTAACCCGGTTATTGGGGGACTGATTGATTTGAGAACGGAAGTTGATAGATCCCGTTCGCCCCCAATGTATGTCAAAAAATTCCCGTTGCTGCTTGCTTTAAATGATTTTAGAGCTAAGCATATGATTGGTTCTCGTACGGTTCGCCCGGGCTACTTTGATTTTCAGTGGGAAGTGATTTCTTTGGATATGGGGCCGTTGTTTGATCTTGAATCGGGAATTGATATTAGGAGAGCTGAAAACCCTGCCCATAGCTTTGAGGAGTTGATTGAGACAAATTATTCGAACTTTAGAATTGTTTATACGGATGGAGCATTTGTGCCGGAATCTGGCCGTGCTGCATGTTCCTTTTATTGTCCTGAAGAGAATATTAGATTCGGAATCCGGTTAGAGGGCTGTTATTTATCTCTCCCCTCAGAGTTGCAAGCGACTGATAAGACGTTAGAGTATGTATCGGGATGGAGTGCTAAAAATACACTAATTTGCTCTAACTCTTTATCTGCATTAAATAGTATAATTAGAAGAATGAGCAACTTTAGCTCGGGTAGGGTGGTGTTTAGAATTGGACAGAGGATTTTGGATTTGCTTGACTCAGGGATCCTAATCAGATTTTTATGGATACCGGCTCATCGTAACATTGAGGGTATAACAAAGCTGCGGATGAACTTGCGAAGTTTTCTCTAACATTAGGAACGTATGCGAGGATAGATTGGCTAACTGAGAATGTAATTTCTGGAATTAATAAGGATTATAAACGGAAGTTTATAGTTACAGAATAGATATTTCGAGCGAGTTACCTACGATTTACCGCGACCATGGTTTAAGGGCTTGAATCTGTCGAGGGGCGCCAATAATCGAATTACCAGAATGAGGACAGGTCATATTTGCTCGGGAGTGCATTTTGAAAGGATGGGATGGAATTTGGACCCGGCATGTAAGTGTGGTTTTTCTCCTAGTGGTTTGGATCACTGGCTCAAGTACTGTCCCATTCTTCTTCCTGGTAGAAGAGAATTTTTTGAGTTTCTAAAGAAAAAATTTAAGGGCATGTCTAACATTGTTGACTAACATATAGAATTCTACCTTATCCCCCATATTTAATTTGTTCATAACATGACTGTTTTTCAAAATTATGAATAAAACAAAGATTCATGACACACTTTATGACTTTCTAACACGATTCCCAAAATTTCAAATCAATATCGTTTTTGGTTTAGGCTAAAAGACGTCCAAAAAAATGTAGGAAGATCCTGAAAGGCTGGACTGTAACGTATGTTCTTATTTTGAATTACTGCTGTTTGAGATGGATCTCGAGACGGCTAACGCAATGGATGGCTTTTTTAAAAAGCTGGATCTTGTTATTTAATTCATGCCTCATGGCTTATTTACACCTTCGAAAAAAAAAATTTTTTGCATGAGAGTAAAGAGGACAGATACACAGTCTGTCCTCTTCCCTCCAATGCAAACATTTTTTTTCGAAGGTGTAAACAGGCCATTATTATTGGATATCTTTAATATAATTTGTTTCTATTTTATTATTTTGTTCTAGTTTATGAATTGTTTAACAAGCATCATTTAATTTAATTATTAAGTGAAAATAATTATATTTTATGTTAAGTTAATGAGTGAATAAGGCTGGGTTGTTGTTAATTTTAACTTAATTTAAAGAAAAGAATTTATTATTAAACTGATTATGGTTCATGGCGGTGTGTAGCTTTTTGGTTGGGGGGGTTGGGAATCCTTTATGCTTTCTATGTTTCACATCTGGAATCTCTCCATCTTATACTCCTCCTCCTTCCTTTATTTTACCGCATGTTCTCATGCACGTTCTGGTTTATTAAATGCTGAACGTAACCAGTTGCTACAGCTACAGATACACAAGCAAGAATATCGCAAATTTATAGACAATTAACCTGCCCTACTAATTGTGAGGAATTATATATGTTGATTTTGAATTAAAGTGAATTGAATTGGCCGTACCAAGGCCACAAACCAAGAAGAAGAAGAAGAAGAAGAAGAAGAAGAACACTGACAGAGTAAACAAAGTATAAATATAAGGATATTCAAGTTGGGTGGGGATAAATTCAAAATGGCGGCTACCTGGATGACAGGTTTGCATTACAGTCACTGGGACGAAATCAGTTTTTGTACAATAACTTTTAAAAAAAGCCTAAAGCACAACGAATCGTAATCGCTAATCCTTAATCGTAATAATGAGAGAAAGCAGGACAGAGATATATCTCTGTCTTGCTTCCTCTCAGGGCGCAAATACATGTCTGCGTCGAACGCTGCGTTCTTGCGTTGTATGGTGAGAGAGAGAAAGATAGAAATATAGTCACATCTTTGTCACTCTCACCATTCAACGCAAAAACGCAACGTTCAACGCAGGCATGTAATTGCGCCCTCATTCTTACGATTAAGGATTAGCGATTACGATTCATTGTGCGTTAGGCTAAACAAATTTTCGAACCTATGTTTATTAACAAATTATTTTTCATTTATTGAAAGCTATTTTTTAAAATAATAAAATTGTATAAAATTTTTATATGAGTTTTTATTATTTTAAAAAATAGCTTTCGATAAATGAAAAATATTTTGTTAATAAACATAGGTTCGCAAATTTGTTTTTTAAAAGTTATTGTACAAAAACTGATTTCGTCCCATTGACTTCAATGCAAACCTGTCATCCAGGTAGTCGCCATTTTGAATTTCTCCCCACCCAACTTGAATATCCTTATAGGGATCTGAAATACTACGATACGACATCTGGTGTCAGATTTTCAAACTAAACCAACGGGGTCAGATTCAAAAATTAACGTTTGTTTACATATGTGTAACTCTCAACTTTCTCAATTTTGTGTTTTAAAATGCTATTATCTTGGAATGTTTATTAAATAATAAGGGGTTTCAATAAAGGGAAAACTATTTAGAAAATTAAATTCAGTCTAAATAAATTAAAAAACAAATTGTCACGTTTCGGTATTTGACAGTTCATGAATCTTTTAAAAATAAACACACAGATTTATATCGATTTTCTACCTAAAAAATGTCGCATAGAAAATTTAATTAAAATACGAAGTTTAAAAATTAATAAAATACTTAATTTAAATATATTTAATATATTTTTTACTATCAAATATGTATATTGCATGTTCCTAACCTCTAATCGAATTAATAAAAATTATTTCCAAAGTTTTCTCATCATGTAATATACTATTTTAAATTAAAAACATTAAATTACATACAATATTACATGATTATTTCATGTAATAATGTTGATCTTTCTAAATAAAACGTTATTACATTTATAGATTTTCAATCACCGGTGTTCACTTTTCACAAAATATTATTTGTTTCGCACGTAATAACTTTTCTTTTTTGGTAAAATTCTGCAATAAGGTGTAAATTAGTTAACAATTTAAACTTCAACTACGCTAATTCTAATTCTGTGATTTTTTGAAACAGTTTTTTTAATGTGTTTTCTGAAATCTGACCCCGTTGTTGACGGTCATATTGCTTTGTGACGTCATGATTTCAGATCCCTATACTGTTGGAGAAAAGTTTTAAAAATTGATTAAAAGCTGTTTATAATATAAAATAACAGAAAAAAGAAATACTGCCAGTGGTCATAGGTTTTTTTTTACTTTTTCTTATATATTAATTAATGTTAATTGTTAATAAAAATAAACAAATAATTGTTTATTTCGTCCTAATTTTAATAAATTAAAAATTTACTATATTAATCTCAGTTTTTGTAAAATAATGAAACAGTAATTACAAAAAAGTATACATATTTAGACAAAAAAAATGTTATAATTAATATGTTTTTTAACATATACAAGTTTACTGAATTATTACATAGCTATATAATGTTATTTGTTTTTTTATTTTCAGGTATATTACTAAAATTATAATGGAAGTTACATTAGAAAGATTAAAGGAAAATGGGGCATATGCCTACGAAGCGATTTTTTTGACTCAACTAAAATCGGTAATTCATATTCTTTAAATATTTTATTCATTATTCGTCTCTTTTATTATTTAATAATTATCATTAATTCAAACAACATTTGTTATTAAATTGAACCAGTTTAGAATAATTATGATAAAAGTTTAATATTTTATTTATTAATATAAATGAAAACTGACTATTTTTTTGTCACTATATTTTTCTGAACACTTTTAATAGAAAAAATGTTCCCTTCATTATACTATTATAACTATACCTATATTCTATTTGATACTTACCATTAAATTATTATTAATATTATTATAACAATTATTATTATTTTTTTTAGTATTCTTTTGGTCAAATGTCTTCCAATGATTTTATTTTATGCGCTCCAACAGTTGAATATAATCACTGTATTTTTCATAACAAACCAAACGGTTTATTCGTTGAAGTTTTAAAGGTAAAAATTATTTTTTACTAATTTTTGCTGTTGTTATTTCAATACTTTTAATTCTTTTTCTAAAAAAATAAACTTGTTCGTGATAGACTTTATTTTTTTTAAAAACGTTTTGCTTTGCTGTGCAACATTTTTGATTTTTTAAAACTATTTTCTGTTTTAGTTAATGCTTAAACATTTTTTAATGTCTACGTCTCGACCAGGAATTAATAGAGATTTTATTTAATTTTTTACAGAGTTCGTGGGGAGTGTTAATAATTAATGGTAAAAAATATTTATCCAACTCGGTAGTTCGTTTAAACAACAATGACATTGTAAATATTGGACTCTTGTTAAAGTACAAAGTAAAGATGAAGGTAAAAATAATGCAAAAAAAAAAGAAAAAACATAATCAAAATAACATCTTGTAATTTTATTTTATTTTTCAGACAGCAATTCCAATTGCCGATAATTCTGATTATGTTTATGTAAAGAACGATAAGGACACGGAAGATGGTCTTCTTTACCAGAATATCAATGATTCCAAAGTCGAAAATTTGGGAAATGAAGGTACTCTAAACGAAATTAAAATTAATTTTAAATGATTAAAATAAATAATTTAAAACTGTTAAGATAATAATTAAAATTCAAAATTTTTAATTTGAACTAGTTTCAATTTAAAAATAAATTTATAAAGATTAGATTACAATTTTGAAAATTAAACTTTGAATCGATTTAAATTTTGATTAAATAAAATTTTGATCAATAAAAATTGTGATAATTTGGTTTCTTGAAGGGCTGCCTAGCCCTAGGATCTTGTAATTTTTAAATAAATGAATACAATAAAATGTTAAAGTTGGGATTGAAAAAGCTTGGAAAATTAAAAATTAGAAAAATGAAGTTTGAATTAATTAAAAGTTATATTAACCAAATTTTTCATTCCTAGAAATTGATAACAATTTGAATTCAAGTTGATTAAATTTTGAATAAATATCTATTTTAATAAATATTAAATTTCAAAATTTGGATCGTTTGACTTTTATTTGAATAAAAAAAAACACGAACGCAAATTTAGATCGCGTAAAAGTTGGATGAAAGAAATTTAGGTTTGATAAATTTTTTTACATTAAATTTTTAGACTAATGATTATAATAAAGATTGATTCAAATTTCGTAATACAAGAATTCTTAATAATTAAAATTTTTATGGAATGATCTAACGTTTTTTAAAATTATTATGAAATGGAATGAAAGTTGGTTGAAATTTTAATCAATTAAATTAAATTTAGAATCATAACTTAAAATTCCCTTAATGAAAGTTATTCACTATTAATTAACATCAGAGTCAATTTAAATTGATTTAAAAACCGATTTACATTTTTTTTAATTATTATGTGACTAGATATAATTTTTTTAGAAACGCAAAGCACTGAAACATTTCAGTTGGAAATTTCTCAAAAAGTAGAGGAATATACATCCGAGGAGATTGAGTCAGATTTTTCTCTACAAGAAATTGACGCAGCGATGCAGATAGAAATTGGAAAGGAGGAAAATAAATTCGAAAATTCTTTATCTTTCGATTTTTCGGCAGAAACGGAATCTTATCATTCGCCATCAGAATCAAAATCTCATGAATTTGCAACAGAGACTGCTTCTGATTCTTTTTTTGAGCATGAACATCTTTCTGATTCTTTGCTTATAAAGGAACATCTTCCGGATTCTTTATCTGAAAAAGAACCTTCCTCTGATTCATTATCTGAAAAAGTGCATCTTTCTGATTCTTCGATGGACGATAAAATTCTTTCCAATTTTCCAAACAAAGAAAAAGATTTTACGTCTACGAAAAAGAAACCAAAAAGGAGAAAGTCAAGTGAAAAACCCTTTAAATGTGATATTTGTGATAAACTTTTTTCAAGTAAACTATCTTTAGATGAACATCTGCATTGGCACGAATATGATATACCTTTTAAGTGTAATAAATGCGACAAGGCTTTTCTAAATCAACAAAGATTGCAAAAACATTCTGTTTATCATAGTACTAAAAATGTCTTCGGTTGTGATCTTTGTGGCAAGATATTCAACAGAAAAACAGTCATTAGGTACAATTAATTAATATTTATTACATTTATTTATTTAAATACCAGGCATCACAGGTAGTCACATTTTCATCTTTTTTCACCTCTTTTTGGGGTCAATAATATATAATTTTTTGTAAATATTTCGAAGTAGATTCATAAAATTCTGATTCAATGTTAGAATTTAGTTTTATTGATGACTGATACAACAACAAAAAATCTGATTTACTAATAAAAAAAAGCTATAATTACTTTATATGAAAAATAAAAGGACACGTATTTTTTATTTTTGATGAGAGTTTATGATAATAAAACTTCAAAAGAATGTATTGATATTAAATTACTTTCTACCAAAGAGTACAAAACTCTAAAAAATTTTAGTATCAATATACTGCTGTTCATATAATTTTTAACACATTCCAGTTTGTTGTTTGTTATATTTTTTGTCACCTTTTCCAGGGAAAAAATTCACATTGTTTTATGATAAAAGGTACTGTGATGCCTGAAATACTCAATAATCAAAATGCAGTTTAAAAAATATTACTTATTTTATATTCTTAAATTTTCATTATTCAGGTTCCACTTAAAGACAGTACATTCTGAAGAGAAGCATACCTGCAAAATTTGTAAGAAGGTTTTTGGATGCAAACAATACATGCAACAACACATGCTTGCCCATTCCACGGAAAAAAAGTTCAAGTGTTCCCTCTGCGAGAAGTATTTTGGACGCAAATATTGCCTGCAGCAACACATCCTGATCCATTCCACAGAAAAAAATTTCAAGTGTTCCCTCTGCGAGAAGGATTTTAAACGCAAACAGGACTTGCGGCAACACATGCTGATCCATTCCACAGAAAAAAAGTTCAAGTGTTCCCTCTGCGAGAAGGATTTTAGACAAAAAATCCACCTGCAGCTACACATGCTGACTCATTCCACGGAAAGAAATTTCAAGTGTTCCTTATGCGAGAAGAATTTTAAACGCAATTATTGCCTGCAGCAACACATGGTGACCCATTCCACGGAAAAACAGTTCAAGTGTTCCCTTTGCGAGAAAGGTTATGGACGCAAAGATCATCTGCAGCAACACATGCTTAACCATTCCTCGGAAAGAAACTTTAAGTGTTTCCTCTGCAAGAAAGATTTTGGACTCAAATATTGCCTGCAGCAACACATGCTGGTCCATTCCACAGAAAAAAAGTTCAAGTGTTCCCTTTGCGAGAAGGGTTTTAAACGCAAACAGGAGCTGCAGAAACACGCATGCTTAACCATTCCTCGGCACCGAATCCGTTGATTAATTATTAATCATGTGTGCGTTCCTGCGAAAGAATTCTCTGCAATATAGATAGTGCGGAAGAATGTTAAAAAATTGAACACAATTAGTATTTGAAGAGGTATTGTGAGCGTGACAGAAAATGTCCTGCTGGCCAATTCGGATTGAGTTTTGTGAGGCCGAATGTCTATTTAAACATTTTATATTTTTGTATAATTATTTTTTAATTAGTTTTTCGTTTTTTAATAATAAGGTTGTTAGTCGATAATTTAATATTAGATTTGGATTCAGATATCTGAAAAATCCGGGAGAAATATTCTTGAAGAATTTAACTCTCTTTAATAGCAAAAAAATTGCAGTTACAACGCTTGTCCTATCCTATTTATTTTTAATAAATCAACATTTACTTATTTATTTGGTCTTTTAAGAGCGAGAAACGTCAACATTGAAATCAGGTGTGAGCATTTTTGTTCACACCTTTCTCCCCATTTTTCAACTCAGGGCCGGATTGGGAATTAAAAGCGGCCCGGGAAAGATATTCAAAGCGGCCCCTTTCTATATAATTGGAAATTTTTATTAACATTTAAAACTAAAATATAAAAATATTAAATTATTTTATTTAAACTTATCAATAATTTAATTATTTGGAATTTCTTGAACAGTAGCATTCTCTACTGCCATTTGTACGAAAGCAGCAGTAATTTCTTAGTTTAATGAACACCTCAATCTGGTTTTAACCAATTTTAAAGGACAAAAAATGGACAACTTCTATTAAACAAATATAATAAAAAAATTTTGAGACAATTTCCTGGCTTTAAAAATTGCTCTGAATGTATTCCTATCTACCTTAACCCCTTCAGCATCAAAAACAACCCTTTAAAATCATTCCCTGATCTTCAATCAAGAAATGGACAATTTTTATTAAATAAATATAAAAAAAAGTTTTTTAGCGAATTCCCCGGCTTTAAAAATCGCTCAGAATGAATTTCTATCTACTTTGCCCCCTTTAGCATAAAAAAAGTCGGCTTTCATTCACCTGAAAATCATTTTTTCAATATTTGAATACCCAATTACTTTCTTTAATTTACAATTATTTTCTTCAAATCTCAATTATTATCTTCTATTCACAATTATTTTAATTAATTTTTAATCATGTTTTTTAATTTTCAAATATTCTCTTTAATATTCAATAATTCTCATTTTTTCAATTGTTTTTCCAGTTTTCAACTATTTTCTTCAATTTTCAAATATTTTCGGTTTTTTTCAATTATTCTTTTCAGTTTTCAAATATTCTCGTTTTTTTAATTATTTTTTCAGTTTTCAATTATTTTCTTCGATTTTCAAATATTGTCGGTTTTTCAATTATTTTTTTTCAGTTTTCAATTACTTTTTCAGTTTTCAAATATTCTCATTTTTTCAATTATTTTTCAGTTTTCAATTATTTACTTGAATTTTTAATTATTTCAGTCAATATTCAATAATTCTCGATTTTTTTTCAATTATTTTTTTCAATTTTCACTTGTTTCCTTCAATAGGCAATTATTTTCCAAGAACTTCAATCCAGTTCAATTTTTTATAATCCAATTAAATTTACAATTATTTTCTACAATTACTACAGTAATTTTCTTTCAATTTTTATTCTTAGTTATTTCTGTTCTAAATTTTAATTTACATTCTTAACTTTTAAGATAATTCTGTTGAAATGTAAACTTTTTAATGTTGCAATTTTTCGATTTTTTTGCAATTGTCCTTTATTTTCGTCTTTTTTCAATTATTTTCTTTCATATTATTCAATTATTAATCATTTTCTTGAAATTTCAATTCAGTTCTTTAATTCTTTAATTATTTGTATCAAATCACAATTCTTGTCTTTTATTGATACTTTTTTTCATTTTCAATTATTCTCTCAATTTGAAAGTATTTTCTTCAAATTTTAATAAAGTTTAATTTTTCAAAAAGCAATTAAACTTTCAATTGTTTCTAGAACTATTCCTATCATTTTCTTTCTTTTTTAGTTTTTTTTAATTTCATGTTTATCTTTTTCTGTTTAAAATTATTTCTGTCAGTTTTTAATTTAATAATCTTGCCATGTTTAGAATTTTTTCCAATTGGCAATTATTTTATTCAATATTTAATAATTCTCGGCTTTTTTCGATGATTTTTTCAATTAACAATATTTTCCTTGAACTTTCAATTCAATTTTTCAACTATCCTCTTAAATTCACAATTATTATTTTCTTTAATTTTGAATTTTTTTCTTCATTTTTCAACTATTTCTTCTAATTTGAAATTATTTTCTTCGATTTTCAACCAACTTTAACTTTTTGAAATCCCATTCAATTTCCAATTATTTGTTATAATTATTCCTACAGTTTTCTTCAGTTTTTAATTGTCAATTATTTTCTTAAATATTCACCAATCCTGGGCTTTTTCACTCTTTTATACTATTTATTTATTTATTGATATAGTAATTTGTAAATTATTTATTATCAATAATTTTTTTGAAATCTCAATTTAACTCCTTAATTCCTTAATTTTTCTATCTAATTCACAATTATTTTCTTCATTTTTTAATTATTTTGGCAATTTTTAATATTATTTTCTTCTTATCAATTTGTGATTATTTCTTCAAATTTCAATCCAGGTCAATTTTTTAAAATTAAAATTTTTTTCAATTATTATTATTTCTGTAATTTTTTTCCTTTTTTAATTTCCAATTGTTTTTTTAAAATATTATATTTGTTCTTTAATTTTTTAAATTATTTTTGTCAATTGTCGATTTATTAATCTTGTCATTATTCCAATTTTTTTCATTTGTCAATTATTTTCGTCATTTTTTAGTTATTTTAGGTCGATATTATCAACTCGAGAACATTTTTGGATGGTCAAGAGATTTTGAGATCAATATCAATATTGCTCAAATATGATATCGTCTTGATATCGTAAAGCACTAAGAAATAATGGTCAAGAGAACAAAATAATTTAAAAAGTTAAAGATTAGTTATAAAATTTTTTGAGAATTATTGAGGATTGAAAAAATTGAAGGAGATAATTGAAAATTGAGGAATGTAATGGAAATTTAAAAAATGTAATTAAAAATTGAAAGAAGTAATTGAAAAAGTCTAGAATTCTTGAATAGAGAAAAAAATAATAATTGAAAACTGAAGAATGAAATTGAAAATTGAAGAATGGAATTGAAAGTTGAAGATAATAATAAATAAGAATTGTAAAAAATAGTTGTAGAATTGAACAATTTAATTGAAATTCTACAATTTCTGTGATTGAAAAGAACATAGAAAGAAGCCGAAAATGATTGAATGTTGTAAAATTAATTGAAAATAGAAAAGAGTAATTGAAAGTTAAATGAAATTTAATTACATAAATTAAATTATTAATTAGACCTACAAAAATACCGGCCCGCCTAGCGGCGGCCCACCGAGATTTTTCCCGGTATCCTGAATGGCCAATCCGGGCCTGTTTCAACTGATTTACCCTATTTTATACGAAAACTTGAATAGTGGAGGGGATTTTGTTCTACAAAGATTTCTTATAGTTTCACTAGATTATAAGTTGAAGTAAGATAGAGTCTGATGAAGTGATAATAAATATAAGTGTAATCAGGGTTGCCACAGGTCAGGGAATTCAGGGAAATCAGGGAAAAGTCAGTGAAACTGAAATAGGTCAGGGAAGTCAGGTCAGCCAGTACTTTTTTATCAAAAACACTGGAAAAATGCAAGAATCTTTAAAACGGATGAAAAATTATATTCTTCTGAAATTTACTATGTAAAAAATTTACTAAATACATTTTTAGAAGTCATATTTTAAACATTTCTAAAATTAATTAATTTTTGCAATCTGAAAAATATTTATCTTTCACAATTTTAAAGTCAGGGCTTCCAGTGTTTCACTTTTTCCACTTTTACTCTTTTTTTTAAAAATCGCTCACTGTTACTCACTTTATTAAAAAAAACTCACTTTTCTCACTTTTTTGGTAAAATATCTATTCCAGCTGGGGAAGGCGAGGAGGGGATCTTCTGATATTGGGTGCCTGATTAATAAATAATTTATTTTATAAATTAATTAGTTTGTTCATATCCCAATTACAATTTTTTACAAATTTTTGTTTTTAATTACAGTCTACAAATACTTAATGTCTACACCTTGTTTCAATTATTTTCGTCATTTTTAAAGTACTTTTGTCAACTTGAAAGTATTTTTGTCAATTATTAAGTATTTTTGCGATTTAGAATATAATTTTTTCAAATATCAATTTCATTTACTTTAGTCTTTAAATTATTGTCATGAATATTTAAATTTATTACACAAGTTTTTATTTTTTTTGTCATTTTTCAATTATTTTATTAAAATTTCAACTATGTTCTTCTCAATCTTTAAATTATTATCAGAAATATTTAAATTTTCTACACAAGTTTTACTTTACTTTTGTTATTTTTCAATTGTTTTCTTCAAACTTCAATTTTTTTTTGTCATTTTCCAATTATTTTCGTTATATTTTTCTATTATTTCTGCCATTTTAGAATTATTGTCTACAAAGTTCAATTATTTTATTCAAATTTTTTATTGACATGAATTTTTAAATTTCTTATATCAGTTTTCAATTATTATCTTCATATTTCAATCATTTTCTTCATTCTTTTTATTATTGTCACGAATTTATTAATTTTTTACACCTTTTTCAATTATTTTCTACAAATTTCAATTATTTTCTTCAAACTGTAATTACTTTCTTTATACTAAAGTTTTTTTTACGTTTTTGAATTATTCCCTTCAGATTTCAATTATTTTTCTTAAACTTCTAATAGATTTTTTCTATTTTTCAATCATTGTCCATAAATTTTTTATTTTTACATTAGCTTTCAATTATTTATGTCATTATTCAATAAGTTTCTCAACATTTCAATTGTTTCGTAAATTTTTCAAGTATTCTTCAAATTTTTAAGTTTTACACCAGTTATCAATTATTTTAATCATTTTTGAATTATTCTCTTCAAATTTCAATTATTTTCTTGAAACTTCAATTCATTCCTTCAACTTTCAATTATTTTCCTCAAACTTATAATATTTTTTTCAATTTTTCAATTATTATCTATAAATTTTTAATTTTTACAACAGCTTTCAATTATTTATGTTATTATTCAATTAGTTTCTTAACATTTCAATTGCTTCATCAATTTTTCAAGTATTCTTCAAATTTTTAAGTTTTACACCAGTTATCAATTATTTTAATCATTTTTCAATTATTCTCTTCAAATTTCAATTATTTTCTTTAAACTTATTTTGTTGTTGTTGTCATTATTCAAGTATTTTTGTCATTTTCCAATTATTTTCTTTATATTTTTCTATTATTTCTGACATTTTAAAATTATTTTTTACAAAGTTCAATTATTTTATTCAAATTTTTTATTGTCATGAATTTTTAAATTTCTTAAATCAGTTTTCAATTATTTTCTATAAATTTCAATTATTTCCTACAACCTTTAATTACTCTCTTTATATTTAAGTTTTTTTTGTCGTTTTTGAATTATTCTCTTCAAATTTTCAATCATTTTCTTCAACATTCAATAATTATTTTCCTCAAACTTATAATATTTTTTTTAATTTTTCAATTATTGTCTATAAATTTTTAGTTTTTACACCAGCTTTCAATTATTTATGTCATTATTCAATTACTTTCTTAACATTTCAATTGTTTCGTCAATTTTTAAAGTATTGTATTCAAATTTTTAATTGTTTACACCAGTTATAAATTATTTTTGTCACATCTCAATTATTTTCTACAAATTTCAATTATTTTTTTCAATCTTACTCTCTTTATATTTAAGTTTTTTTGCCGTTTTTGAATTATTCTCTTCAAATTTCAATTATTTTCTTGAAACTTCAATTCATTCCTTCAACTTTCAATTATTTTCCTCAAACTTATAATATTTTTTTCAATTATTATCTATAAATTTTTAATTTTTACAACAGCCTTCAATTATTTATGTTATTATTCAATTAGTTTCTTAACATTTCAATTGTTTCATCAATTTTTCAAGTATTCTTCAAATTTTTAAGTTTTACACCAGGTATCAATTATTTTTATCATTTTTTTCAAATTATAATTATTTTTGTCAAGTTTTCAAATATTTTTGTCATTTTCAAATTATTTTCATTAAATGTCATTTTCTTCAATATTTTAATTTTTTCATGAATTTATTAACACAAGTTTTCAATTATTTATGTTATTATTTAATTAGTTTCTTCACATTTTAATTCGATCTTTAATTTTTCAAGTATTTTATATAATTTTTCAATTAATGTATTTTTGCCATTTTCGATTTATTTTCTTTAAATTTGAATTACTTTTTCTGCTGGCGGGCCCCAAATAAATTAATATTAGTAATTTCAAACTGATTATTGCTTACTCACTTTTTTTTAATTAAAAGCTCACTATTTACTCACTTTTTAAATTAAAAAGTCATTTTTTCACTATTTTTAATCTGACAGTCCACTGGCAGCCCTTTAAAAGTAAATATACAAAAAATTAGTTTTAAGAACTCAAAAAAAGGTCAGGGAAAAATAAAACAATTTGTCTGGAAATCAGGGAAAAGTCAGGGAATTTTATAAAATTTTGTTTTAAAAAAATTAATTTAATTAATTTCTCTTTTTATAATTTCAATCAGTGATATTTTATTTGAAATAAGTTAAAACCTCTGAATTTTCGGTGACTTTTACCTGATTAATCAATAGAAAATAATTGAAATTTTCAATGCTGTTACTAAAAATTAAAAATTATTTCTATCTATCAATCAAAAAAAAATTAATGACAATTTAGTCATTTTCAACTGACTTTCTGTGAAATTTCATTGATTAAAATCATGAAAAGAGAGTGATTTTCAATATAAAATTATTCTCCTAAAATTTTATAATTATTCTTTAATTTTTTTAAATATTTTGTTCTGTTGTCGATTATTCTTTTAATTGACAACTTAATATTCTCCTTCAATTTTATAATTATTCTTTAATTCTTTCAATAATTTAGTTCTATTGTGAATTATTCTCGCCATTTATCGAACTTTTTTTTTTTTTTTTCAATTTTTAAGTATTTTTCTTAATATTTAATTATTTTAATCATTTAGTAATTTTCTTTTAATTATATTATTTTCTTAGAATTTAAATTTAATTCTTTAATCTTCAATTTTTAATATTTTCTCCAATTATTATTTTCGTCATTTTTCAATTATTTCTTTAAATTATTAATTTTTTTCTACAATTTACAATTATATCCTACAATTTTTCAATTATTCTCTTAAAATTTTTAATTTATTCGTTAATTTTTTCAATTTTTTGTTGTTATCTATTAATCTTGTTATTTTTCGAAATTTGTTTTCAATTGTCTATTATTTTCGTCATTTTTCAAATATTTTTTTCAATTTTTCATTTATTCTACTCATTTTTCAATTATTTCTTTCAATTATTAATTCTTTTCCCTAATTTTCAATTATTTTCTACAAATTTTTCAAGGTGTAATTACTTTTCTTAAATTTTATAATTATCCTACAATTTTAAAAATTATTTTATTCTGTTATCGATTATTCTCGATAGTTTTCTAATTTTTTTTCTTCACTTCTCAGTTAGTATTTTTAATTTGAAATTGCAGTCTTAAATTTTCAATTCTTTTTTTCAATATTCAATAATCCAATTTTCTTGAATTATCAATTATTTTTTCAAATTAAGGAAAATACTTGACTTTTGAAAAAAAAATTCCATAAATTGCTAGAATAATCAACAATAAAACAAAATTATTGAAAAAATTGAAGAATTGAATTGAATAAAAATTGAAGGAGAAAACTAAATTGTCAATTTTCCAGGTCCGTATAGCCTGTTAATTATAAATTTTATTAAAATGTTTTGTAATTTAGAGATAAAACCATTCGAATCATACTACTAATTATTTTTAAACTTCAATATAGTCAGTAGCAAATTTAATATAATTTTTTTAAAGTTCGAAATTATCTATCTAAATTTTTCTCTTTTTCATTCTTTTTTTCTAAATTATAAAACACTTTTATAAAAATTATAATTTTTTTTTTTACCGTGTATGATCTGTTTTAAAAATTTAACCTTTAAATGAACGTCAACTCTGTTAACTAAAATGAATTAAAATTTTGTAAACTTATTAAAAATGATAATAATTAATTAATTAATTATTTACCGCCCTCGCTACAATCATTCACTTTTCTCCCTTGTTGCACAATATACTATTTTTTATAAAATAGCCCTTTTTTAAAACAAAATTTAAAACTAACGAAATAATAGACGCAATAAATGTTGCGGGAATTTTATATTTTCAAACGGGAAATGTACGAGAATTTTAGTCTTCGCTGGAAACTCTGAAATAAAATTTTTTTTATTAAAAAAAACTTTTTGATACAAGAGTAATTTTTGTCACTAATAATACACCATAACAACAGTATAATATTTAATAAAAGACATTAACATAAATTATTTACATTACAGTATTTAAATTATTTAAATTCTCGAAAATTTAAGAACACTAGAAAATACATTTCCGGAAGCGAGAAAATAAGTTTCATGTTCAATTTAAAATTCAATTCAAAATTCCTTATCTATTTATCTACTTTGGTAATAAAGAGCTCTTTTGTCAAAAAAGTAACTGGTTGTTTTTTTAAAAAAATTCTTAAAATCTACATTTTTAGGCAGTGTAGGGGAAAGTGTTTGAGAACCACTACAAACTACAAAGCTACAAAGCGTCGCGTTTTGGCACTACTAGGACAGTGGATCTATTTCAAAGATTTTCACCATTCTGCAATAATTTTCTTTTATTACAAATATATGTTGAAATTTTTTCAATTATTTTTAAAAAACTAAAATTATTTTCTTCAATTTTTAATTATTTTTATTATTCGCACATATTTTCTCAGATTTTTTATTATTTTCATTATTCTCGAATTAATTTCCTAGATTTTAAAATATTTTTCTCAAATTTTAGTAATTTTCTTCAATTTTCAATTATTATTGTTATCATTTGCAATAAATTTCTTCAATTTTTAATTCTTTTTACTATTCCTCAATTAAATTCTTAAATTTTCAATTATTTATCTAATTTTTCAATTATTTTGTTTTCAAATTTAATTTTCTTTTATCTTTTTGCAATTATTTTGTCCACCTTTTAATTATAGGTATAATAATTATTTTGTAATTAATATCCTAAATTTACATTTATTACCTCAAATATAAGTTAATGTATCCATTTGCAATGATTTTCACAAATTTTATATTATTTTGAAATATTTGTAGATTAACTTCAAAAAGTTCAATTATTTATTTCAAATTTCCATTTCTATATTTTTTAAATTACTTTTTGTCTTTTTCAATTAATTTTTGATTAATTTAAAAATTTTATAATTATTTATCTCAAATTCTAGTTAATTTTTCAATTTCATAGATTTTAAAATTATTTTCTCAAATTTTATTAGTTTTTTCAAATTTTAATTATTCTGAAACTTCATTCCTTTAATTAAATTCCTAAATTTTCAATTATTTATCTCAAATTTCGATTATTTTCTTCAATAAATTTTCGATTATTTTTACAATGTTGTAATTATTTTCCTGAATTTGAAATTCTTGAAATCATTTTGTAATAGGATACTTTCTTTTACTTCACAAATATTCTGTATTTTTCAAAATTATTTTTCTGAAATTGCAATTAATATCTACAAATTTAAACTATTTTTATCATTTTTCAAATATTTTGTTTAATGATTTTGATTATTTTTCAATTTTTTCCTTAAATTTTAAATTCACAATTTCCACAAGTTTTAATTATTTTCTTTAATTTTTTCAAATGAAATTTTTTCAGTATAAATTATTCTTTCAATATCAAATTAGTTTTATTATTTATTAATTAACTTTCAATTTCTTTCAATATTTTTTAATTATTTTTACAAAATATGATTTCTGTTTTTTAAATTGTAATTTATTGCTTCAAATTACAATTAATTTCTTAAAAATCGAATTATTGATATCAATTTTTAATGTCAAACAATGGAAGAACGTAACTCTTCAAATTTATTAATTTAATTACCAGTTTTCATTATTTTCATCGTTTTCCATAATCATTTTCCGAATAGTTTTCAATATTAAAAAACATGTTTCATCCTCTATCAATTTCTATTTAATTTTTATTTACTGTTTTCATATTTTAGTTGTATTTTTCAAGGATTTAAATGATTTTCTTCGATTTTCAATCACCTTCTTTTATATAAATAAAAAAAAATTCTGTAATTTTCTCAATTCTTTTCTTAAATTTCCAGAATTAAATTTAATTTCCAATTATTTTTATCCTTTTTCAAGTAGTCTTGTTTATTTCAAATATATTCTGTAATTTTTACAATTATTTTTTTACAAATTTTTATTAAATTCTTTAATTTTCAATTATTTCTATCATTTTTTAATTAGTGTTTATCGTTTTTTATAAATTCTCTAATTTTTTTTATTATTTATTTCAAATTCCAGTTATTTTTTAAATTCACTATTAGCTTTATTATTCTGCAATAATTTTCTTTTATTACAAATGTATGTTGTAATTTTTTCAATCATTTTTCCCAAATAAAAATTATTTTCTTCAAATTTTATTATTTTTATTACTTTGCAAATATTTTCTCGATATAGTAACTGTTTCCAATATTCTTGAATTAATTTCCTAGATTCTAAAATATTTTTCTCAAATTTTAGTAATTTTCTTCACCTTTTAATTATATATATTAATTATTTTTCAATTAATTTCCTAAATTTTTATTTATTATCTCAAACCTAAGTTATTGCATCCACTTTTTAGTGTTTTAATCATTCTTCAATTATTTTTTTCATTTGCAATTGCAAGTTTCACAATTTAAAAATTTTTTTTTTTAATTGTAATAATTTTCACAAATTTTATATTATTTTGATTATTTGTTTATTAATTCCAAAAATTTACTCCAAATCAAATAAATTGTCAACTTTTGCGTTACAATAATTATGCTAATTAAGAAACTCTTTAATTTAATATTGTTTTTCTCTCTCTCTCCCCCCCCCCCCCCCTCGACCCGGACAATATTAAGAGTGCAGATGGCACAAATCAAGTCGCCGCCCTTGAAAGAGTTTACCTTCCTTATTTCTTATTTTTCCTATTCTCCATCAATTCTTTAATCACGAATAATTTCAATAGTTTCCTCAGAGGTTTTTAAGATCTCTGAATCCAAATCTAATACTAAATTCGCGTCTAACAAACTTATTATTAAAACACCGAATAAAAATAAATACTACAAAATAATTAAAAAAGAGTTGTAAGGGAGAAGGCCCCAAGATGGACACCCTTTCGATTTATTGCTCTAGAATCCAAAGCGAATAAAATATATTAAAATGTTTTATACCGGATGAAAGTACAATATATAAGGTAACTTATGACCACAGAGATAAAATTTCATTTTGAACATAAACCTTTTTTAGAACATTTTTTCTAATTGTTAAAATTTTCGATCTAAAAAAAAGTGACCCCAAGATGGACACCTGAAAAGTCTCTGAGAAATACATTGAGATTTGTCGCCTGTCTATCTTGGGGTACATGACACCATTTTTTGAGCCCCAGTAAAAATTTGTGTACAAACACAATGTTAGTAAAATCATTTTAGAATATTACTTATTATACGATAAATAAATAATAATATAATCGTAAGTACTTATTCTAAATCACAAATTTAAATAACTTTACCAACTTAAGAATAGAAAAGCGTAACAAAACTTTTGTAGACACAAAAAATCAGGTAGTATGTGTAGAAGAAAAACAAACTGGTTTCTTTTCTTCAAATGAGCATTAAAATCTTCGTCTATATACAAACAATAAAAATGACAGAAAACACAAGGCGCTGTTATCTTAAACAAAAATTTTATAGGAAATGTCCATCTTGGGGCCCTCTCCCCTAAAAACATATAAATCGTTTAAATAGACATTCGGCCTTATAAAATTCAATCAGTATTCGCCAGCAGGACATTTTCTCTTAACTTTTTCTGTCAAAATTTGCACTTGAAAAGTCGTTCTTTGGTATGTAACTTTCTTGCATGATTGGTCCAGTTACTTGATGACTTAAAGCAATTGAAAGATTTGGAAAACTTAAACTGTTTTTCGTTGAATGGCTAAGCATGTGTTTCTGCATTTCTTGTTTGCGTCTACAACTCTTGTCGCAGAGGGAGCACTTGAACTTTTTTTCTGTGGAATGTATAATCATGTGTCTTCTCAGGTACTGTTTGTGTCTAAAAGCCTTCTCACAGAGAGGACACTTGAACTGTTTCTCCGTGGAATGGGTCAGCAGGTGTTTCTGCAGGTCCTGCTTGTGTCTCAAACTCTTCGCGCAGAGGGAACACTTGAATCTTTTTTCCGTGGAATGGCTCAGCATGTGTTGCTGGAGATATGCTTTGCATGCAAAAACCTTCATACAAATTTTGCAGGTCTGCTTCTCTTGAGAATGTACTGTCACTATGTGGTGTCTGAATAATGAACAAATAAAAATATAGAATTAAAAAGTATTTTATAAAAGGCACTTTTTGATTATTGAGTGCTTAAATAAAGAAATATAATAAAAATTAAATAACTGTACCTAATGATTGTTTTTTTCTTGAATATCTTGCCACAAATTTCACAACCGAAGACCTTTTCAGTACCATGATAAACGGAATGTGTTTGCAATCTTTGTTGACTGAGAAAAGCCTGGTCGCATTTATTGGGCATAAAAGGTCTATCATATTCGTGCGAAGAATTGGGAAGATATTCATTTCTAAGCAAAGAATCGGAAAGATGTTGGTGCTCAAAGGAAAAATCAGAAGCAGACATTGTTGCAAATTCGTGAGATTTCGATTCTGATGACAAATGATGAGATTCCGTGTTTACTGATGCTGAAGAATCGAAAGATAAAGAAGTTTCTAATTCATTTTCCTGCTTTCCAATTTCTATTTGCATCGCTGCATCAATTACTTGTAGAGAATGACCTGACTCGTTCACCTTGGATGGATATTTTTTTACTTTCCGTGGATTTTCCAGCTGATATGTTTCTGCGCTTGGCATTGCTAAAAAAGTTATATTTAGTCAAAATTTGTAAGAAATCAAAAACAATCATTTAATTATTTAATAAATCGACGCCTCTCGTTAATAAAATGCTTATCCAATTGTCAAAAATATATAATTCTAATTAAAAACTCAGTTCAATATGAAGCTAATTTGTTTTCCGTGCAATATGAATCCTATTCAATGTCCAGAATAATATAATGCTAACTCAAAATTTCATTTTAAATAATTAAAATACGAATTAAACTATAATATTCTTTTCTGCTTTTTGATTGTTAGGTGTAAAATTAATAAAAATTTTACAATTATTATCAATAATTTAATTAATGATATTTTTAGTTTAAAAACAAATAACATAAAATTAAGATCTTATAAACATTTAGATTTAGGATTTATAAAGAAACTAACTAGTTTTTTAATCTTTCAATAAAAACTTTAACATTTTAGACATATCTTAGTATAATTAATTCTAGATTATTATAACTATCCCCGCAGGAAGGAAAATTGGGCCCCCCCTTTCTTAGGAAATTTCAAATAAAATTTTTAAACGATCCTATAGTTGAAATTCAAGGCAATAATTTTAAATTGAAGAAAATAAAAGTAAAAATTAAAGAAAATAATTGAGAAACGAAAACATTAATTTTAAAATATCAAGAATTTTAATTAAAAATTGAAAAAATTCCTTAAACAATAATAAAAAAATTAGAGATTATAAGTTAAAATATACGAAAATAATAATTAACAGATGAGAAATAGACGAAATTTGGAAAAATTAATTTAAAAATAAAAAAGTTATTAAACTTGAAGATAATAATTTAAATTTAAAAAAGGAACCAAAATTCCGGAAGAAATTAAAGACAAGATTAAAAATCAAAAATTGTAATTGAAATTTGAAGAAAATAATTTCATTATGAGTAAACTAACTAAAAATTCAAGAAAATAATTTTAAAAACAATGTAATTAAGTAATGACAAAAAAAATAAATTCAAAATAGAAGAAAAAAGTATTGAAGAAATTCATTTGAAAAAAACAAATTAAAAAAAAAATTATTGGTTACAAGTTAAATTTAAGAAAATAATAAAAAATGAAAGAAAATATTTAAAAAAAACTTTTTTTGAATTTAAAAATGAGAAAAATAATTAAAATGGAAATAGTAATTTAAACTTAAAGAAATATACAAATTGAAGTCATTAATTAAAAAACGACAAAAACAAATTATGTTTTTAGGATGCCTAAAAAAATGGAAGATATTTTTAAAAAATTAAGAAAAATATTGATAAAATTGATAAAAAAATAAAAGAAATTTTCTATTGTTAGAAAATATAAAATACTACGAATATAAGATTAATAAGAACTAAAATTTCAACTAAAATACTGAAAAATTAAGAAAATCTTTAAAAAAAATTGAAAATTAAAAAAAAAATTTTAAAATACATTAATAATGTAATTGAAATTTTAGAACCACCTAGAAAACAATTTAAATTGTTCAAACAATTAATACTTTAAAATCACTGAAAATAACATGTTTTAAATTTGAAAAATTAAAAAATAATTTAAAATTAAATAAAATAATTGAATATTTAAGATAATACGTGAAAATTGAAGACAAAAACTGAAAGTTGAAGAAACTCGTTAAAAAATACCAAACATAATTGAAACAAAATATATTAAATTTTAATTAAAAATTCAAAAAATAAATAATTGAAAGCAAAAGAAAATTACCAAAAATTGAAGAAAATTAGTATAAAATTTAAAAGTGTAATTAAAACTAAAGCAAATTAAACAAATGAAATGAAAATAGAAGAAAGAAAATAAAAAACATCACAATTAATTTAAAAATTAGGAAACAATTTTAATTGAAGACAAAAAATTATAAAATGTGAAAAATAATTAAGAATTGAAGGCATTCAATAAAAATTGAAATTGTAGACAAAACAGATATTTAAAATAAAGAAAAATATAAGAAATAAAGAAAATAATTGGAAAAGAAGAAATTGCATTTAAAAATACTTTAAAAAATCGAAATTTGGAAAAAGTGCTTAAAAAGTGACAAGAACAACTGAATTTAAAAGATTAAAATTATAAACTGATGATATTTCTGGAAAAATTATTGAAAATTAAATACTATAAGATAAAATATGCAAAAATAAGAAAAATAAGTGAAATTGAAGACAATAATTTTTTAAACAAGGAGCCGAAATTCCTGATGAACTTTAAGGCAAGAATAAAAATCAAAAATTGTAATTAAAATTTCAAGAAAACAATTTGACTACGACTAAAATAACTGAAAATTGAAGAAAATAATTTTAAAAAGAAAGTAATTAAGTAATGACCAAAAAAATTAAATTAAAAACAAAATGGAAGAAAAAAATTAATAATTTATTGTGGAAATTCACTAGAAAGTAGAAAATGACAAATATAATTGAAGATTGTTGATTGCAAGTTAAATTTAAGAAAATCTTTTAAAAAATTTGTTTTGAATTTAAGATTGGGAAAAATAATTAAAATGGCAATAATATTTCAAATTTGAAGAAATCAATTGAATCAATTCGTTGAAAAATGTCAAAAATAATTGAAAATCGAAAACAAAAAAATAATTTAAACTTGAAGAAAATAGTTGAAATATGATAAAAACAATGATAAGTTGTAAAAAATAAATGACATTTGAGAGAAATAATTAAAAATTAAGAAAACAAATAAAAATAATTAAAAATTGAAGAAAATAATTGAAAATTTACAAAAATACTTTAAAATCTTAGAAAATAAAAAATTTTAGAAAATAGCAATAATAATTAACAATCGAGGAAAATAATTGAGAAATGATCAAATTAATTCAAAATTGAAAAAAATAAGTGAAATATGCTGAAAATATTTTAAGATTGAGAAAAAAAATACATATGATAAAAATAATTTAAATAAGAAAAATTGCAAATAGTAACTAAAATTGTAACTAAAATTGTAAAATTTATTTAATTGAAAAAATCATAGAATATATTTTTATAAATAGAAAATAATTACAAAATTATTAAAAATTATTAATTTAAGAGAATTATTAAAAAATCGCAGAAATAATCGAAAGTTGATAAAAATAATTGAAATTTTAGATTAATACTTTAAAATCTTTAAAAAAAATAAATTTTAGAAAATGATAATAATAATTAACAATCGCGGAAAATAATTGAGAAATGATAAAATTAATTCCCAATTGAAAAAAATAAGTAAAATATGCTGAAAATATTTTAAGATTGAGAACAAAATTAAATATGTTAAAAATAATTTAAATATGAAAAATTGCAAACAGTAAATAAAATTTGAGAGAAGTAATTGAAAAATTAAAAAATATATGTTTAAAAAAAGATGATTATAAAATTACTTAAAAGATTTTAATTAAAGAGAATTTACTAAAAATCGCATAAATAATCGAAATTTGATGAAAGTAATCTTAATTCTAGATAAATACGTAAAAATCTTAGAAAATAATAAATTTTAAAAAATGATAATAATAATTAACAATTGAGAAAAATATTTCAAAATTGAAAAAAATAATTTCAATATTCTGAAAATAACTTGAGATTGAAAAAAAAATTGAAATATGATAACAATAATTTAAATATGAAAAATTGATAACAGTAAATAAAATGTTGAGAGATATAATTAAAAAAATCATAAAGTATATGTTTAAAGAAATAAATTAATTACAAAATTACTTACAAATTTTTAATTATAGAGACTTATTAAAAAAATCGCAGAAATAATAGAAAATTGATGGAAATAATTGAAATTTTAGATAAATAATTGAAATTTTGTAAAGTTTTGCGAAAATAATAAAAATAATATAAAAATTGCATAATTTATTTTTAACAAAAGAAAATAATAGAAAAATCGTTTAAAACATGGAAAATTGATGACAATAATCTAAATTTCTGAAAATAACAGCAAATTTAGAAAATTAATTGAATAATGTCAAGGGAAAAATAATTAAAATTAAAAAAGTGATTGAAAAATTTAAACAAAATAATTAAAATTTGAGGAAGATAAATTAAAAATTTTGTGAAACAATTTAAAGATAATTAAAAGAATTAAAAATTGCAGAAAATAATTAAAAAATTATAAAAATAGTTCAAAATTCAAATTTAGTATAGGTATTTGAAACGTGGATTCATTGAACTTTTAATCAATACAAATTCACATTAACTGAAATTTGAAGAAATTAAAATTGCTATAATTTAAAAATTTTAGAATTTATTACTTATTACTTTTAACTATCAACAAAATTCTAATATTCAAAACTTTCCATAAAAATATAAAATCGTTAAGATATTATTTTATTTTTAGGAGAAATTTCGTTTAGAGTACCTTTATTTCCCACATTTTCGACAGTCGAATCATTGACATTATAATAAGGGAGACTATCTTCCGTGTCATTTTCGATCTTCACATAATCATAATTATAATTATCGGCAATTGGAAATGCTGCCTGAAAAATGAAATAAAATTAGAACAAGATGTTAGTCTAATTATGTTTTTTTTTTCATTATTTACCTTCATCTTTACTCTGTACTTTAACAAGAGTCCAATATTCACAACGTCATTGTTGTTTAAACGAACTATAGAGTTGGATAAACATTTTTTACCATTAATTATGAACACTCCCCACGAACTCTATAAAATTAAATAAAATTTCTATTATTTCCTGGTCGAAATGTAGACATCAAACAATGTTTAATTATTAACTAAATCAGAAATGTTGCGAAGAAAAGCAAATGAAAACCTAAAAACCTTAAACTTTAAAGAAATGAAAACATGTCACAAAATTTTTTTTTTTTTTCTAAAACCAACTAAAAGTATTGAAATAACAACAAAAATTAGTGAAAAATAATTCTTACCTTTAAAACTTCAACGAATAAGCCGTCGGGTTTGTTATGAAAAATACAATGATTATATTCAACTGTTGGAGCGTATAAAATAAAATCGTTGGAAGACATTTGACCGAAAGAATACTGAAAGATAATAATAATTGTTATGATAATGATAATAATAATTTAATAAATATCAAATAGTATACATAGTAATAGTAGTAAAATAGAAGTAACATTTTTTCTATTAAAATTAATGTTCAAAAACGTATAATGACAAAAAATAGACAGATTTCATTTATATAAGTTTTCACATATATATTATTTATCATAATAAAGTTTAATATTTAATTTAATAATAAGGTAACGGTACTTACACTCGATCGGAACCTATAGTCAATCAGAGATGATTTAATTCGATAAAATTAATTAATATTTTTATTGCATTTGAAAAAATAAGGATTGCGATATTCGAAATAATATTTGGCATCAACATTATTAAAATATTAATTGATTTTATCCAATTAAATTATCACTGATTGACTATAGGTTCCGATCGAGCATAAGTACCATTACCTTATTAATAAACTAAATATTAAACTTAATTATAATTATTCTAAATTGGTTAAATTTAATAACAAATTTTGTTTAGATTAATGATCATTATTAAATATTAAAAGAAGAATAATAAATAAAACATTAAAAAAAATCGAATTACCGATTTTAGTTGATTCAAATACAACGCTTCATTGGCGTAAACCCCATTTTCCTTTAATCTTTCTAATGTAACTTCCATTATGGTTTTAGTAAAATACCTGAAAATAAAATAACAAATTAAATTATATAGCTACCTATAATAATTAGGTAAATATATTGAATAATAACACTTTTTTGTCAAATATATATTCTTTTTTGTAATTACTTTTTCATTATTTAACAAACTAAAATGAAAATAGTAAATTTCTAATTCATTAATTTGATGTAAATGAGGACGAAGGATATAAAAAAACCTTCATAAAACAGTGAACGACACCTTGTCTTTAGTCTGTAATTATTAAAGCTATCCATTAAATAATACTTTATTAATATTGTCATAAACCTCATTATTTAAACTTTTTGTACCAAATTAATTGTTTTTAAAATGTAATTTTCAAACGAATTCCTGATTTTTAGAAAATTTGTTTTAAAAAAAGCACCATTTTTGAGGTTATTTTTCTTGGAATTCAAATATTGAATCGAATATAAACTGATTAATTAAAATAACAATTTTATCAGTTGCTGTAAATTGCATTTTATACAATTTTATCTGAAAATATATTTTAATATCGTTAGTTTTATATTTATTAAATATTTTATAATTAGTTGTCATTCACTGTCAGAGAATCGATCACTACATTTTACCCTATTAATGTGTGTAATTGACAATTGGAAATTTTGAATATAAGAAATGTAAAGAAAAACCTGCGAACACTGGGAGTATTTCTTTCTTCTATATATCTTAATATCACTGTATATTAGTCAATTTGCAATACTTTTCTCCAACAGAGATTAATTCATTTAGACCAATTTAGACTTTTGTTTGTTTATATTCAATCCAGTGTTGGGCAATAAATTTAAATTATGCTGAGAATCACAAGCGTAGATAAAACAACATAGAAAGGATGCAAAGAAACTTGTTACCAGAGTTGGAAAGTTACGCGTAACTTAGTGTATTTGACGTAATTTACGTGAGTTTTTTATGTTTTTAATATACGTCATTTACCCACCACCAACAGAAAATGCATTGTGTATGAAATTCAGGACGTAATATATACGGAAGCGCCTATCGTAATCGCTAATCCTAAAGGTACGCTCCCACTTAGTTTGTCTGCCTGCACGCGCATGCAATCGACATGAGATAGAAGAAGACAGAAATAGAAATTTGCATGTTTTGTCTTCCTTTATCTCATGTCGATTGCATGCGCATGCAGACAGACTCTGAGGTGAGAGTGTGCCTTTAATCGTAATAATGAGAGGAAGCAGGACAGAGATATATATGTCTGTCCTAAGTCTGTCCTACTTCCTCTCATTCTTACGATTAAAGATTAGCGATTACGATTCATTGTGCGTTACACTGTAAATAATGCCAAAGTCAAGAAAAGTAAATTTACAACGTTGGACGTTGGAAAAAAGTGACCATAGGTCCAAAACGTGGTAAAATAATTCCGTACAACGTTGTAATTTTACAAGCGGAATGTAAATTGATGAAAATGTCATATGCATTTTAATTAATAAATTGTTTGTTATTATTCATTTTAAATGTCCAAATCAGTAAAATCAACGTACTTTTTTAATTTTAATCTCATTTGTATATTAATAAATCTAAAACAAAAACAATTTATGAAACGAAAACAAGTTGAAATTTACATACCGCTTGTAAAATTACAACGTTGTACGGAATTATTTTACCACGTTGGACCTGTGGTCACTTTTTTCCAACGTCCAACGTTGTAAATTTACTTTTCTTGACTTTGGCATTATTTACAGTGTTTAGGCTATTCAGTTGTAAAATAACTTACAGGTTATGTTATATTCGGGGATAGGTGCGTATTATACGTGATGTATTTACATGGTTTTCTACAGTATAATACTTACGTATTATACGTGAAAATTTCGAAAATAAGAGGGAGTGGGGGGTTTTCTACGTATAATACGTATTTTGCATAATGTAGAAAACCACGTATTATACGTAGAAAACGTCGAGTTTTCTACATTTACCCATCCCTGGTTATATTACACACTGCTTGTAACTTTACTATGTCAGACATAGTGAAATAAGTTTCCATCGTCGGACGTTGTAAAGCCTAACGCACAATGAATCGTAATCGCTAATCCTTAATCGTAATAATGAGAGGAAGTAGAACAGAGATATATTTCTGTCCTGCTTCCTCTCATTATTACGATGAAGGATTAGCGATTATGATTCATTGTGCGTTAGGCTTAAAATAACACAGATTTTTTTTAGAGTGTAGTAATGAGAGGAAGTAGGACAAACCTATAGCAGGACAGAGATATATGTCTGTCCTACTTCCTCTCATTCTTACGATGCTTACGATTAAGGATTAGCGATTACGATTCGTTGTGCGTTAGACTTAATATAGTCGAACTTCTGAAGAGTGAACTTCCCAAGAGTTAATTTTCTCCTCTTGTGGTCCCTTTCCTCATGTTTTGTCATGCGCAGACAGGACAAGATGGCGACAATCTACATAAAATTTCCCCTCATTTGCCTTTGTCTCCCATAAGTTAATCCCCACCAAAATTAACTCTTGGGAAGTTCGACTGTACATGACGTATATTATACATGGTTTTCTACATGTATAATACCATGCTTTATACATCGACAGTTTTGTTTTCTACACACTTCGTGTATTATACATATTGGCTTACAACATACTAGATTTTCAAATTTTGTAATTAATAAATTTTTAATAATGATAAGTTATACATAAATGTTAGAAAATATAACAATTTATTTGTTATTTAAGTTAATTAACCAGTGGGAACAAACCTTTAAATGTTGAATTGTTGATAATAATTTGAAGGAGCAACATAACCAACAAATTGAAGAGTTTTTTGTATGCGAAATTACATTCAAAATATGAATGAATGCATCATATTTATTTAATAATATGAATAAAACAAGATTATTCGCGTATAATATTGAAGAATTTAAATATATTTATTTGATTAAAATATTTGTAAATGTGTTAGAAATTGCCATGGATAAAAATAGGTTTTCTGCAATTATCTGCGTACAATACGTTTTCCACGTATTAAGCCCAAAACACAACGAATACGGTTACGGGAGCAGGGCATGAGATAATAAAGGACAGAGACTGTTTCTGTCCTTTTCTGTCTCATGCTCTGGTCCCGTAACCAGGGATGGGTGCGTATTATACGTGATGTATTGTACTTGGTTTTCTACAGTATTATACGTACGCATTATACATAACAATTTCGAAAATAACAGGGAGTGGGGGGTTTTCTACGTAAAATACGTATTTTACACAATGTAGAAAACCATGTATTATCATGTATTATACGTAGAGAACCTCCAGTTTTCTACATTTACCCATCCCTGCCCGTAACCGTATTTCTATCTGCTTAAGCCTAACGCACAATGAATCGTAATCGCTAATCCTTATGGCCTGTTTACACCTTCCAAAAAATTTTTTTTGCATGAGAGTAAAGAGGACAGATAAACAGTCTATCCTTTTCCCTCTAATGTGAAAACATTTTTTTTTCGAAGGTGTAAACAATGATAATAATGTAAATAATAAGAGGAAGCAGGACAGAGATATATCTCTCATTATTACGATTAATGGCCTATTTACACCTTCCAAAAAAATTTTTTTTCCATGAGAGTAAAGAGGACAGATACACAGTCTGTCCTCTTCTCTCCAATGCGAAAAAAAATTTTTCGAAGGTGTAAACAGGCCATAAGGATTAGCGATTACGATTGACTGTGCTTTAGGGCGCAATTACATGCCTGCGTTGAATGCTGCGTTTTTGCGTTGTATCCCTAGGGACAATGTGCTTAATGTAGTTCCCTGGAGTTCAGGTTTTATTACGAAGTACGTATTCTAGTGTTTTGTTTGCTTATGGCCATTTACAACCTGTCAGATTTATTGTCTGCTATTTTTATTTAATAAACCGCAAATATAAATTGTATTCTAATTTGCGAAAAATGAATAAAGCTGTTGAGAAAAATGTTGAAGTAAATTATAAATTTGATCTAATAATGTAGTCAAGAAATATAACATTAGTATATTTAAATATATGAGAGCAACATTTATTTAAGGATCTGTTTATTGTAACTTGTAAACCTAAAAGCAATGAAATGATAAATAACTAAGTTTTTTAAATCTATATTTTAAAAATTAAATTTTATGTTTATTTTTTTAATTGCAGGCTAAAGGAAAATGTGGTTATTGTGGCTTTTTCATCAAAGATTTAAAAAAGATTTCTCAACACGAATGTCTTAGAGAGTACAATGAAGAGTCGCAGTTTATAGATATTGTTTTATGTTGTAAGTGAAACGTCTTTAGACGGGTTCAAATAATCCCGCGCAACGCATAGTTTTTGCGGAAATAGAAGTCCTATGTTTACATGCATGCGTTTTAACGGAAAAGCAGAATAGTCCCGTGATTTGTCAACCAATAAACGTAGTTCTTTATTCGGCACCAGCAGATTTCCTAGTATTCAATTCGCGATTAAAAATAAAGTACGTCAGAACGCACGTTAAAACGCATGCATGTAAACATAGGATTTAAGGAAACGCAATTGTTTGCGTGAAACGAAATTCAAATATTTGTTTAACAGTGTTGTTATATATATTTTTTTAATAATATAATAAAAAAAAATAACTACCTCCGATAGCTAATAAACGACACTCTACAAAACATATTCTTATAAAAAGTTAATTTATAAAAGTTAATAAACATTTTTTTAATAACATTATCGAATTTTTAGCATAAATTATCTCTCGATGTATAAATATACGTATATATTTATGTAACTAATTATTTATATATGTGACACGTTCCAAAAACGATAGAATCTACGAGAACGAAGGAAGGTTTTAGGTTATGTTTTTTTATTTAAAAAGGAAAAATACAATAAAAAAGAATTAACTTCGAAAGCAAACTAATGAAATTTCAGTTTTCATTAGGTTTAAAGTATTCCATAAGAATAAAATTTGATTTTTAAAATTAAAAAAGAAACCAATAATTAAAATAAAACGATTATAAAGATAACCTATAGTTTTTTACATCTAAAAAAACAAGGTCCCCATCTCCTTTACTGCGCGTTTCATATATGATATTCTCACTTGAAAATTAATTCTTTTCTTAATCATTCCGAATTAATGCGTTTGAATTCTATGAGTTTCAATCCTTTTAATTGTATCCTGTTTTACTTCACTCCGAATTAATCCGTTTAAAATCCAATTAGAGTTGGAATGGATTGTATCGGAATGAAATAACGTAGGATTTAAAAGAATTACAATTTCTAGGTTTGAAATGAAACGGATTAATTTTACATTATGATAGAAACTGATTGAATAGTATCGTAGGTTTAAAAAATGTTAAATATATACCACAAAACATAACAGTACATTGTGCACCAAGTATCGAAAGCTGTTATTTTCCGACGAGTGCAAAGTTTGCTGCTCGAGCAAAGCGAGTGCAGAAATTTGCACGAAGACGGAAAATGCACTTTCGTACGTATAGTGCACATATTATGATACTTTTTGCAATACCTTTTCATACACGGAAAAGCACTAATTAAAGAGATACGTATAATTTATAAAAAAGCGAAATCTTTTTTTATCGCATATAAACCATTTAATACTTTTGAATTTCCATTTTCCATTTAAAAAATGGAAACATTTTTTCCCCAATTATCGACTAAAATAATTAGATTTGAGCCTCTATCTGAATTTGTTATTGAGATATCTTAGTTTTAATTGAATTTTGTGATAAAAAATTCAAATATATACATGTGCTTATTAGAGTAAGTTTTTTATGATCGAAACAAGCTAGGGATCAAAGTTTTGATTTTAAATCGTAATAATCGAGCTTTATAGAAGTAATAATGATTTATAATTTGTCCCTAATAATTGATTAAAACGATAAAATCTGAAGGTATAATTTTTCATTCTCGGTTTCAGCTTTATTGAATTAAGAAAAAGACAATGAAAGCCCTTGATGTTCTATATATTTTTTGGTTATTGCAATACTGCAATACATTGGTTCAGGCACCTTCTGAAGCAGCAGAAAGTCAACAACATATTATGCACCTATACATCTTGTATTTAGAACTGGATCGACAGGAATCTAAAGTACGTAATAGGTTTTGGGTTCGTCCAATTTTCTCAGTGGATCGACGACGTGCTCAAGGTGCCAGTGAGAATCTTATTTATGAAATGGAGACAGGAGATAGAGAAAAATATTTAAATTATTTACGAATGAATAAGAAATTGTTTAACAAATTACTTAAGAAAGTACAACCTACACATTGAAAAACAATTTGCGATTCGGGAACCGGTAGCAGCACGTACACGGTTGCATATTTTTTTACGTTATCTCGCTTCAGGAGATTCTATGCATTCAATTTCATATCAATTCCGCGTGAGTCCAAGTTTGGTATCAAAGATTGTTAGAGAAACGTGCACAGTTATTTGGGTCGCACTGAAACCTACATCATTTTCACGTTTAACTACAGAAGAGTGCCTCTCACACGCAAGGAATTTTGAAGAAAAATGGAATTTTCCACATTGCAATATATTTAAATATACTAATGTTATATTTCTTGACTACATTAATAGATCAAATTTATAATTTACTTTAACATTTTTCTCAACAGCTTTATTCATTTTTCGCAAATTATAATACAATTTATATTTGCGGTTAATTAAAAAAAATAGCAGACAATAAATCTGACAGGTTGTAAATGGCCATAAGCAAACAAAACACTAGAATACGTACTTCTAAATAAAACCTGAACTCCAGGGAACTACATTAAGCACGGTACACGAACTCTCAGTCCCTAGGGATACAACGCACAACGCAAAAACGCAGCATTCAACGCAGGCATGTAATTGCGCCCTTAGGCTTTAGGCCTTTATACGTTGAAAACAGTGATGGGTAAACGTCACGTCACACGGAGTTTTCGACGTATAAAGGCCTAAGCAGATAGAAATACGGTTACGGGAGCAGGGCATGAGATAATAAAGGACAGAGACTGTTTCTGTCCTTTTCTTTTTTCCTTTATATTCGTTGTGCTTTGGGCTTAATACATGGTATTCTACATTATGTAAAATACGTATTATACGTATAAAACCCCCCACCCCCTTAAAAATACATTGATGTAGAAAACTCCGGAGGTAAAATACATGGTTTTCTACATGTAGAAAACCATGTATAATACGTCACGTATTATACTTACCCATCACTGGTTGAAAACCTCGAAGAAAACACTTCTACCCATCCCTGATTTCACCCTAATATATGTAAAGAACCTACGTAATTTACGTGAAGTATATTACGTACACAACCCTGCTTGTGATTCTTAGAATAATTTACTTACTTGCCCAACACTAACCGAGTATAAACAAACAAGTCTAAATAAGCTACTGTTAAAGAAAAGTGTTGAAAATTGATTAAAATACAGTCATTTTTAAGATATATTAGAAGAAAGAAATACTGCCAGTGATCGCAGGTTTTTGTTTACTTTTTTTTATATATTTCTCAATTGTAATTATTAATAACACACATTAATACCTATTTTCTACTTCCTAACATCTCTCCCTTCCTGCATTTTCTTTTTGATTTCTTTCGTCCTAATTTTAATACATCAAATAAATAAATTGAAAATTGACTGTATTAATCTTTATTTGTAATATAATAGATTAGTTATTAGAAAAAAGTATATATATTAGACAAAAAAGTGTTATAATTCAATATGATTTTAATATATAAGTTTACTTAATTATTAGAAGATAAGTATATGTATAATATGTTAAGTATATATATGTAATTTAATATGTTATTTTATATTTAGGTATTTTACTAAAATCATAATGGAAGTTACATTGCAAAGATTAAGGGAAAATGGGGCTTATGCCTATGAAGCGATATTTTTGACTCAACTAAAATCGGTAATTCGTATTTTTTCAATGTTTTATTCGCATTATTTATCTTTTATTATTTAATAATGATCATTAATTAACAAAAAATTGTTATTAAATTGAACCAGTTTAAAATAATTATCATAAACGTTAAATATTTTGTTTATTAATATAAATGAGAACTGACTATTTTTTTGCTATATTTTTCTGAATATTTTTAATGGAAAAAATGTTACTCTCATTTTACTATTATTACTATATCTATATATGTATATATATATATTATTTGAAACCTACCATTAAATTATAATATATTTATAATTTAATATTAAATATAATATAATAAAAAAATAATTTATTAATATATTTCAGTATTCTTTCGGTCAAATGGCTTCCAACGATTTTATATTATACGCACCAACAGTTGAATATAATCATTGTATTTTTCATAACCAAATGAACGGTTTATTCGTTGAAGTTTTAAAGGTAAGAATTATTTTTTACTAATTTTTGTTGTTATTTCAATACTTTACATTATTTTTCTAGATAGAACTTATTTCTCACAGGATTTAATTTCTTTAAAAACGTTTTGTTTTTCTTCGCAACATTTTTGATTTTTTAGAACAATTTCTGATTTAATTATTACTTAAACATTTTTTAATGTTTTACTTTTTGGCCACTAATTAATAGAGATTCTATTTAATTTTATAGAATTCGTCGGCAGTGTTAATAATTAATGGTAGGGAATGTTTATCAAACTCGGTAGTTCGTTTAAACAATAATGACATTATTAATATTGGACTGTTCCTAAAGTACAAAGTAAAGATGGAGGTAAATAATGCACAAAAAAAAACATAATTAGAATATTATCTTGTTCTAATTTTATTTTATTTTTCAGACAGCAATTTCACTTGCCGATAATTCTGATAATAATTATGTAAAGGACGAAAATGACTCGAAAGATGGTTTTCCTTGTCACAATGTCAATGATTCAAATGTCGAAAATTTGGGAAATAAAGGTACTCATCGAAATTTCTCCTAAAGATAAAATACAATTTTTATGATTCAATATATTCATGAAAAGTATTGAATATTAGCATTTTGTTGATAGTTCAAAATAGTAAGAATAGTTTTAGGATTACTGAAAGTTGATTTAAAGTTAATGTAACATTTATTTAAATTTAAAACTAATTGAAATAAGACCAAATTTAAAAACTGATTGTTAAAATTGTTAGTAACTATTATTTGATTCGTCGTTAATTTACATTTTTTATTGATTAGTTTACTTTTAAATGTTCACAATTTTCGATTATTTCACTTCTAAATTACTCACAATTTTACTGTCATGTACAACTTTGAAAAACTGGAAAACTTAAGTAATTTTTTTTTGAGTTACATAAAACTATTGGCTCAGTTACCTTACATAATTTTGATTTTTTTTTCATTGGATTTTAAGAAAGAATTCTTTTCTTGGCAGAAGCTGATTTAGATTATTTCTTTGAGCATAAACGTATTTCCGATTCTTTGCTTACAAAGGAACATCTTCCGGATTATTTATCTGAAAAACAACCTCCTTATGATCCTTGTGACAAGAGCTACATGAGCGAAAAAGATAATAGGTATAAATAATTAATATTTAGTACATTTATTTATTTGAGCACTCAAATAATCGAAAAGTGTCTTTACAAAAATATTACTACACTGCAACTTCACTTATTTAAAGTCTCGCTTATTTGAAGTCGCATTTATTTTAACACTTCGAAGACTCACTTGTTTTAACTTGTCCACCAATCAAAACTAACTAAAGTTTTTATTAGTTGCTACAAATCTGATCAGCTAGAGAAGTTCTGTATAAACACACAAAAGTTAAAATAAATGCGACTTTTGTCATGAATTTGAGTAGACCCGGTTAAAATAAGTGAAGCTTCAGTGTAATTTTATATTATATTTTTATTATTCAGGTTCCATTTTGGCCATTCCACAAGAAAGTTCAAATGTTCCTTCTGCGAGAAATGTTTTGTAACCAAACATCGTCTGAAGCAACACATGCAGGTCCATTCGACAGAAAAATCGATCAAGTGTTCCATCTGCGAGAAGAATTTTGGAACCAAATATCGCCTGAAGCAACACATGCAGGTCCATTCTACAGAAAAATCTTTCAAGTGTTCCCTCTGCGAGAAGTGTTTTGGAACTAAATATCGTCTGCAGCAGCACATGCTAGTTCACTCCACGGAAAAAACGTTCAAGTGTTTCCTCTGCGAGAAGAATTTTAGACGCAAAGGTTCCCTGCAGCAACACACGCTGACCCATTTTACAGAAAAAAAGTTGAAGTAACTTGATCAAGCATGTAAAAAAGTTACATACCAAAGAACGACTTTTTAAGTGTAAACTTTGCCAGAAACAGTTTCGTCAAAAAAATGCCAAGACAATTTTAACGAATTTATACGGGTGAAAAACCTTATTGTCGCGAAACGTGCGAAAAAGATTTCCTACGACTGTGTTCTTTAAGAGCACACAAAAAGATTCACTTCACTTGCAACGAGTGCCAGGAGAAGTTTATATATATATAAGCGTCAACACATAAAGATTCGCATCCGAGAAAAATTCCTCGGCCCCGAATCAGTTGATTGTGCGAGCGTCACAAAAAATGTCGGTTAAAAGATTATGTATTGACGAATTCAGATTTAATTTTATAAGACCGCATGTCTATTTAAACGTTTTATATTTTTGTACAACTATTTTTCATTTATTTTTTCGTGTTTATTTTTGTTCAGTGTTTTAGTTAACAATAAAATTGTTAGAAGCGAATTTAACATCAGATTTGAATTTAGAGATCTTAAAAACATCTGAAATAAATACTTTAAGAATAATATTTAACTCTTGTAATAGCAACAAAATTGAAGTTACGCTACCTGTGCCAGTCTATTTTTTTCTAATAAATCAACATTGACTTGTTTATTTGGTCTTTTAAGAGCGAGAAACGTCAACATTGAAATCAGGCGAGAACATTTTTGTTCACAGATTTGATCAGCCTTAACAGGTATTTCTCTTATTTTTCGGCTACAACAGAAAACCTCCGACAAAAACATGTATTAAAATCACAGAAATTTAGGTTCTTTGCATTTAACTCTTTTAAATATTGCAAGTATCAAAAATGTTTTTATACAAAAGTTGAAGGCCTCACAAAAATATATATTTTATGTTTAATGCATTTTTTACTGAACCAATTAGTTTACGAGAGAATTGCAAAAAATATAAATCGACATAAATACGCCCAAATTCCCACATTATGTCAATATTAAATTACCCGCAGTCGTAAGTAAGTTAAAAAAAATTACGTAATTACATAGGTAATCAATAATTTTGTATTTTATTTGTTATTTTAAAATTAATTTCTTCAATACTTTATTTTTTCTTCTCTTTTAAAATTTTATTTTTCAATTTAAATTTTTCTACAATTTTCGGTAATTTTCTTCTGCTTTCAATTATTTATTTTTTAAATTTTTAATTAAAATTTAAATTTTGGATTATGTTTGTTAATAATTAATTATAGTCTTCAATTTGAATTGTTTTTCCCATTTTGAAATAATTTCCTTTAATTCTCGGTTTTTCCTTCAATTTTCTACTTGTAGCCTATACTTTTTAATTATTGATCTTTTTTGTCAAACGGAATTCTTCAATTTTATAATATTGTCTTGAATTTTAATTATTTTTGTGTTTTCAAATGAATTTCATAAATTTAAATTTTTCTTGTCATTTCAAAATGATAGTTTACCTTTTTCAAGTATTTAGTTATAAACTGTTGTAATCAATTTCAATTACTTTTGTCATTTTTATTATATTTCTTCTTCATTCAATTATTTTCTTCAATTTTAACTTGAAACGAACAATTTTCAATTATGTTTGATATTTTTTCACGAGTTTCTTCAAATTCCAGTTTCTGTCTTTAATTTTCACGTATTGTCTTAAATATTCAATTATTTTATTCAATTTAAGGGCATGTGATGATAATGCTAAATTTGTCCGTAAACTTTCTCTTAAAGTACTCAATGTTTTGACACCAAACTTTGTAGAATTACTCAAAACACCAATTGAATGGTCTCTCTGACCCAATTTTGTTTCATTTTTGTCTTTAAACTAAATATTTTTCAAATTTACTTTTTTTTCAAAATTTTCCAAAAATTGTAAAATTGAAAAAAAAATTAGTTTAAAGATAAAAATGAAATAAATTTGGGTCAGAGAGACCATTCTAATGGTATTTTGAGTAATTCTACAAAGTTTGGTGTCAAAACATTGAGTACTTTAAGAGAAAGTTTACGGACAAATTTAGCATTATCATCACATGCCCTTAAGATTATTTTTTAATTTTTCAAATTTGAAACATTTTATTTTCAGCGATTTTAAAGTATTGTTTGAACAATTTCAATTGTTTTCCAGGTGATTCTAAAATTTCAAATGCATTCTTAATGTATTTTAGAATATTTTTCTTTAATTTTCAATTATTTTTTTTAAAGATTTTCTTAATTTTACAGTATTTTATTTAGAATTTTTGTTCTTATTAATCTTATATTCGTAGTATTTTATATTTTCTAACAATTGATCATTTCTTTTATTTTTTTTATCAATTTCATCAATATTTTTCTTAATTTTTCAAAAATATCTTCTCTTTTCTTAGGTAACCTAAAAACTTTATTTATTTTTGTCGCTTTTAAGTTAATGTATTCAATTTATTAAAATATTTTTTGAAATTAAATTATTATTTCTATTTTAATTATTTTTCTCATTTTTAAATTTAAAAAAAGTTGTTTTTAAAGATTTTCTTTCATTTTTTGTTATTTTCTTAAATTTAACTTGTAATCAATAATTTCTTTTTTGAAATTTCAATTGATCGTAGAGCTTCATTTAAAGATAAATTTTCCATAAAAAAGTTTTGACAATTCATTTACAAACGTTATAAAAGTGCATTTAATTATATCAAAAAGAATTCAGTAATGGATGTATTATCAGGTTTAAATACCCACCATTATAGGTTATAATTTATAATTTTATAGCACTTTTTTAAAATGAAGAAATAAATTGACTGACAGATCCTGTCCTAATTGTTTAAATTTTAGAAATTGTAAAAATTAATTTATACAACAATTAAATTAATATTTAAAAACGAATGTTCTTTTAGTCGTTGAGACTAAGAAAATATTATTGATAAGTAGCTTTATTTGAAAATTTAATTGTCCAAATATTTAATTAAAAATTAAAGTTTCATTTTACTTACTTAGTGTTATAAATGGAAATCTAAATAAATTTATCAAATAATTCTAGACTATTCAAAATCTACATTTTTATAAAGGTAAAATTTACGACTTTTCGTATTTTTCTAAACAAATTGGATTAATTAAGATTATAAATAATTATAGGGTGTTACAATTGTTTTTATAATTTTAATCTTTGAAATTATTTATCAGGATAATTTCTTTTTTTAATAATTCAAAACTGCAATTATGGTTTTTATTTCAACTTTTGGTTGACAAAATATAAAAATATTATATATTTATTTGTCTATAAAATAATTTAATCATTCACTTCTTTTTACAGGCATACGTTAACATACCAGTCGCATACAATAAAGAATTACAGAGACAACAAGTCAAAAATATATATATAAAAAATTTTATAAAGTAAAATCCCCTAATCGGGATAATTAGGAGTTTAGACGAACTCACGCGATTTTTCCGTCATATCAGTATTTATAATTTTAAGGGCCATCGGCCTCATGATTCCTTACAAGGGTCTTAATCTTCAATTAAATCACACGAAAAACAAACAAAAATTGTCAAATTAACTGAAATATAGTTGAAATTCTAGCGCAAAAACTCCACTGCGTAATCGGTTATGCAGTAAAGTTTTTTGCGTATTCTCAAAAATTTTACGTATTCCCATATTTCCAAAAGAAAAGCAGGACTTCCGATATTTATTACAAATGTCACAAGACATTTGTTTATTATAGTGAGTATAAAGTACGAATTTCTACAATTAAAACTTAAAAATAAAAAAAATGTAAAATTTTTTTTTTTCTAATTCTACATGAGAAAAGGAATAATTCATGTTCTTAAATTTTTTTTTATAACTAACCGTTTTCAAGTTATCAACAGTTGAAAAAAATGGCTAATTTTTTAATCAAATGACCATATTATTCTTAAAAATTATAGTACAGTAATAAAAAAGAAATAATTTTAAAGGTAATAAAACTAGCTTTCAAATGATATAAGGGCGATTAAAATGCGATAATTTTCCAAAAAACTGTATCACTTTAAAAAAAGCAAAAAAAATTGAAAAATTTTGTTTTGCATTAACAATGCTTAAACATTAACAATTTTTTTTTTAATTTCTGTTTTATGTAGTACTAAAGGTCGTTAAAATGATATTAGTGAGTAAACGTTCAGGGATGTAACAACGATTTTAAATCATAGTATCTTAAACTATGAAATGGAAATTATAATAATTATTAAATATTTTATTTATTAATTTGGGCTACAATAACAAATAAAAATTTATATAAAAATTTGCACAAGTCAGTCTTGCATTGTTAAAATCTCATGTTTAAAATTACATTATTTTTATTTATTTTCAATAGTGACAATTGTAATTTTATATTATTTTCTGCGATTTTTAATTATCTTCATTCTTTTGGTAGAATTTTCAAAAATTTCAATTATATATCTGAAATTTCAATTATTATTTTCATCAATTTTCGATTATTTCTACGTTTTTTTTAATTATTCTCTTTAATTAAAATTTTTAAGCAGTTTTTTAATTATTTTCTTTTTTTAAACATATATTCTATGATTTTTTCAATTATTTCTCTTCAATTTTATTTACTGTTTTCAATCTATCATATTTAAATTTTTTTCTTCGTAAATTTCAATTTTTTTCTCAATCCTAAGTTACTTTGGGCATATTTCAATTATTTTTTTCAATGTTAAATTAATTTTATCATTTTTTAATTATTTTTCTCGATTGTTAATTATTATTCTCATTTCTTAAAATTATTTTCTTAAATTTTTAAGTACTTTTCTAAAATTTCTATTATTTTCTTTGATTTCTAATTATTTTCATTTGTCCTCATAATTTCTAAATTTTTTTTATTAATTAGCGTAAATTTAATTTATTTTCAGCTTTCTTTAATTTTTTTCTCCAATTTTTAGTTATTATCATTTTTTTTCAATTGATTTCATAAGATCTTCATATATTTTTCTAAAATTTCAATTATTTTAATTTTATTTAAAAAAAATTTTGTTTTTTTAAATTATTTTACTCAAATGTGATTAATTTTTACAACTTATCATTGCTTGTACTTTATTACAATTATTTTCTTCAGATTTTAAATTTTAAAATCAATTTTCAATTATTTTCAAAATTTTATATACTTCAATTTTCATTTTTTTTCATTTCTTCTATAATTTCTAAAATTTTTAAATATTTATCTAAGATTTCAATTATTTCATTCAATTTTCAATTATTTATATGAGTTTTTATATCATTTTCTTCAATTTTCAATTACTTTTGTTCTTTTTTTGTAATTTCCAAAAAGTTTTTAATTATTTCTGTTTAATTAAAAATGATTCTGTTCTATTTTAAATTATGTTTATCTTGTTTCATTTACTTTCTCTATTTTTTAATTATTTTCTGTTTTCTTTTAATGAACTTCTGAGAATTTTAAGTATTTTTCTAAAATATTCTTTAACTTAACTTTATTTAAAATATATTATGTAGTTTCTTGAATTATTTTCTCAAATTTTAATTATTTTTTTTTTCAATTTTATACTATTTATCTCAATTGCCAATCATTTTTTTCAAATTTTCAATTATTGTCCCTAATTTTTCATTATTCAATTTCTTTCAATTTTTTTCAATTTATTTTTAAGATTTTCAAGTAATCTCAAATTTAAATTATTTTCTTTATTTTTAAAACATTTATATGATTTTTAGGGTTTTGTGGTTCGGGACCGAAACCCTTATAGTGAGACTTTGTCGTCCGTCCGTCCTTCCGTCCGTCGTTCACAGCCAATAGCTGTCAATTTTAGGTTGTGAGCGAGAGAGCGGGAGATAGTGATAGACAGAGATACGTATGTTACCGATGAAGTTACCGCAAATTACGTAAGTTACCGAGAGTTACGTAGGTTACCGTTGAAGTTACGTAGGTAACAGTGAGTTACGTAAGTTACCGAGAGTTACGTAGGTTACAGTGAGTTACGTAAGTTACCGAGAGTTACGTAGGTTACAGTGAGTTACGTAAGTTACCGAGAGTTACGTAGGTTACAGTGAGTTACGTAAGTTACCGTAAGAATTACCGCGAGTTACGTAAGTTACCGTGAGTTATGTTGGTTACAGTGAGTTACGTAAGTTACCGTAAGAATTACCGCGAGTTACGTAAGTTAAGTCAAAGTTACCGTGAGTTACGTAAGTTACCGAGAGTTACGTAGGTTACAGTGAGTTACGTAAGTTACCGTAAGAATTCCCGCGAGTTACGTAAGAATTACCGCGAGTTACGTAAGTTACCGCGAGTTACGTAAGTTAAGGTAAGTTACGATATTGAAACCTTTATCGTCCGTCTGTCCTTTCGTCGTTCACAGCCAATAGCTGTCAATTTGCGGTTGTGTGTGAAAGAGAGAGGGAAATAGTGAAAGACAGAGACAGAGATTATCGATAAAAAAGTTTTTCTGGTAGTGTATGAGAGAGAAATAGAGATTAAGAGAAAGCCACGAAATCCTCGATTATAGGCGCATTGTGCCTGCTTTCTGTGCTGTTTATTTAAATTAATTTCCCCAATTTTTATTTGATTTCATTCTTTTTTTCAATTAATTTGCAAAATTTGCTATTATTTTTTGCAATTTTTTTTTATTCTAAAATTTTATTAATTTTGTCCTAAATAAAAGGTTTATCAGGATTGACTGAGAGCCTCCTGAGCTTAAGGGTCCCGGGGCACTGCCCCACATTGCCCCTTAATAGTTACGCCACTGAATATGAGTAAACTAATGTAAAATCCCACGAAACCTGTCGTTTTTAAAAAAAATTGACAGCTTTCTTGACAGCTGGCAGCTGTCAAAACTTAATTTTGACATCGGATTCGTGTTCAGCACCTCCAAAACCATAAATATACGTATCGTCAAAGAAAAAGATTAATAAAAAAAAAGTTATCACATAAAATGTAAAAAAGTGCACGAATCCTATGCAACACCTAAACTGTTTTTTTTTCTGGAATGACTAAGCATGTGTTTCTGCAGTTCCTATTAGGTAGTTCAAGTTCGGTGGGGGAAAATCCAATATGGAGGATACTGGAGCACAACTTTGCATGGAAGCCAATTTGGGACGAAATCAGTTTTTTTAAAATAACTTTTTAAAAACAAATTTTTGAACCTATGTTTATTAGCAAATTATTTTTCTTTTATCGAAAGCTATTTTTTAAAACAATAAAAATTGATATAACAATTTTATTAAATTTTATTATTTTAAAAAATAGCTTTCGATAAAAGAAAAATAATTTGCTAATAAACATAGGTTCAAAAATTTGTTTTTAAAAAGTTATTTTTAAATAACTGATTTTGCTCCATTGACTACAATGCATTTTTAGGCCCCAGCAAGCGGCCATCTTGAATTTTTCCCCACCGAACTTGAACTACCTTATTTTCTTGCAGACGCAAAATTTAAACATTTTTTTACGTGGCATGGACCAGCATGTGCCGCTGCAGGTGCTGTTTGCGTCTAAAACTTTTCTCGCAGAGGGAGCATTGAAACTGTTTTTCCGTAGAATGGATCAGCATGTGTTGCTGCATGGAACCTTTGCGGCCAAAATTCTTGTCGCAGAAGGAACACTTGAAATTTTTTTCCGTGGAATGGGTCGGCATGTGTTGCTGCAGCTGACTTTTTCTTTTAAAACTCTTCTCGCAGAGAGAACACTTGAACTTTTTTTCCGCGGTATGGCTTAGCATGTGCTGCTGCAGGCAATCTTTGCGTCCAAAATCCTTGTCGCACAGGGAACACTTTAACAGTCTTTCCGTGGAATGGCTAAGCATGTGTTTCTGTAGGTCATGTTTGCGTTTTAAACCCTTCTCGCAGACGGAACACTTAAACTTTTTTTCTGTGGAATGGCTCAGCATGTGTTGCTGCAGATATTCTTTGCATCCAAAAGTCTTCTTACAAATTTTGCAGGTCTGCTTCTCTTCAGAATGTACTGTCATTAAGTGGAACCTGAATAATGAAAATTTAATAATATAAATTTAGAAATATTTTATAATATAAGAAAATAGTTGAAAGAGGTGTGAAAAAATTAATAAATTCGTAACAACAGAGAGAAACTGTAACAATAATAAAAATAATGATTTAAAAATAATTGAAAACGGGTGTAAGAAATTTAAAAGTTCATGACAATAAAAAAAATTGAAGAAAATAATTACAATTTGTAAAAAATAATCCTAAAATGGCAAAAATAACAAAAATATGAGAAAAATAATTGGAAAATAACAAAAATAATTGATTAATGACAAAAGTAATTGAAATTTGAAGAAAATAATTGAAAAATAACGAAAGTGAATTAAACTTGTGAAGAAAATTTGGATATTCCTGACAATAATTTGAAAATTGAAGAACGCAATTGAAATTAAAAAAAAATAATTGAAAAGTTTCAAAAATAATTAAAATTACAAGAAGATAATTGAACGATAACAAAAATAATTGTAATTTAAAAAAAATAATTGATAACTGGTGCATAAAATTAAAAATTTAAAGACTATATTTGAAAAATTGACCAGACAATTGAAATCTTAAGAAACTGGTTGAATAATGACATAAATAATTGAAAGCTGGTGAATAAATAAAAAATTTATAGAGAATAATTGAAGAAAATAATTGAAATTTGTAGAAAATAATAGAAAACTAATATAAAAAATTTAAAAATTCATGGCAATAAAAATTTATTTATTTATTCATTTACGGGCAAAAGCCCATTACAATATAAAATTTAAAAATTTATTTCAAGTAACAATAACATTAAAATTTGATATAACAAAAATAATTACTATATTTAATATTAATAGGTCACATTCAATAATTTGAATAAAATAATAATTGAAATTTGTAAAAAAAAATTCTAAAATTGCAAAAATAATAGAAATATGAAGAAAATAATCATAAAATGACAAAAGTATTTGAATAATGACTAAAGTAATTAAAATTTGAAGAAAATTATTGAAACTTAACAAAAGTAGAATAGAAACTGGTGCTGAATACCTATTTAAATATTCCTGGTAATAATTTAAAGATAGAAAAAAAATTGAAATGTTGAGAAAATAATTGAAAAATGACAGAAGTAAATGAAAACTTGTGTAATAAATTTAAATATTCACGACAATAATTTAAAGATTGAAGAGAATAATTGATATTTGAAAAAATTAAATTCAGAAACGCAACCTTTCCGGAAGTTTTCAAACTTGCAGCAAACTTGATGAAAGTTTCGGAACTTCAAAAATGGTTAAAAAAGTTACAGAATAATCTAAACTGTATTTAATTTTTTAATTTTTTTCAACATTATTATGACATTATTTTGTCATTACTTTCAAAAATTTCAATTATTTATCCGATATTGCAATTATTTTCATCAATTTTCGTTATTTCTGCGACTTTTTAATTACCTATTCTCTTTAATTAAAATTTTGTAAGTAACTTTGTAATTATTATTTTTTTTTAAACATATATTCTATGATTTTTTCAGTTATTTCTCTTAAATTTTATTGAATGTTTTCAATTTTTCATATTTAAATTATTTTCACCATAATTCAACTTTCTTTCTCAATCTTAAATTATTTTCAGCATATTTCAATTAATTTTTTCAATTTTTAATTAATTTTCTCATTTTTTAATTATTTTTCTCGATTGTGAATTATTATTCTCATGTTCTAAAATTATTTTCTAAGATTTTTAAGTATTTTTCTGAAAATTCAAATATTTTCTTCAATTTCTAATTATTTTCATTTGTTATCAGAATTTCAATTTTTTTCATTAATTATCGTAAATTTCAATTATTTTTAGCTTTCTTCCAGGCTTTTCTCCAATTTTGAATTATTCTCATTTTCTAAAATTATTTTCTAAGATTTTTAAGAATTTTTCTAAAATTTCAATTTTTTTCTTCAATTTTTAATTAACTTTATTTGTTTTCATAATTTCAAAATTTTTTTATTAATTATCGTAAATTTCAATTACTTTTAGCTTATTTCTTCAATTCTTTTCTCGAATTTTTAGTTATTTCCTTTTCTTTTAACTAATTTCTAAGATCTTTATGTATTTTTTTTAAATTCCAATTATTTTTTTTCTTTATAAAAAAAAATTCTGTAGTTTTTTCAATTATCACACTTAAATATTATATACTTTTTTACAACTTATCAATAAGTTGTAAAAAAGTTTTTTTGTAAAAAATAATTTTTTTTCTTTATAAAAAAAAAATTCTGTAGTTTTTTCAATTATCACACTTAAATATCATATACTTTTTTACAACTTATCATTGATAATAATTGATAAAAATTCTGTAGTTTTTTCAATTATCACACTTAAATATCATATACTTTTTTACAACTTATAAATGATAAGTTGTAAAAAAGTATATGATATTTAAGTGTGATAATTGAAAAAACTACAGAATTTCTATCATATTTTGATTATTTTCGGCAAGTTATAAAATTTAAAAATATTTTTCAATTATTTTCCAAAATTTATTTCCTACAATTTTCAATTCTTTATTATCGTAAATTTCAATTATTTTTAGCTTGCTACCAGACTTTTTTCCAATTTTTATTTATTTTCTTTTTTTTAATTGATTTCTAAAATCTTCATGTATTTTTTTCAATTATTTTTTTCTTTATAAAACAAAAATTCTGTAGTTTTTCCAATTATCACTCTTAAATCTCATTTACTTTTTTACAACTTATCATTGTTTGTATCATATTTTACTTATTTTCGGCAAGTTATAAAATTTAAAAACATTTTTTAATTATTTTCCGAAATTTATTTCCTTTAATTTTCAATTCTTTATTATCGTAAATTTCAATTATTTTTAGCTTTCTTCCAGACTTTTCTCCAATTTTTAGTTTTTCTCATTTAATAAAATAAAGTTCTAAAATTTGTTAAGTATTTTTCTCATATTTTTATTATTTTCTTCAATTTTTAATAATTTTTCTTTGTTTTCATAATTTCTAGAAATTTTTTTTAATTATCGTAAATTTAAACTATTTTTAGCATTCTTCCAGTCTTTTCTCCAATTTTTAATAATTCTCATTTTCTAAAATTATTTTCTAAAATTTTTAAGAATTTTTCTAAAATTTCAATTGTTTTCTTCAATTTTTAATTATTTTCATTTATTATCAGAATTTCAAATTTTTTTTTTATTAATTATCGTAAATTTTAATTATTTTTAGTTTTCTTTCAGACTTTTCTCCAATTTTTAGTTTTTCTCATTTTATAAAATAAATTTCTAAATTTTTTAAAGTATTTTTCTCAAATTTCTTTTATTTTCTTCAATTTTTAATTATTTTTCTTTGTTTTCATAATTTCTAGAAATTTTTTTTAATTATCGTAAATTTAAACTATTTTTAGCATTCTTCCAGTCTTTTCTCCAATTTTTAGTTATTCTCATTTTCTAAAATTATTTTCTAAAATTTTTAAGAATTTTTCTAAAATTTCAATTGTTTTCTTCAATTTTTAATTATTTTCATTTATTATCAGAATTTCAAATTTTTTTTATTAATTATCGTAAATTTCAATTATTTTTAGTTTTCTTCCAGACTTTTCTCCAATTTTTAGTTTTTCTCATTTTATAAAATAAATTTCTAAATTTTTTAAAGTATTTTTCTCAAATTTCTTTTATTTTCTTCAATTTTTAATTATTTTTCTTTGTTTTCGTAATTTCCAAAAATTTTTATTAATTATCGTAAATTTCAACTATTTTTAGCATTCTTCCAGTCTTTTCTCTAATTTTTAGAATTATTTTCTTTTTTTTTTAGTTTTTTTCTAAGATCTTCATGTATTTTTTTTAAATTTCAATTATTTTTTTCTTTATTTAAAAAAAAACCTGTAGTTTTTTCAATTATCACACTTAAATGTCATTTTTTTTACAACTTATTATTGTTTGTATCATATTTTAATTATTTCTGTTAAGTTATAAAATTTAAAAACATATTTCAATTATATTCCAAAATTTATTTCCTTCAATTCTCAATTCTATTTATCGTAAATTTCAATTATTTTTAGTTTTCTTTTAGCCTTTTTTCCAATTTTTAGTTTTTCTCATTTTATAAAATAAATTTCGAAAATTTTTTAAGTATCATATTTTAATTATTTTCGCCAAGTTATAAAATTTAAAAACATTTTTCAATTATTTTCCAAAATTGATATCCTTCAATTTTCAATTCTTTACATTTGTTTCATAATTTTACAAATTTTTGACTGTTTATCTGACTTTTCAATTATTTAATTATTCATATTATTTTATATTATTTTCTTCAATTTTCAATTACTTTCGTTATTTTTCTCGTTCTTTTTCATAATTGCCAAAAAGTTTTTACTTATTTCTCTTTAATTAAAACTTGTTCTGCTCAATTTTAAATTATGTTTATCTTTTTTCATTTATTTTCTCTAATTTTTAATTATTTTCTTTTATTTCAATGAACTTCTGAAAGTTTTAAGTATTTTTCTCAAATTTTGTTTAACTTTCCTTTATTTAAAATATTTTATGTAATTTGTTTAATTATTTTCTCAAATTTTAATTTTTTTTAATTTTAATTTATTTATCTCAATTTTTAACCATGTTTTTTCAATTTTCAATTATTTTCTCTAATTTTTCATTATTCAATTTTGTTTTAATTTACTTTTAAGATTCTCAAGTTTATTTTTCTCAAATTTAAATTATTTTCTTTATGTTTAAAACATTTTTATGATTGTTTAAATTACTTTCCCTAATTTTTAATTGATTGCATTATTTTTTTTCAATTAATTTGCAAAATTTTCAATTATTTTGTTTAATTTCAATTATTTTTTGCAATTCTTTTTAATTCTAAAATATTATAAATTTTGTTCTAAATAAATATTTATTTTATTTAGATTAATTGATTTTTAAATATTATATTTAAAATATTTATTTCTTCTTATTAGATAAATATTATTTACCGATTTGTTATATTTATTATTGCATTTTATAATTTTTGAAATGTATGAAAAACTAATCTCGCGCTGGCGCGCTTTTTATTTTGACAGTTTAATAATTTTTTGATTATTGAGTACTTAAATAAATAAATTTAATAAATAATAATTAATTATACCTAATATCTGTTTTGCTCTTGGACTTCTTGCCACAAAGATCACAACTGAAGGGCTGTTCAGTATTATGACTTTCAGAATGTTTTTGCAATCTTTGTTGATTTAGAAAAGCCTTGTCACATTTATTACACTTAAAAGGTCTATCTTGTTCGTGCCAAAGCAGATGATCATCTAAATATCGTTTACTTGTTAAAAGTTTATCACAAAATCTACATTTAAATTGTTTTTCACTTTGCTTTCTCTTTTTTGGCTTCTTTTGTGATGATTCAGTAGTCAAGGGTTTCTTAGAATCAGAAGACAATTGAATCTTCAAAACGGAGGAAAGATTATTCTTTTCCGAGAAATCGGAAGAAAAATTCTTTATTTTCAAGCCAAAATGTTCCTCGTTCGATAAAACTACAGAATGTTTCGCAGGCGGAAGATTTTTTTCTTTAGATGTAAAATCGGGAAGAAGTTTATCGTTTATCGAAAAATCAGGAAGATGCACTTTTTCAGGTAATGAATCAGAGGGAGGTTCTTTTTCAGATAAAGAATCCGGAAGATGTTCCTTTATAAGCAAAGAATCAGAAAGATGTTCATGCTCAAAGAAAGAATCAGAAGCAGCCTCCATTGCAAATTCGTAAGATTTCGATTCTGATGGCGAATGATAAGATTCTTTTTTTAAAGAAGAATACAAAAATTCCGTTTCTGTTGAAGAATCGATAGATATAGAATTTTCGAATTCAATTTCCTGCTTTCCAATTTCTATTTGCATCGCTGCATCAATTTCTTGTAGAGAAAGACCTGACTCAATTTCCTCGGATAAATTTTCCTTAACTTTCTGCGAAATTTCCGGATGAAATGTTTCAGCGCTTAGCGTTGCTAAAAAATTATATTCAGTCAAAATTTGTAAAAAATCGAAATAATCATACGTAAAAAATATTTCTTAAAATCCAATTTAAAAAATCAAAATTATACAATTTAAAAGTCAATACACCGAATTTTATCAATCTAAAAATGTAAAATTCAAGTAACTTTTTTCCACTTTTCCAGATTTTACATAACTCAAAACAAATTTTTCAAGTTTTCCAGTTTTTCAAGTTTATACATAACAGTAAAACCAACTTTTAATAATCCTAAAATTATTCTTATTTTTTTTTTTGGCAAACAACTAAACTATAATATTTACAACTTTCCATGAAAATATTGAATGATAAAGATTTTATTTCATTTTTAGAAGAAATTCCGTTTAGAATACCTTCGTTTCTCAAATTTTCGAAATTCAATTCATTGATATTGTGATAAGAAAGACCATCTTCCGTGTCATTTTCGCTCTTCACACAATCATAACCAGAATTATCGGCAATTGGAATTGCTGCCTGAAAGATAATATATAATTAGAACAAGATGTTTTTCTGATTATGTTTTTTTTTGCATTATTTACCTTCATCTTTACTTTGTACTTTAACAAGAGTCCAATATTCACAATGTCATTGTCGTTTAAACGAACTACGGAGCTGGATAAATATTTTTTACCATTAATTTTTAGCACACTCCACGAACTCTATAAAATTAAATAGAATCTCTATTAATTCCTGGCCGAAACGTAGACATTAATAAACGTTTAAATAATAGTTAAATCAAAAATAGTTTCAAAAATCCAAAATATTGTGAAGAAAAACAGAAAAGGGTTTAAAGATCATAAAAAATCATATCATAAAAAAGTTTTTTTTAGAAAACCAATTAAAAGTATTAAAATAACAAACAGAAAAATTAGTAAACATTAATTCTTACCTTTAAAACTTCAACGAATAAACCGTTTGGTTTGTTATGAAAAATACAGTGATTATATTCAACTGTTGGAGCGTACAGAATAAAATCGTTGGAATCCATTTGACCGAAAGAATACTAAAAAAATAATAATAATTGTTATAATAATGTTAATAACAATTTAATGGTAAGTATCAAAATAGTATATAGGTATAGTAAGAATAGTAAAATAAGAGTAACATTTTTTCTATTAAAAATGTTAAGTCAAATATAATGACAAGAAAATAGCCAGTTTTCCTTTATATTAATAAACAAAATATTAAACTTTTATCGTAATTATTCTAAATTGGTTTACTTTAATAACAAATTTTGTTTGAATTAATGATCATAACTTAATAATAAAAGATGAATAATGAATAAAACATCTAAAAAATACGAATTACCGATTTTAGTTGAGTCAAAAATATCGCTTCGTAGGCATAAGCCCCATTTTCCTTTAATCTTTCTAATGTAACTTCCATTATGATTTTAGTAAAATACCTGAAAATAAAATAACAAATTAAATTATATACATATTTATTTAAAAATTGTCTCAAATTGGCCGAAATTGGCAATTGTTTCTGAAGAGGGTTGTTTAGAAATAGAATGCCCCACATATAAACATAATAATTATATATATACGTATTATCTCATCTTACATCATGCACTGTAATGACTAACTTTTGTATCATAATGCATGACAATAACTACATGTGTTTCAGAAGATGCATTACAATAATAAACTTTTGTGCATCATAAGATGCATTATACAATGACTATCTTTTGTGCTTCATATTAAGATGCATTACAATGACTACACTAATTTTTGTCCATCATAACACAGATAATAATACGAAGGTAAATAAATAAGGCATTTATACCTCCTGATTATTATCTGTGTTATGATGGACAAAAATTAGTGTAGTCATTGTAATGCATCTTAATATGAAGCACAAAAGATAGTCATTGTATAATGCATCTTATGATGCACAAAAGTTAGTTATTGTAATGCATCTTCTGAAACACATGTAGTTATTGTCATGCATTATGATACAAAAGTTAGTCATTATAGTGCATGATGTACGATGAGATTATACGTATATATATAATTATTATGTTTATATGTGTAAAAAGCAGTTTTTGTATACTATGATCAATTTTTGTGTCTATGACGACCAACTTTTGTGCTTCTGAAGATGCATTATAAATAAAATTTTCGAAATTAATTGGACTAAAGTTAAATTATTATTAAAATATGCATTATATATAATGCATCTTCAGAAGCACAAAAGTTGATCGTCGTAGATACGAAAATTGATCATAGTATACAAAAACTGCTTTTTACACATATAAACATAATAATTATATATATACGTATAATCTCATCTTACATCATGCACTATAATGACTTATTTTTGTATCATAATGCATGACAATAACTACATGTGCTTCAGAAGATGTATTACAATAACTTACTTTTGTGCATCATAAGATGCATTACACAATGAACATAGTAGAAAACTTCTAATTAATAGTGAAATACCACTAATTCAGACTTAGAGAGCAGTTTACTTACAATAAATCGTCCACCATGTTGAATCCGCGATTAAATTAAAAAAAAATGTTTTTTAAGAAGATTAGTTCAGCACAACGTACAAAATATATTTAGTGAACCATAATTATCTATAAACAATATTTAGTTAGTCTATAAACAATTTATAAACAAATAAATAAAGAGATTTGTTTTCTTTGTCTTTTTTACAAAAAAAAAAAGAATTTGATTAATCATCTGTTTATAAATTGTTTATAGACTAACTGCATATTGTAAACAGATAATAATAAGCATTCCTTTTAACCTCTATTTATTTTTTCAAAATTAGATACGAATAGCACATCATTAATATTAAAACTAAACAATTTGTAAGATATACTAAACAGTTCAGTTGGAAATACTAAGATTCTATTATACAATGATTTTTAGTATGTCGAACTATCTACTTAGTAACATATTTAGAGATAGGAACTTTGTGCTTTTTTAATAGGTCTAATTATGTTAAAATAAAATGCCTAATTGTGCTGAAATTATGCTTTTATTGGCTATCATATGTGCTTTAAATGTGCTACTTAATTTTAAGGCAATTTGCTTGTTTCAACCAAAATGATGTACGGAAGATTAGTAGTTATTGAAATTTTAACACTCCAGTTTATTTATATATAGAAAAATTGATTCATTTTTAGTCTAAATTATACTTTGAGGTATTAAAATTATTTTTTCTATAATACTCGTCGTTTCTGTCTAGTAGGGTGGTTCAAAAAATGAAAAATTTGAAATGTGGTTTAAAGGCGCTCGAGAGTTGACTACAAATAAAAGAAAGAAATTTACCCCTATTTTTTTTAATTTGATCCAACAATATTGAGTGGTACCGTCACTTTTTCTCATAAGAAATACAAGGAAAAATTGTATTTCTTTAAGAAAATTGCGAAAAATTGTTTTTAATTTTATCGAAAAAGGTTCAGAAGTTTATGAGACCTCGACAAATGTTCAAAATTGAAGAAACTGTCGATTATTATTATTTTTTTGCAAATAAATACTCTCTAGGAGTGCCTTAAAGAACAAATAAACACAAATTCAGCATTTATAAGTAAATAAGTCTAAAATATTATTTTCTTATGTCATTTTTTTTATAATTTTTTTTACTTAACAAAATACAAGGCTTGCTACATTTTTAAATTCATTTTTAATTGTTTAAACAATAGTTATCATATTTTTTACTTTAATTAAATAGGTATTTTAAAAGCTTACAACTTTTTAAATAGCGAAGGGAAAACAGTTTAGGTAATTGATTTAATTTAATTGATTGTTTAAACTCAAATTTTTATTAAATTCAGCTGGAATTATCTAGTCTTTTGAAATTTTCATTGAAGAACTAAAAAAAAGTTATTGATTCATAATTCGCAATCTACATTCCATTGTTTAAACAATTTATTTTTCTTATATTTTCGAAATTAAATAATTTTTTTAATAGCTGGCGATTCTTTAGTAACGATTGACAGAAAATTTTTTGATGAAATTTTTTGTTTATTTGTTTAAACAATTTGAAATGTTTAAAATAAAATTTTATTTAATTCTCCTAGAAGCATTTCATTTTTTGCTTTCTTCATTAAAGAAATACCAAAAATTTTTTCGTCTGCAATTTTCAAGACTTTAATTATTTAGACAATTTATATTTGTGTAAACAATTTATTTTTCTCATATTTTTGTATCGAAACCGACAAATCGCAAGAATGAGATAGAAAAGGCAGACATATTTATGTATGTCCTTTTCTATCTCACTCCTTATGATTTCAAATTTTCATTCTGCTAAGGCCCTTTTATATTCTTTTATGCGAATCTGCTTCAAAACATAAACAACGGAAATTTCCTGAAATTTTTATATGACTATTTCGTTAATAATCAATATAAATTTATACGAATTGTGCTAAATATGTGCTGAATATATGCTGAAAATCGCTAATTATACGGCACAATTACCCGAACAAAATTATGCTGCTTAAATGACAAAATTGTGCTTTTTTGTGTTGATTTAATTTAAAGAAATTTCTATTTGAAAACATGTTTTATATGGTTTTTAGACGTTTTATAACATTTAAAAATTTTCGAGCAAAATTGTGCTGATATGCTAAAGCACAAAGTTCCTATCTCTAAACATATTATAAAAATAAGAACTAAACAGTATGATCTCTCTCACTAGTTAGCGTAGTAACTCTGACTATTCTTTTAGTTATACAAACTGGTTATTTAGTTAGTCCGGATATGTGTTTTTAACTATTTCTGTCTAGTAAGACTCACTAAGCCTTTTTTCTCAGTAGATTTATAAACTTAGAAAGTTCGAAAATTGTAATTAGAACGAAAGTTAGGACAATTCTTCAAAAGAATTGAAAACCCAAAATTTTTTAGATTAGGTACGGACTTTTCATTAGATTACTTCTAATCATTTTGCATTCATTTTTTTGTTCCTTATAACATATTCGGTTAAAAAAAAAAAAAAAATTATGAAAATCAATTTTAAATGAAACCTTATAAATATGTATTTATGAATACATATTTATGTATTTATTAAATATGTATTTATTTATTTATATTGAATGTTTTTGTTCCATTTCTTAATGAATTTAATTGATAATGAAGAAAATCTTTTACAGTTATAAAGGGCAGATTTATAAGGTGTAAATTAAAGAAAAATTTTTAAATTTGGATAAAAAATGGTGATATTTTGAGGTATTTACATCAGTTCAAATTCTTTTGAAAAATTGACATATCTTCCGTTCTAGTTAAAGCTTTTGGAATCTTTCTAAGTTTATAAACCAAACTTGGCTTATCAGCAGGGGCAAACAAAAATGAAAAATGCGATTAATAACATAATTAATGGCAACTTTTTTTCTATAAAAGTTGTCTAGTTTATATGTCACATTTTTCTATAAGGATTTTAGTTTACAATATTGATAAATTCAAAAAAAGAAACGCGATAACAATTTCAATACTTAAGTTGTGCATTTCGAGCACCTTGCGAAATTATGTGATAAAAAATTCTAAATTACGTATAATTACCATTATTTAAAAGAAACAATTATTCAGAGTGCAATTTAATTGCTAAAATAACGAAACTATGTGATAAACAATTATAAATTACGTATAATTACCATTATTTAAAAGAAACAATTAGAGTGCAATTTAATTGCTAAAATAACTCCTAATTTATACTGATAGCCTCAGTATTTCGTTTAGTTTGATTTCGACAGTTAAATTAAGTCAGTTTTTAACACAAATTCAACAGTTAGAAAAATTTACTTTTTTTTCCAACACTGCAAATTATTACTTAATACATTTTTATCCGAATATAATTTTTAATGCTTTTAAATAATTGAAAATGTTGAATGCAATTTATAAAGTGATATTGCCAGGAATAAATTTGGCTGCTTGTCGGTTGCTATTGACGAATTAAAAAGTACTGTCGGGAAAAAGGATTCCAAAATATTAGAATTTTTAATTCTTTTCAATGTTGGCCTTCTTGCTGGGTAGCTGTGAATCACAAAAACTACTTAGCAACTCCAAGTGTCATGAAAGTGGTCATTGTTCTCATAAATAGCAAAAAAAAATATATTTTATGAATATCCTTTTGTACTTAAATAAATAAATTAAAAAATAAATAAAATGTCATAACAATGATGGTAGCAATAATAGCAAGCAAATTATGAGTCTTTTTAATAAGTCTAGCACTTGCCACCTTTTGACATTACATCTAATTGAATTAAAACAAACTTTTTTCTACCTTTACCAACTTATGCTGGTCATTTTTCACATTTACCCATTTTACTTGGTAAATGTGAGGATTTTTTAAATTGAATAGAAGTAAAGAATCTTGAATTCATTTTAAAAAATTTGACCAAAAAAATGTAAATGTCAAATTTGTTAAAAATTTAATATCCTACAAAAAAGGTCCTATAGAGACAATCGCTTAGATTAATATTTCTTGAGATACTAGAATATAATTTTAAATGTTATTTTTTCAGATTATTTATCATCCAAAATCGAAGCTTGGCTCAAATTTGGAAACTTAATTTCGAGAAACTTCCTGTATATGGATTGAAACAATAATAAAAACTGTAAAAAAGAAATTTTATGATTTTATAATTAAATTTAACTATTTGACCTACTCTCCTTTATAAATAGTCAAGTCCCATGTTGGCGTAAAAGCGTCAGTGAAGAGCGAAAATCATACGCTAGTAAAGTAGTAAAATCGTGATTAAATAAAAATATAATTTATAAAAGGGAACAGATTATAGCTATGGTTGAAAAGTGACCGTCACATGTCGGCACTGGGCACTGGGAGCAAAAAAGAATTAAAAATTTAACAGAAAAATAACGGGATAAGATATCAGTGGCGGCTAAAACGAGATACAAATATATTCGGTTTTTTTTATTTAAAAATAATTTTGTGGTTATTTAAAAATCTAATCTTAAAAGATCAAGAAATTAATTTTAAAACACAAAAATAATTGAAAAAGAAGACAATATTATAAAATTGAAAACATTTGTTTCGTACATAAAAAAACAAAAATAATTGAAATTTTTAGGCTACAAGTTGGAGATTGATGGAAATAACCGAAAATATAAGAAAATTATTTAAATATAGTAAAAACAATTTTAATTGAAGATTAATTAATTATTAACAAACATAATTGCAAAATTTATATTTCATGAAACAATTCAAAAAACTAATTGAGAGCATAAGAAAAACATCGGAAATTGAAGAAAATTATTTTAAAAATTACAAGTGTTATTGAAAATAAAGGCAATTCTCTTGAATCGAACAAAGTAAATGTAAATTGAAGAAAATAAATGAAAAATACTGCATTTAATTTTAAAATCACGAAAAAATTTTAATCAAAAACAAAAATTTCTACATTTTGAAAAATAGTTGAAAATTGAAGATGTTTAATAAAAATGCCGAAAATAGTTGGAAGAAAAATAATCGAAAATTAAGAAGAACTCATTAAAAATGAGAAAGATAACTGAAGTTGTAGACAATAATTAGAATTGAAAAAGTAAATTTTGATTTGAAGAAATTCGGGTAATATTGAAGAAAAAGGACTTTTTCGAAGTATCAAAAATTCATAAAAGTCCTTCTTCTGCAAAATTACCGAAATTTGTTATTAAATGATAAAAATATTTAAAAATTTACAAGCTAATACAAGTTAAATTTATAGAAAATAATTGCAAAAGAAGAAACTTATTTTTAAATATAAAAAATAATTAAAATCCAGACCTAATAGTTTTAAATTAAAGAAAGAAATGGGAAACGAAGAAAAATGAAAATGAATTTAAAAATAGGAAAAATGATTGAACTTGAAGACAATACTTTAAATTTAAAAAAGGAACCAAAATTCCGAAAGAAATTAAAGACAAGATTAAAAATCAAAAATTGGAATTAAAATTTGAAGAAAACAATTTTATTATGACTAAACTAACTGAAAAATGTAGAAAAGAATTTTAAAAAGAAGGTAATTAAGTAGTGACAAAAAATTAAATTGAAAAATACAATTTCAAAAGAGAAGAAAAAATAAAGTATTGAAGAAATTAATTTTAAAATAACAAATAAAATAAAAAATTATTGATTACAAGTTAAATTCCAGAAAATAACAAAAAATGAAAGAAAATCTTTAAAAACAACTCTTTTTAAATTTAAAAAGGAGAAAAATAATTAAAATAGAAATAATAATTTAATTTCAAAAATATTTTAATAAATTGAATACATTAACTTAAAAGCGACAAAAATAAATAAAGTTTTTAGGTTACCTAAGAAAAGAGAAGATATTTTTGAAAAATTAAGAAAAATATTGATGAAATTGATAAAAAAAATAAAAGAAATTATCAATTGTTAGAAAATATAAAATACTACGAATATAAGATTAATAAGAACTAAAATTCTAAATAAAATACTGTAAAATTAAGAAAATCTTTAAAAAAAATAATTGAAAATTAAAGAAAAATATTCTAAAATACATTAAGAATGCATTTGAAATTTTAGAATCACCTGGAAAACAATTGAAATTGTTCAAACAATACTTTAAAATCGCTGAAAATAAAATGTTTCAAATTTGAAAAATTAAAAAATAATCTTAAATTGAATAAAATAATTGAATATTTAAGACAATACGTGAAAATTAAAGACAGAAACTGGAATTTGAAGAAACTCGTGAAAAAATATCAAACATAATTGAAAATTGTTCGTTTCCAGTTAAAATTGAAGAAAATAATTGAATGAAGAAGAAATATAATAAAAATGACAAAAGTAATTGAAATTGATTACAACAGTTTATAACTGAATACTTGAAAAAGGTAAACTATCATTTTGAAATGACAAGAAAAATTTAAATTTAAGAAATTCATTGGAAAACACAAAAATAATTAAAATTCAAGATTATATTATAAAATTGAAGAATTCCGTTTGACAAAAAATATCAAAAATAATTAAAAAGTATAGGCTACAAGTAGAAAATTGAAGGAAAAACCGAGAATTAAAGGAAATTATTTTAAAATGGGAAAAACAATTCGAATTGATGACTATAATTAATTATTAACAAACATAATTGCAAAATTTTAATTTTAATTAAAAATTCAAAAAATAAATAATTGAAAGCAGAAGAAAATTACCGAAAATTGTAGAAAATTAGTTTCAAAATTAAAAGTCTAATTGAAACTAAAGTAAATTAAACAAAGTAATTGAAAATCGAAGAAAGAAAATTAAAAACATCACAATTAATTTAAAAATAAGGAAAAAATTTGAATTGAAGACAAAAATTTATAAAATGTGAAAAATAATTAAGAATTGAAGGCATTCAATAAGAATGCCAAATAGAATTGGAAGAAGAATAATCGGAAATTGAAAAGAAACATTGTAAAATAAGAAAAATAATTCTAATTGAAGACAATAATTTAGAATTGTAAAAGAAATTTTTATTTGAAGAAATTCAGGATAAAATGATCAATATAATTAAAAAATATAAGTTACGAGTTAAATTTGTAGAAAATAATTAAAGAAACTCATATAAAAATAGAAAAAGTAATTGAAATTGTAAACAAAATAGATTTAAAGTAAAGAAAAATATGAGAAATAAAGAAAATAATTGAAAAACGAAGAAATTGCATTTAAACATACTTTTAAAAAATTGATATTTCAAAACAGTGCTTAAAAAATGACAAGAACAATTGAATTTTAAGGATTAAAATTATAAATTGATGATATTCCTGGAAAAATAATTGAAAATTAAAGACTATAAGATAAAATATGCGAAAATGAAAAAAAAAATTGAAATTGAAGGCAATAGTTTTTTCAAGAAGGAGCCAAAATTCCTGATGAAATTTAAGGCAAGAGTAAAAATAAATATTTGTAATTGAAATTTTAAGAAAATAGTTTGACTATGACTAAAAAAATTGTAAATTAAAGAAACTATAGTTTTAAACAGAAGGTAATTAAGTAATGATAAAAAAAAATAAAATTAAAAACAAAATGGAAGAAAAAAATTGAAAATTTATTGAGGAAATTTACTAGAAAATGACAAATATAATTCAAAATTGTTGATTGCAAATTAAATTTCAGAAAATCTTTATAAAATTTTGATTTGAATTTAAGTTTGGGCAGAGTTAAATCAATATAACAAAATTTTTAGATTTAAATTTTTAAATAATAATATAGTAACAATAATAGTTATAAACATAATAATAATTTAAATAAACATATGAAGAATAAAAAAAATTCTTATTTACTTTCATTCATCAAGTTGTATATTCCTCCTTGTAAGAAGGAAAATTTCCTTAATATTTTTTTTAATAATAATAATAATAATAATAATAACAAATTAAATGAACATGTGATTAAAACATTAATTGACTTTCATTCATTAAATTGTATTTCTCTAGAAGTAGGCAACTTTTCTTAACAGATCAAGATTCAATCTTCATAACCTTTAAATTATCTTGTTTAAAAAAATATACATTTTCATAATACTTTTTATCTTAACACATAAATTTTGAAGAAAATGTATACATACAAATTAACGAATGTAATATTCAAATTAGTTTATTAGATTTTTAAAAATTCCCGCTAATTTATGAAATTATTATCGCCATACCTTTCTGTTTTTGTTAAACTTCAGAAATGGAGGTTATGTACCCGGATTTTTTGTGAAATGTTATACATAATACTTAGTATGTACAAGTTTTGAGACACGTTTTTAGTAATTCTTTTTTCATTGACTGACGAAACAATTCATTTCTCTTATTTAGATAATTTAGACACTCCGAATATTTTATCCGGCTAATAGCCGGACGAATTTTTTCTCACAATTTCATCTGTCTAGACGCACGTATAGTCGCATTGAATAAGAAATGTAAAGAAAACCTGTAACCACTGGCAGTATTTCTTTCTTCTATATATCCTAAAATTACGTTTTAATCAATTTTCAATACTTTTTCTCCAATAGTAGCTTATTTAGACTTATTGTTTATATTCAGTCAGTGTTGGGCAAGTAAATTTTGCTGAAAATCACAAGCGTAGAATAAATATTATAGAAAGGAGAAAGGATGCAAATTTTAGAAAGGCTTCAATTCCAGGGATGTGAAGTTACGCGAGACTTATGGTTTTTGATGTAAATTTCGTAAAATATAATTTGCGTAAGAAACTTGTAAAAAATATTTTGAACAACTGTTTCTTAAGGTCAATTTACACATACGGAAAAAAAAATTTATTTGTTTTTTTGCATTGGAGTAAGGAAGACAGACTGTGCATCTGTCCCTTTTACTCCAATGTAAAAAAAAAAAATAAAAACTTTTTTTACCGAAGGTGTAAATAGACCTTTAGGGTGAAATCACATGGATACGTCAAACGTTGCGTCCAGATGCGTCGTAATGAGAGTGAGGGAGACAAATATATATATACGTCTTTCTCTTTCTCATTACGACGCAACGTTTGATTTCACCCTCAGGTAAAATTAAGTTTATGAAAAATAGATATTGTTATGATCAAATGATAAATGTCAGCTATTGTATGTGTTAATTTAGCCAATTTTAACAAAAATATTTTTAAAAATATATTTTTGAATATTTCTTTATTGCCCATTCTTTATGAAGACTTAGGGTGAAGTCCCATGATTGCGTTTTGTCGTCCGTTTTGTAACTAGACCATTAGTGCGAAAGTGACAACAGTATACATATCTGCATCTCTTTCGCACTCATGGTCTAGTTACAAAACGTGCGTTGTAACGCAATCATGGGACTGCACCCTTAATTTTTTTACTTTTTTACTTATATTTACATTTCATAAGATAAATTAAAAGTTCGGAGATTTAAGAGTTCGGTGATTTCAAAGCTCGGACAGATGCAAATTCGGATAAATGTTGGTTCGGTAATTTTAAAGTTTGGACAAAATGCAAATTCGGAGATTTAGAAGTTCTGACAGTTGCAAATTTGGGGAGTTGAATATTCTGTTAAATTTTCTGTGACGCTCGCAATACCTCGTCAAATGTTTATGTGCAATTTTTGAACATTTTTCCACACTCTAAATTGCAGAAAATTCCTTCGCAGGAACGCGCACATGATTAATAATCACTGTGTTACAAAATTTAAACAAGTAAAAAACTTTATATTGGAGCCAGTGGAAGTTGTAGAAAATAAAAAATTAAAATGAATGGTATATATTAAATCTTTGATACACTTTCAAAATCTTGTTTTAGAGCCAAAAAACCGTTTTCAGGTAGATTCACGTACGTCATACCTCGATACATCGACATTTTTTATCCGAATATTAAAAAGTTTTTTTTTTATTTAAACTTTATTATCAGCCCTATGAAACTGTATAAGATTTTCTTCATTGTCATTAAAATTCATTGGATATGGACCGAAAACCATCAAAAAATTTGATTTTTTCATTGCTTTTTCAACTTTGAGACAAATTTATAGCTCTTATAATTTTTAACACTCAACTGCTAGACTGGGTCTGATAGACCCGGTTTTTAGAGCCACTTTTTCCACTATTTTCAATCTACAGTTCGCTGTAGGAGAGAGCGGAAAAGGTCTACCGGGTCTGTCAGACCCAGTCTAGCAGTTGAGGGTTAAATTATATTTTTTCTCAACGCAAATCGAAAACGTAGTCAATTTGGATAAAATGAACCTTGATTGAATAAAATTTGATGAAAATTGTTAAAACTACAAAGTTAAAAGTGTCATAGTTTTAACAATTTTCATCAAATTTTATTCAATCAAGGGTCATTTTAATCCAAATTGGCTACGTTTTCGATTTACGTTGAGAAAAAATATAATTTAAATATGATAAGAGCTAAAAATTTGTCTCAAAGTTGAAAAATCAATGAAAAAATCAAATTTTTGGATGGTTTTTGGTCCATATTGCGCGGCAATATTGCCAACATTGCACGGCAATGTTGCTGCAAGGTTGCTGCAATATTACGTGCTATTTGGGATACCATTCTTTTTAATTTTTTTATTACCTACAACTTCCACTGGGTCCAATACGAAGTTTTTTTACTTGTTTAAATTTTATAACACAGTGTGTAATTAACCAACTGATTCGGGATTGAGGGCTTTTTCCGGAAAATGAATCCTCATGTGCTTTCTCAATTGACACTTGTACATGAACTTCTCCTGGCACTCGTTGCAAGTAAAGTGTTTCTTCTTGTGTGCATTTAAATAATACACTGATCGGAAATCTTTTCTGCACATTTCGCAGGTATGAGGTTTTTCAGCCGTATGAATTCGTTGATGGTCTTCGCATTTTTTTCGTGTTAAGAACTCTTTCTGGCAAAATTTACACTTAAAAAGTCGTTCTTTGGTATGGAACTTTCTTACATGATTGATCATGCCCTTTGGTGACTTAAAGCATTTGTTACAGTGGGAACACTTGAACTTTTTTTCCGTGGAATGGGTCAGCATGTGTTCCTGCAGGTCCTGTTTGCGACTAAAACCCTTCTTACAGAGGGAACACTTAAACTTTTTTTCCGTGTAATGGACCAGCATGTGTTCCTGCAGATAATCTTTGCGTATAAAACCCTTTTCGCATAGAAAACACTTAAACTGTTTTTCCGTGGAATGGCTCAGCATGTGTCTCTGCAGGTGCTGTTTGCGTTTAAAATCCTTCTCGCAGAGGGAACACTTGAATTTTTTTTCTGTGAAATGGGTCAGCATGTGATTCTTGAGGTCCTGTTTGCGTCTAAAACCCATCTCGCAGAGGGAACACTTGTACTTTTTTTCCCCAGAATGGACCAGCATGTGTTCCTGCAGGCTACTTTTGAGACGAAAATTCTTCTCACAGAGGGAACACTTGAACTTTTTTTTTTCCGTACAATAGTTCAGCATATGTTGCTTGAGGTAAATTTTGCATCTAAAAATCTTCTTACAAGTTTTGCAGGTATGCTTTTCTTCAGAATGTGATGTCAGTATGTGCTGTCTGAATAATGAAAAATGAATAATATAAAATTAATAATATTTTTTAAAAACATTTATTAATTACACAGTCACACAAAAAAAAAGTATTCTTCACATTAAACCAGATCATATTTTTCTTATATATTTTGACCCTCTGAATACGAATTTTCAGTGTAGAAAAGTTTTCATAAAGTGGCTTTTTTTGAAATTGCAAAAATCTGTTTTTAAATTTCAAAACACAGTTTTTCAATTTAAACATATCAAAAAACAAAAATTTTTGTTTCAAAGAGATCCTATTAGGCATTATTAATATAGTTTAATGTGCTGAACACTAATCCGATGTTTAAATAACGCAACAAGTGTGAATTTTGTTGTTATTTGCAAAATAATAGCAAGAATGCTTTAACGGATTTTAATAAATCAGGAGGTCAAAATAAATAAAAAAAATATAGTCTAGTTTAATTTACAGACTACTTTTTTTGTGGGGTTGTGTTATTGAGTGCTTAAATAAACAAATATAATAAATATTAGTTAATTATACCTAATGATTGTTTTATTCTTGAATCTCTTGCCACAAAGATCACAACTGAAGACCTTTTCAGTACCATGATTTTTAGGACGCGTTTGCAACTTTTGTTGATTTATTCTCTTATTCAAGAAAACAGAAGAAAGTTTCTTTATTTTTAAGCAAAGTACTTTGTTGGTCAATGGAAGTAGAGAATGTTTCGTACATAGAAGATTCTTTTCTTTGGATGAAGATTTGGGTAGAAGTTTATCGTCAGCCGAAGAATCAGGAAGATGTACTTTTTCAGGTAAACAATCAGAAAGAGGTTCTTTTTCAGTTAAAGAATCCGAAAGATATTCCTTTTTAAACAAAGAGTCAGAAAGATGTTTGTACTCAAAGGAAGAATAAGAAGCAGCCTCTGTTAAAAATTCGTGAGATTTCGATTCTGATGGCGAATGATAAGGTTCCGGTTTTACTGCTGAAGAATCGAAAGATGAAGAATTTTCAAATTCATTTTCTTCCTTTTCAATTTCGATTTGCATCGCTGCATCAATTTCTTGTAGAGAAAGACCTGGCTCAATCTCCTCGGATAAATTTTCCTTCACTTTTTGCGAAATTTCCGACTTAAATGTTTCAGCGCTTAGCATTGCTAAAAAAAATTGTATCAAAATTTCTAAAAATTTGTTTCCATTTTTTCAAGGTTGTAAACGACAGTAAAATTATTAGTAATTTAGAAGTGTCTTAAAAAAACAGAGGCGCATGAATATTACCTAAAACCCGTTTAGCCTAAAATGCATTCAACCTAAATCTCATTTAACCTAAAATGCATTTAGCCTAAATACCTTTTAACCTTAGTCCCATTTAGCCTAAAATTCATTTAACCTAAAATGCTAAAATGTATTCAGCCTAAATCCCAATTAACCTAAAATGCATTCAACTTAAAACCATAATATAACTTGAATGTCATTTAATCTAAAATCAATTTAACCTAAATCCCATTTAACATAAAATCCATTTAACTATTTTAATTAAGGTTAAATGAGATCTAGGCTGAATGAATTTTAGGTTAAATGAGATTCAGGCTAAACTCATTTTAGGTTGAATGTAATTTAGGCTGAATGAATTTTAGGTTAAATGGAATTTAGGCTGAATGTATTTTAGGTTAAATGGGATTTAGGATAAATGAGACTTAGGTTAAATGAATTTTAGGTTAAATGTGATTTAGGCTGAATACATTTAAGGTTAAATGAGATTTCAGTTAAATGAATTTTAGGCTCAATGCATTTTAGGTTATATGAGTTTTAGGGAATATTCATGCGACTTGTAGAAACATTTCCTTTTAAATATGGAAATACGGTCTTTACGTTTTTGGGGTCGCTCTATAAGATTGCGGGCTCAGATTTCACTTTTATCCATATCAATATGGCGTTTTTTTTAAAATGTACAGAAAAATCAACAAATTTTCGTTTTTTAATCATTATTTCTTACAGAAAACATTTTTTTAATGGATAATAAAGTGGCACAAAATGGCACAAACTGTTGGAAGATTAAAAATATATTTAGTTAATTTATTAAATTCAATATGGCGGAGACAAAATGGCGGATATTGTAAAAAAAGAAGTAAAAATTTAATAACTGTTTGACCAATCTTTAAGTTTTATATTAAAATTAATTAAACTTGGTACACAGGGTTTTTTGGGCCCCAGATCACGAATCTGTTAATAATTTTTCTAAATTTAAAATGGAGGATCTAATATAGCGGACAATATTGTAAAATTTTAGCATAAATTTTTAACTATCAACAAAATTCTAATAATTAAAATCTTTTCATGAAAATATTGAATCATAAAGAATTTATTTCATTTTTAAGAGAAATTTCGTTTAGAATACCTTCATTTCCCAAATTTTCGACATTTGAATCATTGACAATGTGATACGAAGGATCATCTTCCGTGTCATTTTCTTTAATAATAAAATAATCATCAGAATTATCGGCAATTGGAATTGCTGTCTGAAAAATAAAATAAAATTAGAACAAGTTGTTATTATAATTATGTTTTTTTTTTTGCATTAATTACCTTCATCTTTACTTTGTACTTTAGGAAGAGTCCAATATTCACAATGTCATTGTTGTTTAAATGAACTACCGAGTTAGATAGATATTTTTTACCATTAATTATTAACACTCCTGACGAACTCTATATAAAATTAAATATAATCTCTATTAATTCTAGGTCGAATTGCAGACATTAAAAAATTTTCAGTTTAATTTTTTAAGTTAGATCAAAAATATTTTTAAAAAATCAAAAACTTGGCAAAGAATAACAAAAGGTATTTAAAGAAATTAAAAACTACTACAAACAATTTTTTTTTTCGAAAAACAATATTAAATGTATTGAAATAACAACAAAAATTAGTAAAAAAAAAATCTGACCTTTAAAACTTCAACGAATAAACCGTTTGGTTGGTTATGAAAAATACAATGATTATATTCAACTGTTGGAGCGTATAAAATAAAATCGTTGGAAGACTTTTGACCGAAAGAATACTAAAAGATAATAATAATAATTGTTAAAAATAATTCAATTATAAGTATTAAAATAAGATGTTTATAAAATAGTAAAATAATATCAGCGTATTACAATTCTTTTTTTCAATTTTAAAAAATTTTAATCATTTTTCAATTATTTTTCTCGATTGTTAATTATTATTCTCATTTTTTAAATTACTTTGTAAGATTTTGAAGTATTTTTCTAAATTTTCAATTATTTTCTTCAATTCTTAATGATTTTCATTTGTTTTCATAATTTTCAAATTTTTTATATTAATTATCGTAAATTTCAAGTATTTTTAGCTGTCTTCAATTTTCTTCTCCAAATTTTAGATTGTCATTTTTTTTAATGAATTTCTAAGATCTTCATGTAGTTTTTTCATACTTGAATAATTTAAAAAAAAAAAAAAAAATTGTAATTTTTTTAATTATTTCACTCAAATGTGATTATTTTTTTACAATTTATCATTGTCTGTATCATATTTCAATTATTTTCTTCAAGTTCCAAATTTTAAAATCAAATTTCAATTATTGTCTTCAATTTTTCATTATTTTCAGTTAATTTCATAATTTCCAAAGAAATGTTATTAATCATCTTAAATTTCCAGTTTATTTCATCTTTCTTTAATTCTTTTCTTCAATTTTTAATTATTCTCATTTTTTTCAATTAATTTCTAAGATTTTCAAGTATTTTTCTTAAATTTCAATTATTTTTTTCTATATTTTATAAAAAATGCTGCATTTTTTCAATTATATGTATATTTCAAATTTCATTCAACTATTTTAATCTTGAATAATTTTTATCATTTTTCAATTATTTTCTTCGATTGTTAATTATTATTCTCATTTTCTAAAATTAATTTTTAAGATCTTTATGTAGTTTTCTCAAATTTTAATTATTTCTTTTTATTTAAAAAAAAATTCTGTAATTTTTTCACTCAAAACTCATTACTTTTTATTCTTTTTTTATTTTTCAATTATTTCCCAAAATTTATTTCCTTCAATTTTCAATTTTTTTCATTTGTTTTAAATTTTCCAAATTTTTAAACTATTTATCTGAAATTTTAATTATTTTATTCAATTTTCAATTATTTATATTATTTTCGTTCATTTTCATAATTTACAAAATGTTTTTAATTATTTCACTTTAATTAAAAATTATTCTCTTTAGTTTTAAAATGTTTGTCTTTTTTCATTTATTTTGTCTAACTTTTAATAATTTTCTTTTGTTTCAATAAAATTCTGAAAGTTTTAAGTATTTTTCTGAAATTTTTTTTAACCTTCCTTTGTTTAAAATAAATTATGCAATATTTTCAATTATTTTCTCAAATTTTAATTATTTTTTTCAATTTTAAATTATTTATCTCAAATTTCAATTATTTTTTTTCAATTATCCATTATTTTCTATAGTTTTTCATTATTCAATTTTTTTCAAACTATTTTTAAGATTTTGAAGTGTTTATGTTACTTTCTTTAGTTTTAAAATATTTCTATATTTTTTTAAATTACTTTTTCCAATTCTTAATTTTCTTTTCAATTTATTTGTAAAATTTGCAATTATTTTTTGAAACTTTTTTTAAAAAAAGTTCTAGTAGGGTTGATTAAGGGCCCCGGGTCACTGACCCACTTTGCCCCTTAACAGTTACGCCACTGATTTCATTCGTCTAGACGAACGTATAGTCGCATTGTTAAATTAATAATAATTATTAAATAATAAAAGATGAATAATTAATAAAACATTTAAAAAAAAACCAATTACCGATTTTAGTTGAGTCAAAAATATCGCTTCGTAGGCATAAGCCCCATTTTCCTTTAATCTTTCTAATGTAACTTCCATTATAATTTTAGTAAAATACCTGGAAATAAAAAAAAAATTAAATTGTACAGTTATCTAATAATTAAGTAAACTTGCATGTTAAAAACATATTAATTGTTTAATATATATACTTTGATTATATTTTAATAACTAAGATTAATATAGTTAAATTTCAATTCATTAATTTCATGTATTAAAATTAGGACAAAACAACACTTTTCTCCAATAGCAGCTTATTTAGACTTTGTTTACACTCAGTCACTATTGAGGAAGTAAATTTTGCTGAGAATCACAAGCGTAGAATAAATAATATAGAAAGGATTAGTGATGGGCGATGACCGCTTTTCGTTTGTAAATTACTGAAAATTTACGAAATTTACCGTAAATCCAATAAATTGTGTTTTTCTGCTTTTTTACATAAAATTTGTATTTGAATTTGAATTTGTATTTGTATCTATCCGAAATTGCATTTATCAGAAATTTAATGCTTCCGAAATTGAATTTCTCAGAAATCGCATCCATTCGAAATTGTATTCATCAGAAATCTAATTTGTCGACAATGTCATTTACTAAAAATCATATTTAACAGAAATTTCAATAGTCAGAAATCTCATTCATACAAAAACGCATTTATGGAAAATCTTATTTGTCCGAAATTGCATCTAACAAAAATCTAATTTTTCAAAAATGTCAATTGTCAGAAACCTCTTTTATCAAAAATCTAATTTTTACGAAATTGCTTTTGTCAGAAATATAATTTTTCAGAATTATTAAAAACAGAAATATCATTAATTTAAACTTGCATTTATCAGAAAACTAATTTGTGCTACATTGCATTTATCACAAATCTAATTTAACCAAAATTGCATTTATCAGAAATCGAACTTGTCCGGAAAGTAAATTATAAGAAATCTCATTTGTTCAGAATTGCATTTATCAGACATTTAATTTATCAGAAATTGCATTTATCAGAAACCTCATTTATCCGAAATATGCAATTTTCCATAAATAAGATTACTGATAATTGACATTTTTGACAAATGAAAATTCTGATAAATAATATTTCAGACAAATGAGATTTCTGTAAAATGCACTCTTGGGTAAATGGGTTTTTTGATTAATACAATGTTGGGAAAATTATATTTCTTATAAATGCTATTTCGGACAAATGGGATTTTCGAGAAATACCTATTTGGATAAATGAGGTTTCTGATTAATGCAATTTTGGATAAATAAAATTCGGTCAAATGGATATTCTGACAATTGAGTTTTGGAGAAAATGTGGGGGACCCGTATTCACTTCATAAAATAATTCATAAAATGGTAGTGAATCAAATTTAAAATGCGTGATAAATGAAAAGGGCCCACTTTGTCGATTTTATGTTCCGAGATATTCGCATTTTTCTAAAGAAAGTTTAGATTTTCGATTTTTTTTTTTTTCTGAAAAACGAACTACGTAAATAACTAGAGTTTGGTCACTTCCAACTTTGAATGCTTGTAACTTTATAAATTTTTCATCTAAAAGAATCCAAAACCAATTAAAATGTTGGGAATTTAATGAAAAATATGGTCATATAGATAAGTCCAATGGTGCCAAATTGGACCCTTTTCATGCAGACTTGCACATTTATCGAATTTTATCAACTTAAAAATGTAAAATTCAAATAAGTGATTCCACTGACTTTCGTCTAGGTGTTGCTGGCATATTTCAAAATTAAATTAATTTTCTATATAAATCATTATTCAACACAGTAGAATTAATTTTTAATAAATATTTTGCTAAATATCTTCTTATTTATTCAAAAATTGTAATTAAAGACGTTAGAGTAAGGTTAAAGTGTCGTTCTTAATACATATTTCCAACTTTTTTTAATTAATAAATATAGGCTTAAATACAATTTTGTAAGTAAGGAATAGTAATATATACAGGGTGTCTACCGAAACATGCTTTTCAAATTCCCGGTTTTCCCGGATCTAAAATCATTAAGGTAAAATTGATCTTTGATGAAAATAATTCTAAAATGGCAAAAATAATAGAAATTTGAAGAAAATAATTGGAAAATGACAAAAATAATTGAAATTTGAAGAAACAAAATGAAAGATGACAAAACTAATTAAAAATTAAGTAAATAATGAAAAATTTGAAGAAAAGACTTGGAAAATGACAAAAATAATTGAGAAATGGAAAAACAAAATAAAAATTTGATATCAATACATAATTAAAAAATCGGAGAAAAAAATTGACCATGAAAGAAAATAATTAAATAATTAAAAAATCATAAAATTGATAGAAATTTGAAAAAAAATACTTGAAAAATGGTAAAAATAACTAAAATTAAAAAAAAATAATTGAAAATTACAAAAATAATCAAAAAATGGAACAAATAATCGAGAAATGACAAAAATAATTGAACCTTGAAAAAAAAATGAAAGATGATAAAACTAATTTAAAATTATGTAAAAAAATTATGGTTTGAAAAAAAGAAGTAAAAAATGACATAAATAATTGAAAAATAGAGAAATAAAACAAAAATTAGAAATTAATAATTGAAAAATTGGAGATAAAAATTGACGTTTAAAGAAAATAATTAAATAATGACAAAATAATTGCAAAATCCAAAAAAATTTGAACTTTGAAGAAAATACTTGAAAAATGATAAAAATAATTAAAATTAAAAATAAGAAGCAATTAACAAATGACAAAAATAATTAAAAAATGAAAAATTTAATATAAATTAAAGTAAGAAATTAAAGAATCCATGACAATAATTTAAAGATATAAAAAAAAAAAGTTAAATTTGGAGAAAGTAGGTAATAAAAAAATGTCGAAAATATTGATAATACTTGAGAAATGACTAAATTATTTAAAAATTTTAAAAGCAATTAAAAAATGAGAAAAATAATTATAATAGGAAAAAATAATGGAGAAATAACAAAAAGAACAGAAATTTGAAGAAAATAATTGAGACATCACAAAAAATTTAAATTTGAAGGTAATATGTGAAAATAACAAACATAATAAAAATTTGAGACAAATAATTGAAAAGTGACAAAACTACTTAAAAATTAAGTAAAAAATAAAAAATTTGAAGAAAAGACTTAAAAAGTAATAAAAATAATTAAAATTTGAAAAGAAATTGACAATTGACAAAAATAAATGAAAATTGAAGTAAGAAATTAAAAAATTCATGACAATAATTTAAAGATATAAGAAAATAAATACAAAATTTGGAGAAAGTAATAAAACAACGTCGAAAATATTGACAATAATTGAGAAATTACTAAATTAATTGGAAATTTTTAAAAAACAATTAAAAAATGACAAAAATAATTGAAAATAGGAAAAAATAGTCGAGAAATGACAAAAATAATTGATATTTGAAGAAAATAAATTGAGAAATTACAAAAAATTTAAATTTGAAGATAATACATGAAAAATAACAAAAATGATCAAAATTTGAGATAAATATTTGAATAATGACATGAATGATTGATAACTGGTGTAAATAATAAAAAGAATGTAAAATTGAAAAAAAAAATTGAAATTTGAAAAAAAAAAAAATTGTCAATTGGTGTAAAGTTTTAAAAATTATTGATACATAATAATAAAATTATTGATGAAAATTGCTAAAATTTGAAGAAAAAAATTGAAAACTGTGTAATAAATTGAGATATTGATGACCATAAAAAAAATATTAAAAATAATTATTGAAATTTGATAAAAATAATTTTTAAATGTTAAAACTAATAGAAATATGCAGAAAATAATTGAAAAATGATAAGAATAATTTACATTTGATGGAAAAATTGAAAGACGACGAAAATAATTGACAATACTGGTTTAAAAATTAAAAATTTGTAGACATTAATTAAAAAATTGAAAAAGTAATCAAAATTAGAGGAAACTAATTAAACAATGTCAAAATTTATTGAAATTTGAAGAACATAATTGTATATAATATTAATAATAGATAATTACTATTTTACTAAGAAAGTGAGAAAAGTGATTTTTTTTTTTAAATGAGTAATAATGAGTGATTTTAAACAAATTGAATAAAAATGAGAAAAGTAAGTCACTGGCAGTCCTGAAAATGCTCAAATTCGCTTAAAAAGTGTTACACTTTTACTATTTTAAAAATCTAACTTTAGATTAGTAACCAGGAACATGGATTACCACCGAGTAACAAGTTTGAAGTGAATTTGAGCAATTTTGCAAAATATGTCTGCCATATTGGATCTGCCATTTTGAATTTTGAAAAATTGGTAAATCTGATATCGTTTTCACAATCAGAGACTTCGAAAACGAGTAATAAGTTTCAAGCGAATTTGAAGAATTATATGAAAACGAATTAGCTAAAATTTTTAGAAATTCCCGGATATAATTTTTTTTCCCGGCAATTTCCCGGGTTTTTCCCGTCCGAACAAAAATCTCGGCAAATTCCCGATTTTCCCGGAATTCCTGGTGAGTAGACACCCTGTATATATTCTAAAAATTTGTTTTGGTTAATTTATTTTGTGTAAAAAGCTTGATTGTAATAAGAAAACTCGATTTAAAATTCATCTAAAAACTGCCAAATTTCGTCCTATTTAACAGCATATTTTTTATAAAAATATTTAATAGAAAACTTGAATTCTTTTGTGGATTAAATATCAATACATTAACTTTCCTTATCCGCGAAAAACGGCTAAAAACAATTATTTTAAATATTATAAAATTTAATTTAAAAATTGTTAATTCATAAAAAATACCATATTTCAACACATCAGATCTTTTTTATGAAAGCTTTTAAAATATTTAAACTTTACACATTTTCAGTTTGTACAAAATATACACTATATTCAAATTTCACGAGGATATTTTGCTTAATTTGTGAAACAGTAAGTTTTAAATTTAATGCAAAAAAGGTTCAATTTAAACAATTTTGTAAATCTCTGAAGTTGGTTGATTTGTCAATAATGGGTTCAAATCGATATTACCTAAACTCATTTGCATGATTACAGAACATTAATTATCAGGTTAGTTATAAAATAAATATAATTTTTACCTATCATTATAATATTTGTATAGAAATATTTATTTGATATATCTATATCGGCAAAATAATGGGAAAAAATTTCAAATAACGTTTAATATGATAGTTACAAATATTACTAAAATTTGCACAATTTATTCTTAATTGCAATAAAAATTTATCATTTTCTGTTAATTGATAAATAGAAAAAGGCGAGTTTTGTTCGCACTTTTTGTTTTAACAGACACCTACAGAGCACTGTTATTTATTTATTTCATTTAATAAATTATTCACATTTAACATCTTCAAGAACTATTAATGACTTAGCTCAAATATACATATTTTATCATTTTTTAAATTTACCCTCTTTTGCAATAAAATTAAAATTTAAATATTTCATAAATTAAGCAAAATACCCTCTTGAAATTTGAATATATTGTATATTTTGTACAAACTTAAATATGTATAAAGTATTCAAGTTTTCAATTAAATATTTTTTTAAAAAATATATTGTTAAATGCTTAAATGTTACGGAAATTGACAGTTTTTAGATCAATTTTAAATCGATTTTTTTTATTATAATTAAGCTTTACACACAAAATAAATTATCAACAACAAATCTTTAGAATATATATTACCATTTCTTTTTAAAAAATTTCTATTTAAGCCTATATTTATAAATTTAAAAAAGTTGGAAATATGGACTAAAAGCGCCATTTTAACCTTACTCTGTAGTCTTTAATTACTATTTTCGAATAAATAAGAAAATATTTAACAAAATCTTTATTAAAAATGAATTCTAAATGATTTATGTATAAAAAAATTTGTTTTTGAGATATGCCAGCAACACATCTCAGACGAACGTCAGTGGAATCACCCAAATGTTTTTTTCCAGGTTTTACATAACTCAAAAAAAAATTCTTAAGCTTTCCAGTTTTCAAAGTTGTACATAACAGTCAAATTGTTAGTAATTTTGAATTGAAATAATCGAAAGTTGTAGAAATTAAAAAGTAAAATAATAATCAATCAAAAAATGTAAATTAAGGACAAATCAAATAATAGTTCAAAACAATTTTAAAAACTAGTTTTGAACTTCATTTAAAATCACTCTGATTTTTTAAATTTAAATAAATGTTCATTTACTTAAAATCAACTTTCAGTAATCCTAAAATTATTCTTATTATTTTTGAATATCAACAAAATTCTAATAATTAAAACCTTTTTATGAAAAGATTGAATCATAAAGATTTTATTTCATTTTTAGGGGAAATTTCGTTTAGAGTACCTTCATTTCCCAAATTTTCGACATTCGAATCATTGAGATTGTGACAAGGAACACCATCTTCCGTGTCGCTTTCGTTCTTCACACAATCAGAATCAGAGTTATCGGCAACTGGAATTACAGTCTGAAAAATAAATAAAATTAGAACAAGATGTTATTCTAATTATCTTTTTTTTTTTGCATTATTTACCTTCATCTTTACTTGGTATTTTAACAAGAGTCCAATATTCACAATATCATTGTTGTTTAAACGAACTACCAAGTTTGATGAATATTTCCTACCATTAATTTTTAACACTCCCCACGAACTCTATGAAATTAAATAGAATTTATATTAATTCCTGGTAGAGACGTAGACATTAAAAAATGTTTTTAAGTATTAATTAAATTAGAAAATACACAGTTTTAAAAAATCAAAAATGTTGCAAAGATAAAAAAACGACTTTAAAGAAATTAAAGCCTATCACATAGAAGTTTTTTTTTTTGAAAAACAATTAAAAGTATTGAAATAACAACAAAAATTAGAAACAAATAATTCTTACCTTTAAAACTTCAACGAATAAACCATTTGGTCTGTTATGAAAAATACAGTGATTACATTCAACTGTTGGAGAGTATAAAATAAAATCGTTGGAAGCCATTTGACCGAAAGAATACTAAAAAGATAATAATAATGTTGTTAATGATTTAATGGTAAGTATCAAATGGTATGTAGGTAGAGTAATAATAGTAAAAGGCAGGCCCGGATTGGCCATTCAGGATACCGGGAAAAATCCCGGTGGGCCGTCGCCAGACGGGCCGGTATTTTTGTAGGTCTAATTATTAATTTAATTTATGTAATTAAATTTCATTTAACTTTCAATTACTCTTTTCTATTTTCAATTAATTTTACAACATTCAATCATTTTCGGCTTCTTTCTATGTTCTTTTCAATCACAGAAATTGTAGAATTTCAATTAAATTGTTCAATTCTACAACTATTTTTTACAATTCTTATTTATTATTATCTTTAACTTTCAATTCCATTCTTCAATTTTCAATTCCATTCTTCAGTTTTCAATTATTATTTTTTTCTATATTCAAGAATTCTAGACTTTTTCAATTACTTCTTTCAATTTTTAATTACATTTTTTAAATTTCCATTACATTCCTCAATTTTCAATTATCTCCTTCAATTTTTTCAATCCTCAATAATTCTCAAAAAATTTTATAACTAATCTTTAACTTTTTAAATTATTTTGTTCTCTTGACCATTATTTCTTAGTGCTTTACGATATCAAGACGATATCATATTTGAGCAATATTGATATTGATCTCAAAATCTCTTGACCATCCAAAAATGTTCTCGAGTTGATAATATCGACCTAAAATAACTAAAAAATGACGAAAATAATTGACAAATGAAAAAAATTGGAATAATGACAAGATTAATAAATCGACAATTGACAAAAATAATTTAAAAAATTAAAGAACAAATATAATATTTTAAAAAAACAATTGGAAATTAAAAAAGGAAAAAAATTACAGAAATAATAATAATTGAAAAAAATTTTAATTTTAAAAAATTGACCTGGATTGAAATTTGAAGAAATAATCACAAATTGATAAGAAGAAAATAATATTAAAAATTGCCAAAATAATTAAAAAATGAAGAAAATAATTGTGAATTAGATAGAAAAATTAAGGAATTAAGGAGTTAAATTGAGATTTCAAAAAAATTATTGATAATAAATAATTTACAAATTACTATATCAATAAATAAATAAATAGTATAAAAGAGTGAAAAAGCCCAGGATTGGTGAATATTTAAGAAAATAATTGACAATTAAAAACTGAAGAAAACTGTAGGAATAATTATAACAAATAATTGAAAATTGAATGGGATTTTAAAAAGTTAAAGTTGGTTGAAAATCGAAGAAAATAATTTCAAATTAGAAGAAATAGTTGAAAATTGAAGAAAAAAATTCAAAATTAAAGAAAATAATAATTGTGAATTTAAGAGGATAGTTGAAAAATTGAATTGAAAGTTCAAGGAAAATATTGTTAATTGAAAAAATCATCGAAAAAAGCCGAGAATTATTAAATATTGAATAAAATAATTGCCAATTGGAAAAAATTCTAAACATGGCAAGATTATTAAATTAAAAACTGACAGAAATAATTTTAAACAGAAAAAGATAAACATGAAATTAAAAAAAACTAAAAAAGAAAGAAAATGATAGGAATAGTTCTAGAAACAATTGAAAGTTTAATTGCTTTTTGAAAAATTAAACTTTATTAAAATTTGAAGAAAATACTTTCAAATTGAGAGAATAATTGAAAATGAAAAAAAGTATCAATAAAAGACAAGAATTGTGATTTGATACAAATAATTAAAGAATTAAAGAACTGAATTGAAATTTCAAGAAAATGATTAATAATTGAATAATATGAAAGAAAATAATTGAAAAAAGACGAAAATAAAGGACAATTGCAAAAAAATCGAAAAATTGCAACATTAAAAAGTTTACATTTCAACAGAATTATCTTAAAAGTTAAGAATGTAAATTAAAATTTAGAACAGAAATAACTAAGAATAAAAATTGAAAGAAAATTACTGTAGTAATTGTAGAAAATAATTGTAAATTTAATTGGATTATAAAAAATTGAACTGGATTGAAGTTCTTGGAAAATAATTGCCTATTGAAGGAAACAAGTGAAAATTGAAAAAAATAATTGAAAAAAAATCGAGAATTATTGAATATTGACTGAAATAATTAAAAATTCAAGTAAATAATTGAAAACTGAAAAATAATTGAAAAAATGAGAATATTTGAAAACTGAAAAAGTAATTGAAAACTGAAAAAAAATAATTGAAAAACCGACAATATTTGAAAATCGAAGAAAATAATTGAAAACTGAAAAAATAATTAAAAAAACGAGAATATTTGAAAACTGAAAAGAATAATTGAAAAAAACCGAAAATATTTGAAAATTGAAGAAAATAGTTGAAAACTGGAAAAACAATTGAGAAAATGAGAATTATTGAATATTAAAGAGAATATTTGAAAATTAAAAAACATGATTAAAAATTAATTAAAATAATTGTGAATAGAAGATAATAATTGAGATTTGAAGAAAATAATTGTAAATTAAAGAAAGTAATTGGGTATTCAAATATTGAAAAAATGATTTTCAGGTGAATGAAAGCCGACTTTTTTTATGCTAAAGGGGGCAAAGTAGATAGAAATTCATTCTGAGCGATTTTTAAAGCCGGGGAATTCGCTAAAAAACTTTTTATTATATTTATTTAATAAAAATTGTCCATTTCTTGATTGAAGATTAGGGAATGATTTTAAAGGGTTGTTTTTGATGCTGAAGGGGTTAAGGTAGATAGGAATACATTCAGAGCAATTTTTAAAGCCAGGAAATTCTCTCAAAATTTTTTTATTATATTTGTTTAATAGAAGTTGTCCATTTTTTGTCCTTTAAAATTGGTTAAAACCAGATTGAGGTGTTCATTAAACTAAGAAATTACTGCTGCTTTCGTACAAATGGCAGTAGAGAATCCTACTGTTCAAGAAATTCCTAATAATTAAATTATTGATAAGTTTAAATAAAATAATTTAATGATTTAATATTTTTATATTTTAGTTTTAAATGTTAATAAAAATTTTCAATTATATAGAAAGGGGCCGCTTTTAATTCCCAATCCGGCCCTGGTAAAAGGAACGTAACATTTTTTCTATTAAAAATGTTCAGACAAATTTAATGAGAAAAAAATAGTCGGTTTTCGGTTATATTAATAAACAAAATATTAAACTTTTATTATAATTATTCTAAATTGGTTCAATTTAATAACAAATTTGGTTTGAATTAATAATCATTATTAAATAATAAAAGATGAATAATAAATAAAAGATTTAAAAAATACAAATTACCGATTTTAGTTGAGTCAAAAATATCGCTTCGTAGGCATAAGCCCCATTATCCTTTAATCTTTCTAATGTAACTTCCATTATGATTTTAGTAAAATATCTGGAAATAAAATAACAAATTAAATTATATATATAAAGCTATGTAATAATTAAGTAAACTTGTATGTTAAAAAACATTGAATTCCCTGACAAAAGTATTGGATTGAATTTCAATCAGTATTCTTCCGAGTCATTCCGAAATTTGTTGCCGAGCCAATCAGTTTCTATCCGAATCTAAAAATGGATGTAACTTGACGAAAACTTCTTTCCGAATCATTCCGAATTAATCCGTTTCATTCCGAAGCTAAATTTTAATCCGTTTGAATCACGTTATTTCATTCCGAATCAATCCGTTTCATATTCGAATAAACCCGAATAAAATTGGAACGGATTGATTCGGAATGAAATAACGGGATTCAAACGGATTAAAATTTAGCTTCGGATTAAAACGGATTATTTCGGAAAGAATTTTTCGTCAAGTTACATCCATTTTTAGATTCGGATAAAAACTGATTGGCTCGGAAACAAATTTCGGAATGCCCCGGAAGAATTCTGATTAAAACTTATTCAAACTGATTGGAATTCAATCCGATACTGTTGCCAGGGATGATATAACCTACATGTACTTTTTTGTAATTACTTCTCGATTATTTTACAAACTAAGATTAATATATAGTCAAATTTTAAATTATTAAAATTAGGACGAAGGAAATCTGAAAGCAAATGCTGGAAGGGAGTAGGTCTTGCACTGTACAAATTTTTTTTTACCAAATCACACTTCAGATTTGTAATTTTACAGAAAACTGTAACTTTAACCTCTTTCAACGTAGCAAATATACAAAGAGCTTTTTGTAAGTTTCATACTTTTAAACCAGCAGATTCACAACTTTATATAAATTTACCACATTCAACGTTGGTCATAATTTGGACAATGTCCTATTCGAATCTGAAGTGTGATTTGAACAGAAAATTTATTTACAGTGTAGATAGTAGAAAATAGGTGTATTTTAATGTGTGTATTAACAATTAAAATTGATTGCTAGGGAGAGTGTAAATGACGTATATTACAAACGTAAAAAAACTCACGTAATTTACGTCAAAAACTTAAAGTTACGAGTAACTTACCAACTCTGCCAATAGGTCTCACAAACCGGAAATTATAAAATAAGGTATTTAAAGCCCAAAGCACAACGATTACGGTAACGGACAGGGATGGGTAAATGTAGAAAACTCGAGGTTTTCTACGTGTAATACGTGGTTTTCTACATTACGTAAAATACGTATTATACGTAGAAAACCCCCCACTCCTTCTTATTTTCGAAATTTTCACGTATAATACGTAAGTATTTTACTGTAGAAAACCATGTACAATACATCACGTATAAAACGCACCCATCCCTGGTTACGGGAGCAGGGCATGAGATAATAAAGGACATAGACTGTTTCTGTCCTTTTCTTTCTCATGCTCTGGTCCCCTAACCGTATTTCTATCTGCTTAGGCCTTTACTTAAATACACTTTGCCGCCATCTTGTAAACGTAAATTACATTAGGTATTACTTTAGGTAAATTACCTTTATATACGTCCTGATGAGTTTTCTACATCCATCAATTTATTGATAGTGGGTATTCACGTAATTTACTACTTAGGTAATTAGGTATTATACCTTGTGACGTCAGAGGTTGATGACGTCGAACGCTGGAGGGACAACAAACAACATCATTGGTCAGATAGCTGTCAAACATAAGTTTTTGAGGTTAGCTTGAAATCGTTCTCGTCGTTTATTGGTTGAAGTGGTTTGTTGTCCCTCTAGCGATCGATGTCATCAACCTCTGACGTCACAAGGTATAATGCCTAATTTACTGTACTTTACCTGAAAATAAAAAATGACACATAAATTTCCGATCTCTGGTCAGGGCGCAATCCCATGATTGCGTTTTAACCAGGGTTGTGTACGTAGCATACCAGAGGTATGCTACATCGTTATTGTTACTGTATGTTACCTTGGTAAGTTACCTACCAAATTTGTTACATAATGCATTTTTTTGGTGGTGGGGGGGGGGGTAACGTACCTAAAACAGGTATGTTAAACATACCGGTAACATACGTAGAAAATCTCGAGTGACGCGTCATTACCCAACCCTGGTTTTAACGCACGTTTTGTAACTAGACTATGAGTGCAAAAGGGATGCAGATATACTGTCGTCACTTTCGCACCCATGGTCTAGTTACAAAATGGACGGTAAAACGCAATCATGGGATGGCGCCCTTATTAGGGTGAAGTCACATACGAAGGACTAGGGTATCAGTGGATTAGAATAGACCAATCAGATAATTGGTCACATTGGAAAGTGTTTTCTGATTTGTGTATTCTAATCCCCTGATACCCTACTTTTTCGTATGTGACTTCACCCTTAGCCACTAAAAAAGAAGAAAAAGAAATAACTCCAGAACAGTCTAAAACATGTCCAGCAATCGATTCCGAAATTATTTTAAGTTAAAATGAGGTCCATTTTTGGGTTGAAAGAAAAACATGTTTGAAAAAGAAAAAAACTGCTGATCGGGAACATAAAAATAAATGGATTTTAATTTTGCGATATGCACCCTTGGTACCCTAATTAAGTGTGGGTACCGGAGATAACTCGAAAAGTTGTTTTTTTATATCGAGAGAAGCATATTCAAAAATAGAAAACATTGTAGATCAAGAAGTTGTCAATCGCAGAATTTGCGCGAAAATTTCATAAAATTTCATTAGGAAGAATATTCTTTTAGTCGAAATTTTTACATTTTTGAATATCATTTCAATCGAACACAAATTAATCCGAATTTTGGCCTAACAGAATTTTTAGGTCACCGAATTTATATTTAACAGAATTTTCATTTTACAGAAATCCTTTTAACCAACTTTACATTGAAAAGAATTCCAATTTGAACGAATTTTTCTTTAGAAGAATTTTTTATTTTACTGAATTTTAGGTTAATCGAATTTTTAAATACCAGAATATTCATTTGACAGAATGTTCATTTTTCCGAAAATGTATCAGTACGAATTACCATTTAATAGAAATGTACATTCTGCGTTTTAAGTTTTCTATTAAATGGCAATTCGTACTGATACATTTTCGGACAAATGAATAATCTATCAAATGAATATTCTGGTATTTAAAAATTCGATTAACTTAAAATTCTGTAAAATAAAAAACTCTTCTAAATTAAAATTTGTTAAAATTGGAATTCTTTTCAATGTAAAGTTGGTTAAAAGGATTTCTGTAAAATGAAAATTCTGTTAAATATGAATTCGGTGACCTAAAAATTCTGTTAGGTTAAAATTCGGATTAATTTATGTTCGATTGAAAACATATTCGAAAATGTGAAATTTCGACTAAAAGAAGATTCTTTCTAATGAAATTCTATAAAATAAATACTAAAAAATTAATTTTAGAACTTAATCATACGTTCTAAATTCACAATTTCAAAGAATGGAAAATATTTCTGAGAAATAGAAAAATTATAACAAAATTAATAAATTCATTAAAATACAAGTTATGATTGTAAAAATTGCGAAAGAACAAGAAATAAATAAAAGACTATGGATAACTTGTCTTTCATAACAAACTCTGAAAAAATAAAAAATAAATTTTAATTTGGTAAGAATTACGAACGATTTTTCATTTACACATTTGCACTAAAAAATTGTGGGAAAAATAAATAATTTTCAACTTACAATCATTGATTTTTTTTAGAAATATTTAAAATGTTATTTATTCATTCATTTAGCATAAATAAAAAGTATCAAAAATAAACAGCACAGGAAGCAGGCACAATGTGCCTACAATCGAGGGTTTGGTGGTTTTCTCTTAATCTCTATTTCTCTCTTATACACTCCCAGAAAAACTTTTTTAATGATAGACGATAATCTCTGTCTCTGTCTTTCACTATTTCCCTCTCTCTCACACACACACAACCGTAAAGTGACAGCTATTGGCTATGAACGACAAAAGGACAGACGGGCGATAAAAGTTTCAATATACTGTAACTTACGTAACTCACGGACCTACGTAACTCACGGTAACCTACATAACTCATGGTAACTTTTGCGGCAACTTACATAACTCGCTGTAATTCATACGATAACTTACGTAACTAACGGTAACTTACGTAACTCGCGGTAATTCTCACGGTAACTTACGATAACCTACGTAACTCTCGGTAACTTTTACGGTAACTTACGTAACTAACGGTGACTTACGTAACTCGCGGTAACTAACGGTGACTTACGTAACTCGTGGTAATTCTTACGGTAACTTACGTAACTCACGGTAAGTTTTACGGTAACCTACGTAACTCTCGGTAACTTACGTATCTCTGTCTCTCACTATCTCCCTCTCTCTTGCTCACAACCTAAAATTGACAGCTATTGGCTGTGAACGACGGATGGACGGACGAAAAAGTCTCACTATAAGGGTTTTGGTCCCGAACCACGAAACCCTAATAATTTTTTTTAAATTTGAATATATATAAAAAAAAAGTCCACAGAAGAAATGCAAAAATCTTTCAACAATAAAAAAATTTAGGAAAATCAAACCAAAAATATTTTAAGAATAATAGACTTAAAACATTTCCAAAGTAAATTTTAAAATATTGAAGAAAATCAAAAAATTTTGGAAAATAATAATTAATCAGAAAAATACTCGAAAATCTTAGAAATTAATTGAAAAAAATGAGAATAATTAAAAATTGGAGAAAAAAATTAAAGAAAGCTAAAAATATATGAAATTTACGATAATTAAGAGAAAAATTTGAAAATTATGAAAACAAATGAAAATAATTAAAAATTAAAAGAAAAAAATTAAAATTTTAGAAAAATACTTAAAACTTTTTAAACGTAATTTTAGAAAATGAGAATAATAATTAACCGTCGAAAAAAATATTTGAAAAATAATAAAAATTATTCAAAATTGAAAAAAAGAATTGTAATATGCTGATAATAATTTAAGATTTTGAAGAAATTGAAATATGATGAAAATAATTTAAATAAAATATATGAGGGAAATAATAATAATAACTGAAAGCAGCATAGAAGATAAGATTAAAGGAAGAAAATAATTATAAAATTACTTAAAATTTTTTGATTAAAGAGAATAAACAAAAAATCGCAGAAACAATCGAAAATTTATAAAATTAATTGAAATTTTAAAAATTATAACAAAACAATGAAAGTAATTAAAAATTGAAGAAAATAATAGAAAAAATTGCAGAATTTATTTTTAAGCAAAAGGCAATAATTGGAAAGTCATTTGAAACATGGAAAATTGATAACAATAATCTAAATGACATAATAACTGATAATTCAGGAAATTAATTGAAAAATAATGAAAATATTAAAAGATGGACAAAATAATTACAAAATAATTTTAAAAAAATGAAAATTGAACAAAATAATTGAATATTTATAAGTTCAGGGAATAAATTCAAAAATTATGAAAGTTATTAAAAATTAAAAATAATATCTGCAAAATGACAAAAATAATGGTAAATTATTATAAAAATGAATTTAAATTTGCGATGAATAATATAGAATTTAGGAATAAATAATTAAATTGATTTAATGGCAAGGGAAAGATAATTAAAATTTAAAGAGTGATTGAAAAAAATTAACATAATAATTGAAATTTAAGAACGTAAATTTAAGATTTAGAGAAACAAATTGAGAATAATTAAAATTGCAGAAAATAATAGAAAAATGATAAAAATAGTACAAAATTGTAGTTTCAGTAATTGAATTCATAATAGAAAAGAATAATTAAACATTGAAGAAATTTGTAAATCACTTCAAATTTATTGTATTGAAGTATTTAGTATATTAATGCGAATAATGATTTATTTAATGCTAATACATTATTTTATGAAAACAAATAAAAAAAAATTCGATCAAATAAATATTTAATTGAAACTTTAATAGTGAATAAATAACACAAATATTAGAATAATACCTTGAGTAAATGGAAAACCATTTACAAATAAAGTAGAACTCAAGTTTGAATAATAATTTAGAATTAATTTTATGATTTTAAAATTATTTTTAAATATTTTATTATTTATTAGTTCACTAACATTCTGACACTCGGGACTTTTGAATAAAATAAGAAGTTTACACTTGAATTAGATAATTTCTGATAAGTTACAAATAATTTATTTACTTAATGCAATTAGACATTTACTTGAGATAAGTAATTCTTGATTTATATCAAATTTAAATTTATATGAATCTAACAATTTTTTCAATTGATGCAAATAGATTTCATATTTGGATTAAATAAAAAAATATATGACGGAATTAAAGGGATTTTAGTCAGAATTAATACAATTATCCGTGATAAATAATCAAATACTTGATATAAAAAAATATTTAGTTTTTTCAAGAAAAACATTTTTTCTTTGCAAATAAATATTTATTTGAATTAAATAACATGCATTATTGAATTAAGTAATTTTCATACTTGATTTAAATAATTATGTATTAGCTTTAATTACTCCATTTATTTGATTAAAGTGATTTCTATTTGACGCAAATTACTGTTTATTTTATACGATAAAATAAAATACTTAGGACCAGTAAATATTTATTTGAGTCAAATACATATTTAGTGGATAATAGACAAGTAAATGATTTAATTGGATCATATAATTTTTATTTCAGTTTTTATTTTTTATTCAGTGTAAAGTGCTTCTTTACGTGTCTTTTTAAAGAAGTCAAACTTTGCAAATCTGTTCCGCACAATTCGCAATTAAAAGGTTTTTCACCAGTATGAATTCGTTCATGGTCTTCGCATCTGTTTCGTACCAAGAACTCTTTCTGGCAAAATTTACACTTGAAAATTCGTTCTTTGGTATGCAACTTTCTTATATGATAGATTAAAATACTTGACGACTTAAAGCAATTGTCACAATAGGAACACTTGAACTTTTTTTCCGTGGCATGGGTCAGTATGTGTCGCTGCAGATCTGCATTGCGTACAAAATCCTTCTGGCAGTGGGGACACTTAAACTTTTTTTCCGTGGAATGGCTAAGCATGTGTGACCGCAGGTTACTTTTCATTTTAAAACCCTTCTCGCAGAGGGAACACTTAAACTTTCTTTCCATGGAATGGACCAGCATGTGATCCTGCAGAAAACTTTCTCGTCCAAAACTCTTCTCGCAAAGGGAACACTTGAACATTTTTTCCGTGGGATGGGACAGCATATGTCGCTGCAGACAATCCTTGCGAGTATAAACTTTCTCACAGAAGGAACACTTGAGCTGTTTTTCCGTGGAATGGCTCAGAATGTGTTGCTTCAGGCAATATTTGCGCACAAAACCCTTTTCGCAGAGGGAACACTTGAAAAGTTTTTCCGTGGAATGGCACAGCATGTGTATCTTCAGGTATTGTTTGCATCCAAAACTCTTCTCGCAGAGGGAACACTTGAAGTTTTTTTCCGTGTAATGGGTGTGCACGTGTTCACGCAGGTTACTTTTGCGTAAGAAACTCTTTTTGCAGTGGGAACAATTGAACTTTTTTTCCGTATTATGAAACACCATGTGTCTATTCAGGTAATATTTGCATCTAAAAATATTCTTACAAATTTTGCAGGTGTGCTTCTCTTCAGAATGTACTGTCCGTAAGTGGTGTCTGAATAATAAAAAATTGAAAATATAGAATTAAAAATATTTTTTAAAAGACAGTTTTAGATTACACAGACCCACAAAAAAATAAAGTTTCTGGATCTCCGTAAAGTCATGAAGTTAGTTACTATTTATATTTATTCATTTTTTTCTGCCCACCTTTTAAAACTTTAAGTGAAGTTGGTTAGTTTTTATATTTATTCATCTTTTTCTGTCCACGTTTTAAAATCCAAAGTGAAGTTAGTCCCTGCCCCTTTTTTGATTAATTTTGATTCTCTTTATCAGAAATTTGTTAAAATTGTTTCACTTTACAAACAAAATATGGAGATGAGGTACCCTTTATGACGAGATATTGATTATGACTAACAATAATTTATATATTATACACTTATATATGAATTTTAATAATAATAATTGAGATTAATTTAAAGTGTCGAATAGTCGAATTTATTAAAAATTAAAATGACGTTATTTTACATTCAGGGTTGCCACAGGTCAGGGAATTCAGGGAAATCAGGGAAAAGTCAGGGAAACTGAAATAGGTCAGGGAAGTCAGGGAAAAGTCAGGGATTTTTATAAAAAGTACTGGAAAAATGCAAGAATCTTTAAAATGGATGAAAAATTATATTCTTCTGAAATTTACTAAGTAAAAAATTTACTAAATACATTTTTAGAAGTCATATTTTAAACATTTCTAAAATTAATTAATTTTTGCAATCTGAAAAATATTTATCTTTCACAATTTTAAAGTCAGGGCTTCCAGTGACTCACTTTTTCCACTTTTACTCTTTTTTTTAAAAATCGCTCACTATTACTCACTTTATTAAAAAAAACTCACTTTTCTCACTTTTTTGATAAAATGACTATTCCAGCTGGGGAAGGCGAGGAGGGGATCTTCTGATATTGGGTGCCTGATTAATAAATAATTTATTTTATAAATCAATTAGTTTGTTCATATCCCAATTACAATTTTTTACAAATTTTTGTTGTTAATTACAGTCTACAAATACTTAATGTCTACACCTTGTTTCAATTATTTTCGTCATTTTTAAAGTACTTTTGTCAACTTAAAAGTATTTTTGTCAATTATTAAGTATTTTTGCGATTTAGAATATAATTTTTTCAAATATCAATTTAGTCTTTAAATTATTGTTATGAATATTTAAATTTATTACACAAGTTTTTTTTTTGTTGTCATTTTTTAATTATTTTATTAAAACTTAAACTATGTTCTTCAATCTTTAAATTATTATCAGAAATATTTAAATTTTCTACACAAGTTTCACTTTACTTTTGTTACTTTTCAATTGTTTTCTTCAAACTTCAATTTTCTTTGTCATTAATCAAGTATTCTTATCATTTACCAATTATTTTCTTCATATATTTCTATTATTTCTGTCATTTTAGAATTACTGTCTACAAAGTTCAATTATTTTATTCAAATTTTTTATTGACATGAATTTTTTAATTTCTTATATCAGTTTTTAATTATTCTTCATATTTCAATCATTTTCTTTATTCTTTTTATTATTGTCACGAATTTATTAATTTTTTACACCTTTTTCAATTATTTTCTACAAATTACAATTATTTTCTTCAAACTGTAATTACTTTCTTTATACTAAAGTTTTTTTTACGTTTTTGAATTATTTCCTTCAGATTTCAATTATTTTTCTTATACTCCTAATATATTTTTTCTTTTTTTCAATCATTGTCCATAAATTTTTTATTTTTACATTAACTTTCAATTATTTATGTCATTATTCAATAAGTTTCTCAACATTTCAATTGTTTCGTAAATTTTTCAAGTATTCTTCAAATTTTTAAGTTTTACACCAGTTATCAATTATTTTAATCATTTTTTAATTATTCTCTTCAAATTTCAATTATTTTCTTTAAACTTATTTTTTTTTTTTGTCATTGTTCAAGTATTTTTGTCAGTTTCCAATTATTTTCTTTATATTTTTCTATTATTTCTGCCATTTTAGAATTATTTTCTACAAAGTTCAATTATTTTATTCAAATTTTTTATTGTCATGAATTTTTCAATTTTTTTACATCAGTTTTCAATTATTTTCTATAAATTTCAATTATTTCCTACAACCTTTAATTACTCTCTTCGTATTTAAGTTTTTTTTGCCGTTTTTGAATTATTCTCTTCAAGTTTTCAATTATTTTCCTTCAACTTCAATTAATTTCTTTAACATTCAATAATTATTTTCCGCAAACTTATAATATTTTTTTCAATTTTTCAATTATTGTCTATAAATTTTTAGTTTTTACACCAGCTTTCAATTATTTATGTCATTATTCAATTACTTTCTTAACATTTCAATTGTTTCGTCAATTTTTCAAGTATTGTATTCAAAATTTTAATTGTTTACACCAGTTATAAATTATTTTTGTCACACCTCAATTATTTTCTACAAATTTCAATTATTTTTTTCAATCTTACTCTCTTTATATTTAAGTTTTTTTTGCCGTTTTTGAATTATTCTCTTCAAATTTCAATTATTTTCCTCAAACTTATAATATTTTTTTCAATTTTTCAATTATTATCTATAAATTTTTAATTTTTACAACAGCTTTTAATTATTTATGTTATTATTTAATTAGTTTCTTAACATTTTAATTGTTTCGTCAATTTTTCAAGTATTCTTCAAATTTTTAAGTTTTACACCAGTTATCAATTATTTTTATCATTTTTTTCAAACAGACTTTTCAAATTACAATTATTTTTGTCAATTTTCAAATATTTTTGTCATTTTCAAATTATTTTCATTAAATGTCATTTTTTTCAAACTTTTTAATATTTTCATGAATTTATTAACACAAGTTTTCAATTATTTATGTTATTATTTAATTAGTTTATTCACATTTTAATTATATCGTTAATTTTTCAAGTATTTTATATAATTTTTCAATTAATGTATTTTTGCCATTTTCGATTTATTTTCTTTAAATTTGAATTACTTTTTCTGCTGGCGGGCCCCAAATAAATTAATATTAGTAATTTCAAACTCATTATTGCTTACTCACTTTTTTTAATTAAAAGCTCACTATTTACTCACTTTTTAAATTAAAGTCATTTTTTCACTATTTTTAATCTGCCAGTCCGCTGGCAGCCCTTTAAAGTAAATATACAAAAAATTAGTTTTAAGAACTCAAAAAAGGTCAGGGAAAAATAAAACAATTTGTCTCGAAATCAGGGAAAAGGCAGGGAAAATTGTAATAAGATATTTGTGACAACCCTGACATTGGAAAAAATTAAATACAGTGGGAATTATTCTGTAACTTTTTTAACAATTTTTGAAGTTCCAACACTTTCATCAAGTTTGCTGCAAGTTTGGAAACTTCCGGAAAACTTTACTGACTTTTTTAAAATTGCTCATTATTGCTCACTTTTTTTAAAAAAATCACTTTTCTCACATTTTTAGTAAAATGTATATATTCCAACTGCGGAGGGGGGGGGGGGGGTCTAATATTAATAATTACCTGATTAAAACTTTACCTTATAAATCAATTAGTTTGTTCATATTCCAATTACATCGTCAATTTTTTAATTACAATTTACAAATACGTAATTTCTACACCTCTTTCAATTAATTTTGTCATTTTTAAAGTACTTATGTCAATTCTAAAGTACTATTGTCAATTTTCAAGTATTTTTGCGATTCTGAATTTAATTTTTTCAAATATCAATTATTCTCTTCAGTCTTTAAATTATTGTCATGAATATTTAAATTTATTACACAAGTTTTCATTTACTTCTGTCATTATTCACTTATTTTCTCAACATTTCAATTATTTTTTTCTATCTTTAAATTATTGCCAGGATTATTTAAATTTTCAACACCAGTTTCTATTCTACTTTGATTAATTTTCAATAATTTTTTTCAAATTTCAATAACTTTTGTCATTATTCAAGTATTTTTGTCATTTTACGATTATTTTCTTCATATTTCTATTATTTTTGCAAATTTAGAATTATTTTCTAGAAATTTCAATTATTATTTTATTCAAATTATTAAATGCGACCGATTAATATTCAATATTAGTAATTATTATTGTTATATTAGTTTTCAATTATTTTTTACAATTTTCAATCATTTTCTTCATTATTTTTATTATTGTCATGCGTTTATTAAATTTATACATTTTTTTCCAATTAATTTCAACAAATTTCAATTATTTTCTTCAAACTTAAATTATTTTCTATAAATTTTTTATTTATACACCAGCTTTTAATTATTTATGTCATTATTCAATCAGTTTCTTAAAATGTCAATTGCTTGGTCAATTTTTCAAGTACTGTCTTTAAATTTTTAATTTTATGCACCTGTTATTAATTTTTTTTTTCAAATTACAATTATTTTTGTTATTGTTCAATTATCTTCTTGTAATTTCAATTATTTTTGAAACTATTCAATTATTTTTTTAAAATTTCAATTGTGTTCTTAAATCTTTAAATTGTCGGGAACATCCAAATTTCCAACACAAGTTTAATTCACTTTCGTTATTTTCAATTATTTTCTTCAAATTTCAATTACTTTTGTCATTAATCAATTATTCTTGTCATTTTCCATTTTTTTTTCATATTTTTATTATTTTCACCATTTTAGAATTATTTTTTACAAATAGCAATTATTTTATTCAATTTTTTTTTAAAATCATGAACTTTTAAATTTCTTACACCAGTTTTCAATTATTTTCATCATTATTTTTATTATTGTCACGAATTTATTAATTTTTTTACAACCTTTTCAATTATTTTCTTCAGACTTTAATTATTTTTTCCTATTTAAATTTTTTTGTCATTTTTTAATTATTCTCTTTAAATTTCAATAATTGTCTTCAAACTTCCATTAATTTCTTCAAATATCAATTATTTTCCTCAAACTTACATTTTTTTTAACTTTACAATTATTGTTTTATAATTTTTTTAATTTTTACACCAGTTCTGAATTATTTATTTCAATATTTCAATTGTTTTGTCAAGCTTTCAAGTATTTTCTTCAAAGTTTTAATTTGCTTAAAGTTATCAATTATTTTTGTCATTTCTCAATTATTTTTTCAAATTACAACTATTTTTGTCGATATTTAAATATTTTTGAAATTTGGAATTATTTTCTTTAAATGCCATTTTCTTCAATCTTTTTATTATTGTCATGAATTTATTAACTTTTGAAGATCAGTTTTCAATTATTTATGTCATTATTCAATTATTAGTTTCTTCACATTTTAATTATATCGTTAATTTTTCAATTATTTTATACAATTTTTCAATTAATGTATTAAATTATTTATTTTTTTACTTCATTTTTGAATATATTTCTCATTTTTCATTAATTTTTTTTCTAAATTTCAGTTATTTTTGTCATTATTCAACTATTTTCTACACATGTACATTTTTTTAATATTTTTTAATTATTTTTTTTAAGTTTCAATTATTTTCTTGACAAGTCTATTTATTTTTGCAATTTTTTAACTATTGTCTTAAAAGTGTAATTTTTACACCAGCTTTAATATTTTATTATTTATGTCATTCAATTAGTTTCTTTACATTTTACTTATTTCTTTAATATCTCAATTATTGTTCGAAAATTTAAATGTTTTACACCAGTCTCAAACTTTTGTTTCAAATTTTAATTTTTTTTTTTCGATTTTTAATCCAGGTGTTAAATGTGCAATTATTTCCAACCTTTATTCCTTCAATTTTTTTAATTTTTTAAATTTGCAATTATTATTTTCTTTAAATTTAATATTTCTTGTTTAATTTTTTGAATTATTTTTTTCAGTTGTCTATTAATCTAGTCATTTTTCGAATTTTGCTTTCAATTGATAGTTATTTTCGTTATTTTTCACATATTTTCATCGATTTTCTAATTATTCTCGTCATTTTTCAACTATTTCTTTCAATTAATAATTATTTTTCGCAATTTTCAATTATTTTCTACAATTTTTTCAATGTTCAATTATTATCTTAAAATTTTATAATTATTCTTTGATCTTTTAAAATATTTGGTTCGGTTGTGTATTAATCTAGAAATATTTTAATTTTGTTTTCAATTGTTGAATATTTTCGTCATTTTGTAATTTTTGTTCCAGTTATCAATTATTTCTTCAAATTTTAATTTAATTCTTAAATTTTCAATTTATTTCCTCAACTTTTTATAATTTTGTTTAATTTTAATTATTTCTTTCGATTTCCAATTCAGTTGTTTGATTTGCTATTATTTCGAACAGTTATTCCTATAATTTTTCAACTATTTTGTTTAAATTTAATATTCATTGTTTAATTTTTTAAACTATTTCTTTCAATTGTGTAATTATGTAGTCATTTTTCGACTTTTTTTATAACTGTCAATTATTTTCGTCATTTTTCAGATATATTCTTCAATTTCGTAATTTCCTTTATTTTAATTTGCAAAAATTTATAGTTTTAAATGACCAACAACAATGGAAAGTTTGTCAATGTTGCTAGTGAGACCAATATTTTCCTATATATTTTGGTGCGCTGAATCCGAATTCACCATCAAAATTGGCCCAACGAGTCTAATTTTGGACCTAACCTCAAAATCAATAAAATAGTACTTTTTGTTCCATGGAGCCTGAACCGGACCTAAAGTTTATACAATTTTAGGATCAATAGAAAGCTTGATTTATGACCTTTAAAACACTTTTTTAAAAATTGTTCTACGATTATTTCTAACGAAGTTATAATGTTTTACTTAAAATCATTTTTTTTTCCATATCTCACTATTGGTGTGTTTTGAACATTTGGAAAAAAGTCATATTTAAAGTAAAACATCATAACTTCGTTAAAAATCATCGTAGAACAATTTTTAAAAAAGTGTTTTAAAGGTCATAAATCAAGCTTTCTATTGATCCAAGACTTGTATAAATTCTACGTCCGGTTCAGAATCTATAGAACAAAAAGTACAATTTTATTGATTTTGAGGTTAGGTAAAAAATCAGACTCGCTGGACCAATTTTGATGGTGGATTCGGATTCAGCGCATCAAAATACATAGGAAAATATTGATCTCATACCCAGATCCGGGAACTTTATTTTTTTTTTGTGAAGCTGTAATTATTGAGTGCTTAAATAAATAAATATAATAAATATTAATTTATTGTACCTAATGGCTGTTTTTTTCTTGAATGTCGCCCCACAAAGATCACAACCGAAGAGCTCATCATTACTATGATTATCAGGTTGCGTTTGCAACCTTTGTTGATTTTTTCTCTTTTCCAAGAAAACGGAAGAAAGTTTCTCTATTTTCAAACAAAGTACTTTCTCGGTCAATGAAACGAGTTTCGTTGACGGAAGATTCTTTTCTTTGGATAAAGAATTGAAAAGAGGTTTTTCGTCCGTCGAATGTTCAGGAAAATACACTTCTTCAGGTAAATAATCAGAAAGAGGATCTTTTTCAGATAAAGTATCTGGAAGATATTCCTGTTTAATCAAAGAAGCGGAAAGATGTTCGTGCTCAAAAAAAGAATCAGAAGCAGCCTCTGTTGCAAATTCGTGAGATTTCGATTTTGATGGCGAATGATAAGATTCCGCTTCCGAAGAAGAATCAAAAATTTCCGTTTTTACTACTGAAGAATCGATAGGTACAGAATTTTCGAATTCATTTTCTTTCTTTGCAATTTCTATTTGCAACGCTGTATTAATTTCTTGTAGAGAAAAGCCTGGCTCAGTCTCCACCGATGAATTTTCCTTCACTTTCTGCGAAATTTCCGATTGAAATGTTTCAGCGCTTAGCGTTGCTAAAAAAAATTATATTTAGTCAAAATTTGCGAAAAATTAAAATGTAATTTAAAAGTTAATTAATCAATGGATTTTATCAATTTAAAAATGTAAAATTTAAATGATTTTTTTTTCTTTTCCAGGTTTTACACAAGGGACAGTCCAACGAAAATTGAAATTTGATAAAAAGAATGATAAGTTGTAAAAAATAAATGACATTTGAGAAAAATAATTACAAAAATTACGGAAATTTTTTTAATAAAAAAAAATAATAATTGAAATTTGAGAAAAATACATGAAGATCTTAAAAATTAATTGAAAAAAATGAGAATATTTAAAATTGGATACAAAAATAAATTGTACTGAACTAAAAATAATAAAAATTTACGATAATTAATAAAAAAAATTTGGAAATTAAGAAAAAAAATAAAATTAATTAAAAATTGAAGAAAGTAATTGAAGTTTTAGAAAAATACTTATAAATCTTAGGAAATAATTAACAATAGAGAAAAATAATTAAAAAATGGTAAAATTAATTCAAACTTAAAAAAAATAATTAAAATATGCTGGAAGTAATTTGAGATTGAGAAAAAAATTGAAATATGGTAAAAATAATTTAAATATAAAACATTGCAAACAGTAATTAAAATTTCAGAGAAATAATTAAAAAAAGCATGGAATATATGTTTTAAAAAAGAAAATAATTACAAAACTACTTTAAAAATTTTAGTTAAATGGAATTATTAAAAAATAACGCAGAAATAATGGAAAATTTGTGAAAATAACTGAAAGTTCAGATAAATTGAAATTTTTTAAAGTTATGCCAAAATAATAAAAATAATTAGCAATTGAAGAAAATAATAGAAAAATTGCAATATTTATTTTAAAGCAAATAATCGAAAGTTGATGAAAATAATAAAAATTTTAGAAAAATACTTAAAATTTTTAGAATATTATAATAATAATTATTAATTGAGGAAAATAATCGAAAAATGATCAAATTAATTCAAAATTGAAAAAAATTAGTGTAATATGCTAAAAATAATTTAAAATTAAGAAAAAAAATTGAAATATGAATATGAATACGATAAAAATAAGGGAAATATGAAAAATCGCAAACAGTAAATAAAATTGAAGAGCAATCATTGAAAAAATCATAGAATATATGTTTAAAAATCGAAAATAATTACAAAATTACTTAACAATTTTTAATTAAAGAGAATGATTATAAAATTGCAGAAATAATCGTAAATTGAAGAAAATAATTAAAATTTTAGAAAAATACTTAAAAATCTTAGAAAATAATTTTAGAAAATGGGAATAATAATTAACAATAGAGAAAAATAATTCCAAATTAAAAAAAATAATTGAATTTTTCTATAAATAACTTAAGATTGAGAAAATAATTGAAATACGATGAAAATAATTTAAATATGAAAAAATTGATATCAGTAAATAAAATTTGAGGGAAATAATTAAAAAAAATCATAGAATATATGTTTTAAAAAAGAAAATAATTACAAAACTACTTTAAAAATTTTAGTTAAATGGAATTATTAAAAAAATCGCAGAAATAATGGAAAATTGATGAAAATCATCGAAATTCCAGATAAATGATTGAAATTTTTTAAAGTTATGAAAAAATAATAAAAATAATTAGAAATTGAAGAAAATAATAGAAAAACTGCAAAATTTATTCTGAAGGAAAGGAAAAGAATTGAAAAATTGTTTATAATATGGAAAATTAATGACAATAATCTAAATTTGTGAAAATAACTGCAAATTTAGGAAATTATTTGGAAAATAATGAAAATATTAAAAGTTGGAAAAAATCATTGCAAAGTAGTAAAAAGAAATGAAAATTGAACAAAATAATTATTTGAAATATTTCTAAGTTCAGGAAATGAATTCAGAAATTATAAAAAATGATTAAAAATTGAAGGTAATAATTGCAAAAATAATAGTAAATTAAAATAATCAATTTAAATTTGCGATGAATAATATAAAATTTAGGAATAAATAATTAAATTGATTTATAATGTCAAGAGAAAAATAAAATAAAATTACAAAAGTTTTTTTAAAAAAATAAACAAAATAATTCAAATTTAAATTGAAATTAAAAAAAAATTTTAATTAAATTTAAATTTAAGCTATAGTTAAAGGGGTTGACCCGTCTACTTGTAAATAAATAAATAAATAAATTTGAGGAAGGTAAATTTAAGATTTTAGGAAACAATTTAAAGATAATTTAAAGAATTAAAAATTGCAGCAAATAATTAAAAAAATGATAAAAATAGTTCAAAATTCAAATTTAGAAGGAAAAGGTAAATTTTATTAAATCTATGCGAAGACGAAAAAATCACAATTCAAATAAATGTCAGGGATCACAGTGGCTTCTTCTTTTAATTTTAGGTAAAAAAAAGGAATTTTGCTTTTCAAAAAAGAGGATTTTTGTAATTAATAAAAAACGATTATAATAATGTTTCAAGCTTCCTTTTAAAAAACTTTATTGTTTTTTTTAACACAGATTTTTAAATTAAAGCAGTTTTCTTATTTTCAATTTATTTCCTAAATTGTTAGCAGTTTTTCTAAAATCTAGTCTGTTGCGCTGCGAAAATATTATTGCTTATATTTTGTTTAGGATAATTTCTATTTAAATGAAAGTTTCCAGAAAACTTTATTGGATATCTATGGACATTTTAACATAATATGAGACTTTGTATTTACTGAAAATTTCTTCTTTATACGAAGCAGTTGAAAATTATCAAACAATAATGTAACAATGAGAAACAAAAAACCTTATAACTTTTTTTCAGTTAAATAATTAAGCATTATTATAAGCATATCATCTTCAAAATACTTTAAACTATAACTTCTATAAATTTCAAAAAAAATATTAAGAAATGTTTATTTTAGAACGCCAGAGAATTTCCTACAAGATAGTAATTAAACAATTTTGATTTTTAAAAATCAATTTAAAGGTGGTGATGTGATTTTTTCAAAATAAGGGGAAAATAAGGGGAAAAAAGAGGATTAGGTGAAAAAGGAGATGAACTGAGATCCCTGAAATGTACACATAAACTTAAAATCAACTTTTAGTAATCTTAAAACTATTCTTATTATTTTTAACGATCAACAAAATTCTAATATTAAAAACTTTCCATGAAAATATTGAATCATAAAGATTTTATTTTATTTTTAGGAGAAATTTTGTTTAGAGTACCTTCATTTTCCAAATTTTCAACATTCGAATCATTGACATTCTGATAAAAAATACCATTTTCAGTGTCATTTTCGTTCTTCAGATAATCATAATCAGAACTATCGGCAATTGGAATTGCTGTCTGAAAAATGAAATAAAATTAGAACATGATGTAATTCTGATTATGTTTTTTTTTGCATTATTTACCTTCATCTTTACTTTGTATTTTAATAAGAGTCCAATATTCACAATGTCATTGTTGTTTAAATGAACTACCGAGTTGGATACATATTTTTTACCATTAATTATTAACAATCCCGACGAACTCTGTAAAATTAAATAGAATCTCTATTAAATTATGGTTGAAACGTAGACATTAATAATTATTTAAATAATAGTTAAATCAAAAAATAGTTTTAAAGAATCAAAAATGTTGCAAAGAAAAACAAAACGTGTTTAAAGAAATTAAATTCTACCATAAACAAGTTTTTTTTTAGAAAAACAAATTAAAGGTATATTGAAATAACAACAAAAATTAGTGAAAAAGAATTCTTACCTTTAAAACTTCAACGAATAAACCGTTTGGTTTGTTATGGAAAATACAATGATTACTTTTAACTGTTGGAGCGTATAATATAAAATCGTTGGAAGCCATTTGACCGAAAGAATACTAAAAGATAATAATATTTGTTATAATAATGTTAATAATGATTTAATGGCACAAATAGTATATAGTATATAGTTTCTCTTATGTCAAATCCACCCCATCGTTCTCGTTTCTTCGGAAATCGTCACATGATTAAAAACCGCCACACTGATTACAATTATAAAAATAAAAATAATTAACAAAAATATCACAATTAAACACTACAATAAACACAATAAAAATAAATTAAATAATAATAATCTCCGTAAACTCCTGAAGTTAGTTAGTATTAATATTTATTCACCTTTTCTGTCCACGTTTTAAAAACTGAAGTGAAGTTAGTCCCTGTTATTTTATTTTGTGTTGGATTTTAATTGCCATTTGAATAAAAAAAAAGTTTCGAAAAATGATTTAAAAATTTATTATGGTTTTTGAAGAAGTTGAAAATATGTACACATGCAATTAATTTCCTAAATTTTCAGTTATTATCTCAAATTTAAATTATTGTCTTCAATTTTTCATTATATAACGATTTTTTTAATTATTTTCTTTTGCTTCAAAATAAATTCTGCAATTTTTCTTAATTTTCATCAATTTATAATTAAATTCATTATTTTGTCATTACTTTTAAAACTTTCAATTATTTATCCGTTATTGCAATTATTTTCATAAATTTTCGTTATTTCTGCGATTTTTTAATTATTCTCTTTAATTACAATTTTTCAAGTAATTTTGTAATTATTATTTTTTTTTTAAACATATACTCTATGATTTTTTCAGTTAGTTCTCTCAACTTTTATTGAATGTCTTCAATTTTTCATATTTAAATTATTTTCATCATAATTTAATTTTCTTTCCCAATCTTAAATTATTTTCAGCATATTTCAATTATTTTTTTCAATTTTGAATTAATTTGATCATTTTACAAATATTTTTCTCGATTGTTAATCATTATTCTCATTTTCTAAAACTATTTTCTAAGATTTTTAAGTATTTTTCTGAAAATTCAAATATTTTCTTCCATTTTTAATTATTTTCATTTGTTATCAGAATTTCAGATTTTTTTTTTAATTAATTATCGTAAATTTCAATTATTTATAGCTTTCTTCCAGACAATATTTTTAGTTTTTCTCATATTATAAAATTAATTTCTAATATTTTTCAAGTTATTTTCTCAAATTTCTATTATTTTCTTCAATTTTTATTTATTTTTATTTGTTTTCATAATTTTAAAAAAAATTTATTAATTATCGTAAATTTCAATTATTTTTAGCATTCTTCCAGTCTTTTCTCTAATTTTTAGTTATTCACATTTTCTAAAATTATTTTCTAAGATTTTTAAGAATTTTTCTAAAATTTCAATTGTTTTCTTCAATTTTTATTTATTTTCTTTTTTTTTTATTGATTTCTAAGATCTTCATGTATTTTTTTCAAATTTCAATTATTTTTTCTTTATTTAAAAAAAATTCTGTAGTTTTTTTAATTATCACACTTAAATATCATTTATTTGTTGAAACTTATCATTGTTTGTAGCATATTTTAATTATTTTCGTCAAGTTTTAAAATTTAAAAACATTTTTCAATTTTTTTTCCAAAATCTATTTCCTTCAATTTTCAATTCTTTAAATTTGTTTCATAATTTCAAAAATTAATTATTATTTATCTGACTTTTCAATTATTTCATTATTTATATTATTTTTTACATTTTTTTTCTCGTTCTTTTTTTATAATTGCCGAAAATTTTTACTTATTTCTCTTTAATTAAAACTTGTTCTGTTCAATTTTAAATTATTTTTATCTTTTTTCATTTATTTTCTTTAATTTTTAATTATTTTTTATATTTCAATAAACTTCTGAAAGTTTAGGTATTTTAGTCAAATTTTGTTTGACTTTCCTTTATTTAAAATATTTTATGTAATTTGTTTAATTATTGTCTCAAATTTTAATTATTTTATTTTAATTTATTTATATCAATTTTTAACCATGTTTTTTCAATTTTCAATCATTTTCTCTAATTTTTCATTATTCAATTTGTAATTTACTTTTAAGATTCTCAAGTATTTTTCTCAAATTTTAATTATTTTCTTTATGTTTAAAACATTTTTATGATTGTTTAAATTACTTTCCACAATTTTTAATTGATTTAATTTTTTTTCAATTAATTTTCAAAATTTGCAATTATATGTTTAATTTCAATTATTTTTTGCAATTCTTTTTAATTCTAAAATATTATAAATTTTGTCCTAAATAAATATTTATTTTATTTATATTAACTGATTTTTAAATATTATATTTAAAATATTTATTTTTCTTATTAGATAAATAGTATTTACCGATTTTTTATATTTATTATTGTATTTTATAATTTGAAAATGTATGAGAAACTAATCGCGCGCTTGCGCGCGTTTTATTTTGCTAGTTATTAAAATAAAATAGCAAGTCGTGACGATTTCGGATTAATTTGAATATTTTGAATGCCGGGAAACGATTTTGAGGACGATGGGTGCGGAAGAAATTTTATTAAATGGGAAATTACTCCCTCTCCTCGTCAGTCCCCACGTCCTTAATACCTTCTGGCGCCCAGGTAATGAAGAGACTAGTCATATTTCTAAATTTCAAATTAAATTATTTTCGTCGTAAATATCGAATCCCTTCAAATTAATAATCATTATTAAATAATAAAAGATTTAAAAAATACAAATTACCGATTTTAGTTGAGTCAAAAATATCGCTTCGTAGGCATAAGCCCCATTATCCTTTAATCTTTCTAATGTGATTTCCATTATGATTTTATTGAAATACCTGAAAATAAATATAACAAATTAAATTCAATAGCTTTGTAATAATTAAGTAAACTTGTATGTTTAAAAACATATTGAAATATAACATTTTTTTGTCTAATATTACTTTTTTATTATTTTAAAAACAGAGTAAAAATTAAGGATTTGTATTTGAAATAAATGCGAAATCAATAATTTATGTTCCAAATTTCTACTAACGTGTGTAAAATAATTACTAAACGTTGATAAATTTTTTAATATTAATTTAAAAATGTCTCATCATAAAACAGTAAACGAGACCCTATCTTTAATCTGTAATTATTAAAACTATTCATTAATCAATACTTTATTTTTTAATATTGTCATAAACCTCATTATTTAAACTTATTTTACCAAATTAATTGTTCTTAAAATGTAATTTTTAAACGACTTGCTGATTTTTAGAAACTTTGTTATGAAAACAACACTATTTTTGAGGTTATTTATCTTGGAATTCAAATATTAAATAAAATATAAACTGATTAATTAAAGCAACAATTTTATCAGTTGCTATAAATTGCATTTTATACCATTTTATCTGTAAATATATTTTAATATCGTTAGTTTTATATTTATTACGTATTTTATAATTAGTTGTTGTTCACTGTTAGAGGATCGATCACTACATTTTACCCTATTAATGTGTGTAATTGACAATTGAAAAGTGTAAATAAGAAATGTAAAGAAAAACTTGCGACCACTGGCAGTATTTCTTTCTTTTATATATCTTAAAATCACTGTATTTTAATCAATTTTCAACACTTTTTCCAACCGTAGCGTATTTAGGCTTGTTTGTTTATACTCAGTCAGTGTTGGGCAAGTAAATTATGCTGAGAACCTGAGAATCACAAGCGTAGAATAAAACAATATAGAAAGGATGCCAATTTTAGAAAGTTGCTACCAGGGTTGTGCAGTGACGCGTCACTCGAGGTTTTTTACGTAATTTACAGGTATTTTACATAAGTAAAATACCGTATATTACCCCCAACTCCCAAAAAATACATTATGTAAAATATTATTGAGGTAATATACTAGGTATTTTACCGTAAAGTACCACGTAATTTACCTAAGGTATTTTACTAGCACAACCCTGGTTGCTACAGGCAACAGGCAATGTTGGGAAAGTAAGATAATTCATGTTAATTACATGGTGTCTAGTTTCTACCGTAATTTACCTAGTATTTTACCTCGGAAGTTTTCTACGCAGTGGAATTTACTAGCAAACATAACCTAAAACCTGCAATTTTATAATTCAGGCTGCGAAATAAAAATGTTTTGGAACTTTTCTTCAATGGCTTACTACAGTATTTGGCACAATTAACTTACAAAAAATTAGAAAAAGAGTACTGAAATATATCTTTATGTTTTTTTTTTAGGTTAGGAGAGTGTAAAATACAGTAATGGCCTGTTTACACCTTCGAAAAAAAAATTTTTTCGCATTGGAGGGAAGAGGACAGACTGTGTATCTGTCCTCCGTACTCTCATGCAAAAAAATTTTTTTTCGAAGGTGTAAATAGGCCATAACAAACTATGTAACATACCTCTGGTATGTTACGTACACAACCCTGGTGTTTACGCCGTTTATGCCCAGAGATCGGAAATTGACATGTTATTTTAGATTTTGAGGTAGATTACGTAGAATACGTAAAATACGTATAAAACTGTAAACAACCTAGGTATTAACATGTGAAAATTTTACTTTTAGGTTATGTTGCATACGTATTTTTGTAGATCACGTGATATTTATAAGGGATGTTAATTACGTAAAATACTTCTCCAGTAAATTACTAGGTAATTTACATGGAAACAACTATGTAGACTACCTCAAGTAATTTACGTGCCGATCCCTGCGCATCACTCGAGGTTTTTTACGTAACTTACAGGTATTTTACATAAGTAAAATACCGTATTTTACATAAGTAAAATACCGTATTTTACATAAGTAAAATACCATATTTTACCCCCACTCCCAAAAAATACATTATGTAAACAAATATATAATATTTTTGATGTAAAATATTATTCAGGTAATTTACTAGGTATTTTACAGTAAACTATCCCGTAATTTACCTAAGGTTAGAGTTCCTATAAAGAGTGTTAGGACACGTGAGGTTTTAACTTTTGATTACGGTTACGGGACCAGAGCATGAGACAGAAAAGGACAGAAACAGTTTCTGTCCTTTATTATCACATGCCCTGCTCCCGTAACCGTATTCGTTGTGCTTTGGGCTTTTCATGGGCTTTTACCCTAAGGTATTTTACTACACTGTAAAAAAAAATACTTGCAGAATTACTATGCAAAATATTTTTCCGTCCCAAACATTAAATTTATATTGCAATAGTCCATCGTAATACGTGATAAAAATGCAACGCGATTGTAAAACTACACTTCAAATGTAGAACTTCATCGTGTTGCGATGAAAATATTCATTCGGTTTAAAAATGGCTTGTAAGTATTCCACGTATAACATGTTGAAATCACAACGCGTTATAAAATTACTACGTAACACGAAGGAAGTATTTCGCTTCACGTATCACGTAGTAATATTACAATGCATTCTGATTTCTCTGCATCGACTGTGATTTCACTACGTCGTACGTGAAATATTTGCATGTCGGTCGAATATTTTCATCGTAATACGTTGTAAATTTATCACGTGAAGTGATTTATTTCCATCGTGTCACGGTGTAAAAATACAACGAAATTTTTTACAGTGTAGCACAACTCTGCATGTGTAGCACCTTTCTAATATTTGCATCCTTTCTATATTATTTATTCTACGCTTGTGATTCTCAGAAAAATTTACATGCCCAACACTGACTGCAAGTAAACAAACCAAAACAAACGAAGTCTAAACAATCCCTGTTGGAGAAAAAGAATTGAAAATTGATTAAAAATTAATTTTAAGATGAAATAATAGAAAACAGAAATACTGACAGTGCACTGATCGTAAGTTTTTCTTTACTTTTCTTATATAGCAATCAATTTTAATTGTTAATACACCTATTTTCAACTATCTAAGACCTACTCCCTTCATCATTTGCTTTCTGATTTCTCTCGTCTTAATTTTAAAAAATTGAAATTTGACTATATTAATCTTAGTTTGTAAAATAATCAAAAAGTAATTACAAAAAAGTACATGTATTAGACAAAAAAAAAGTTATATAATTCAATGTTTTTTAACATACAAGTTAACTTAATTATTGCATAGCTATATATAATTAAATTTGTTATTTTATTTCTAGGTATTTTACTAAAATCGTAATGGAAATTACACTAGAAAGATTAAAGGAAAATGGGGCTTATGCCTACGAAGCGATATTTTTGACTCAACTAAAATCGGTAATTAGTATTTTTTTAATGTTTTATTTATAATTCACCTTATATTAATGATCATTAATTCAAACAAAATTTATTATTAAATCGGACCAATTTAGAATAGTTATGATAAAAGTTTAATATTTCGTTTATTAATATAAAGGAAAACTGGCTATTTTCTTGTCATTATATTTGACTAAACATTTTTAATAGAAAAAATGTTACCCTCATTTTACGATTATTACTATACCTGTATACCATTTGATACTTACCATTAAATCATTAATAACAACATTATCATCTTTTAGTATTCTTTCGGTCAAATGGCTTCCAACGATTTTATTTTATACTCTCCAACAGTTGAATATAATCACTGTATTTTTCATAACAGACCAAATGGTTTATTCGTTGAAGTTTTAAAGGTAAGAATTATTTGTTACTAATTTTTGTTGTTATTTCAATACTTTTAATAGTTTTTCTAAAAAAAAACTTCTATATGATAGGCTTTAATTTCTATAAAGTCGTTTTTTTATCTTTGCAACATTTTTGATTTTTTAAAACTATTTGTATTTTCTAATTTAATTAATACTTAAACAGTTTTTAATGTCGAAGTCTCGATCAGGTATTAATATAGATTCTATTTAATTTCATAGAGTTCGTGGGGAGTGTTAAAAATTAATGGTAGGAAATATTCATCAAACTTGGTAGTTCGTTTAAACAACAATGACATTGTGAATATTGGACTCTTGTTAAAGTACCAAGTAAAGATGAAGGTAAATAATGCAAAAAAACCTATAATCAGAATAACATCTTGTTCTAATTTTATTTTACTTTTCAGACTGTAATTCCAGTTGCCGATAACTCTGATTCTGTTTGTGTGAAGAAAGAAAACGACACGGAAGATGTTGTTCCTAGTCACAATCTCAATGATTCGAATGTCGAAAATTTGGGAAATGAAGGTACTCTAAACTAAATTTCTCCTAAAAAAGAAATAAAATCTTTATGATTCAATCTTTTCATAAAAAGGTTTTAATTATTAGAATTTTGTTGATATTTAAAAATAGTAAGAATAATTTTAGGATTACTGAAAGTTGATTTTGAGCTAATGAACATTTATTTAAATTTAAAGAATCAGAGTGATTTTAAATGAATTTAAAAACAACTTTCAGAGAGAAACTGAGAGTACGCGCGTAATGCAAATGATTGTTTCCTGTTATCGTATGCGCTCTTGCGGACAAAATTCGAAGCTTAGGTGGTTAGCTATATATATTGCCTAAATCGGTGAGGCAATGCACACACGCTAATCTCGCTCCAAATCGATCGGGCGTCTTCGTGCTCCTTCGCATGAATTCATGAAACGTAAGGAATAGAACCATATAGCTTGTAAAATAATTGCAATTACTGTTTTTCCAGTTTCTTGACATATTATGTTTCAAAACAGAACCTAATTAGTCAACTTTTACTAATCATCAGTCTAAGTAATTGTTAATATGTTTTTAAGCAAATTATTCCTGTTATAATTAACTAATTTTCTTAACGTAAAGCTAAAAGTGCAGTCTTTTTTAAAGTCTGTAAAAATTTATGTCATGCTTTGAAGAACGAAAAAAAAGTTTACAAATTTTTAGATTTTAGCTAAAATCTCACAATTTTTTAGACTTTTGAATTAATTTAAAACAAAATTTATTCTTTAATAAATTCATGAACAATTAATATTATAAAATAAACTCCAAACAATTTTGAATTTTCTATTGAATTTTATCCAATCAAAATAAATTCTAGATCATTTTAGATTTTTTCTATAATAGAATAAATTCCAAATACTTATTTATTTATTAATAAGTTCTAAAGTATTTTATATTTTCTGTATAATTTTTTAGTTTCTAAAGTGAATTCTAGAACATTATTCCAAAAAGAATTATAGAAAATTTATGATTATACTATAAATTATAGAACATTTAATATTTTTTTACAATTTTGGACTCTAAATAACAAATTGCAGAATTTTCTTGAGAGTTTGGAACAAAAAACAAAATATTTAAGATTCTAGAGTGCAGAAAACTTTAAAAGTTATAATTATTTTAAAACGTTTTAGACTTTTTTATATTTAAATTCTGGATTAAAATCCAAAATTTTTTAGACTCTAAAATAAATTCCAGGTGACTTAATACTTTAGAATACATTTTACAGAATTGAATATTTTGTAATAAATTCTGGAATATTTAGGATTTTTTTTTCTTATTATTTAGATTCTAAAGTAATTTCAGAATTTTCAAGATTTTAATATAAATTACAGAAAATTTTAGATTTAAAAATAAATTCCAGAAGATTTGATATTTTTTTTTTTTAATTTTTAGATTTTTGATAAACTTGTAGAATTTTTTGGGACAATAATAAAAATTAGAGAATATTTAAGATTCAAAAATAAATTTCAGACAATTCTAGATTATTTATTAAGTTCAAAACTGTTAAGATTTTAATTCTGTAAGATTGTTTTTGTTAAGATTTTATTTTTATATTTACAATTTTGATAAACAACCTCAAATTTTACATTCTACATTAAATTTTAGAAAATTGTAGATTTTATAATAAATATCTGAATACTTCGATTTTATTTTTATTAAATTTCCCATAACAGTCTGAAATTAATAGATTCTAATATTTTTAGAATGTTTCAAGTTATAAATAAAATGCAGAAAAGTTTAGTTTGAAAAATAAATTTTATAAAGTTGTAGAAGTAATAAATTCCAGAACATTTAAGATATTAAATAAAATTGCAGTTTTTTTAAATTCTGAATGAATTGTCAAAACCTTCTTAGATTCTAGAATAAATACCCAAACGTTTTTTTTTCTTTTTTCAAATTTAAATTTTTTTTTCTGAAAAATATCATATTTCTAATCTGTTTAGAAATTATTTGGAATTTTTCAAATTCTAAATAAAATTCTAGAATTCATTTCATTCTAGAAAAAATTCTCAAACATTTGAAATTCTAAAAAAAAAAATACAAACTTTTTAAGTTTTCAAAATAAGCTTCTAAACATTTCAGTTTTAGAATTTCTAAATTAATTATTTAGAATCTATAACGAATTCGATATTTTTTCTGAAAAAAAATGTTGAAATGAAAAAAAAAACAAATATGAAGTTGTAGGTGTTTATTCTAGAATCTAAAAAAGTTTTGGAATTTCATCCAGAATTTTAAAAATCTGGAATTTTGTATAAGATCTTTAGTGTTCTGGAATTTATTACTTCTATAATTTTGTAGAATTTATTTTTCAAACTAAACTTTTCTGCAATTTATTTATAACCTGTAACATTCTAAAAATATTAAAATCTATTAATTTCAGACTCTTATGGAAAATCTAACAATTAAAAATAAAATTGAAATGTTCAGATATTTTTTATAAAATCTACAATTTACTGAAATTTATTTTAGAATGTATCATTTGAGGTTCTTTATTAAAATTCTAAAAATAAAAATAAAATCTAACAAAAACAATCTTATAGAATTAAAATCTAAACAGTTTTGGAACTTAATAAATAAACAAGAATTTTCTTTAATTTATTTTAGAATCTTGAGTATTCTCGAAATTTCATTAGTGTCTTACTTTAGAATCTAAATAATAAGAATAAAATCCTAAATATTACAGAATTTATTATGAATTTTTAAGTTCTGTAAAATGTATTCTAAAGTATTAAGTCACCTGGAATTTATTTTAGAATCTAAAAGATTTTGGATTTTAATCCAGAATTTAAATATAAAAAAGTCTAAAATGTTTTAAAATTAATTATAATTTTTTAAGTTTTCTGCACTCTAGAATCTTAAAAATTTGGTTTTTGTTCCAAACTCTCAAGAAAATTCTGCAATTTGTTGTTTAGAGTCCAAAATTGTAAAAAAATGTAAGGTGTTCTATAATTAATAATATAATCATAAATTTTCTGTAATTTATATTAAAATCTTGAAAATTCTGAAATTACTTTAAAATCTAAATAATAAGAAAAAAAATCCTAAATATTCCAGAATTTATTACAAAAAATTCAAATCTGTAAAATGTATTTTAAAGTATTAAGTCACCTGGAATTTATTTTAGAGTCTAAAAGATTTTGGATTTTAATCCAGAATTTAAATATAAAAAAGTCTAAAATGTTTTAAAATAATTATAACTTTTTAAGTTTTCTGCACTCTAGATTCTTAAATATTTTGTTCTTTGTTCCAAACTCTCAAGAAAATTCTGCAATTTGTTATTTAGAGTTCAAAATTGTAAAAAAATATTAAATGTTCTTATAATTTATAGTATAATCATAAATTTTCTATAATTCTTTTTGGAATAATGTTCTAGAATTCACTTTAGAAACTAAAAAATTATACAGAAAATATAAATTACTTTAAAACTTATTAATAAATAAATAAGTATTTGGAATTTATTATATTATAGAAAAAATCTAAAAATAAATCTAAAATGATCTAGAATTTATTTTGATTGGATAAAATTCAATAGAAAATTCAAAATTGTTTGGAGTTTATTTTATAATATTAATTGTTCATGAATTTATTAAAGAATACATTTTTTTTAAATTAATTCAAAAGTCTAAAAAATTGTGAGATTTTAGCTAAAATCTAAAAATTCGTAAACTTTTTTTTCGTTCTTCAAAGCATGACATAAATTTTTACAGACTTTAAAAAAGACTGCACTTTTAGCTTTACGTTAAGAAAATTAGTTAATTATAACAGGAATAATTTGCTTAAAAACATATTAACAATTACTTAGACTGATGATTAGTAAAAGTTGACTAATTAGGTTATGTTTTGAAACATAATATGTCAAGAAACTGGAAAAACAGTAATTGCAATTATTTTACAAGCTATATGGTTCTATTCCTTACGTTTCATGAATTCATGCGAAGGAGCACGAAGACGCCTGATCGATTTGGAGCGAGATTAGCGTGTGTGCATTGCCTCACCGATTTAGGCAATATATATAGCTAACCACCTAAGCTTCGAATTTTGTCCGTAAGAGCGCATACGATAACAGGAAATAATCATTTGCATTACGTGCGTACTCTCAGTTTCTCTCTGCTACTTTTTAAAATTGTCTTTAACTACTATTTTATTTGTCGTTAATTTACATTTTTACTTAATTATTTTACTTTTAAATGTTCCTAACTTTCGATTATTTCAATTCTAAATTACTAACAATTTTTTTGTCATGTACAACTTTGAAAACTGGAAAGTTGTCAAAATCACCAGTAGCGCCCATGCATTTTAAAAATGAAGAATAAGATTACTTTGTGTTTTATAATTATGATAAAATTACAGAATTTTAACTTTATTAAATTGGATTTTAAGAAAGATTCTTTCACTTATTAAATGATTGTTTTCGATTTTTTTACACATTTTGAAAAAGTATAATTTTTTCAGCAACGCTAAGCACTGAAACAAATCAGTCGGAAATTTCGCAGAAAGTGAATGAAAATTCATCTGAGGAGATTGAGTCGGTTCTTTCATTCCAAGAAATTGATGCAGCAATGCAAATAGAAATTAAAAAGGAAGGAAATGAAATCGAAACGTTTTTATCTTTCGATTCTTCAGCAGAAACGGAATCTTATCATTCTGATTCTTCCCTTCAGCACGAACATCTTTCCGATTCTTTGCTTAGAAAAAAATATCTTTCGAATTCTTTATCTGAAAAAGAACCTCTTTCCGATTCTTTACCTGAAAAAGTGACTCTTCCTGATTCGACGGACATTAAACTTCTTTCCAATTCTTCATCCAAAAAAAAGAATCTTCCGCCTACCAAACATTCTCTCGTTTCATTGACCGAGAAAAAAGTTGACTTGAAAACAAAGAAACTTTCTTCAGTTTTTTTGGAAAAGAAGAATCTTTCCTCTGCTTCAAACAGGCGATTGTCTTCTGACTCAAAGAAATTATTGACTACCGAATCGTCACAAAAGAAACGAAAACGAAGAAAGCAAAGTGAGAAACAATTTAATTGTGGATTTTGTGATAAAATTTTTTCAAGTAAACTATCTTTAGATAATCATTTGCCTTCGCACGAATATGATAAACATTTTAAGGGCATTAAATGCGACAAGGCTTTTGTGAGTCAACAAGATATGCAAACGCATTCTGTTTATCATAGTACGGAACGGCCCTTTGGTTGTGATCTTTGTGGCAAGAGCTACAAGAGCAAATTAGTCATGAGGTACAATAAATTTATATTTATTATATTTATTTAAACACTCAATAATCAATAACTTTCAAAAAATATTACTAATTTCATATTATTAATTTTTCTTTATTCAGTCGCCACATAATAAGAGTACATTCTGAAGAGAAGGAGATCTGCAAAATTTGTAACAAGGTTTTTGGATGCAAAAATTACCTCAAGCAACACATGCTGATCCATTCTATGGAAAACAAGTTTAAGTGTTCTCTCTGCGAGAAGGGTTTTGGATGCAAACCTTACCTGCAGAGACACATGCTTACTCATTCCACGGAAAAAAAATTCAAGTGTTCCCTCTGCGAGAAGAGTTTTGGATGCAAATCTTACCTGCAGCAACACATGCTGACCCATTCCACGGAAAGAAAATTTAAGTGTTCCCTCTGCGAGAAGGATTTTATTCGAAAAAAAAACATGCAGCAACACATGCTGAGCCATTCTGCAGAAAGAAAGTTTGAGTGTTCCCTCTGTGAGAAAGTATTTAGACACAAAATTAGCGTGCATCGACACATGGTGACCCATTCCACAGAAAAAAAATTCCAGTGTTCCCTCTGCGAGAAGGTTTTTATACTCAAAAGCAAACTGCATCAACACATTCTGACCCATTCCAGGGGAAAAAAACGTTGAATTGTTCCCTCTGCGAGACGGTTTTTAGACGCAAAGTTTGCCTGCAGAAACACATGCTGACTCATTCCACGAAAAGACATTTCAAGTGTTCTCACTGTGACATTTGCTTCAAGACATCAAGTAACATGTTTAATCATGTAAGAAAGTTACATATCTAAGAAGGAATTTACAAGTGCAAATTTTGCCAGCAACAGTTCCTCAAACGAAAAATATGCAAAGACCATTAAGAGAAGAACACTTTACTGGCAACGAGTGCCAGGAGAAGTTTGTAAATAAGTGCCAATTGAAAAAGCTCATAAGAATTCACATCCCGTAAAACATTAGATTTGGATTCAGAGATCTTAAAAACCTCCAAAGAAAATACATTAGAATAATATTTAACTATTTGTCACTCTATTTATTTCTAATAAATTAACATTAAATTATTTATTTGGTATTTTATGATCGAGAAATTTCATTTTTGAAATAAGGGGAGAGCATTTTTGTTCACAGATTTGATCAGCCTTGACAGTAGGTATTTCTGTTATTTTTTCGTGACGACAAAAAATGACAGAAAATTATTTTCACTATTAATAATAATAATAATTAAAGTTTTATCGAAATTATTTCTGGTTAAGATAGAATTTTTGGATCCTACCGGGAATTTAAATTGACCGGGAAAAACCGGGAATTTTCCGTCAAACCGGGAATTTTCTTTCTGGGCTAATAAATTTGACTAATATATCAATTTGTTTTATAAATAAAGATAATAACTTTATGCATTTTGAATTAATTTCATTATGCGTTTAAATTTTGTGTAATTATGCGACAATTATGCAATTGAAAAATAAAAAATATACATTAAAAATTAAAATGTAATATAATATATTCTCATGAAATATAGATGTTTGTCTACTATCTTTTTTTTCTTAACGCTAACAATACCGCAGAAACAATGAAAGACATAAAACATGAAAAAGTCAAATTATTATGAAAAAATGTAGATAAAATTTCAGTTTTTTTAGTAGACCGCACATTGCATAATAGTTTATATAGTTATGGGCAATTCTATTGTGTGCTTTCAGTTGTCGATTATTTTCATCATATTTCCATTATTTTCTTCGATATTCAATAATTCTCGGCTTTTTTCAATATTTTTTTTTTCAATTATCGATTACGTTCTTGAATCTTCAATTTAATTATTCAACTATTTTCAGAAATTCACAATTATTTTCTTCAACAGACAATTATTCTTTTCAATTTTACAATATTTTCTTCAGCTTCCAATTATTTTCTACAATTCTCAATTATTTTCTACCATTTTGAATTATTTTCATTAATTTCAAATTAATTTTTCATTTTTCAATTATTTTCTTCGATTTTATACTATTTTCTTCAAATGCCAATTATTTTCTTCAATTTTCAATTATTTTAATTAATTTCTAATTAATTTCTTTAATTCTGAAATATTTTCTACGACTTTCAATTATAATCAATTTTTAATTATTTTCTGCAACTCTAAACTATTTTTTTTAATTGCCAATTATTTGATTCAATTTTCAATTATTTTCATCAATTTTTAATTATTTTCTTCAGATCTCAACTATTTCCTTCAATTCTTAATTATTTAATTTAATATTCAATAATTCTCGACTTTTTTCAATTATCATTTATTTATTTCACATCTCAATAACTCCTCCAATTTTCAATTATTTTCTTTTATAATCAATAATTCTCGGCTTTTTTTCAATATTTTTTTTTCAATTATCGATTACGTTCTTGAAGTTTTAATTCAATTCTTCAATTATTCACCTTTTTTCAGAAATTCACAATTATATTCTTCAATTGCCAATTATTCTTTTCATTTTTCAATTATTTTCTTCAATTTCCAATTATTTTCTACAATTCTCAATTATTTTCTTCCGTTTTGAATTCTTTTCATTAATTTCAAATTATTTCTTCATTTCTCAATTATTTTCTTCGATTTTTTACTATTTTCTTCAATTTTCAATTATTTTCATCAATTTCCAATTAATTTATTTAATTCTGAAGTATTTTCTACGATTTTCAATTATTTTAATCTATTTTTAATTATTTTTTCAACTCTAAATTATTTTTTTCAATTGCTAATTATTTTAATCAATTTTCAATTATTTTCATCGATTTTTGAAGCTTCAATTCAATTCTTCAATTATTTAACTGTTTTCAGCAATTCAGAATTAATTTCTTCAATTTCCAATTATTTTCTACAATTCTCAATTATTTTCTTCCATTTTGAATTATTTTAATTAATTTCAAATTATTTCTTCATTTCTCAATTGTTTTCTTCGTTTATCTACTATTTTCTTCAACTCTAAATTATTTTTTTCAATTGCCAATTATTTGATTCAATTCACAATTATTTGATTCAATTTTCAATTATTTTCATCAACTTTTAATTATTTTCTTTAGATCTCAATTATATTCATCAATTTTTAATTATTTAATTTAATATTCAATAATTCTCGACTTTTTTCAACTATTTTTTTCAATTATCATTTATTTATTTCACATCTCAATAACTCCTCCAATTTTCAATTATTTTCTTCTATAATCAATAATTATTGCCTTTTTTCAATATTTTTTTTCCAATTATTAGTTATGTTTTTGAAACTTTAATTCAATTCATCAATTATTATTCAACAATTTTCATAAAATCTAATTTTCTTCATTTTCAAATTATTTTCTACAATTTTTAATTAATTTCTTCAAACTAGAATTACATTCTTCATTTTTTATTGTTTTCTTCAAATTCTATAATTCCTGGGTTGTTCAATTTCTTTTTTCTTTAATTATCACTTATTTTCTTCTACTTTCAATCCCATTGTTCAATTCTTGAATTATTTTCTTTAATTCTCAATTATAATTTTCGACATTCAATTGCATTCTTTAATTTTTAATTGTTTTTTTTAATTTTCAATAATTCTAGTCTTTTTACAATGATTTTTTTTAAATTCTCAATTATTTTCTTCAATTTCCAATTTTTTTTCTTAAATTTCAATTATTTTCTTCAATTTCCAATTATTTTTTCATATTTCTTTCAGCTTCTCATTTTCTTTCAATTTTTAATTTCTTCTCAATTTTCTTCAATATTTAACAATTCTCAGCTTTTTTAAATTATATTTTTCTTTCAATTTTTATTTAAATTGATAATTTTTAAATTATTTTCATCAATTCGCAATTATTTCTGTCGATTTCTAAATTTTTCTGCTGTTTTCAAATATTGTCTTTAATTTTTAAGGACTTTCTTCAATTTTCAATTATTTTATTCAATTTTCAATTATTTTCTTTAATTTTTAATAATTTTGTTCAATTTTCAATTGTTTGTTTCAATTTTCAGTAATCTTGACTTTTTTCAATTATATTTTTTCAATTATCAGTTATTTATTTCATGTTTGAAAACCTCCTTCAATTTTCAATAATTTTCTTCTATTTTCAATTTAATTGTTCAATTGTTGAATTATTTTTTTTTGTTCTCAATTAATTTCTTTAAATAACAATTCTATTCTTCAATTTTTAATGTTTTCTTCATTATTAAATAATTCCTGGCATTTTCTATTTTTTTTTTTAATTATAAATTATTTTCTTCTTTTTTCAATCCAATGGTTCAGTAATTTTCTTTAATTCTCAATTATTGTATTGGAATTTTAATTTTAATTCTAAATTTTCAATGTTTTTTTTTAATATTCAATAATTCTGTGTTTTTCTGTTTCAATTTCATTATTTAATTTTTAATTTATTTCTCCAATTTTGAATTATTATAACTTAAATTTTAAATTATTTTTTTTTATTTTCTATCTTGTTAACCAATTTTCAATTATTTTCTTTGAATTTAATAACCATTTTTCAATTTTTTCAATTATTGTTCAATTGTCAAAAATATTTACTTTTTTTTTTAATTTTGTTTCTTAATGTCAAATATCTTTGTCATTTTCAATTATTTCTTTTCATTATTAATTGCATCTTTTAATTCTTAATTCTAATTCTAAATTAGTAGACACCCTGTATTCTCATTTTCTTAAATTATTTTCTAAGATTTTTAAGTATTTTTCTGAAAATTCAAATATTTTTTTCAATTTCTAATTATTTTCATTTGTTAGGTTTCAGAATTTCAAATTTTTTTATTCATTATCGTAAATTTCAAATATTTTTAGCTTCCTTCCAGACTTTTCTCCAATTTTTAGTTTTTCTCATTTTATAAAATAAATTTCTAAAATTTTTCTCAAATTTCTATTATTTTCTTCAATTTTTAATTATTTTTCTTTGTTTTCATAATTTCAAAAAGATTTTATTAATTATCGTTAATTTAAATTATTTGTAGCATTCTAAAATTTTATTTTATTTTATTTCAATGAACTTCTGAAAGTTTTAAGTATTTTTCTCAAATTTTGTTTAACTTTCCTTTACTTAAAATATTTTATGTAATTTGTTTAATTATTTTCTTAAATTTTAATTTTTTTTTTAATTTTAATTTACTTTTCTCAATTTTTAACCTTGTTTTTTGAATTTTCAATTATTTTCTCTAATTTTTCATATTATTCAATTTTGTTTTAATTTACTTTTAAGATTCTCAAGTATTTTTCTCAAATTTAAATTATTTTCTGTAGGTTTAAAACATTTTAATGATTGGTTAAATTACAATCCCCAATTTTTAATTGATATCATTATTTTTTTTCAAGTAATTTTCAAAATTTGCCATTATTTTGCTTATAATTTCAATTATTTTTTGCAATTTTTTTTAATTTTAAAATATTATAAATTTTGTCATAATTAAATATTTATTTTATTTATATTAATTGATTTTTAAATATTGTATTTAAAATTTTTTTTTTTTATTGGATAAATATTATTTACCGATTTGTTATATTTATTATTGTATTTTATAATTTCTAAAATGTATGAAAAACTAATCGCGCGCTGGCGCGCGTTTTATTTTGCTAGTTAATTAAATAAACTTCAGAACAATAGTTTTTGACTTTATGACTATTTTACAATTTTCGTTCAATCTTCAAAAATTTAATATTTAGTTATCAACAGAGATGGGTAAACGTCACGTCACAAGGGTTTTCTACGTAAAATACATTGTATTTTACGTAGAAAACTGTAAAAGGGTAAAATCCCATGTGAGCAGAAAGCGCAAAACCTAAAGCAGCAAATCATGAGAGTGAGAGAGTGAGAGAGTGAGAGAGTGAGAGAGCTTTCGGTTCCCAGATTTTCCCCTAAAATCATATAAGACCGTACGTTGCGCCGTAATGAGAAAGAGAAAGACGTAAATAAATCTTTGTATCCCTCTCTCTTATTACGACGCAACGTTTGATGCATCCATGTGATTTCACCCTAAGTATTTTCAATACCTCCACAGCACCGAAAATTTTCTGAAAATTTATTAAATATTTACTTGCATTATTCGAAATATGTGATTGCAGAATTTAGTGAAAATAATGGTAAATTAAAAAAATTAATTTAAACTTGCGATGAATATAATATAAAATTTGGGAATAAATAATTAAAATGATTTAACGTCCAAGGAAAAATAATTAAAATTGAAAAAGTGTATGAAAAAACTAAACAAAATAATTAAAATTTAAAGAAAGTGAATTTAAGGTTTTGCGAAACAATTTAAAGATAATTAAAAGAATTTAAAATTTCAGAAAATAATTTTAAAAAATTTAATGATTCGCAATATCTTGATACCTATTAATGAAATTATGATTCAGTATTATTATTTACTATTTTCATTAAGATAAATTAAGATAAATTTCATTAAGATTCTAAATTGTTTCCCTAAATCTTCAATTTACCTTCCTCAAAATTCTATTATTTTGTTTAGTTTTCTCAATCATTTTTTCAATTTTAATTATTTTTGCCTTGTCATTAAATAAATTTAATTATTTATCCCTAATTTTATATTATTCATCGCAAATTTATATTAATTTTATTAATTTACCATTATTTTTGTCATTTGGCAATTAATATTTTCAATTTTTAATTATTTCCATAATTTCTGAATTAATTTACTGATTTTAAATATACATCTCAATTTTTAATTATTTTGGTCAATTTTCATTTCTTTTTATTAATTTTCAATTAATTTCTCCATCTTTTAATATTTTTCTTATTTTTCAATTAATTTCCTAAATTTTCAATTATTATCTCAAATTTAGACTATTGTTTCAATTTTCGATTTTTAAAACGATTTTTCAATTATTTTCTTTTGCTTAAAAACAAATTCTCTAATTTTATACTATTTTTTCCGATTTTTAATTATTTTCATTTTTTGGCATATTTTTCAAAAATTTCAATTAGTTTCTTCTATTTTTAATTAATTTCATTTGTTTTTAATAATTTTCAAATTTTTTTTTATTAATTATCGTTAATTCCATTTATTTTTAGCTTTCCTTCATCCTTTTTCCAATTTTTGGTTATTCTCATTTTTTCAATTGATTTCTAAGATATTCATGTATTTTTCTCAAATTTCAATTATTTTCTTTTTATTAATAAAAAATTCTATAATTTCTTCAGATATTTCACTCAAAAGTGAATTATTTTTTAAAATGTATCATTGTTTGTATTATATTTTAATTATTCCCTTCAATTTAAAATTTATTTCATTTCTTTTATAATTTCCATAATTTTCAACTATTTATCTGAGATTTCAGTTAATTCATTAAATTTTTAATTAATTATATGATTTTTTATATTATTTTCTTCAATTTTCAATTACTTTTGTTCTTTTTCGTAATTTCCAAAAAGTTTATAATTCTTTCTGTTTAATTAAAAATTATTCTCTTCAATTTTAAATTATGTTTATTTTGTTTTATTTATATTCTCTAACTTTTAATTAGTTTCTTTTTTTTTCAATCTACTTCTGAACGTTTTAAGTAAATTTTCTTTAACTTTTCTGTATTTAAAATATTGTGTAATTTTTTTAATTATTTTCTCAAATTTTAATTTTTTTTTCAATTTTATATTATTTATCACAATTTTTATTTATTTTTTTTTAATTTTATCTTATTTTCCCTAATTTTTCATTATTCAATTTTTTTGAATTAATGTTTAAGATATTCATGTAATTTTCTCAAATTTAGATTATTTTCTTTATTTTTAAAATATTTTTATGATTTTTTTATTAATTTCCCCAAACAATTGATTTCATTGTTTGGCAATTTATTTGCAAAATTTGCAATTATTTTGTATAATTTCAATTATTTTTTGCAATTTTTTTTATTTAATATTTTATAAATGTTGTCCTGAAACAAAAAGGTTCATTAGGGTTGACTGAGGGCCCCGGGGCACTGCCCCATTTTGCCCCTTAATAGTTACTCCACAGTTTTCTTTATATAAATAATAAATCATTTAATTTTTTTCAATTATTTCTCTCAAATTTAATTTATTTCTTTCAACTTATCATTGCTTTTATCATATTTCCATTACTTTCTTTCAATTTACATGTAGTATATTATTTATTCTGTAATTTTGTCAATTCATTGTCTCAATTTTCAATTATTTCTTCAATTTAAAATTTTTAAATCATTTTGTTCAATTATTGGTCCCGAGTTTTAAATATTATTCTCATTTTGTGAATTAAATTCTTTGATTCTTACACATATTTTCTGAAATTTCAGTTATTATTTTTTTTTAAAATTATTTTCATTCTCTTTCATAATTTCAAAATTTGTTTCATCGTGTAATTCGATGGATATTAAACGTACTTAAAATGTTTCTGCGTAGAAGTTTCAATTGATTTATACTTAAATTTTTTAAAAGTTTTAAATAATTGTTTATTCATGAAAGTCCTTAATCTTTAATTTAATATATTTAAATAAATCGTTAGTTCAGTTTTGGAATTTAAACAAAATCGGATTCCCTCTGATATTTAAAACTTTAATATAAAATGATAATAAATTATAAAAAAAATTTAATTACAGGTACAAACAACCAGTGGTACTTGAACTATTTAACATGAGATTTATCTTGACATTTTTTCTTGGACTTGCTTCAATTCTACAACATGTAACAATAACATGTTACGCACATCCAACAAATGCACTAGAAATTTTTAAAAATTTCGCCATCAGCATCCAAGACGATTCATTACCAAAAGATCTATCTGATTTGTCAGAGCTAAGAGAACTTAACTTAACAAACATACGATTAAAAGAGCTTCCTGTAAATTTATTCAATGTGTTTAACTCCCGTTAACCTTATCGCACAGGATAATTAATGTTACTTGAATAAATAATAATGATAGTTTGGTAAAAATTTATTTAAAATTGGAAATATTAGCGTTAATAGGGATAATTTATTTATTTTATGTATTAGTAATTATTGTAAAAATAATTTTTTATTATAATCCTAAAACTTTACGTAAAATAATTTAATTTATTAATATAAAATAAAATGATAATAACTAAGATGAAATTTAATGATTCAGTAAAAATATTATTTTTACCTATACTCCTGTTAATATTAATTTAATATGAAATTTTGGTTCATTATTAGGAATTTGTTTAATAATTCAAATTGTTAGTGGTTTATTTTTATCAATACATTATATTGCTAGGGTTGAAATAGCTTTTGATAGGGTTGTTAATATTATTCATGATGTTAATTATGGTTGATTAATACGGTTAATTCATATAAATGGGGCTACATTTTTTTTTATATGTATATTTATGCATATTGGATATATTTTAATTCATATTATTTAAAGTATACTTGACTTTCTGGAAGAATATTATTTTTAATTACAATAGGCACAGCTTTTTTAGGATATGTATTACCTTGAGGACAAATATCTTTTTGGGGGGCAACGGTAATTACTAATTTAGTGTCTGCTGTTCCTGTAATTGGAAATGAAATTGTAATTTGGTTATGAGGAGGATTCAGAGTTGGAGGGGCAACTTTAAATCGATTTTATTCTTCCTTTTATAATTTTATTAGTTGTTATATTACATTTAATAAGATTACATATTACAGGGTCAAGAAATCCATTAGGAGTTAATAGAAATTTATATAAAATTTCTTTTCATAGATATTTTGCAATTAAAGATGTTCAAATATTTTTGGTTATAATTTTATTATTAATATTATTATGTTGTTTAAATCCTTATGTGTTAGGAGATCCAGAAAATTTTAGAATTGCTAATTCAATAGTCACTCCTATTCATATTCAACCAGAATGATATTTTTTATTTGCTTATGCAATTTTACGGTCAATTCTTAATAAATTGGGGGGGGGGGGGTTATAGCTTTATTAATTTCAGTTTTAATTATTATAATTTTACCTTTTTTTAAAAAAATGAAAGTTCAAGGGTTTGCTTTTTATCCTTTAAGTCAAATTTTATTTTGATTTTTTTTTAAAATTGTTATGTTATTAACTTGAATTGGGATAAAATCAATTGAGTCAAAAGAAAACTTAATATTTTTACTGATTAATTTTAATGCTCAACAATCTTAATATTTAATTTTAATCTTAAATAAAAATAGGTACCAAACTTTTTTTTCCTGAATTCTAGAAGGTTTAAAGCATCTTTTAAGCCAATACAACAAAGACGGATTTTTTAAAAATTCTACAATGGCCTTACCCCTTAAGGAAGATTAAATATATGAACAAAAATGCTCTCACCTGATTTCAATATTGACGTTTCTCGCTCATAAAGGATCAAATAAATAAATTAATGTTGATTTATTAGAAATCAATAGAGTTGTTTAAGTGATGTAACTTTAATTTTGTTGCTATTACAAAGTAGAGTTCAATATTATTCATAAAGTATTTTCCTCAGGAGTTTTCAAGATCTCTGAATCCAAATAAAATGCTAAATTCGCATCTAACAAACTTATTATTAAAACACCGTTCAAAAATAAACACCAAAAAATAATTAAAAATGAGTTGTAAAAAAATATAAATCGTTTGAATATAGACCTTCGGTCTTACAAAACTCAATCCGAATTGACCAGCAAGACATTTACTCTTAACCGACATTTTTTGTGACGCTCGCATTACATCGTCAAATGTTTGTGCGCAATTTTTGAACATTGTTCCGCCCTCTCTATATTGCAGAGAATTCTTTCGCAGAAACGCACACATGATTAATAATAATTAATCAACTGATTTAGGGCCCAGGGAATTTTCCAGGATGTGAATACTTATGTGCTTCCTCAATTGGCGCTTATACATAAACTTCCCCTGGCACTCGTTGCAAGTAAAGTGTTTCTTTTTGTGTGCATTTAAATAATACAGTGATCGGAAATCTTTTCTGCACGTTCCGCAGGTATAAGGTTTCTCATCCGTATGAATTCGTTGATGGTCTTCGCATCTTTTTCGTGTTAAGAACTCTTTCTGGCAAAATTTACACTTGAAAAGCCGTTCTTTAGTGTGTAACTTTCTTACATGACCGATCAAGTTACTTGATGACCTAAAGCAATTGTTACAATGAGAACACTTGAAATTCTTTTCCGTGGTATGGCTAACCATGTGTCTCTGCAGTTCCTGTCTGCGTCTAAAAACCTTCTCGCAGAGGGGACACTTGAACTTTTTTTCCGTGGAATGGGTCAACTCGTGTTGCTGCAGGTAAGATTTGCATCCAAACCTCTTCTCGCAGAGGGAACACTTAAACTTTTTTTCCCTGGAATGGTTAAGCATATGTACCTGCAGGTGATCTTTGCGCATAAAACCCTTCTCGCATAGCAAACACTTGAACTGTTTTTCCATAGAATGTATAAGCACGTGTCTCTGCAGGTGCTGATTTCGTTTAAATTCTTTTTCGCAGAGGGAACACTTGAAATTTCTTTTCGTGGAATGGGTCAGCATGTGTTTCTGCAGGAAAACTTTGCGTCTAAAATCCTTCTTGCAGACGGAACACTTAAACGTATTTTCCGTGGAATGAGTTAGCAAGTGTTGCTGCAGGCAATCCTTTCGTCCAAAAGTCTTCTTACAAATTTTGCAGTAATGCTTCTCTTCAGAATGTACTGTCAGTATGTGGTCTCTAAATAATGAAAAATGAATAATATAAAATTAGTAATATTCTTTGAAAGACAGTTATTGATTATAGAGTGCTTAAATAAATATATATAATATATATTAGTTTATTATACCTAATGGCTGTTTTACTCTTGAATTTCTTGCCACAAAGATCACAACCAAAAACCTTTTCAGTACTATGAAAAACAGAATGTGTTTGCAACTTTTGTTGACTCAGAAAAGCCTTGTCGCATTTATTGCACTTAAAAGTTCTATCACATTCGTGCAGAACTAGATGATCATCTAAGGATAGTTTACTTGAAAAAAGTTTACCACAAAATCCACATTTAAATGGTTTTTCACTTGGCTTCCTCTTTATCTTTTTCTCACTTTGCTTTCTTCTTTTTGGTTTCTTTAGTGACGATTCGGTAGTCAATGGTTTCTTTGAATCAGAAAACAATTCCATCTTCGAAACGGAAGAAACATTCTTCCTCTCAAAGAAAACGGAAGAAAATGTCTCTGTTTTGAAACAAAATTCTTTCTCAGTCAATGGAACTGGAGAATGTTTCGTAGACGGAAGATTCTTTTCTTTGGATGAAGAATAGGGAAGAAATTGATCGTCCGGCGAAGGTTCAGGAATAGGCACTTTTTCAGGTAAAGAATCAGAGTGGGGTTCTTCTTCAGATAAAGAATCTAGAGAATATTCTTTGGAAAGATGTTCATGCTTAAAGGAAAAATCAGCAGCAGCCTCTTTTGCAAATTCGTGAGGAGATTTCGGTTCTGATGGCGAATAATAAGATTCCCAATCTGATGAATCAGAAGAATCTATTTCTGGTGCTGAAGAATGAAAAGATTCCGTTTCTGCTGAAGAATCGATAAATGCAGAATTTTCGAATTCATTTTTTTCCTTGACAGTTTCTATTTGCAACTCTGCATCAATTTCTTGTAGAGAAAGACCAGAACCAATCTCCTCGGATGAATTTTCCTTTACTTTCTCAGAAATTTCCGACTGCAATGTTTCAGCGGTTAGCGTTGCTAAAAAAATTATATTTAGTCAAAATTTGAAAAAGTTTGGTTCCAGTTTTTCAAGTTTTGCAAATGACAGTAAAATTATTAGTAATTTAGAAGTGAAATAATCGAAAGTTGTTAACATTTAAAGTGCGATTCCAAGTGAGATTTACGTTATTTTTAGACAAGTAAACGGCGGGAACTGAAACTTTAGAATTTTATTATATTTAATATGACTAATGTTTTGCATAAATATTTAGGTCAAAATATTAATTTGTGTACGAAATTGAAAATGCGCGCGCATCCATATTGATTTGTTTACTAACAGAAATCTTCAATGTTTACATTTATAATTTATTAAAATTTAATATCAAGGAAGTAACTGTGAAGTTCATTTCTTTTGGAATCTTGAAAAGAACACAGGTAAGTCCGTTTTAGCATTTGGGTCCTTGAAATTTTTCTTGCTGCTTAAAAGTTGTATAATTTTTATTTAATAACTTTTTTAATATTAAAATTATAACAAATTGCCCTGAAATAGAAATATTCCTTACATTTTTCTGAGTGTTTTAACAAAAAGAAAACCTTGATACGACTCATAGAACGAAAGATATTGCTATTTCAATTTTTTTTCCGAAATTTTAATTCTCGTACACAAATTAATATTTTGACCTAAATATTTATGCAAAACATTAAGTCATATTAAATATAACAAAATTCTAAAGTTTCAGTTCCCGCCGTTTACTTGTCTAAAAATAACGTAAATCTCACTTGGAATCGCACAAAACTAAAATAATAATCAACAAAAAATATAAATTAACGACAAATCAAATAATAGTTATAAAAAATTGTAACAATCATTGTTAGGAGATATTTCGTCTAGAGTACCTTTATTTCCCAAATTTTCGACATTGGAATCTTTGACATTGTGATAAGGAACACCATCTTCCAAATCATTTTCGTTCTTCACAAAAACATTATCCGAATTATCGGCAATTGGAATGGATGTCTAAAAAATAAAATAGAATTAGAACAAGATTTAATTCTAATTATGTTTTTTTCATTGATTACCTTCATCATTACTTTGTACTTTAGCAAGAGTCCAATATTCACAATGTCATTGTTGTTTAAACGAACTACCGAGTTTGGTAAATATTTTTTACCATTAATTTTTAACACTCCCCATGAACTCTAAAATTAAATAGAATCTCTATTAATTCTTGGTCGAATTTTATTGTAAACATTAAAAAATGTTCAAGTATTAATTATGACACGCTCCGAAAAAAGGTACCTAAGAAGCAAAAAATCGATTTTTGGATCAAGATTGATATAAGTTTATTAAAGGTTACTTTTTCATTATTTAAAGTCTGGGAACGTTTTTATCAAATATTTTTTAAGTTATGACAATTCAAACCTCAATGGTTTGTGCAGACTAACATGCGCGCATGTTCTGTAAAACTCCGTAAAATTTCGCATCTTCTGTAAAATTACCGTTTTGCTTCTTAGGTTCCTTTCTTCCGAGCGCGTCACAATTAGATCAGAAAATAATTTTAAACAATCAAAAATTTGGCGAAGAAAAACAAAACATCCTTAAATAAATTAAAAACTAGCACAGTTTTTTTTTTTAGATAATAACAAAGATTAATAAAAGAAAAAGTCTTACCCTTAAAACTTCAACAAATAAACCGTTCGGTTTATTATGAAAAATACAATGATTATATTCAACTGTTGGAGCGTATAAAACAAAATCGTTGGAAGACATTTGACCGAAAGAATACTAAAACATAATAATAATTGTTATTATAATAATAATGTTAACAATAATTTAATTGTATCAAAAATAAGATATTTATAGTAAAATCAGAGTAATGTTATATTAAAAATGTTCAGAAAAGTATAATGACAAAAAAAAAGTCAGGTTTCATTTATATTCATAAACTAAATATTAGTCTTTTATCATAATTATTATCTAATAAACAGCTAGACTGACAAAAATATTTTATCCGGATATTATCGGCGCCAGTATTGTCAGTAGTCGGATGAATTTTTCTCACAATTTCAACCGTCTGTACCTCTAGACGGACGTAAAGTTTCATTGTTACATTAGTGATCATTATTAAATAATAAAAGATGAATAATAAATAAAACAATTAAAAAAATACGAATTACCGATTTTAGTTGATTCAAAAATATCCCTTCGTAGGCATAAGCCCCATTTTCCTTTAATCTTTCTAATGTAACTTCCATTATGATTTTAGTAAAATACCTGAAAATAAAATAACAAATTAATTTATAGCTATATCTTCTAATAATTAAGTGAATTTATATGTTAAAAACATATTGAATTATAACACTTTTTGTCAAATATATATACTTTTTTCTAATAACTATTTTATTGTTTTACAAACTAAGATAAAAATAGTGAATTTCTAATTTATTTATTTGATGTATTAAAAAATCAGGACGAAAAAATCAAAAAGAAAGTGCAGGAAGAGAGAGGTGTTAGTCGAAAATAGGTATTAATGCGTGTAATTAACAATTAAATTTGAAGAGTATATAAGAAAAATAAAAAAAACCTGCGACCACTGGCAGTATTTCTTTCTTTTATATATCTTAAAATCAATTTTTAATCACTTTTCAACACTTTTCTCCAACAGCAGCTTTAGCCTACAGCACAATGAATCGTAATCGCTAATCCATAATCGTAAGAATGAGAGGAAGCAGGACAGACATAATATCTCTGTCCTACTTCCTCTCATTCTTACGATTAAGGATTAGCGATTACGATTCACTGTGCGTTAGGCCTTATATACTTCGTTTCAGGGATGGGTAAATGTAGAAAACTCGAGGTTTTCTACGTATAATACGTGGTTTTCTACATTATGTAAAATACGTATTATACGTAGAAAACCCCCCACTCCCTCTTATTTTCGAAATTTTCACGTATAATACGTAAGTATAGTACTGTAGAAAACCATGTATAATACATCACGTATAATACGCACCCATCCCTGCTTTGTTTCTTTATACTCAGTCAGGATTGGGCAGGTAAATTATGATCAGATTCCCAAGCGTAGAATAAAACAATATAGAAAGGATGCAAATTTTAGAAAGTTGATTTAGGGTGAAGTCATATGGATCCCTCAAGCGTTGCGTCGTAATGAGAAACAAACAGATGCAGATGCAGGGTAGTGTACGTAACATACCAGAGGTATGTTACATAGTTTGTTGCTGTATGTTACCCTTACCTAAGTAAGTTACCTACCAAATTTGTTATATAATGCATTTTTTGTGGTTGGGTGGGGGGGAGTGGTAACATACCTAAAACAGTTACAGTACGCTTCCATTTAATGGACCTCCATTTTAAATGAACTTCCATTTAATTTGAACTTTTTCGTACATTTTAAATGAACAAAACATTTACTCCCTACCACTCATATGCACGTAAAGGTACTGCCACACCTCGGGAGACAAGGAGCCGGCTTGCTTCCCGAGGTGTGGCCGTACCTTAAGGGGAAATGTTACATTTCCCCTCACGTGCAGAGTGTTTTTGGTATTTGCGTAAAGAGTGGGAAGGGTCAATTAAAATGTTTCATCCGGTCTCGACGGGATCAATTAAATGGAAGCGTACTGTATGTTACTTGATGTAACATACGTAGAAAACCTCGAGTGACGCGTCATTACCCAACCCTGCGTAATATACGTCAAAAACTCGCAGTTACGCGTAACTTTCCAACTCTGCCCATCACTACGCTCTACGCCAAATACAGAGAGCCATCGATTACGTTCCGAACCCTGAAGATACTTTGGCAACCCTGTCAAAATTTATCCGCAAAATGGCAAAATGTAAACATAGGAGATCCTAACCATATTTTTACGAATGGAGCTGACAAATTTATTAAAAAAATGTTCTCTCGTAAACAAATGTGAGCAAAATCCTCAAATTAAATCAAAACTGAGTCCTGAATTTTTTTTTTCCATAAAATATCCCAAATCCAAAGTAAATTCAAAACCGAAAGTAATTTTTCCGATTTTAGATCTCAATCTAATTCACCTATTTTAAAAAAAAAACATTAAAAAAATAAAAACCATTTCTCAAGAATATTCAATATCAAACAAAAATTTTGTCCTACAATCAAAGTTCTTTTCGAAATTCTCGAAATTTTCATTTTTACGATTCCTAACCTATAAATCATAGAATTATAAAAATTGCTTTATTTTGCTCATTCTATCAAATACAAGATTCTTATTAATATTTATTTAAATTAAATTTATTACCTTTTAAATAAATAAATATTTTATTTTTTCAGCAAACGAAAATACGGAGAAAAATGATATTTTGGAAGATGAGTGTTTTCAAAAAGTTTACGAAAAGTGGAAAGGAACAGACGGGAAAGACAAGGATTTCACTTACAAAATAATTCCCAAATTTTATTTCAAGGTTTGTTCTAATTTAGACAAATAATATTATAAATATACAAGAAATTTATTAATTTAATTTTAAAAAATGTTTAGCTTCCCAAGGAAGACGAAATTCTACCTCAAAAATTACGGGAGGAAACTCGGGCTCTTTTTTTGCAAAGAAGATCCCGTCAATTGTTGGATAATAATGAATTGAAGGCCCTTTGGGTTCTTTTGGACAAGTATCACAGTCCTCCGTTGTCCGGTGACGAGCAATTAATAAATTACGAGGATTTCAAAAAGGTGGGAAAACTCGCGGGACAAAAATGTGGCTTGTACTTCACTGCCGTTGTTTTTGCCAAATTGCAACAAGGAGATCCACACGGAAGAGTCAGTATAATGGCACTTTTTAACTACGTGATGAGAAAAGTTTGGCTCCATCAAACCAGAATTGGACTCTCTTTATACGACGTCACTGGACAAGGATATCTTCGAGAATCCGTATGTTTCTTTTTCAGATCTCGGATTGACTTTAAGGCACACAAATTTTTAACTTGCAAAAATTTTTTAAGATTTTTAACTTTAAAAAAATTGCAAGTTTCTATTTTCTTTCAAATTATTCAAGTCTGATTTACGTAAATCATTATAATTTAGACGACTAGTAAAATTTTTCAGTTAAAATCATTAAAAACTTTCAAGGATTTATTTTAAAAATTTATTTATTACTTTACCTAGAAAATTGGTAAATTTATAGAATTTAAAAAAAAAATAAACTAAAAGTATTTAAAGCACATCAATTCTTATATATTATAAAAAGAAGTCTTGTAAAAAAAAAGTTACAATAGTTTTAACTTTAAAAAAATTGCAATTTTCTATTTTCTTAAAAATTATCAGGCTTCACAGTGACATTATTATGAAATGAATAAAAATATCTTTAAACTTAAGAAGAATAAAAACTAATTTTTTTTCTTACTTTTTAAAAGTTAAACAATTCTCAAAAGAATGAAAATTTAAATCGACTGAAATTTGAATTTAATAAAAATTTAATAGATTAAAATTCTGATAAATTAACGACTGGATTATTAGTAAATTTGAATCAAATAATATTTAAAGAGATAAATAAACAACGCATTACATTGAAAAATGGGAGAAAATATCAAAAAAAAAGTTTAACACACTATAAAAAAATTAGAAAAAATATAAAAATAGTGAAAAATGAACTATAAAATAAAAAATAATTAGAATAAAAAAAAATGTAAAAATTGTATAAACAGAGTGACAAATTCCTTTAAAAATAAAAAAATGTAGAAAATTATTCACAAATTGAAGATAATTTAAAAAAGAATATGTAAATAAATTTCAAAAATAGAAGAAATAAATTTTTAAGCAATTTTAACAACAAAAATTTGTTTAAAAAATCTTAGAATCTAAAAATGTTATGAAAGAGTAGATAAATTTGCAAAAAAAAATAGACAAAATATAAAGAAAATTGAATAAATTTTCATAAAAAACGAGTTAATCCAAAATAATCAGATAAATAAAAAAAATGTACTTCCCTGCCCCCTTAAATTATTAAATTAAATAAAAAAATCAATACATTTTTCAAAATGTTATAAAACCAAAATTATATAAAATAACCAGAAATACTTGACGTAAAGAAAAATAAAAAAAGTTAAATTTTTTAATAAAATAATATAATACTTAAAATCTCAAAGAAATAGAAACATGATTATTGAATTAGAGAACATTCATTATTAATAAGTAATAAGTCAAACAATGATAAAAATTTTTTTCTTAAAATATCAGAAAGATTTAAATTATAAAGAGGTTCTCACCAGTGACATAACCTCAAACTAAAAAAGGAATATTCCCAACATATAAAACTATTATTAAAATTAATTTTACCAAATTTTGAAAGATCCAGTTGTACACTTTCCATAAAAAAATTAGGTTCAGTTAAAATTTGTTGTCAAATAATAATTATTTAGCATTTTGTTTTTTCTTGAAATTTAATAAACTGCAATTTTCATCCAATTGTGATAAATAATAGCTTATTTTTATATCCACAATTATATTTGTGAGATTTTGTTAAGTAATATTCAGTTTAAAAGATATTAAAATGCTAAATAATTATTATTTGACAACAAATTTTAGCTCAACCTAATTTTTCCTGAAAAATGTACAACTGGATATTTCAAAATTTGGTGAAATTAATTTGAATAATATTTTTATTTGGTGTGAAAAACGACTTTCTATTTTGAGATTATGTAAATAGAGAACCTTCTCAATTCAAAAAAACTTTATAATTCTCCGGATGTCTAATAATATATGTAAAAATTCGCAAACTATGAAAAAAAAACTATAAATTTGTGGTCTTAAAAATTGCAATTTTAATATTTTATTCTTTATAAAATTTAAACAATTGTGTTAATAAAGATGATCAAAATGCGTACGATACGATCTACAAATGTTTAGTATGAAAATAACATAGAAATATTAAATTTTTTTATCTTTAAGTCAAATAATTTAAGTAAGTTCCAAACTTCAATTAATTCATATTCCAATTTATTTAAACTTTTAAATTTTAATTAATTCAAATTTATATGCATAATTATTAATTTATAATAAATTAAATAATAATAATTATTTTCCATGTTCACAATAATCCTTTTTTTCATTCTTACATGATTTCTTACTTTCTTACAAATTTGTGAAAACATTTATTGGATGCTTTTATCTACATTCTTTTTTAAATTTCTCAATTTTCTATTTTTTGAAGACTTTTATTCTTTTCTTGTATATTATGTCAATTTAATCTTGTACAAAAAAAAAATATTCTCATTTTAACTTCGTTCTTCTATTTCAAAGAATTATTTTTTATTAAATTTTTTTTTAAATTTTCCAAAACTTTATTCATTTTTTTCTCTTGAGTAATATATTTTAACGTTTTTTTTTTAATTTATAAAAAATGTCCATAAATAGTTTAAAAATAGTCGATTAGTCGTATTTTTTATTATAAAAGTCAAAAAAGAACAATCCGAGTCCTGTTTTTTTTTCAAAAATTTGACAAAAATCCAACAAAATTAAATTTTAATTATACTTAAAAATTTCTTTATTTTTTGTTTCAGGATTTAGAAAATTATATCCTAGAATTAATTCCAACACTGCCGCAATTGGAGGGACTGGAAAAATCTTTTCACTCGTTTTATGTCTGCACGGCAGTGAGAAAATTTTTATTTTTCCTGGATCCATTAAGAACGGGAAGAGTACGAATACAGGACATTTTGGCTTGTAGTTTTCTCGATGATTTGCTGGAATTACGGGACGAGGATTTGCCGAAAGATTTACAAGAGGCGAACTGGTTTTCTGCACCCTCGGCTCTTAAAGTTTATGGACAATATTTAAATTTGGACAGAGATCATAATGGGATGTTAAATAAGGAAGAGCTTTCTGGGTACAAAACATTGTCACATTTAATTTTAAAAAGCTTACATAAAACGAAAAAAGTCCCTTAAAACCTTTTTTTCACTTTTAATTAAATTCAACCGTTTTATTTTCTGTATTTTTTCATTTTTCTTTTATTTATACTTTTAATTGTTTCAGATATGGAACGGGAACATTAACTGGAGTTTTTCTGGAACGAGTTTTCCAAGAGTGCCTTACCTACGAGGGAGAAATGGACTACAAAACTTACCTAGACTTTGTTCTCGCTTTAGAGAATCGCCACGAGCCTCAAAGTTTACACTACCTTTTTCGAATTTTGGATATTAATAACACAGGCTTTTTGGACACTTTTTGTCTCAATTATTTTTTTCGCGTAAGTGTCCTTTTATTTTAAACGGGGAAACACCTTCTTTAAATATTAAAAAATTGAAAAAGAAGCCTTTTTTTGTTATAAGAATAAAAAATTATTTCAAATTTTAAGAATAAAATTCAATTTTTTATCTTAAGATAAATTTGCATAATTAAAAAACTTTTTGTGTTTTATTTTTCAGGCAATTCAAGAACAAATGACCATGCACGGACAAGAGCCTGTAACTTTTGAAGACGTCAAGGACGAAATATTTGATATGGTCAAACCTGCTGATTCTTGTAGAATAACCTTACAGGATCTTTTATCTTGGTGAGAAAAATCTAAAAAGCTCAAGTTTTAAGAATTAAAAATTAAAAAATTATGATTTTTTTTTCAAGTTTTTATATATTTTGAGCTGTTTTATTCCTTGAAAGTTTTTTTTCCACGTATATTAAAAGTACCGAGTTGCCTGCGGTTCTGGAAAACCTGGAATTGTCATGGAATTTTAAAAAATTAATTTAATTAACGCATTTTTTTGGCAATTATTTTCTTTATTACTAAACTATTTTCTTTACTATTTACTTATTTTCTTCATTTTGTAATTTTTCTTTCAATTATTTTCTTCAAATTTCATTTGTTAATTGTCAATAGATTTTCTGTATTTTTAATTATTTTATTCAATTTTCAATTATTTTGTTCAGTACTCAATAATTCTCGCCATTTTTCAATTATCAATTATATTGTCAAATTTTAATACAGTTCTTCAATTTTTATACATCTCCTACAATTTTCTTTAGTTTTCAACTGACAATTTAATTTTCTCTTCAATTTTGTTATTATTCTTTAATTTTTTCAATAATTTGGTTCTATTGCCGATTATTTTCGCCATTTATCGAATTTTTTTTAACTGTCAAGTATTTTCCTTAATATTTAATTATTTTCGTCATTTTGTAATTTCTCCTTCAATTTTCAATTTATTTCTTCAATTTTCGTTATTTTCTTCAACTTTAAATTATTTTCTTTGATTTTCAATCATTTTGTTCAAACACAAAAATTGTTTTAAAATTTTAATTGAATTCTACAACTAAATTATTTTCTTCAAATTTCAATTCCATTTTTCAATTATTTTCTTTAATATTAAAAATTTTTTGCCGTTTGTCAATTATTCCTTTCGATTATCAATGTTTCCTGAATTTAAAATCCAGTTATTCAATTATTTTCTTCGATTTGCAATTATTTTCACCAATTATTCCCTATAATATTTATAATTTTTCAATTTTCAATTTTTTAGTTTAAATTTAATATTTAATGTTAAAATTTTTTAATTAGTTTTACCAATTGTATATTAATTTAGCCATTTTTGTTTTCAATTGTCAAATATTTACGTTATTTTTCAGATATTAATTATTTTCTTCAATTTTGTAAATTGTCATTTATTCTTTTTAAATTTTATAATTATTCTTTAACGTTTAAATTATTTCGTCTTGTTGTCGAATAAAATTTTGTGATTTTTTTTTTTTTCTTAAAATTTCCATTTAATTATTGTATTTCTTTGATTTTTAATTATTTTCTTCAATTCACAATTATTATCTTCAAATTTCAATTCCATTTGTCAATTTTCAATTATTTTCTTTAATATTAAAAAATTGTCTTCTTTTACAATTATTTTTTTCGACTATCCAATTGTTCAATGTTCAATGTTATTTCCCACAATTTTTCCTATAATTATCTTAGTTTTTTTATTTGCAATTTTTTTCTTTAAATTTAATATTTCTTATTTAATTTTTTCAATTATTTTTTTTATTTAATCTATTAATCTACTTAGTCATTTTTCGAATTTTATTTTCAATTGTCAATTATTTTCGTCACTTTTCAATAATTTCTTTCAATTATTAATTATTTTCCACAATTTTCAATTCTTTGCTACAAATTTTTCAATTATTTTGTTTTGTTGCCTATTAATCTAGTCATTTTTCAAATTATATTTCCAATTAATTATTTTCGTCATTTTTCAGATATTTTCTTCCATTTTTCATTTATTCTCATTATTTTCCAATTATTTCTTTAAACTATTCACATTTTTTTCTCAATTTTCAATTATTTTTCTTAATTTTTATAATTATTTTATAATTTTGTTCAATTGTTCATTATTTTCGTTATTTTTCAGATATTTTCTTCCTGTCCTAATTTGTTTTCAAGAATTTTCTCAAATTTAAAATTTTTAACACATATTTTTATAGAAATTTGTACCAATTTTTAAACATTTTTCGCGGTTTTATATCTTTTTCAACATTTAGTTTAATTTTGTAACAAAATAAATTTTTTTTCAGTGGCCAAGGCGACACAATGGTCAGTATTTTAATAGAATTCCACGGATTTTGGGCTTACGAGAATCGGGAAGCGATGGCTGCCGACACCGGAGACGATTCTTCCCATGTTTGACACTTATTTTATTGTAAATAATTATCTAAGTATTTGTGATTACTTAATAAGATTATTTTTATACGCTTTTTTTACACTCAAGTGCTTTTTTTATATGAATAAAAAACACAGACTTTTACAACGAACTTGTAGAAACCAATTTTTAATAAAAAGTACTTTTGTCAACATTAAAAAGTATTTTTGTTAATTTTTAAGATCTTGAATTTTATTTTTTTTAAATATCAATTATTTTCTTCAAATTTTAATTATTTTCTTCATATTTCTATAATTTTTGCCATTATAGAATTATTTTCCACAAATTTCAATGATATTCTTCATTCTTATTATAATTGTCATGAATTTTTTAATTTTTTACAGCAGTTTTAAATTATTTTCTTTCTTTTTTTTATTATTGTCATGAATTCATTAATTTTGTACACCTTTTTAAATTATTTTCTTGAAACTTTAATTACTTTCTTTATATTTAAATTTTTTGCTAAATTATTGAATTATTCATTTCAAACTTAAATTATTTTCTTCAAACTTCAATTAATTTCTTTAACTTTTAACTATTATTATTTTCCTCAAACTTCAAATAATTTTTTTTAATTCTTCAATTATTGTCTATACATTTCTGAATTATTTTCCTCAAATTTCAATTACTTTTGTCATTATTCAAGTATTTTTGTTATTTCCCAATTATTTAATTTATATTTCTATTATTTTTGCCATTTTAGAATTATTTTCGACAAACTTCAATTATTTCATTCCATTCTTTTTACTGTCATGAATTTTAAACTTTTTTACACTAGTTTTCAGATATTTTCTTCAAAATTTAAATATTTTTTTTTCAATTTTTTAATTATGTACTATAAATTTTCAATTTTTACACCAATTATCAATTATTTTTGTCGTTTCTTACATCGCTTTTTAATTATTTATGTCATTATTCAATTATTTTCTTTAAACTTTAATTATTTTCTCCATATTTAGATTTTATTGACATTCTTGAATTATTCTCTTCAAATTTCAATTAATTTTTTTCAAACTTCAATTAATTTCTTCAACTTTTAATTATTTTCCTAAAACTTCTAACATTTTTTAAAATTATTATCTATAAATTTTAAATTTTTACAACAGTTTTTAATTATTTTCTTCATTCTTTTTATTATTATCACAAATTTATTGACTTCTTTATACCTTTTTCAATTATTTTCTATAAATTTCAATTATTTTCTTCAAACTTCAATAACTTTCTTAATATTTAATATTTTTTTTTTGTCATCCTTGAATTATTCCGTTCAAATTTCAATTATTTTCCTCAAACTTTTAATATTTATTTCTCAATTTTTTGATTTTTAATCAATTTTTCAATTAGTTTTGTCATTTCTAAATTATTTTCTTTATATTTCAATTATTTTCTTAAATTTTTATACTATTGTCAAGAATTTAAAAATCATTTTTAAAACACGTTGATAGACGTAACATACACACTTAAAGTCCCACAGCTATTAATTATTTAATTAATTTTTTTTTTTTTGTTAATTTACATTTTATTTGTACTTTTATAGTATAGGTTTAATGCTATTTTTCTAATAATTGTAATTTTATCTACATGATAATTTTAATTTTACTCATTTATTTTCTAATCAATATATTTTGTTCATTTTTAATGTAACTTAATTACTGTTAAATGGATTATTTCCTTTCTATAATTTGCACGTAATGAAGTTTTTCTCTAGTTACTAGTTTGTTTACAAATGGCGGCAACGGGAAATTAAAAATGGCAGAAAAAATGGAAAATATTCTCTCGCCTTGGGAATTGGAGGCTTTTATTCAGAATCTAGAGATTTTAGAATTGGAGGAATTCGGAACAAAAAGGTAAATTTTAAACAGTATTAATTAATCAATCAATAAATTCAAAAATTCGAAATTTCAGATGGTTCGAACATCATAAAAAATTGATGCTCTTGAATCAGCAAAGTGTTTTAGAAATTAGTTCAATGAGAGAAGAAAGTACAAAAGAGTGGTTTGTTTCGCTCCAAAAAGTGAGTATTTTTAATTATTAAAAAAAAAACCTATATTATGGAATTTTTATTTCCACTCAAATCTTAATATTTAAAAATGCTTTTTTTTATATTTTTTAATCAAATTTGCATTTTTATCTCTTTTTTTAAGATTATTTTATTCTTTGAACTGTACTTTATTTTACAAAAAAAAATGTAATTTACATTAAAAATCTTTTAACCTATTTTCAGATCCCGATTTTAATTTACGAGGCAATTCAAATTGAGATTTGGAGGCATAAAGTGTTCCCGTTGCTTTTGGAATTGAACGAAGAGCCGACGAATACTTTTATTTTATTCAGTATTTTTTATCACGAGGAACTCGCAGTTTCTTTATTAGAAAATGTCCTATTTCACGCGGAGACGATTGAGATTATTGACGATTTTATCCTCGATCTAATCGATTATTCAGTTAATAGCATTTCTTCACTTTTATTTCCCGAGGAGGACAAATTTGAAATTACCGACCAAACGTAAGTTTTCTTCTCTTTTTATCAATTTTAAACTTAATCAAAAACTATCTTTTGATAATTAATTTTATTATTATTCGTCCCGTTTATTAAAATTATTGGATTTTATTTTAAATGTAAGATAAAATTTTATTTATTTCGGTAACTAACTCCTTTTTTATTTTCCAGATCGTGCTTGACGGAATTATTGGAAAAAAGATCAAATTTGAAATTCGACATTGGAATAAAATGTATTTCAATTTTGCGATATTTGGCAGAATTTTCTGATATTCTTCCACTTTGTGCATTGTCTAGAATGCTCTCAACTCACGATGTTCCGTATTTATTGTCACAGCTTTTAGAGACGAAACCCTGGATTAAAATAATCGACGGTATTAAGAATTTTTTAAATAAATTGTAAAATTTATAGAGAACTTTAAAACACAGACTCCGAACAACGTTAAATGTATTTTCTATCGTGTCATAGTTTCGTAACCTTGATTGTTGAAAATTGAAGACATTAATTGCAGGAAGAAGATAATATATTTTAAAAAACGAAACCAATTTAAAAATAATGAAAATAATTATTGAAAAACTTAATTAAAAATTTGAACAATTGAAAATTACAGCAAAAAAAATTGTAAAATAAAGAAAATAATTAAAAATTGAAGAACATTATTTTAAAAATTAAATTGATATTTCAAAGTAATAAGTGGAATTTAGTAAAATAATGTTTTAAATTAAGTAATTAATTATTTTAATTGAAAAACGAAGAAATGACGAATCTAAAAAAAAATATTATTAAAAATTGAGATGTTAATTTAAATTTGAGGGAAATAATTAAAAAATTATAAATAACGTATTTAAAACAATTGGAACATTTGAAAACATAATACAAAATTAAAGAAAATAATTGAAAGATTAAGTAATATATTTAAAATAAAATAAATGAATTAAAAATCGATAAAATAATTTAAACACATAAGAAATAGAATTTTTTTATACGATTAACTTTTTAAAAAAATATTTCAATAATTATTACAATGGAAGCAAAAAAAAGTATTTTTAATATTGAAAAATAAAAAAACATTAATATAAAAGACAATAATTCAAAATGTATATAAAAAACTGATGAAGCAAAATAAAAAAAACAAGAAAAATAATTGAGAACAGAAGAAAGTAATTGAAAAATGATTAATGAATTGAAAAATAAGTTTATAAATAAAAATATTATAAAAAATGTTTATAACCGAAAAATTAATTTAATAAATTAAATAATATAATTAAAATTTGACCATATTAATTTGAAACATAGGAAATTAATTGAGAAATAATTTAAAAATGACTGGTAATTTATGTTTATTATTAGATGCCATTCAGAATCAAGTATTATTAAAATTTTTTTTCATTAATTATTTAAAACAAAATAACATTTTTAGGTGAGAATTTCATTTACGATGGAAAGTGGGAAAAAGTAAAATTATCCGAAGAGGAAAAACTTTGCAAAGCCGAAGCTCAAGTTTGGTTAGGCTTAAGAGAAATTCTTTTAAATCCGAGATGTGCCCCGTATTACGAAATTACCGAATTTCGTCTTTCTCAGCTTCTAAAGGCGATTATTTTTTTTTCTAATTTTCAATTTTTATATTTAAATTCATTGTTTAGTTAATAATTTAATAATAATCTATTATAATCGTTTTTTAACAAAAAATACTAAAAATTAGGTACAGAAATTTCTTGTGGAACATGTGATTGATCAAATTTCTCCTCTTATGGATTTGAGAAGATGGTTGAATTATTTAAACGTTACTTCTCAAGCTTCAAACAGCCAGAAGCCGATAAATGTAGAAATGATACCCCAGGTATATATTTTTTTTAATTTTCAAATTTAACGGAGAATAAAAATAAAGTTAATTAATTTAATTGTAGATCAATAAGAATTTGGTTTAAGGCTCAGCTAAATACCAAAATTCGATCGGTAAAGTAGAACTCTGTCGTACCGACAAAACAAAATCGACACCAAAAATTTATGTTGTCGACATTGGAAATAATTAGATTTAGATCGATTATTTATTAACAATCGGTAATTTAAATGTCTACTTGGCCAATAGTGGGCAATGCAGAGCGCCACATTGCCCGTTGTCGGTAAAACAGGAATTTGATTTACCGACCGTTAAAATTCAACCAGTCAGATTGATTTTAAATTTAACTGTTTAAAATTCTTAAGTATATACGAATTATTTCTATTTGAATTAAGAAAAATACAATTAAAACCATTTAAATTTTAGATAAGACTGTCAATAATGGAAAAACACAAGAAAGGATGGCGTAAATTGGCGAAACAACAGTCGAAAATTTTGTTTACAAAAAATATAGACGAAATAAGATCTGTTGCGCAAATTTTGAGTGAATCGTACGACATGGATAAACTCGACCTTGTTGATCAGAAAAAATGTTTTCTTTGCCAAAAAGCAGCAAAAAAACGATGTTCGAAGTGCAAAGAAGCATGGTATTGTGAAAGGTAATATTCTATAATTTAAAAATTTAATATTATTTCACACAATTTCGTTATTATAACATTCACTAAACTTTTTATTTAATTGATTTTCTTAATTACTTCCATATTTAAAAAAAATCAACACGCTCATTTTTTTTGTAAATTTATTCAATTTGTTTTCACATCTTATCTGTTTCGCAAACTTACTTATTCCTTCATCAAATTTGTAGATTTTATTTTTCTAAATTTATTGTTGAACTTATTTTAAGTGTTATATTATAAAAATATTTTTAGTTTAATTCTTCTAATTTTTTTTTATTTTGGAAGGATTTTTAAATTTCTTCTGTGGATTTTTTATTTACCTTTAATACATTTTTATTTTTATTAATTCAAATTTTTTAGTGAATTTCCACCCAAATTTGTTTATTTTTTGTGCGTTTTACATTTTTGTTTAGTTTGTTAGATTAAAAAAAAATATATTTTTCTACTTTCTTTCTATTTAATCAATTTTCTTGTTGCTTCACAATTTATAATTGATTAATTATTTAAAAAGAGATTCTACTATTTTATTTATTTTTATGTCACTGTTTCATTCCAGTGTTTTTTTTTTTAAAATATTTCTTTTTTTCTTTAATAATGCCCATGACTTTTTTTATTTAAAAGAATACTCTTATTTCATAATAAGACAGTTTTCTTATTTTTTAAAAACAATATAATTTCTTTTATTCCTTTAATTATATTTAATCATAAAAATAAATTTAATGATAGGTTAATTATTGGATGAGATGGGTTAGGACTAATTTCTTATTGTCTAATTATCTATTATCAAAATAAAATTTCTTTAAATTCAGGGATAATTACACTTATATCAAATCGGATTGGAGATATTATACTATTAATAATAATTTTTCTATTAATAAATATAAATTCATGAAATCTATTAAATAATTATAAATTAAATAACTTTTTATTTATATTAATATTTCTAATTATAATTATAACAAAAAGAGCTCAAATTCCTTTCTCAATATTTCTTTGTTTTCACCTAATTTTCTTAAATTTGCAATCATTTATGAATTTGAAGCGATTTTTTTAAATTTCTCGTTTATTCGTCATCATTCGTTTAATTTTGATTAAATGTTTTATTCTTCACTATTTCTTATTAAATGTTCTCAGTTTAAAAAGTAAACATTTGAAAATTTTATATACCGATTTTACATATTTCAAAAAAATTAATTTTTGATGAAAATCAAAAAAATCCGATTTAAATTTATTTTCACAAGCCCTGATTAATAGCAGTCTAAATAATTAACAAATTCTTTTTTTTAGGGAATGCCAAGTTAAAGACTGGGACAATCACAAAGATATTTGTACAAAAATAATGAAATTTAAAGAAACTAACGATTAAAACTTGATGACGACTTAATGTATTTAATATAAAAAAAATAACCAGTAGAATTTGATAAAAGAAATAAAATTAAATTTTATTAATTAGAAATTAAAATACCTGAGAAGAAAATTGGTATAATATATATATATATATATACAATATGTAAAATAATTAAATCCAAATTGTACTCCAAAAAATTTATTTACACCTAATGAACAGTATTTTGTTTCAAATACTCCATTAACACGTCTTTCGCTTGGGTTTCTTCTCCGAAATCCTAAAAAAACAAATTTGCAAACATTAACAAAATTGCAAAGGACACAATAAATTTTTTTTCAGAAGTTGAAAAAAGTATCAGAAAGGCGTGGAATCAGCATGGTTTTTTTATAATTTGGGTTCGCCTCAGAAGAGGGAGCCTAGGTTTTCATCATTTTAGACTTTTTTTTTGTTTCTTAATTAATTTTTTTGTTAGTGAGAAATTACCTTAATTACGACGCAGGAGCATCCGACAACTTTTCTGGCTTTGCCTGCATTATCAATTTTACAGAGTCCCGCCCATTCTCCAAGTTTTTTGTTGTTATCGACCTTGATCAGTGGGATATTATGTTCATTGCACAAAGCTTGCACGAGCTTTTTATACATTGCTTCGTCGCAATTCTCTGCAACTATACATAACATGGCTTGTCTCCTAAAAAAAAATTAAGATTTCTTTTTAATTAAACAAAAAGTTAATATGCAATTTGAATTGTTATTTTATTAAATACAAAATAAATCATAGGTCATTCCATTTCAAACCGTTGCAACTACAAAAGACGATCAGAAAAGAGGTTTTTTTCAAATAAAGTTAATTTGATTAAAATTAAATAATTGATAATATTATATTATGCTTTATTTTAAAAGAGAATTTAATGCTCTCTCGATCGGTCTTTAAATTTATAAAAAAATGTCTTAATTTTATACAGAAATTCCAATTTAAAATCTAAAACTCCTGACATCTCATAACAGCCCTCAAATTTTTTTAAAACCAGATTGACCGCAAAATTCCATTTCAAAAAATCCCCGACTAAAAAATTTTTCAATTAATTTAACCTCGCTTTGTATGTTAAAAATTCTATATTGTTTTTAATTGTTTGCACATTTATCACTTCACATATATTTCTTACAATTATTTAAAGGGGTAAAATTTTTGAATTTTTATTTGTGGTTTCTTTGAGAAAAATTATCCTGACTTTTGAAGAATTTTTTTAAAATTTAAAAACCGATGAAAAGAGCATTAAACTCTTTTTCAAAATAATGTCAATTATTTAATTTTAATCAAGTTAATTCTATTTTAAAATAACTTTTTTTCTAATCGTCTTTTGCAGATGCAACGGTTTTTTAATAAAATGTCCCTTTTATCAGGACTGTTATTGATTTAAATAAAAAAAAAAAACTTTACAATTCTCCGGACGTCTAATGCTGCACATAAAAAATCAGAAACATTAAAAAAAAAAAAAAAAACGGAAACTTGTGGATAAATCTTAAAATTTCAATTATAATATATTCTTTATAAAATTTCAAAAATTGTGCTAATACTTTTATGCATATTAATTAATGTAAAATAATAAAATATATTTAATTATTTTCCAAATTCACAATATTTTTTTTTAATTCTTCCAATTTTTGAAAGAGATTTTACTTTTTCGAAACTGTTTAATTTTTATCTTATAATTTCTTACTTTTACAAAATTTTAAGATTTTCTTTATTTTTCCAAATTTTTTTTTGAACTTGTTTTAAGTGTAATATTATAAAAATATTTTTGGTTTAATTTGCCTAAACTTTTTTCATTCTTAAAGGATTTTTTAATTTCTTTTCTGGCTTTTTTTATTTATCTTCATATACATTGTTTTATTTTATTTTTATTAATTCTAATTTTTTAGTGATTCTAACCGAATTCTATTATCTTTGTACTTTTTTTTTACAGTTTGTTACATTAAAGAAAAAAACATTTTATTTGGTTTGATAAATTTACCATTTTATATCACTATCATTATAATATTACTCCATTTTCTTATTTATTTAATTTTCTTCATGTTTTACTATTTTTTAGCCCTTTCTTTTGTTTTAATTAATTTGTTAATTTTTGTCTTCATTTTTCCATTTCTTAGTAAAATTTTTAGTTTTTATCTTGTAATTACGAATTTTTGAAAATATTTGTACGATGCATTTTTTTAATTTCCCAATTTTCTACATTTTTTGCAGACTTTTATTCCTGTATTTTATGTTTTGTAAATTGAAGCTTGAACTAAATATTCTCATTTTAACATCGTTCTTCTATTTCAAAGAATATTTTTTCTTTTAATTTTTTTTTTCAAATTCTCCAAAATTTTATTAAATCTTTCTTTCTTCAATTTGTGAAATAAGTCTCTAATTTTCATAATTTAAATTTTTTTTTCTCTTAAGTAATATATTTTAACGTTTCTTTTAATTATCTTATTTATTTTTTTTAATTTAAAAAAATGTCCGTAAATAGTTGAATTGTTTTAAAAGAGTTTCTACTTTTTTATACATTTTTATGTCACTGTTTTTTTTTTAATTTTTTCTTCATTTCTTTAATAATATCCATAACACTTTTTATTTATAAGAATTTTCTCATTTTTTTAAAAAACTGTTTTCTTATCTCTTTACGTTCTTGTTTTTTAATTTTATAATTTTTTTTTTCGTTACTTTTACCTAATTTTCTTAATTTTGCAATGACATGATTTTGAAATTTTCTCACTTATTCGATTTTGATTAAATGTTTTATTATTCATTATTTCTTATTAAATGTTCTTATTTTGAAAAATAAACTACTTACAAATAAACATTTCGATACATAATTAAAAAAAATCTGGTTTTTTAAAAATCATGTTTATCAGCCCTTCTTTTTATAAACATAATAAAAATTAAAAAAAAATAAATTAAGAGGAAAAAAAAAACGTTGAAAAATAAATGGATAATTACTTGTCGAGGGCTTTGGCGGCTTCATGAAGTCCATGAACGACTCCATCGTGGATTAAAGCGTTTTTTAAAACCTCTTGTAAAGCCGAATTGATGTCCATGGCACCACCGGCAGCAACAGCTGAGGGGACATCATCACTGGAAAATAAAAATAATTTAGTTGCATATAAAATGTTTTTAAAAATTAAAACAAGTAAAGTTTAATTTAGAATGAAAATTTTGTTTGGATTCTAATTAATCTAAATAAAAAAATCTTTTAAGACTAAAAAGATAAAAATATTTACCAAAAAAATAATTCGAATTTTTACAAAATATGAAAATTTATTGAATTATAGTTTTAAGGATAAAAATTTAAACTCTTAACAATTTTAAAAGTTCAAGTCACTTAATGTTTAAATTAAAAAAATAAATTTAAAAGTTTACTATTGTCAAACAAATCGCAATTTTCAAATATTTTTATCGTTTTTATTATTCGAAAATTTATGAAAACAGTTATAAATTAAAAAAAATTAAATACATATTTTGATAAAGTTAGATGCAAAACATTTTAAATTTGTTTCAAAAAAGATAAAATTGAGGTTATAATACACGAAATATTTTTAAATTTAATTTTATTAGTAAAAATAACTAAATTTCAATAGAAATATAAAAGTATTTGAATAAAATACACTTGGAATTTTCTTATTTAAAAAGAAATAAGTTAGTTAAATAGTTCAGTTGTCAAAATATGAAAATATTGTTCTTCACTTGACAGAGGTTATGTCAAATTTTGACACTGAGTTCTGACAAAAATTGTATGAATATTGTCCCAAATGTTGGAAATAATACAAAATTGAACTTGACTTAGATAAAATAAGGGAGTAAACAAACAGAAAATTAGAATTAAGAGATGAAATTTATAAGAATTTGTGTAATAAAATAAACTTACTTTTCGTTGTCGGACATCCTGGAATTATAACGGAGTACCTGAAATAAATACACAAAACTTCAGCAAATAAATTAAGAATTGTAATAAAATATCGAAACACGTCAAATATAATAAGATGTCACTAAAAATGTTCGATTTTAAACACGGCGTCCGATCATTACCTTCTCTTGCTAGGAAAGAAAAATGTCCGCGTGGTTTTTCGACCATGGAGACAAAGTGCAGGGTTGCCAACCTATGAATTCCTAAATATTTCTAGATTTGTAGGGAATTTGTCTCCGCAACAGGGTTCGGTAACTACGTATTGAGTAAAACAGTGTGACGTCATAAGTCCGTTAAGTTTTGTCATTTGTCCAGAAAAAGTGATTATTATAACAAAACAAAAAAATACGGTTAGAATTATTAACGGTGAGAAATAATAGACCTTTCCATTTTAGTTCTTTTGTCGTTTTCCGGCTCATGCATCGGCACATGCACACGAAGAAGACAGAAAATTTAAATGAAAAGGTCTATCAACTTCCATAAAAAGCCCAAAGCACAATGAATACGGTTACGAGAGCAGGGCCTGAGATAATAAAAGACAGAGGCTGTTTCTGTCCTTTTCTATTTTGTGCTCTGGTCAAATTTGCTCTGGTCCCGTTGTGGGATTGCGCCCTAACCGTATTTCTATCTGTTTAGGCCTTTACCAGGGATGGTTAAATGTAGAAAACTCGAGGTTTTCTACGTATAATACGTGGTTTTCTACATTCTGTAAAATACTTATTTTACGTAGAAAATCCCCCACTCCCTCTTATTTTCGAAATTTTCACGTATAATACGTAAGTATTATACTGTAGAAAACCATGTATAATACATCACGTATAATACGCACCCATCCCTGGCCTTTACGCAACTACAATAATCTCATTGGATAGAAAGAGACAGCGATATCTCTCTCTCTCTCTCTCTCTCTCTCTCTAGCTAAAGAGATTTTTGTAGTTGCGTCAGATAAATGTAGTGTCGCTAGTGTTATCGCCGTATCTAGAGTTCCTATAAAGAGAGTTAGGACATATGCCCCCTTCCACTAGCCTGTTGACAAACCGGAGACGGAAGGGACGATGAAGTAATTTGTGTGATTGGTTGAAAAGGTGTCCATACTTTCTTTCTAATTGCTGTGTATCTGAGCTTGTGTCCTCTGTGTTCTGTGTAAGAGAGAGGGAGATAGTGAGAGATGGAGATAGATATAATCGTTGTGTCGATATATCGAGGTTGTGTGTGATGCAGAGGATGATATCGAGAGATGTAATAATCGATATTCGATGTATCGATATAGAGATTCGATCATCGATATATAGAACATAGGAATTGATAGGGAATTGATAATCAATATATTAAACCAGAGACAATTAAATCTATCCTAAGAGTCACGAAACTCTTGATTGTAGGCGCAGTGCGTCTGCGTTTCGTACTGATTTTTTATCCTATTAAATCAAGACGGAAGAATGAAATGGCTACCAAACTTGGATTAACACTAAATGGCATATTATAATTTATTCAATCCCAGTCTTCCACAACATTTATAACAAAATTTAATTATAAAAAAGTAAATTTAAAAAAAATGTAATTAAAACAAAAAAGACAACAGCACGCGGTATTCCCAAGCGGTCACCCATCTAAGTACTAACCGCGCCCAATGCTGCTTAACTTTAGTGATCAGACGAGAACTAGTGCTTCCAGCATGGTGTGGCAGTTGCCTGAAATCAAGAGTTTTTTGATCTCGCAAAATGCTGCAAATTATACAGGGTTGGGTCGTATAAATCTTATTTTTCTCTCATAATAAAAGGGCATAATATATTTTGAATGCCTTGTAATGGGAGGAAAAATGTCATAAATATACTTTTCTCTTATTCTCTCTCATTACAATCAATAGAAAAATACATTTATATGATTTCAGCCACATATAAAAGGATGCGGTATATTTCCGTAATTTACCATACGAAGATAAATAATATTTTCTCTGAAGGTATGTATGTAGTTTGTGTCGGTAATTTACCTTATGTTGGTAACGTGTACTATGGTAAATTATCGCGGATTATTGATAGATACTAAGAAATAGGAAAAGAAAAGAGAACAATAAAGAAATTTAATTAACATATAAGGTAAAAGGGATACTAATAGGAATGATTGTAATATGAAATGGAAAAGAATGAAGAAAAAGGAAACAAAATTTTTGAAATGGAAACGGAAAAACATAAAAATTGAAATCATTAAAATGGTTGGTAAATTTGAAGTAATTCATTTATTTCAATGGATTTTTTACATATCAAATTTATTTCTTATTTTTTAAAAACTTACACAAAAAACTATTTACAAGCACTTTTACAATAATGAGCAAACTAAGTTTGCTTTTGTCTTCTTTTCTAATTTGAGTCTATATTCTTAACTAGTTTAAACTATTCTTTGAGATGTTTATTTAAAAGAAAATCTCACTTTTTGGAAATAAATTTTATCTAATTTACATTTAATGAAATAAAAATAGGTTTAATTTTTTTTTAGAATACATAAGAGTTGAAACAGAAACTTGGTAACAGAATATTTTTCCTATTTTTTTTTCTAGAACTTTGTAAATCTCTAGTGTGAAATATAGTAAATTTTAGAGATAATTATTTGTAACCTCTTTTAAAATTCCCTAGAATTCTAGAGTATTTTTTATTCAATAACTGAATCGATAACTAGGAATAATCGAAGTGTCCCAACCCTGATAGTATGATTTCTAGTTGATTCTAGGGATTATTTGTCGTCTGTTAGAATTCTCATCATATTTCTAGTGTATTCTAGAAACTGTTTTTTGCAATTTCTCCTAAAATAAAAAAAAATAAAAAATCTCAAAAAAAGAAGAAAAAAACAAGACTCAATAAAAGAACTTATTGTGTTAGGTGGGCGAAGGAAATCGATGATAAGGCCAACAATAATGTGGTGGAGGAGGAGGTGGAGGCTGTGAATGTTGAGACGTTGGTCCATTTGAGAAAAGATGATGAGAGTGATGCTGATGACAGTTTGTTGAACCAGGTCCTCGAGGAGTTCCTGGCGTTTCTAGGGAAACTCCGGCTTGGGCCTGGCAAGCCAGCATCAATCCATGAAAATCGAATTTGTACGCGTATCTCTTTCCATGAACTTTCGTCATTATATTTTTATCGTAATAATATCTGTAACATAATATTTGTATTGTATATTATTAAATTAAATTTTCTTATAGTCTAACCTGACGGTAGGGGGACAAACGTATTTCTACAAATTTTAGCAGAAAGTTACTAGATTATTACTAGATTCTAGAATTGAATCTGGTAATCATTTAGATAAATAGATAAATAGCTTAAAGCAATTTTTAGATTCTATACTGTTTACTAGAAAAAACTTTTTTTTTTACTTACTTTTTAAAAAAAAATCTAAAAAAATGAAAAAAAACACAATTTAAAGTAATTGAATTTATAAGATTTAACAAATCAATTAAAAAACACTAGAAAGTAAAAAAGAGTGAGGAAAAGTTACTAGAAATCCACTTAACTGGAAAGTGAAAGAAGAAAACAGAAAATAATGTAAATTAACTTAAAATAAACAAAAATATCAAAAGTTAAATAATTAAGTAAAATTTGTTTGAAAAATAACTAGAACTTCAAAAAGTAACTAGAATGTGAATCACAAACTGAATTTATTAAATAACTAGTAATAAAAGGAAAATAATTTGAACATGTTAAAAAATAACTAGAAAGGGTAAATAACTAACTAAAAGTAACGAGAATATTAAAAACATAATAAACATTGAAAAAGTAACTAGCAATTTAAAAGGCATCACAAAACTTAAGAAAATCCCTTTAATTACAATGGAAATTTATGAAAAATTAATAGGATTTAAAAAATAACTAGAAATAGAAATAAACTAGAAAATAATGTAAAATTAGTTGAAAGTGACAAAAGAACTAGAAAGTAAAAAATTTACTAGAAGATATAACAAAATAATTGAAATTTGTTAAAAAAAAAAAAAAGAAAATGAAGAACAAACAGAAAAGAAAATAAGTAACTGTGAATTAAAGGAAAACAACCAGAAAATGTAAAAAATAACTAGAAATAACTAAAAAGAAACCAGAAAAAGAATGAAATATTTAAGAAGATAAATAACTACAAATTACAGGAAATTCATAAACGCATGCCAAAATTGGCAAATTGCTGTTAAGTACCTTAACAAGAAATGTTTTAGTAATAGCTAAAGAACTTAAAAATATAACTAGGAAATATTAGAAATCTGAAAAGTGAATAAATAACTGGAAATTTAATAAAACTACTAGAAACAGAAAAATATTTAGGAAAAAATTATAAAATTAACAAGGATTTAGAAATTTTAAAAAATAGATATTTCAAAATTGATAACTAATCATTAGGGAAAAATTACTAGAATGTAAAAAATAACTTAAAAGAAATAGTAAGAGAATATAGTGTAAAATTACTTAACAATTTTTTTTTCGTTATTCGATAAATAATTAGTTATTTTCTACTATTTGACAACTAGTTATTTTTTCCTGATTTTTAAGTTATTTTTTTTCAATTCACATTTATTTATTTTCTCTGTTTTTTGCCTATTTTCCTTCTGCTGTTTTGATTCAATTTCTAGTAATTTTTCTTTACTCTCTAGTTATCTTTCTTTACTGTCTAGATATTTTCCACCTTCTAGTTTTTTTTCTTAGTTATTTAATTCTTTTGCGTGTTTTCTATTTCCAAATTACTCTTAAATTATTTATCTTTATTTTCTTCATTTTATGGTTATTTTTCTTGATTTTGAAGGTTTTAAAACTGTCTAGTATAATTTTTTTTTTATTTTCTAGTACTTTTTCCTTTTTAACATGTTTTCTCGTTCTAGGGAATTTTAACATCTATTTCTTAATTAAAAAAAACTATTTTTGTCCACTTTCTAATGATATTTTTTGCATTTGAGTAATAATTATCGTATCAAAAAAACCACAATCCCTGAAGTCACTAAGAAGAAAAAGTTTCTCCTAGAATTTTTTATAGTAATTTTGCACTAAAGAACCACTTAAACTGTAGTTATTTTTTCAATGATTGTCGGTAACGTGGTTTTAAAAGAAAATGATTTTTAAGTAATAATCATTAATCGTAATAATTAATCCTTTTAATGTTTTTCAGTTGTATTTCTTTAACTTTGTTTAATTCTTATACTCTATTTCCGCCATGTTGAATTAGGAAGTTTTGACAACAAATGTTTTTATTATAAAAATAATAAAAAGTTTTCGACAAATCCTCGAGGAAAATGTCTTACACTCTTACCCCTAGTAATTTTTAACAAAATGAAAAATCGGTGCTTTTCTATGTTTTCTTTTATTTCATGACTAAGTCCAACGCAGAATGAATCGTTAATCGTTTCTTCTTAAAATGAGAGAGAGAAGGACAGAAATATCTTCTTCCTTTCTCTCTCTCTCATTCTAAAATCTAAAGGTAAGTTTACACCTTTTGTAAACAAATTTTCAGCAGGAAATTCTACATTGGAGTAAGAGAGGCAGACTGGATATCTGTCTCTCTTACTCCATTTGAATTTTCCCGAACTGGACAAGTTTTTCCAATTAACAATTTCTCGATTTGCAAAATACAACTTCATTCTGTTTAGGCCTAATTTCGATACATAAATTATGAAACAAATAATTTTTATTTCTTAAAAAAAACCACATTTTAAAATGGCGGGAAATTAATTTTCTATACTTTTTGGACGTCTTTAAGCTTAAACCAAAAACGATATCGATTTAAAATTTTGGGAATCGTTTTAGAAAGTCATAAAGTGTGTCATGAATCTTATTATGTTATTCATAATTTTGAAAAACAATTAAAATGTCAACAAAGTGAATATGGGTGATAAGGTAGGACTCTATACTTTAGTCAACAAGCACCCAGGTGTAAACCTTAATATTTCTGGTCGTCATCTTTGATTAAAAACAGGGAATAAAATATAAAAATGCCGTGGTTAACAAATTTGGACAAGTTGAGAGGCACTTTTTACCTATAACTAAAACGAAATCTTGTTTCAGAGAAAAATAAATCAAAAGCAGATAATGATAATGCTTCGTACCTGAGCGCTCTCGAGAGTTTGTCATAGTTCATGTTGGGTTTGCTTTTGCGCTCTCCCCATCTGCGAGCCACTTCGTCAGGATCAGTGAGTTTGAATTCTCCGTTCGAGCCCTCCCACGCAATGCAGGAAGAGTTGGACGAATCCGAGAGGAGCTCCAGGAGGAACTGCCAAAGTTGAACTTGGCCGCCTCCGACCGCCCCCGAACCGCTACCACCGGCTGAGCCAATCAGAGAACACGTGCGCTGTAGGAGGCTGAACCTTTCTAAAATTCACAGAAACGTATAATCGTCGAGGGACGGTTCTTAAAAAATAACCTTCCCCTTCCCTCACCCCCAACGTGCTCACTATGGACCCCCCTTTACCCTCAACTCCCCTTTTCATAAATTTATACTTCGGCTCGTTACTAAGCGATCCGTTCTATTTTGGAATATTATTTTCATACGTTCTCTGCGCTTTCTTTAAAACATACTTTTTAATCGAAATATTTTAGGTTAAAGCCCAACACACAATGAAGTTTTAAGTCGTTAATCGCGAAATCGTTAATGCTTAAGAATGAGAGAGAGAAGGACAGAAACATCTTCTGTCTTTCTCTCTCTCATGATTAATTAACGATTTCGTGGTTAGCGACTTAAAACTTGATTGTGCTTAGGGCTTAATTATTATTAATTCAAGGAGCAGGTTTAAAAACATTAACCATATTTTGTTATTTCGAGAAAATTAAACATGATTTACACATCTCTTGTTTATATATGTTTAAGATTATTAACAGTATTATTAATTGTCCTTACATTCTGTCAGCCATTAACTTTTTCTTATTTTTAGTTATATGTTGCCATCCTGCGTTTTCTTTCATAAAATAAACAGCGACATTTTTTTATTTCATTGACGGAAGAATTAATACATATTCACTGTAATCCTTCATAACACCATTCTATTCGCTTCTCACAGTCACAATTTAATATTAATTTTTGTAAAAATGATGCGGCCTAAATCACTTGTGATATTATATTGTCTCTTACTAGGTTGTTGCTAATTAATTATTATTATTATCATTTAATGGGTTATGATACCCGTATACTGTATATTAAACAAAAAAGTATATTAAATAAATAACCTCTAAATGTAATTATAAACGTTATAAACATTTACATAAAGTAGAAAAACTATAAAATTGTCATATTTTACACAAAATTTGGAATTTTTAATTAATTGAGCTATATACTTAAATAAAATATGTGCAGGTCTGTTAGATTTGATAATAATTTTTAAAATTGAACAAATATACAAAATTTGTGTTGAACATATTTCTAAAAAATAAAAAACACTTGAAAAATTAAAATGATTTAAATCGATAATCGGAAATTTTCTTTTAAGAAAGCAGATTCACTTGAGCTCATGGCCGTTTAAGAAAAAGTGAATAGGTTTTTATTTCCGGGGTACTTTTTTGGAAAATGGATTTATCAACTTTTGAAAACTTGCTCCTCAGTTGGTTTTTAACATAATTCAAACTTGTCTCAAATTTTGATCTGTATTTGAGACAAAAAGATGCAGAAAGATTATTCTTTAAAATAATCAAGCTCCATCAAAGGTTATGTTTTATTTTTACTTTTCCAAACTCAATTAAATCGATTTAAATCGAAATTATTGGCGGTAAATTAAAATAATTTAAATTCGAAAATTAAAAATAGATAGATTTTATTCCTTGCCATTGTTTTTTAACAATAAAAATAGTAATAATAATAATATGAATAATAATAATATATAGTTTATTTATTCTCCTTTAGGGGTTCGATTATTAATAAATAATAATCATAAAAATAATAATAAAAGTAGAATAACAGAAAAATTAATTAATTCACAACAAACATATTTGCATTTTTAAAATTAAAATACCGTTGTAAAAAATTGCCGCAGTTGTGGGATGTAACCTGGAATCTTGCTGGAGGTGTAAAGGGTGCGTTTGTATCCTCCACATAACGTATTTGTCGATCATAAAAAATTTTTCGCAGCCCTTCGAGTGACGACCTTTTCAAAACAATCAATTTTCATAATTTTTTGAAATATTCCGAAAAGATGTAAATTAAGTAATTTTTTTTTTAGTACATATGTTTTATGTGATGATATATTTATTATTACAAAAAGGTATAGTAATTTTTTTCATTTTTTTTTTTTTTTAATGGCATTATTTTAATGAAATCCAACCTTTAGGAAGGCCAAAGATCGACCATCGACGTCTGCACTTTGAATCGTTTCAGGTGCCGCCATCGCGGACAAATTGCCTTGAAATCGGCCATTGCTTTTTACCAAGAACTCGAAAACCGGCTTCGTGACAACAAATTCCACCAATAAAAATCGCCATTTTCAAAAATTTATTCGATATTTAAACACAATTCACCAAACACTTTCGAAAAGTCCCACTTGACAAAAATAAATTCCACTTATTTATTTTTTAATCAAAAAATTTAAACATTCAATACTGCCGAAAATTTTTTTCCCGACTATATATAATTTTAGACTCTATTTTATATGGATTTTGCATTATTATGATCCTTATATTTATTTTTTTTTATTTCTTCATTATATCAATTTTTATTTATACTTTTTTAATTATTCATTAATTGCTTTTTAAAAATTTGTTTGTTATTCACATTCTATTTTTTCCATCTTAGTATTCACTTAATATTATTATATCATTATTATCGATTTTCCGATCTGTCTAAGTAAATAAATAATTTTGTTTAACGATAAATACAATTTTTAAAAAATTAGACAGAATTGAAATTTATTATTAAAAAAAAGAGAAGAAAAAACGTAAAAAAGATTTTTTTAAAAATTATTTTCTAGCAATTGTTTTTATTTGCATGTGCAGGGAAAATAAAAATGTATAATTTACTACAAAAAATAGAAAATTTAAAAACAATACATCAACGTGAAAAAATTATTTTCTTGCACTATGGTCCTATTAAAGGGAAAAACCTTTTCTAGTCGTGGTTAGAGTAAAACTGAGAGACCTTTGCCCCGGTGATATCAGCCCTTATTGCCCCCACCACCCTTCACCCCTCCCCCACCACATCTTCTAAAACTTTCCTCAAAGAAGAAAATCTTCTACAGAAAAACTTTTCTAACGTGAGATTCATTATAATTTATAAATTTATAAATCGTATAAAAAACTTTCTTGAGAAACAAAAATATAAATGAATATATACAATATTTGAATAAATAAATAATACATGAAAGGGGAAAAATAAATTATCAGGATTTATGGATTAAAAACGTAACGAAATGTATTGACTAATATTGCTAGTAACTTTTCATAAAAATCTAGTAATTTGAAGCAAATTCAAACAGTTTCGAAAATTACCAGTGAGTTTTCACAAATTTCAAAAAGTCGCTTACTTTTTTCATTTTTGATAATTTATTCAAACTTACAATAAAATGGCAGCAATTTCGAAAAAATTTCTAGGGAATTTTGCCACATTTTTGGTAACTTTCTGGAATTCTTCTAAAGTTTTTATAAAACAGAAGAGATAGAAAATTTGCATCTCTTTCTAGTTGGATAAAAAGCGATAGAAACGGGTAAAAAAGATGAAAAAAAATATTTAAAGTATACAGAGAAATAGACTGTAATAATTCTATTCATTTCTATCCTTTTACTTTTTCCATTATAAAACTATTTTACTATTTTCTAGAATTAAAATTTAATTTTATCGATTTGTATCCGCGCTGGACAGAAATAGATAGACATTGTGGATAAGAATGGATAGAAAATGGGCGAATGGATATAATGCAGATGGAAAATTTCTATACCTTTCTATTCTTTTCTATTCACGACTAATAAAGAAATTTCAAAGTATTGGGGGTTAGGCAATGCAATAATTCTATTCATTTCTATCTTTTTATTTTTTTCCATTATTAAACTATTTTCCAGGATTAAAATAAATAGAACATTTTTTTCAATTTCAATCCGCGCTGGACAGAAAAAGATAGACATTATGGATAGAAATGTATAGGAAGACCAATGGATAGAATATGATAAAAAGCGATAGAAACGGATAAAAAAATAAGAAACAAGATCGAAAGTATTCACAGGGATAGATTATGTAATAATTCTATTTATTTCTATTCTTTCACTTTTTCCATTATTCAACTATTTTCCAGAATTAAAATGAATAGAAGTTTTTTATCAATTTGTATCCCTGCTGGACAGAAAGAGATAGACATTGTGGATACGCAAGGATGGAAAATAGACCAAAGGATAGATGAAAGTTTTCTATACCTTCCGACAGAAACTTTCTATTCTTTTTTATCCACGACTGGTAAAAAGCGATAGAAACGGATAAAAATAAATTAAAAGTATTCAGAGGGATAGACTATACAATAATTCTATCTATTTCTATCATTTCACTTTTTCCATTTGTAAACTATTCTCTATGATTAAAATGAATAGAGTATTTTTATCAATTTATATCCGCGCTGGAAAGAAAGAGATAGACATTGTGAATAAGAATGAATAGGAAATGGACCAGTGGATAGAAAACGGAAAAAAAGGATAACAAATTTTCTACCAGAAGGAAGAGAAAATTTTTATTCCTTTCTATCCACGACGGATAAAAAGCAATAGAATAGGATAAAAAAAGATAAAAAAAATTTTAAGTATTCAGAGAAATAGACAATGCAATAATTCTATCAATTTATATTTCTTCGCTTTTTTTTAATATTAAACTATTTTCCATGATTAAAATGAATAAAAGATTATTATCAATTTGTATCCGCACTAGATAGAAAGAGATAGAATTTGTGGATGAAAATACATAGAAAGTCCAATGTATAGAATAAGGATAGAAAGAGATAGAAATTTTTGATAGGAAGAAAAATTCCTTTCTATCCAGGTCGGATGAAAAGCGATAGAAGAGATAAAAAAAGATTGGAAAAACAGATTCAAATATTCGAAGGAACAGATTGTGTAATAATTCTATCAATTTCTATCTTTTAATTTTTATTTCTATTATTGAACTATTTTCCAGGATTTAAATGAATAAAAGATTTTTATCAATTTATACCCGCGATAGATAGAAAGATATAGACATCGTGAATAGAAAAGGATAGAAATTTTCTTTTGGAAGGAATATAAATTTTCAAGATAAATATATCTAAGACGGATAAAAACCGATAGAAACGGATAAAAACCGATAGAAACGGATAAAAAATATAAGAGATAAGATGCAAAGTATTCAGAGCGATAGACAATGTAATAATGCTATCCTTTTCTATTTATTTTTCTGTTATTAAATTCTTCTCTGGGATTTAATGGAATAGAAGATTTTTATCCATTTGTATCCGCGATGTACAGAAAGAGATAGACATTGTGGATAGAATACGGATAGAAAGAGATATAAATGAAAAGGAAAATATACGAAAGAATATTAAAGACATATGGGGGGGATTGACTATGGATTAATTCTATCCATTTTTATTTTTGTATTATTAAACTATTTTATGCAATTAAAATGAATAGAAGATTTTTATTAATTTGAATTCGCGCTGGATAGAAAGAGATAGACTTTGTGGATGGAAATAGATAGAAAGACGAAAGGATAGAATACGGATAAAAAGGGATAGAAATTTAAGATTGGAAGGGATAGAAAATTTCCATCTCGTTCTATCCAAGTCGGATAAAGTGATAGAAATGGGTAAAAAAGATTTAAAAAATAATTCAAAGTATTCAGAGGGATAAACTGTGTGATTATTTTATTCATTTCTATCCTTTCACTTTTTTTATTATTTAACTATTTTCCAGAATTAAAATGAATTTTTATTGATTGGTATCCGCGCTGGACAGAAATAGATAGACATTGTGGATAAGAATAGATCGATAGGAAATGGACGAATGGATATAATACCAATAGAATATTTCTATCCCTTTCTATCCACGAAGAATAAAAAAAAAAGATTCAAAGTATTGGGAGTTTGAGAATGCAATAATTCTATTCATTTCTATCTTTTTTTTCCATTATTAAACTATTATCCAGGATTAAATTGAATAAAAGATTTTTATCTATTTGAATCCGCTCTGGACAGAAAGAGATAGACGTTATGGATAGAAATGGATCGGAAGACCAATGGTATTTCCCTTTTTGTCCAAGTCAGCTAAATAGCGATAGAAATGGATAAAAACGATAAAAAAATTACAAGTATTCAGAGGAATAGACTATGTAATTCTATCCATTTCTATTATTTAATTTTTTTTTATTATTAAACTATTTTCCAGGATTAAAATAAATTGAAGTTTTCTATCAATTTGTATCCTTGCTGGACAGAAAGAGATAGACATTGTGGATACGCAAGGATGGAAAATAGACCAAAGGATAGATGGAAGTTTTCTATTCCTTCCGACAGAAACTTTCTATTCTTTTTTATCCACGACTGGTAAAAAGCGATAGAAACGGATAAAAATAAATTAAAAGTATTCAGAGGGATAGACTATACAATAATTCTATCTATTTCTATCATTCCACTTTTTCCATTATTAAACTATTTTCTATGATTAAAATGAATAGAGTATTTTTATCAATTTATATCCGCGCTGGAAAGAAAGAGATAGACATTGTGAATAAGAATGAATAGGAAATGGACCAGTGGATAGAAAACGGAAAAAAGGATAACAAATTTTCTACCAGAAGGAAGAGAAAATTTTTATTCCTTTCTATCCACGACGGATAAAAAGCAATAGAATAGGATAAAAAAAGATAAAAAAAATTTTAAGTATTCAGAGAAATAGACAATGCAATAATTCTATCAATTTATATTTCTTCGCTTTTTTTTAATATTAAACTATTTTCCATGATTAAAATGAATAAAAGATTATTATCAATTTGTATCCGCACTAGATAGAAAGAGATAGAATTTGTGGATGAAAATACATAGAAAGACCAATGTATAGAATAAGGATAGAAAGAGATAGAAATTTTTGATAGGAAGAAAAAATCCTTTCTATCCAGGTCGGATGAAAAGCGATAGAAGAGATAAAAAAAGATTGGAAAAACAGATTTCAAATATTCGAAGGAACAGATTGTGTAATAATTCTATCAATTTCTATCTTTTAATTTTTATTTCTATTATTGAACTATTTTCCAGGATTTAAATGAATAAAAGATTTTTATCAATTTATACCCGCGATAGATAGAAAGATATAGACATCGTGAATAGAAAAGGATAGAAATTTTCTTTTGGAAGGAATATAAATTTTCAAGATAAATATATCTAAGACGGATAAAAACCGATAGAAACGGAAAAAAAAATAAGAAATAAGGTGCAAAGTATATTCAGAACGATAGACAATGTAATAATTCTATCCTTTTCTATTTATTTTTCTGTTATTAAATTCTTCTCCGGGATTTAATGGAATAGAAGATTTTTATCCATTTGAATCCGCGATGTACAGAAAGAGATAGACATTGTGAATAGAATACGGATAGAAAGAGATATAAATGAAAAGGAAAATATACAAAAGAAGATAAAAAATATATGGGGGGGGATTGACTATGGATTAATTCTATCCATTTTTATTTTTGTATTATTAAACTATTTTATGCAATTAAAATGAATAGAAGATTTTTATTAATTTGAATTCGCGCTGGATAGAAAGAGATAGACTTTGTGGATGGAAATAGATAGAAAGACGAAAGGATAGAATACGGATAAAAAGAGATAGAAATTTAAGATTGGAAGGGATAGAAAATTTCCATCTCGTTCTATCCAAGTCGGATAAAGTGATAGAAATGGGTCAAAAAGATTTAAAAAATAATTCAAAGTATTCAGAGGGATAAACTGTGTGATTATTTTATTCATTTCTATCCTTTCACTTTTTTTATTATTTAACTATTTTCCAGAATTAAAATGAATTTTTATTGATTGGTATCCGCGCTGGACAGAAATAGATAGACATTGTGGATAAGAATAGATCGATAGGAAATGGACGAATGGATATAATACAAATAGAATATTTATATCCCTTTCTATCCACGAAGAATAAAAAAAAAAGATTCAAAGTATTGGGAGTTTGAGAATGCAATAATTCTATTCATTTCTATCTTTTTTTTCCATTATTAAACTATTATCCAGGATTAAATTGAATAAAAGATTTTTATCTATTTGAATCCGCTCTGGACAGAAAGAGATAGACGTTATGGATAGAAATGGATCGGAAGACCAATGGTATTTCCCTTTTTGTCCAAGTCAGCTAAATAGCGATAGAAATGGATAAAAACGATAAAAAAATTACAAGTATTCAGAGGAATAGACTATGTAATTCTATCCATTTCTATTATTTAATTTTTTTTTATTACTAAACTATTTTCCAGGATTAAAATAAATTGAAGTTTTCTATCAATTTGTATGCCTGCTGTACAGAAAGAGATATAAATTGTGGTTATAAGTGGATAGGAAACGGACCAAAGGATAGATGAAAGTTTTCTATTCCTTCCGACAGAAACTTTCTATTCTTTTTTATCCACGACTGGTAAAAAGCGATAGAAACGGATAAAAATAAATTATAAGTATTCAGAGTATATAGACTATACAATAATTCTATCCATTTCTATCATTTCACTTTTTTTCATTAATTAACTACTTTCCAGGATTAAAATAAATAGAAGTTTTATCTATTTGTATCCCCGCTGGACAGAAAGAGATAGACATTGTGGATACGAAAGGATAGAAAATAGACCAAGGGATAGATGGAAGTTTTCTATTCCTTTTGACAGAAAATTTCTATTCTTTTTTATCCACTACGGATAAAAATCAATAGAAACGGATAAAAATAAAGTATTCAGAGGTATAGACCATACAATAATTCTATCAATTTTTATCTTTTTCACTTTTTTTCCATTATTAAACTATTTTCGAGTCTCTATATCTGAAGAAGAAAATAACTTGACCGATTTTTCTTGCTGTATAAATGAATGAAATTAACTTTGCTGGTGGAATGATGAAGATGCAACACGTAAGATGAAGAGGTTGAGTTTTATTTAGTGCGGGTGAAAATAGAAAATTATCCCCTTCAGTGAAGGTGCAAGAAGCCAGGGTCGATGGATGTTTCGTGCTCATCAAGAAAACAATATACTCGTACCCCGCGGAGAGCTTACCGCTCTGCACGGATGCTGGACCGTTTGCCGGATGCTGGATGTAAACCCGCAAGGCCGGCAACCCTCTTCACCCCTAAAGTCACAATTGCCAGCTTCCAGGCGCTACCAAACACTCGATGGTTTATTCATGAGAACTCTCACCATGATAACACTGATTCGTTTAATAAACGGCGGAGGGGAGAATAGAATACCTATAGCTTTATTCAAACTCACCATAAATCTTCCAGGCTTACAGAGTCAAGAGAGAGGTCACAACATTTTTTTTTTTTTTCAACAATTTTCCCGCTTTTTGTTCGTCAAATCGTAATAAAAGATGATTCATCTTAAAATGATAATTTAAAATTAAATTTTTGGGGGGAGGTTTATAAAACAAGAAAAAAAAATTATATAATAAAATGTTGGATTGTTGTTAAAAGTTGGAAATAAATTTTTTATCTCACTGAGCGAAACGATTGAAATTCTGCGAGGAGAAAGAAGTGGCTATCACCGAATTATTTACTTTTCTTTGGATTCAGGACGGCCCTTATCGAAAATAGATCTCCTCTCGTTAAGTGCCTGATAAGGCTCGAGGTGAGAGGTCAAGCCCTGGGGAACTGTTGGCTTCTTCCGGTCATTTTAGTCTGGAGTAAAAGCATTCTAAGACCCCCATTAACCCCAACATTCAATTTTCAGATTTATGGATTCTTTGTCGATTCTTCAATCGGAGGATTACTGTCTTAATTGAATAAATCAATTGTGCCACGAGGGAGACCGGATTTATAAACTTATGGATAGTTTCAATATAATCGCAAAATTTTTTTTTTAGGACAAAATTTATAAAATTTTAGAACAAAAAAAAAATTGCAAATTTTGCAAATTAATTGAAAAGAAAAATGAAATTAATTAAAAGTTGAGGGAAAGTAATTTAAAAATCATAGAAACGTTTTAAAAATAAAGAAAATAATTCAAAACAGAGAAAATAAATGAAACAAGATAAACATATAATTTAAAATTGCAGAATTTGTTTTTAAGCAAAAGCAAATTATTAAAAACTTTGTGGAAATTACGAAAAAGAACGAAAGTAATTGAAAATTGAAGAAAATAATATAAAACATCATATAAAAAATGAAAATTGAAATCTCAGATACATACATAGTTTTAAAATTATAAAAGTAATAAAAAAATTAAAAATTGAAGGATATAAATTTTGGAAAATAATTGAAAAATGACTTTACAATTTGAAACTTGAAGAAAATAATTGAAATATGGTACAAGCAATGATAAGTTGTAAAAAAAATCACACTTGAAAGTAAAATAATAGAAATTTGAGAAAATTGCATGAAGATCTTAGAAATCAGTTGAAAAAAATGAGAATAACTAAAAATTGGTGAAAAAAATTGAAGAAAGCTAAGAATAAATGAAATTTATGATAATTAATAAAAAAAAATTTGAAATTATGAAAACAAATGAAAATAATTAAAAATTGAAAAAAATAATTGAAATTTTAGAAAATTACTTAAAAATTTTAGAAACTAATTTTAAAAAATGAGAATAATAATTAACAACCGAGGAAAATGATTAAAAAATGATAAAATTAATTCAAAATTGAAAAAAAATTGAATCAAATAAAAATTGAGGAAAGTTATTTAAAAAATCATAGAAATGTTTTAAAAATAGAGAAAATAATTTAAATTTGAGAAAATTACTTGAAAATCTTGAAAATAAATTGAAAAAAATTGAATAATGAAAAATTAGGGGAGAAATTGAAAATTGAAAAAAATTGATTGAAAATTGAAATAAAGAATATAAAATTGAAAAATATAATTAAAATTTGAGAAAATAATTGGAAACATTACATATAATACATTTTAAATAAAGGAAAGTTAAAGAAAATTTCAGAATACTAAAAACTATTTCAGAAGTTTATTTATTTAAGAAAAAGATAAAGTTCATTGAAAAAAAAGAAATTAAAATTTAGAGAAAATAAATGAAACAAGATGAACATAATTTAAAATTGAAGAGAATTATTTTTAATTAAAACGGAAATAATTAAAAACTTTTTGGAAATTACGAAAGAAGAACGAAAGTAACTGAAAATTGAATGAAATAATTGAAATCTCAAATAAATAGTTTTAGATTTTTGAAATTATAAAAAAAATATAAAAAAATTGGAAATTGAAGGATATAAATTTTGGAAAATAATTGAAGAATGACTTTGGAATTTGATATTTAAAGAAAATAATTGAAATATTGTACAAGCATTGATAAGTTGTAAAAAATAAATCACATTCAAGTAAAATAATTGAAAAAATTACAGAAGTTTTTTTCAAATAAAAGAAAAATAATTGAAATTTGAAAAAAATGCATGAAGATAATACTAGAAACCAATTAAAAATAAGAATAACTAAACATTAAAGAAAATAATTAAAGGAAGCTAAAAATAAATGAAATTTACGATAATTAATAAAAAAAATATGAAAATTATGAAAAAAAATGAAAATAATTAAAAATTAAAGAAAATAATTGAAATTTTAGAAAAGTACATACAAATTTTAGAAAATAATTTTAAAAAATGAGAATAATTAACAATGGAGGAAACTAATTAAAAAATTATAAAATTAATTCAAAATTGAAAAAAATAATTTAAATATGCTAAAAATAATTTAAATATGAAAGATTGAAATAAGTAAATAAAATTTGGGAGAAATAATTGAAAAAATCATAGAATATATATATGTTTAAAAAAAGAAAATAATTACAAAACTACTTAAAAATTGTAATTAAAAAGAATAATTTAAAAATCTCAGAAGTAATCAAAAATTGATGAAAATAATCATTGAAATTTCAGATAAATAATTGAAATTTTTGAAAATTATGCCAATAGAATGAAAATATTTAAAAATCATAGAAAATAATATAAAATTACAGAATTTGTTTTTAAGCAAAAGAAAAGAATTGAAAAGTTGTTAAAAAAATTGAAATTTATAAAAAAATAATCTAAATTTGAAATAATAACTAAAAATTTAGAAAATTTATTGAAAAATAATGAAAATATTGAAAGATGGAGAAAATAATTTTAAAATAATTGCAAAATGATAAAAAGAAATAAAAATTGAATAAAATAATTGAAATATGGTACAAGCAATGACATGTTGTAAAAAATAAATCACCTTTGAGTAAGATAATTGAAAAAAATACAGAATTTTTTTTCAATAAAAGAAAAATAATTAAAATTTGAAAAAAATACAGCAAGATCATAGAAATCAATTTAAAAAAAAAAATGAGAATATCTAAAAATTGGAGAAAAGAATTAAAAATAAATGAAATTTACGATAATTAATAAAAAAAATTTGGAAATTATGAAAACAAATGAAAATAATATTAAACATTGATGAAAATAATTGACATTTTAGAAAAGTAGTTAAAAAATTTAGAAAATAATTTTAAAAAATGAGAATAATAATAATTATTAATCGAGGAAAATAATTAAAAAATGATAAAATTAATTCAAAATTGAAAAAAATAGTTGAAATATGCTAAAAATAATGTAAATTTCAGAAAAATAATTGCAATTTACGATGAAAATAATTTAAATATGAAAGATTGAAAACAGTAAATAAAATTTGAGAGAAATAATTGAAAAAATCATAGAATATATGTTAAAAAAAAAGAAAATAATTACAAAACTACTTAAAAATGTTAATTAAAAAAATTATTAAAAAATCGCAGAAAGAATCGACAATTGATAAAAAAAAATAATTTAAATTTCAGATAAATAATTGAAATTTTTGAAAACTATGCCAATAGAATGAAAATAATTAAAAATCATAGAAAATAATATAAAATTACAGAATTTGTTTTTAAGCAAAAGCATAAAATTGAAAAATAGATTAAAAAATTGAAAATTAAAGACAATTATCTAAATTTGAGATAATAACTGAAAATTTAAGAAATTAATTGAAAAATAATGAAAATATTAAAAGATGAAGAAAATAATTGCTAAGTAATAAAAAGAAAAGAAAATTGAAGAAAATAATTGAAAATTGAGATATATATTTAAAAGTTCAGTAAATTAATTCAGAAATTATGAAAATGATTAAAAATTGAAAATAATAATTGCAAAATAACAAAAATAATGGTAAATTAAAAAAAATTTAATTTGCTATGAATAATATAAAATTAAGGAATAAATAATTTAATTGATTTAATGTCAAGGCAAAAATAATTAAAATTGAAAAAGTGATTGAGAAAACTAAACAAAATAATTGAAATTTGAGGAAGGTATATTTAAGATTTAGGGAAACAATTTAAAAACAATTTAAAAACAATTTAAAAAATTAAGAATTGTAGAAAATAGTTGAAAAATGATAAAAATAGTACAAATTTGTATTTTAAGTAATGGAAATCATAATAGAAAAAAAATTATTAAAAATTGAAGACATTTTTAAATCGCATTAAATTTAGTATTTTGAAACATGGATTAACTGAACTTTTAATCAATGCAAGTTCACGTTACTTGAAATTTGAAGAAATTAAAATTGCTATAAATTTTAAAATTTGAGAACATTTTAAAAAGGTGAACGATGATTTAAAATTTTAAAAGAAAAAAACATTTAGTGACAAATGTCAGGTGTGGACAGAACGAATGCGTGAATTAAACTTGTAAATTATTATATATAATAATTGGGGCCCCATTTTCCTTTTCGCCCCTGGCGAAATAAAATGAAAATTTTAATTTCAATTTTATATTATTATTCATTTTATTCAGTAAATAAATGTAAAATTAATGTAGAAAATGAATATAAAATTGAAATGATCTATTTTTGAGAGTGTAGCTACAAAAATGGATGGACTATATGAAAAAGATCCAGAAGCTATACAATTTTTCGCCTCTATAATTTGGTTGATACACAAATTCATTTTTGGAACTTTTGCACCCTTTTTATCCCTTATTTTGACAATATCGAAACTCCCCTTCAATATTTAATATTATTTGAATGATTCCCATCCATTAGTAATGTGAAAGTGTATAAAAACGCGATCACAAAAAGGTCAGATGAAGCATAAGAAATAAAAATTTTAACATATTTTAGTTAAATTGTGCTACACTTCGACAGCTTAGGTTTGCTTGACTCGATTTACCCATAAAATTTCAAAATTTGATATTAAAGTAAATTATGCACTGATTTAATGTGTACATACCTATATAGACTGTAAAAAGAGAATCTTAATTTATGACTTGTCTTAAATTCAGCAAGCCCTGCGCTATATAAATGTTTATGTGAAAAATACTATCTTAATTATGATGAATTTGACATAATTATAAATTTACTTTTTTATATTGATTACCTAGCTAGGTAATCAGTATATGTACCTACTAGTACTTCACATTTTTATGCAAATTTAAAGTTTTTAATTTTTTTTGGTCACAGTTTAAAGTAAAAGAAACATCTGTAAAATCAGTAACAATCAGTGTGGTAATGATGCTGTAAAAAAGTGATGGAAAATATTGAATGAACAACTCTTACCAAAAGGTGATGGTTCTTGAAGAAGGGCATCACTCCGAACACCAGTGGCCTGAAGTCTAAGATATCCTAGATGTCTCGCAAGAATCTTTCCACCAGGAATTGTTTGCCAGTGACTCAGAGTTAATTCCAAAAGTCCCTTCCCGGATTTTGGCAAATCCGAGGAAATTGGGGCAGGATCTATGGAAAATGCTCCAGTGCACCAAGAGACCCAAGAGGCCACGTGACTCGAATTCCATTCAGAGGGATCTATTCAAAGCAAAGTCAGATTAATGTAATTATATATAGTGAAATAATAATAATAATAATAATAAAAAGAAAATTGTGTTAGAAATGTAGAACAAGAAATTGTGTGGTAATTCGTAACGAGAATTGTCCAATTCTTAAATTGTTACAATTTAATTCATAATTTTAAATTGACATACAAATTGTCACAGTTATAAATTATGATAATTAAAAATTGTTACTAATTGTTACAATTATGAACAATATTGTCAATAATAACAATTATAATTAATAATTACAATTATAATTAATTATCATTGACTAGAAATAATTACAATTTGTAATATACGAATTGTTACAATTATAAATAATTCCAATTCGGATTTTATTTTAAATATCATTTAACTAATTATCATTTAAAATAATTATACTTAAAATTTGTCTCAATTACAAATTACAACTATAATTATCATAAAAGAATTACAAAATGTTACTGCCTATACATCTGAATTATAGTTATTTTCTATACTAATGAATTAGTGAGAAATCGGTTACTATTAAATAGTGGAAAATTTCACTATTTTTAGTAAAAAAACTACTAATTAATAGTAAAAAACTAATAATATTAAATAATTTTAATAATTTAATAATTAATTAATAATAATTAATTCTTTATTCTTATTTATATTGTAATAATTTTTAGATATTAGATCTTAACTAATTTGAAAAATAATAATTTAATAATAATGAGATTGTTATAGAATATGAGCCAAATTTGAAAATAAATAAATAAATAAATTTGTAGATATGAATTATAACAATTTGTAGATAATAAATTTTGTAATTAGGTATGTGAAAATTTGTAATTATTTCAATATTGTAAATGTAATTGTAATTTTAACTTGTGACAATATTTATATTAAAAATCGATGTCGATTCGTTTGTAATTATTTGTAATTGTGCGACAAGTTCTATAAATATTTATAATTGTGACAATTTCGAAAGACAATTTTAATATACAAGCTATATAAAATCAAAAACTCGTAATTTCAACAGTTACTTTTAACTATTTGTAAATAAATTTTATTACAATTAGCAATTATAACAATTCCTTACAATTTGTACATGAATTTGGAACATTTTATGATTCAGACAATCTGCGTTTGTTATTGTAATAATTTCCACCTCTGTTTTATTCAAAATTAAATAAATAAATACATTTAATATATATAATAAATAAAAATGTAACATATACATAATGCTAAATCAATATATTAAACAGGGCCGGATTGGGAATTAAAAGCGGCCCGGGAAAGATATTCAAAGCGGCCCCTTTCTATATAATTGAAATTTTTTATTAACATTTAAAACTAAAATATAAAAATATTAAATTATTAAATTATTTTATTTAAACTTATCAATAATTTAATTATTTGGAATTTCTTGAACAGTAGCATTCTCTACTGCCATTTGTACGAAAGCAGCAGTAATTTCTTAGTTTAATGAACACATCAATCTGGTTTTAACCAATTTTAAAGGAAAAAAAATGGACAACTTCTATTAAACAAATATAATAAAAAAATTTTGAGAGAATTTCCTGGCTTTAAAAATTGCTCTGAATGTATTCCTATCTACACTAAAAAAATTTTGGTGCAGCATCTGTACTTTAAAGTACAGTATCCGTCCCAAATGAAAAATTACGTTATTCAGTTAACTTCACTACGTTGAAAATCAATGCAAAATATTTAATCTGAAATTAACAGAATAATGAAATATTTCCATGGGACGGATACTGTACCAAAATTTTTTCAGTGTACCTTAACCCCTTCAGCATCAAAAACAACCCTTTAAAATCATTGCCTAATCTTCAATTAGGAAATGGACAATTTTTATTAAATAAATATAATAAAAAGTTTTTTAGCGAATTCCCCGGCTTTAATAATTGCTCAGAATGAATTTCTATCTACTTTGCCCCCTTTAGCATAAAAAAAGTCGGCTTTCATTCACCTGAAAATCATTTTTTCAATATTTGAATACCCAATTACTTTCTTTAATTTACAATTATTTTCTTCAAATCTCAATTATTTTCTTCTATTCACAATTATTTTAATTAATTTTTAATCATGTTTTTCAATTTTCAAATATTCTCTTTAATATTCAATAATTTTCGGCTTCTTTCAATATTTTTATCAATTTTCAATTGTTTTCTTCAATATTCAATAATTCTCATTTTTTCAATTGTTTTTCCAGTTTTCAACTATTTTCTTCAATTTTCAAATATTTTCGGTTTTTTTCAATTATTCTTTTCAGTTTTCAAATATTCTCGTTTTTTCAATTATTTTTTCAGTTTTCAATTATTTTCTTCGATTTTCAAATATTGTCGGTTTTTCAATTATTTTTTTCAGTTTTCAATTACTTTTTCAGTTTTCAAATATTCTCATTTTTTCAATTATTTTTCAGTTTTCAATTATTTACTTGAATTTTTAATTATTTCAGTCAATATTCAATAATTCTCGATTTTTTTTAAATTATTTTTTCAATTTTCACTTGTTTCCTTCAATAGGCAATTATTTTCCAAGAATTTCAATCCAGTTCAATTTTTTATAATCCAATTAAATTTACAATTATTTTCTACAATTACTACAGTAATTTTCTTTCAATTTTTATTCTTAGTTATTTCTGTTCTAAATTTTAATTTACATTCTTAACTTTTAAGATAATTCTGTTGAAATGTAAACTTTTTAATGTTGCAATTTTTCGAATTTTTTGCAATTGTCCTTTATTTTCGTCTTTTTTCAATTATTTTCTTTCATATTATTCAATTATTAATCATTTTCTTGAAATTTCAATTCAGTTCTTTAATTCTTTAATTATTTGTATCCAATCACAATTCTTGTCTTTTATTGATACTTTTTTTCATTTTCAATTATTCTCTCAATTTGGAAGTATTTTCTTCAAATTTTAATAAAGTTTAATTTTTCAAAAAGCAATTAAACTTTCAATTGTTTCTAGAACTATTCCTATCATTTTCTTTCTTTTTTAGTTTTTTTTTAATTTCATGTTTATCTTTTTCTGTTTAAAATTATTTCTGTCAGTTTTTAATTTAATAATCTTGCCATGTTTAGAATTTTTTCCAATTGGCAATTATTTTCTTCAATATTTAATAATTCTCGGCTTTTTTCGATGATTTTTTCAATTAACAATATTTTTCTTGAACTTTCAATTCAATTTTTCAACTATCCTCTTAAATTCACAATTATTATTTTCTTTAATTTTGAATTTTTTTTTCAATTTTCAACTATTTCTTCTAATTTCAAATTATTTTCTTCGATTTTCAACCAACTTTAACTTTTTGAAATCTCATTCAATTTTCAATTATTTGTTATAATTATTCCTACAGTTTTCTTCAGTTTTTAATTGTCAATTATTTTCTTAAATATTCACCAATCCTGGGCTTTTTCACTCTTTTATACTATTTATTTATTTATTTATTGATATAGTAAATTGTAAATTATTTATTATCAATAATTTTTTTGAAATCTCAATTTAACTCCTTAATTCCTCAATTTTTCTGTCTAATTCACAATTATTTTCTTCATTTTTTAATTATTTTGCCAATTTTTAATATTATTTTCTTCTCATCAATTTGTGATTATTTCTTCAAATTTCAATCCAGGTCAATTTTTTAAAATTAAAATTTTTTTCAATTATTATTATTTCTGTAATTTTTTTCCTTTTTTAATTTCCAATTGTTTTTTTAAAATATTATATTTGTTCTTTAATTTTTTAAATTATTTTTGTCAATTGTCGATTTATTAATCTTGTCATTATTCCAATTTTTTTCATTTGTCAATTATTTTCGTCATTTTTTAGTTATTTTAGGTCGATATTATCAACTCGAGAACATTTTTGGATGGTCAAGAGATTTTGAGATCAATATCAATATTGCTCAAATATGATATCGTCTTGATATCGTAAAGCACTAAGAAATAATGGTCAAGAGAACAAAATAATTTAAAAAGTTAAAGATTAGTTATAAAATTTTTTGAGAATTATTGAGGATTGAAAAAATTGAAGGAGGTAATTGAAAATCGAGGAATGTAATGGAAATTTAAAAAATGTAATTAAAAATTGAAAGAAGTAATTGAAAAAGTCTAGAATTCTTGAATATAGAAAAAAATAATAATTGAAAACTGAAGAATTGAATTGAAAATTGAAGAATGGAATTGAAAGTTAAAGATAATAATAAATAAGAATTGTAAAAAATAGTTGTAGAATTGAACAATTTAATTGAAATTCTACAATTTCTGTGATTGAAAAGAACATAGAAAGAAGCCGAAAATGATTGAATGTTGTAAAATTAATTGAAAATAGAAAAGAGTAATTGAAAGTAAATGAAATTTAATTACATAAATTAAATTATTAATTAGACCTACAAAAATACCGGCCCGCCTGGCGTCGGCCCACCGGGATTTTTCCCGGTATCCTGAATGGCCAATCCGGGCCTGATATTAAAACATTTCAATTATAAAAATCGTCTCACCTGAAGGTACCAAAACCTGCTCACTAACTTCCTTCCCTTCATTTCCGCAATTCCAGAAATCGGAATGAACCCTTTTCCCCTCATTATCGCAACTTTCACTAATTTCACTGATTTCAAATCTGTCCAAAATCTGCATTAAACTGTCCCTCCTCTCTTGAAATTCCAATTCCGCGAGCATTTCATTATCACTCTGCTCTGAGCGAATCTCACCCCCTTCATTAACTGTTAAGGTGGCTTTCTCACAATTAAATTCACCTTGAATGAAAAAATCTGGTACATTATCTGTAACAAGAAGAAGTTCCTCTTGCACTGGCTGTTTGGAAACTGAACGGTCCACATACTCCGACGGCTCCTTCTGCGACGAAGGATGATTCACGGACATTGGCAGTGGGTCTTGAAAATCGAGTCACCGCTTCCAGGAAATTCCCGGTGCACGTCATTCAGACCTTCCGGCACTTTCTTATTCGAGCAGAGTTTCATTCATCGAGTTATTGAATTTTCGTTACTTTTTTATTGTGTGTAATTATGGTTCAGAGAGATTTTTCAAGAGAGATGATTAAGCTTATGGAGTTAGCAGAAGAGTGGATCGCGGGTTAATTTGAAGTAAAAAATATCTGAGTCACTTCGAAGGAAGTTCGAATGGTGGGCCTGAGGAAGGAGTTTGCGAGAATTTTCGGAGACACGTGGAAGGGAGAAGTTATGGGTGTACAATTTTTATATGTATAGTGATTTGAGATTTTTGATTGTATTGTGATAATGACGAGAAAATAATGATTATTTCTTTAATTAGTAATATCTATCGTCGTCGTCGTCACCATTCTATCAATATTGTTATCACTATTTTTATTATCGTTTTATAAATAAGGATGATGGGGGCGAATATAATGTATAATGATGATGGTATAATGATGATAATATGGTGATGACTTTATATAAAGGATCCAATTTGTAATAGTAGTGAAGTTGACGATAATGATGATATTCATCGTAAGTCATTATATCGACAACATCACTATTATACAAATTGAATTGTTTATATATTATTGTCATCATTATCATCATTGTTATACCATTATCATATTGTACATTATTTTCGTCCCCGTCATTCTTATTTAGCGCGGAAAACGATTATGAGAATAAAGTGATGATGATGTTGTGATGGTTACTTTGATGATAACAATGCGACGTTGAAAATAATTGTGGTAATGTTAAAATTGACGATGATGGTATTTGAGTCATGTTGGTAGTAACGATAATACGATCATGTTTATTATGAAGATGGGGCTTATCATCATTCACGAAGGGAAGGGGTCCAAGTTTAAAAAAATAACAATGGTCTACCCCTAAGGTACACATAGTTATAAGATACATCTTTTTATGACGATGGTAATAATTTTTAACGCGACAATTATACCATTGTAACTGATATTAATATAACTATACCAATAATATCACTTATACAATATTACTATATAATATTAATATATAATTATTAATCACAAATTCGTCTTCTAAAGGAAGTCCTGTTAAGTATAATACAATACTATTAATAACAGTAACGAAGGATATAGGTACTACATTACCATTATATATACCATCGTCAAAAGAAGATGTATCCAACCTAAATATATGTTACTTAGAACTTAGAAATGTATCTTCATCGTTATTTCATCAACGTCATCATCATCATTTCATCAACATCATCACTATATCCTCAGAATCGTTTTCTGCGATAAATAAGGATGACTGGGACGAAAATAATGTATAATGATAATGATTACTATATTGTATATAAACGATGCAATTTGTATAATAGAGAAATTGATAATAACGCTGTCATCATAAGTTTAATCATCGTCAACTTTATTCTTACAAATTGCATCTTTTATATATAGTCATCATTATCATCATCATTGTTATACCATCATCATTATACATTTATTTTCTTCTCCATCATTCTTATTTATCGCGGAAAACGATGATGACGATGACGTTAAAGAAATAATGATGTTTACAATGATGATGTGATGATGATCATGACAATGTTGGTATGACGATAAAGATACGATGTAAGTGATATGAATATCAATAATGAAAACACAATAATAATAATAATCATAACAATAATAATAATCATAACATACTAAAATGGTATCAACGATAAAATTGAGCCATTATAATAAAAAATTATTATATTATTAACAAATAAAAGAATGAAAAAATCAAACGGTAGTGGTGTTTGAAAAATTTGCATACTGAGCGGAAAATTATAAACTGCAAATGGTTTCAGGAATCAACACGATTATATAAAGACAGGAAGTAGTAAATTTAAAATAGAGATTAATACGTATTAGGGACGAATAATCTGACCACACATATTGAAGAACTTGGGAGGTAAATATTTAGATTTCAAGTCTTTCTTCCAATTTCTTCTGTGTTTCTACAGATATCGCACGGACAGAATACACGTCGGCAATTTGTATAAAAAGCCGATTAGAGCGGATGTGACTGACTTTCGTCTATCCCTCAAATCGTCGTGTGATAATTAATTCTTTTCAGGCGCCATAATGACTATTTTTACTTTGCATGTTATTTGTTTGTTTCTTTTTTTTTTTGACACCATTACCTGAACATTTTTTTTTTTCAACCGAAAGGTTTAAAATATTCTAAATATAATTTTTGAATAAATATATACTATATTTTTATAACTCTATATTTTATAAGTTAACAACCGTTAACTTAAAAAATATATAGAGTTAAGTATTCGAAAAAATATAGTTTAACAAGTTTGGGGATTTTTTTCGGAAAATATTAACAATTTTAAAATTTTAAATACAAATTTTTTAAAATGGCGTTAGTGATAGAAAAGCACAAGACTGAAATAGTGAAAAGTTCCTTATTTTGTATGATGACGAATTAAAATCAGTTTCTTTTTCAAAATGAATGTGGTAATTTGAAAGGAGGGCGATGGATCGCGATACAAAAAAAAAAAATTATGGCGATCGGGATGAATCATTGGTAAACTATTCAATGTAGTTATAAAAGTGTATAACGGCTGCATCTGCGGTCTCATTCAAATTCTAGGAATCGTACTCATCCTCAGATTTCCGCCAATCGGAACCTGTGTTGCGGGCCCATTCACAAAGTCGGGGCCTTCTGACGAAACTGTATACACGATTATACATATGTATATAAAATATATATATATATTATATACATATATATATACAAATGTATGTGTGTAATGTATGTATTCTTCGAAAATGCGTTCAAGGCTTTTTTCAATTTTGTCTTTCATTCAAGAATTCAAAACTATTTCAAAATTCAAAAATGAAAAAAAAAATAAAAAATATATATATTTATACATAAATTATTATTATTATTATTTCTATTATTATATACGCCGCTCAATAAGTTTTGCCCACCCTACAGCATACAAAGGCGTTACAAAAAGTTTTGTAACTTAATTTCTAGAAAAGATAAAACCTTCATCAAATATTCATTTTAAAGCTTAAATATCATTGACTTAAACAGTCTGAAAAAGAAGTTTAAAAAAAATTTTTTCAGTGTTTAATTGCTACAAATAAGAATTATTCATTTTTTTGGATAAATTTCAAATTTGATACAATTTTTGAAGAAATCATAACATTTTAAGGAGGTTTATTCAAAAATCGATTTTCTACAGATTCTTATAAAATTTTAATGACATATCAAATGCATTATTTTACATGTATGGTTACAATTTTATTAAAATTTACCATTCTGCTTTTAAGATATAAATTTTTAAAGATGGAACTTTTAAATGGAAACAGTAACAAAACGCGCAAAATGACTATATTTTAATTAATTAAAAAAAGAACGGCTTTTAAAATTTTTTTAAAAAAATAATTTATTTTAAACTATAATATAATGCAACTTTTACAACAATATTAAATTAATTTACCGTACGGTTGTTAAGAAAATGTTATTCAAGGTTTTTTTCTCTTTTTTTAAATAATCAGGAAGGAGAAATTTTAATAACTTGAAGTTCTCAACGAAAAAAAAAAAATTTCAAAAAATTAGTTTATTGTGTAATGATTTTAACTATAAAATACTATTTAAAACCCAAATTAAAAGAAGAAATTAAATTAAAAAGATATTGAATATCATGGTTCTCAAATAAAAATATTATTCAAATTAATTTCACCAAATTTTAAAAGATCCAGTTGTACATTTTTTGGAAAAAATTAGGTTCAGCTAAAATTTGTTGTCAGATAATAATTGGTAAACATATTTTATGTTTTTTTCCTTAAATTTAATGAACAACAGCAATTTTCATCTAATTCTGACAAATAATACCTCATTTTTCTCGTTGAAACATTCTCTACAATTTTATTTGTGAGATTTTGTTAAATAATATTTTGTTTAAAAAATACGTATGGAACAAATTTTATTTGTTTGATAACTTTTAAAAGAAATATTATTTAACAAAACCCAACAAATAAAATCGTAGAGAATGTTTTAACAAGAAAAATTAGCTATCATTTGTCAGAATTTTATGAAATTTGCAATTGTTTATTAAATTTAAAGAAAAAACATAAGATGTTAAATAATTATTATTTGACAACAAATTTTAGCAGAACCTAATTTTTCTGAAAAATGTACAACTTATTCAAATATAAAAAAATTCAAAATTTGATGAAATTTTGGATACATTTTTAGTATACAAGTTACTTATTTGTCTTAAAATATAAGTATAAGATAGTCAATATGTAGAACAAAAAAAAAAACTTTTTTTTCATTTTTAAATATTTTTGTTCCTTATTCTACACATAAGAAAGAACATTTTCTCTGTAAACAATTTTTTCCAAAAGTCAATTGTTCTTAAGTTATTAATAATTTCAAAAAGGTTGTTTTTTTAAACAAATGATCACATCTTGCTTAAAAATTAACGTAAAATAATTTTTAAAAAATTGTTTGAAAGGTGATAAAATATGCTTTCAAATGCTATTTATAAAATTAAAATATAATGAATTCTTCAAAAATTGTACCAATTTGAAATAAAAAAAAAAAATTTACTAAAATATATTAATTAAATATAAATGAACATATGCATAGAGATAATATTATCTCTATAAAGATATATAATAATACATTTTTGTTAAAATAAAAGAAACAAATTTTTTCTTCTAAATATTAACTTTATTTTACTCCCTGAATCTGAATTAATCACTTTCTAGTAATGAATTAAAGAAAAATCGTTTACTTATTGAAATACCTAATAAGAATTTGATTAATTTTTAGTAGTTTTTACTAATTGGTATAGTAATAACTATATAGCTAATTAGTATAGTCAAATTTCACTTACTAATTTAATTAGTAATTTTCTACTAAAACTTAGTAGAAAGTTACAAAAATTAGTCAAATTGTTACTATTTCAATAAGTAACAGATTTTCCTCTAATTTATTAGTAAAAAATCACTAATTCGGATTTAGAGAGTAGATTAATTTAATCGTTATTTTAAATTAATTGGGACACAATTTTTTTTTACTTTTGCAGTTCAAGATTTTAAACTTTAGGAAAACTTTTTTTCGAGACATTAAAATTAAAGCATCGGTCAAAATACTAATTAATTAATTAATTTTTAATAACCTAAATTTTAATTTATTGTGATTTTAGTCAAACTTAAAATCAATCCATCGAAAATTTAAATTGATTTAAATTTTCATAAATCCACCTTTTTAAAAATAAAAATTAGGTTTGATTTAAATTTGGATAGATTGAAATTAAAATCGATTAAAAAATTAAAATTGTATTAATTAACATTTGGATAAATTAAAATTTTAGTTAATAACAATTTGATTTATCATTTATCATTAGGAAAAAAAAGATAAATTAAAGTTTTATTTTAATTCACACAAACTTGAAACATTTTAAGTTTTGATTAATCGAAATTGAAATAAATTAAATTTTAAATTAATTGTAATTTGAATCGAATTTTTTTAATGAATTAAAATTAATGTTACATAAAATTATGTAAATTAAATAGTTTGAATAAATTGAAATTTAGATTAATTCAGTTTTTAATTTATGGAAATTTGTATTAGTTAAAATGTTGATAATCATAATAAATTTGTATAGAATTTAATTGGTAATAATTGAAATTTGGATCGAATTTCTGAATCAATTCAAAATACCTATTACTTGAAATTTCAATAGATTGAAAATTTCGATTAATTCAAATTAGGAGGAATTGAATTTGTAATTTATAAAAATTTGTATTCATACAAATATAAATTAATCCTCATTTATTTTATTTTAAAATACAATTAATCGCAATTTAATTCAATCCAAATTAAAAATTTTCCTAATTTCATTCGATCCTCTTTCAACCAATTCAATCTTTAATTTAACAAAATTGTAATTAAATAAAATTACAATTATTACAAATTTTCATGAATCCAAATTTAAATTCATTCAAATTAATTTATTAATAAATAAAAATTAAAATATACTGAGAATTGATTTTAAATTAAAGTTTAGATTCAAAAAATTTAGTTTAATTCAATTTTAAATCAATCGAAATTTGAATCACTTAAAATTTAAAGAAATTGAAATTTTAATAAATTTAACTTCTAATTAAAAAATTTAATTTTGGATAGATTTAAACTCAAATTAATTAAATTTAATGACAAAATTAAATAATTATTTAAATATTTTGAAATTGTATAAAATTGAATTTTGGACCGATTTAAATAAATTACAAATAAATAAAAAAGAAAATTCTGATTAATTTTCTTAAAAATAAAAAATAATAATAGTCGCAAAATTATGTTTTTGTAAAAATATTTTTGTTTGATTTTCAAAAATTTAAGTAAAAACCCACGCATCTTTAAAAGAACGTTTGATAATTCAATTCCGGGAATCATTGATTTTTTCTCGGAACTTCGTGGCGATCGACCTTCTTAAAAATTCCTTTTATGTCGAGCCGTTTTCCCGCTGCGAGTATCTTCGATAATATCTGATATACATATTTCTTTTGTCTTTATTCTTTGCCGCTAAATTTCTTTAAATTTAAAAAGCTTAAAAAAATAATAAAGAAACCAATAAAATAACAAATTAAAATAAAAATAAATAAATAGGTAATAAAATAAATAAATAAAATTTTTCAAACAAAAAATGCAATATTTAATTTTAGGAAAATGCAAAACAAAATAAATCCGTAAAAACGTATTATTTATTAACAATTAACAAACACGAAATTCGTTAAATTAAACGTTTTTAAAGAAGTTACAAAATTTACTATTTATACCTAAAATACTTAAAATACAATAATTATTCAAAGTCACAAAATTCTCGATTTTCTGTACAAAAGTGCAGAAATTCAAGAGATTTTCCAACTTTTTAAACTGAATCAACTTTTTTTTACTTAGCAAATTAATTAACTAAACACAGCAATTAACTCTTGATTCTAATTACGTACAAATCTATCTACCGAACCCGACAATATTTACAGAGTGCCACAAACATTTGAAAAATGATATTTAAATCGTCAATTTAACTATTTTATAAACTAAATTATCTAGATTTTTCCGATATGACGGCAAAATTCGAGAAAGAAAAATTTTTAGGACTAGAATTACAAAATTTATGTTAACGAAAATTTCACTGTTTCTTCTTAGCAGCTTTAACAGCTTTTGTTTTTTGCTTGTCGCCTCCGGACATAAATGAAGTTATAACTTCGGACATTTCCGGCAAATTGTAAATTGTTAAATTATTCAGCTGTTCCATTTCCTGGAATTGAAAAAATAAATCAATGATTAATTAAAATTGTTAACCTTTCTGAATAATATTTAATTCAATTTAATTTATTTAATTTTAAATAATATTTAATTAATTTTTTATTTAAATAATACAAAATTCGCACCTTTCTCGTTTCCGGATCGTTCATTATTTTCGGGAGAATCATGATTAGAATCAGTGGTAAAATCATCATGAGAACCTGCAAGAAAAACAGAAAATATGGAAAAATTTAGAGAAATCTTTAAATTAGAAAAAGTTTAGATTAAGAAAAGTATTTTTTTACCATTGGATTAAGTAGAAAATCGGTCACTCTCCACTCTTCACGAACTTGGAAATATTTAAAAGGCGAAATGGACCTCATTTTTAAAGGATACGGCACTTGAATAATTTGCGAAGCTTGAATCAAATTCACCTTTCGAGCCCGGAATTTACCCTTGGAATTAATTTCCACTCGGACTGGCTCGAATACATAATTTGGATTCACAACTTCAACAACATACGATCCTGATGGAACGTTTGAGATTATAAAAGTTCCATCCTCTCTGGAAAATTATTTTAATTTTTCAAAAATTGAGATTAAGATCCGTTTTATTCCGCAAACAATGAAGATAATTCAGTTAAAACTTAGGATAATTTTAATGAAATTTAATCATTTTAGTTAAAAATATAAAAATACGATTTTGTATAAATGTTTATTTTTTACTTATAAATTAGAATAAATTTAATAAAACTTACGGTATTTATAAAAAGTGTAAAATTTCGATAAATAATTATTTGTGAATTGTTTGATACTTGTAAAATATACAAATTTTAGAGAAAAAATAAAGAATAATTAAAAAGAATCAAACTTTTCGAGAATTTGGGTTATGTTTTTAAAAATAATTTGTAAAGTTTAACAAATTTCTAGTCGAGGTTTAATAACAAAGTATATAAAATTGATTTTTTAAAGATTCTATGAGTATAAAATATTCAAAAGTACCTTAAAAATCCATAATGTTCTCCTCCGTTAGCCATGACGTGTGTAGTAAGTTGCCATCCTGAATTTCCAGCATTTTCCCAAGGAAATACTTTTCCCTCGATAACGTACAAATCAGTCGATGTCTCTTCAATTTCTCCACAAAAAACACTGTTTGTCAGGGTGGAAATAATCGCGAAAATGGTAAAAACAGTGTTTGGAATTTGTGACATTTTCATGTTGTTTGAGGTTATGTTTGGGATTTAGAAACACGTCAGCCAAGCAAGGTTGGGTAATATTTAACAACTTAAAAAAAATATCGAAAGAAAGATAATTTGACCAGTAATTTCCAATTCTGACGCGTAATTTCCGGTAAAGCGTTACTAAAACCGTAATATTTGAATAATGAATTCTAGACGTCTTTTAATTAAATAATAACGCCCTACACATAATTATGGCGACATTTCACTATTTTTAAAATTGTTGTTTACTGAAATAATAAACAAGTAGTAAATTATTGCAATGAAATGCAATAATTTTAATTTTTTCAATTTTAATTATTTTCTCTTCGACAATAAAACAATTTCATTATTTATTGCTAAATTTTATATTATTTATCACAAATTTAAATTAATTTTCTTATTTAGCATTAATATTTTCATTTTGCAATTATTACCTTCATTTTTAATTCTTTCTATTACTTCTGAATTAGGGTGAAGTCCCATGATAGCGTTTTAACGTCCGTTTTGTAACTAGACCAGAGTGCGAAAGAGATACAAATATATTGTTGTCACTTTTGCACTTTATGGTCTAGTTACAAAACGGAAGTTAAAACGCAATCATGGGACTTCACCCTTAATATTCTGAACTTTTAAAAATAATATGAGTTATTCTCTCAGACATTCTCTCAGAAATTCTGTCGTAACGAGCTTAGCAGATATTTTATAGAAACATTTGCCCTAAAATTAATTTCTGTCTGTCAAAATGTTGTTTAAAAATGTCCGTAGGCTTCATAAGTGTAAATTTCTCTGTCTCCTAAATAGTAATACTCCTTCAGCAAAATCACCAAATAGGCAGGGATGGGTGCGTATCAGAGATCGGAAATTGACATGTCATTTTAGATTTTGAGGTAAAATACGTAAAATACGTAGAAAACTGTAAACAACCTAGGTAATTTACAATCTCAAATGGCGGCAGTAGAAAAAAACTTTTTTTTTAATTTTTTGATTCAATGAATGTCTTTTATCAATTTTTAAGGGTGTTATTATATATTTCGGCTAGTTTTAAAATAAATTATGCAATTATTTTGGTTTTAGATTTTACTTTTAGGTTAGGTTGCATACGTATTTTTGTAGATCATGTGATATTTATAAGGGATGTAAATTACGTAGAATACTTCTCCGGTAAACTACTAGATAATTTACATGTAAACAACTATGTAGATTACCTCAAGTAATTTACGTTCCGATCCCTGGTGCGTATTTTACGTAGTGTTCTAAGTCGGTTATATTACCCAGAGAATATAACCAACGAATAAATTTTCGGAAAATTTAAGAGAACTTTAGATACTTCAAATTTTTTTATAATAAAAAATATAAAAATAGTTATTTTCTTATTGAAGCATATAAAAATATTATTTACAAAAATTTGTCTTATAAATTAAAAATTTAAAAATTTGCTTCTGCTGGAGTCGGAAATTAAAACAAAAAAAGAGAATTATTAAAATTAAATTAATTAATTTTTTAGATTCTAATTACTAGTTTTAATATGTTTTTGTTTCTCTAAAATATAAATCATAAATTAATGTATTTTTAATATTTATAATTTTGATGCGTCCAATATAAAATACTTTCGAAATAAAAATGTAGCAATCAAATTAATAATCAAATAGTAATCAAAATTAAGAAACGAAAAATTAATTTTAAAATAACAAGAATTTAAATTAAAAATTGAAGAAATTCATTAAACAATAATCGAAAATTAAAGATTATAAGTTAAAATATACGAAAATAATAATTAACAGATAAAAATAGACGAAATTTGGAAAAATTAATTTAAAAATAAGAAAAAGTATTGACAAAAAAATTAAATTGAAAAAAAAATTTCAAGAGAAGAAAAAAATAAAGTATTGAAGAAATTAATTTTAAAATAACAAATAAAAAAAATTATTGATTACAAGTTAAATTTAAGAAAATAACCAAAAATGAAAGAAAATCTTTAAAAACAGCTTTTTTTAAATTTGAAAATGAAAAAAATAATTAAAATGGAAATAATAATTAAAATTAAAGAAATATCTTACAAATTGAAGACATTAACTAAAAAGCGTAAAAAATAAATTAGGGGTTTAGGCTATCTAGGAAAATGGAAGATATTTTTGAAAAATTAAGAAAAATATTGATGAAATTGATAAAAAATTGAAAGAAATTTTCAAGTGTTAGAAAATATAAAGTACTACGAATATAAGATTAATAAAAACTAAAATTTCAAATAAAATACTGAAAAATTAAAAAAAATAATTGAAAATTAAAGAAAATTATTTTAAAATACATTAAGAATGTAATTGAAATTTTAGAATCACCAAGAAAACAATTCAAATTGTTCAAACAATACTTTAAAATCGCTGAAAATAACATGTTCCAAATCTGAAAAATGAAAAAAATAATCTAAAATTGAATAAAATAATTGAATATTTAAGAATATACGTGAAATTTGAAGACAGAAACTGAAAGTTAAAGAAACTCGTTAAAAATATCATACATAATTGAAAATTGTAAGTTTCAAGTTAAAATTGAAGAAAATAATTAAATGAAGAAAAAATATATTAAAAATGACAAAAGTAATTGAAATTGATTACAACAGTTTATAACTGAAGAAAGAAAAAGTGAAAATTTAAGAGAATATTGAAAAAGAAAAAAAAAGAAAAAAAGAAAAAGAAATTTAAATTTAAGAAATTCATTTGAAAACACAAAAATAATTGAAATTCAAGACAATATTATAAAATTGAAGAATTCCGTTTGATAAAAAATATATCAAGAATAATTAAAAATTATAGACTACAAGTAGAAAATTGAAGGAAAACCGAGAATTAAAGGAAATTATTTCAAAATGGGAAAAACAATTCGGACTGAAGACTATAATTACTTATTAACAGACATAATTGCAAAATTAAAATTTTAATTAAAAATTCAAAAAATAAATAATTGAAAGCAGAAAAAAATTACCGAAAATTGAAAAAAATTAGTTTAAAAATTAAAATTGTAATTGAAACTAAAGTAAATTAAACAGATTAATTGAAAATCGAAGAAAGAAAATAAAAAACATCACAATTAATTTAAAATTTAGGAAAAAATTTTAATTTAAGACAAAAATGTATAAAATAATTAAGAATTGAAGGCATTCAATAAAAATGCCGAAAATAATTGAAAGAAGAATAATCGAAAATTGAAAAGAAACATTGAAAAATAAGAAAATAATTCTAATTGAAGACAAAAATTTAAAATTGTAAAAGAAATTTTTATTTGAAGAAGTTCAGCATAAAATGATCAATATAATGAAAAAATATAAATTACTAGTTAAATTTGTCGAAAATAATTGAAGAAACTCATTTAAAAATAGAAAAAGTAATTGGAATTGTAAACAAAATAGATTTGAAGTAAAGAAAAATATGAGAAATAAAGAAAATAATTGAAAAACGAAGAAATTGCATTTAAACGTATTTTTAAAAATTTGAAATTTGAAAAAAGTTCCTAAACAGTGACAAGAACAATTGAATTTTAAGGATTAATATTTTAAATTGATGATATTCCTGGAAAAATATTTAAAAATTAAAGAGTGTAAGATAAAATATGCGAAAATAAGAAAAATAATTGAAATTGAAAACAATAGTTTTTTGAAGAAGGAACCAAAATTCCTGATCAAATTTAAGGCAAGAATAAAAATCAAAAATTTTAATTGAAATTTATAGAGAAGAATTGAAATTCCAAGAAAACAATTTGACTATGACTAATAAAACTGAAAATTGAGGAAAATAATTTTAAAAAGAATATAATTAAGTAATGACAAAAAAAATAAAATTGAAAACAAAATGGAAGAAAAAAAATTGAAAATTTTTTGAGGAAGTTTACTAGAAAATGACAAATATAATTATTGAAGATTGTTGATTGCAATAAGTTAAATTTGGGAAAATCTTTAATCTTTAATTTGTTTTAAATTAAAGATTGGGAAAAATAATTAAAATGGCAATAATATTTCAAAATTGAAGAAACCAATTGAATTAGTTCGTTGAGAAATGTCAAAAATAATTGAAAAGCGAAGAAGGAAAGTAAAAGTTGAAGAAATTCGATAGAAAATGACAAAAAGAAGTTGAAAATTATGGTTTCCATATGTTAAAGTTGATGGAAATAATTCAATGAAGTAGAAAAACATTGCCTTAAGTTGAATGAAATTTTATGTCTCAAATCGGAAAATCGTAAATTCAAATAATTTCACATTTAATTTCAGAATTTATCTGTTTTCACAGCATAAAAATAGCTTTTGTTTAATATCATTAATATTCTTTTTTAGTGATTAAAAGTGATTTTTGAGGTTAAAAAAAGAAGCGGCAAATGTATAAAAATTTAAATTTGTATAATTTTCTTTGCATTTATAGGCTATGATCACTATTAGCGCCGTACCTTCATAGGGTAAAGAAGATTCCGCTTTAATCGAAAATTTAATAAATTATAAATCCATGGGGCCCGTCTTAGGCGTCAGGCTTGTTTGTAATATATTTACGTTTTTTAATTATATAAAGTAAATATCAATTAAATACATGTAAGATTTTCAAACACAACAGAATATTCTTTGAGATAAAATCAACACTTCAATTCCAAATGACATTTAATTTAGAAAATTTCCAATTTGAAAACTAGTTTATATTTCATCGTTTGAAGTGCAAAAATATTTTCCTCTCTTTTTATTTATATTTTTTTGAAAAGTACAAAAAAATACTTCTAAATTAATTAGATACATCTCGACTATACATATCTACATACACAATTGTTTAATAAATTTCTTTATTTCAAAGATATTAAAGGGTGCCCGTCTTAGGCGCTGGCCCGTCTTTGGCTACTCTCCCCTAATCATGCGCTTCAATGTGTTCATTCGCGCTAATATACGAACTTCTAGCACTCGTTTTGTCTCTTCAAAAAACACATGAATCTTCTCCGCATGTTTCTCACGTATCCGGTTTTTCACTCGCATGAATTCGTTGATGGCCTTCGTATCTTTTTCGTTCATAGAACTCTTTCTGGCAAAATTTACACTTGAAAAGTCGCTCTTTGGTATGTAACTTTCTTACATGCCTTAACAAGCTACCTGCTGTCTTGAAACAAATGTCACATTGGGAACATTTGATAATATCTTCTGTGGAATGAACCGGCATGTGTCGCAGCAGGTAAGATTTGCATCCAAATTCCTTCTCGCAGAGGGAACACTTGAACTTTTTTCCCATGGAATGGTTCTGCACGTGTTGCTGTAGGTAATACTTGCGCCCAAAACTCTTCTCGCATAGGGAACACTTGAACAGTTTTTCCGTGGAATGGCCCAGCATGTGCTGCTGCAGGTTACCTTTGCGTACAAAACACTTCTTGCAGAGGGAACACTTGAACTTTTTTCCCGTGGAATGAACCAGCATGTGTTGATTCAGGTTAGATTTACGTCCAAAAATCTTCTCGCAGATGGAACACTTTAACCGTTTTTCCGTGGAATGGATCAGCATGTGTCGCGTCAGGTATGTTTTGCATCCAAAACTCTTCTCGCATAGGGAACACTTGAACTTTTTTTCCGTGTAATGAATCATCGTGTGTTGCTGCAGCTGCTGTCTGCGTACAAAACCCTTATTGCAAATGGAACACATGAAATTTTTTTCCGTGGAATGGGTCAGTACGTGTTTTAGCAGGCAATCTCTGCGTCCAAAATCCTTCCCGCAGAAGAAACACTTGAAATTGTTTCCCGTTGGATGGCTCAGCATGTGTTGCTTCAAGTAATATTTGCATTTAAAAATCTTGTTACAAACTTTGCAGGTCTGCTTCTCTTCAGAATGTACAGTCAGCAAGTGGTGCCTGAATAATGAAAAATTAATTATATAGTAATATTTTTTAAAAGACATTTTTTGATTTTTGAGTGCAGGGTGTCTACCGAAACATGATTTTCAAATTCCCGGCAAATTCCTGGTTTTCCCGGATCTAAAATCATTAAGGTAAAATTGATCTTTGAAGAAAATAATTCCAAAATGGCAAAAATAATAGAATTTAATTTAAAAATTTTTATTTTTAGCATTTTATGAAAGAAAAAAAAATAATAAACTTGATAAGGGTAGCGGTTGCTGCCGAAACGTCGTTATAAAATATTATAAATTTTAAAAGAAATGTGGAATTAATGGCCTAAAACTTGTTTTTTATTTAACATACACAAATCCACAAAAACTGACACTTAATAAAAAATAATAGAAATTTGAAGAAAATAATTGGAAAATGACAAAAATAATTGAAATTTGAAGAAACAAAATGAAAGATGACAAAACTAATTAAAAATTAAGTAACCTTTTTATACTCCTCTAACTAAAAAAAACTTTGCTAAAAATTCTACATCATTGCGCCTTTGTACTAAAGGAATACAATATTGTGATAGACTGGATTTTTTTAATAATAATCTAGCAAAGTTTGTTAACTCTTTGCGACATTTGTTCTTCAATACCAATAATAACGTGGCCTAATGTTCTAAGTTTAAAACAATTTTTGTATTTTCTTAATGGGTTTATTGACCCGTATGTATTTTCAAATAAATAAATAAATAAAAGTAAATAATGAAAAATTTAAAGAAAAGACTTGGAAAATGACAAAAATAATTGAAAAATGGAAAAACAAAATAAAAATTTGATATCAATACATAATTAAAAAATTGGAGAAAAAAATTGACCATGAAAGAAAATAATTAAATAATTGAAAAATCATAAAATTGATAGAAATTTGAAAAAAAAATACTTGAAAAATGATAAAAATAATTAAAATTAAAAAAAAAATAATTGAGAAATGACAAAAATAATTAAAAATTACAAAAATAATCAAAAAAGAGCCTTGAAAAAAAATGAAAGATAAAACTAATTTAAAATTATGTAAAAAATTTATGGTTTGAAAAAAAGAAGTAAAAAATGACATAAATAATTGAAAAATAGAGAAATAAAATAAACATTGGAAATCAATAATTGAAAAATTGGAGATAAAAATTGACGTTTAAAGAAAATAATTAAATAATGACAAAATAATTGCAAAATCCCAAAAAATTTGAACTTTGAAGAAAATACTTGAAAAATGATAAAAATAATTAAAATTAAAAATAAAAAGCAATTAACAAATGACAAAAATAATTGAAAAATTTAATATAAATTGAAGTAAGAAATTAAAGAATCCATGACAATAATTTAAAGATATAAGAAAATAAGTTAAATTTGGAGAAAGTAGGTAATAAAATAATGTCGAAAATATTGATAATACTTGAGAAATGACTAAATTATTTGAAAATTTTAAAAGCAATTAAAAAATGAGAAAAATAATTATAGTAGGAAAAAATAATGGAGATATAAAAAAAAGAACAAAAATTTGAAGAAAATAATTGAGAAATCACAAAAAATTTAAATTTGAAGGTAATATGTGAAAATAAGAAACATAATAAAAATTTGAGACAAATAATTGAAAAGTGACAAAACTACTTAAAAATTAAGTGAAAAATAAAAAATTTGAAGAAAAGACTTAAAAAGTAATAAAAATAATTAAAATTTGAAAAGAAATTGAGAATTGACAAAAATAAATGAAAATTGAAGTAAGAAATTAAAAAATTCATGACAATAATTTAAAGATATAAGAAAATAAATACAAAATTTGGAGAAAGTAATAAAACAGCGTCGAAAATATTGACAATAATTGAGAAATTACTAAATTAATTGGAAATTTTTAAAAAACAATTAAAAAATGACAAAAATAATTGAAAATAGGAAAAAATAGTCGAGAAATGACAAAAATAATTGAAAATTGAAGAAAATAAATTGAGGAATTACAAAAAATTTAAATTTGAAGATAATGCATGAAAAATAACAAAAAAGATCAAAATTTGAGATAAATAATTGAATAATGACATGAATGATTGATAACTGGTGTAAATAATAAAAAGAATGTAAAATTGAAAAAAAAAAGTTGAAATTTGAAAAAAAAATAATTGTCAATTGGTGTAAAGTTTTAAAAATTATTGATACATAATAATAAAATTATTGATGAAAATTGCTAAAATTTGAAGAAAAAAATTGAAAACTGTGTAATAAATTGAGATATTGATGACCATAAAAAAAAAGATTAAAAATAATTATTAAAATTTGATAAAAATAATTTTTAAATGTTAAAACTAATAGAAATATGCAGAAAATAATTGAAAAATGATAAGAATAATTTAAATTTGATGGAAAAATTGAAAGACGACGAAAGTAATTGACAATACTGGTTTAAAAATTAAAAATTTGTAGACATTAATTAAAAAATTGAAAAAGTAATTAAAATTAGAGGAAACTAATTAAACAATGTCAAAATTTATTGAAATTTGAAGAACATAATTGTATATAATAATAATAATAGATAATTATTATTTTACTAAGAAAGTGAGAAAAGTGATTTTTTTTTAAAATGAGTAATAATGAGTGATTTTAAAAAAATTGAATAAAAATGAGAAAAGAAAGTCACTGGCAGTCCTGAAAATGCTCAAATTCGCTTAAAAAGTGTTACACTTTTACTATTTTGAAAATCTAACTTTAGATTAGTAACCAGGAACATGGATTACCACCGAGTAACAAGTTTGAAGTGAATTTGAGCAATTTTGCAAAATATGTCTGCCATATTGGATCCGCCATTTTGAATTTTGAAAAATTGGTAAATCTGATATCGTTTTCACAATCAGAGACTTCGAAAACGAGTAATAAGTTTCAAGCGAATTTGAAGAATTATATGAAAACGAATTAGCTGAAATTTTTAGAAATTCCCGGATATAATTTTTTTTCCCGGCAATTTCCCGGGTTTTTCCCGGTCGAACTAAAATCCTGGCAAATTCTCGGTTTTCCCGGAATTCCCGGTGAGTAGACACCCTGTGAGTGTCTAAATAAATAAAAGTAAAAAATATTTGTTAATTATACCTAATGCTTATTTTGCTCTTGAATCTCTTGCCACAAATATCACAATCGAAGGGTAGTTCAATATTAGGATAAACAGAATGCGTTGGCAAGAAAAGTACTTTGTTGGTTAATGAAAGGAGAGAATGTTGCGTGGACGATAGATTCTTTTCTTTGGTTGAAGAATTGGGAAAAAGTTTATCGTCCGTCGAAGAATCAGGAAGATGCACTTTTTTAGATAAACAATCAGAAAGAGTTTCTTTTTCAGATAAAGAATCCGGAAGATATTCCTTTCTAAGCAAAGAATCGGAAAGATGTTCGTGATTAAAGAAAGAAACAGAAGCAGTCTCAGTTGCAATTTCGTGAGTTTTTGATTCTAACGGCGAATGATAAGATTCCGTGTCTAAAGAAGAAGAAAATTCCGTTTTTGCTGCTGAAGAATGAAAAGATTCCACTTCTGCTGAAGAATCGATAGATGCAGAATTTTCGAATTCAATTTCTTTTTTTACAATTTCTATTTGCATAGCTGCATTAATTTCTTGTAGAGAAAAACCTGACGATTTTTCCTTCACTTTCTGCGAAATTTCCGACTGAAATGTATCAGCGCTTGGAGTTGCTAAAAAAATTATATTTATTAAAAATTGGTAAAAAATTAAAAACAATTTGATAATATAAACCCGAGGTGTCGTCAACTCCGGTAATCCTCGTACACCCTTCAGATATTTTTATATATATTTCATGATATTCCGAAATATTCTTTAATATTCCCAAATAATCTTCAAACTTCCGATAAATTTGATGGTTTTTTCGTTACTTTTAAAATGCTTACAGTTTAGGGAGTACTACAAACAGGCTTCACAGTGACAATGGAGAATATTTTAGGGAAAATAGGGGACTGAATATACAAAATTAGGGAACTTTTAGGGTCCGCTAAAAACTTCATAAATAAAGATAAATTAATTATAATATTCAGTAAAATCTCGATTATTTTATTTGGGTAGGACAAAGTTACAAAATTGTAGAATAAAGAAAATAAAATTACAAAATTTTCAAATTATTAAAAAAAAATGTAAATAACTACAAATTGTGGAAAGTAATTTAAAACTGAGGAAAATAATTGAAAAATAATAAATATAATTGACAATTGAAGAACATAATTGAGAAATGAAAAAAATAATTTGAAAGAGTACAGAATATATATGAACTAAGAGAAAATAATTGAAAAAAGATAAGAATTAGAAAAAAAGATTAGAAATTTTGGTAATTAATTAAAAAACGATGATTATAATTAAAAATTGGAAAAAAGACAATTAAAAAAGATTAATAAAAATAAAATTAATAAAAATTAAAAGGAAGAATTCAAATTTGAGATAAATAATTAAAGATTTAATAAATCAATTTAAAAATAATTTACAAAATTAAAAATTGTTTCTATAATTGCAAAGTTATAGAAACAACTTAAAATTTAAGACAATAATTGAAAATTGAGAAAATGATTGAAAATTGAAAAAATTAATTTAAAAAAAAATGAGAATAATTATAAAAAAAATTCATAATTGATAAAAACAATCGAGAATTGAGAAAAATACTTGAAAATTTAGAAAACTAATTAATAAATTATTAAGGTACTTTAAAATCGAAGAAATGAATAAAAATGTTATAAAACAAATTAAACATTGAAATTAAACATTAAACAAATATTTGAAATTTAAGATTAATAAATGAAGATTAAGTAAATCAAATTGAAAATAATTTTAGAAATTAAAAATTAAAGAAAATAAATTAAAAAATTATAGAAATAATTAAAAATTGAAGACAGTAATTTAAAATTAAGGAAATATTTGAGAATTAAAGAAAACAATCGAGAATTGAGAAGAACAATTCCAAAACAATACAGAATGTACATCAAATTAAAGAAAATAATTGAAAAATTCTTAAATTCATTAAATTTTTTTTTAATTAATTAAAATTTCTAATAAATGATTAAAGGTTCAGTAAATCAGTTAAAAATTAATTTTAAAAAGTATAATTTGGAGAAAAAAATTAAAAAATTAAAGAAATTAATTTAAAAATGACAAAAATAATTGAATATTAAAAAAAAATAATTAAAAAATTAAAATAATAATAATAATAAATAAAATTTAAGGAGAATAATTGTAAGTATTATTTTGAGAATATATTTTTCGTACGCTCTAAAATGGAGTTGACGACCCCTCGTGTAAATCTATAAATTGACGACAAATCAAATAATAGTTTAAAACAATTTTAACAATCAGTTTTAAAATTAATTGAAATACACTATAATTTAAATTAGTTTTAAATTTAAATAAATGTATATTAACTAAATTAAAATCAATTTTCAGTAATTCTAAAATTATTCTTTTTAACCATCAACAACATTCTAATATTCAAAACTTTTCACAAAAATATTGTTTCATAAAGATTTTATTTTATTTTTTAGAAGAAATCTCGTTTAGAGTACCTTTATTTCCAAAATTTTCGACATTTGAATCATTGACATTCGAATAAGGAAGACCACCTTCGTCGTCATTTTCGTTCTTTACACAATTATAATCAAAATTATCGGCAATTGGAATTGCTGTCTGAAAAATAAAATCAAATTAGATCAAGTTGTTATTCTGATTATTATGAGCTTTTTTTCATTTACCTTCTTCACGCAATTATAATTAAAATTATCAGCAATTGGAATCGCTGTCTGAAAAATAATAAAAATTAGATCAAGTTGTTATCCTGATTATTATGTGTTTTTTTCATATACCTTCATCTTTACTTTGTACTTTAACAAAAGTCCAATATTCACAATATCATTGTTGTTTAAACGAACTACGGAGCTCGATAAATATTTTTTACCATTAATTATTAACACTCCTGACGAACTCTATAAAATTAAAAAAAAATTCTATTAATTTCTGGTTGAAACGTAAACATTACAAAATGGTTAAAAATTATTTAAATCAGAAAATACGAGGGGTCGTCAACTCCTTTTTAGAGCGTACGAAGAATATATTCTCAAAATTATACAATTATTCTCCTTAAACTTTGTAATTATTCTTTAGTTTTTTTAAATTATTTTATTCTGTTATCGATTATTCTCGTCAGTTTTATAATTTTTTTTCAATATTGCCATTCATTCGTCATTTTGTAATCTTTCTTTCAATTATCAACTACTTTCTTAATATTTAAATTTAATTCTTTAATCTAAAATTTATTTTTTTTAATTCTTAATTATTTTCTTTAATTTTTAATTATTTTATTAAATATTTAATAATTCTCGACTCTTTTTAATTATCAATTATTTTCTGGGAATTTCAATACTTTTCTAACATTTCCAATTGATTTATTTCCTACAATTTTGTCTTTAATTATCTACAGTTTTCAATTAATAATTTATTATTATCCCTCAATTTTATAGTTGTTCTGTAATCTTTAAAATTATTTCTTTTTAATCCCAATTAATCTCGACATTTATCGAATTTTTTTTATCAATTAACAATTATTTTCCATAATATTTCATTAATTCCGTCATTTTGTAATTTTTCCTACAATTATCAATTATTTTCATCCATTTCAATTTTTTTTTCCTTATTTTAAAATTATTCCTATAAATTTTCTAATTTTTTAATTATTTAGTTTAAATTTAATGTTATTGTTTAATTCTTTAAATTATTTTTAAAATTTTTTATTATTATAGCCATTTTTCGAATTTTGTTTTTAATTGTCAATTATTATTTTCGTCAATTTTCAGATATTTTCTTCCATTTTCCAATTGTTCTCTTTATTTTTCAATTTTCATTTATTCTCATAAAATTTTAGAATTATTCTTTAATTTCTTTTTGTTATTTTTCTCTCTTGTCGATTATTATTGCCAGTTTGTGAGTTTTTTTCAATTGTCAATTATTTTCGATATTTTGAAATGTTTTTTCAATTATTTTTCTAAAATTTTGAATGATCGTATTTGGTTAATTTTTTCGATTATTAATAAGTTTCTTTAATTTTAAATTCAATTGTTCAAATATTTTCTGCAATTCTCAATATTTTTCCAATTTGAATTCCATTTTCAGTTTGCAATAATTTTCGACTTTTTTCAGTTAATTTTTCAATCTTTTATTATATTCTTTAAATTTCAATTCCATTCTTCAATTTTTAATTATTTTCTTAAATTTTTAATTGTTTTCTTTAATATTCAATTATTTTCTTCAATTTCAATTTTTTTTCCTTTCAATCCAATTGTTCAATTTACAATTATTTTCAATAATTATTCCTATAATTTCTTTATTTTTTCTTTTTGCCTATATTTTCTTGAAATTTAAATTTTATTGTTTTATTTAAAAAAAATTTCAGTATTAATCTAGCCATTTTTTGAATTTTTTTTTCAATTGTCAATTCTTTTCGTTATTTTGTAATTTTTTTTTTTCAACTATCAATTAATTTTTTAAATTTCAATTGAATTTTTAAAAATTCAATTTATTTCTTCATTTCTTTATTACTTTCTTCAATTTTTAATTATTTTCGTTAATTTCAATAATTTCCTTTAATTTTCAGTTCAGTCTTTCAATTTTCAATTATTTCCAACAGTTATTCCTGTAATTTTCTTAATTTTTAAATTATTTTGTTTGAATTTAATATTTATTGTTTAATTTTTTAATGTATTGATTTGCAATTGTGTAATGAATAAATGAAACTACTATAAACGCCAAAAACGAAATGTTTATTAATACAAAAAATGATCGAAATTAAAATTCATGAATGTAAAAATATTTTATAGTACTCCTTAGACTGTTAGTATTTTAAAAAATAACGAAAAAACCATAAATTTTATCAGAAGCTTGAAGATTATTACGAGGAATACCGGAGTGAACAACCCCTCGAGAAAATAGTTTTAAAAAACCAAAAGTGTTGCGAAGAAAAACAAAACGTCTTTAAATAAATTAGAAACTATCACAAAAAAGTTTTTTTTAATTAAAAGCAGGGATTGATACAAAATCATTTGGTTTATGGAATTTTTTCAAAATATTAAATACAAGTCAATGGATTTTACTTAAAGATCGAAATCAATTCATCGTACAAATAATAATTGTACGATGTTAAAATTTTAAACTAGATTTTTAATTTTTTGTTATTTTTTCGCTTGACAGTCGATCCGAAAAAAAATAATTATGTTTGAAATTACGAGTCAAGGCAAATAACAAAAATTTTAAAATAAATTTTGAAATTTTAATATATCATACAACTATTATTTGCCCTAAATTTGATGAATTGATTTCAATCTTCAAGGATGATAAAACCTTTGAATAGAAATGCTCTCTCCTGATTTTAACGTTATGTTTCTCGGTCTTAAAAAATTTTTTGAAAAAAAACTCCAAAACCCAAATAATTTCGTATCGGTCCCTGATTAAAAGTAATGAAATATCAATAACAACAAAATTAGTAATAAAATATAATAATTACCTTTAAAACTTCAACGAATAAACCGTTTGGTTTGTTATGAAAAATACAATGATTTTTTGCTACTGTTGGAGCGTATAAAATAAAATCGTTGGAAGCCATTTGACCGAAAGAATACTAAAAGATAATAAAATTGTTATAATTTATAATTTGTTAATAATAATTATCAAATAGTGTACATATATAATAATAGTAACATTTATGTTCAGTAAAATATGATAAAAAATAGTCAGTTTTAATTTATATTAATAAACCAAATATTAAACTTTTATTAGAATTATTCCAAATGGGCTCAATTTAATAATAAAAAAAATTGTTTGAATTAAGGATCATTATTAAATAAAAAGAGATGAATAATAAAAAAAACATTTAAAAAAATACGAATTACCGATTTTTGTCCAGTCAAAAATATCGCTTCGTAGGCAAAAGCCCCATTTTCCTTTAATCTATTTAATGTAACTATCATTATAATTTAAGTAAAATACCTGAAAATAAAATAATAAATTTAATTCTATAGTTACCTATAATAATTAGGTAAATATATTGAATTATAACATTTTTTTGTCTAAAATATATACTTCTTTATCATTTTACAAACTAAGTTTAATATAGTTAATTTTCAATTTATTAATTTTAAATGTATTGAAAGTAGGACGAAAGAAATCAAAAAGAAAATGCAAGAAGGAAATAGGTTTTAGACAGTAGGAAACAGGTATTAAAGTATATAATTAACAATTAAAATTGAAATATAAATAAGAAATCTAAAAGAAAAACCTGCGATTACTGACAGTATTTCTTTCTTCTAATATATCTTAAAATGACAGTATTTTAATCAATTTTCAACACCTTTTCCAACAGCAGCATATGTTTGTTTATTTATACTCTGACAGTGTTGGGCAAGTAAGAAAATTACGTAGGTTATTGACGTATGCGTGACGTATGCTCAGAGTTGGGAAGTTGCGTGTAACTTTGAGTTTTTGACGTAAATTATGTGAGTTTTTTACGTATGTAATATACGTCATTTACCCCCCACCAACAGAAAATGCATTGTGCTCAGTGTTGGGTAAGTAAAATAGTTCAGGTAAATTACATCGCTTTCTACCGTAATTTACCTCAGAAGTTTTCTACACGGTGTAATTTGAGGCCTAAGCAGATAGAAATAAGCCTAAAGCACAATGAATCGTAATCGCTAATCCTAATCGTAATCGCTAGGACAGAGATATATCTCTGTCCTACTTCCTCTCATTCTTACGATTAAGGATTAGGGATTACAATTCGTTGTGCTTTAGGCTATACGGTTACGGGACCAGAACATGAGACAGAAAAGGACAGAAACAGTCTCTGTCCTTTATTATCTCATGCCCTGCTCCCGTAACCGTATTCGTTGTGCTTTGGGCTTTAGGGCGCAATTACATGTCTGCGTCGAACGCTGCGTTCTTGCGTTGTATGTTGAGAGAGAGAAAGACAGACATATAGTCACATCTTTGTCACTCTCACCATTAAACGCAAAAACGCAACGTTCGACGCAGGCATGTAATTGCGCCCTTACTCGTAAACATAACCCAAAACCTGAAATTTTACAATTCAGGCTGTGACATAAAGATGTTTTGGAACTTTTCTTCAATGGCTTTCTACAGTATTTGCCACAATTAACTTACAAATAATTAGAAAAAGAGCACTGAAATATATTCCTTCATGTTTTTCTGAGGTTATGAGAGTGTGTTTATGTAATTTCAGCAAGCTATGTCATTTACCTAGGTATTTTACCAGTTTTTTACGTAAATTACACGATTAAGGTAATTTACCTGTCAAGGCGATTTTATACATCGTGCTGCACACTTTACTTTTCTCTCATTCTACTACACAGCAGTGGCATAAGTTTGTCTCGCTCTCGCACTAAAGGCCAGAGCACAATGAATACGGATACGGGACCAGAGCATGAGACAGAAAAGGACAGAAATAGTCTCTGTCCTTTATTATCCCATGCCCAGCTCCCCTAACCGTATTCATTGTACTTTGGGCTTAATTATGTGTCTGGACGGTCTGGGCCATCACTTGTACTCGTAATATACCTCACGTAAATAACGTGGGGTTCTTGACGTATTTTAGGTCCAGGATTCCATACCACCATACACAATGCATTTTCTGTTGGCGAGCGGTAAATGACGTATATTACAAACGTAAAAAACTCACGTAATTTACGTCAAAAACTCGAACTTACGCGTAACTTTCCAACTCTGAATTGTGTATAAAATTCAGGACGTAATATACGTACGTAAAATACGTCAAATACCCCAGGAAATTAACGTATCAATAATTAATAAACCTAAATTTAAACGTTGAATCTGAATTTTATGAACATACTTTAAAATATTTACAAAAAATTATATATTTTTGACACCAAAGAAGGTGCCAAAATTGAAAAAAGGTTACTGCCTGAAGTTCCTGTTCATTAAGCAGCAAATAAATGTCAAAATTTAGTCAAGAAAAAAATAAGTCAACAAATATTGTTGTAAACAATAACTTTATAAAAAAATAATAAACATATTTAGAATCGCTAGAAAGAATCTTTAATTTCTGCAAAAAAATTATAATGAAGTTCTGAAATGGCGAAAAATACTCAGGAATAAACCCACTAATTTTTCCAATTTATAACCAGAATAATCATCCCCAAAAAACAACCCCTAAAGAAAATAAATGAAAAAACAATTGAAAAAAACTTTCAATTCCTGTAAAATATTCTATTAAGTTCCTAAATAGTTGAAAAAATTAGAAGAAATATTTTAAAGTATGTTCCACTATTTTAGAATTCCATTAGAATTTTTTTGTACAAATTGTTAATTTTTAAACAAAAAATTTCGATTATTTTCCTCAGGGGTTATTTTTAGGGGATGATAATTCTGGTTATCAATTGGAAAACTTAGGGGACATATTCCTGAGTATTTTCTGTCATTTTAGAACTTGATAAGAAGTTACAAAACTCCCAGAAAACCCGAGATAACTAGTTTTAACCGAATACGATAGATTTTTAAAATTTTTGTGTCCGCCATATTGGATCCGCCATTTTGAATTTCTGAACTGACAGTGAATTTAGATTCAACAAGCCAAAATACCATAGTATATGCTGTCCTGATGGAGAAAATATGTTCTTTTCTTTTTTTATAGAGATTTTTGTTAAAAAAATGTATTTCTTTTGTATTTTTTCTTAATGAAACCATCATTTTGAGGTTATGCTTAATGATTTTTGTAAAACACAATACAGTATCAAAAACTAGACTTCATATCAAAAATTTTGATGTATGATAAAGTACTTTTAACGTAAAAATAGAATGGGCAGATGAGGTGACTGTTTTGACAAAGAATGACCCTTTTATAAATTTATTTTTAAATATTATATTTAAAATATTTATAATTGTTGATATATCACAAGGTGTAGAAACTAATCGCGCTCCAATGCGCGTTGTTTAATTTAATCAAACTTGAAATTACTAAAATCAGTAAGGTTTTTGGATTTTTTTTTTTAAATAATGATTGTCCAAAACCCCATGAAGTTAAGAGCCCCAGGGCTAAGGGAATTTTCCAGGATGTGAATTAAGGTGGTCCAAAAATGTATGGGAAAAAAGTAAAGTAAGAATTTTAATGCTCTCACCCCCTAGGATTGTTCTATATCGTTAAAAAAAATACCAATGTTATTTTTTAAATCAAAAAATATTCAGAGGTCGCTCAAAGCGCTCAAAGTTCCCCATGTAAAATGCATGGGGAAAAACACTTTTTCGTAAAAATGGTATAAAATCCTTGAAAATGAATATTTTTCAATGGGCAAACTCTGTTTCTCTTCAAGAGACTTCGAAGACTATTGCTAAATTATTTATTAGGTCATTTTTTAAAATAAACTATTTTTTAAAGGGGTCCCAAAAAATCCCATAAATTACAAAATAACGAAAAAATCGTTAAAAAATATTTTTTACTACTTTTATTAAAGTTTTTTCATAGATTCTGAATTAGTAACATAAATATTGATTTTTAATTATTATTCCATGCAATTGCTAATTTGTTTAAACAAATTATTATTGTTTATTTACAACTTTTTATCGAACTGAGCTACAGAGTTGCGATTATTTCTCAATTTTGCAACATTTTAGGCCGAACGTTAATTGTTTTGTTAGTAACTGGTTACATTCGGCCTAAAAAGTTGAAAAATTAAGAAACAATCGAAACTCTGTAGCTCAATTTGATGAAAAGTTGAAGTTAAACAATAGTAATTTGTTTAAACAATTTTAAAATTATTTTCCTTAGTTTCTTGTTATTATAACTGGTTTCCGCAAGTGTTACTAGTTCTGGTTTGTTTTGACATGTCACGTTTTATCCGAAAACTATCGAACAGAGGCGGAAACACCCGAACGGATCCGAAAACACCCGAATGTGTCCGGAAGTACCCGAACACAGACGGAAACACCCGAACGTGACTTGTACATATAATTGTGTATAACTTTTTTATATCTTTGAATTTTAATCTGCAATTTGGGAATTATATTCTTAAGGTAATTTAGACCACAAAAATAATATTAAAAAAAAATCGATTTTTTGATCAATATAAACTATAATACTACCTTAAACAAATTAGGAATTGTATGAAATACTGATTAAAAATCAATAATTATGTTATTTATTCAAAATGTAGTAAAAAATTACCATAAAAATAGTAAAAATATTTTTTAACAATTTTTTTGTAGTTTTGTAATTTATGGGATTTTTTGGGGTCCAAAAAATAGTTAATATTAAAAAATGATTAAATAAACAATTTAGCATTATTCTTTGAAGTCTCCAGAAAACGAACAGTTTGTCGAACGTGACTGGAAACACCAGAATGGTTTCGGAAGTACCCGAACACAGGCGGAAACACCCGAACGTGACAGGAAACACCCGAAAGGTTCCGGAAACACACGAAGAGTGGATTAGTAACATTAATAATCAAATAAAACTTGAAAATAAGTTGTCAGATGTCCCGGTATATGCACCTTGGAGGAAAAGTGATTGTCGACTCGGTATAAAAGTACCCTCACTACAATCATTCACTTTCCTCTTTTGATCCACAAAACACTATTTTCCCCCATGCATTTTACATAGAAAACTTTGAGCGCTTTGAGCGACCTCTAAATATATTTTGATTTTCAAAAAAACCGGTATTTTTTTCTTCTGTGCCCTCAAATAATATAGTCATCTGAAATCTTTTCTGCACGTTTCGTAAGTAAAAGGTTTTTCACCTGTATATGAATTCGTTGATGGTCTTCGCATCTTTTTCATTCAAAGAACTGTTTCTGGCAAAATTTGCACTTAAAAAGTCATTCTTTGGCATGCCACTTTCTTACATGTTTGATCAGGTACTTTGATGACTTAAAGCAATCGAAACAGTTGGAACACTTGAACTGTTTTTCTGTGGAATGGACCAGCATATGTTGCTGCATGTGCTGTTTAGTTCCAAAACCCTTCTCGCAGATAGAACACTTGAACTTTTTTTCCGTGGAATGGATCAGCATGTGTCGATGCAGGTGACTTTTGCATTTAAACCTCTTCTCGCAGAACGAACACTTAAACTTCTTTTCCGTGGAATGAGTAAACATGTGTTGGTCCAGGAATTTTTTGCGTCCAAAATCCTTCTCGCAGAGGGAACACTTGAACTTTCTTTCCGTGGAATGGCAGAGCATGTGTTGCTTTAGGTATGCTATGCATCCAAAAGCCTTTTTACAAATTTTGCAGGTGTACTTCTCTTCAGAATGTACCCTTATTATGTGCCACCTAAATAATAAAAAATTAGTAATATTTTTTGAAAGACAGTTTATTGATTACACAGCCACACAAAAAAATTAAGTTTCCTGATCTGGGTATGAGACATTTTGAGGCGCTGAATCTGAATCCGTCATCAGAATTGGCCCAACGCGTCAAGTTTTGACCCTAACCTCAAAATTAAAAAAAATGGCACTTTTTGTTCGTTAGAATTTGAACCCTACTTAACATTAATACATGCCTATGGACATTAGAAAGCTTGAGTTTTATAACCTTTAATAAGCTTTTTTAAAAATTGTTTTACGATGATTTTTAACGAAGATATGATGCTTTACTCTACTTATGACTTTTTTTAAATGTTAAAAACACGTAAATAGTGAATTATGGAAAAAAATTATTTTATGTAAAACATATCATATCTTGGTTAAAAATCATTGGAAAACAAATTTTAAAAAAGAGTTTTAAAGGTAATAATTCAAGCTTTCTAATGGCCGTAGGCATGTATTAATACTGATCTCATACCGATTCGGAAACTTTATTTTTTTGTGTTATTGAGTGCTTCAATAAATAAATAAATATTAGTTAATTATACCTAACATCTGCTTTTCTCTTAAACCTCTTGCCACAATGATTACAACCGAAGGGCCGTTCAGTACTATGATAAACAGAATGCGTTTGCAACCTTTGTTTTTCAGGTAAAAAATCAGAAAGAGGCTCTTTTTCAGATAAAGAATCCGTGAGATAATTTCTAATCAAAAAATCAGAAGCAGCCTCTGTTGCAAATTCGTGAGATTTCGATTCTGATGGTGAATGATAAAATTCCGTTTTTACTGATGAAGAATCGAAAAATAAAGAATTTTCCAATTCATTTTCTTTCTTTACGATTTCTATTTGCATCGCTGCATCAATTTCCTGTAGAGAAAGAACTGACTCAATCTCCTTGGATGAATTTTCCTTCACTTTCTGCGAAATTTCCGACTGAAATGTTTCAGCGCTTAGTGTTGCTAAAAAAATTATATTTAGTCAAAACTTGTAAAAAAATCGAAAACAATTACCTAATTTAAACTTGTAAATTAGCGATGACAAATCAAATTATAGTTAAGAACAATTTTAACAATCAGTTTTTAAATTGATTGAAATTTACCTTTTTAAATTCCCCTAAATCTAATTACTGAACAAATTATATTGTTCAATTACAACTTTTTAGGGAATTTTAAAAAAAATTTATGACTTTTTAAAGTTCTATATTATAGGAAATTTGATAAAATGAAAGCACAAAAACCATTAAGAAGACTATTATATAAAATATTATTTTGATTATATTAAAATAATAACTATATGAAAAAATTGTACAATCTTAAATAATTTTACATAATTTTACACAATAAAATCTTAGCAACTTTACTCAGTTAAAAAAAAAGATTAATTGACTTTTTGGCACTTTTTAAATATATTTAAATTTCGAAATCTCATCTTCTGATGTCAATAGTAACCTGAAAAACAGTGACGTAACTTAGTTTTGAGGGCCTCCCCGCAGGAAGAAAAATTGCCCCCCCCCCTTTCTTAGAAAATTTCAAATAAAATTTTAAACGATCCTATAGTTGAAAATCAAGGCAACAATTTTAAATTGAAGAAAATAAAAGTAAAAATTAAAGAAAATAATTCAGAAAGGAAAAAATTAATTTTAAAATAACAAGAATTTAAATTCGAAATTGAAAAAATTGCTTAAACAATAAACAATAATCAAAAATTAAAGATTATAAGTTAAAATATACGAAAATAATAATTAGCAGATGAGAAATAGACGAAATCTGTAAAAATTAATTTAAAAATAAGAAAAATGATTGAAGTTGAAGACAATACTTCAAATTTTAAAAGGAACCAACATTCCGAAAGAAATTAAAGACAAGATTAAAAAACAAAAATTGTAATTAAAATTTGAAGAAAATAATTGAAATTTTAAGAAAACAATTTCATTATGAATAAACTAACTGAAAAATGAAAAAAATAATTTGAAAAAAAAGGTAATTAAGTAGTGACAAAAAATTAAATTGAAAAATAAAATTTCAAAAAAAAAAAAAACGAAAAAATAAAGTATTAAAGAAATTAATTTTAAAATAACAAATAAAATAAAAAAATTATTGATTACAAGTTAAATTTAAGAAAATAACAAAAAACGAGAGAAAATCTTTAAAAACAACTTTTTTTTAATTTAAAAATGAGAAAAATAATTAAAATAGAAATAATAATTTAAATTTAAAGAAATATCTTACAATTTAAAGACATTAACTAAAAAGCGACAAACATAAATTAAGTTTTTAGGCTACCTAAGAAAATAGAAGATATTTCTGAAAAATTAAGAAAAATATTGATGAAATTGATAAAAGAATAAAAAAAATTTTCAATTGTTAGAAAATATAAAATACTACGAATATAAGATTAATAAGAACTAAAATTTCAAATAAAATACTGAAACATTAAGAAAATCTTAAAAAAAAAAAATAATTGAAAATTGAAGAAAAATATTTTAAAATACATTAAGAATGTAATTGAAAATTTAGAATCACCTGGAAAACAATTAAAATTGTTCAAACAATACTTTAAAATAGCTGAAGATAAAAAGTTTCAAATTTGAAAAATTAAAAAATAATCTGAAATTGAATAAAATAATTGAATATTTAAGACAATACGTGAAAAATAAAGACAGAAACTGAAAGTTGTAAAAACTCGTTAAAAAATATCAAACATAATTGAAAATTGTACGTTTCAAGTTAAAATTGAAGAAAATAATTGAATGAAGAAGAAATATATCAAAAATAAAAAAGTAATTGAAATTGATTACAACAGTTTATAACTGAAGAAAGAAAAAGTGAAAATTTAAGAGAATAAATGAACAAGGAAAACATTCATTTTGAAATGACAAGAAAAATTTAAATTTAAGATATTCTTTTGAAAACACAAAAATAATTGAAATTCAAGACAATATTACAAAATTGAAGAATTTAGTTTCACAAAAAATATCAAAAATAATAGGCTACAAGTAGAAAGTTGAAGAAAAAACCGAGAATTAAAGGAAATTATTTCAAATTCGAAAAAACAATTCGAATTGAAGACTATAATTAATTATTAACAAACATAATTACAAAATTTAAATTTTAATTAAAAATTACAAAAATTAATAATTGAAAGCAAAAGAAAATTACCGAAAATTGAAGAAAAATAGTTTAAAAATTAAAAGTGTAATTGAAACTAAAGTAAATTTAACAAACTACATGAAAATCGAAGAAAGAAAAGAAAAAACATCACAATTAAATAAAAAATTAAGAAAAGAATTTAATTGAAGATAAAGATTTATAAAATGTGAAAAATATAATTAAGAATTGAAGGCATTTAATAAAAATGCAGAAAATAATTGAAAGAAAAAGAATAATCGAAAATTGAAAGAAACATTAAAAAATAAGAAAATAATTCCAATTGATGACAAAAATTTAGAATTGTAAAAGAAATTTTTATTTGAAGAAATTCAGCATAAAATGATCAATATAATTAAAAAATATAAATTACGAGTTAAATTTGTAGAAAATAATTGAAGAAACTCATTTAAAAATAGAAAAATTAATTGGAATTGTAAACAAAACAGATTTAAAGTAAAGAAAAATATGAGAAATAAAAAAAATAATTGAAAAACGAAGAAATGGCATTTAAACAAACTTTTAAAAAATTGAAATTTTAAAAAAGTGCTTACAAAGTGACAAGAACAATTAAATTTACAGGATTAAAATTATAAATTGATGATATTGCTGAAAAAATAATTGAAAATTAAAGACTATAAGATAAAATATGCGGAAAATAATTGAAATTGAAGACAATAGTTTTTTCAAGAAGGAGCCAAAATTCCTGATGAAATTTAAGGCAAGAATAAAAATCAAAAATTGTAATTAAAATTTTTAGAAAAGAATTGAAATTTCAAGAAAACAAATTGACTATGATTAAAAAACTAAAAATTGAAGAAAATAATTTTAAAAAGAAGGTAATTAAGTAATGACAAAAATTCAGGGTGTCTACTAACCGGGAAAACCAGGAAATAACCGGGAATTTAAATTGACCGCGAAAAACCGGGAATTAACCGGGAATTTTCCGTCAAATCGGGAATTTTTTTCTGGGATAATAAATTCTATTCAATTTTCAATTATTTTCTTCAATTTCCAATTATTTTCTACTATTCTCAATTATTTTCTTCCATTTAGAATTATTTTCATTAATTTAAAATTATTTCTTCATTTCTCAATTATTTTCTTCGATTTTCTACTATTTTCTTCAATTGCCAATTATTTTCTTCAATTTTCAATTATTTTCATCAATTTCTAATTAATTAATTTAATTCTGAAATGTTTTCTACGATTTTCATTTATTTTAATCAATTTTTAATTATTTTCTACAACTATAAATTTTTTTTTGAATTGCCAATTATTTGGTTCAATTTTCAAATATTTTCTTCAATTTTTAATTAATTTCATCAATTTTTAATTAATTTATTCAGATCTCAACTATTTCCTTCAGTTTTTAATTATTTAATTTAATATTCAATAATTCTCGACTTTTTTCAACTATTTTTTTCAATTATCATTTATTTATTTCACATCTCAATAACTCCTCCAATTTTCAATTTCTTCTATAATCAATAATTTTCGGCTTTTTTCAATATTTTTTTTTCAATTATCAATTATGTTTTTGAAACGTCAATTAAATTCAACAATTATTATTTAACATTTTTCATAAAATCACATTTTCTTCAATTTCAAATTATTTTCTAGAATTTTTAATTAATTTCTTCAAATTACAATTACATTCTTCATTTATTATTGTTTTCTTCATATTCTATAATTCCTGGGTTGTTCAATTTCTTTTTTCTTCAATTATCACTTATTTTTTTCTACTTTCAATCCCATTGTTCAATTCTTGAATTATTTTCTTTAATTCTCAATTATAATTTTCGACATTCAATTCCATTCTTTAATTTTCAATTGTTTTTTTCAATATTCAATAACTCTAGGCTTTTTACAATTATTTTTTTTAAATTCTCAATTATTTTCTTCAAATTCCAATTTTTTTCTTAAATTTCAATTATTTTCTTGAATTTCCAATTATTTTTTCATATTTCTTTCAGTTTCACAATTTCTTTCAATTTTCAATTTCTTCTCAATTTTCTTCAATATTTAACAATTCTCAGCTTTTTTAAATTATGCTTTTCTTTCAATTTTTATTTAAATTGAGAATTTTTAAATTATTTACATCAATTCGCAATTATTTCCGTCGATTTCTAAGTTTTTCTGCTGTTTCCAAATATTGTATTTAATTTTTAAGTACGTTCTTCAATTTTTAATTATTTTCTTCAATTTTCAATTATTTTCTTTAATTTTTAATTATTTTGTTCAATTTTCAATTGTTTGTTTCAATATTCAGTAATCTCGACTTTTTTCAATTATTTTTTTTTCAATTATCAGTTATTTATTTCATGTTTCAAAACCTCCTTGTATTTTTAATAATTTTCTTCTACTTTCAATTTAATTGTTCAATAATTTTTTTCAATTCTCAATTAATTTATTTAAATAATAATGCTATTCTTCAATTTTTAATGTTTTCTTCAATATTAAATAATTCCTGTCATTTTCCATTTTTTTAAATTATAAATTATTTTCTTATTTTTTCAATCCAATTATTCAGTAATTTTCTTTAATTCTCAATTATTGTATTCGAATTTCAATTTTATTTCTCAATTTTCAATTGTTTTTTTTTAATATTCAATAATTCTGTGTTTTTCTGATTTCAATTTGATTATTTAATTTTCAATTTATTTCTTCAATTTTGAATTATTAACTTAAATTTTAAATTATTTTTTTTGGATTTTCTATCTAGTTGACAAATTTTCAATTATATTCTTTGAATTTAATAATCATTGTTCAATTTTTTCAATTATTGTTCAATTGTAGATTAATATTTACTTTTTTTTTAATTTTGTTTCTAATTGTCAAATATCTTTGTCATTGTTTAATTATTTTTTTCCATTATTTATTATGTATTTCTTTTCATTATTAATTGTTTCTTTTAATTCTTAATTATTAGTTTTTGTAAAGTTTAATATTTAATTTTTCAATTCTCAATTATTTTCTTCAATTATCAACTGTTATATTTAATTTTTGTAGCCATTTGTAGGTCTATTTATACTTAAAATAAATTTTAAGTTAACAAGAGAAAAAACCGGGAAAAATAGGAACAAAAACCGGGAAATGACCGGGAATTTTGTGGTACGAAATTAGTAGACACCCTGCAAAAAAATCAAATTAAAAACAAAATGGAGGAAAAAAATTGAAAATTTTTTGAGTAAATTTACTAGAAAATGACAAATATAATTGAAGATTGGTGATTGCAAGTTAAATTTGAGAAAATCTTTAAAAAAATTTGTTTTGAATTAAAGATTGGGAAAAATAATTAAAATGGCAATAATATTTCAAAATTGAAGAAACCAGTTGAATTAATTCGTTGAAAAATGTCAAAAATAATTAAAAATCGAAGAAGGAAAGTGAAAGTAGAAGAAATTCGTTAGAAAATGACAAAAAGTAGTTGAAAATTATAGTTTCCATGTTAAAATTGATGGAAATAATTCAATAAAGTAGAAAAAATGTAAATTTTGTAAAAAATTGAATAGCGTGACCTTTAAAAATGGTTTAAAAAATTAATCAAAAATATGCATATCTTTTTTCTAAACCAAAGATCTATATTTTTGGGTTGCGTTATAGAAAATTATAAGTTGACCTTTTTCTGGGGCACCAAAATATATATACTTTTAGACTAAAGGCCTGGACCCGGCCCACCCTACATAATTGTTCTAGTTACGCCTATGAATAAGTTTCTTTATTTCAAAGATATTAAAGAGTGCCGATCATAGGCGCAAGCCCATTTTATGCTACACGGAGAAAAAGGAATCGTTGGATTTACAAGCGGATTGTTAATATAGAACTGACAAATCCGATTTGTTGTTACAGCAAATTTTGTGTTATCTTAGCAATTTGGGATTGTTGTAGTAACAATCCTTTAACGTTTTTTACCTGTATGAATTCGTTGATGGTCTTCGCATTTTTTTCGTTCAAAGAACTGTTTCTGGCAAAATTTGCAGTTGAAAAGTCGTTCTTTGGCATGCCACTTTCTTACATGTTTGGTCAGGTACTTTGATGACTTAAAGCAATCGAAACAGTTGGAACACTTGAACTGTTTTTCCGTGGAATGGGTAAGTATGTGTTGCTGCAGGTCATGTTTGCGTCTAAAATCCTTCTTGCAGAGGGAACACTTGAAATTTCTTTCCGTCGAATGGGTGAGCATGTGTACCTGCAGATGTTTTTTCTGATTAAAATCCTTCTTGCACAGGGAGCATTTGAAATTTCTTTCCTTTAAATGGGCCATCATATGTTTTTGCAGGTCACATTTGCGTACAAAACCCTTATTGCAGTGTAAACAGTTAAAATTTCTTTCCGTGGAATGGGATAGCATGTGTATCTCAAGGTATTTCTTGCATCTAAAAGCCTTCTCACAAATAGAACACTTGAAATTTCTTTCCGTGGAATGGGTTACTATGTGTAGCTCTAGGTATTTTTTGCATTTAAAAACCTTCTCGCAGATAGAACACTTGAAATCTATTTCCGTGGAATGGAATAGCATGTGTCTCTGCAGGTAAGGTTTGCATAGAAAACCCTTCTCGCAGAGAGAACACTTGTACCTTTTTTCCGTGGAATGAAGCACCATGTGTTGCTTCAGGTAAAATTTGCATTTAAAAATCTTTTTACAAATTTTGCAGGTCTGCTTCTCTTCAGAATGTACTGTCAGTATGTGCTGTCTGAATAATGAAAAATTAATAATATAAAATTAGTAATTTTGTTTAAAAGACATTTTTTCATTATTGAGTGCCTAAATAGATATAAATATTAATTAATTGTACCTAATGTTTGTTTTCCTCTTAAATTTCTTGCCACAATGATAACAACCGAAAGACCCTTCAGTACTTTGATAAACAGAATGCGTTTGTAACCTTTGATGATTTGTTTTCTGTTCCAAGAAAACAGGAGAAAGTTTCTTTAGTTTCAAGCAAAGTACTTTGTTGTTCAATAAAAGGAGAGGATGTTGCGTGGACGAAAGATTCTTTTCTTTGGATGAAGAATTGGAAAAAAGTTTATCGTCCGTAGAAGAATCAGAAAGAGGTACTTTTTCAGGTAAAGAATCAGAAAGAGGTTCTTTTTCAGATAAAGAATCCGGAAGATATGTTCTAAGCAAAGAATCAGAAGCAGTCTCTGTTGCAAATTCGTGAGATTTCGATTCTGATGGTGAATGATAAGATACCGTTTTTAATGCTGAAGAATCGATTGATAAAGAATTTTCCAATTCATTTTCTTCTTTTCCTTTTTCTATTTGCAACGCTGCATCAATTTCTTGTAGAGAAAGACCTGACTCAATCTCCTCGGATAAATTTTCCTCTACTTTCAGCGAAATTTCAGAATGAAATGTTTCAGCGCTTAGCGTTGCTAAAAAAATTATATTTAGTCAAAATTTGTAAAAAATTAAAAACAATTACCTAATTTATACCTAAAAATTAGCGACAAATCAAATTATAGTTTAAAACAATTTTAACAAGAAGTTTTTTTTTATAGAATTTGTTTTCATTCAAATGTGAATTAATCCGAATTTTTATTAAGTAGAATTTTCCAGTCACCGAACTCATATTTAACATAAATCTCACTTTATAGAATTTCTGTTAAACAGAATTTTAACTTTGCCGAATTTTTAAAAGACAAATTGATTTAAAAATATATAAATCTTTGATCTTGTATATGATAATACATTATTTTTCCCAACAAAGTGTCTTTTAATAACTTTAGACCCAAAATAAAAAAAAAGTGTAAAAGTGTAGCACTTTGAAGCCTTCTTAAAATCAATTTTCAGAAATCCTAAAATTATTCTTATTATTTTTTACTATCAACAAAATTCTAATATTCAAAACTTTCCATGGAAATATTGTTTCATAAAGATTCTATTTTATTTTTAGGAGAAATTTCGTTTAAAGTACCTTCATTTTCCAAATTTTCAATATTCGAATCATTGACATTCTGATAAGGAAGACCATTTTCCTCGTCAATTTCATTATTCACGTAATCATAATCAAAATTATCGGCAATTGGAATTGCTGTCTGAGAAACAAAGAAAAAATTAGAACAAGATGTTATTCAGATTATATATATTTTTTTTTATTATTTACCTTCAGCTTAATTTTGTACTTTAACAAGAGTCCAATATTCACAATGTCATTGTTGTTTAAACGAACTACCGAGCTGGATAAATATATTTTACCATTAACTATTAACACTCCTGACGAACTCTATAAAATTAAAAAAATTTCTATTAATTTCTGGTCGAAACCTAAACATTAAAAAATGTTTAAGAATTAATTAAAATGAGAAAATAGTTTTATAAAATCAAAAGCGTTGCGAAAAAAAACAAAACGCCTTTAAAGAAAATAAAAACTATCACAAAAAAGTTGTTTTTAGAGAATCAATTAAAAGCAGGAACTGATACAAAATCATGTGGTCATTTTTTGAGTTTTTTCAAAATATTTAATGCAAGCCTTGGATTTTACTTAAATATTAAAATCAATTCATCCAGTGGCTTAACTGGGAGATTTAATTTAAATCACATTTCACTTTTTGAAAATGTTCTCAAATTTTAAATTTATAGCAATTTTAAATTCTTCAAATTTCAGTTAACGTGAATTTGCATTGATTAAAAATTCAATTAATCAACGTTTCAAAAATCCTAAATTTAAAGTGATTTCAAAATTTCTTCAATTTTTAATAATTCTTTTCTATTATGATTTCAATTACTTAAAATAAAATTTTGTAGTATTTTTATCATCTTTTAATTATTTTCTACAATTCTTAATTATTTTAATTGTTTTTAAATTGTTTCCCTAAATCTTAAATATACTTTCCTCAAATTTAAATTATTTTGTTTAGTTTTCTCAATCATTTTTTCAATTTTAATTATTTTTGCGTTGGCATTACTTCAATTTAATTATTTATTCCTTAATTATACATTATTCATCGCAAATTTAAATTATTTTTTTTTAATTTACCATTATTTTTGTTATTTTGCAATTATTATTTTCAATTTTTAATAATTTTCATAATTTCTGAATTAATTTACTGAACTTTCAAATATATACAGGGTGTCTACCGAAACATGATTTTCAAATTCCCGGCAAATTCCCGGATCTAAAATCATTAAGGTAAAATTGATCTTTGAAGAAAATAATTCCAAAATGGCAAAAATAATAGAAATTTGAAGAAAATAATTGGAAAATGACAAAAATAATTGAAATTTGAAGAAACAAAATGACAGATGACAAAACTAATTAAAAATTAAGTGAATAATGAAAAATTTGAAGAAAAGACTTGGAAAATGACAAAAATAATTGAAAAATGGAAAAACAAAATAAAAATTTGATATCAATACATAATTAAAAAATTGGAGAAAAAATTGACCATGAAAGAAAATAATTAAATAATTGAAAAATCATAAAATTGATAGAAATTTGAAAAAAAATACTTGAAAAATAATAAAAATAATTAAAATTAAAAAAAAAAAATTTTAAATTACAAAAATAATCAAAAAATGGAACAAATAGTCGAGAAATGACAAAAATAATTGAACCTTGAAAAAAAAAATGAAAGATGATAAAACTAATTTAAAATTATGTAAAAAATTTATGGTTTGAAAAAAAGAAGTAAAAAATGACATAAATAATTGAAAAATAGAGAAATAAAATAAAAATTAGAAATCAATAATTGAAAAATTGGAGATAAAAATTGACGTTTAAAGAAAATAATTAAATAATGACAAAATAATTGTAAAATCCCAAAAAATTTGAACTTTGAAGAAAATACTTGAAAAATGATAAAAATAATTAAAATTAAAAATAAAAAGCAATTAACAAATGACAAAAATAATTGAAAAATGAAAAATTTAATATAAATTAAAGTAAGAAATTAAAGAATCCATGACAATAATTTAAAGATATAAGAAAATAAGTTAAATTTGGAGAAAGTAGGTAATCAAAAAATGTCGAAAATATTGATAATACTTGAGAAATGACTAAATTATTTGAAAATTTTAAAAGCAATTAAAAAATGAGAAAAATAATTATAATAGGAAAAATTAATCGAGAAATAACAAAAAGAACAGAAATTTGAAGAAAATAATTGAGAAATCACAAAAAATTTAAATTTGAAGGTAATATGTGAAAATAACAAACATAATAAAAATTTGAGACAAATAATTGAAAAGTGACAAAACTACTTAAAAATTAAGTAAAAAATAAAAAATTTGAAGAAAAGACTTAAAAAGTAATAAAAATAATTAAAATTTAAAAAGAAATTGAGAATTGACAAAAATAAATGAAAATTGAAGTACCTAAGAAATTAAAAAATTCATGACAATAATTTAAAGATATAAGAAAATAAATACAAAATTTGAAGAAAGCAATAAAACAACGTCGAAAATATTGACAATAATTGAGAAATTACTAAATTAATTGGAAATTTTTAAAAAACAATTAAAAAATGACAAAAATAATTGAAAATAGGAAAAAATAGTCGAGAAATGACAAAAATAATTGAAATTTGAAGAAAATAAATTGAGAAATTACAAAAAATTTAAATTTGAAGATAATACATGAAAAGTAACAAAAATGATCAAAATTTGAGATAAATAATTGAATAATGACATGAATGATTGATAACTGGTGTAAATAATAAAAAGAATGTAAAATTGAAAAAAAAAGTTGAAATTTGAAAAAAAAAATTGTCAATTGGTGTAAAGTTTTAAAAATTATTGATACATAATAATAAAATTATTGATGAAAATTGCTAAAATTTGAAGAAAAAAATTGAAAACTGTGTAATAAATTGAGATATTGATGACCATTAAAAAAAAGATTAAAAATAATTATTGAAATTTGATAAAAATAATTTTGAAATGTTAAAACTAATAGAAATATGCAAAAAATAATTGAAAAATGATAAGAATAATTTAAATTTGATGGAAAAATTGAAAGACGACGAAAGTAATTGACAATACTGGTTTAAAAATTAAAAATTTGTAGACATTAATTAAAAAATTGAAAAAGTAATTAAAATTAGAGGAAACTAATTAAACAATGTCAAAATTTATTGAAATTTGAAGAACATAATTGTATATAATAATAATAATAGATATAATTATTATTTTACTAAGAAAGTGAGAAAAGTGATTCTTTTTAAAATGAGTAATAATCAGTGATTTTAAAAAAATTGAATAAAAATGAGAAAAGTAAGTCACTGGCAGTCCTAAAAATGCTCAAATTCGCTTAAAAAGTGTTACACTTTTACTATTTTGAAAATCTAACTTTAGATTAGTAACCAGGAACATGGATTACCACCGAGTAATAAGTTTGAAGTGAATTTGAGCAATTTTGCAAAATATCTCTGCCATATTGGATCCGCCATTTTGAATTTTGAAAAATTGGTAAATCTGATATCGTTTTCACAATCAGAGACTTCGAAAACGAGTAATAAGTTTCAAGCGAATTTGAAGAATTATATGAAAACGAATTAGCTGAAATTTTTAGAAATTCCCGTATATAATTTTTTTTTCCCGGCAAATTCCCGGTTTTCCCGGAATTTCCGGTGAGTAGACACCCTGTATATATCTCAATTTTCAATTTTTTTAATCAATTTTCATTTCTTTTTATTATTTTGCAATTATTTTCTCCATCTTTTAATATTTTCATTATTTTTCAACTAATTTTCTAAATTTTCAGATTTTATCTCAAATTTAGATTATTGTCTTGCATTTTCAATTTTATAATCGATTTTTCAATTATTTGCTTCTGCTTAAAAACAAGTTCTGTAATTTTATATTATTTTCTCCTATTTTTAATTATTTTCATTCTTTTGGCATAATTTGAAAAATTGTAATTTTCGATTATTTCTGCGATTTTTTAATTATTCTCTTTAATTAAAATTTTTAAATAGTTTTGTAATTATTATTTTTTTTTTTAACATATATTCTATGATGTTTTCAATTATTTCTCTCAAACTTTATTTACTGTTTTCAATCTTTTATATTTAAATTATTTTCATCGTAAATTTTAATTATTTTTCTCAATCTTAAATTATTTTTAGCATATTTTAATTATTTTTTTAAATTTTGAATTAATTTCATTATTTTTTAATTATTTTCCTCGATTATTATTATTCTCATTTTTTAAAATTATTTTCTAAAATTTTTCAATACGTTTTTAAAATTTCAATTATTTTCTTCAATTTTTATTTATTTTCATTTGTTTTCATAATTTGCAAATTTTTTTTATTAATTATCGTAAATTTATTTTATTTTTAGCTTTCTTCAATTCTTTCCTACAATTTTTAGTTCTTCTCATTTTTTCAATTGATCTCTAAGATCTTCGTGCATTTTTCTCAAATTTCAATTATTTTTTATGTTTATCTTGTTTCATTTATTATTTCTAACTTTACTTAATTATTTTCTTTTTCTTTTCAATAGATTTTCGAAAGTTTTAAGTATTTTTCTGAAATTTTCTTTAACTTTCCTTTATTATTTATTATATATCTTAATTGTGAATCATTTTTTTTTAATTTTCAATTATTTTTCCTAATTGTTCATTATTCAATTTTTTTGAATTTATTTCTTAAAATTTTCAAGTAATTTTCTCAAATTTAAATTATTTTCTTTATTTTTAAAACATTCCTATGATTTTTTAAATTACATTCCCTAATTTTTAATTGATTTAATTTTTTTTTAAATTATTTTCAAAATATGCATTTATTTTTTGCAATTTTTTTTATTTTAAAATTTTATAAATTTTGTCCTAAAAAAATGATCCAAGAAAAATTATTATTGGTTTAAGAATAATATTCTTGTTCCAAGAATAATTATGTTTGATCCAAGCATATAGTCCCAGCCTATTTTTATCCTCAGTAAAAGAAATTTTTTCTCTCAGTGAAGGAAAACAATAATTGTACGTTAAAATTTCAAAATTGATTTTCAATTTTTTGTTATTTCGGTTGACCCGTAAGTCGATCTGAAACAAAATAATTATGTTTCAAATTAAGAGTCAAGCCAAATAACAAAAATTTGAAAATAAATTTTTAATTTTTAATACCATACAACTATTATTTGCCTTTTATTTGATGTATTGATTGAGTTTTATTAGGTATTTTGAAAAAAAAACTTCAAAAACCAAATGATATCGTATTGGTCCCTGATTAAAAGTATTAAAATAACAATAACAAAATAGTAAAAAATAATTCTTACCTTTACAACTTCAACGAATAAACCGTTTGGTTGATTATGAAAAATACAATGATTTTTTTCAACTGTTGGAGCGTATAAAATAAAATCGTTGGAAGACATTTGACCAAAAGAATACTAAAATATAATAAAATTGGTATAATAATGTTAATAATAATTTAATGATAAGTATAAAATAGTGGATATATATATATATATAGTAATAATATTTATGTTCACGAAAGTATAACAAAAAAAAAAGTATTTTTATATTAATAAACTAAATATTAAACTTTTATCATAATTATTCTAAATTGGTTCAATTAAGTAACAAATTTTGTTTAAATCAATGATAGTTATTAAATAATAAGAGATCAATAATAAATAAATCATTTAAAAAATACGAATTACCGATTTTAGTTGAGTCAAAAATATAGTTTCGTAGGCATAAGCTCCATTTTCCTTTAATCTATTTAATGTAACTACCATTATGATTTTAGTAAAATATCTGAAAATAAAGTAATAAATTAAGTTATATAGTTACCTATAATAATTAAGTAAATATATTAAAAAAAAACAACACTTCTTTGTTGAATATATGTACTTTTTTCTCATTACTTTTTTATTATTTTACAAACTAAGTTAAATATCGTTAATTTCGAATTTATTATATTTTATATGTAATAAAATTGAGATGAAAGAAATCAAAAAGAATATTTTTGAAGGGAGGTGCTAGATAGTAGATAATAATGTGTGTAATTAACAATTAAAATTAAAAATTTTAAAAAAGAAATGTAAAGAAAAATCTATTACCACTGGCACTATTTCTTCTATTTTTATAGTATTTTAATCAATTTTAGATTTTAGTAAACACATGTGAATTCGTAGTATTTTTGAAAAAACTTCTTCTAAAAGTCATAGAATTATAATTAGCATAGCTGAAATTTACAGCTTCAGCTATTTTACACCTTCTTGTAGAAAATTCAATTAAAAAAAAAGGTATTGCGTGCTAAACACATAATATATTGTGGGAAGTGAACACACCGGTGATTCAAAAAATATGAAAAATACATGTAATTGCTTTTTGTTTAAAAATAATATCAACAATAAAAGTATTAAGCATATTATATTGTACGTAAAGTAATGTTTTTTATTTGAAATTATAGTACTTTCGTGATGCGAATTAACTTTATAATAATTTTGATTAATTCGATTATAGGTTATGAAAATACAATATATTTGATTGTAGAAAATATGTTAAATATATTGAATATAAACATTTCATTTCTTAACAAGAATTAAAATTTACTATTTTATATATAATTTTTATGAAATTTTTATTAGATGAGGGAAACTGATAGAACTTTTGTGTCTGATTTTACAAGCTTATTTACTTTAACTGTCAAATACTGACTAGTACCATTTACTTTTTGTTTGAATTTAATTCTTGAATATTTTCTCCTTCATTAAAATCACTTTGTTTCTATAAACACTCAGAAAATAATATAGAATTTTAAAGCACAAAATAGAACGACACATGTAAACAAAAGTGAATTTTTGAATCTCACCCCGTTGTTAGTTCGAAAATCTGACAGTACTTCAGATCGTTCAGATACTTCAGATCGTTCAGATCTCTATACCCAGGGATGGGTAAAAGTGATTTCCTTGAGGTTTTCTACGTATAATACGTAGAAAACATATTATACGTAGAAAACCTTAGGGGTTGCGATCCGTGAAATTATTTATTCTGGTCTATAATGGCCTGTTTACACCTTCGAAAAAAAGTTTTTTTTGCATGAGAGTAAAGAGGACAGATACACAGTCTGTCCTCTTCCCTCCAATGCGAAAATTTTTTTTTTTCGAAGGTGTAAACAGGCCATAAGGGTGCGATCCCATGTGAGCAGAAAACGTAAACGGAAAGCAGAAAATCATGAGAGTGAGAGTGACAGACGTATATCATTGACTCTCTCACTCTCATGATTTTCTGCTTTCCGTTTACGTTTTCTGCTCACATGGGATCGCACCCTAAACATAAACATCTTTTTGAAAATTAAAAATGTAATGTTGTTCAAAGTTACCACATTGTGAAGAATCACCCATATATTTTAAAATCACTATATTTTAATCAATTTTCAACAGATTCCTACAACATAGTGGCTTAAGGTGCCATCCCATGGCTGCGTTTTGTATTGCGTTGTAATGAGACAGAAAAGGACAAAGTATATGTGTGTCTTTTTCTCTCTCATTCCAACGCAATGCAAAACGCAGCCATGGGACGGCGCCCTTATTTTTTTTCACTTGTTTAGCCTAACGCACAATGAATCGTAATCGCTAATCCTTAATCGTAATAATGAGAGGAAGCAGGACAGAGATATATGTCTGTCCTACTTCCTCTCATTCTTACGTTTAAGGATTAGCGATAGAGCAAACCAGTGTGACGTCACAAGTCCGTTAAATTTTGTCATTTGTCAAGAAGGTTGGGCCCGAAACCCAAATTTACATTGAAATGCATGGGATTATTATTATAAAATGATTTTACGAGTAATTTATTGTAAAATTGCATAAATTATTGCAATTAAAAGGTAGAATATGTTTTTTGCGTCTTTGTAATATACTTTATGTTTCTTATCAATTATTTAATTTGCACTTAACAGGTAAATAAACAACCAGAATGACAGAACTTCCTAACCTATTTTCAATTTTTCAGTATGTTTTTGGCATTTAAAAATAAAGCAAATAACTGATAATATGTATGAATATATTTTAGAAACGTAATAAAATATGTTTTATTTCGCATCCTTAATAATTCTAACCGTATTTTATTGTATTGTTATAAAAATCACTTTTTATTAAAATTCCCATACACTGCAATGTAAATTTGGGTTTCGAACCCAACCTTCTTGACAAATGGCAAAACTTAACGGACTTGTGACGTCACACTGGTTTACTCTATAGCCTAACGCACAATGAATCGTAATCGCTAATCCGTAATCGTAAGAATGAGAGGAAGTAGGACAGACATATATCTCTGTCCTGCTTCCTCTCATTATTACGATTAAGGATTAGCGATTACGATTCATTGTGCTTTAGGCTTATTACGATTCATTGTGCTTTAGGCTTTTGTTTATACTTTGTCAGTGTTGGGCAAGTAAGTAAAATATGCTGAGGGCGCAATTACATGTCTGCGTCGAACGCTGCGTTTTTGCGTTGAATGCTGAGAATGACAAAGATGTGACTATGTTTCTCTCCTCCTCTCTCTCATTATTCAACGCAAAAACGCAGCACTCGACATCTTTGACGCAGATATGTAATTGCGCCCTGAGAATCACAAGCAGGATTATGCACGTAATTTACGTGGGTTTTTGACGTAAATTAGGTTATTCAAATTTGAAGAGGAAAATTCAAGATGGACGCTTGCTGGTGCATAAGTAAGACACTTTTCATTTAAATTTTCTATCTTCTTCTAATGCATGTGCCATTGCATGAGCTGGAAAAAGACAGAAGAATTAAAATGAAAAGGCCAATGCATGACCTAAAAAGGTCAGTTTTTTTTAAAATAACTTTTTAAAAACAAATTTTTGAACCCATGTTTATTAACAAATTATTTTCCATTAATTATTAAATTAAACTTTTTACAGTAAGAAGAAAATTATTTCTCTGATCGAAGTTTACATTTTTAAGCTTAATTACCCTAAATTTCAATTCATTAAAATTCAAATTTATTTTAATAAATAAGAAATTTAACTTACTATAACTTAAGTTAATTCTATTTTTTATGAGTAATGCATTGAGCGATTCTAAATTCCATTAAACCAATTTTGGTATGTTGTAACTTTGTCAGTAAATTTAACAATTTTAAATTTGAATTATGAATATAAATTTATAAATAACATAACAGTTGATAGAGATAGAGATTTAGTGAGAAACATTATATCAAATTTTTGTTTAATTTAAGACTATATATTTTCTGTATAATTTTTATTACTACATTTGTCTAAGATGCGTCGCAATAATACAAAATGTCGGATCCAATATGGCGGACAAAAAAATTGAAAAAAACCTTTAGATTCGCCTAAAATTAATTACACGGGGGTTTTTGGGGTCACTGATTACGAATCCAGTATTAGTTTTTGAAAATTCAAAATGGCGGATCCAATATGGCGGAAAAATTTTAAAGAGGTGTTTAATATCGCTTAATATTGGTTACTCAGGGAGTTTTTTGGGTCGCTGATTACGAATCCGGTGTTAGCTTTTGAAAACACAAAATGGCGGATTCAATATGGCAAACGAAAAAACCGAATCCTTTATCATTGCGATTTTGAGTAAATGTCAACTAAACTTAATTCTTTTCTTTTCAAAGCTTCTTGCCGGGATATTTTTGAAAAATTCTTTTTCTATATTGGATCCGGCATTTTGAATTTTGAAAACTGATATTAGATTCGTAATCAGCGACCCCAAAAACCCTCGAGTAATGAATTTTAAGCGAATCTAAAGGATTTTTCAATTTTTTTTGTCCTCCATATTGGATCCGCCATTTTGTATTTTAAAAAACTAACACCGGATAGGTAATCAGCGACCCCAAAAACCCCCGAGTAACAAATTTCAGGTGAATCTAAAATGTTTTAGAAATTCGTAATTTTTAACAATTATTTATATATATTTTTAAATACAAGAAAAATTAAGGCCCAATCCAGTCTACATATTTTAAAAGCTTTATCCTTCCTGAAGAGAACGCACCAAAATTGAAAGAAAAATATTAAATTTCTTCGAAGATATTGAAGTTTTTGTAGATGGGACATATATGTCCCATGAATGTGAAGGAGTTATTTTTAATATAACTAAAGTTTTACATAAATATTTAGGTTAAAATATTTTTTTACAATAATTGAAATTTCAAAAATTTCTGTCAGTCTTATCAAGGTTTTTTTTAAATTGTTCAGAAAAATATAAGATATATATTTCTATCGTAGGGCAATTTTTTACAATGTTAATATTAAAAAAGTTATTAAAAAAAAGGATTTAACTTTTAAGCAGCAAGGAAAAATTTAATGATCCAAGTATTAAAACGAACTTACCTGTGTTCTTTTCAAGATTCCAAAAGAAATGAACTTCACAGTTACTTTCATGATACTTAATTTTAATAAATTATAAATGTAAACATTGGAGAATTCTGTTAGTAAACACTGCGACTTCGTATTACCATAACTTCCCTGTGGGCACATATTTCCAAGAAACATCCCCATGTCGGCTATTATGTCTAAAGGACGTCCTTAATACGTCTTTCGAAAACTTTTGCCCACTGGGTTCATTCCTCCCAGATGCAGTGACGTAGAAACCGGGGGGCAGAGGGGTCTGAAAAGTAGGGGGCTTAGTTTTTTCCCCCGAAAAAAATTCGTACCTACGCGCTTGCTCAGATGAAAATGCGCACGAAATCATATAGATTTGTTTACTAACAGAAATCTCCAATGTTTACATTTACAATTTATTAAAATTAAATATCAAGAAAGTAACTGTGAAGTTTATTTCTTTTGGAATCTTAAAAAGAACGTAGGTAACTTCGTTTTATCATTTGGGTCATTGAATTTTTCCTTGCTGCTTAAAAGTTATAAAATTTTTATTTAATAACTTTTTTAATATGCCTTTAAATAATACAGTGATCGGAAATTTTCTCTGCACGTTTCGCAGCTTTAAGGTTTTTCACCCGTTTGAATTCATTGATCGTCTTCGCATCCTATTCGTTCAAAGAACTGTTTCTGGCAAAATTTGCACTTGAAAAGTCGTTCTTTGGCATGCAACTTTTTACATGATTGTCCAAGCCTTTTGATGTCTTAAAGCATTTGTCACAGTGGGAACACACAAACTTTATTTCCGTGGAATGAGTCAGTACGTGTTTCTTTAGGTTACCTTTGCGTGAACAACTCTTCCCGCAAATGGAACACTTAAAAATTTTTTCCGTGGTATGAATCAGCATGTGTTTCTGTAGGTTAGCTTTGCGTGCACAAGTCTTCTCGCAAAAGGAACACTTGAACTTTTTCACTGTGGAATGGCACAGCATGTGTTGCTGCATGTGCTCTTTTCGTTTAAAATCCTTCTCGCAGAGGGAACACTTAAAATTTTTGTCCGTGGAATGGATTAGCATGTGTTGCCGCAGGCAAACTCTGCGTCCAAAATCCTTCTCGCAGAGGGAACACTTGAACTTTCTTTCCGTGGAATGACTGAGCATGTGTTGCTTCAGGTATATTTTGCATCTAAAAGACTTCTTACATATTTTGCAGGCCTGCTTCTCTTCAGAATGCACTATCAGTATGTGGTGTCTGAATAATGAAAAATTAATATTATAAAATTAGTAATATATTTAGAAAGACATTTTTTGATTATTGAGTGCTTATAAATAAATAAATAAATATAATAAATATTTAGTTATTTATACCTAATATCTTTTTTGCCTTTGAATCTCTTGCCACAAAGATCACAACCGAAGGGCCGTTCAGTACTAGGAGAAACAGAATACGTTTGCAAGGAAAGTACTTTGTTGGTTAATGAAAGGACAGAAGGTCCTGTCTTCAAAAGATTCTTTTCTTTGGATGAAGATTTGGGTAGAAGTTTATCGTCAGTCGAAGAATCAGGAAGATGCACTTTTTCAGGTAAACAATCAGAAAGAGGATCTTTTTCAGATAAAGAATCCGGAAAATATTCCTTTCTAAGCAAAGAAGCGTAAAGATGTTCGTGCTCAAATGAAGGATTAGAAACAGTCTCAGTTGCAAATTCGTGAGATTTCGATTCTGACGGCGAATGATAAGATTCCGTGTCTAAAGAATAAAAAAATTCTGTTTTTACTGATGAAGAATGAAAAGATTCCGTTTCTGCTGAACAGTCGATAGATACGGAATTTTCGTATTCATTTTCTTTCTTTACAATTTCTATTTGCATTGCTGCACTAATTTCTTGTTGAGAAAAACCTGACTCAATCTCCTCGGATGAATTTTCCTTCATTTTCTGCGAAATTTCCGACTGAAATGTTTCAGTGCTTAGCGTTGCTAAAAAAATTATATTTGGTCAAAATTGGTAAAAAATTGGAAGGGGCCATCCATAAACCACGTGAAATTATTCTTTTTTTTTTATCTATAAAAAAATCTAATATTCAAAAATTTCCGTGAAAATATTGAATCATAAAAATTTACATACTTTTATTTTTATGAGGAATTTCATTTTGAGTATCTTCATTTTCCAAATTTTCGACATTCGAATCATTTATATTCTGATAAGGAAAACCATCTTCCTCATCATTTTCATTTTTTACGTAATCATAATCAAAATTATCGGTAATTGGAATTGCTGTCTGGAAAATAAAGTGAAATTATATCAAGTTGTTATTCTGATTATTATGTGCTTTTTTTTTATTTACCTTCATCTTTACTTTGTACTTTAACAAAAGTCCAATATTCACAATATCATTGTTATTTAAACGAACTACCGAGCTCGAGAAATATTTTTTACCATTAATTATTAATACTCCTGACGAACTCTATAAAATTAAATAAAATTTCTATTAATTTCTGGTCATTAGAAAATGGTTAAGAATTAATAATTTAGAAAATAGATTTAAAAAATCAAAAGTGCGGCGACGAAAAACAAAACGTCTTTTAAGAAATTAGAAACTATTACAAAAAAGTTTTTTTTTAGAGTAACAATTAAAATCAGGGACTGATACAAAATCATTTGCTTTTTGGAGTTTTTTCAAAATATTTAATACAATTTTAGAAGAATTTAATTTTCATTTTTCCTGACATTTCCCTGACTTCCAGACAATATTTAGTGTTTTTTCCTGACATTGGATTTTGGAAAACTTCAAAAACCAAATTATTTCGTATTGGTCCCTGATTAAAAGTAATGAAATATCAATAATAATAAAAATTGGTAAAAAAATCATAATTACCTTTAAAACTTCAACGAATAAACCGTTGGGTTTGTTATGAAAAATACAATGATTTTTTTGAACTGTGGGAGCGTATAAAATAAAATCGTTGGAAGCCATTTGACCGAAAGAATACTAAAAGATGATAAAATTGTTGTAATAATGTTAATAATAATAATTTAATGATAAGTATAAAATGATGTACATATATAGTAATAATAGTAACATTTAAGAGATGAATAATAAATAAAGTTTAAAAAATACGAATTACCGATTTTAGTTGAGTCAAAAATATCGCTTCGTAGGCAAAAGCCCCATTTTCCTTTAATCTATTTAATGTAACTACCATTATGATTTTTGTAAAATACCTGAAAATAAAGTAATAAATTATATATTTAGTTACCTTTAATAATTAGGTAAATATATTGAATTATAACACTTTTTTGTCTAATATATATACTTTCTTATCATTTTTCAAACTAAGTTTAATGTAGTTAATTTTCAATTTGTTAATTTGATGTGTATTAAAATTAGAACTAAAGAAATTAAAAAGAAAATGCAAGAAGGGAATAGGTTAGGTATCAATGTATGTATAATTAACAATTAAAAATGAAAACTATAAATAATAAATGTAAAGAAATACCTGCGACCACTGGCAGTATTTCTTTATTCTAATATACCTTAAAATCACTGTATTTTAATCAATTTTTAACACTTTTCTTCAACAGTAGCATATTTAGACTTGTTTGTTTATACTTGGTCAGTGTTGGGAAAGTAAATAAATTATGCTGGATACAGGGATGGGTAAATGTAGAAAACTCGAAGTTTTCTACGTATAATACGTGGTTTTCCACATTATGTAAAATACGTATTTTTAAGTAGAAAACCCCCCACTCCCTCTTTTTTTCCAAATTTTCACGTATAAAATGGCCTGTTTACATCTTCGAAAAAAAATTTTTTCGCATTGGAGGGAAAAGGACAGACTGTGTATCTGTCCTCTTTACTCTCATGCAAAAAAAACTTTTATTCGAAGGTGTAAACATACCATAATACTAAAGTATTAGGGCGCAATTACATGCCTGCGTCGAACGTTGCGTTTTTGCGTTTAATGGTGAGAGTGACAAAGATGTGACTATATGTCTGTCTTTCTCTCTCTCAACATACAACGCAAGAACGCAGCGTTCGACGCAGACATGTAATTGCGCCCTTAAACTGTAGAAAACCATGTATAATACATCACGTATAATACACTCCCATCCCTGTGCTGGAATCACAAGCAGGGTTGTGTTGTGCTTTGTGCACGATATATAGTTCCCGTAAATTACGTGGGTTTTTGGCGTATTTTACGTACGTATAAGGTTATTCAAATTGGGTGGGGGGGGGGGAATCCAAAATGGAAACTAGCTGGATGACAAACAATGTCTATTTTAAGCATAGACATTAGTACGGAAGCGCCTATGCGCCACGTCTACTTTTAACTTGGAGTCGTCTTACAGTACGCTTCCAATTAATTGACCTCCATTTTAAATGAACTTCCATTTTATTTGAACTTTTTCGTACATTTTAAATGAACAAAATTATCCCTACCACTCATGTGCACGTAAGGGGAAATGTTACATTTCCCCTCACGTGCAAAGTGTTTTTGGTACTTGCGTAAAGAGTGGGAAGGGTCAATTAAAATGTTTCATCCGGTCCCGACGAGGTCAATTAAATGGAAGCGTACTGTACCTCTAAGTACTCATAAAAGTATAAGTTTTTTGAATAGCATTTAATTTTAATCGAAGTTGCAGAGGTTTTTACACGTCAAAAAAAGTAAATGTAAGTGGTCCTTCCATTGCAAAATAATTAAAAAATTATTATAATAAAAAACCAGGTTTTTATATACATTTGGGTGTACTTCCGAATAGAGCGTACCTCCGATTTTAATGAAACTTGGTATACTTACGTATTTCGATACGCTGATTACGAAAATCATAGTGAAAATTGGCGCAAATTTGAATTTCATGGTAAAAAACATGTATAAAGAATCATGAAAACGGGTGCAGGAAATTTCCCAAAAACCCAAAAGGTCGAATATCCAAATGGTCGAATTTCAAAAAGTCGAATATCCAAACGGTCGAATATCTATTTTGTCGAATTTCCAAGTGATCGAATATCTAAATTGTCGAATTTCCAAATTGTCGAACATCCATTTGGTCGAATATCCATTTTGTCGAATATCTATATTGTCGAATTTTTAAATTGTCGAATATCCACTTTGTCGAATTTCCAAATAGTCGAATATCCAAATTGTCGAATTTCAATTTTGTCGAATGTCCATTTTATCGAATTTCCAAATTGTCGAATATCTATTTTGTCGAATTTCCAAATGATCGAATATCCAAATTGTCGAATTTCCAAATTGTCGAATATCCAAATTGTCGAATATCTATTTTGTAGAATTGCCAAATGATCTAATATTCAAATAGTCGAATTTCCAAATTGTCGATTCTCCAAATGTTCGAATCTGCAAATGTTCGAAAGTCCAAATGTTCGAACTTTTTTTTTTCATGTGAGTTTCCTATCTATGAAATGCGTTGGTATAGTAGATTGGACAAATGCGCAAAATTTTAAATTTCTCGCACTTGTCCACTCTACTATACCAACACATTTTATAGATAGAAAACTTACATGAAAAAAAAGTTCGAACATTTGGACATTCGAACATTTGGAGATTCGAACATTTGGATATTCGACAATTTGGAAATTCGACCATTTGGATATTCGACCTTTTGGGTTTTTGGGAAATTTCCTGCTCCCGCATGAAAATTTTGGTTTTTTGCATTTATCTTTTTAAATATTGCAAATATAAAAAACAAATGTATACAAGAGATGTAGATCTCATTAAAATACACATTTTATGTTTGAAGCATTTTTTACTGAAACCAATTAGTTTACGAAATAATTGCAAAAAACATAAATCACCATAAATGTGACCAAATACCCACACAATTATCAATATTAAATTATCTACAGTCGTAATTACGTTATTGCATTACGTAATAACGTAAAATTACGTACACTTATGTAATAACGTAAAATTACGTCATTTACGTAATTTTCATGCAGTAATTACGAAAATCATATTTAAAAATTGTAAACTTGATCATTTTTATGATAAATACTTAAAAAACCAACACAACTATAGGTCTTCCCACCACTGTCTACATTCTACTTTCAGTATGGCACCCCTACCCCCCCCCCCCCTCCTAGATTGTCCAAGACATGGTGGGGTCAGGGACTAGCCAACTTAAAAGATTACATAAAAATACGTAAATTAAAATAAAAATACGTAAATTACGTTACAAATAACGTATTTATAGTGATTTCTAGTTTTTTGCATTTATCTTGAAAACTATGCACATTTTGAAAAAATTTGGTCACTTCTATGGTGAATTCCGGTTTTTTGCGCTTTTCTTGTAAATTAATCAGTTTTAGAAAAAAATGTTATGTACATAAAATATGTATTTTAATGAGACCTACAATTTTTGTATAAAACATTTTTCGATATTTCTAATATTTAAAGAATTATATGTTAAAAAAACTCAGATTTTCATGGTTTTTTATGGTTTTCACCATGATAACTGAATTTGCGCCAATTTTCACTATGATTTTCGTAATTGACGCATCGAAATACGTAAGTATAACAAATGTCATTAAAATCGGAGGAACGCTCTATTCTGAAGTATATACAACCATTTTTAATAAATCCAACGCTAATTAGTTATTAGGGAATATAGTATATTTTAAACTAATTGTAGACCTCCAATTAAATGTTTTTTAATTCGGAGAGAAAAAACAATATAATTTGTTTAAACAATTGAAAAATTATTTTAAGTTTGTTTTTAGTACATGGATTCGCTGACTTTGAAAAGTTGCAAAATTAAGAAAAAGTTTTATCTCTCTAGCTCTATTTAAAAAATAGTTGAAAAAAATATTTTTTAACGATTTTTTCGTAATTTTGTAATTTATGGGTTTTTTTTGGGGTCCTATAAAAAATAGTTAATATCAAAAAATGGTTAAATAAACAGTTTAGTTTATTTACTAGTATAGTATAGAATAGAATAGATATAGTATAGAACTATAATTTTGCTAAATAGAACTAATATTGAAGGACCACTTGAAGATTTACTTTTTTTTGACACGCAAAGATCCATATTATACTTTCAAAACATGGGGAAACTGAATTTGTGCGCTACGCGTAGAATCACCCATATACGTTTTATTTTAAGGTACATAGTATTATACTTTGCATCCATCAAAAAAACGACTTTTTTATTTTATTGTTGTGGTCTAAATTACCTCAAGAATATAATTCCCAAATTGCAGATTTAAATTCGAAGAAATAAAAAAGTTATACGCATTTAAAAGTTATACATATGCTTATCGGCTCATTACACACAAAACTTTAAACGCGTTTTTCTCAAAACCATGTTTTTTAAACTGGCGGACATCATAACTCGAGTTCTTTTTAATCGATTTTAAAAAACTTTAGATATATATATTTATTTTATTCAATCCATGTATCTCTATACACGGAAAAAATTAGTTGTAGAATAATTCTTGAATTAGTACAGGAACTTAGGATACGAGAATTTTTTGGGAGTTCTTATTATCAATTCTTTGACATATACCTAAGAGTTTTTCTAGAAGACTTATAATGAATTTCAAGAAGACTCACGAAATTTAGAATAAGAATTACGGAACTCGTTTAAGAAGAGAAAATTTTTTTAATTTGAAAAAAATTTTCACCCATGAGTACTCGAACTCAGTTCCTTGAGACTACAGAAAATCTCTTCGCTTTGTCCAACTGAGCTAACACGCGATTGTAATATTGTACGCATAAATCATACTTGAGTGAACTAAGCGCTATATGGGGGCCTGGTCAGTGTACTGCGCCTTCTATTTCAGTTCCAGAACTTTTAGATCACCGCGAAAGCAATCTTCCAATCGCGCAGCTATTAAGAATTCTTGAAGATCTTTTTACAAATACTTGAAAAATTTCAGAAAGATTATTGAAATTTTTAGACATATCGCCGAATTATTTTCGTATCCTGAGTTTTTGAACTAATTCAAGAATTATTCTAGAACTAATTTTTTCCGTGTACAAGGTTTTTACATATTGGTTCCCCTTACATATATAACAGTATAATAAATTATTAGTTAAAAGCAAGTTTCAAATCTTATAAATTAAAATTTATAAATTATTTCTTAGTAAAATTATATAAATTAATTGGTGGAACAAAAATTAAGAATTAAACAAAATTCTTTAAATTACAATTTACAGATAGTATAATTATTTGACTACTGTCTAGGTTTATACTAATGATCGGTTCCATTTTCCTTACTCGCAAAGGATGGGGTTCGGTTCTCCACACAATGCTTTACATAGAAATTCTTCAAAAATCTTACCCGTTTTTCCCCTGGACCATTCTTCTACCCATTTGACCTAATTCCCTTCGATATATTTCTTTGCCTCTTTACATTTCCATATATGGAAAATATTTTCCTTCTCTATCTTGCATAATCTACAATCTGTGTTCTTAAATCCTTCGTTTCCCGTTTTCCCTACGTTACCACTTCTCAATCTTAACCCCTGTTCTTTAATCCCTCCCTTTAATTTTTTTCCTTTTCCCAAAAGTCTTCCTTCCCAACATTGGATTTCCACTTTTTATACTCTTTACAATATGTTTTAAAATTCGCGCCAAAATAATTCTGTCAGATGCTTTTTTTTTCTCCGAACTTTTAATATTACAGAGAATTTTTCGCAGAAACGCGCACATGATTAATTAATAAACTGATTTGCGCTCTCGGTGCCGAGGGGTTTTTGCGGCAAGTGTTTCTTTTGATGTCTTCTTAAAGAAGAAAAAAGATGGAAATTTTTTCCGCACGTTTCGCAAGTATAATGTTTTTTACCCGTATGAATTCGTTGATGCTCTTCGCATCTTTTTCGACTGAGGAACTGTTTCTCGCAAAATTTGCACTTGAAAAGTCGTTCTTTGGTGTGTTGCTTTCTTACATGTTGGGCCCGGCTACGCGATGACTTGAACAAATTGCCACAGTGGGAACACATGAAATTTTTTTCCGTGGAATGGGTAGACATGTGTTCCTTCAGGCGAGATTTGCGCACAAAATCTTTCTCGCAGAGGGAACACTTGAACTTTTTTTCTATGGAATGGGTCAGCATGTGTTTAAGCAGGTAAGGTTCGCACACAAAACCCTTCTCGCAGAGGAAACATTTGAACTTTTTCTCCGTGGCATGGCTGATCATGTGTGTCTGCAGGTTACTCTTGAATTTAAAACCCTTCTCGCAGAGGGAACACTTGACCTTTTTTTCCCCGGAATGGGTCAGCATGTGTTGCTGCAAGTAAGGTTTGCATGCAAAACTCTTCTCGCAGAGGGAACACTTGAATTTTTTTTCTCCGGAATGGGTCAGCATGTGTTTATGCAGGGAATCTTTGTATATAAAACCCTTCTCGCAGAGTGAACACTTGAACTTTTTTTCCCTGGAATGGGTCAGTATGTGTTGCTGCAAGTAAGGTTTGCATGCAAATCTCTTCTCGCAGAGGGAACACTTGAAATTTTTTTCCCCGGAATGGGCCAGCATGTGTTTATGCAGAGAATCTTTGTATACAAAACTCTTCTCGCAGAGGGAACACTTGAACTTTTTTTCCCCGGTATGGACCAGCATGTGTTTATGCAGGGAATCTTTGTGTACAAAACCCTTCTCGCAGACGGAACACTCGAATTTTTTTTCCCCGGAATGGGTCAGCATGTGTTTATGCAGGTTACTTCTGAATTTAAAACTCTTCTCGCAGTGGGAACACTTGAATTTTTTTTCCTCGGAATGGGTCAGCATGTGTTTCTGCATGGAATCTTTGTATACAAAACCCTTCTCGCAGAGGGAACACTTGAACTTTTTTTCTTTTGGATGAATCAGCATATGTTCCTTTAATGAATTTTTGCATTTAAAAATCTTCTTACAAATTTTGCAGGTCTGCTTCCGTTCATAATGTAGTGTCAGTATGTGGTGTCTGTATAATAAAAAATTAATAATATAAAATTAGTAATATTTTTTAAAAAAAGTTTATGATTATTGAGTTTTTAAAGAAATAAATATTAGTTGATTATACCTAAGGGCTCTTTTACTCTTGTACCTCTTGCCACAAAGATCACAATCGAAGGGCTGTTCAATACTTTGATAAACAAAATGCGTTTGCAACCTTTGTTGATTTGTTTTCTTTTCCAAAAATACGGTAGAAAGTTTCTTTAGTTTCAAGCAAAGCACTTTGTTGGTCAATGAAAGAAGAGAATGTTGCGAGGACGAAAGATCCATTTCTTTGGGTAAAGAATTGAAAAGAGGTTTTTCGTCCGTCAAAGACTCAGGAAAATACACTTCTTCAGGTAAAGAATCAGAAAGAGGTTCTTTTACAGATAAAGAATCCGGAAGATATTCCTTTCTAAGCGAAGGATTGGAATGATGTTCGTGCTCAAAGGAAAGATCAGAGACAGCCTGTGTTGAAAATTCATGGGATTTCGATTCTGATGGCGAATGGTAAGATTCCATTTCTGCTGAAGAAACGATAGATACAGAACTTTGGAATTCATTTTCTTTCTTTTCAATTTCTATATGCATCGCTGCTTCAATTTCTTGTAATGAAAGACCTGACTCGGATGAATTGTCCTTCACTTTCTGCAAAACTTCCGACTGGAATGTTTCAGCGTCTAGGGTTGCTCCTAAAGAAGTCAAAAAATTTTCTTAGGCTTACCAGTTTTTCAAGGTTGTACATGACCTTAGTAAAATTGGTAAAATTGTTAGTAATTTAAGAGTGAAATTTAAATTCATTTCAATTCTCTCTGATTTCAATAAGTTTTAAATTTAAATAAATCTATATATTAACATAAAATCTACTTTCAATAATTCTAAAATTATTCTTATTAGTTTTAACTATCAACAAATGTCTAATATTCGAAACTTTCCATGGAAATATTGAATCATACAAATTTTCGTTTTGAGTACCTTCATTTTCCAAATTGTCGACATTCAAATCATTGACATTCTGATAAAGAAGACAATCTTCCTCGTCAGTTTCATTCTTCAAATAATCAGAATTATCAGCAATTGGAATTGCGATCTGAAAAATAAAATAAAATTAATACAAGATGCTATTCTAATTATGTTTTTTCTTTTTTGCATTATCTTTACCTTCATTTTTACTTTGTACTTTAACAAAAGTCCAATATTCACAATATCATTGTTGTTTAAACGAACTACCGAACTGGATAAATATGTTTTACCATTAATTATCAACATTCCTGACGAACTCTATAAAATTAAAAAACATCTTTATTAATTGCAGGTCGAAACGTAGATATTAAAAATTGTTTAAGTATTAATTAGATCAGAAAATAGGTTTAAAAACTCAAAAGTGTAGAGAAGAAAAACAAAAGTCTTTAAAGAAATTAAAAACTATCAGAAAAAAAGTTTCTTTTAAAGAAAGAATTAAAAGTTTTGAAATAGAAATAACAAAATTTAGTAAAAAACAATTCTTGCCTTTAAAACTTCAACGAATAAACCGTTCGGTTGGTTATGAAAAATACAATGATTTTTTTCAACTGTTGGAGCGTATAAAATAAAATCGTTGGAAGCCATTTGACCAAAAGAATACTAAAAGATAATAATAATTGTTATAAGAATGTTAATAATTTAATGATTATAAATAAAACATTTCAAAAATAAGAATTACCGATTTTAGTCGAGTCAAAAATATCGCTTCGTAGGCATAAGCCCCATTTTCCTTTAATCTTTCTAATGTAACTGTCATTATGATTTTAGTAAAATACCTGAAAATAAAATAACAAATTAAATTATACAGCTATCTAATAATTAAGTAAACTTACATGTTAAAAACACATTGAATAATAGCATTTTTGTGTCTAATATATGGGTATTTCTCTGGAATAAAAGCCACCCCAAAAAAAAATTTTTTTGTTAATGATACATGTCATAATATACATAAAAACAAATATAAAAAGTAGGGTATTTTTTATGTAATTAATTAAAAAATAATTAACATAATTAAAAATTGGAAAAAGGAAATTAAAAAAGATTACAAAACTAATCAAAATTAAAAGAAAGAGTTCAAATTTGAGATTAATAATTGAAGATTTAATAAACCAATTTAAAAATAATTTAAAAAATTAAAAATTGTTTCTATAATTTCAAAATTATAGAAACAACTGAAAATTAAGAAAATGATTGAAAATTGAAAAAATTAATTTAAAAATGATGAGAATAATTGAAAAAAAATTCAAAACTGATGAAAACAATCGAGAGTTGTGAAAAATAACTGAAAATTTAGGAAACTAATTAAAAAATGATTAAGGTAATTTAAAATCGAAGAACTCAATGAGAAGGTTATAAAACAAATTAAACATTGGAAACAAAGAATTGAAATTTAAGATTAATAAATGAAGATTATAAGTAAATCAAACTGAAAATAATTTTAAAAATTAAAAATTGAAGAAAAGAAATTGCAAAATTATAGAAATAATTGAAAATTGAAGACAGTAAATTAAATTTTAGAAAATTTCTAAGAATTGAAGAAACCAATCGAGAGTTGAGAAGAATATTTAAAAAATGGCAAAAATTATGATAACATCTTTAAAATAATTGAAAATTTATTGTAAATATGAAACAAATAATTAAAAAATTCTAAAATTTATTAACAATTTTTTTAATCAATTGAAATTTGAAATAAATAATTAAAGGTTTAGTAAATCAGTTAAAAAATAATTGAAAAATTTATAATTCGGAGAAAATATTTTCAAAGTAATAGAAATAACAAATAATTGAAAGTTTAAGAAAATAAATAAAATTTTTGAAAAATAAATGATAAAATTACAAAACTTTTTTGAAATTTAATAAAATAACTGAAAAATTATAAACACAATGACAAAATAATAAAAAAAATTAGAATCTAAAAAAGTAATTGCATAAGTTTTGGAAATTAATTGAAAAATAATGAAAATATTTAATAAGTAGAAAAAATAATGTAAATTGAATAAAATAATTTAAATTTGATGAAAATAATTGATAGTATATGAAATTAGTCAAATAATAATAAACATAATTGTAAATTGAAGAAAAGAATTGGAATCTGAGATGAAGGATCGAAAATTCAGGAAATTTATTGAAATATAATTTAATAAATGAAAAATTAGAGAAAATAATTAAAAATTCATAGAAATAATTGAAGATTGAAAAAATAATAAAAATTTCAAGAAGATTGAAAATCTCTAGATACCTTGACTTTAAATATACTTTCGTGAAAAAAAGAGTATTTCAGGGATCAATCGCAAAATAGAGTTGAGTTACAGGGTGAAAGATTAAATAAAAAAACACAAATAATTAAACAACATGAATTTCTATTGGAATATATTGCCAATCATTCAGAATAGATTACTTTATTAATTATATTTAATAATTCGCGACACCTTTTAAAATCTTTAAAGTACACTATATTATATTTTTCCGTCATTTCCAAAAAAATTCCGGGATCTATTTACGAATTCCCGGATTTTTTCACGAAATATTAAATTACCCGCAAATTCACGGATTTCCCGGATCGCTAGACACTCTGGAAAAGTAGAGAAAAACCTGTGACCACTGGCAGAGTTTCTTTTTTCTATTCTTTTATCATAAAGTCACTGAATTTTTATCAATTTTCAACACTTTTCTCCAACAGCGGTTTATTTAGATTTGTTTGTTTATACTCTGTCAGTGCTGGGCAAGTAAATTTCGCTGAGAATCACAGACGTAGAATATGTAAAACAATATAGAAAGGATATGCATTACCTTCTATGTGCTTCTATGAATAATGGCCTGTTTACACTTTCGAAAAAAAAATTTTTTTGCATAAGAGTAAAGAGGACAGATACACATTCTGTCCTCTTCCCTCCAATGCGAAAAAAATTTTTTTTTTGAAGGTGTAAACAGGTCATTAGGATATTCAAGTTGGGTGGGGAGAAATTCAAAATGGCGGCTACCTGGATGACAGGTTTACATTGCAGTCAATGGACGAAATCATTTTTTGTACAATAACTTTTAAAAAACAAATTTGCGAACCTATGTTTATTAACAAAATAACTTTCGATAAATGAAAAATATTGTGTTAATAAACATAGGTTCGCAAATTTGTTTTTTAAAAGTTATTGTACAAAAAATGATTTCGTCCCATTGACTGCAATGCAAACCTGTTATCCAGGTAGCCGCCATTTTGAATTTCTCCCCACCCAACTTGAATATCCTAATGACCTGTTTACACTTTCAAAAAAAAAATTTTTTTTGCATTGGAGGGAAGAGGACAGACTGTGTATCTGTCCTCTTTACTCTAATGCAAAAAAAATTTTTTTTCGAAAGTGTAAACAGGCCATTATTCATAGAAGCACATAGAAGGTAATGCATATCCTTTCTATATTGTTTTACATATTCTACGTCTGTGATTCTCAGCGTAATTTACTTGCCCAGCACTGACAGAGTATAAACAAACAAATCTAAATAAACCGCTGTTGGAGAAAAGTGTTGAAAATTGATAAAAATTCAGTGACTTTATGATAACACAATATTTTTCATTTATCGAAAGTTATTTTGTTAATAAACATAGGTTCGCAAATTTGTTTTTTAAAAGTTATTGTACAAAAAATGATTTCGTCCATTGACTGCAATGTAAACCTGTCATCCAGGTAGCCGCCATTTTGAATTTCTCCCCACCCAACTTGAATATCCTTAGGGTGACGTCTCATGTTAGGGATTAATGGATCAGGGATTAGAATAGACCAATCAGAAAATGCTTTCCAATGTGACCAATTATCTTATTGGTCTATTCACTTGAAAATTGATACTTGGAGGTTCTTGGAGTCGCTAAAAACAAATATCGACTCAAATTTTTAAAATTCATATGTCGGATCCAATATGGCGGATAAATTTTTTAAAATCCATCGGATTCAACTGAAAATTGATACTTGGAGGTTCTTGGGCTCGCTGAAAACGAATTTCGACTTAGATTTTCAGAATTCAAAATGGCGGATCCAATATGGTGAATGCATTTTTTAAAATTCATCGGATTCAACTAAAAATTGATACTTGGAAGTTCTTGGGCTCGCTGAAAACGAATTTCGGTTTAGATTTTTAAAATTCAAAATGTCGGATGCAATATAGCGGTTGAATTTTTTAAAATTTATCATCGGATTCACTTGAAAATTGAAACTCGAGAGTTCTTGGGGTCGCTGATAGCGAATTTGGACTCTTAACTTATAAAATTCAAAATGGCGGATCCAATATAGCGAATAGGATTTTCTAAATTTATCGGATTCACTTTAAATATTAAATAACAAATTTACTGTTTCATTTGCCGATAAAATAAGTTTTTCTTTACTTAAAAAAATTATTTTTTGCTTCCTTCGTGTATTATATTGCATCTCATCTGGTTTTAATTTAAGAAGTTAAAATTCTGCCCGCTATTAAATAATCAGTAATTTGAACTTTTTGGTATGTAAAGTCAGTATTTTTAAACATCTATTTCAGTTCGCGCCCTGTTACTCGGTGGTTTTTGAGGTCACTGATAACGAATTTAAAGTCTGATTTTTAAAAATTCAAAATGTCGCGGCGGACCCAATATGGGGGAAGAATTTTTAAAAATTCATGGAAATCATTAGAAATTTGTTACTTGGGAGTTTTTGGGGTCACTGATTACGAATCTAAAATCTGATTTTCAAAATTTAAAAATGGCTGATCCATGGTTGACGAATTTTTATAAATTCATGGAAATCTTTAGAAGCTTAGTAGTTACCAACTATCGGTAAAGAAGATTTCTATTTTACCGACCGTGAAAGTCAAGTTTCTGCTGGGATAATATGTTTCCATCAGTCGGTAAGTCAGATTTATATTTTACCGACAGTAAAAATTGCTCTTTCTGCCAGGTGTTCTGTTTTACCGACCGACCCAGTGGTTTCCAGCAACAACCGCTGGATGACGCCACTTTTTAATTGCACAAGGAAAAGTCTATTGGGGATTTTGAATTTTCGCGCCAGTGGTTTGATTGTTTAAAGAGGGACATTTGAATTGTCGCGCCATGTTTGGCAGCAACAAGAACTATGTCGGTAACGTAGAACTATGGTATACCGAATAGGTTGAAACTCAAGCAATAACGAATAATGGTATTTTCCGACAATGGCTTGAAAATGTAAATGTCCCCTCTTTAAACGATCAAAACACTGGCCCGAAATAAAAAACAGAACACCCTGAAAAACATCAATTTTAATTGTCGGTAAAGTAGAAATCTATATTATCTACTGATGGTAACCTATTACCCTTTGAAGAAACACGACTTTGCGCAGTTGGTAAAGTAGAAATCCGCATTATACCGACAGTCGGTAAGTGGTCCAGGACTTTTTATATTACGGAAAATTTTTTTGCAGAAACGCGCACATGCTTAATTAATAAACTGATTCGCGGTCTCGCTGCCGAGGGGTTTTGTGGGAATAAGTTAATCCTTATGTGCTTTCTCAATTGGCGCTTATAATATATACTTACTTTTTCGTATACAATTTTTGCTTAAGATGACAGCGCCTTGTGCCTTTTTTTTTCTACACATACCACGTGATTTTGTGTTTAAAAAAGTTTTTTTTTACAATTTTATCTTAAGTTGGTAAAGTTATTTAAATTTCTGATTTAGAATAAGAATTTAACATTATAATATTATTCATTTATCGCATAATAATATTCTAATATCATTTTACTAATATTCTGTTTTTCTACAAATTTTTTATTAAGAAATGGTGTCATGTACCCTAAAGATGAACAAGCGCCAAATCTCAATATGTATTTATTTTCATATTTTCGATATTACACTTTTTTCAATAATTTTTTGATCCAATTAATTAAAATTTTTTATCTTCTGAAATAAAATGTGATGTTATCGTTAGAGAATTTGATATATCGATATATTTCGATATTTTATTATTTTTTACCAGGGTTGTGCACGTAAAATACATTAGGTAAATTACATAGGTTTTCTACGTATAATACATGCGTATTATACATGAAAAATTGGAAATTAAGAGGGAGTGGGGGATTTTATACGTATAATACATGGTTTTCTACATTATGTAAAATACGTATTATACGTAAAAAACCTCGAGTGACGCGTCACTGCACAACCCTGCTGTTAAGCTATTAAATTGAAGTTTTTAGAAATGTTATTTCTTGATAAATATACAGTAAAATGATAAAAAAATTGGTTTAAGAATTGTTACACGATGTTTATTTTTTATTTACTACATTTTTTAGAAACTTTTAAGAAGGTGTCCATCTTGGGGCCACTTTTTTTTAGATTGAAAATTTTAAGGGCATGTGATGGATTATGACGTAAATGGTATAGGCAAAATTTGTCCGTAACTTTTCTCTTAAAATATTGATTATTTTGTCATGAAACTTGGTAGAATTATTTAAAATGATATTAGGAAGGTCTCTCAGACCCAAGTTTGTTTGAATTTTGGCTCAAAATTAATTTTTGAAAATTATCGAAAAATTGCAAAATTTTTTAAAAATCAACTTTGAGCCAAAATTTGAACAAACTTGGGTCTGAGAGACCTTCCTCATGTCATTTTAAGAAATTCTACCAAGTTTTATGACAAAATATTCAATATTTTAAGAGAAAAGTTACGGACAAATTTTGCCTATACCAGTGACGTCATACTCTATCACATGCCCTTAAAAATTAGAAAAAATGCTTTAAAAAATGTTTATTTTTAAAATAAAATTTTATCTCTGTGGCTATAAGTTACCATATATATTGTACTTTTATCCGGTATAAAACATCTTAATATATTTTATTCAGTTTAGATTCTAGAGCAATAAATCGAAAGGCTGTCCGTCTTAGGGCCTTTTTCCCCCTAAGGTTTTTCACCCGTATGAATTTGTTGATGGTCTTCGCATCTTTTTGGCGTAAGGAACTCTTTCTGGCAAAATTTGCACTTGAAAAGTCGTTCTTTGGTATGTTGCTTTCTTACATGATTGACCAGGCTACATGATGACTTGAAGCAATCGCCACATTGAGAACACATGAAGTTTTTTTCCGTGGAATGAATCAGCATGTGTTGCTGCAGGCAATATTTGCGCCCAAAATCCTTCTCGCAGAGGAAACACTTGAAATTTCTTTCCGTGGAATGGCAAAGCATGTGATTTTTCAGGCAATCTTTGCGTGTAAAATCCTTATCGCAGAGGGAACACTTGAATATTCTTTCCGTGGAATGGCTGAGCATGTGTATCTGCAAGTAACATTTGTATCTAAAACCCTTCTCGCAGTGAAAACATTTGAACTTTATTTCCTTTGGATGGATCAGCATATGTTGCTTTAAGGAATTTTTGCATTTAAAAATCTTCTTACAAAGTTTGCAGGTCTGCTTATCTTCAGAATGTACTTGCACTATGTGTTGTCTAAATAATGAAAAATTAATAATATAAAAATTAGTAATATTTTTAAATAACATTTTTTGATTAAATTATTAATTATACCTAATATCTTCTCTGATCTTGAATCTCTTGCCACAATGATAACAACCGAAGGGCCGTTCAGCACTATGATTAACAGAATGCGTTTGCAACCTTTGTTGATTTGTTTTCTTTTCCAAGAATGCGGAAGAAAGTTTCTTTAGTTTCAAGCAAAGTACTTTGTTGTTCAATGAAAGAAGAGAATGTTGCGTGGACGAAAGATTTTTTTCTTTGGATGAAGAATTGGATAAAAGTTTATCGTCTGTCGCAGAATCTGGAAGAGGTACTTTTTCAGGTAAAGAATCAGAAAGAGGTTCTTTTTCAGGTAAATAATCAGAAAGAGATTCTTTTTCAGATGAAGAATTCGTGAGATATTTTCTAAGCAAAGAATCAGAAGTAGCCTCTGTTGCAAATTCATGAGATGTCGATTCTGATGGCAAATGATTAGATTCTGCTTCTGAAGAATCGAAAAATTGCGTTTTTGCTGCTGAAGAAGGAAAAGATTGCGTTTCTGCTGAAGAATCGATAGATACAGAATTTTCGAATTTATTTTCTTCTTTTTCAATTTCTATTTGCATCGCTGCATCAATTTCTTGTAATGAAAGAACTGACTCAATTTCCTCGGATGAATTTTCCATCACTATCTGCGAAATTTCCGACTGGGGAGTTTCATCGCTTAGGGTTGCTTCTAAAAAAATTATATTTAATTAAAATTTGTAATAAATCAAAAACAATTATTTTATAGCGTGAAAAAATATTTCTTAATATCCAATGAAAAAAAAATCAAAATCATGTAATTTAAAAGTTCATGAAATAAATTTTATCATCTTAAATATGTAAAATTCAAATTACTGTTTTTCACTTTTTCAGGTTTTACCAAGGGGTCGTCAACTCTGGTATTCCTTCTAATAAATTTTATATTTTTTTCGTTTTGTTTTAAAATACTAAAAGTCTAGGGAGTACTATAAAATATTTTTACATTCATGAATTTTAATTATTTCGAGTATTTTTTGTATTAATAAACTTCTCGTTTTTGTCGTTTATAGTGGTTTTATTTATTCATTAAACGAAAAATTACGTAAATAAGTGAAAATTTTTTTTTAATTATTAAAAAAATTGTTGGAGTCAAAATTTAAAAAATTCGCAAAATAAAAGAAAATCAACAATTTGTAAACGAAATTCGAAAATTGGCTAGAAAGTTACACAATTGAAAAAAATAAATTAAACAATAAGTACTAAATTCAAACAAAAAAATTAAAAATTAAGAAAATTATAGGAATAACTGTTGGAAACAATTGAAAATTGAAAGAATGGATAGAAAATCAATGAAAATAATTGAAAATTGAAGAAAGTAATTTATTTCAGTACATACGGGAAGGGGAAAAAATTAAGAAATAAATTGAAAATTTAAAAAATAAATTGAAGCTTGAGAAAATAATTAATAATTGAAAAAAATTACAAAAACAAAGGTGAAAATAATTGACAATTGAAAACAAAATTTAAAAAATGGCTAGATTAATTCACAACTAAAAAATTTTTTTTAACAAAACAATAAAAAAAAATTTTCAAGAAAATAAATGCAAAAAGAAAAAATTTAAAAAATTGAAAATGAAAGAAAACAAGTATAAATTTAAGAAAATAATTAAAATTTCAAGAATGTAATTAAAATTTAAATAATATAATAAAAAATTGAAAAAAATAACTTAAAAAAGTCGAGAATAATTGCAAAATGAAAAATGGAATTGAAATTAGAAAAAAAATTGAGAATTGCAGAAAATATTTTAACAATTGAATTTAAAATTAAAAAAACTTATTAATAATCGAAATAAAAAATTAACCAAATACAAGAATTTAAAAATATTAAAGAAAATAATTAAAAGTTGAAGAAAATAATTTAAAATTTTAGAAAAATAATTGAAAAAACATTTTAAAATGATGAAAATAATTGACAATTGAAAAAAAATCGCAAACTGGCAAGAATAATCCACAAGAGAAAAAAAAAATTTAAGAATAATTCTAAAATTTTAAGAGAATAAATGAAAATTGAAAAAATTGTAGGAAATAATTGAAAAAAATAATTTAACAAAAACGAGAACAATTGGAAAATTGAAGAAAATATCTGAAAAATGACGAAAATAACAAATAACAATTGAAAACAAAATTCGAAAAATAGCTAGAATAATAAAAATTTTTAAAAATAATTTAAAAAATTTAACAATAAACATTAAATTAAAACTAAATAATTGTAAATTAGGAAAATTATAGGAATAACTGTAAATTGAACAACCTAATTGAAAAAGGAAAAAAAATTGAAATTGATGAAAATAATTGATAATTGAAAAATGTAATTGAAATTTAAAAAATATATTACAAAATTTTTAAAAAAATTTAAAAAAGCACATAATTATTAAAAATGCAGAAGAAAATTATTGAAAACTGAAGAATTGAATTGAAAATTTAAAAAATAGCTATTGAATTGAACAATTAAATTGATAATTTAAAACAATTTGTTTGATTGTTATAAAAATTTTAAAAAGCAGATAATTATTGAATATTGAAGAATTGATAGAAAATTAAAGAATGGAATTAAAATTTGTATAATATAATTGAACAACTGTTTCTAAAATTAAAGAAATTTTTTGATGTAGAGAAAAATAATTTATATAAGTCCAGAATTTTTTATTATTAAAGAAAATAATTGAAAATTTAAAAATGGAATTGAAATTTCAAAAGAATAATGAGTAATTGATTGAAATAGTTGTAGAAAATTAAAGAAAGTTAAGAAAATTAAAGAAAATTGTTGAAAAGAAATTTTAGAACAATTTTTATGATTGTAAAAATTAATTGAAAAAGCCGAGAATTTTTTAATATTGAAAAGTTAGTTGAAAATCGTACAAATAATTGAAAATTGAAGAATATAATTGAAATTAGAAAAATATAATTAAAAATTAAAAAAGTTATTGATAAAACCCGAGAATTATTGAATATAGAAAAAAAAGTTGAAAACTGAAAAATGGAATTACTAAATTTTTAATAAAAAATTGAGACTGGAAGGAAATATTTGAACAACTGAATTTAATATTAAATAAACTTATTGTTAATTGAAAAAAATAATTGACTAAAGGCGAAAATTTTTTAATATTAAAGTAATAATTGAAAATTAAAAATTGGAATGGAAATTTGAAGAAAGTAATTGAGAATTGAAGAGAATAGTTGAAGAATTGAACAATTGAATTGAAATTTTAAAACCATTTTTATGGGTGAAGCTGTATGATAATAATAATTGTAGGGAAAATTACAAAATGACAAGAATAATTAAATATTATGGAAAATAATTGTCAAAATTGATAAAAAATGCAATAAATGGCGAGATTAGTGGCCATCAGAAAGAAGTAATTTTTAAGATTAAAGAACAACTATAAAATTGAGGGATAATAATAAATTATCAATAGAAAAATGTAGATAATTAAAGAAAAAATTGTAGGGAAGAAATCAAAATTGAAGAAATCGACTGGAAATTTTAGAAATGTATTGAAATTTCAAGAAAATAATTGATAATTGAAAAGAGGCGAGAATTATTGAATATTGAATAAAATAATTAATAATTAAAGAAAATAATTGAGAATTGACGATAAAAATAAACAATTAAGACGAAATAAATTGAAGATAAAAGAATTAAATTTAAATATTAAGAAAATAGGTAATTGATAATAATTGAAAGAAAGATTAAAAAATTAGGAAAATGATTGAATATTAAAGAAAATAATTGACAATTTTGATAATTGTTGACAATTATAGAAAAAAATTATAGATTTATTAATAATGAAATTAAAATTATTTCAATTGATATTTTTAAATTAAAATTTTAATGAATGTAAATACATTTTTGAAAAAGTAATATTCTCGGATTTTTAAGTGTTCTGAATATTCCCTATTCCTAAATATTCCTTTGAGAATATATTCTTCGTACGCTCTAAAATGGAGTTGACGACCCCTCGGCTTTTACATAACTTAAAAAAATTTTTTCAAGCTTTCCAAATAATAGTTTAAAACAATTTTAACAATCAGCTTTTAAATTCATTTAAATTCTCTCTAATTTTAATTAGTTTTAAATTTAAATAAATCTATATTAACTTTTTTTTTGATAGAAGAATGAAAAAAGATAAACAAAAATGAAGTCATTCGGACAATGTAGTTTAATGCTTAAAAATTTTCCAGCGTTTCGAAATCGAAATGACATCCTCTTCAGGGAGTCTAGTAATATAAAATAAAATAATTTTTTAAATCAAAGAAGTACAAAGTATTATATATACAAAAACTTAACAATAATAAATTTAAAAATAATAATTTAAATATTGATAATCAACTCATTGAATTTATTTGAATAAGAAATAAAATCACACCAGTAATTAAAGCATAAACAAGAACAGAAATTCATGAAGGATTTCAATCGTCACAATAGTGTAAAACATCTCTTAAAACGAAGTCGTCAATAAATTTTATATAAAAGAGAAAACCAGTGTTCAGAGTCAGAAACGCTATATTAAAAAGAAATTATAAAAACATTAAATAACGAACAAATTAAATAAATAAAATCAATTATCAAAAATTAACAATCAAATGTTAAATTATAAAAAATTGAATACTACAAATTTTTTGAAAAAGAAGAAAAAAAAAAATAAATAAATAAAATAAAAAAAAATAAATAAAATAAGAAAAAAGAAAAAAGAAGAAAAAAAATATATATAAAATAAAAAATAATAAAATTAAAATTATAGTAAATAACATACTTATAAAATTTATAATTGTCATTCTTTCTGTAAAGCTTTTTTTAATTGTCACAAAAATACACATAAAAATTAATAACACATATAAAATAAAATAAAATAAAACTATCGAACATTAAGAATACTTTTAAATTATAAAATGTGTGAACAGAAGGTGTTGTGTCTTATTAGTGTGTCTTATTAGTTTTAACTATCAACAAATGTCTAATATTAGTAACTTTCCATTGGAAATATTGAATCATAAAATTTTTCTTTTTGAGAAATTTCGTTTTAAGTACCTTCATTTTCCAAATTTTCGACATTTGAATCATTGACATTCTGATAAAGAAGACAATCTTCCTCGTCAGTTTCGTTCTTCAAATAATCAGAATTATCAGCAATTGGAATTGCGATCTGAAAAATAAAATAAAATTAATACAAGATGTTATTTTGATTATGTTTTTTCTTTTTTGCATTATTTTTACCTTCATCTTTACTTTGTACTTTAACAAAAGTCCAATATTCACAATATCATTGTTGTTTAAACGAACTACCGAACTGGATAAATATGTTTTACCATTAATTATCAACATTCCTGACGAATTCTATAAAATTAAAAAACATCTTTATTAATTCCAGGCCGAAATGTAGATATTAAAAATTGTTTAAGTATTAATTAAATCAGAAAATGGTTTTAAAAGATCGAAAGTGTTGCGAAGAAAAACAAAGCGTCTTTAAAGAATTAAAAACTATCACAAATAAAGTTTCTTTTAGAGACAGAATTAAAAGTTTTGAAATAGAAATAACAACAAAATTTAGTAAAAAACAATTCTTGCCTTTAAAACTTCAACGAATAAACCGTTCGGTTGATTATGAAAAATACAATGATTATTTTCAACTGTTGGGGCGTATAAAATAAAATCGTTGGAAGACATTTGACCGAAAGAATACTAAAAGATAATAATAATTGTTATAATAATGTTATAATAATGATTATAAATAAAATATTTAAAAAATAAGAATTACCGATTTTAGTTGAGTCAAAAATATCGCTTCGTAGGCATAAGCCCCATTTTCTTTTAATCTTTCTAATGTAACTGTCATTATGATTTTAGTAAAATACCTGAAAATAAAATAATAAATTAAATTATAAACCTATCTAATAATTAAGTAAACTTACACTACCGGACAAAATTGTGGGATCACTTACAAAAATAGAATTAAAAACATAACCGTCTTAAAATGTTGATAACTCTGTCAAATATTAGCAAAATTATATTTTTCATATACCATTGGAAAGCTTATAAAAGTTTGATGAGCTGTATTTTCTAGAAAAGTAATTGGAAAATTTTGAAATTAAGCTAAATTAAACTTTGAATTACTAGCTTTAAAATAAGCCAAAGAAAATTAAATTATCTTGACTGGTTCAAAAGTTATAAGTAAACGTATGATACGAGAAAATGGTATAACTTTTGAACCAATCAAGATATTTTAATTTTCTTTGGCTAATTTTAAAGCTAAAAGTTCAAGATTTAAATTAGCTTAATTTCAAATTTTTTCAATTACTTTTTTAGAAAATGCAGCTCATCAAACTTGAACAATGAAAATTAAAAAAAAAGGAAAAATTCATCTGTATTTATCACATTGAATTTCCGTTTCCATTAGTCAAAAATGCTAAAAAATATAACGGTAAATTTTATAAGCTTTCCAATGGTCAATGAAAATTTTAATTTTGCTAATATCTGACAGAGTTATCAACCTTTTAAGACGGTCATGTTTTTGATCTCTTTTTTGTAAGTGGTCCCACAATTTTGTCCGGTAGTGTACATGTTAAAAAAACATTGAATTGTAGCATTTTTTGTCTTTTATATATAATTTTTTATTATTTTACAAACTAAGATTAATATAGTTAATTTTCAATTTATTAATTTTATTGTTTATGTACATTAAAATTAGGACGAAAAAAACCAAAAAGAAAATGCGCGAAGACAGGTGTTAAAAAATAATAACAGGCATCGCAGTAACTTTTATCTTCAAAAAAGGTGAAAAGGTGAATTTTTTTCCTAGAAAAGGTGACAAAAAATATAATAAATAACAAACTGGAATGTGTTTCCAGACCATTTGTCATCAAATTCCATGACCAAATATAAAATAAGTAGCAATATTAACAAAGAAAAACTTTGCATTGTTTTTAGTCATTTAAAACTATAAATTTTTCCAAATTCAATAAATATTTTAAATTACGAGAATAATTACAAAATTAAAGAAAATATCTAAAAAATGACAAAAATAATAAACAATTGAAAACAAAATTTAAAAAATGGCTACACTAATACACATCCGAAAAAAAAATTTTAAAAAACCCAAGAATAATTATAAAATTTTAAGAAAATAACTGAAAAATGAAAAAATTGCAGGAAATAATTGAAAAATTTCTGAATACAATTTAAAATCGAAGAAAATAATTAATAATTGTAAGAAATAATAGAAAAATGACGAGAATAATTGAAAAATTTAACAAAATATCTGAAAACTGACCAAAAAACTTGACAATTAAAAACAAAATTCGAAAAATGATTAGATTAATAGACAACTAAAAGAAATAATTGTAAAAACTGAACAAGAATTATTAAATTTAAAGAAAATATTTGCATATTGAAAAATTAAGAAAATTACAGGAATAATTGTTGGAAATAATTGCACATTTAACAACTGGATTAAAAATAAGAAAAAATTATTAAAATTGAAAAAAATAATTAAAAATTAAAAAAACTAATTAAAAATTGAAGAATGGAATTGAAATGTAAAGAATATACTTAAAAATTGAAAAAAAGTAATTAAAAAAAGCCGAGAATTACTGAATATTAAGGAATTAATTGAAAATTGATAAAAATAATTAAAAATTAAAGAAAATATTTGAGAATTGAAGAAAATAATTAAAATTTGAAGAAATAAATTGGAAATTAAAGAATTAAAAATAAATTTTAAGAAAATAATTGATAATTAAAAGAAAAATTACAATATGACGAAAATATAATAATTTGATATTGACGAAAATATTTAATTATTAAAAAAAATAATTAACGATTGAAAAAAAAAGTTTAAAAAATGGTGAGATTAACAAAAAAATTTAAATTAATGAATTATCATAAAATTAAAGGTAAATAATAAATCGTCAATTGAAAACTGATGAAAAGTATGGATTGAAAATTGAAAAATGGAATTGAAATTTAAAGAATATAATTAAAAATTGAAAAAAAGTGATTGAAAAAGCTGAAAATTGTAGAATATAAAAGAAAATAATTGAAAACTGAAAAATTAAAATTTGAAGAAAATAATAAAAAAAATTAAGAAATCAATTGAAAATTTAAGAATTAAATTCAAATTTAAAAAAAATAATTGATAATTGAAGAAAGGTAATAGTTACTAAATATTGAATAAAATAATTGAAAATTGAAGACTGGAATTTAAAATTAAAAATATTAATTGAGAAAAGAAAATAATAATTAAGAATTGAAGAAATAAATTAAAGATTAAGGAATTAAATTAAATTTTTAAGAAAGTAATTGACAATTAAGAAGAAATTAGAAAACTGTCGAAAATAATTGTCAACAGAACAAAATATTAAAGAATAATTATAAACTTCAGAAATAAATGTAAATTGAAAAATTTGTAGAAAATAATTGAAAATTGCGGAAAAAATTAATAATTGAAAGAAATAATTGAAAAATGACGAGAATAATTGAAAAATTGAAGAAAATATCTGAAATATGACGAAAATAATAGACAATTTATTAGAAGAAAAATTCGAAAAATGGCTAGATTAATAAACAGCAAAATAAAAAAATTAAAAAAAAAGAATAATTATAAAATTTTAAAAGAATAATTGAAAGAAATAATTGAAAAATGACAAGAATTATAATTGGAAAAAATATTAAAAATTGAAGAAATAAATTGAAGATTGAAGAATTAAATTAAATTTGTAAGAAAAGAATTGATAATTAAAAGAAAAATTACTAAATTACTAAATAAATTAAATATTTAGAAAAATACTTGAAAATTAAAAAAAAATTAAAAATCTGACGAGAATAACCGACAACAGAACAAAATAATTAAAAAAAATTGTAAAGGATAATTAGGTACAAAATTGAAGAAGAATATTAAGTTGGCAATTAAAAACTGAAGAAAATTATAGTAAAAATTTTAGGAAATAAATAAAAATTTATGAAATCAATGGAAAATTGAAGAAGATATTATTAAAGAATTATGTTGAAAGTTCAAAAAAATAATTGACAATTGAAAAATGACGAGAAATTGAAAATTTAAGAATTAAATTGAAATATAAATAAAATAATTGAGATTTGAAAGAAAAATTACAAAATGATGAAATTTTTAAATTATGAAATTTATGATCGATGAAACTTTTCATGAAATTTATCAAATTTGTAAGATTGGTATTTTGGTTAAGTTAGGTCTCAAATCAGGTGAATTTTGCAATCGTAAATTATTACAATTAAAGTAGAACATTTTTCCTAAACATCGTTTATCTGAAAAGTAAGAACATAAAAATTGTAAAAATTTAAAAAATTACTTTTTTGTGCGAGATATTTCCATTTTAATGTACACAAAAATATTTATTATAAAACTTTAATTAATGTAATTCTTCTAGAAAAACCTATTCTTCACTATTTTTGGGGCACTTTTTTATGAAAAAACTTTTTCTCCTTTTTTTAAAGAAATGTAAAAGAAATGTAGAGAATTTAAGATTAAATTTAACTAAAAATTTTTGCAAATTAAATAATGAAAATTAGGACAACAATTACAAAATTTAAGATAGTAACTGAAAAAAACGAAAATAATTTAAAATTGAAAATAAAACTCGAAAAATGTCTAGATAATTACACAATTTAAAAAGAATAATTTAAAAAATTAAACAAAAAATATTAAAGTTAAACAAGAAAATTAAAAAAATAAGAAAATTATAGAAATAAATGTTGGAAATAATTGCAAATTGAAAAACTGTATTGAAAATCGCCAAATTAATTGAAATTAAAGAAAATAATTGAAAATCGAAGAAAATAACATAAACTTCAAGAAATAAATTGAAAATTTAAGAATTTCATGAGTGAAGAAATAATTGAAAAAAAATCAGGGAATGAACCTGCAAATTATTATTATTATTTATTGTTTGAATGTAATTATTTTTTTGAAAAATAAACAATTTATGGTTTCCTTTATTTAGCTGATTAATTAACTGATCCTTAATTTAAATGATTCAAATTTTACTAAAATACGTTATTTTAAGAAAATAATAATTCCATATATTTCTACTTCTGAAAATGTTGGTAATATTTTTCAGTTTATAATGTTTTTTTGTGAACTCCTGCAAATTTGAAATTTTTAACATAATATTAATGTAATAATAATATTAATATTAATATTAATATAACTACTTGCTATTAAAATTTGACTAAGGCGTTTTGCTTTATTTAGAAAATATAACATTTTTAAATTTTTTATAAAAAAAAGTTAAAGTTTAATTTGAATGATCAATGTGAATTGCTTTGTTTACTGATTTATTCCCAAAATTAACATTTTTGAAATTAAAAATATAATTTTCCAAAATATAGCAATTTGCCTTTTCCAAATATTAATAGCAAGTGAGTTATATTAATATTAAAACATATTCAAAACCTAAAACTTGTAAGATGTTTTTTACGATGTTTATTATTTTACAAATTTGTATCAATTATTTCAATTATATTAAATAAATAATCATTCACGTATTTAAAGAAGATCTTAGTTTATATTAATTAAAAATAAAGGAAAAATAATTATTAAAATTAAGAAAATTAATTTTTATATAAATAAAACTTTAAAATTAGAACATTTAAAATAGTTTAATACTCATGCACAGACTTAGAAATATTAGAATAACTTGAATAATTATTAACCAATATTATGCAAATTTAAATTTTAGCGCCATAGTAAGAGTACTGAGATTGCGCAGAAGATCCCAACCTCTATTTCGTAAAATAAAATGATTTTCAAAAATTATTTGCATTGAAATTTGATTTTTACAGTTAAAAAGACTAATTCGAAACGTAACTAAACCATTTTTAAACTATTAACTTTAAAAAATTAGACGTTATGGCTAAAGTTTCAATTATTTTGAAACTTTTCATTGAAATTACATATTTTTGGCAACGATTCTTTAAAATTGTCTATATTTACTATAAAATTGTAAATTTAAAGTTGAAAGATTAAATAAAAAAAACACAAATAATTAACCAACATGAATTTCTATTAGAACATATTTGCAAATTATTTAGAATAGTAATCTTTATTATAATTATATTTAATAGTTTGCATCACCTTTTGAAATCTTTAAAGTGCACTATATTATATTTTCACATTATTTCCAAAAATTTCCCGCATTTCCCGAATCTATTTACAAATTCCCGGGTTTTTTTGACGAAATATTAAATTCCCGATTTCCCGGATCGCTAGACACCCTAGAAAAGTAGAGAAAAACCCATGATTACACACTACTGGAAGAAACACTACTGGAAGTGTTTCTTTTTCTATTATTTTAACTTAAAATCGCTGAATTTTAAACAATTTTTAACACTTTTCTCCAACAAAGGTTTATTTAGAATTGTTTGTTTATATTCTGTGAAAGAGATCGGAAATTGACATGTCATTTTAGATTTTGAGATAGAATAGGTAGAATACGTAAAATACGTAAAAACTGTAAACAACCTAGATGCGTACAGTACGCTTTCATTTAATGAATCGTATTTGTTGTGCTTTGGGCTTATGCGACTTCACCAAGCTGTGTCATTTACCTACATTTACCTAGGTAGTTTACCAGTTTTTTACGTAAATTATCTAATTCAGGTAATTTACCTGTCATTTACTCAAGATTTCTAAAATTCCCATCACTGGTCGCAACAAACTGCTTGACCCCACCCATCCCCTAAAAAGCGTTACGTAATATGTGAATTCTCTTCTATCTCCAGGATTGTGTACGTAATATACTTTACGTAAATTACGTAGGATTTTTGACGTATTTTACATACGTATTTTACGTTCTGAATTTTACACACAACGTATTTTCTGTTGGGAGGGAGTGAATGACGTACACCTAGGTGCATAAATGCCTTACCCCCAACTAGTTGTCCCTGCGCATGAGAATACGTGAGTAAGAGAGAGAGGTTGGGGGTAAGGCATTTATGCACCTAGGTGTACATATATTACAAAAGTGAAAAACTCACGGATTTTACGTCTCTAAAACTCAAAATTGCGCGTAACTTCCAAACTCTGCCAATCTTATTATTAGCCTAAAGCACAATGAATTGTAATCGCTAATCCTTATGGCCTGTTTACACCTTCGAAAAAAAATTTTTTTCGCATTGGAGGGAAGAGGACAGACTGTGTATCTGTCCTCTTTACTCTCACGCAAAAAAAACTTTTTTTCGAAGGTGTAAACAGGCCATTAATCGTAATAATGAGAGGAAGCAGGACAGAGATATATGTCTGTCCTACTTCCTCTCATTCTTACGATTAAGGGTGCCGTCTCATGCTAGGGATTAATGGATTAGGGATTAGAATAGATTAATCAGATAATTGGTCACATTGGAAAGCAATTTCTGATTGGTCTATTCTAATACCTGATCCATTAATCCCTAGCATGAGAGGCACCCTAAAGGCGCAATTACATGTCTGCGTCGAACGCTGCGTTCTTGCGTTCTATGTTGAGAGAGAAAAAACAGAAATATAGTCACATCTTTGTCACTCTCAACATCCAACGCAAGAACGCAGCGTTCGACGCTGACATGTAATTGCGCCCTAAGGATTAGCGATTACGATTCATTGTGCGTTAGGCTATTACGACTTACGACGCAACGATGACGCATTCATGTGATTTAACCTTTAACTTACCTTAGGGCAAACTTACGACTTACCTCCGGTATGCTACGTACACAACCCTGGTGTATAGTTAGTATATAATAATACACGATCATGTACACGATTTAATTCGTAATTTGTATTGATTTGTATTAGTTTATATTTGTATATATTTTTAATAAAACATTAAATAATTGAGTTTATCAACGATATCTTTTAATTATTGTGTTTTAAGTACCAAAATTTGCTAAAAATGGAGGAGAAATTGCGTCAGATGGAGGATGAAATGAATAGGTAACATGTTCTAACCTCAAATTTTTCTAAATGTCCATATTATCAGTTACACAAAACTTGATATTTTACAAGTTAAATTAATACTTTGACTCTCTAAAACAGCCCAAATGTAATTTATAATTCATTACAATTAATTGTTCATTAAACTGTTCCCTATATTAATCTTCTTTTATCAAAATGAAAAATAATTATTGGGAAATTCTTGTAGCATTTTTTAATTTATAAAAATAGACACGACTGATAATTAAAAATAAAAATACGAAACATGAAAATTTACGAATAATAGAAATCAAATTATATTTCAAAAAATGATACATATATATTTAAAATGATTTTCAAATTATCAATTTTTCGCTAAATTAATTACTTTATTTTAATCCTAGAATTGATGTTAAGTATACTTTAATTTATAAAATAATTGTCACATTTTTAATCACACTCTTAAAAACTATCTTGATTATTTTCTAAAACTTCTTTTTTTATATTTATTTTATAAAATTAAGTCAATCATTAATATTTTCCAATTTTATTTCTATCATCCATTTCAATTGATTGTAAATTTTTTTTTTAGATTCGAGGCGGAAATTGGAGGCCAATTGGTTCCTCCGATTGTAAGACCTGTAATTGGAGCAAATACTTATAATCAAGTTGCAAGACAACTTGAACAACACGAGATTCCAAATCCTGTTGTAGCTGCAGCTGCAAGTTTGGCTTTTCCACCTATTATGGGATTTCCACCTCCGCCTCCCCCGCCTCCTCCAATAATGATCCCACCACAAGTCGCTCGACAGGGTACAAAATTTACCAAACATCTATTCTTAGTAATTCAAAAATTAATTAAAAACAAATTTTTACCTTTTTTTCTTCAATTTTTCTATATTTTAAAAATTTTAGGGATCACAGTTGCTCCCCTTTTTTCTCATTATTTAGAAAAAATTACCTAAAATTCTATAATTTCTCTATTCATATTTTTACAATAAATTTTCATTTTTTTTACAATCATTGTAAAAGTCAAAGTCATTAATTAATTTTTAACAATCTACTTTTTAATTTTTATATAACAATCTACTTATTTTTTAGTAAATAATTTATGTACTTCTTTAATCGTACAAAGTAAAATTTTTTTTTTATTAATCTACGTGAAATAATTCTAAGAACAAACTTATAAGAAATTCTTACAAAATTTTCCAACAAATTTCTACCAAAATTCCAGAACAACATGAAAAAAAGAAAATTTACATTCACAGGGTGTCTACTCACCGGGAATTCCGGGAAAACCGGAAATTTGCCGGGATTTTAGTTCGACCGGGAAATTGCCGGGGAAAAAAATTATATCCGGGAATTTCTAAAAATTTCAGCTAATTCGTTTTCATATAATTCTTCGAATTCGCTTGAAACTTATTACTCGTTTTCGAAGTCTCTGATTGTGAAAACGATATCAGATTTACCAATTTTTCAAAATTCAAAATGGCGGATCCAATATGGCAGACATATTTTGCAAAATTGCTCAAATTCACTTCAAACTTGTTACTCGGTGGTAATCCATGTTCCTGGTTACTAATCTAAAGTTAGATTTTCAAAATAGTAAAAGTGTAACACTTTTTAAGCGAATTTGAGCATTTTCAGGACTGCCAGTGACTTACTTTTCTCATTTTTATTCAATTTTTTTAAAATCACTCATTATTACTCATTTTAAAAAAAATCACTTTTCTCACTTTCTTAGTAAAATAATAATTATCTCAGGGATCACAGGTTGTCCCCTATTCACCTTTTTTCCCCTATTTTAAAATTTTGCACCTATTTCCCCTATTTTAAAGAATTGTCCCATATTTCCCCTTTTTCTAATTTTCAGTATTAAAGTTTATAGTTCTAGCCAAAAATTTTAGCAGTTCAATATAAAGAAAAAAATTTTATAAAAACCCAGCCCAATTAATTTACATTAATCTGCATCAGTCAATAGAAAATCCCCATTAAAAATACATGGGGAAAAATAAACTTTTAAAAATAAATTCCCAACTTTTTTAATTCATAAGCTAAAAATATTTTAGGTCATAAATTTCTTCATTTTTAGCCATATTTTAAGATATAATGTTTAAAGAAATTAAATTTTCAAAATGTCGGGTGTTATAAAAAATATGTAGAAATAATACATTGCAATATGTGCAATCTTTTATCACATAAATATTCAAGGAAATTCAACAAGTCTTATTTGGAGATTTTTGAGGTCGCAAATAAAGATTCCGAAGTCAAAAATTAATTTTTAAAAATTTTGGACATACATTCTCGTGTAAAAAGTTCAGTTTTCAAAAAAATTACACTACATCATCAATTTTTTTAATACAGTCTACAAATATTTAATTTTTACATCTCTTTTCAATTATCTTTTTCATTTTTATTCATTTTTAAAGTCCTTTTGTCAATTTTCAAATAATTCTAAGATTTTTAACTTCATTTTTTCGTATATCAATTATTTTCTTCTGTCTTTAACTTATTGTCAGGAATATTTAAATTTATTACACAAGTTTTCATTTATTTTTGTCATTTTTATATTATTTTCTTAAAATTTCAATTATATTCTAAAATCTATAAATTATTGCCAAGAATATTCAAATTTTCTACACAATCTTCAATTTACTTTCGTCATTTTTTAATTATTTGCTTAAAAATTTCAATTACTTTTGTCATATTTCTTAGTATTTTCGTCATTTTCAAATTATTTTCTTCATATTTCTATTATTTTTGGCATATTAGAATTATTTTGTACAAATTTCAATTATTATATTCAATTTTTTTTGTCATGAATTTTTAAATTTTACACCAATTTTAATTTATTTTCTTCAAATTTTCAAAAATTGTCTTCATTCTTTTTATTATTGTAATGAATTTATTAATTTTTTACAACTTTTTCAATTATTTTCTACACGTTTCAATTATTTTCTAGAAACTTTAATTACTTTCTTCATATTTACATTTTTTGACTTTTTTTAATTAGTCTATTAAATTACAATTATTTTTTTTTAAACTTCAATTACTTTCTTCTAATTTAAATTATTTTCTTTAAACTTTAAATTATTGCCATAAATTTTTTAATTTATTACACAAATTTTCATTTATTTTTGTAACATTTCAAGTATTTTCTTAAAATTTCAATTATGTTTTTAATCCTTATTTTATTGTCAGAAGTATTTAAATTTTCTACACAAATTTCAATTTAGTTTTGTTATTTTTTAAATTATTTTCTTCAAATTTCAATTACTTTTGTCATTATTCAATTATTTCTGTCATTTTCCAATTATTTTCTTCATATTTTTATTATTTTTGGCATTTTAAAATTATTTTTATCAAATTTCAATTATTTTATTCAATTTTGTTTATTGTCAAGAAATTAAAAAAATTTTACACCAGTTTTCAATAAATTTCTTCAAATTTCAATCATTTTCTTAATCCTTTTTATTATTCTCATAAATTTATTAATTTTTTACAACTTTTTAAATTTTTTTTTCAATTATTTCTACAAATTTCAATTACTTTCCTTATATTTAAATTTTATGACGTTTTGCAATTATTGTCTTCAAATTTCAATTTTTTCCTTTAGACTTCAATTAATTTCTAAAACTTTCAATTATTTTCCTCAAACTTCCAATATTTTTTTCAAAGGTTCAATTATTGTCTATAAATTTTTAATTTTTAAACCAGCTTTCAATTATTTTCCTCAAACTTCCAATATTTTTTTCAAAGGTTCAATTATTGTCTATAAATTTTTAATTTTTAAACCAGCTTTCAATTATTTATCTCATTATTCAACTAGTTTCTTAATTTTTCAATTTTTTCGTCAATTTTTCAAGTATTGTCTTCAAATTTATAATTTTTTACACTTTTTCCAATTATTTTCTACCAATTTCAATTCCTTTTCTCATATTTAATTTTTTTGGCATTTTTGAATTATTCTCTTCAAATTTCAATTATTTTCTTGAAACGTCAATTAATATCTTCAACTTTGAATTATTTTCCTCAATCTTCTAATACTTTTTTCAATTTTTCAATGATTATTATCTATAAATTATCAATTACTTACATCAGTTATCAAGTATTTTTGTCATTTCTCAATTATTTTTTTCAAACAACTATTATTTTTGTTATTATTCAAATATTTTTGACATTTTGGAATTATTTTCTTTAAATGTCAATTTTCTTCAATCTTTTTATTATTGTTGTCTATAAATTTTTAATTGTTACACTTGCTTTTAATTATTTATGACATTATTCAATTATTCTATTAATTATTCATTATTCTTCACGTTTCAATTATGTCCTTAATTTTTCAATTAAAGTAATACATTTTTTATTTTTTACTTCGTTTTTTGAGTTATATTTCTCATTAATTTTTTTTTCCAAATTTCAGTTTTTTATGGTAATTTTTCAACTGTTTTCTACATATTTTCTACATATGTAAATTTTTTTTATTTTCTTTTAAATGTGAATCATTATTTTTCGTCAAATTTTACTTATTTTTATCATGCTTCAATTATTTTCTTGTAATTACAAGTATTCTTTACATTTTTCAATTATTTTCTTTAAATTTCAATTATTTTGTTTTAAATTAAAATTTTTTGTCTTCATTTCTTGATTTTTAATTCATTTTCCAATTAGTTTTCTCATTTAACAAATTTTTTTTTCAAATTGGATATTTGGGAGCCCTGATTAATTATTTGCCTGCTGGCGGGCCTCAAATTAATATCAGTAATATTTTGTTTATTATTGCAAATTATTGTTTATTCACTTTTCTCACTTGAAAACTCCCTATTTATTCACCTTTTTAAAATAAAAAGTCAATTTTTTGTACTATTTTCAATCTACAAGTCCGCTGGCAGCCCTGTATAATGTTTCCTTATTTATAATTTATGAATAAAAAAAGTCCTATAAAATCTTCAAGTACATAAGTTGAAGCAAATTTTTTGTCCCCTTTTTGTCCCCTATTTTTGAAAAAATTCGCACCTATTCACCTTTTTCAGTAGCAATAGGTACTGTGATCCCTGTTATCTATTATTATTATTATATACAATTATGTTCTTCAAATTTCAATAAATTTTGACATTGTTTAATTAGTTTCCTCTAATTTTAATTACTTTTTCAATTTTTTAATTAATGCCTACAAATTTTGAATTTTTAAACCAGTATTGTCAATTACTTTCGTCGTCTTTCAATTTTTCCATCAAATTTAAATTATTCTTATCATTTTTCAATTATTTTCTGCATATTTCTATTAGTTTTAACATTTAAAAATTATTTTTGTCAAATTTCAATAATTATTTTTAATCTTTTTTTTTATGGTCATCAATATCTCAATTTATTACACAGTTTTCAATTTTTTTCTTCAAATTTTAGCAATTTTCATCAATAATTTTATTATTATGTATCAATAATTTTTAAAACTTTACACCAATTGACAATTTTTTTTTTTCAAATTTCAACTTTTTTTTCAATTTTACATTCTTTTTATTATTTACACCAGTTATCAATCATTCATGTCATTATTCAATTATTTATCTCAAATTTTGATAATTTTTGTTATTTTTCATGTATTATCTTCAAATTAAAATTTTTTGTAATTTCCCAATTTATTTTCTTCAAATTTCAATTATTTTTGTCATTTCTCGACTATTTTTTCCTATTTTCAATTATTTTTGTCATTTTTTAATTGTTTTTTAAAAATTTCCAATTAATTTAGTAATTTCTCAATTATTGTCAATATTTTCGACGCTGTTTTATTACTTTCTCCAAATTTTGTATTTATTTTCTTATATCTTTAAATTATTGTCATGAATTTTTTAATTTCTTACTTCAATTTTCATTTATTTTTGTCAATTCTCAATTTCTTTTCAAATTTTAATTATTTTTATTACTTTTTAAGTCTTTTTTTCAAATTTTTTATTTTTTACTTAATTTTTAAGTAGTTTTGTCACTTTTCAATTATTTGTCTCAAATTTTTATTATGTTTGTTATTTTCACATATTACCTTCAAATTTAAATTTTTTGTGATGTCTCAATTATTTTCTTCAAATTTCTGTTCTTTTTGTTATTTCTCGATTAATTTTTCCTATTATAATTATTTTTCTCATTTTTTAATTGCTTTTAAAATTTTCAAATAATTTAGTCATTTCTCAAGTATTATCAATATTTTTGACATTTTTTATTACCTACTTTCTCTAAATTTAACATATTTTCTTATATCTTTAAATTATTGTCATGGATTCTTTAATTTCTTACTTTAATTTATATTAAATTTTTCATTTTTCAATTATTTTTGTCATTTGTTAATTGCTTTTTATTTTTAATTTTAATTATTTTTATCATTTTTCAAGTATTTTCTTTAAAGTTCAAATTTTTTGGGATTTTGCAATTATTTTGTCATTATTTAATTATTTTCTTTAAACGTCAATTTTTATCTCCAATTTTTCAATTATTGATTTCTAATTTTTATTTTATTTCTCTATTTTTCAATTATTTATGTCATTTTTTACTTCTTTTTTTCAAACCATAAATTTTTTACATAATTTTAAATTAGTTTTATCATCTTTCATTTTTTTTTCAAGGTTCAATTATTTTTGTCATTTCTCTACCATTTGTTCCATTTTTTGATTATTTTTGTAATTTTCAATTATTTTTGTCATTTCTCAATTAATTTTTTTTTTAATTTTAATTATTTTTATCATTTTTCAAGTATTTTTTTTTCAAATTTCTATCAATTTTATGATTTATCAATTATTTAATTATTTTCTTTCATTGTCAATTTTTTTCTCCAATTTTTTAATTATGTATTGATATCAAATTTTTATTTTGTTTTTCCATTTTTCAATTATTTTTGTCATTTTCCAAGTCTTTTCTTCAAATTTTTCATTATTTACTTAATTTTTAATTAGTTTTGTCATCTTTCATTTTGTTTCTTCAAATTTCAATTATTTTTGTCATTTTACAATTATTTTCTTCAAATTTCTATTATTTTTGCCATTTTGGAATTATTTTCTTCAAAGATCAATTTTACCTTAATGATTTTAGATCCGGGAAAACCGGGAATTTGAAAATCATGTTTCGGTAGACACCCTGCATTCATTAAAATTTTAATTTAAAAATATCAGTTAAAATAATTTTAATTTTACTAAAAATAAATTTCCTTATTTTAAAGTCTAAAATCCCTTTTTTTTTACCTAAAATTGAAGACCACTGTGATGCCTGGAATTTTTTAACCAATTTTTCCTTCTTTCGTTGAACACTAATTTCGTTTATTTTTCAGGATCAGTTCCAATCACAAGTTATTCGTCACCGGCGCAAATTTCAACTCCTTATATGTCAAATATGGTGGATTCTTGTTTAACGGCAACTCCAAAATCTTATGAGCCCCCAGCACCCCCGATGATTCATCCGGAAATAATCGAGCACATAATTAATACAAAAGTTCCGGAAGATGAAGGCAAACGGAAACCAAAGGCAAAAGGTGTCAGTACCGCGGCCGAATTGGCAATTAGCCAAGGAAAGGCCAGTTCAATTATGGCAAATGCCAATGCCGAGGAGAGCCATCCTAAAGGCAAAGGAAAGAAAAACAAGAAAATTATACGAATGGCCGGAGGACAAACTTGGGAAGATCCTTCTTTACTCGACTGGGATGACGGTTCGTTGAAAAAAAAATTAATTTTGTAACAGGATTTTATGAGTTTGTGATCCGGGGAATTTTTAAAAACTTGAGAGAATTTGTAGATGAATACTAAAATTTTTAATCTTGGCAATCTTCAATCTCTTCAATAATTGTAAAAATTTTTACCACCAATCTGATAATAACAGTCTGTTAAGAAAAACTTCTAAATGTAAAAATTGAATTTAAAAATGGTCAAAATTCGATCTAAAAATCATAGTTAGAAAGAAAGTAAAAAGTAATAGTAAATTTTCAATAATTCGAAGTCATTCTAATTTGAATAAATGTACCAAGCGTCAATTAAATCAAGCATTTATATATTCAACTTTTTAAATTTCAATTAATTTCAAATTTTTATGATCGAAAAATAATTTCTTTTGCATTTCATTTTCTTTTGCTTCAAATATTTCCAACTTTTTCTAATTTTCTAACCTTATCTTATATTTTTTCGTTCTTTAAATTTTTTTTCGAGTTCTAGACTTTACTTCTATTTACGCAAATTATTCCAGTTTATTTTATTCAATTTTGCTTTCAAGATATTTAGGAAAATTAATTTATTTGTTATTTTGGCGGGAAAATACAATTTTTTCTTAAATTTTATAAATTTTTTTTAGATTCACTCGTTTTTTGGCAATTTATTTTATTTTCTTTATATTTTGTTTCATTCTTTACAAATTTATTTACTTTTTCATAAAATTTCTAGATTTTGTGATTAAAAAAAAAGAGAAGATTTTATTGTTAGAATTGTTTTAAAAATAAGATATTTAATGTTTTTAAGGCTGGAAAAATCGGAGTAAAAATGTTTTTTTTTTTTAAATCAAGAATTAATTTTTATAAATACATGAAATCAGTATTATAAATTTTTCAAATGTTTATTTGTAAGTAGTTTATTTTTTAAGCTGAGAACATTTAATAAGAAATAATAAAGAATAAAACATTTAATCAAAATCAAAGAAATTCTGTCGAATAAATGAGAAAATTTCAAAAAAATATCTTTAAATTAGTTTGATCTCAAAATTAAAGAAATTAGGTAAAAGCGACGAAAAAAAACACATAAAAAGATAAGAAAACAGCCTGTTAAAAAAGTGAGAAAATTCTTTTAAATGCAAAAAGTCATGAACATTATTAAAAAAATGATAGAATTTTAATATATTATTTTTAAAAATATGAACATAATTAGGAAAATCAACGAAACAAAAAGTTTAGTGAATGTTATAATGACCAAATTGTGTAAAATAAATTAAATAATTTGCATAAAACGAGGAAAATTAAAGATTTTCCGAAAATGAAAAGACCAATAACAAAAAAATATTAAAATTAAACTTGAAAGAAGAAAAAATCTTTAAATTTTGTAAAATTAGGAAATTATAAGATAAAAATTTAACTGTTTAAAAGAAGGAAAATGTTTCTAAGAAATAGAAAAATGATGACAAAAATTGAAGAATTAATTAAAATGCAAAGCAGGACTAAGAAAAATGTGAAATATGAAAATTAAATAAATAGGAAGAAAATGGAGAAATGTTTCTTTTCTTAATCTAACAAACTTTAAAAAAATTTAAAAAGTTCAAATAAAAAAATTTGGTAAGAATCTACTAAAAAATTAGAATTAATAAAAATAAAATAAAATAATGTATATAAAGATAAATAAAAAGTGCACAAGGAAAATTTAAAAATCCTTTGAAAATAAAAAAGTTTCGAAAAATAGAGAAAATCTAAAAACTTTATGAAAGAATAAGTTTGCAAAAAATAGGCAAAATGTGTAAACAAATTAAATAAATTTACAAAAAATTAGCATATTTATTTTTATAAATATATAAATAATTGAAAAACTAACAAAATAAAAAGTTTAGTGAATGTTGTAATAACAAAATTGTGTCATTCGAATTTTAATCAATTCAAAATGCCAATTAAATCAAACTTTAATTTTTTCAAATATTTAAATTTCAATTAATATCAACTTTAATAGGTTTTTTTTTGCATTTCATTTTGTTTGCTTCAAATATTTCCAACTTTTTCTAATTTTCTAACTTCATCTAATATTTTTTCCTTCTTTTAAATTTTTTTTTAGTTATAGATTTTCTTGAATTTTCTTCTATTTACGCAAATTATTCGATTTTATTTTATACAATTTTGTTTTCAAAACATTTAGGTAAATTAATTTATTTTTATACATTTAGAAAAATTACAATTTTTCTAGATTTTTATGAATTTTTTATTAGGTTCACTCGTTTCTTGTAATTTTTTTTTATATTTTGTTTAATTCTTCACAATTTTATTTACTTTTACATAAAACTGTTTTTTTTTTTTACTTTATTTCCCACAGTTTATATATTTTTTATAATTTTTTAAAAACTTTTAATCAGTCTCTTTAATTTTTCAATTAATTCCTTTAATTTTCAATTAATTTACTTATTTTTAAATTATTTTAATCATTTTTCAAATAAGTTGTTCAATTATTTAATTATTATTTAAAACTTTCAATTACTTTCTTCAAGGCTTAATTGAATTTTTCAATTATATTGCAATTTTGCAATTATAGTTTTTAACAATTTTTTTTTCATTTATCAATTATTGCCTTTAATTTTATATTTTCTCGACATTTAATAATTAATGCATTTAATTACGACTTTCTTTCTCAATTCTTTAATTAATTTGATCTATAATCAATTATTTTAGTAGTATTCAATTATATTTTTAATATTACATTTTTTTTCATTTATCAACTATTCGCATTAAATTACGATTTTACCTTTGAATTAATACTCAATTATTTTTGTAGTTTTTTTAAAAATTAGTGTAAAAATTAATCAATTAATCTTTCATTTTTTTAATTAATTATATCAATTTTTTATTTAGTTTCTACAATTATTCAATTAATTATTTCAATTTTCAATCGTTTTCGCAATGTTCAATTATTTTTGTTCAATTTTCAATCCTTCAGATTTTTCAATTACATTTTTTCATATTTAATTTTTACATATTTTTGTTCTTTTATAAATTTTTATCTTCAATTTTACTTTTCGTTCGTCATTTTTAATTACGATTATATTCATTAATTTTCTTTTATTTTCTAATTAGTCCCGTAAAATTTGTCAGTTTACTTAATTTTTTTTTACATTTTGTTTATTATTTCGCAAATTTGTTTACTCTTTTCCTAAAATTTCTAGATCTTTTGATTTTTAAAAAACAATTTTTATTGTTAGAAATTTTTTAAAAAATATATCTAACGTTTTATACTATTTCTATTTTTCATTAAGTGCCACTTTCTTAATATTTGATTTTTTAAATTCCAGACGACTTCCGCATCTTTTGCGGGGATTTAGGCAACGACGTAACGGACGAAATGTTAGTTCGAGTTTTTGGCAAATATCCTAGTTTTCAAAAAGCCAAAGTCGTTCGTGACAAAAGGACAAATAAAACGAAAGGATTTGGTTTCGTCTCCTTCAAGGATCCACAGGATTTTATCAAGGCAATGAAGGAAATGAATGGTGAGTTTTTTTTCTTACTTTTCCTTTTTTGTAAAAATAATTTACCCAAAATTCTTAGAAAATAAAACTTTATTGTGCACGTTAAACAAATAATTTCATAACTAGTCGTCGCTAAATAATTAGAAAAAATAGTGGAAATTATTTTCAAAAATAGAAAAAAAAACCTCGATAAAAAAGTAGACTGATAAAATAAATACAATTTACTATTTTCTAAAAAATGATTCTCAATTCTTTACTCACAAGTTAAATTTTCAAAAATTAATTTTTGAAATTTCCAAACAGATGTGAATATTGAAATTCAGCAAGTCTTCTTTTAATAATACTTTTTTCAAAAAAAAAAAACAAATATTATATTAATGAGATCCTCGTCGGTGCAAAAAAAGTCTTTTTGCATCTCTCGTTCACTTTTTTGTTTCTATCTATCAACAATTTATTTCTCTCGTCACTTTTTCGGAAGGGTAGATTTTTAATTTCCACGTGGTCCCCAGCCGTAGGAAATAAAAAGCTGCGGAATAATCGAATACTGTCGTCGTGTTTGATTCGTGGCTTTATTTCGAGTCGAAACTCGATAATTTTGCTGGATACTTTTACTCGGCACTGGAATCATTTCCGGGCTTCGTGGCTGAGTTCCCGATTTTTGAGAATCGACAACACTCGACGTTGATCCGTGATTATTTCTCGAATTATGCGCATTCATGTAGAGAACGGAAAATGGCAAACCACCGGCTCCCCAACCTCTCGACATGAAAACGTCCTTCTTAGAAATCCGGTTGAAAAACGGAGAAACTGGAATTGGTACTTTTTCCGAGACTCCAGATTTTTCCAAAGATTCCTGCCAATTTGGCGCGAAATTTGCTCCCCGAATTGTCTGGATTCTAGAAAAAAATAAATCTGTAATTTATAGATATTTTGATTAACAAAAAGTTAGGAAAATGACATTTTTCAAAAGTGGATAAAATTTTCATTTTGTAGTTTTTCACCATAAATCTGCTATATGCTGGTTTAGTATACTTCAAATTAATCATACAAACAAGAAAATTGAAGTTTTAATCATTATTTTGCAAATTAATTAAATGACGGATAACTGGAGCACTTTTTTTTACTATGTGCCAGTTATTAGATTCTAATAAACTAATAGATTAGTTCTTTTTATTGTGATTATAAATTAAAATAGTGTTTTATTTATAAATATTTCTATTATAAATTGTATGATTTTTGAAAAAAAATTAGAAAATTTACCTCGGTTCCTGCATCTCTGGCTCTTCCTCGAAAATATAAGACGAATCCGAGAGAGAATTCCAACAAGGCTCGTTTGTCGGACAAAGAAGAGAAATTATCGGATTAATGTCCCCGTCATTAAAACTTTTCAGACTCAAATTCGGCGCAGCTTCCGTTAATAGAAACACACTCAGTCCCAAAATAAAAATCGCTTTTTTCAAGATTTCACCAGTTTCTCGTGACATTTTTCTAGAATCAAAAATTACAGAGTGAAATTTTCTTCAATTTCAATCTTTCAGCTCGTCAATTGTTAATAATCGCATATTTTTAAAATCGAGTGAATTTTTTTTTTAATTCAATTTTTAATGGGAGATTCAACATAGCTAAATTCTAAAAATTAAAACTAAACAAAAAAAAAATTTAAAGAGTCAAAAAAGAGATTTTTAAAAATTATTTTAGTATTATAAATTTAGACCTAATAATTATACAAATTATTTATAACAAGAAAAAATTAGAAAAAAGAGAAACAAGAAGAAAAATAAAATAGAATAATTGAATTATATAAAAATCAGTATAATTATTAACAATAATTTACCTCTTTTTGGCTTTAATTAAAATTTAAATTAAAAATAAAAATATTAAATTTAAATAATTATTTTAGTATGACATATTAATGTTATTAGTTTAACTAATTTTTATTTTAAAACACAAAATTATTTTTCCTTTTAATATCTTCAATATTATGTTTTTATTTTAAATTATTTGAAATTAAAGAAATAAAAATGATTTTATTCATTTTAAATTAAATTAGAAGTTTAATTTATAAATTTATTTCATACTTAATTTTGAATAGATTAAAATTTTATCTTAAATTTAAGTCGAAATTTTTATAGCACAATATAAAATGACTATATTAATAAGATTTTTAATAGCAATAATTTATATAGAAATAAAAATTAATTTATGATTCTATTTCAAAAGGATAATTATTTTAATAACACTGTGTTACAAAAAATAAAAAAATAAATTACTTTTAATCGGACCTAGCCTAAAAAACTTGTATATATTACATTTTCTCCCCACCCCAAAAATTTAATTTTGAGTTAAAAAACCGTTTTTCTGAAATTTTTGTATATAATATATTGTTACTTTGTCATTTTTGGTCCGATTTAAAATTTTCTTTTATATTTTAAAGCTGAAAAAAGAGGTTTTGTGTTATAAATAAAATTTACTGTAAACAAAGAGTAAAAAAGTTCGAAAATTGGTAATTTTTTTTAATTTTTTCAACTTTGGCAATGATTTTTGCCGCATTAAAAGTTGAAAATATTAAAAGTTAAGAACAGCACCAAAATTTTTGAAAATTAATTTTCTCGAAAAATACTGTAATTATAATGACAAAAAATACAATAATTCAGCTAATTTATCACCAATACCAACTTTAAATACTTCAGCACAGAAAAAACATTCTAAATAAAATTGGGTCGTAAATCATTGCCAAATTTGAAAAAATTAAAAAAAAAAAATTGTCAGTTTTCGAAATTTTTTACTCTTTTTCTACAATAAATTTTATTTAAATTATAAAACCTCTATTATATATAGAAAGCCTTGTTTTATAGCTTTAAAATATGTAAATAAAAAAAATTTGAAATCGTACAAAAAAAACCGGTTTTTTAGCTTTAAAATGAAATTTTATGTTGGGGGTGGGGGGGAGGGGGTTAATACATATATTTTTTTAGTTTTTCATGATAAATTAATAATATTAATTTGGAAAAGATTTTTAACTGTAATTTTAAATTTATTAATATTTGTTCTACACGTTAAATTCTACAATTTAAGATTCAACAATTTTAAGGAGGTTTTCTTCATTGACATAACCTCAAACTAATGATTTTTCACGCAAAATAAAAATATTATTAAGACTGATTTTATACATTTTTGAAAGATCCCGTTGAAATAAATATTTATTTTTATATTTATTTTTATATATTATACATATATTTATTATTAATAATATAATATATAATAATAATTATAATATATTAATTAATATAATATTATTATTAAATATTAATATAAATTAATTAATTAATATTATTTAATATTTATTTTTACATTTATATTTCTATATTATATATTATAAATAAATATATTGAAAAAGAAATTTATTTTTATTTATATAATTAAAGAAATATTTATTTTATGTACCTTTTGTATTAGGGTTAATTAAAATTATTTATTTATAAAATAAAATTTTCGAAATAAATATAAATATAATATTTTTTATTTATATAATTATATAAATATTTTTTTTTTAAACATTCTCTACAATTTTATTTGTTAGATATCGTTAAATAATATTTTGTTTAAAAAATATACAAAAAAATAACCAATTTTATTTATTTAATAATTTTTATATAATATATTATTTGACAAAATCAAACAACAATAATTGTAGAAAATGTTTCCACGAGAAAAAATGTTTTAAGTCTCTCAAATTTCTAAGAGATTTCACTTTTTCGAAACTGTTTAATTTTGATCTTAAATAATTACTTCTTATTTCTACCAAATTTAAAGATCTTCTCTTCTTTTAATTTTGATATATTTTTTTTTTTTATTCGTCTCTTTATTTTAGGATTTTCTTTATTATTCTTCTTTTTATGCAAATTATTTAATATTATTTTACACAATTCTGTTATTTTAACATTCACTAAACTTTTTATTTAGTTGATTTTCTTAATTATTTCCATATTTTTAAAAATAATTTATTAATTCTAATTTTTTAGTACATTCTTACCAAATTTTTTTATTTTTTGCACTTTTTAGAATTTTGTACAGTTTGTTAAATTTAGAAAAAAAATGTTTCTCCATTTTCTTCATATTTATTTAATTTTCTTGTTGTTTCACAATTTTTTTAGTTCTTTCTTGCATTTTAATTAATTCTTTAATTTTTGTCATCATTTTTCTATTTCTTAGAAACATTTTTCTTCTTTTAAAAATTAAAAAATTTTTACTTTTCATGATTTTTTTTATTCGTGTCTTTATTTTAGGATTTTTTTTATTATTTCTTAGAAACATTTTCCTTCTTTTAAAAATTAAAAATTTTTTACTTTTCATGATATTTTTTTATTCGTCTCTTTATTTTAGGATTTTCTTTATTATTCTTCTTTTTATGCAAATTATTTAATATTATTTTACACAATTTTGTTATTTACTGAACTTTTTATTTCGTTGATTTTCTTAATTATTTCCACATTTTAAAAAATAAATATGCTCATTTTTTTGTGAATTTATTCAATTTGTTTTCACATTTTGGCAATTTTTTGCAAACTTATTCTTTCAAAAAGTTTTTTGATTTTCTTTATTTCTCTAAACTTTTTTATTTTTAAAGAGTTTTTAAATTTCTTTTGTGAAGTTTTTATTTATCTTTATATTTTTATTTTCTTTTTATTAATTCTAATTTTTTAGTATATTCTTACCAAATTTTTTATTTTTTGTACTTTTTACATTTTTTTTACAATTTGTTAGATTAAGAAGAAAAAAAGATCTCTTTATTTTCTTCTTAATGTGTAATTAATTCTTTAATTATTTTTGTCATCATTTTTCTATATCTTAGAAATATTTTTCCTTCTTATCAATTGTTTAGTTTTTATCTTGTTATTACGAATTTTTGAAAACATTTATTCGATGCTTTTATTTACAATTTTTCAAATTTCTCAATTTTCTTCTTTCTTGTAGACTTTATTCTTTTATTTTATATTATGTAAATTTAATCTGGTTCTAAATATTCTCATTTAAACATCTTTCTTTTAATTCATAAATATTTTGTTTTTTTTAAATTTTGTTTAAATTTTACAAAATTTTATCCATTTTTTTGTTTTTTAATTTTTAAAATAATTCTCTAATTTTTCTAATTTTAAAAAAATTTTCACTTTAGTAATATATTTTAACTTTTTTTTAATTATCTTCTTATTTATTTTTTTAATTTAAATAAAAATGTCCGTAAATAGTTACATTTTTTGCAAAGAATTTCTACTTTTATGTCTATTTTTATGTTACTGTTTTTTTTTAAATACATCTTTATTTCTTTAATCACGTCCATAATTTTTTTTTTATTTAAAGAATTTTCTCAGTTTTTTAATAGACTGTTTTCTTATCTTTTTACATTTTAATGTTTTTTTTTCTTTCTTTTTCATATAATTAATTACTTTTTTGTTGCTTTCACCTAAATTTTTTAATTTTGCAATAGTATGAATTTGAAGATATTTTTTTGAAATTTTCTCAACAATTCGACAGAATTTCTTCGATTTTAATTAAATCTTTTATTCTTCATTATTTCTTATTAAATGTTCTCAGCTTAAAAAATAAACTACTTACAAATAAACATTTGAAAATTTACTATACCTCTTATTTTATATGATTACAAAAAAATCAATTTTTTATTTAAATAAAAAAAATCGGATTTTTCAAAAAATAAATCATGATTTTTATCAGCGCTGGTCAAAAGTCATAATTTTAAATTCACTTTATTTAATGTTAGCATTTTTTTTGTTTATTTACATTGCAAGTTGGTTATTTAAGAAATAAAAAGGGGTAAATTTTTGTTATACGAAGAAAGAACACATTTTGAGAATTTCTAAATTGAATTTTGACTACTATATTTAGTGAATTGGGCGGATAAATGGGGAATTTGAGGAATTCAGTTTTGAGAGAGAACTAAGTGACAATTCGTACTGTTTAAAGCATTATCTTTTGATTTATGAATTGAGTTGATAGGCTGTTTACATTTGCCAGAGATTTCTGCAATGCTTGAGATTATTTTTAGAAAATTCCTGATATTTTTAGAAAATTGTGAGTAAAGTGGGTGGAGTTAAATTGTGACAAAATGATCATCGTTTCCTCGCTATAAAATAACCATTCTTGACAATCAATTCTGATCTTCAAATCTTGTGACTCAGACTTTACACACACATACACACACACAAATGCAATATTCAAACTTTTCAAAAATCAGAGCTTATTTTAAATATTCCGATTATTGAAAAAAAAGAAATTTTTTTCCATTTATTAAATAAATAAAAAAACTTGAAACACCAGCAGTTTATTTTATATTTGAAATTTTCTTTTATTTGGAAATTTTCTTTTATTTGTAAATTTTAATATTTGACATTTTTCAAATTTCTTTATAAACTAGCGATTTTAATAGATTCGAATTTTTCGACACTTTTTAATCAAATTTCATTTAAAAAATTCCAAATTCGCCAAAAATTCAATTATTTAGATTTTTTTTTTTTCAAGATTTCGAGAAATATATTATCACGATCTTTTCTTTGTAGCTTTTTGACAAATAAGGAAATTTTTTATTTTCAACAAATTAAGAATCAAAATTCAAAAGTCGGGAATTTGAAAAAAAAATTTAAGATTACTTTTTTTCTGTAATTTAGAAAATTCTAGATCGGAAACACACTTTTTATTTTCTGAAAAATTTGAAAATGGTAAATTTGGATTTTCCGCGAGTTTTGTTTTTTGAATTATTAAAATACGGAAAATAAAAAAATGTTTTAATTTTTTACCAATATTTAAATTCATCAAGAATTCAATTTTTTAGAAATTAAAAATTTTGATTTTCACAATTTTTCATTCGTCAGTTTTATAATATATTTATTTTTTTCTAAAACAAGAATTTGAAAATTCAATTTTTTTTTAGTAATTCTGAAAATTCTGAATTGGAAACAAATTTGAATTTTTTAAATATTTTTTGAGAGATTTAAAAATCGGGAATTTGATTTTTTGTGCAAATTTTGCTTTTCAAATGTTAAAATATCGAGAATAGAAAATAAGAAAAAATTTAAATACCAGAACGCTGAGTGGCAAAATCAAAATTAAAAATTTGAAATCTTTTTTTGCAAAATTATCAAAATATTTAATTAATTCAGTAACTTAATTTGTAAAAAGTTAAAACTTTCTTTTTTTAGATTTGATTTAAATTAATTAAAAATAAATCAAATCAAATCAAAATGAAAAATTTAAAATCTTTTTTTATAGCATTGTACAAGTACTTAATTAATTCAGAAACTTTAATTGGTAAAAAGTTAAAAGTTTTATCAGTTTTTAGATAAGTTTGCAATATATTTGATCAATTTTATTCAAATTCGTTAAAAGCAAAATTCCCAAAAAAGTTTTATTAAAAAATGATTAATTTATTGTTATGGTTTGGAAATTCGGTAAAAAATTGATTTACAAATATTGATTTATTGTATTTTAAAATATTGAAATCTGTCAAGAAATAAAAATTTTCTACTTTAACATTTATTTGAAGTTTTCGAAATTTCAAATCCCTGATTTTTGAAAATTCCAAAACGAAAATTTTAAAAACCAAGATTATCGAGTTTGAAATTATTATTTTTAAAAAGGATTTAATCTTTTGGAATTTTTAAGAATTCTGGTGAATTCTAGAATAAAATTTTAAACGTTTAAAATAAATTTTATTATTTTTAACTAGTTCGGAAAACGGGGATTCCCAATTTTTGAAAAATAATTTCTTTTAAAACTAATTTCAAAATAGTGAGGTTATTTTATAATTTTTCACATTAAGATTTTTTTGATAAGTTAATTTTCAAATTGTCTCAAATTTCGAAATGTCCCAATTTTCAAATTATCTAGATTTTCAAAATTAATTTTTTTTTTAAATTAATATAAAATATCATTAACAAAATGCAATTTTAATTTTATTTAATAATTTTTATTTTTATATTAAATTGTTTAGAATTGCTGTAAAAAACAAAATTGGAAAAATTGGAAAATTTATTGAAAATAATAAATTGAATCTGGTAAATTTTTAAATTTAGTAAATAAATTTAAATTTATTTAACTTTAAAAATAAAAATTGGCCATTTTTGGAAAGTGTTAAATTTCTTCAATTTGTTAATAAATTTCTCTCATTATCTAAATTTAGTTTTGATTAAATTGAGGATTAAGAAGTAGTTAAAAATAGATGTTTTTATTTCCGAATTTTTGTCTATTTATTCATTTTCAATTCTATTTTTAAATTCTATTTCTAATTTTTTCCCTAAACTCTTTACTTTTCTTTTATAGGTCAACTCCTTTGATAATTCGGTTAGAATGTTTTTTATTTCCATTTGTAATTATTTGTAATTAATTTTGAATTTTTTCAAAAATGTAATTTTTACAATATTTTGGACAAAAACGAATTTTAATTAAAAGCTGTCTATTTATTTATTTAATTATTTAATTTGTGTTCAATCGATTTTTTTTATTTATTTTTTAAATTTGAAGAAAAATGATTTTTTGTCGACAAGTTGGAAAAAATAATATTTCAGTTAAGTTGTTTTTTTTTATCGTTGAGAAAATTTACATAAATTGTGCCGTGTCAAGAAAATGAAAAATGTCAAAGATAACTGTTTACGTGTAAAAACTGATTTTATAAATTTTGTGAATAAGCGAGAAAAATGGACAAATGCAATTTTAAATTACGTGTGATTTTTTAATTAATTAAGTAAATTAAGTAAATTTGCATTTATATTCTGTTGAATTAGTTTTATATTAAACATTTTTTTTATAATTATTTAACTAATGATTTTTTATAAGAATTTTAGTAACAATTTTTTATAGTAATATAGAAGACTTTTAATAATTAAAAAATATTTAAATTTATTCAGTAAAATTGGTTTACAAATTTTCAATAAGAATTTTCTTTTGCCCAATATCTAAAAAAAGATTTTATTTTGTTTAGTCATTCAAAATTTGGGTCTAATAATTTAAAAAACTTTATTAATATTTTTAAAAAAGTTTCTCACTTAAAAAAATGTTGTTGGATAATTTTAAAAAAGTCGGTAATAATTTCAAAGCATTTTGTTAATAATTAAAAAATCAGTTAAATTTGAAGTATTTTAAAAAGTGGAAATTTTTGTTTAATAATTTCAAAAAATTTGTATTAATAATTTTAAATGTATTGTTTAATAATAACCGTGTTTTGAAAAACTAAAAAAAATTTGTTTAATGATTTAAAAACTGTGTTTATTAATTTTAGAAATTTTGTTTAATAATTTAAAAATTGTGTTTAATAATTTTAGAAATTTTGTTTAATAATTTAAAAATTGTATTTTATAAGATAGAAATAATGTTTAATAATTGTTATTTTCAATGATAATTAAAAAAAATTCTAATAGAGAGAAAACTGACTTACCGAATTTAGTCTTAAAATTTTGAAATGCGACCGGAAATAAAATGTGGAGTTCTTGCAATTGGTAAATGACTTCTGCTGCTTACGAGGGTGACGACGGAGTGCGTCGCGACGTCCAACTTCTCTGTACTCATTCAACAACCCCTACCAGTTTTATTTCGATGATGTGCACTCCCGCCCCTAAAATCGCGTAAGCCAATCCCAAATTAATAACTTAAAATAATTAGATCTTATTCATTTACATATATCCCCTATTAATTTTACTTAATTTCCTGAATTTATTTCAATTAAAAAAAAAAAAAACTCTGGACAAATATCCAAAAATATCTCAATTAAAAATTCTTAATTTGTTACTTTAGAAAATATTGAAAATTTAAAAACTTTGAATTTTTTTTGCACTTAAAAAAAATAGAAGTAATAAATTCAATTTTCAATTATTTTCATTATTTTTCAAGTATTTTTCGGGTTTAATTATTTTCTTCATTATTAGATTTTATTTAATCTAATATTGTCTTATTGTCAATTTTTTCCTTAATTTTTCAATTATCTTCTTATATTTTTAATAAACTGCCTCACTTTACAATTATTTTTCAATTTTTTAATTCCTTTTTTCAATACTGAATTATTATTTTTAATATTTTTTATTTGCTATTGTCATTTTTAAATTGTGTTCTTCCTGTTCATGTCTTCAAACTTCAATTTACTTTTTCAACTTTCAGACATCTTCTTCAATTTTTTCAATTATTTTCCTAAATTTTCAATTATGATGTTCAATCTACCAATTTCTTTCATTAAATTTTAATTATTTTCTTCAATTTTTAATTATTTCAATTATGTTTTTCAGTTTTTTCAATTATTTTCTTCAACGTTCAATTAAATTATTTCATTTTCAATTATTTTATCTTTTTTAAAATATTTTCTTCAATTATCAATTATTTTCAGTTATGTTCTTCAGTTTTTTCAATTATTTTCGTCAACTTTCAATTACATTATTTAATTTAAAATCGATTTCTTAAATTTTAGTTATATTCTTAAATTATTTCAATTATTTTCCTAAATTTCAATTCTGCTGTTAATTTGTCAATTTCTTTCTTTGACTTTCAATTATTTTCTTCAATTTTCAATTATTTTCAGTTATTTTCTTCAGTTTTTTCATATATTTTCGTCAACGTTCAATTACATTATTCAATTTTAAATTGAATTATTAAATTTCAGTTGTATTCTTCATTTTTTCAATAATATGATATTTTTTCAATTATTTTCAATTATGTTCTTCAGTTTTTTCAATCATTTTCGTCAACGTTCAATTACATTCTCCATAAATAAATAAATAAATAAATAATAATAATAATAATCAACAATTTTTATCATTTTTTAATTAATTTCTTCAATTTTTAATTAATTTAATTTTGTTCTTCAGTTTTTTCAATTATTATCGTCAACGTTCAATTAAATTATTTAATTTTCAATTATTTTATCTATTTGTTAATTATTTTCTTCAATTTACAATTATTTTCAAATATGTTCTGAAGTTTTTTTAAACTATTTTCGTTAACGTTCAATTGCATTATTCAATTTAAATTGATTTCTTAAATTTTAGTTATATTCTTCAATTTTTTCAATTATACTGTTTAATTGGTCAATTTCTTTCTTTGATTTTCAATTATTTTATTCTATTTCTAATACACTCTTTAACCTTTCTAATTATTTTCTTCAATTTTCAATTATTTTCAGTTATGTTCTTCAGTTTTTTCAATTATTTTTGTCAATGTTCAATTAAATTATTTAATTTTCAATTTTTTTATCTGTTTTTAATTACTTTCTTCAATTTTCAATTATTTTCAGTTATGTTCTTCAGTTTTTTCAATTATTTTCTTCAACGTTCAATTAAATTATTTAATTTTCAATTATTTTATCTTTTTTAAAATATTTTCTTCAATTTTCAATTATTTTCAGTTATGTTCTTCAGTTTTTTCAATTATTTTCTTCAACGTTCAATTAAATTATTTAATTTTCAATTATTTTATCTTTTTTAAAATATTTTCTTCAATTTTCAATTATTTTCAGTCATGTTCTTCAGTTTTTTCAATTATTTTCTTCAACGTTCAATTAAATTATTTAATTTTCAATTATTTTATCTTTTTTAAAATATTTTCTTCAATTTTCAATTATTTTCAGTTATGTTCTTCAGTTTTTTCAATTATTTTCTTCAACGTTCAATTAAATTATTTAATTTTCAATTATTTTATCTTTTTTAAAATATTTTCTTCAATTTTCAATTATTTTCAGTTATGTTCTTCAGTTTTTTCAATTATTTTCTTCAACGTTCAATTAAATTATTTAATTTTCAATTATTTTATCTTTTTTAAAATATTTTCTTCAATTTTCAATTATTTTCAGTTATGTTCTTCAGTTTTTTCAATTATTTTCTTCAACGTTCAATTAAATTATTCAATTTTCAATTATTTTATTTTTTTAAAATTATTTTCTTCAGTTTACAATTATTTTCAATTATTTTCTTCAATTTTTTCAATTACATTATGCAATTTTAAATTTATTTCTTTAATTTTAGTTATATTCTTCAATTTTTAAATTGTTTTGTTTAATCGGTCAATTTTTTTCATTGATTTTCAATTATTTTCTTCTTTTTCTAATACACTCTTTAACCTTTCTAATTATTTGCTTCAATTTTCAATTATTCTTATCTTTTTTCAATTTTTATTTAATTTTCAAATGTTTTGTCTTTTTTAAATTATTTTCTTCAATTTACAATGATTTTCAATTATGTTCTTCAGTTTTTTCAATTATTTTCGTCAACGTTCAATTACATTCATCAATTTTAAATTAATTTCTAAAATTTTATTTATGTTCTTCAATTTTTTCAATTATTTTGTTTAATTGGTCAATTTCTTTCTTTGATTTGCAATTATTTTCTTCTATTTCTAATACACTTTTTAACCTTTCTTATTATTTTCTTAAATTTTCAATTATTTTCGGTTATTTTCTTAATTTTTTTCAATTATTATCGTCAACGTTTAATTACATTCTCCAATTTTATATTAAATTATTAAATTTCAGTTATATTCTTCATTTTTTCAATTATTTTACTAAATTTTTATTGATATTGTTTAATTTGCCTAATCCTTTCTTCACTTTTTAATTATTTTCTTCTATTTCGAATAGACTCTTAAAATTTTCTTATAATTTGCTTCAATTTTCAATTATATATTTTTTCAATTATGCTCTTTAATTTTCTATTTTTTTCAGTTATGTTTTCAGTTTTTTCAATTATTTTCATCGACGTTAAATTAAAATATTTAATTTTGAGTTATTTTATCTTTTTTAAATTATTTTTTTCAATTTACAATTATTTTTAATTATGTTCTTCAGTTTTTTAAAACTATTTTCGTCAACATTCAATTACATTGATCAATTTTAAATTTATTTCTAAAATTTTAGTTATGTTCTTCAATTTTTTCAATTATTTTGTTTAATTGGTCAATTTCTTTCTTTGACTTTCAATTATTTTCTTCTATTTCTAATACATTCTTTAACCTTTCTAATTATTTGCTTTAATTTTGAATTTTTTTATCTTTTTTCAATTATTTTCTTCAACTTTCAATTATTTTCAGTTATATTCTTCCGTTGTTTCAATTATTTTCTTCAACGTCCAATTAAATTATTTAATTTTCAATTATTTTTATCTTTTTTCAATTATTCTCAGTTATGTTGTTCAGTTTTTTCAATTATTTTCGTCAACGTTCAATTATATTATCCAATTTTAAATTGAATTATTAAATTTCATTAATTTTTTCAATTATTTTGTTTAATCAACCAATTTTTTTCTTCGATTTTTAATTATTTTCTTCTATTTCGAATAGACTCTTAAATTTTTCTAATTATTTTCTTCAATTTTCAATTATATGATATTTTTTAAATTATTTTCAATTATGTTCTTCAGTTTTTTTTAACTATTTTCGTCAACGTTCCATTACATTATTCAATTTGAAATTGATTTATTAAATTTTAGTTTTATTCTTCAATTTTTTCAATTATTTTCCTACTTTTTTAATTTTTCTAATCATTTTCTTCAATTTTCAATTATTTTTATCATTTTTCAATTAGTTTTTTTACTTTTGAATTATTTTTACATAGTTAATTCCAGTAATTCATTTCATAAGTTTCAAACATTCTCTTCGAAAATATTAATCTTATTCAAGAATTTTCAATTATTTTTTTTAATTTTCTGAATTTTTTTTTGTTAGTGATCAATTTTCTTCTTTAATTTCAAATTGATTTCCTAAATTTCAGTTATGTTTTTAAATTTTTTCAATTATTTTTCTAAATTTTCAATTATGTTGCTTAACTTGTAAATTTGTTTCTTCGATTTTTAATTTTTTCATTTACTAACTTTTCCTCATTTTTAAATTAATTTCTCAAATTTCATTTATATTCGTCAATTTTTTGAAAATCTATTTTTCAATTTTCAATTATGTACCTACTTCAAATTTTTAAATTATTTTTCCGAATATTACATTTTTCTATATTTTTCATTTTTCATTTACTACTTTTCCTCATTTTTAAAATAATTTCTCAAATTTCATTTATATTCGTCAATTTTTTGAAAATCTATTTTTCAATTTTCAATTATGTACCTACTTCAAATTTTTCAATTATTTTTCCGAATATTACATTTTTCTATATTTTTAAATTGTTTTCTTGAAATTACAATTATATTCTTCAATTTTTTCAAATAATTCGTATCAATACTCATTTATTTTTATAGAATTTTCTCAATAATGTCATCTTCTATTTTAAATTACTTTCTTTAATTTTTAAATTTTTTCCTTCAATTTTCAATTGTTTTCTTTTATTTTTAAATGTAATACATTTATATGAAAATGAATTGCAATATGAATTTAATGCATTATTATTTTTAATATTTTTTAATTTAGGTTCGTTATTTTTAATTATTTTTTTTCTCTCTTCAATAAACGTCTTTAATTTTCCATTCTTTTCCGCAAATTTCAATTATATTTTGCAATATGTTCTTTTATATTTGTTCTATTTAACTTTTATTTTTTTCAATATTTTCAATTACTTTTTCCTTATTTTTCAATTATTTTCTTCAATTTTACCAAAATATTTTTCAAGTAATTGTTGTCTGCAATTATCGCTCCTTTTTTTATTTTTAGTCATTTTCTTTTTAATCATTTTTTTATTTATTTTTTTCTTCAAATTTCCATTTTCTTTTCACTCTTTCTTCAAATTCAATTATTTTCTTTGAAGTTCCTAATTATTTTTCCCAATTTTTGAAGATTACAAATAAAAAATAACATTTAAAATATTCAATATTCTTAAATAAATATTTTTAATCTCGTATAAATAGTTAAATAAATAAATAATGCACCGAAAAAATTAGTCAAAAAATTGTTTTATTTATTTTATTTTTAAACTTTCAAATTAAGCTAAAGATTCGAATTTTTTAACTTGATTAAAATTTAAATTCTTAATTAATTAATTATTATTGCTTGATTTTATTTATTTTAGTGATAAATATTAAACCATTTTAGGCAAAATAATACAATAAATTTTATTATTTTGTTTTTAAATAAATAATTGTGATTAAAATTAAAATAATAAAAAAAACCAAAATAAATTAAATTCCTAATTAATTAATTTATTGCTTGATTTTATTTATTTCAGTGATAAATATTAAACAGTTTTACGCAAAAAAAAAAAATTTATTATTTTGTTTTTAAATAAATAATTGTGATTAAAATTAAAATAATAAAAAAATGAAAATAACAAATTGATGACGTGGAGTGATAAGGAGTTGATTTTTTTTGGAAATGATGACCACTGAACGGATATATGAGTCTCGCTTGAGATTTTTGGCAGTCTTTCAAAGATAGCCGAGAATTTCGTGAGTCTTTGATCAAAACCGATACACACCACTGATCCAAAATCTCACCTGATCAAATCCACGTTTAATTAAATTCACCTGAGCATAATATTAGGTTTCTATTATCAGATACAGAAATCCTTACTTAAGGATTTGCGGTCTGAAAGTCCTTCTGCCTTCTGCAAATCTCGTAAGATTAATTTTAATAATAAAAAAAATGCTAGTTCTAATGTTTTTTAAATAAATTTTTAAAAGTCTAATTTACTTAAATTAATCAAGAAAACGTTCCTTGTTTAATAATTTTCTAAAATAATCAAGTTTTAAAAAAGTTCTAATTAACTAAAAAACTATAATTAAATAAAATAATAAATTTAAGATTATTCTGATGAATTTATTATTAATCTGAAATCATCAATTATTGTAGAAGCGAGACAGATGCAACAGGTGCATTTCGATAGAAGCTTGATGAACGGAATCTATTTTTAGACGAGACGACAATTAAAACAAAAATGTCCCTTTGGCTTATTTCTCAGACTACAAATTAAGAATTATTATTAAATTTATTTTTGCAACAGAGGAAATAAAAAATTTATTTTGAATTATGTGGGCATTTGATTGATTGCTTTACGTATAATTTATTAATTACAAGAATAAAACTCGTACTTTTATATATATTTAAGTGTTTTAGGGGAAAATAATTTTTTTTTTCAAATTTGCACATTCCTTAATTTGTTTTTTTTTTTTTTTAGAAAAAAAATCTATAAAATATTTTATAAACGTCACGAATAATCTTGAGTACTTTTTCGACATGTGTTGATTAGAAAATTTCATTTTCTACAGATTGACTGATTTGATACGATCTTTTTAATAATTAAAGTCAATAAAACTCAGCAAACAAAGTGTGAAAAAAACACCCACTTAATTATTGAAAAAGACGAAAAAAATCGTGTAAACTGAAATTTGATTTTGAATTTCTAACTGAATTTCAATGTTATAATTATTAATTATAAAAAAAATTATTAAAATGTAGAATTTACTATAATTATTATATTCACATTTTTGTAGAAATAAAATTTGGAATTTAAAATATCTAAAAATTTCTTTCTTTCTTTTTTGTTTCAGGAAGATACGTCGGATCTCGACCAATCAAATTGCGAAAAAGTTCCTGGAAGCAGCGAAATCTCGAAACAGTTCGTAAAAAGGAGAAGGAAAAGCAAAATTTAATTGGCTTATTAACCGGAAGGTGACGACTTTTTTTTCGAAAATTGATCGCCGCTCGATTTTATTCAAGAGAAAATAAAAATCTCTCAAGTTTCTCAACTTTTTGGGAAGAAGAGGCTTTTTTTGAATTTTTTGGATTCAAAATTCCATCAAATTATAAAAGCACATAGAGAGAATAAATTTTTAAAATCAAGATTTTGATTTTGAAAATATAAGTAAATCTGAAATGATTCACGAATTTATTTATTAATAAGTATTTTAAAAAGTGAATGAATAAATGTATTTCTCGTTTTTTATTAACTGGAGTATTTATTATGGTAATTTGTGTCCCTCTGACTTTTAATTTTGTCTTAAGCGTAATAACTCTTTTTTAAAACAAAAAACAAAAACAATAATTAACGAGGCGAAGTAAGTAGAAAAAACAAAAGAAAACATTTTTTAATTTCTGTTTTTATTGGTTTTGATTGAAAAGTATTTATGAAAATATTTTCAAGTTAAGGAAGAAAATTTTTTAAAATGCTAGAAAATGAAGGAGAAGGTGGCGAAAGAGAATCAGAAACAAATCCCCTAGGGGTAAGAATTTTTTGTTTTTTAGTTTAAATTTGGTAATTAAATTTTTTGTTTAGATTTTGAAAATTTTCTGTTTGAATTTTAACCTAATATTTCAGATTGTTTGAGGATTAATTTTTGTTATTAAAGGAAATTAATTTAAATTCAGAATTATTAATTTTTTTAATTATTAGTGATTTTTTAAAATAAGTACTTTACTCCCTAGGGTCAATAAAAGTTACTTAATTTTCTGGGGTCCATAAAGTATAATTTATTCCGAAATTTATTTCTTCAGGTTAATAAAGGTTATTTTTTCTAGGGTCTATAAAGTCTATTTTATTCCCGAGGGTCAAAAAAGTGTATTTTATTCCCTAGGTTTTTTTTATTTACAGAATATTTAAAATTCGTTAATTAAGTAAACAAATAATTAAAATTGATATTTAGTAGATGTACGAGGGAGAAAGAAATAAAAATGGCGATCGACACGGAAACGGAAAAGCTCTTTTGCCAAATGGAGATATTTATGTTGGAAATTATAGTAAAGGGTTGAGACAAGGAAAGGGTCTTTATGTTTTCAAAAATGGAGCAAGATTTGACGGTGAATGGAAAAATGGCCAAAAAAATGGCCACGGAATTTTTTGGTATCCTGACGGCTCCCGATACGAAGGCAATTTTTAATTTTTTTAATTTTTACAACTATTATTTAATCTATTGATTAAACATTTTAAACTAAACTTTGTAAATTTTGAATTTTGAATTTAGTAAAAAAAATTATCCAAAAGTTATGAAAAATAGGTTGAGCAATTATTTCCTTAATTTTTGTGACTTTTTTGTTTTTTTTTTAAAAAGGAGATTGGAGAAAAGATATGAAATACGGATTCGGAGCATATTTTTATATAAATGGAGATATTTACGAGGGCTGTTGGAAGAGAAATTTTCGCCACGGACTAGGAACTTATTTTTATTTCGAAAATGGCGCAAAATTTATGGGAAACTGGATCCGTGACAGAATTCAAGGACCTGGACAACTTATTTTGTCCCGACATCGTTTTCACGGTTCATGGAAATTAAATTTGGTGAAAATTACATTCTTACCAAAATTTTAAACCTTACGAAACATCGCAATAAATTTACTAATTTTTCCTAAAATAATCCGATTAGATCTTTTATAAATGATCGGGAAAATTTGAAGAACGTTAAAATTAAAATTCTTTTTTTGGAAAATTTTTAAAATTTGTAAATTTAAATTTGTTGGTAATTTTCGCGAAGTTTTGTGACGAATTAATAAAAAACATTCCTCTTAGTTGATCATTTATTAATTGTAGATATAAAATTTATTATATTTAAATTTTTTTTAGCCATTTGGCAGAGGATGTTTCACTTTTGAAAATGGATCAATGTTGCATGGCCATTATATTCACGTACAAGATCCAGAGCATCCTGAAAGTAATCAAAATCAAGAAGAGGTTTTGTAGTTTTATTTTAACTGTGAATTCAAACTCGAATTGCGTTAAAATACATTTTTTAATATTAAAACTCGGTTTGAAAATCGATTAAAGTTAAAATTCGAAATTTTGGCCCTTTAATTTCAAATCTAATTTAAAAAAAATAAACTAAAAAATGTTTTTATTCAAGTGTTTTGTTTGCTTTCAACTTTTTTTAAATGATTTTAGAAAGAAGAGATTGAAGAAAACGAATTACTTGGAGAAAATTTTGAAAATCAGGAAACAAAATTCGACCATCCACTGCCTTTAAAAAAAGGAATTTTGGCTTTATGGAGAGCTCGAAATGTCACTGAATTTAATCCCGATTTACTTCCTCCTGAAGCGATGCCTTTACAGGAAAAGGTTTATTTTTATTTTTTTATTATAAATATGTATTTTTTGACTTTTCAGTCTAAAAATTTGAAATTTTTTAATTCCTGGATTAAAATCAAAATTACAATTATAATTCTGAATTAAACTTTTCCATTGAAACATAAAATTAATTAAATTCAAAATTCGAGTAGAAATCTGGGCTGATAAAAATCATGATTTTTTTAAAAACATCAAAAAATCCAATTTTTTTTATTTAAATCAGAAATGTTTTTTTTGTCAGTAATTTATTTTTTAAACTGAGGGCATTTAATAAGAAATAATTAAGAATAAAATATTTAATCAAAATCAAATGAATTATGTCGTATAAATGAGAATGTTTCAACAACAAAAATCTTCAAATTCATATGATTGCAAAATTACTAAAATTAGGTAAAAGCAAGGGAAAAAAAATAAATTATAAAAAAAAAGTTAAAAAAAACAGTCTATTAAAAAATGAGAAAATTCTTTTAAATAAAAAAAGTCATGGACATTATTAAGGTAAAGAAAATTTTAAAAAACAACAACACAAGAATGAATTATTTAAATTTGAATTTTATTATTAATAAATTAAATTTAAATAATTAAATTAATAAATTTGACGGTATTTATTATTATTCAGGGGAATTCGTTGATTAATTTTAAATTAAAAAAATAAATAAGAAGATAATTAAAAAAACGGCAAAATATATTACTAAAGACTAAAATTTTCTACAAATTTTTACTAAAATTAGAAAAATGAGGGAATTATTTTACAAATTGAAGAAAAAAAGAATGAATGAAATTTTGGAAAATTTTAAAAAAATGTTTGAAAGAAAAAAATATTTATGTGAATAGAAGAACGATGTTAAAATGAGAATATTTAGAACAAGATTAAATTTATTTAATAATAAAAATTGTACTTAATAAATAAATAAATAAATATAGAAATAAAATAAAAAAAAGAAAAGTCTTCAAAAAAGTAGAAAATTGAAAAATTTTAAAAATGGAGATAAATGCGTGGAATAAATGTTTTCAAAAATTCGTAATTACAAGATAAAACTAAATAATTTAAAAGAAGGAAAAATGTTTTTGAGAAATAGAAAAATGATGACAAAAATTAAAGAATTAATTAAAATGCAAGGTTTTCAGTTTTTAAAAGTATTTTTCATACACTTTCTACATTTTTTATTTATTTATCTCAAATTTCAATCATTTGTATTATTTTTTAAATAATTCCATAATTTTTAAATTGATTTCCTTAATTTTTCAATTATTTTTTAACTGATTAACTAAACCGTTAATAATTTATTTCAAATTTCAATTAATTAAAAAAATTGTTAATAAATTTTAGCATTTTTCAATTATTTTTTTTTAAATTTACAGTTAGTTTCGGTATTTTGTAAATAATATCCTTAATTTTCAATTATTTATCTCAAATTTCAATCATTTTTAAAAATTTACCATTTTTGCCATTTTTCAATAATTTTTCACAATTTTCGTTTGTTTTCTTCAATTCTCAAATATTTTCTAAATTTTACATTAATGTCTTCAATTTTCAATTATTTCTATAATTTTGCGATTTTTTTTTCCAAATTATAATTTTTAAAATTATTTTTCAACTGATTTACTAAATCTTTAATCATTTATTTCAAATTTCAATTGATTAAAAACAGTTTTAATAAATTTTAGAAATTTCAAATTTTTTTTTTCAAATATACAATTACTTTCTGTATTTTGTAAATAATTTTTTAAAATTATTTTTCTCAAATCTCGATTGTTTTCTTTAATTTTCAAATATTTTCTTTATTTTAAATCACAGCCTTTAATTTTCAATTATTTCTATAATTTTGCAACTGATTTACTAAATGCTTAATCATTTATTTCACATTTCAATTGATTAAAAACAGTTTTAATGAATTTTAGAATTTTCAAATTATTTTGTTTCAAATTTACAATTACTTTCGGTATTTTGTAAATAATATCCTAAATTTTCAATTATTTATCTCAAATTTCAATTATTCTAAAAAATTTATCATTATTTTTGCCATTTTTCGATAATTTTTCTCAAATCTCGATTGTTTTCGTCAATTCTGAAATATTTTCTAAATTTTAAATTACTGTTTTCAATTTTCAATTATTTTTTTAATTCTGCAATTTTTTTCTCTAAATTATATTTTTTTAAATTATTTTTCAACTGATTTACTAAATCTTTAATCATTTATTTCAAATTTGAATTGATTAAAGACATTTTTAAAGAATTTCAGATTTTTCGAATTATTTTTTTCAAATTTACAATTACTTTCGGTATTTTGTAAATAATATCCTAAATTTTCAATTATTTATCTCAAATTTCAATTATTTTAAAAAATTTATCATTTTTGCCATTTTTCAATAATTTTTCACAATTTTCGTTTGTTTTCTTCAATTCTCAAATATTTTCTAAATTTTAAATTAGTGTCTTCAATTTACAATTATTTCTATAATTTTGCGATTTTTTCTACAAATTATAATTTTTAAAAATTATTTTTCAATTGATTTACTAAATCTTTAATCATTTATTTCAAATTTCAATTCATTAAAAACAGTTTTAATACTTTTTAGAAATTTCAAATTTTTTTTTCAAATTTACAATTACTTTCTGTATTTTGTAAATAATATCAAAAATTTTCAATTATTTATCTCAAATTTCAATTATTTTTAAAAATTTATCATTATTTTTGCCATTTTTCAATAATTCTTATCATTTCTCGATTATTGTCGTCATTTCTGAAATATTTTCTAAATTTTAAATTACTGTCTTCAATTTTCAATTATTTCTATAATTCTGCAATTTTTTTCTCTAAATTATAATTTTTAAAAATTATTTTTCAACTGATTTACTAAATCTCTAATCATTTATTTCAAATTTAAATTGATTAAAGACATTTTTAAAGAATTTCAGATTTTTCAAATTATTTCTTTCAAATTTACAATTACTTTCGGTATTTTGTAAATAATATCCAAAATTTTCAATTATTTATCTCAAATTTCAATTATTTTTAAAAATTTATCATTATTTTTGCTATTTTTCAATTATTTCCTTTAATTTGATATAATATATTCTGTAATTGTTTTAGATTTTTTTTCTCAAATCTCGATTGTTTTCGTCAATTCTGAAATATTTTCTAAATTTTAAATTACTGTCTTCAATTTTCAATTATTTCTATAATTTTGCAATTTTTTCTACAATTTATCATTTTTTCAATTATTTTAACTGATTTACTTAACTTTTAATTATTTATTTCAAATTTCAATTAATTTGAAAAAATTGTTAATAAATTTTAGAAATATGAATTTTTTTCAAATTTACAATTATTTTCGGTATTTTGTAAATAATATCCTAAATTTTCAATTATTTATCTCAAATTTCAATTATTTTAAAAAATTTATCATTATTTTTGCTATTTTTCAATTATTTCCTTTAATTTGATATAATATATTCTGTAATTTTTTAAAATTATTTTTCTCAAATCTCGATTGTTTTCTTCAATTTTCAAATATTTTCTTTATTTTAAATCACAGCCTTTTATTTTCAATTATTTCTACAATTTTGCAATTGTTTTCTTCAAATTTTAATTTTTAAAATTGTTTTCAGTTTGATTTATCTTCATTTATTAATCTTAAATTTTAATTCTTTGTTTTCAATGTTTAATTCGTTTTATAACCTTCTCATTAATGTCTTCGTTTTTAAATTAGCCTAATAATTTTTTAATAAGTTTCCTAAATTTTCAATTATTTTTTTCAATTCTCGATTGTTTTTATAAATTTTGCCTTTTTTTTCAATTATTCTCATCATTTTTAAATTGATTTATTAAATTTTCAATTATTTATCTCAAATTTGAACTCTTTCTTTTAGTTTTGATTAGTTTTATAATCGTCTTTAAATGCTTTTAATTGTGTTCATTATTTTTTAATTAATTACTTAAGTTTTCAATTTTTTTTAATTTACCATTATTCTTATCTTTTTTCAATTATTTCTTAAGTTCTGCATTCATTTTCTATAATTTTGAATGATTATTTATCAGTTCACTGTGAAGCCTGTTATTTATATTTTATTTTTAATAATTTGAAAATTTTGTAATTATATTTTGTGATTTTATTTTCTTTATCTTACAACTTTATAATTTTGTCCTATCAAAATAAAATAATCAAGGTTTTGCTGTATATTATAATTCATTTATCTTTATTTATGAAGTTTTTAAAGTACCCTAAAAGTTCCCTATTTTTTTATATTCAATCCCCTATTTCCCCTAAAATATTCTTCATTGTCACTGTGAAGCCTGAATTCATTTTTTACTATTTTTATAATTTTTTCAAAGTTTACTAAACTTGTTTTTTTTCAAATTTTGTCCTATTTTTCAATATATTGCTTTGTTTCTTTTTCTCTATTTTATCTTTTTAAATATTATTTAATTTAAATTTACTAATAATCCAATCGTAAATTTATCAAAATTTAAATTTGTTAAAATTTTCTTGCATTTAATATTCAGTCGATTGAAATTCTCATTTTTAAAAGGATTTTTTAGCTTTTAAGAAATAGGAAAAAAATTAATTTTCATACTTCTTACATTTAAACATTTATCAAAATTAATCCACAAATTTCTCTTTTTTTTCATGGGTTGCAATTTTTTTTTTTTTTTTATTAGACATCCGAAAAATCGTAAAGTTTTTTCGATTTTAATCCAAATGCCAAAATTATTTAAATTAATTGCAGCCCCAGTAAAAAGGACATTTTTTTCTTGGATAAAATTTCTTGAACGTTTCTAAATAAAGCGGAAGTAAAATCGGATTCTCGTTTCCGTCAGAAATAATTATTTCGCGCGAGCCCTTTTCATTGTCTGTTTAAAGCAATTTCCACGAGAAACGGAAGTGGGATGACATGAATCCAACAGGTTTAAAGTTATTCAATTTTCATCGTTTACTTCCTTTCCCAATTTTCGCCGTCGCGACGCTCTAATCAATCAGTAATAACAATCTTTAATTAATCAGATCAGGATATCCGGTTTCCGAGTTTTCATTTCTTCTTCGAAAAGAAAGGGACAGAAAATAAAAATAGACAAAAATGTCGAATTTTTCAAATTTGCAAATAATAATTTTACTTTATTAGCGTTTCTTTTATTTTGGGAATAAAAAAAAAAAATTTAATTTTCTAATTTATGGATAAGTAATAATAATTAATTTTCATTTTTAGGACTCCCTTGCTTCTGAATCTGATAAATGTGACGAGCCTACAATGGATCAGATTCAATATTTGCCGTACGAGAATTCAGAATTAGAAGGGGAAAGTTTTTAGCTAACGAACAGACATTTATTTGAATTCTAAACATTTTATTCAAATAATGGATTCTTGAAAAAAGAGATTAACCACGCTCTGAATTAATTTTTCAAAAATAATTATTTTTCAGAAATAAACATCTGTTTCTTCAAGGTAAAAAGTTTGTAATTGGTATTGTTTATTATATTTTCGATTTAGAAAAAAAAAATATACTTAATTGTAAACAAATTTTTATCTATTTTCGTTAACATTTGAAAATTTTTTACTATTTCTTGGGTTTATTTAATTTAATTTTAAATCAATGCAGGGTGGCCATTTGACCGGGAAATGACCAGGAAATTTGTTACTAAACCGGGAATTTCTTCGTGGAACTAAAATTTTTTAGAAATTTTATCAAAAATCAATTTTTGATTAAAATTAAAATTTATAATAATATCAATTCAAATAATTTTAATTTCATTAATAAATAAATCTATAATTTTTTCTATAATTTTCAAAATTTTCAACAATTTTCAATATACAATTATTCACTTTAAATTTGATAATTATTCTTTAATTTGTTTAAAATTATTTTGTTCTAATATCGATTATCCTCGTCAGTTTTCGAATTTTTCTTTCAATTATCAACTATTTTCTTAAAATTTAAATTCAATTCTTTAATCTGCAATTTATATCTTTAATTTTTAATTATTTTTTTCAATTTTCAATTATTTTCTTCAATTTTCCATTACATACTTCGTTTTTAAATTATTTTATTTAATATCAAATAATTTTCGTATTTTCTCAATTATCAATTATTTTCTTGAAATGTCAGTTTCTTCAATTTTCATTTATTTTCTAGAATTTTTTCATAATTTTCATCAATTCTCAAATGACAATTTATTATTTTTCTTCAATTTTAAGATTATTCATTAATTTAAAACATTTTTTTGTTTGAATGACGATTATTCTCACCATTTTTCAATTTTTTTTTAAATTGTTGATTACTTTTGTTAATAGTCAATTATTTTCGTCAGTATTTAATTATTTTCGTAATATTGTAATTTTTCTTTTAATAATCAATTTTCTCATTGAAGTCTTGAATTTCCAATTAATAACTTTAATTCTTAATTATTTTTTTCAATTCTCAAATATTTTCTTTAATTTTCAATTATTTTTATCGATTTTCAATTAATTCTTCAATATTCAATAATTCTCGGATTTTTTCAATTACTTTTTTTCACTCATAACAATTGTTTTAAATTTTCAATTCAATTATTCAATTCTAGAACTATTTTCTTCAATTCTCAGTTATTGTTTTAAATTTAAATTCCACTTATATCAATTTTTGAATATTATCTTAAAATTTTAAAATTATTCTTTGATTTATTAAATTATTTTTATCGGTTGCGTATTAATCTAGCCTATTTTTTTAATTTTGATATCAATTGACAATTATTTTCGTCATTTTGTAATTTTTTTAAAATTTTAATTTAGTTCTTAAATTTTTAGTTTATTTCCTCAATATCTTATTATTTTCTTCAATTTTCATTTTTTTTTTTCTACAATATTTTCCATGATTTTTATCAGTTTTCAATTGACAATTTACTATTCTTCTTCAAATTTATGATTCTTTATTAATTTAAAAAAAAATTTCATATTCGATTATTCTCACCGTTTTTCGAATTATTTTTTGAATAGTTAATTATTTTCGTCATCTTGTAATTTTTCTTTTATTTATCAATTTTTTTCTTACAATTTCCATTTAATTCTTTAATATCTAATTTATTTCTTTAATTTTTCATTATTTTCTTCAGTTTATAATTATTTTTATCGATTTTCAATTAATTCCTCAATATTCAATGATTCTCGGATTTTTTCTATTATTTTTTGCGATTATCATTAAGTTTCTTTAATTTTAAATAAAAATGTTCAATTATTTTACTCAAACTTTCAATTTGATTTTTCAGTTTTTTTCTTCTATATTCATTAATTTTCGTCTTTTTTCAATTTTTAAGTATCTTCTTTAAATTTCAAGTCCATTATTCAAATTTTAATTGCTATTTTCAATTTTCAATTATCTTTTTCGATCTTTAATCCAGTTGTTAAATGTGCAATTATTTAAAACAATTTTTCCTATAAATTTCATAATTCGTCAATTTGCAATTATTTTCTTTAAACGTAATATTTCTTGTTCATTGTTTTTAATTCTTTTTTTCAGATGTCTATTAATCTAGTCATTTTTTGAATTTTGTTTTCAATTGACAATTATTTTTATCTTTTTCCACATATTTTCTTCAATTTTCAATTATTCTCGTCATTTTCCAACTATTTTCTTCAATTATTCATTATTTTCTGCAATTTTCAATTATTTTTTTCAATTGTCAATTATTATCTTAAAATTTTGTAATTATTCTTTGATTTTTTAAATTATTTTGTTCGTTTGCGTATTAATCTAACTTTTTTTTAAAATTTTGATATCAATAAACAATTATTTTCGCCATTTTGTAATTTTTTTTTCAATTATAAATTATTTTTTAAAATTTTAATTTAATTCTTAAATATCTAATTTATTTATTCAATTTATCATTATTTTCTTCAAGTCTAAAATATTTTCATTCATTTTCAATCATTTTTATCCATTTTCAATTAATTTCTCAAAATTCAACGATATCTCGGATTTTTTCGATAATTTTTTTACTTATAAAAATTGTTTTAAAATTTAAATTCAATTTCAGAACTTTTCTCGTCAATTTTCAGTTATTTTCTTCAAATTTAAATTCGACTTTTCAATTTTCAATTAGGTATTTTCTTTAATATTAAAAAAATATCGTCTGATTTCTATTTTTTTTCGGTTATCATTAAGTTTCATTAATTTTAAATACAATATTGTTCAATTATTTTCTTTAATTTTCAATTGCTATTTTCAATTTTCAATTATTTTGGTTTAATTTTAATTATTTTGTTTTTATTTTTAATCCAGTTGTTAAATGTGAAATCTTTTCCAACAATTATTCATATAATTTTCTTAATTTTTCGATTATTTGTTTTTTAATTTAATATTTCTTATTTCATTTTTCAATTATTTTTTCAGTTGTCTATTAATCTAGTTATTTTTCGATTTTGTTTGAAAGTATTTTTGTCATTCGTCGAATTATTTTCGTCATTTTTCACATATTTTGTTCAATTTTTCAATTATTCTCGTCATTTTTCAACTACTTCCTTCAATTATTAATTATTTTCCGCAAATTTTCAATTATTTCCTACAAAATTAAAATTTTTTTATTATTATCTTAAAATTTTATAATTAGCTATTGTTTGGTTTTTTCAATTATTTTGTTCGGTTGTGTATTAATTTAGCCATTTTTTGAATTTTGTTTTTAATTGTCAATTATTTTCGTCAACTTTTAATTCCATTCTTCGGTTTTTAATTGTTTTCTTCTATATTCATTAATTCTCGGCTTTTTTCAATTTTGAAGTATAATCTTTCAATTTCAATTCTATCCTTCAATTTTGAATTGTTTTCTTCAATTTTCAATTATTTTTTTTTCAATTTTAATTATTTTTGTCGATTTTCAATTATTTTCAACAATTATAACTATTATTCTATTATTTTTTCAAATTGTAATTTAATTCTTATATTTTTAAATTATTTCCTCAATTTTTTATTATTTTTTTCAATTTCAATTATTTTTCTCGATTTTCAATCCAGTTGTTAAATGTGCAATTATTTCCTACAATTATTCCTGTAATTTTATTCATTTTTCAATTTGCAATTATTTTCTTTAAATTCAATATTTCTTGTTTATTTTTTTAAATTATTTTTCTCAGTTATCTATTAATTTAGTCATTTTTTGAATTTTGTTTTCAATTTACAATTACTTTCGTAATTTTTTACATATTTTCTTCAATTTTTCAAATATTCTCGTCATTTTTAAAATAATTCCTTTAATTATTAATTATTTTGTCCAATTTTAAATTATAATCTTAAAATTTTATAATTATTCTTTGATTTTTTTAAATTATTTTATTTGTTTGTGTATTAATGTAGTCATTTTTTGAATTTTGTTTTTAATTGTCAATTATTTTCGTGAATTTCTAATTTTTTTTCAGTTATCAAATATTTTTAAAAAATTTAAATTTAATTCTTAAAATTTTAAATTATTTCCTCAAATTTTTGTTATTTTCTTCAATTTTAATTATGTTTTTCGATTTTCAATCCAGTTCTTCAATTTGCAATTATTTCCAACAGTTATTTCTATAATTTTTTCAACTATTTTCTTTAAATTTAATATTTATTGTTTAATTTTTAAACTATTTATTTGAATTGTGTAATTATGTAGTCATTTCTCGAATTTTGTTTTTATCTGTCAATTATTTTAGTCATATTTCAGATATATTCTTCAATTTCGTAACTTTCATTATTTGAATTTGCAAAAATTTAGTTTTAAAATACCAACAACAATGCAAAGTCAATGTTGCTAGTGAAATGTGTAAATTTTAAATTTAAGTATAAATTTACATTTTAAATACAAATGAGAATTTCGCAAAATCAAAAAAAAAAGGTTTTAATTGTTCCAAAAATTGACCGGGAACTTAATTTCATAAAAAATTTGGCTACCCTGTAATGAGATTTAGCGGGTAATAAAATACACTTTATTTCCCTAGAAGCATAAAGAGCACATTATTTATCTTTATTTAAGAAATTTTGAACTATTTATTATATCTATGTTGGTGAATAAAAAGACTAGATTCGCAGAATAAAAGCCGTTTATTTGAGAAATTATATCAACGACTGATGCCTGCGCTTTGAATTCTGTTTTAGACACAAATATTTTAAAAATCGAGATTCTTAATTACGATTACGCAGATAATCATTAAATCCGATGCAATAGCAATTACAGATTAAAATAATTAACAACAAAAAAAAATGAAGAAACTTACAAAATACAATATATTTACAGTCAATTCTCGACTCGAACCCCTTGTGCGTTTAGTTCCTTCGTCATTTTCTTTCGAAATTCACAAATTTTCTGGTTAAAAAAAAAGCACTTGAAAGGGGTTACAATAAGAGAGGGGAAAAAATGAGTATAAAAAGAGATCTAAAGGGACGGAAAAAGGAGCTGCCGAATATTTTAAAATACACTGACAATGGATTTGATACAGTCTTTCGTAACAATAAATCATTTTAAGGTTAAGCGCGTCATTTTATAATCTATATACAATCGTCGTATTCTTAAACGACTCAGAATCTCGCTTCAAATCTTAAAAAAAATCAATTCCCGAATTTCTTTCAAGAAATCACGAGATCTTGGTAAAAAATCTACCTAGAGTTCAGGCCGAAATTTCAATTGTCCAGATAATTGACAAACATTTTAATTAAAAGATCAAAAAGCCTGGAGAATTAATTTTCGATTTGTACTCTTTTGTTCCCTTGGCACAAAAAAAGTTCAGATCCGCAAATCACAGTTATTTAGAAATTATGCGAAACGAAAAGCCGTGGCTTTTCTTTCTTTTTTTATTTTTTTTTTTCTTGTTGTTGTTTTTATTTAGAAAGATAGAGAAAGAGAAAAGAGAGAATCCGACTGGAATTTTCAGGCCCTTCGAGCTCGGACTGGCCTATTTCCTGGAGTCGGTGGTTGAAGCAAATTTCACATTAGATCGGGAGGCGGTCTCTCGAAGGCGATGCTGGCGACGGAGATGCTGCAGAGGCCAGCAGTGATGACGCCCAATCCGATATAGACCGAAGTTATTAACCAGAAGGCGAATAAATAAAGAGTTTTGTTGCAATATTTGCCTAAAGCTGGATCATAATTCGGCTCGTATTCTTTGTAAACCCACATCGAACCTGCAAAGAAAAATTCAAGTGAGAAAACGACTCCATTATTTAACAGGGTGATCGCTTTTTTATTAAATTAAATTCCCGGTCACAAATTTTAGAACAATTAAAAAAGTATTTCTAATTTTGCAAAACTAGCCCTTATATTTAAGATATAATTTAATACTTAAATTTAAAATTGACACAGCAATAAAAAATTAAGGAATTTGAAAAAATGATTGATAATTAAAAATAATATTACAAATTGACAATTAAAAACCAAATTCAAAAAATGGCTGGATTAATACACAACCGAACAAAATAGTTTAAAAAGTCAAAGAATAATTATAAATTCCAAATTTTGTAAGAAAATTCACAATGTTACAATTAATTATTATAAAATTTTAAGGTAATAAATGAAAATTGAAAAAATTGTAGCAAATAAATGAAAATTACGGAAAATAATTAATAATAATTTAAGGAAATAGTTGAAAAATTACGAGAATAAATTCAAAAATTGAAGAAAATATGAGAAAAATAATTGTCAATTGAAAATAAAATTTGAAAAATGACTAGAATAGTAGACAACTGAAAAAAATAATTGAAAAAATTAAACGAGAAATATTATATTTAAAAAAGATAATTGCAAATTGAAAAATTAAGAAAACTATGGGAATAATTGTATATAATTGCACATTTAACAACTGGACAAAAAATCGAAAACAAAATTAAAATTCAAAAAAAAGAATTGAAAATTGAAAAAAGCAATTAAAAATTAAAGAATGTTAATGAAATTTCAACAACTAAATTAAAATTTGAAAAAATAATTGATAATTGAAAAATTAAGAAAATCATAGGAATAATTGTTGTAAATAATTGCACATTTAACTGGATTGAAAGTCGAAAAAAAAAATAAAACTGAACAAATTATTAAAAATTGAAGAAAGCAATTATAAATTGTATAATCGAATTAAAATTTAAAGAATACACTTAAAAAATGGAAAAAAGTAATTGGAAAAATGGAAAAAAAAATAATTGAATAATTGTATTTAAAATTAAAGAAATTTAATTATAATAGAAAATAGTAATAATAATTGAAAATTATTCTTAGTTATTAACTAAGAATTAATGAGAATAGTTCTAGAATTGAATAATTGAACAGAAGTTTGAAAAAAAATTTTATGAGTGAAAAAAATAATTGAAAAAATTCGAGTTTTATTGAATATTCAGGAATTAATCGATAATTATAAATATAATTATAATCGATAAAAATAATTGAAAAGTAAAGAAAATATTTGAGAATAGAAGAAAATAATTAAAAATTGAAGAAATAAAATAGAAATTAAAAAATTAAGCGGAAATTACAAGAAAATAATCGTTAATTAAAAGAAAAATTACAATATTACGAAAATGATTAAATATTGACGAAAATAATTAACTATTAAAAAAATAATTAACAATTCCAAAAAAAAAATTAAAAAATGATGAAATATAAATTGAAAATTTAAGAATTAAATTAAACTTTGAAAAAAAAACAACCGAACAAAACAATTGAAAAAATGAAAGAATAGTTAATTATAAAATTTGAAAATAATAATTGAAATTTTATTAAATTGTAGGAAATAATTGAAAATTGCGGAAAATAATTAATAACTGAAGGAAATAGTTGAAAAATGACGAGAATAATTAAAAAATTGAACAAAATAATATGTGATAAATGACGAAAATAATTGCCAATTAAAAACAAATATAAATAACAACTGGAATATTAGTTAACTGAAATTTTTTTTTTTTAATTAAACATGAAATATTGAATTTAAAGAAAATAATTGCATAATTGAAAAATTAAGAAAATTATATGACTAATTGATGGAAATGATTGCAAATAACTGGATTAAAAATCGAAAAAAAATTAAAATTGAAAAAAAAATTGAAAATTGAGGAAAGGAATTAAAAATTGAATAATGAAATTAGAATTTAAAGAATATACTTAAAAATTGAAAAAAAAGTAATTGAAAAAAGACAAAAAGTAATGAACTTAATGATAATAATCGAAAAAAAGAATAAAAAAAGGCGATAATTTTTTAATATTTAAGAAAATAACTGAAAATTTTAAAGTGCATTCTAAATTTGAAGAAAATAATAAGAATTGAAGAGAATAGTTCCAGAATTGAATAATTGAATTTAAAATTTAAAACAACTTTTATTATGAGTAAAAAAAATATTTGAAAAAATCCGAAAATTATTGAATGTTGTGGAATTAATTGAAAATGGATAAAAATAATTGAAAACTGAAGAAAATAATGAAAAATTAAAGAAATAAATTAGATATTAAAGAATTAAATGGAAATTGCAAGAAAAAAATTGATAATTAAAAGAAAAATTACAAGATGACGAAAATAATTAACTATTCAAAAAATAATTCGAAAAACGGTGAGAATAATCGAATATGAAATTTTTTTTTAAATTAATGAATAATCATAGGTTTGAAGGAGAATAGTAAATTGTCAATTGAAAACTGATAAAAATCATGGAAAATATTGTAGAAAATAAATGAAAATTGTAGAAAATAAATGAAAATTCTAGAAAATAATAACATATATTGAGAAAATAAACTAAAAATTTAACAACTAAATTAAAATTTGAAAAAAAATTACAAAATGACGAAAATAATTGTCAATTGATATAAAAATTAAAAAAATAGGCTAGATTAATACGCAACCGATAAAAATAATTTAATAAATTAAAGAATAATTTAAAATTTTTAAGATAATAATTGAAAATTTATATAAGTGGAATTTAAATTTAAAACAATAACTGAGAATTTAAGAAAATAGTTCTAGAATTGAATAATTGAATTGAAAATTTAAAACAATCGTTATGAGTGAAAAAAAGTAATTGAAAAAATCCGAGAATTATTGAATATTGAAGAATTAGTTGAAAATCGATAAAAATAATTGAAGATTTTAATTGAAAATTAAAGAATTCAATGGAAAATTCAATAAAATAATTGATAATTAAAAGAAAAATTACAATATTACGAAAATAATTAAATATTGACGAAAGTAATTAACTATTAACAGAAATAATCAACAATTGAACAAAGAATTCGAAAAATGGTGAGAATAATCGTCATTCAAACTAAAAAAATTTTAAAATTAATGAATAACCATAAAATTGAAGGAAAATAATAAATTGTCAATTGAAAATTGATGAAAATTATGAAAAAATTCTAGAAAATAAATGAAAATTGAAGAAACTGACATTTCAAAAAAATAATTGATAATTGAGAAAATACGAAAATTATTTGATATTAAATAAAATAATTGAAAAACGAAGTATGTAATGAAAAATTAAAGAAAATAATTGAAAATTGAAAAAAATCATTAAAAATTAAAGATATAAATTGCAGATTAAAGAATTGAATTTAAAATTTTAAGAAAATAGTTGATAATTGAAAGAGAAATTGAAAATGACTAAAATAATTAAAAAATAAAGAAAATAATTAACAATAGAAAGAAAAATTCGAAAAATAGCGAGAATAATCGACAACAGAATAAAATAATTAAAAAATAGAATAATTATAAAATGTAAAGAGAATATTGAAAAGTATCTTGAAAATTGTTGAAAATGATAGAAAAAATTATAGATTTATTTATTAATGAAATTAAAATTATTTGAACTGATATTTATAAATTTAAATTTTTTTCAATTTAAATGCATTTTGTAAAAAGTATCTGATTTAAAACAAAAAATATCTATGTGCTAAACTTCCGGTGGGAACAGACAAAAAATGAATTAATGAATTAAATAACTTGCGGTTTATTATTATTATTATTATAAGTTTGTGATATATGAAAAAAAAATTGATTTTCTATAAAATTTCTCAAAAATTTTAAATCCACGAAGAAATTTTCGGTTTAGTAAAAAATTTTCCTGTCATTTCCCGATTTCCTCGTCATGTTGCCTCCCTGATTTTTATATTATGTACTTATTATTCTACTTTTATAATAAAAGGCATTAATAATTAGATTCATAAAATAAAAACGCATGATTTATAATTAATTTAAAAATATACCTTTTTTCAAATTAGTCTGAAATGTTTTGCTCCTACCCCCCAAAAAGTTTCAAAATCGAAAATAATACACCAATTTTTTTTTTAAATCAGACAATAATTAGGGATGGTTCAAACCCCTTGAAATTCCCCATTGACTTTACATGGGAAAAACGCAATTTTTTGTAAATTCGCTACAAAATCCTCAAAAAATCAATACAGCGAATTACATCTCAAATTCCTTAAACAAAAATATTCTACAAATTATTTAATAATTTAATAATATTTTTAAGTCTGCAAGAAAAAGGCCCACTTTGGTACTTTTAGATTTATCTATACGACAGTATTTTTCATTAAATTTCGAAAATTTTGAGAGGTCTTGGACCCTTTTAGATAAAAAAATTCACAAAGTTACAAGTATTTAAAGTTAGAAAAGTCAAAACCCTAGTTTTGTGAAAAACGAGTTTAAAGTTCAAGATTGCCATTAGGTAGTTTGTTTTTCAACAATAAAAAAAATCGAAAATCTGAACCTCTTTTAGAAAAATGCGAATATCTCGGAAATTAAAATCGACAAAATGGGCCCTTTTCATGTAAAAAATAGTTACAGGGTGTCTACCGAAACATGATTTTCAAATTCCCGGCAAATTCCCGGTTTTCCCGGATCTACAATCATTAAGGTAAAATTGATCTTTGAAGAAAATAATTCCAAAATGGCAAAAATAATAGAAATTTGAACAAAATAATTGGAAAATGACAAAAATAATTGAAATTTGAAGAAACAAAATGAAAGATAACAAAACTAATTAAAAATTAAGTAAATAATGAAAAATTTGAAGAAAAGACTTGGAAAATGACAAAAATAATTGAAAAATGGAAAAACAAAATAAAAATTTGATATCAATACATAATTAAAAAATTGGAGAAAAAAATTGACCATGAAAGAAAATAATTAAATAATTGAAAAATCATAAAATTGATAGAAATTTGAAAAAAAATACTTGAAAAATGATAAAAATAATTAAAATTAAAAAAAAAATAATTGAGAAATGACAAAAATAATTGAAAATTACAAAAATAATCAAAAAATGGAACATATAGTCGAGAAATGACAAAAATAATTGAACCTTGAAAAAAAAATGAAAGATGATAAAACTAATTTAAAATTATGTAAAAAATTTATGGTTTGAAAAAAAGAAGTAAAAAATGACATAAATAATTGAAAAATAGAGAAATAAAATAAAAATAAGAAATCAATAATTGAAAAATTGGAGATAAAAATTGACGTTTAAAGAAAATAATTAAATAATGACAAAATAATTGCAAAATCCCAAAAAATTTGAACTTTGAAGAAAATACTTGAAGAATGATAAAAATAATTAAAATTAAAAATAAAAAGCAATTAACAAATGACAAAAATAATTGAAAAATGAAAAATTTAATATAAATTAAAGTAAGAAATTAAAGAATCCATGACAATAATTTAAAGATATAAGAAAATAAGTTAAATTTGGAGAAAGTAGGTAATAAAAAAAAGTCGAAAATATTGATAATACTTGAGAAATGACTAAATTATTTGAAAATTTTAAAAGCAATTAAAAAATGAGAAAAATAATTATAATAGGAAAAAATAATGGAGAAATAACAAAAAGAACAGAAATTTGAAGAAAATAATTGAGAAATCACAAAAAATTTAAATTTGAAGGTAATATGTGAAAATAACAAACATAATAAAAATTTGAGACAAATAATTAATAAGTGACAAAACTACTTAAAAATTAAGTAAAAAATAAAAAATTTGAAGAAAAGACTTAAAAAGTAATAAAAATAATTAAAATTTGAAAAGAAATTGAGAATTGACAAAAATAAATGAAAATTGAAGTAAGAAATTAAAAAATTCATGACAATAATTTAAAGATATAAGAAAATAAATACAAAATTTGGAGAAAGTAATAAAACAACGTCGAAAATATTGACAATAATTGAGAAATTACTAAATTAATTTGAAATTTTTAAAAAACAATTAAAAAATGACAAAAATAATTGAAAATAGGAAAAAATAGTCGAGAAATGACAAAAGTAATTGAAATTTGAAGAAAATAAATTGAGAAATTACAAAAAATTAAAATTTGAAGGTAATACATGAAAAATAACAAAAATGATCAAAACTTGAGATAAATAATTGAATAATGACATGAATGATTGATAACTGGTGTAAATAATAAAAAGAATGTAAAATTGAAAAAAAAAGTTGAAATTTGAAAAAAAAAATTGTCAATTGGTGTAAAGTTTTAAAAATTATTGATACATAATAATAAAATTATTAATGAAAATTGCTGAAATTTGAAGAAAAAAATTGATAACTGTGTAATAAATTGAGATATTGATGACCATAAAAAAAAAGATTAAAAATAATTATTGAAATTTGATAAAAATAATTTTTAAATGTTAAAACTAATAGAAATATGCAGAAAATAATTGAAAAATGATAAGAATAATTTAAATTTGATGGAAAAATTGAAAGACGACGAAAGTAATTGACAATACTGGTTTAAAAATTAAAAATTTGTAGACATTAATTAAAAAATTGAAAAAGTAATTAAAATTAGAGGAAACTAATTAAACAATGTCAAAATTTATTGAAATTTGAAGAACATAATTGTATATAATAATAATAATAGATATAATTATTATTTTACTAAGAAAGTGAGAAAAGTGATTCTCTTTAAAATGAGTAATAATGAGTGATTTTGAAAAAATTTAATAAAAATGAGAAAAGTAAGTCACTGGCAGTCCTGAAAATGCTCAAATTCGCTTAAAAAATGTTACACTTTTACTATTTTGAAAATCTAACTTTAGATTAGTAACCAGGAACATGGATTACCACCGAGTAACAAGTTTGAAGTGAATTTGAGCAATTTTGCAAAATATGTCTGCCATATTGGATCCACCATTTTGAATTTTGAAAAATTGGTAAATCTGATATCGTTTTCACAATCAGAGACTTCGAAAACGAGTAATAAGTTTCAAGCAAATTTGAAGAATTATTTGAAAACGAATTAACTGAAATTTTTAGAAATTCCCGGATATAATTTGTTTTCCCGGCAATTTCCCGGGTTTTTCCCGGTCGAACTAAAATCCCGACAAATTCCCGGTTTTCCCGGAATTCCCGGTTAGTAGACACCCTGTAGTTAATATTAATAATTTATTAAATAAATTATGGAATATTGTTGTTTAAGGAATTTTCAAGGTGTGATTTGCCGTATTGATGTTTTGAGTGATTTTTGAGGATTTTGTATTGAATTTACGAAAAAGTGTGTTTTTCCCATGTAAAATCAATGGGAAATTTGAAGGGGTTTAAGCCACCCAATCGCTTAATTTTTTTCTTCGATCACATTTTGAGTTAAAATTCTAGTGAATAAATAGAATGGATTCCCGTACATATTCCCGAATCCACAATCCCGAATGGACATTTTCCCGAAAATAAAAATCCCGAATCTATTTTTCCGAATCCAAAATCACAAAATCACAAAAATTATTCGGGAACAATAGTTCCCGAATAATAATTTTTTTAAATTTGAAATTAAAAATTTGTATTTTTGTAAATAAATATTATTAAAAAAGAAAGTAATAGATATAAAATAAGCATATAATAAAAGGGAACAAAGTTATGAAATGGAAATGTTATATGACATATTTTCCAAAAATTTAAGTATTTCATTATTTTCCTTGAAAGTTTCGTAATCCTCAGCAATTGTCCTTAAACGCCATTGTACTTTTATCCACTTTTTGCGTGGTGCAGCTTTGACTGATCGCCCAAGACTTATCTCCACGAGATAAACTTCTGTATGTCGTTGCTCTTTTTTTATTTCGTTCAAAATGATTCGCAGTTGTTTATCAAGGAGTTATTTCGATATATCTGCATCTCGATTTTTAGGTAAATTTAAATTCTTAAATTTATTCGGGAAAATGTCCATTCGGGAAATAGAATTCGGGAAAATGTTCATTCGGGAATTTCGATTCGGGATTCTGAGTTCGGGAAAATGGGCGTGTACCCTAGTCAATAAATTCGCAAAAAAGGAATCATATAACAAATTATTACCGATGATAAACCATCCGAGCATGAAACAGTTTATCAAGGTCTGCGTTGGCGATTGTCGTATTCTTTCCTCGTCTCTTTCCTCAGGACGTTGTCGGACTCTTGCCGAGAGGTGAAGAAGCTGCTTAAAAACTCCAAAACCTCCTCCGACTAATAAATAGACTGGAATGTATTCACCTTGTGGACAATCGTACAGGTAAAGTCCTCCAATTACCATCATACAAATTGGAATCACAGTCGTTATTCCCAAAAGTATTGTGCATCCGACTAAAAACGAAAATTTACAAATTATTGAACCTATGATACAAGCTGTGTTTCGCTTAATTAATAAATATCAATACCAACTTGTGCCTAAAAGCAGCATGAGAATATTTTTCAAAAACTCGAAAATTCCTTTGGATGCTTTGTGCGCTTCCCTCATTCGACCGAAGAGTGAATCGTACGAAGGCGGAGGAGCTGAAATATTAATTTTAAAAATAATTAATAAAAATAGACTGTTCAGAGACTTTAAAAAAACAAGGTACGAATTTAACCACCTTTTTTCTTTTATTCTGATTTCTCAATTATAATTTCATTTAGAATTTTATTTAATCAAACATTATTCAGATGATTTAAATTTTATTGAATTTGATATATTATTTTTAAATTTATTTTATATCAGGCTTCATTATTATTTACACAGGAAGTTAAACTCGTTATCTTGTTGTTTTTGTGTGTTTTTTATTTCATTAAAAACTATTTATTTGCGAATCTATTATTAATTTTCTAATAATTTTAACGAAATAATTATTATTTACACTTAATCTACCTTTATTAGTATTATAATTAAATTTTATTCAATAATTAAAAATAATAATAATCGCAAACTTCATTCATTCTGTCCACATCTGAAGTTTGTCTCACAGAAATTTTTTCTTTTTTAATCAGATACTTTTTAAAAAAGGCATTTCATTAATAAATAAATCTATAATTATAACATACAATTAATAACTTTAAATTTTATAATTATTCTGCAATTTCTTTCTTTAATTATTTTGTTCTGTTGTCGATTCTTCTCACAAGCTTTCGAATTTTTCTTTCGAGTGTCATTTATTTTCCACATTTCTCAATTATTTTCGTTAATATTTAATTATTTTAGTCATTTTGTAATTTTTCTTTCAATTATCAACTATTTCCTTAAAATTTCAATTTAATTCTTTAATCTTTAATTTATTTATTTAATTTTTACTTATTTCCTTCAATTCTCAATTATTTTCTTCAATTTTCAATTACATTCTTCGGTTTTCAATTATTTTTTTTAATATTCAATAATTCTCGCATTTTCTCATTTATCAATTATTTTCGATTGTCAATTATTTATGTAACTTTTCTTTCAATTAGCAACAATTTTCTTAAAATTTCAATTTAATTCTTTAATCTTCAATTCTCCAATTCTTTTCATCAATTTTAAATTGCATTCTTCGTTTTTTAATTATTTTATTCAATATTCAACAATTCTCGCATTTTCTCAATTATTTTCTTGATATTTCAATACAATTCTTCAATTTTCATTTATTTTCTACATTTTTTTCCGTAATCTTTGTCACATTTTTCAATTGACAATTTATTATTCTCCTTCAAATTTATGATTATTTATTAATTTAAAAAAAATTTCATATTCGATCATTCTCACCGTTTTTCGAATAATTTTTGGAATAGTTAATTATTTTCGTCATCTTGTAATTTTTCTTTTATTTATCAATTTTTTTCTTACAATTTCCATTTAATTCTTTAATATCTAATTTATTTCTTTAATTTTTCATTATTTTCTTCAGTTTTCAATTATTTTTATCGATTTTCAATTAATTCCTCAATATTCAATGATTCTCGGATTTTTTCTATTATTTTTTGCGATTATCATTAAGTTTCTTTAATTTTAAATACAAATGTTAAATTATTTTACTCCAACTTTCAATTTGATTTTCCAGTTGTTTTCTTCTATACTTATTCATTTTCGTCTTTTTTCAATTTAAAAGTATATTCTTTAAATTTCAAGTCCATTATTCAAATTTTAATTGCTTTTTTCAATTTCCAATTATCTTTTTCGATATTCAATCCAGTTGTTAAATAAGCAATTATTTAAAACAATTTTTCCTATAAATTTCATAATTCTTTAATTTGCAATTATTTTCTTTAAATATAATATTTTTTGTTCATTATTTTTAATTTTTTTTTTCAGTTGTCTATTAATCTAGTTATTTTTTGAATTTTGTTTAATTATTTTCGTCATCTTGTAATTTTTCTTTTAATTATCAATTTTTTTCTTGAAATTTCCATTTAATTCTTTAATATCTAATTTATTTCTACTAGTATTCATTATTTTCTTCAATTCTTAAATATTTTCTATAATTTTAAATTATTTTCATCTATTTTCATTTGATTCTTTAAAATTCTATAATATCTCGGATTTTTTTAAATATTACTTGACTCATAAAAATTGTTTTAAAATTTTAATTCAATTATTCAATTCTAGAACTATTCTCTTCAATTCTCAGTTATTTTCTTCTAATTTAAATTGCACTTTTAAATTACAAAATTAATCCAAAACTGGTAGTTTAACGTCTAGGAGTTATCATCAAAGTAAGAAAACAAACACGTATTCTCCAGACAAAAGTCAGTCCATTTATTTCAACGTAAAGTCACGTCAAAAACAAATAAAAATATATTAAACTATTATTAAATATATTAATAATATTAAAAAATTATTGCCTTTTTTCTATTTTTTTCGATTATCATTAAGTTTTTTTTAATTTTAAATACAAATGTTCCATTATTTTATTTAATTTTCAATTTCATTTTTTAATTTTCAAATGTTTTCTTCTATATTAATTAATTTTCGTATTTATTTTTTAATATATTCTTTAAATTTTAACTACATTCTTCAATTTTAAATTGCTTTTTACAATTTTCATTAATTTTTTTTAATTTTTATTATTTTGTTCGATTTTTAATCCAGTTGTTAAAAAATTCAATTTTTTTTGTTAATTGTTGTTCCAACAATTATTCCTATAATTCTCTTAATTTTTTAAATTGCAAAAATTTTCTTTATATTTAATATTTCTTGTTTATTGTTTTCAATCACTTTTGTCAGTTTTCTATTGATCTAGTCATTTTTTGAATTTTGTTTTCAGTTGACAATATTAAACAATTTTCGGGTTTTTTCCATTATTTTTTTTACTCATAAAAATTGTTTTAAAATTTGAATTCAATTATTTAATTCTAGAACTATTCTCTTCAATCCTCAGTTATTTTCTACAAATTTAAATTCCACTTTTCAATTTAAAATTTTTTTTTCTTTACTTTTAAAAAATTATCGTCTTGGTTCTACTATTTTTTTCGATTATCATTAAGTTTTATTATATTTCAATTGCTTTCTTCTATATTTATTAATTCTAGGCTTTCTTCAAATACTTTTTTTTCAATTTTTAAATATATTTTTTAAATTTCAATTCCTTTCATTAATTTTTAATTGTTTCCTTCAATTTTCAACTACTTTTTAAATTTTAATTATTTTTTTCGATTTTCAATCCAGTTGTTAAATGTGATATTATTTCCGACAATTATTCCTATAATTTTCTTAATTTTTCAACTACTTTATTCAAATTTATTATTTATTGTTTAATTTTTTAAACTATTCTTTTCGATTGTGTAATTATGTAGCTTTTTTTCGAATTGTGTTTTTAACAAACAAATTAAAGGACAAATTATTTTACAAAAAATTAAATTTTAATATTTTGTGATAATAAAACTTTTTACGCTTTAATTATAATTAATAAGATTATAAGAATCTGTAAATTTGAAATTGAAGTATAAGGTTATAGTTTTGAAATATAAAGGCGAATTTCGCAAAATTAAAAATACTGTTTTTACTGTTCGAAAATTTGTGACCGGGAAATCCAAAAAATTGACCGGAAATTTAAATTTCATAAAATATGTGTTTTTTCTGGAAATTTTGTGAATTACCATTGGGATCGATTGCCTCTTCGTATGAAGGAGGCGCTCCTCGATCGCTGGCAGAAATCGCGAGATGCTCGAGAGGAAGATTAATATTGTGATAAGCTGGTGGCGGGGTACAACTGGTCGGCGTTATTTGCGAAGCAGCACCAGGATTCGCAACCCCTGGGTTTCCTGAGGGGACTCCATGCACTATTGGACTCAGCGGCATGTCTTCTCGGATCCGACTCTTCCAATCCATTAAATTTTCATCAAAATCTTCCGAAATTTGTCTTTCTCCAACAACACCAGACTTTAATCTAAAATCAAAACCATAAAATTAAAGAAGATATCGATCTACTAAATTAAAGTAAAAATTGTATGTAAAAAGAAAACAAATATTCGGTTTAAGTGTTGACTAATTCACAGTCTATTCACGACTAAGAAAAATAGAAACGACGAACTATTTACAAACAATAATTTCAGAAATAAAGATAAATTAGAGGCTTTTAAATTAACGAAATTAACAATTGCAATAAATATCAAAATTAAATTTATGAATTAATATCGAAAATATACTTAAAAACATTAATTTTAGTGATTAAAATTGCAGGGTGTCTACCGAAACATGATTTTCAAATTCCCGGCAAATTCCCGGTTTTCCCGGATCTAAAATCATTAAGGTACAATTGATCTTTGAAGAAAATAATTGGAAAATGACAAAACTAATTGAAATTTGAAGAAACAAAATGAAAGATGACAAAACTAATTAAAAATTAAGTAAATAATGAAAAATTTGAAGAAAAGACTTGGAAAATGACAAAAATAATTGAAAAATGGAAAAACAAAATAAAAATTTGATATCAATACATAATTAAAAAATTGAAGAAAAAAATTGACCATGAAAGAAAATAATTAAATAATTGAAAAATCATAAAATTGATAGAAATTTGAAAAAAAATACTTGAAAAATGATAAAAATAATTAAAATTAAAAAAAAAATAATCAAAAAATGGAACAAATAGTCGAGAAATGACAAAAATAATTGAACCTTGAAAAAAAAATGAAAGATGATAAAACTAATTTAAAATTATGTAAAAAATTTATGGTTTGAAAAAAAGAAGTAAAAAATGACATAAATAATTGAAAAATAGAGAAATAAAATAAAAATTAGAAATCAATAATTGAAAAATTGGAGATAAAAATTGACGTTTAAAGAAAATAATTAAATAATGACAAAATAATTGCAAAATCCCAAAAAATTTGAACTTTGAAGAAAATACTTGAAGAATGATAAAAATAATTAAAATTAAAAATAAAAAGCAATTAACAAATAACAAAAATAATTGAAAAATGAAAAATTTAATATAAATTAAAGTAAGAAATTAAAGAATCCATGACAATAATTTAAAGATATAAGAAAATAAGTTAAATTTGGAGAAAGTAGGTAATAAAAAAAAGTCGAAAATATTGATAATACTTGAGAAATGACTAAATTATTTGAAAATTTTAAAAGCAATTAAAAAATGAGAAAAATAATTATAATAGGAAAAAATAATGGAGAAATAACAAAAAGAACAGAAATTTGAAGAAAATAATTGAGAAATCACAAAAAATTTAAATTTGAAGGTAATATGTGAAAATAACAAACATAATAAAAATTTGAGACAAATAATTAATAAGTGACAAAACTACTTAAAAATTAAGTAAAAAATAAAAAATTTGAAGAAAAGACTTAAAAAGTAATAAAAATAATTAAAATTTGAAAAGAAATTGAGAATTGACAAGAATAAATGAAAATTGAAGTAAGAAATTAAAAAATTCATGACAGTAATTTAAAGATATAAGAAAATAAATACAAAATTTGGAGAAAGTAATAAAACAGCGTAGAAAATATTGACAATAATTGAAAAATTACTAAATTAATTGGAAATTTTTAAAAAACAATTAAAAAATGACAAAACAGGGTTGCCACAATATCTTATTACAATTTTCCCTGACTTTTCCCTGATTTCCAGACAAATTGTTTTATTTTTCCCTGACCTTTTTTGAGTTCTTAAAACTAATTTTTTGTATATTTACTTTAAAGGGCTGCCAGCGGACTGGCAGATTAAAAATAGTGAAAAAATGACTTTAATTTAAAAAGTGAGTAAATAGTGAGCTTTTAATTAAAAAAAGTGAGTAAGCAATAATGAGTTTGAAATTACTAATATTAATTTATTTGGAGCCCGCCAGGAGAAAAAGTAATTCAAATTTAAAGAAAATAAATCGAAAATGGCAAAAATACATTAATTGAAAAATTATATAAAATACTTGAAAAATTAACGATATAATCAAAATGTGAATAAACTAATTAAATAATAACATAAATAATTGAAAACTTGTGTTAATAAATTCATGAAAATATTAAATAGATTGAAGAAAATGACATTTAATGAAAATAATTTGAAAATGACAAAAATATTTGTAAATTGACAAAAATAATTGTAATTTGAAAAAAATAATTGATAACTGGTGTAAAACTTAAAAATTTGAAGAATACTTGAAAAATTGACGAAACAATTAAAATGTTAAGAAACTAATTGAATAATAACATAAATAATTGAAAGCTGTTGTAAAAATTAAAAATTTATAGATAATAATTGAAAAATTAAAAAAAATATTATAAGTTTGAGGAAAATAATTGAAATTTGAAGAGAATAATTCAAAAACGGCAAAAAAAACTTATATATAAAGAGAGTAAGATTGAAAAAAATAGTTGAAATTTGTAGAAAATAATTGAGGTGTGACAAAAATAATTTATAACTGGTGTAAACAATTAAAAATTTGAATACAATACTTGAAAAATTGACGAAACAATTGAAATGTTAAGAAAGTAATTGAATAATGACATAAATAATTGAAAGCTGGTGTAAAAACTAAAAATTTATAGACAATAATTGAAAAATTGAAAAAAAATATTATAAGTTTGCGGAAAATAATTATTGAATGTTGAAGAAATTAATTGAAGTTGGAGAAAAATAATTGAAAACTTGAAGAGAATAATTCAAAAACGGCAAAAAAAACTTAAATACGAAGAGAGTAATTAAAGGTTGTAGGAAATAATTGAAATTTATAGAAAATAATTGAAAACTGATGTAAAAAAATTTAAAAATTCATGACAATAAAAAATTTGAATAAAATAATTGAACTTTGTAGAAAATAATTCTAAAATGGCAGAAATAATAGAAAAATATAAAGAAAATAATTGGAAACTGACAAAAATACTTGAACAATGACAACAACAAAAAAATAAGTTTAAAGAAAATAATTGAAATTTGAAGAGAATAATTGAAAAATGATTAAAATAATTGATAACTGGTGTAAAATTTAAAAATTTGAAGAATACTTGAAAAATTTACGAAACAATTGAAATGTTGAGAAACTTATTGAATAATGACATAAATAATTGAAAGTTAATGTAAAAATAAAAAATTTATGGACAATGATTGAAAAAAAGAAAAAATATATTAGGAGTTTAAGAAAAATAATTGAAATCTGAAGGAAATAATTCAAAAACGTAAAAAAAACTTTAGTATAAAGAAAGTAATTACTGTTTGAAGAAAATAATTGAAATTTGTAGAAAATAATTGAAAAAGGTGTAAAAAATTAATAAATTCGGGACAATAATAAAAAGAATAAAGAAAATGATTGAAATATGAAGAATAATTAAAAACTGATATAAGAAATTTAAAAATTCATGACAATAAAAAATTTGAATAAAATAATTGAACTTTGTAGAAAATAATTCTAAAATGGCAGAAATAATAGAAAAATATAAAGAAAATAATTGGAAACTGACAAAAATACTTGAACAATGATTACAACAAAAAAATAAGTTTAAAGAAAATAATTGAAATTTGAAGAGAATAATTGAAAAATGATTAAAATAATTGATAACTGGTGTAAAATTTAAAAATTTGAAGAATACTTGAAAAATTTACGAAACAATTGAAATGTTGAGAAACTTATTGAATAATGACATAAATAATTGAAAGTTAATGTAAAAATAAAAAATTTATGGACAATGATTGAAAAAAAGAAAAAATATATTAGGAGTTTAAGAAAAATAATTGAAATCTGAAGGAAATAATTCAAAAACGTAAAAAAAACTTTAGTATAAAGAAAGTAATTACTGTTTGAAGAAAATAATTGAAATTTGTAGACAATAATTCTAAAATGACAGAAATAATAGAAAAATATGAAGAAAATAATTGGTAAATGATAAGAATACTTGATTAATGACAAAGAAAATTGAAGTTTGAAGAAAACAATTGAAAAGTAACAAAAGTAAAGTGAAACTTGTGTAGAAAATTTAAATATTTCTGATAATAATTTAAAGATTGAAGAACATAGTTTAAGTTTTAATAAAATAATTAAAAAATGACAACAAAAAAAAAAACTTGTGTAATAAATTTAAATATTCATGACAATAATTTAAAGACTAAAGTAAATGAAATTGATATTTGAAAAAATTATATTCTAAATCGCAAAAATACTTAATAATTGACAAAAATACTTTTAAGTTGACAAAAGTACTTTAAAAATGACGAAAATAATTGAAACAAGGTGTAGAAATTAAGTATTTGTAGACTGTAATTAAAAACAAAAATTTGTAAAAAATTGTAATTGGGATATGAACAAACTAATTGATTTATAAAATAAATTATTTATTAATCAGGCATCCAATATCAGAAGATCCCCTCCTCGCCTTCCCCAGCTGGAATAGTCATTTTATCAAAAAAGTGAGAAAAGTGAGTTTTTTTTAATAAAGTGAGTAATAGTGAGCGATTTTTAAAAAAAAGAGTAAAAGTGAAAAAAGTGAGTCACTGGAAGCCCTGACTTTAAAATTGTGAAAGATAAATATTTTTCAGATTGTAAAAATTAATTAATTTTAGAAATGTTTAAAATATGACTTCTAAAAATGTATTTAGTAAATTTTTTACTTAGTAAATTTCAGAAGAATATAATTTTTCATCCATTTTAAAGATTCTTGCATTTTTCCAGTACTTTTTATAAAAATCCCTGACTTTTCCCTGACTTCCCTGACCTATTTCAGTTTCCCTGACTTTTCCCTGACTTTTCCCTGATTTCCCTGAATTCCCTGACCTGTGGCAACCCTGCAAAAATAATTGAAAATAGGAAAAAATAGTCGAGAAATGACAAAAATAATTGAAATTTGAAGAAAATAAATTGAGAAATTACAAAAAATTTAAATTTGAAGATAATACATGAAAAGTAACAAAAATGATCAAAATTTGAGATAAATAATTGAATAATGACATGAATGATTGATAACTGGTGTAAATAATAAAAAGAATGTAAAATTGAAAAAAAAAGTTGAAATTTGAAAAAAAAAATAATTGTCAATTGGTGTAAAGTTTTAAAAATTATTGATACATAATAATAAAATTATTGATGAAAATTGCTAAAATTTGAAGAAAAAAATTGAAAACTGTGTAATAAATTGAGATATTGATGACCTTAAAAAAAAAGATTAAAAATAATTATTGAAATTTGATAAAAATAATTTTTAAATGTTAAAACTAATAGAAATATGCAGAAAATAATTGAAAAATGATAAGAATAATTTAAATTTGATGGAAAAATTGAAAGACGACGAAAGTAATTGACAATACTGGTTTAAAAATTAAAAATTTGTAGGCATTAATTAAAAAATTGAAAAAGTAATTAAAATTAGAGGAAACTAATTAAACAATGTCAAAATTTATTGGAAGAACATAATTGTATATAATAATAATAGATAATCATTATTTTACTAAGAAAGTGAGAAAAGTGATTTTTTTTAAAGTGAGTAATAGTAGGTGATTTTAAAAAAAAAATGAATAAAAATGAGAAAAGTAAGTCACTGGCAGCCCTGAAAATGCTCAAATTCCCTTGAAACTTGTTACACTTTTACTATTTTGAAAATCTAACTTGAGATTAGTAACCAGGAACATGGATTACCACCGAGTAACAAGTTTGAAGTGAATTTGAGCAATTTTGCAAAATATGTCTGCCATATTGGATCTAACATTTTGAATTTTGAAAAATTGGTAAATCTGATATCGTTTTCACAATCAGAGACTTCGAAAACGAGTAATAAGTTTCAAGCGAATTTGAAGAAATATATGAAAACAAATTAGCTAAAATTTTTAGAAATTCCCGGATATAATTTTTTTTTCCCGGCAATTTCCCGGGTTTTTCCCGGTCGAACTAAAATCCCGGCAAATTCCCGGTTTTCCGGTGAGTAGACACCTTGAAATTGATATGTGTAAAAATTAATATAGTGTCAGATACATTTGTTCGAATAAATTTCAAAATATTGTATAAAATTGTCATAATTTCTAATTTTTAAATTATTTGAAATTAAATATTTAATTATTTCATTTGCTTTTGGTACTATTTACATCAACTTTTTTTGTTATTTACTGTTTTTTTTCGATATTATTCAAAATTATCGTGATAATGTAGAAAATAATAATTGAAAGTAATTTTACAATATTTAATTTTCGACAATTAATTATGTAATGATACAGATAATGATAATAATAATAGTAATACAAAGAGTAATTTTTCAAAAACGGTAACTTTTGACATTTAGACTTTCTGACACCCACGAAAAAATTTATTAATAAAAACATATAACTGCGTAATTTTGAGGGCCTATTGGTATTTTTTGGGACTAAATTGAATAGTTAATTAAAGAGCATATGGAAGTAATTTCGCGATTTTATTGAAAAAGAAAGTGAACACCGGTTTTGGGAGTAAAAGTAAACATGCAAAATACCTTGTGGAAACAGACGTCACACCCCCGCCGCGTCCGCCTTGAAAAAACAATCACGTACCATTCTTGTTTGTTTCAACCTCGGTGAAATTTCAAGAAGCGAAAATTTTTCAAATCAACTAAATTCTAGATAAACTGGTGTATCGAAATTTTCACTCTCACACAGAACTACCTATCAGTTTTGATTGTAATTTTTATCTTTAATTTATCGCAATTTCGTGTCATAATATGCCCAACCAAGCCATGTGGAGTGAAACTGTCAAACAACGGACGATTCAGCGTGAAATCGAATATATCGATCCAAGAAATGGCACGAAATTTCAAATTTCACTTTTCATCAGGGTTGTGAAGCTTGGGTGGAACTGGGGATTTGCACAAGTTTGGTCAGGGATGGGAAGTGAAGGGGATTAGCGTTGCGTAACAGAGATAGGAAATTGACGAGTCATTTTTGATTTTTAGGTAATTACAGTAATTACCTAATTCGGGTGCAGGAAATTTTCCAAAAACCCTAAAAGATTGAATATCTAAATGGTCGAATTTTAAAAAGTCGAATCTCCAAACGGTCGAAATTACAAATAAGGTAGTTCAAGTTCGGTGGGGAAAAATTCAAGATGGCCACTTGCTGGGGCCTAAAAATGCATTGTAGTCAATGGAGCAAAATCAGTTATTTAAAAATAACTTTTTAAAAACAAATGTTTGAACCTATGTTTATTAGCAAATTATTTTTCTTTTATCGAAAGCTATTTTTTAAAATAATAAAATTTAATAAAATTGTTATATCAATTTTTATTGTTTTAAAAAATATCTTTCGATAAAAAAAAAATAATTTGCTAATAAACATAGGTTCAAAAATTTGTTTTTAAAAAGTTATTTTAAAAAAATTGATTTCGTCCCATTGGCTTCCATGCAAAGCTGTGCTCCAGTATCCTCCATATTGGATTTTCCCCCACCGAACTTGAACTACCTAATTGTCGAATATCCATTTTGTCGAATTTTCATATTGTCGAATATCCAAATTGTCGAATTTGCAAATTTTTAAATATCCAAATTGTCGTATTTCCACTTTGTCGAACCTCCAAATGATCTAATGCCCGAAAGGTCGAATTATTTTTTCCATGCGAGTTTCCTATCTATGATCAGTGTTGTTATAGTAGATTGGACAAGTGCGCGAAATTAAAAATTTCCATAATGATTTTAAATATCGCGCACTTGTCCAATCTACTATACCAACACATTTCATAGACAGGAAACTCGCATGGAAAAAAAAATTCGACCTTTTGGAGATTTGAAAAAGTGGATGATCGACAATTTGGAAATTCGGCAATTTAGAAATTCGATCATATGAAAATTCGACAAAATAGATATTCGACAATTTGGATATTCAAAAATTTGGTTATCCGATCATTTGGATCATCTATCTTCCTTACACCAATGCAAAAAAAAATTTGTTTTTACCGGAGGTGTAAGTTGACCATTACCCATCTTTGCTCTACAATTTCTTAATTTTTCTAAAAATGTCAAATGAAGAGTAAGACAGACAGGGGAGTAACCAGAAATTTTTTTGGTGGGGGTATTATGTGGGAGTGAGAGAGACAACAATATATTGCTATCTCTTTTTCTCTCATATAAACTGGCTTTCTAGGGGGGAGGGGCGGCCCCCTGCCTTAACGTAGGTACGCCCATGGAGATAGACTCATGAGAAAAAAGATAATGGTTTTTCTAAAAGTCCCTGCGTAAATTACTGAAATAACGTAATTTACATTTGAAGCTTTTCATGATCAGGGTTGTGCACATAATGACGTAATTTACCTCACGTTAATTACTTGGGGTTTTTGAAGTGTTTTACGCACGTATATTACGTCCTGAATTTCATACGCAATGCATTTTTTGTTAGTGGGAAATAAATGACGTGTTTTACAAACGTATAAAACTCACGTAATTGACGTCAAAAACTCGAAGTTATGCGTAACTTCCCAACTCTGCTAATGATCCAATGACGCTTCACAACCCATCTCTGGTTGTAAAATACTTTACGAAAATACGTATAATACTGTAGAATACAGTATTTTACGTTTTTACGCGTAAAATAACTATTTTTACCGTATTTTACATTCCCATCACTGTCTATCTATTGATTCGCAAAAATTGATCTGGTTCAATTTAAATTGTATACAAAGTTTATTAATTGTAAGTTTCTTGTTATTTATAATTAATAACACCTAAAAATCAGAATCAACGATTCGTTTGTTGTGAAAGTACGTAAGTATTGTTAAAATTAAACTTTCATTTTACATACTTTCATAGAAGAAATTTTCATTCATTTGATCATGAAATTGTAATTAATTGATGTACTACAATAAAAGTATAAATTTCTTTTATCTTAGGTAGTAAATATTGACAAATTAATAATGGGGGATAATGGACATAAAGCGGGAAATGCAAAAAAGAAGAGGTAAGATTTTCTAACCTTAAAATAATATTAACCCTAGAAAAGTAGCGTGATATATAAATATAGCATATATAATATTTGAAAAAATAACATTAACATTACAAATATAGTGGTGGCGAGGAGAACGAATAAAAAAATATTTCGCAAACAATGTGTTTTTCGAAAAAAGTTTAAAACCAAAATTTTAAAGAATTTAAAATAATTTGCTCTTCTGTTTTCATTTTATTAATAAACGAGATTGTTTTATTTCGTTGTTGTATGTTTAAGGAAGAATTGGACACATATTCGAAAAGAGGTTATGTTCGAAATTATTATTTTATTTTATGAAATATAAAAACCAACTTTCAATCTACTTTTATTTAGACAAAATGTGGCAAATTTAATTAAAAAAGAAATAAACCATTAAAAATCATAATTAGATAAAAATTCAAGATTTTTTAGATTCAGAAACAATTTTATATTTTCTCTCATTTCTCTAAGATGTTTCTGAATGTCAGAAATCTTTAATTTTTATCCAATTTTGAGTTTTAATGATTTATTTTGTTTTAAATTAAATTTACCACGTATTGTCTAAGTAAAATTATACTAAAAGTTACTTTTTCTATTTCAAAAAGCAAAATAATGATTTCAAACATAACCTCTTCTCGAATAGGTGTCCAATTTTTTCTTAAATAAGTGAAGATGTAATTGAAAATTTGTTTAGAAATATATAAGTGTAAGAAACAAATACATTTTTAACAATAATTTTGTGTCATTTTTTTCTGTCATCATTTTACGAATATAGAAAATGACTTACGGACGTAAGAATATATGGCGTGGCCTTAATTTTTTAGGGTTCACCCCCCCCCCCCTTTCGGAAATCGAAAAAATCTATTTAAAAATGTCATTTGACGTACAATTTTTTCTAATTACCCCAAATTTCAAATATCTTTAATTATCTTAAAATTGTTTCCCACAATTTTAAATTCACCTTCCTCAAATATTAATTATTTTGATTAGTTTTTTCTATCACTTTTTCAATTTTAATTATTTTCTCCTTGACATTAAATCAATATAATTATTTATTCCTAAATTTTTATATTATTCACCGCAAATTTAGATTAGTTTATTTAATTCACCATTACTTTGGTCTTTTTGCAATTATTACCTTCAGTTTTTAATCATTTTCATAATTTCTAAATTAATTTCCTGAACTCAGTAGCGTATCTAGGGGGGGCAGAGGGGGCAGTCGCCCCGGGCGCCAACCTCGAGCCCAGTGCATTTGGGGGCGGCAAATCGATGAAATAATTTTCAATAAGGGGCGTCAAAAAAAAAAATTTTGCAATTTTTCTATTATTTTCTTCAATTTCTTGTTATTTTAATTATTTTAATTATTTTTGCATTATTTTCGAAAATTTCAATTCTTTATCTGAAATTTCAATTATTTTCATCAATTTTCCATTATTTCTGCGATTTTTTAATAATTTTCTTTAATTAAAAAATTTTAAGTAACTTTGTAATTACTTAATCTATTTCTTTAAATATATATTTTATAATTTTTTCAATTATTTCCCTGAATTTTTATTTACTGTTATAAATTTTTCATACTTAAATTATTTTCATCATATTTCAATTTTTTTTCTCAATCTTAATAACTTATTTTTAGAAAATTTCAATTACTTTTTTCAATTTTAAATTATGTACCTCGATTTGTAATTATTATTCACTTTTTCTAAAATTATTTTTAAGAATTTTGAGTATTTTTCTAAAATTTCAATTATTTCCATCAATTTTCGATTTTTCTGCGATTTTTTAATAATTCTCTTTAATTAAAATATTTTAAGTAATTTTATAATTACTCCATTTCTTTAAATATACATTTTATAATTTTTTCAATTATTTCCCTGAAATTTTATTTACTGTTATCAATTTTTCATATATATTTATTTTCATCATATTTCAATTTTTTTTCTCAATCTTAACTTATTTTTAGAATATTTCAATTGCTTTTTTCAATTTTCAATTATTTTCCTCGTTTGTTAATTATTAGTCACATTTTCTAAAATTTATTATTTTATTGTTCTAAAATTTCAATTATTTGCATTAATTTTCGATTATTTCTGAGATTTTTTAATAATTCTCTTTAATTGAAATATTTTAATTATTTTGTAATTATCTTCTTTTTTTTAACATATATTCTATGATTTTTTCAATTATTTCTCTCAAATTTTGTTTACTGTTATCATTTTTCATATTTACATTATTTTCATCGTATTTAATTTTTATTTCTCAATCTTAAATTATTTTTAGAATATTTCAATTACTTTTTTTATTTTGAATTATTTTCCTCGATTATTAATCATTATTCAGATTTTCTAAAATTGTTTTCTAAGATTTTTAAGCATTTTTATAAAATTCCAATTATTTTCATCAATTTTCGATTATTTCTGTAATTTTTTAATTATTCTCATTAATTAAAATTAGTTAATTAACTTTGAAATTATTTACTTTTTCTAAACATATATTCTATGATTTTTTCAATTATTTCTTTCAAATTTTATTTATTGCTTTCAATTTAACATATTTCAATTATTTTTATCATATTTCAATTTTCTTTCTCAATCTTAATTATAAATTATTTCCAACATATTTAACCTATTTTTTTCAATTTAGAATTAATTTTATCACTTTTCAATTATTTTCCTCGTTTGTTAATTGTTAGTCACATTTTCTAAAATTTCAATTATTTTCTGAGATTTTTAAGAATTGTTGTAAAATTTAAATTATTTTCTAAAATTTTTGATTATTTCTGCGATTTTTGATTAATTCTCTTTAATTAAAACATTTTAATTAATTTTGTAATTATTTTCTTTATTTAAAAATATAATTTTTTAAATTATTTCTCTTAAATTTTGTTTACAGTTATCATTTTTTCATATTTAAATTATTTTCACCGTATTTAATTTTTGTTTCTCAATCTTAAATTATTTTCAGAATATTTCAATTACTTTTTTTATTTTGAATTATTTTCCTTGATTATTAATAATTATTCAGATTTTCTAAAATTATTTTCTAATATTTTTAAGCATTTTTATATGTATATATATTTTTATATGTATTTGTTTTCTTAATTTCAACATTTTTTTTATTAATTATCGTAAATTTCAATTATTTATAGTTCTCTTCAATTCTTATATCTAATTTTTAATTATTCTAATTTTTTTCAATTAATTTTTAAGATCTTCATGTATTTTTTTCAAATTTCAATTATTTTCTTTATTTTAAAAAAATTCCTTAATTTTTTCAATTATTTCTCTTAAATGTCATTTATTTTTTTACAACTTATCATTGTTTTTATCATATTTGAATTATTATTCAAGTTTCAAATTTTAAAATTATTTTTCAATTATTATCCAAAATTTACCACTTTTAATTTTTTTTTATTTGTTTTATATTTTCAAAAATTTTTAACTATTTATTTGACATTTCAATTATTTCATCTAATTTTTAATTATTGATATTATTTTTTATAATATTTCCTTCAATTTTCAATCACTTTCGTTCTTTTTCATAATTTTGAAAAAGTTTTTAATTATACATTTTTAATTAAAAATCGTTTTCTTAATTTTTAAATTACGTTTATCTTTTTTCATTTAATTTAATTATTTTCTTTTGGTTTCAAGTTTTTTCTCAAGTTTTAATTATTTTTTTCAATTTTCAATCATTTATTTTTCAATTTACAATTATTTTCTCTAATTTTTCATTATTCAATTTTTTTAATTTATTTTTAAGATTTTCAAGAATTTTTCTCAAGTTTAAATTATTTTCATTATTTTTAAAACATCACTATGCTTTTTTATCAATTTTATCCTGAATAATTATTTATTTTATGTATTTGTTTATATAAATTTATTTTTAAATATCATATTTAAAATATTTATAATTGTTTTGGATTTTTTTTTTTAAATGTCTATAAGGGTTGACCAAGGGCTCCGGGTCACTGCCCCACTTTGCCCCTTAATAGTTACGCCACTGTATAACGACCTTCCGCCCTTATCTGACTCTTTCTGACCCTATTAGACCCTACCCTTCATGTATCTCTGTCTCTTTTTCTATCTCCCTCTCTCTCTCTCGCACACAACATTTATCTCTTTCTATGGCATAATCATTATTAGACGCAATTGGACGACACCTTTAGATTTTCAGTAGAAAGTTTTACTGTATAATTCGTATTTTACTGCATAATACGTATTTATTTTATAATATATGTATTTTACTGTATGTTACGAATTATAATGTATAATACGTAGTTTACTGTATATTACGTATTATAATGAGTAATACGTATTTTACTGTGTGTTACGTATTACAATATATAATACGTATTTTACTGTATGTTACGTATTACAATGTATAATACGTATTTTACTGTATGTTACGTATTATAATGTATGATACGTATTTTGCTATTTATTCCGTATTTAAATGTATAATGCGTAGTGTACAGAATTCCCAACCTTGCAAAATGCGAAAAGTTCTCAACCAATCCAAACATCGAAATTCTTAGATTCTGTTCAACAATGCAAATTTCAATATTGGGTGGGAGGCAAATAAATGCGATGTGCACTGTTTTAATTTTTAAATGCATTCAGTTTCGTAAGGATTTAAGTATTAAATGTGCAGAGTCTTTAAAAAAATGTTTTTTGAAAATCTTTTTCGCTTTTATGGTAAGTAAATTATAAAAATATAAAAATAAGGAAGAAATTAATTACATACTAGCATTTTAACAATCCATTGATATTTTAAAATAATATCTAATATTTATTTTAATTAAAAATTAGTCATAAAGTTGTCAATTGCTCTCGAATTTAATAAACCGCAAAATATCAAATTTAAAAATGACTTTAATATTACTTTTAAATAAATATTTTGTTTTTTAAGTTTTAACAAAAAAATTAAGTTGTTAAAAAATTATAATTAAAATATAAATAAATATACCTAGATTAAATTAAATTTTTCATCACAGAGAAAAAAATAAATAAAAAATTTTTTTTTCAGATATTTTTACCGCTTTTACAGTGGCTTTTTTAATATTTTATTTTTTAAATTTAATTCAACGAAAATGGTTTCGAATTTTGAAGCTCGCTTTCAGTTTACCAGGACCGTATGCGTATCCATTAATTGGAAACGCTCTCAATTTTGCCTGCAAACCAGAAGGTAAAATAATTTTTTTTTTATAAAATAATAAAATTAATGTTTTTGTAAATTAACAAATTTTGTAGACCTTTTAGATCGTGCGATAAAAATTGTTAAACCCTTCACTGATTTAACACCAATAAGATTGTGGATGGGACCTATGCTGTGCGTAATTATCACAAAACCTTGCGATCTAGAGGTAAAAAATTTTTTTAAACTAAAACAGTTTTTTTTTATAAAAAAATTTATTTTTTAACATTTTTTTGCACTATAAAAAATAGTCGTACAAATAAAATCAAAATTAAATAAAAATAATTGTTATAAACTCTTTCTAGAAAAAAATAAATAAATAATATTAATAAAAATACTTCTTTATTAATTTTGAATAAAATATTGTTTAAAATAAAATAATAGAATTTTCTTGACAAAATAATTTGTTTATTGAAACTTAAACGAAATTTTCGAGAGCAGGATTCTTTTATGTATTGGGTTCATTTTTATTATTCCGCGCTCGTTTCGCTCTTTACTTTGCGGTCTGTCCTGCATGTACATATCCACTTTAAAAAAATTTTATTATTGCGATTGCATTTCCAATTGCCAATTCAACTTTCGATTTTAGTATTGAACACTAGTTGAATAAAAATTGCAAAAATTAAAAAATTAAAAAAAAGTCATTTAAAAATAAATTTGAAAGATATTAAAATAATTAGCAAATAACTAAAAAATAAAAACGAATAATAATAATAATAATTCTCTTCTATTAAAAATTTTTCCAGGACGAATATTTTTAATAAATTTGCTTAATTTTTCATATTTTAATATGCAGGTAATTTTAAACAGTCATCAAGCTAACTGCAAAGGATTTTCTTATCAATTTTTAAAACCGTTTATTGGTGAAGGTCTTATTAGTGGTTCAGGTAAAATTGAAAATAAAATATTTCTTAAAATTTACTTATAAAAACTGTCTAAAGAAACAGAAAAATGTTTAAAATTACGAATTATAAAAGTTTTCACTTTTATAGTTTCGTTTTGTTACCTATTTGTTGTTAACTAAGTAACAAATTTGATTTATAGAAAGCAAACTGACCGTCGGTAAATTTTTTTTCGAATTCTGTATTACCGACGGTAAGTAAAAACAAATAAGAAATAATAGGTAGATAAAAAAATCTACATAACAATGAAAATAATCTTAACAATACTGATTATTATATTAACAATAAAAAAAAGTAATAATAATAAAATAATAACAATGATAATAATAAAATAAATTACAATATTAGGTCCAATTTGGAAATCTCATCGAAAAATTGTAGCCCCCATATTAACACAAAAAATCCTTGAGGAATTCTTGAAAGTTTTTGACCAGCAGAGTCAAAATTTAATGATAGATTTGAAATCATTGTCAGATGGAAGAGTAATTGATATTCTTGGCCCGATTGAACTTTATACTGCCAATATTGTATGCGGTAAAAATTATTATTATTCATTTGGTGCCGAAAGATTTCTACCTTATCGATCTCGATGAGTCGGTACAGTAGAAATCTTTCTTGTTGACTGCTGGACATTAAAAAAAAAATGTTTTTAATGTTTCTAGAAACTGTCATGGGACATTCTGACGTTAATTCTTTAATTGATTCAAACAAGGAATTTTTGCATTATTCTGCTGAGTAAGTAAACCGTTGATAAAAATTTAATAAGAAAATTTTTAAAAAAAATTTAATCAAACAAATTGGTTTACATTTAAATCAAAATTTATTTCGTTTCTCTTTTTATTTATTTAAAATTTAACATGAATTTTAATTATTTTTTTATCATTCCAGAATGTATCGTGTAGTACACGATCGAATAATGAAAATCTGGCTTTATCCTGATTGGATTTACAAATTTACGGAAAATTACAAAATTCATCTTAAAGGTCGAAAAGTATTGGGAGATTATGTAAAAAATGTAAATTTAATGATTTCGCTTTAAAAGAAATCTGAAAATTTCAAGTTTTTTAAATTTTGCATTTATTTATTTATTATTAATAATAATTTATTTCAGTGTATTTTTTACTTAATAGCTTATTACAATTTTTTTTCGAAATTCATAAGGAATTTTAAAATTATAGTTCATCTGCTAGAAATAGCTTTTTTTCAAAATAATTATAATAAAATTTCAGTGTATAAACGCGGTAAAAAGAAGAAGATTTTTAAAAAATGCAGAACATAAAAATTCAATTCTTGATCGAATTTTGGACAATCTTGAAAAATCTGAACATAAAATGAGTGATGAAGAGCTTACAGACGAAATGATAACGATTTATTTAGCGGTATAGTAATTTAGTTTAATGGTCTGAGCTACTTACCGACGGTCGGTATTACCATCAGTCGGTAATGCACATTCCTACACTGTCAATAAAATTTTCTGTTAGGAAACTACTTTATCGACCAAAGAATACCACTACTACAAACACAAAATGTCGGTAATTAGCTCGGATCAGAACCTTTATTTTGATTTAAACAAAATTTTAACTGTTGAATTTATTTTAATCTAGACAATTTATTAATCAAAATATAATTATTAATTTCTTCTCAGGCTCAAGACACTCTCGCCGTGATTTCTAGTTTCGCAATTTTAATGCTTGGTATACACAAAGAAATTCAAAAAGAAGCCAGAGATGAGGTGGAAAAAATTTTAGGAAAATGTGCAATTAATGTTGAGAATCTTTCAAAATTAAAAATTGTGGAAAAAATCGTAAAAGAAACTTTGAGACTTTTTCCTATTGCTCCAATTATGGCAAGAACCGCAACTGGGGACATTAAATTGAGTAAACGATATTTTATTATATTATTTTTTCAGAGTAATATGCGTTGAATGTAAAAATCGTCTATTTTTGGTATGTTATAAGATAATTACCGACGGTTATTATTACCATCAGTAGATAATGAGGAATCCTACATTATCAGAAGAGATTAAAAATATGATTTAAGTTACTAATGATCAGTTTAAGAATTGGAACTAAGCTTAAGAACTATCGAGAACTACTTTACCGACCGATGGTAATACCAGCTGTCGGTAAAGCAGGATACTGTAAATTTTGCAATTTATTTTAAATACTGATCAGTTTAAGAATTGGAACTAAGCTTATAAACTATCGAGAACTACTTTACCGACCGATGGTAATACCAACTGTCGGTAAAGCAGGCGGCTGTAAATTTTTTAATTTAAATTTAATCATTACAAATATAGATGTTGTTTATTTTTTAAAAAAATATCTTTACAAATCATTTTTTCAGATTCATGCACAATACCAGAAAATTGTCAATTAATTTTAGTCCCATTTATAACGCACAGAAATCCTGAATATTTTAAGGACCCGGAAAAATTTAATCCTGAAAGATTTGATCCAACGGAGATTGCGAAACGACATTCTTATTCTTTTATTCCTTTTAGTGCTGGTCCCATGGGTTGTATTGGTTAGTATTAAAGATTAATACAATTTTTTTAATTCCAAAAAAATTTTTAATACATTTTTAAAAATTTTAATTTCTAAAAACTCTCCGAAATTTATCTGAAAAAAAATTTTAAAATATTAATATTAAAATTTAGCAACATGTAGGATTATTATCTTTTTTTTTCTTTAAGTCAATTTTTAAATTATATTCTCAAAAAATATTTTTTTAGGACAAAGATACGCAATGATGAGTTTAAAAACAATGATTGCGAATTTTCTTCGAAATTATAAAATAACTTCAAAAGTGAAAATGGAGGAAATAAATCTAAAAACCGATATTTCTATTCGTTCGAGAAATGGTTACAAAGTTTCTTTGGAAGCACTGTAGATTAAAAAAATATATTACAAATTATATTCCTTTTAAAACATAATTTTTTATTCCTTTTTATACTGATAATTAAAATATATAGAGAAATTAATTATTTGTGTAAATACCTGTCAGTGATGAATAAAATAAAAATATTTTTTTCTTCAAAAAATATCTTCCCGTTGAAATTTTCATTTAATTAATTTACTTCCAATGTTTCTTGGAATTTAGTACTAAACGGGACAGAAGTAAAAAAAATAAAATCAATTCATATTATTTTAGTGTATAAATTTTGTATTTCAAATTTTCAAAAATGCAATATTTAATTTAATAATTTAATAAAAAAATTTACCATAATTAATTAATCTCCTTTCAAAGTTCTACAGCTTTCGAAAAATTGGTCATAATATTTACTTTTTGAAAATGTTAGAAAATATGAAAGTAAAAAATGCAAATATAGAAAAAAAGATGTTACTTTGCCAATTAATGTTAAAAATTCCAGATCATTATTTTGATAATTTATTTTCAAATAAGGAGTTTTTTCCAATCTTAATTCTGCCTAAAATAAATTTTTTATAAATTAATTCATTATATTTGAACGAAAATTGACGAAGATAATTTCAAAAATCAGAATACAGTAATTTTTAATCTAAATACCTTCTCATTTTCATCAAAATTCGTCGATTCTATACTTTCTTTATCGGAATTCCTCACTTTGTTTTCATTTTTTATTATTCGTTCATCAGAACTGCTCAAAAACTGTACTTAAATTTTAAAAAATGGTTAAAATTTAGTTTAAAAAAATAGTAGTCGGTAAGGTAGATTCCACACAACGGCATTGTAGAAATCTTTTTTAACTACAAATGATAATTCTAAAAGGTAACAATTTTTTGTGAAATATCAATTTACCTTTTGTTCCCGATTTCAATTTCTTACCATAATTTGGTTTTTGTTTTGTCAAGGACCCTTTTTTAAATAATTTTCTGCCACAGGAAAAATTCTGTTAAATTACAAAAATTATCTTTTAATCACAAACTTAATATTTATTAATTAAAAATAAAAATTAAAAGAAATTTTATTTCGTTTTTAGTATATAATAAAATTATTAATAAATAAACAACTGAAATATGAATAAATTAAATTTTTATAAATAACCTAAATTTCCAAATAAAATTAAAAATTCGTTAAATGATTTAATTTAAAAATTTTGTTTAACCTTCTTTTGAAATTTTCTTGTTTTTTTATAGTTTTTCCAAAATTCAATTCTGCCAAAAGACGATTCATCGTCAGTTTCTGAAATTTGTCTCCTTCCAAGATTTTTTCGATAATAAAAATTATTAAGTTGTGATTTTGCTAAAAATTAATTAATAAATAAGCAAATTTAGAATATTTTATTTTAATTAATTGATTGTAAATTTAATTAAGAAAATAAAGTGTTATTAAATATAAAATTACCTTCAAACCTAAAATTTTCAGATTCATTTTGACGATTTTTCGAAAAATACGAAAATCTTCGAGTCATCGTTGCACTATTATTCATTATTTGATAAATATCGTGGAAAATTATAATTAAAAAAGAAGCTAAAAAAGTTTAAGAAATAAAATTCTTTGTAATAAATTAATTAAGTTTGAAAAACTAATTTTAACCTCAGATTATTGACATTTGTAAAGTAAAAAATTGATTTTGTTTTAACATAACTGCGATAGTTAATCAGCTGTCGGTAATACAGATTTCTTTATGTGTTGTATATGATAATGAAGGAATCTACGTTTACAACCAATTTTTTCCCGGAATTCTATTTTTTAAAATTAAAATTAACTATTACAAATAGAAAATGCGAATAAATAACAATAAAAACTTGTGGTTAATTATATTAGTGAATTTAATAAATTTTATAATAATCATTAAAAATATTCACGTTTTTTTCTTGATTTAAAGAAAGTAAATCTAATTAATTTCCAGGAATGTATAATTTTATATCTGATTGGAATTTTTTAACAATAATTAAATTTATTCAAAAACTAAATAAAAATAACTGCTATATAAAAAAATACTTATAAATATTAGAAAACAATTTTAGAAGATGAGAGTAATAATTAACAATTGAGAAAAATAATTGTAAAATAATACAAATTATTCAAAATTGAAAAAATCAATTTAAGATTGAAAAAAAAAATTGATATACCTATGATAAAAATAATTTAAATACGAAAAATTGAAAACAGTAAATAAAATTTGAGGGAAATAATTGAAAAACATCAAAGAATATATGTTTAAAAAAAGAAAATAATTACAAAATTAATAAAAAAATTTTATTAATGAAAATTATTAAGAAATCGCAGAATAATAGTATCTACACATTTTTTAAATATGAAATATAATTTAATATCATCAGTAAATAATTGTCTTTTACAATTCTTGAACATTCTTTGTGCCATAAAATTCAGTTGGGTATTAACAGTAATTAACAATATTTACAATTTGTCTAATAAAATAACAATTAATTTAATAAATAATCGGTTATAAAAATACAGGAATTTTCGTCTAACTTGAACGTTCTAGACGAACAGTTTTAATGCAAGGTTTTCCGTATCTTTTTTTTGCCTCTTGAATAAAAGCATTTTCCATTTGTCGCACGATTTCATTGAAAAATAAATTCGAGATGTGAGAATAAAAAATTGATTTAAATTCAAACGAGAGGGAAATATCGACGAGACAAGTTTGCGGATTATTTTTCAATCCGGGACTAAAAATCCAAAGTGTATTGAGATGATCGAATAATTTGCCATCAGTGCATTCTGCCTTTACCAATCTTGGATAAATTGTCGTCACTTTCGAGACATAATTTTCATTAATTGGCGGAAATCCAATTACAAGATTTGCCCGACTATAATCCTTTTTTCTCTCCGTGATTTCCGATTTTTTGCAAAATGGAACGAAACTTTTGTAATTTTCCACATCAGACACAACTTTGTACATTTCTTCCATCGAGAATCTGGGAAATAAAATTTTTTTCTTTATAATTATTGTCAAATAAATGAAGAAAAGAAAGAAAAAAGTATATTAAGAATTTATTAATTTAAAATATAAGGTAATAAATACATTAAATAAAAAAAAATAAATCGAATTCTTCAAATTACGTGTATTATTTGAATTTTTTTGGTTTTTTTATTTACGTAATTTATTTTTCTTACCCAACCAATTTTCGACTTTCGTACTCTTTCGTTCTTTCTTTATCCAAAGTCATAAATAATCTCCGTGTATTTCCATTTTTTGTTATTTGTTCAATTAAAGTAATATACCTGTTAAATAAAACACTTTTCTTTATTTTCGTAATATTTTTAACGAAAAACAGATTGTGAATAAGGATTTTTAAATTATTTTAACATTTTTAAATTTTGAACATAACCTAACAATCTTACGATAAAATTAAATTTGTTTTAATTAAAGTAACTTTTACTTGAATAAAAATATCTATAGAAATTATTTTTGTTAAATCACTGAAATAAAACTAAACCAATTCTATAAACGAATAAAATAAATCAAGAAACTCGAAAAATTGTTTTTAACAACCTAACCTCATTTTTTTTCGAAACAAACTTTTATTCAGAAAAAGACCAAATTTACCCAATAATCTAAATCAATTTTTCCTAAAACTCACCTGTACGTTCTAATTATCATTTTCGTTTCTTATTTAGCATTAAACTGTTCTCATATCGAGTAATAAAGTGTGAAAATCAACTATTGTTTTTTTGACATCTAGCAGACGACTTTTTACAAATATGTACAACTTTCTGAACAAAATCTAATAATTTTAAATAAAATATCTGATTATTAAATCACTGAATAAAATAATTCACTTGCTCTTTTTTTTTAATATTTCAATCTTTTATTTAACAAAAATATCCAAAAAGTTTCGAAATAATTAAAAAATCATGATAATTGTAATTCGTTATTTTAAATTTTCCCGCAATTTTGTAGAATAGTTTCAAAAATCGCTGATAGAGGGCGCTGACAACAGTGGAGTCTGCTGCGGCTTGCGAAAGTGCATAATTTTACGATTTTCTTACAGTTATATAATTCAGTTTTGTGCAAATTTGGAAAAAATGGCAAATATTGTTCCGCAGACCTGCAGAAATGCATTCAAGCAAGTGAGTATTTTCAAACTGTCATCAAAATACGCTCTTTTTGTTTTTATAAATCAGCAGACAACAATTGGATTTCCAAAATGGCGGATTCGTCATTGTTGACTTTTCGTTAGAATAAAAAACAACTAAAACCCAATTTCTTTGACACTTTTCTTTAAAAATTCCCTTTCTGTTCCCTTTCAAAACCATCCTGGAAAAATTGCAATCAAAATAAAATTTTAATTTTATGAAAAATTGTATTTTATCCGAAAACTTGAAATTTTGTGAAACTAACCTCAATTATATTTCACGATTTTGTGCAATTTTCGTAATTATATGACAAAAGGAATTGATTTTTATTATATAATGATATTTTAATTGCGTCTTTGTTTTCACAAGTTTAAAATTAATATATATTTTTTAATTTCGTGAATAAAATATGCATTTATTTGAAAATTGAGTTTTTTGTTTATTTATTAGAATTTTTGTGCATTGTTTAGTAATTTTTATTTTTGGTATTTTTTTAATTTTTATTTCAAGAAAAAAATTAAATCCTGAATGTAAAAAAAACGCAAGCCATTAAAAAAAACCAGAAATTTGTGAATGAATCTTGAAAATATTAATTTTTATATTTCATTTTTTATAAAATTAAAAAAAATTGTGATAAAAAAATTCCAGAAATTTGTGGATAAATCTTGAAAATTTCAATTTTTATGTTGTTCTTTATAAAATTAAAAAAATTGTGCTAATACACAAATCAAAATTTAAATTCATGAATAATTGACCAAAATTCCTACGATCTACAAATTTGTGGCATGAAGATAGTAAAAAATAGTATTACATTTTTATAATTTAAATTATTATTATAATTTAAATAAATTCCAAACGTTAATTGACTCATATTCCTATTTATTAAAACTTTTAAATAAAAATTAATTCAATAAATGTATAATAATTAAATAATATCAATTATTCTCCATATTCATAATATCTTTTTTTAATTCTTACCAGATTTTATACAGATTTCACTTTTTCGAAAATGTTTAATTTTTATCTTATAATTTCTTATTTTTACTAAATTTTAAGAATTTGTCTTCATTTTTTTCTTTTAATTTTTGTATTTTTTTGTATTTGTCTTTTAATTTTAAGATTTTTATTAATTTTCTTCTTTTCGTGCAAATTATTTAATATTATTTTACACAATTTTTTTATTACTACGTTAAGTGAACTTTTATTTTCTTTTATTTTCTTAATTATTTCCATGTTTTTAAAAATAAATTCGTTCATTCTTTCATAAATTTATTTAATTTGTTTTCACATCCAGTCTATTTTTTGGAAACTTACTTATTCTTTCATAAAATATTAAGATTTGTTTATTTTTCTAAACTTATTGTTGGACTTGTTTTAAGTTTTATTTTTTTATTTTAAAAATATTTTTGGTATAATTTTCCGAAACTTTTTTATTTTTAAAGGATTTTTAAATTTCTTTTGCGGACAAATTATTATTTATCCGTATACACATTTTTTTATATCTTATTTTTATTAATTCTAATTTTTTAGTAGATCCTTACGATATTTTTTTATTTTTGTACTTTTTACATTTTTTTACAGTTTATTAGATTTAGAAAAAAAATATTTCTCCATTTTTCTCTCAATTTATTTTATTTTCTTGTTTCACAATTTTTTTAGTTCTTTCTTGCATTTCAATTAATTCCTTAATTTTTGTCATCATTTTTTTATTTCTTAGAAACATTTTTCATTCTTTTAAATTTTTTAGTTTTTATCTTGTAATTACGAATTTTTAAAAAACATTTATTCGATGCTTTTATCTCTTTTTTTTTCATTTCTCAATTTTATACTTTTTTGAAGACTTTTAATCTTTTATTTTAGAATTTGTAAATTTAATCTTGTACTAAATATTCTCAGTTTAACATCGTTTCTTCTATTTCATAGAATTTTTTTTCTTTAAAAATTTCCTAAAATTTTATTTAATTTTTGCTTTCTTAATTTGTAAAATAATTCTCTAATTTTTCTCATCTTAAAATTTTTTCTCCTTAGTAATATATTTTAACGTTTTTTCTTTAATTATTGTCTTCGGGCATTTTTTTTAAATTAAGAAAATAATCAAAAATTTGTTTTTTAATAAAAAAAATGTCCATAAATTGTTAAATTAATTCAAAAGCTTTTTTAAATCGAAAAAAAACGGATTTTTTTTAGTTTTTTTTATTCTTGATTTTTATAAGCTTTGTTAAAAATAAAATAATTCTAAATTGAAGGTAAGAGCTCTGCACGTATCCGCGGGACAAAGTGGCGAAGCAAGATTGAAAACATTTTCAGTTTATCGATGGAATCCCGATAAGCCGAACGAAAAACCGTACATGAAAGAGTATAAGGTTGACTTAAACACGTATGTACATTTTTTAATAATTATTTCGTTATAATAATAATTACGAAATTAATTAAACTTTGCCCCTGTAAACGAGCTTTTTTTACAGCAGTTGTGTGTGTAAAGCCCCTGAAAAGCTTGAACCCGCTTTGTATTAAAGTCAAGATAAACCCCTGACAAACAGCTTTCCACTTTTCACGTGTTTAAAATTATTTTTTTTATTTAATTTTAAATAACAAAAAATATATATATTGATTTTTTCATTTCAGCTTTAATTTATTTATATATTTATTCCATATAAACGGAGAAAACCCCTTTATTACATTAAAATTATTATTATAATTTATATTATAATTTTATTAGATTATTATTATTAGATTATAATTTCAACTAATTTTAATGTAAATAAATCCCAAAGTCGATTAATTGAAGGATGTTTTTTAAATAAAGTTTTTTTATTTTTTTCCCAGTTTTTTTTCTTGTTTTTTAAAATTTTCTTTTTTTAAAGAAAACTATCCTTTTTGTAATTTTCATCTAAAATTGAAAGAGAAAGAATTCCCTGAAATATTTTTAATTGATTATAAAATTAATTTTAATTTAATAAATTATCTAAACTAGTTTCTTATTTTTTATTTAGTTGTGGTCCCATGGTTTTGGACGCTCTGATAAAAATAAAAAATGAGATCGATCCGACCCTCACATTCCGGAGATCTTGTCGAGAAGGAATTTGCGGATCTTGTGCTATGAACATTGGAGGAACGAACACTCTTGCATGCATCAGGTAAAATTTTTCATTAACATGGTTTTTTAAATTAAAAATTTTTTTTTTTAATTTGTGATTTTTGCGAGTCCAAACTAGTTTTTAATATTCTATTTCTTTTCTCCTTTCTTTTATTTCTCAATAAGATCTTTAATTATAACTAAATTATAATCTTTTCCACTTTTTAAGCTATTTTATTTTTATTGTTTTTTTTTTAAAGCTAGTTCATATTCTATTATAATATTCTTTACTTTTATTTTTTTATGCAACATTTTTTCTAGTTTTCTATTTCTATTTTCCTAATTACTTAATTGTTTTACAAACACGAATTTTCTTCCGTTTCTCAAACATTATATTTTATTGTAAATTTTTTAAAAATATTGTATTTTTTATTTTTATTATTATTTTTTTTAAATACTGCATTTCCGTCCTTTTCAAAATGTTATCTGCTCATTTCTTTTTCATTTTCTTCCTCTCTTTCCTATTTTAATTCTTTAATTTTGTGACAATAGTTGCGTAGAATTATTTGATTAATAATCATATTTTACAATTAAAAAATAAAATAAATAATAATTAAAATATTCAAAATAAAATAAAAAAATAAATTTATTCTAATTCTTTGATTTCTTTTGCAGCAAAATCGACTCTAATATGAACCAACCCAGTAAAATTTATCCTTTGCCGCATATGTACATAGTTAAGGATTTAGTCCCGGATATGACTAATTTTTACAATCAGTATCGCAGTATCGAGCCTTGGCTTCAGCGCTCTGATGCTAAAAAAGAAGCGACTCAGCAGTATCTTCAGAGCACCGACGATCGGCAAAAATTGGTCAGTTGAACGACAATTTGTAAATTTAATTATCTTTGTGAAATAGTTTTAATTTGACGAAATATTTATTTAAGGTTTTAGTTAATTAATAATCGATTATTTACTATTTTATATTAATCTTCTATTGTCAGAAATTTGCAGTCCGTTATTTTATATATTAATATTTTATTACTTTTATTATTATTATTATTATTATTATATTATTGAATATTAATATTAATTAATTAATTTTTTAATTCCAGGATGGACTGTACGAATGCATTCTTTGCGCATGTTGCAGCACTTCCTGTCCTTCTTATTGGTGGAATGCAGATAAATATCTAGGACCGGCCGTTCTTATGCAGGCAAGAAATTTATTTAAATAAAAATTTAATTATCTGAAGGGATAATTCATTTATTTGTCTAATTTATTAACATTGACGAATTTTTATCATAATTATTCAAATTAATTTGTTCTAAAGTTCAAAACAATTGAAACTGGTTCGAATTAGTTTATAATGTCATTACAATCATAACTAATTAGCTATTGGCTGTGAATGACGTACGGACAGACAGACACCAAAGTATCGGCTTAAGGTTTTAGGCCGTTCACGTAACTCTAAAAACCACAATTTTATTAAGAAATTATTAAAATTAAATTGTAATTCAATTTTAAAAAATGGGAAATATTCAATAAAATGTGTAATTAATCCTGAAATAAAAGGTACGTCAATTTATTATATTTATACTAGTTTTTCGTCATCGTTGGGGAACGTGACCCATTTTGTTACTAGTGGGAAAAGTGACCATTTTAGTCCCTAGTGTGAAAAACGGCTATTTCCTTCACTAGTTTGAAAAATGGTTATTTCCAACACTAGTGGGGAAAATTGCCATTTTAAAGAAAACTTGAAAAAAAAATTCTAAAAAAAATAATTTGCAGGCTTACAGGTGGATCATTGATTCTCGAGACACTCAGTCGACAGAACGTTTGGAAAAATTGAGAGATCCTTATTCAGTTTTTCGTTGTCACACGATCATGAACTGCACAAAAACTTGTCCGAAGGTAAATTTAATTCTTATCATAATTGAAAATAGTTGAATAATTAATAGTCAAATAAATGTTATTACTTAATTTACATAATGTTTTTTATTTTGTTCTTTATTTTTCTTTATTAAATTATCTTTTACATAGTTAACTAAATATATAGAATCTTTTAAAAATCATAACTAATCAAACATATTTCTCATATTTTTGGTACAATTTCATCAAAATTATAATTCCGATTTTTTTTTTAAATTTCAGGGTCTAAATCCTGGAAAAGCTATCGCCGAGATAAAGAAACTTTTGGGCAGTATTGCCCAAAAACCAGCGCCTGGTCTCAACACAACGGCGCTTCAAAGTTAAATTTAATGATTAGTGATTCTTTAAAAAATCGAATCGTTGCTTTGTTTAATGAAAAATGTTAAGATTAAACAAGAAAATCACACAAATGATTACAATCTTTTTAGATTTGATATACAATCATTTTTGATTTTTGTTTGTTACTTATTTATCGATATTATACTTCTTTTAATTTCCAGGAAATTGTAAAGGAAGTATTAGAGAAATAGAGAAAAATTGTTTCATTCACGAGTTGTTTTTATTTAGTACGAAATTTCCACTAAGTCAATACAGCGTTTAGTTTTTTTCTTTTTATTAAACCAGGAATCGTTCCTTAAAAATTGATATTTCTATACTGGTCTTAAAAATGGAGAATTTTAAGAGAATAGTAAAATCGTGAATTATGTGGCAAATTTTGGAGAGTCGAAGATTTTTAAATAGAATTTCTTATGTATTATACAGTCTAAAATTTTTATTATAATAACCATTGATTAGTTTTTGAAAAATTTAACTCAAAATTACCTAGATAAATTCTTTGATATGCGATGGAAAGAATTTCCAATTTGATTATATTATTATTATTATTTGTGCGAAAGGCCGAGGGGTTTTTCACAATTAGGGCTCGGAGGCCATTCGAATCCTGGCAGTTTCCCTCGATTTATTGTGAATTTCTGCCGTTCGGAGTGTTATTCCGAAAATATCTTCATGATATCTGTTTTCGTCCTGAAAAAACACATTTAATTTATATTAATTTTCATCCATATTTTTTTAACATTAACTCTATTTCGTCATAAAGTTTTTTAGATCAATGGAAGGACCATTTACCCTCAATGAAAGCATGTAAGTTTCGACCTCTTTGTCCATCATCTGACCGTGAGTTTGTATTATTTGCTTCAGTGTCTGGTAAACATCTTCAGCCATTGTACAATCTCCGCAGACATAAAAGTGACCCTGACGATGAACCAGCATCTCGTAAATTTGTACCGCTTCTGCTTGGATGCAATCTTGCACGTATGTCTAAATTTTTTTTAAATTCTTAATTATTAAATTTCTATTCATACTTGCAAAAAATCATTGGTTAGAATATCAATAAAGAACAAAATTTTTAAACATATTTCAAAATATAAAATACCTTCTTCGTTCCTTCTTCTCGAGACAAGGCTAGAAATACCTTGTCTAGAACTCCAGTATCTAACATTTCTTTCTTTTCCTGTCTGTAGAGGTCCAGGTCGCTTTGTCGACACCCGAAGAAGAGCCAAATTTTCCCAAATTCATCGTCTACGACAGAAAATCATTTATTGAAGTTCATTACTTCAAAATATTTGTTAATTTATGAAAAATATGAACGAACCGTCTTGCATCTTCATCTGACCGAGACGATGGTGCCAAAATCCACGAAAAGGAGCGATTCCAGTTCCAGGACCAACGAGGATCATGGGTGCTTTTTTGTCCAGAGGCATGTAAAAATTTGGGGCGCTAAAAAAAGTTACCAGTTATTCCTGAATTAAACTTTTCTAGAGTTTGTTAATGCTCACCTGCGCACGAAAACGTAAAGTGGTTCACCGTCTGAAATTTCGCTCAAGTAATTTGAAGCCACTCCGTAGTGGACTGGACCAGAACCGCCTGAAATTAGTGAATGCTTTTTAAAGACTAAATTCTTTATCTTGTTTTGCAGAATTATGGTTATAAAGTGTGGTAGATACCTTGAGTTTTATACTGGACGACAGCGACGGTCAAATGAATTTGGCCTTTGTGGATCATTGGAGACGAGGAAATACTGTAGAATCTTGGCTGCAAGGGAGTCAGGTGAACTACAAGAACTGGAGCGAATGGTCTTACGGAAGGGAATTGTTCCAGTGCCTCTAGTAAGTTTGGAAAATTCCAGTGTCTCCAGTCTTCATACGCTGACGAGTCCTGTAAGTTTGTAAAGTCATTGAAGTGTCAGAAAATATCATCCGCCACTCACCATTAAATCTGACAGAAACTCAAGAAGAAAAAAGAGTAAACAAAATTTAGGAAATAAGACGTGAAAGTCTATTTCTCTTGTCTGTTTCGACAGTTTGAAACAGAGGATACAGACCTAAGATTGTATCTTCATTCATCACCGAAAGGAAACGACTATAAGGTCGTTCCAGGTGGTATCGTTGAAATAAAATGTCCAATAATTGTGCGAATCTCTGTAATTAATGACTCTCTATCTGCTTGATATTAAAAGTTAAAAAGGAAAAAAGAAAAGTATAGAACTTTGGGGATTAAGATGTGAATGTCTATTTTCCTTGTCTATTTCGAAAATTTGAAACAGACCTAAGTTTTTATCTTGATTTAACACCAAAAGGAAATGACTAGAAGGTTGTTCCAGGTGACATCGTTAAAATAAAATGCCCAATAATTGCGTAAAGCTATATTGTAATTAATTACGCACTATTTGCTTGATAATAATCGCTGCTTGAGTTACTCCGGTAACAGAATTCAAGTTAATGCAACTAGAGTAATTCTAGGCGTGAATTGGGTATACGGTGATCAGGAAAATTAAATAATGATTATTTCATTAACAGGGAATATTCCTTTTAATTGAAAAAATAGCATTTTAAAAAGTAAAAAGAACATTAAAATTTTATCAAAAAAGATGTCAAGGAATTTTTTTTTAAATGCGCTGAACACCCTGGTGGATGAAACAAGGGTTCCTATAAAAAGAGATTTATTAAAATAAGGTATTTCTAAATTAGAACTAGAAGAAGTTTTAATTAAGAAGTTCTTATTTTTTAATTTCAACAAAAGGTTCAAATATTGAAAACCAAAAATTTAATATTCTACTAATTAACAAATTTAATGGTATGATCCAATGATAGACCCTATTGAATTTTAATAACAGAAGGTATCTCAATTAAACTACTTAATTGATGGTGTACGTTTATACAATTTAAATCATCCTTTCGGTAATTTTTTGTAAGAAATGCAACTTGATTGGAAATTCTGTTTCAATTAAACAAAAAGTACTTTTTAACTGGAATTTGTTCTTGTTCTGATTAAAAATACCTTGTTTTAATAAATCTCTTTTTACTGGGGTGATATAACTGCACAATTTACTTTAAAGTAGAAATAAGGGTTGGCTACATGAACTACTTAATTAATGTCAATATAAAGGATGGGAAAATAAACTGTAAAATTTTAGTAAATGTCAAGATGTGGGTCGAATTGATAAATTGCAAAAGTTTAGTGAATGGTGCAAGTTGGTTGAATAAATTACAAAATTAGGATCAGTTTGGAAGTAGATGTGTTCATTAGAAGAAAAACTATTCTGAAATTTGCTTAAATTATTTACTTCGACAATATTTTTTAAAAAAAAGGATGTTTTGCAATTAGTTAAGAAGTAAAGATTCTGGAACATATTTGTTAAGGAATCTTTACTTCTCAATTAATTACAAAATCTTTTTTTTTTTTGGGAAATGTATTAAGTTTTCTGATGGAATATAGTCAGTTTCAAGTAAACTTCCTAACAGTTAACTAGTCTTTTCAACAGCCTTAGGGGTCAGTCTTATGTTATCAGAAATCATTTAAAATCCATTCCGTCTTTTACGGTTATTAAAAATTCTGTGTAGGATCTGTTTAAAGTAGGATTTTGTATATATTCTAAGTAGAAATCGATACTTAGATAAAGTCCTTCATGTGAAACATTTCTGAACCTTACCGTAGCCAAGAGGTTGAGTCGAGTCTGATCTTTCGGATTGGTGGCAATTGAGGCAAAGTATCTCAAAAGATTAGGAGACGGTGGAGTCGTAATGTCTAAAAATCTAGTTAGCAGTGTTCTCAAAGCATTAGGCAAATATCGATCATGTGGCAGCCAACTTTTCACAATTCCGTTTGGTGTATGAGATTGCTTCTGCATCTGCAGCTCGATCGAAACGTCAGCTTCGAAAGGTGACTCCAAACGCTTTAAAATTCCTTCAACAAGTTCTTGTCTGTTACAGGCAAACACTCCCAAATGGTCCCCTGGCTTATAATTTATTTCCATGCTCGTCAAATCGTCCAGTTCCAGCAAAAGAGTTTTCCCTCTACAAACCAAGTTATGAAAAATAGTTGTAGGAAAATTCTAACATTGTAATACGATAAATATAATTATAAAATAATTACCCAGAACTCAAATTCTGACTCAAATTTGTTTTCCGAAGCATGTTGCAAGTCGTTACATTTCTATTGTGACATTTGCTCAGAGCTAGAAAAGAAAAAGAAATTTCATCTTTCAAAAGTATTTCAAACCTTTTGTTTTTGAATCAGAAATTATATTTCGTTTAGACAACCTTTTGCCATCGGTTGAGGATCTGCTTCTACGAATCTAACCGTGGAAGCAGAAACTGCGTCTGCACCCAGGGAAAGCGCAACTTCCAGTAAAGTTTCGTCATCGTCGAGACAAAATGTTTCGCAAGCTACCTATAAAAATTAACAGATTTGGATAATAATTTGATCAAATGGTTGAAGAAATTTTTCCTTAGCAGAAAAAAATGTTGCTTACAGAAAAAGTGTCATGGGCCCATTTTCTAAAAGCTTGCTCTTGACCACACATTTCGTCACCTTGAGCTAATCGGAGCAATCGTTCACCTCCCAATTCACCCAATAAATTATCCACATATCGCCCAAATGCGCAAAAGTTTGGATAGGCTGATGATCCCAAAGCAAAAACTGCAAATCTGTTTTTTAAAAAATAGAACATGTTTTTAAAAATAAGTTATAGGAATTTCTTCCAATTTCGAATTTTGTATAACATAAAAGCCGACAATATTAAAAACGAACCTGACATTACTGAGCGGCCCAAAAGTATCATCCACTTGAGAATCAGTTGTTGATCCCCTCAAAGAATCAAATCGGTCCAATTTCTTCAAATTTCCAACCTCAGTTTGACTATTCGCTTTTATAAATGACTTGGACGTTGTAAGGCTAAAAATTGATGTAACAATTTATGACCTAATTGAAAAATTAAAATTTGTAAATAATTTATCAAATCAGTTTCTTACTTTAATTTATCGCTGTTGGTGTAAGTCTCGTTCATTTTCATGGCGTATAAATTTTGCGCAAAAGCCTAAAACAGATTAATTTCTCTTAGTTTTAATTTTTTAATTCCATCAAATTGTAAATTAGTTTTTAAAAACCAAATTAACCTCTCCATTTTCCGGCGGATCCCCATTCCCAAATGTCGAAGTTACAACCAGAAGAAGTGCTTCATGTTCAATATTCGTGATGTCATAGTCTGACATGCTTAAAACCTAAAATTTAAAAGAAATTCGAAGTAAATTGATTTATTCCTACTTTGTTGTAAATTGCTCATTCAAATAGCACGTAACATTGCAGCAATATTACACGGTAACATTGTCATAATTATATTTGAAAAAAAAATATTAACTAAAGATTTTTAAAAAATTTTTTTTTTTTACTTGAGAATGGAAAGCATGTCCAAGAAGTTCTCCAAGTTTTTCCGCGTACATCTGTGATGTTCCAGTTTCCGTTGCAAACAAAACCGTTGCCTTTATTCTCCTCGAAAGCGCACGTCCGAATAATTTTGATGTAAATTTAACTGCCCTAGAAATTACAAAGTTATTTTTTATTAAACTTTTTTAACCTAAACATGAATTTTTCTGATTAAAAATAATTTATGTGCAAACATTTCAAAAACTAAAAACAAGTTTTTTAAAACAAGTAATGATTTTTTAATTTAAAAATAATTTATTTATAAACCTGGCAATTTGTTTAAAATGGAATTTTCTTCTTGGTTTTTTGGAAATACATCTTTTGTCCCGTCCTTTTTTCCAGATATGCGTTTTCCAGGCAGGATCCTAAAATTTCATAAATTTAATTTGAGAATTTTTGATTAAAAAATTTTTTTTTTCTTAAGTACCTCTTTCTTTGAATTTTGAAACTAAGAGTCTATAATGTTAATATCCAAATTAATATTTATTTTTAAATTATAAAACTGACTTGGGCGTCGTAAGAAGGCTTTAAATGATAAAGTGCCATCTCCTGGTGAAAAACGGGAGTAGCTGAACCGGAAACTGGAGGAACAATCCAAACCCAATCAGCGGGGCAACCATTTCGTAATCGCATTTCGTTCTCGTAATGCTTCATAAAAGATTCGGAAGCCGTATGATGGTCCACAATTGTAACATTTTTTATCTAAAAATATTTTTTTAAATCTTTTTTATTTTATGTTTTTTAATTTCATTTTATTTTTACTAAATTTTTTTTAAGTTATAGTGCTGGGTAATAAATAATATAACTTTTAACGTGAACAATCATTATTCGTGACCATTTTCTTTTTCCAGTCGTTACTTTTTCATTATCGTATTTCTCTATGAATAGCCGTATCTTAACTTAATAAAATAACTGATAAATTGTTTAAAAATATTTTTTACCTGGAAACTGTAAAGAACTGCAACATTAGCTTCAATCATTGCTTTATCTTTCCAGAGAGAAGTAGGTGTTCGTGTATCTAATCCCATATGAGTCGCTATCGTCTGTAACAAGCGTAAATAATTTCTAAATTTACAATATTTTCAAATAAGAAGTTATGTCCCATACTTTATTCGCTATTTTATTTCTTTTACTGTTTTTTTATTCAGTAATAAATTTTTTTTTTGTTGAATTATAAAATTTAAATCATTAAAAGTTTTTTTAATTTGAAAATAATCAATTATCTTTTAACATCGATTTTTTTAGATACCTCTGTTAAATTGTAACGCCCCACATCACAAAGATCTCGTGCCCCAATTTCTGTACTCATGTACCAGCCATTAAAAGGAGCTGCCGTAAATTCCAATCCTCCGCAATCAAAAACCATTCCAGAAACTGCTGGGACTGCGTACCATTTTAGTCCCAATTTCTCAAACCATTCGTACCTAAAAAATATACAAACATATTTTTAAATACTTCAAAAAGTGACAGAAAAAATAAATACCCTTAATTTTTCCAAATTGCCGACAAATGCTGACAAAAATATTAAGAAAGTAAATATAAACTGAATAAATAAAAATTAAATACAAATTATAAATATTTTTTTTGTCACTTAACTTTATTTTATTTATTTGTTAAACTCACGTGGGATGCACGAGAGGGACTTCAAGAATTAATTCCGCCGGAATATCAAACCATTCGGGATCATGCCCATTAGCTGACAAAACCAGAGGTAAAACGTCAAATTTTGTTCGAGCACCTTTCCACCCTAATTTTATACACAACTGAAGACAAAAAATCTCTTTATTATTATATACATGAATTTTGATATTTTATTTTACGGTAATTTAAATAACTTTTACTTAATTAATTTATTTTAAGAGCGATTTTGTTGTAAAAATATACCAGGTCACCCTTTTAAACACTGCTCGCTTTTTATCTTACTCAACTTTCGTGATTGCAATGTCAAAGGCACTTATCAAGTAACTAAATTTTAATTTTCGATTCTTAAATATTATTTTTATTATTTTAACCAAATTTAAAATTATTTTTTAACGGCAACTTACCTCAGTAAATTCTAAATTAACCGGGTCACCAATAATCGTTCCATCCTCCAATTTATAAGCCGCATAACTAATCAATTGTTGATTCCAAACTCGGAAATCGTGCTTTCCATCAGTTCTTTGTGGAAAAATCGTTATCGCTGATCTGGAAAATTGTAAAATTTTTTATTTAAAAAGCTTATAATAATAATAATAATAATAATAATAATAATATTTCTATTCTTTCTTTTAAATATAATAAAAATATCTCCGAGTCCGTTATTAAGAATAATAAGGGAAACTCCCAGTACACTATACCTTATATTTCCTTTATTCGTACTGTATTTTATATGATTACAAAGAGCCTCAAACATTCCACTCGTTGTTGTTACGTAACGACAATCAAAAACCTTTAAATTAACAAGTATTAAATTAAATCTGATTTTATAAAATTCAGAATTGATAGACTTGCCCTGAATTAAAATTTTATCCTAAACAAGAGTTATTTTTTGCGTCAAATTTAAATTTCCCGCCGTTTAGAGATTAAGTTCAACAAAGTTTAAGCGGTAAATTTGTATTCATTAAATTAAATTTTGGTGAAAGGTTATGTTTACAAGCGGGAAAATTTAAATATCTCAAATTAGGAAATTTTTGTGCCAAAATTTAAATTTTACTTTTTTAAAACACATTTTAGCAAGTCTAATAATCAAAAACGTTACTAAAAATTACTCACTTGTAATTTTGACCACTGGATTCGACCAATACATCTAGCAGCGTTTCTCCAGGCCAATTTGGCACCAAAAACTAGTTCCGTTTCGGTTAATTGATAAGTGCCCAGAGTCATAACTTCCTTCTGTACACATTCCCAACGAGATTTATGTGCATCGCTATTTAATCTAAAATAAAAAAATTCTCTTCAATTAACATTTTTTTTAACTGAAATATTTTCAATTACAAAAGAATTTTAAAAAAAATGGGTGCTTAGTTAATCTATAAATTTTTAAATTGGAAAAAATATTCAAAAACTGTTAAAAATAGAAATTGCCTTCGAATTGAGTTAAAATATTGCTCTAAAAAATCCTTTGCTTGAATTAAAGTTTCTTCCTTGCTTCGAGGCTCGGTTCCGTGGAATGGGAGCGCCATAACGCTCCCCATGCAAACATGACTGGAGCATAAAGTTTTCTGCAATGAAAAGAAACAAAATATTGTTTTTTAGAGTATTATTTATTTTTTTGTAAAATATATTACATTCAATGAGTAAACTTGATGTTCATTGTATTCTAGAAAATAAAATTAAACAATATTTTTATTGAATAGAAAATAAATAATAATTAATAAATAGAAAAATATTTAAATAATAGATGTTAATAATAATAAATAAAATTCTAATTAATAATTAGTAATTTGAACAATTTTTATAATCAATAATAAAATTAATAAAAATAGAAAATCTAAATAATCGAAAAAATTTACTAAACTAACGTAAAATAATTTAAGTAAAAATCAATAACAAAAGAACTTTTTCTAAGATTAGATAAAAAATAATTATTTTTAAAAACTACCTATAGAATGTAAAAATTACGTAATTTCGTATTAAAAGAAATGCAAAAAATAACAATAAATAAAACTTAATTTTAAAAGCGTTCTTTAAGTTTAATAATAATAATTTTAGTATTAAAAATATCCCACAATTCCTTTTTAATTATAAATGATCAATAATATGTGTATATATGTACTTGAAGATTCTTCTAAGAGATTCTTCAAGTTCTAGAATCTGTGAAAATTCATAAAAATTCAATAGACGTTAATGATGACTTTGAAAAATTAACATTGACCTAATTCTAGTATCGGGGCCGTTTAAAAAGCATGTGATTCCCACTTTTAGAATAAAAAACCAGGGGAAAATTTAAACAATTTTTTTGCGCTGGAAGCACAAGATTTTTTTAACTTTTTTTTTCGATAAGCCACTCTTATTTTATTTTCTTAAAATACATATTAAAATTAATATTAAAGTTCCTTGTGGGGGATCCAGGGACTTGTGACCTCCCCTTTAAATATTTTCAATAAAGTAATAGTTAATTGGAGTAATGAAAAATATTTCTTTTGATTTTTCTATTTTTCTGTTTACGAAGTGGAGAAGGCATTAAAAGACTGTGACTTATTAATCCTTGAGTTACAATGTATCGGTTTTTTTAAAATGCAAAACATGTATGTAGTATGGAGGAAAATAAATCTTATCTTAGGGGCCGTCTACAAAGCATGTGACACCTGGCATCATGTGATATTGTCTTTCTTGAACAAAGTATCTTCCTTGGATTGAAATTGATTTTTATCTTCTATTATCATTTTTAAATCACGCGCGGTTTCCGGCAAACTTAATTTTTTACAATTAATTACGATTTTCCAACAAAATAATACATTTGAATTATAAAAATGATGTTATCTCTTAAATATCATTCGATTATGGTTTTCAAATTATGATTTCAGTTTAATTTTTTGAATATCATAATTCATATCATGAGGGGTGGGAGTGAGGGTGTAAAACAAAAAAATATCACATGCTTAGTGAATGAACATTTATCTTATCTTACAAATTTGTTTTTAAACGTTTCCAACAATTAGTTATAAATATTTTCCAAAATTAGTTATAAATATTTTCCAAAATTAGTTATAAATATTTTCTAACAAAAGTTTTTGAAACAAATTTTTTAAAATTAATTTTAAATGTTTACTAAACTATACATTTGGTATTAAAAATTATTTGTAATATTTATATTAAACTGGCTTGAAATATTTTCAACAATTATTATTAATATTTTTAAAAATTATTTTTAAATATTTCAAATTTACTTTTTTAATACAATTCTTTATTTTTAAATTTTTCTAAAACAATTTCAAATATATAAAGACACAATTTTTATTTTTTAAAAATCCTTATTTTATTTTAAAAAATTTATAAATGCTATTAAATTTGACATACTCATCTTGAAAAGTATTTTCTAAATTATTTTAAGAATATTTTTTGACTCTAACTTTCAGTATTTTCTATGGTTTATACATAAATAAAAATTTGATAATTATTTTTCACACATTTTCTAAAATTACAAAAATTTTATGAATTAATTTTGCATGATAATGTTGTTCTTTCTTTAATCCATTTTACATTCTTTAAAACTAATATTTTTTATTATTTATTTCACAAATTTTTAAACGTTTTCTCAAATTATTCTTAAATATTTCTAAATATATTTCAAAATGTTTTCTAAATTTATTATCAAATATATTTGTTGAAAACTATTTGAAAATATTTTTTAAAATTAATTCAAAACGTTTCTCTAAAATAATCAGAGATTTTATAAAACTAATGTAAACTTAACATGGTTTCAAAAATGTTTTAAATTTGCAAATATTTTTAAAAATGACAAAGATTTTCTAAAATTATATAAAACTATTTTTTTTCATTACACCAAATTGTCTTCCAAAAATTTTTAAAAATTGTTTATAAATATTGTTTAATATTAATTATTGTAAATCAATTATTTATAAATTCAAATGTTTTGAATTAAGAAAAACAGTTCTAATTTATTATTTCTAAAATCTTTCTTAAATATTTTTCAACTCTTTACAAATAATGTTTAAATAACTACCTACTCTCAAATATTCCCCAAAATTTTCTTGAAATATTTTAGAAAACATTTCTTGAACATTTCTACATTTAAATTTACATTTTTTCTAAACTGATTTCTAAATTTTAAAAAAGATTAAAAGTAGAAAATATTTTTTTATAATAAAGTTAGATAAATAAAATAAAAATTCATATAATTTTTTTAAAATATTGTCTAAAATATAGTTTAATATTTAGAATAATTTGAGAATATTTATAAAAATGAACATTATAAACATTCTTCAAAAATATAGCCAATAATAAAAAAAATTTATTAACGAAAATTTGCCAAAGACAATATTTACTGACCACAGCACTTTTGGGGTGAAGAAAGTCGAAAGCCTCACTTTTGTAAATAAAATTTCTCAGTTTGGTGGGTTTTTTCTGAGAAGGAGGTTCGTGGTCTTTCATCTTGATAATTATTTAGGAGATGTGTGTTTTTCTTTTTTGGAATCGTATCTTTGTCTCTTGACGTTCAAATAATGACTGAGAAATTTTTTTTTCTTGAGTCTAGTTTCAGCTACAGCATCCTGCCCTCACTAAGCTCTTCCTGACTCCGCAATTGTTCCAAGAGGGGCTACCAGCGGATCGACAATTTCTAGCGCCCCAGGCTCCATTTTATTATCGATTTACTATTTTCACTAAATTCTCCATGAATTTCTTCTTAAATCGATTTTTATCACTACGATAAAAGCGATAAGATTCCGAAGTTTATTTTTTATCGTTTTTCTTTTAAATATAGGGGAACCCTGAAATAGAATTTTTACTTGATTCAAATTAAGAACAAAATTCGAAAAATCTTTTTTTTATTTAACAAAATAGGATAAAAATAAGTACAAATAACTGTTAAAGTAATAATTAGTATTTTTAAAAATAATGGGTTCTGTAAAAAAAGTTTATAAAAAAAAATACTAAATAATAAAAGATGATTATCTTTTACATAACATCATTTTTTTTATTTTATAAACACATGCGAATATAGTAGAAGCAAATGGTTTTAATTTTTGTTGTTTTATTTTAAATAATTGTTCTAGAAATTTTGATTTTTTTTTCGTTTTAAAAAGTTTTTTTTTCAAATTTCTTAGAAAAAAAGTGTTTAAAATAATAATAAAATTGGTTTTTAAGAAGTTCAATTTTTCTATTCTTTTTTTCTTTTGGTTTTTAAAGGATAACTGAAATTTTAGTAATTAAGTATAAAGTTTTTCTTTAAATAAATGGTTTATTTAAATTAAAATAATGTAAAACTAATAAATAAAAATAATAAAAAATATTAGTTAAAATAATAAGAAGAGAAATACCAATAAATAATAAAAATTATAATAATAATATTTTTGGTTTTTATAAATAACAATAATATTAATTTTATTATTATACTAGAACGACATATGTTATTTATTGTGTAAATTTTAAGTAATATTTATACGTGATTTTGTTAAAATACTGAGTTAGATGAATAAATGTAAACTTTTCGATTAGAATAATTTTGAGACGGTCCTGAAGGAAGAGAATCAAAAAGCTAAGCATCCTGGATACTATTTGACATGCGCAATGGGCGGGAAGTCCACCATTGATTTACACACAGTATTCTAAATAATTTTTATCATCAAAGAAAATTGACAATCACGTTCCTTTTATTTTTCTTCCCACCTAAAAAAAACACCTGTTGTGTTACAATCAATTTTTCCCACGCCAAAATTATTTTTTCATTATGTTAACATTATTTTTGTTATTGTTTGACAATGCTCTCTTCTATCTTCCAACAATTATTTATCTATTTCATTATTTCAACATTTATATCGCTTATTTATAATTTTTTTTTTTAAAATTAATTTAAATGTAATATTAATTAATAATTTAACAACTAATTTTTACATAATTTGAATTTAATGCGATATTAAAATATGAATTAAAATAAATTAAATAAAAAAATTTATTGTAAAAATGTAAATTAATCATTAATTGTTTAATCATAAATAATTTACATTTTAGTATTCTTTTTTACTTGCTTATTAAGAAAAAAAGGTAATTAATCACTTTTTGTTTTAACGAACAAAAAAAATAAAATATAAATAATTTTGGAAGAAATTTACAAAAAAACGAAAAAAAAGTATGAGGCATAAATTTTAAAAGCTTATATTATTATTGAATTTGAATTCTCCGCCTTGAAAGTGGCGCGAAATCTACTAGTATCCGGGTTTGAAATATTTTTAAACTGTTAAGTAAAAAAAGTGAATTGTCGGAAATACATAATATTTTACATTAATATTATTCGTTATTAATATTTTTTCAAATATAATTTCAGGAGTTTTAAAAGCAAGAAAAAAAATTATCTATAGTTGTAAATTTTTAATTAACACACATACACTAATATCCATGCTGTCATCATACTCACTTCTATAATTTATTATTAAAAAAGAAACAAATAAATTTTAATATTTCAAATTTATTCAAATTTAACATAAATTTTAAATTTTACAATTATAAAACAAAGAAAGAAGAAAAATAAATGATCTATTGTTGTCACTTTTTAATTAACGCACATACAATAATTTTCATGCTGTCATCATATTCACTTCTACACTTTATTATTAAAAAAGAAACACATCAATTTTAATATTTTAAATTTATTTAAATTTAACATAAATGTTAAGTTTTACAATTACAAAAAAGATAAACTATTTTTTTTCAAGAGGTACGGGAAAGAATATTAATAAGTCTTAATTATTTGTTCTCAATCAAAAAAAAAAGGAAAACAGTATTTTTGTAAGAATCATAAATTATGAAACTTGATAAACTCAGAGTGCTTACTAGAAAATAAAACAATCACTGACAAGTCAATAAATAACTGGGAATCTAGACAAATAACTAGATATAAAGAAACAACATTAAAAAATTGTTTTTTACTATAATTTAAAAAGTAACTAAATTTTTGTAAAAACTTGATGTTGAAAAAGCTCTAATTTTTGAAAAATAACTAGGATATAAGGCAAAATACCAAAAAGTCTAAAATACAATTAAAATATTCTGAAAAATTACTAGTAATTAAAAAATAACTTAAATGTAAATAATTAAAATGTTAAGAAAATTACTAGAATCTTAAACATTACTAAGTGTGGTAAAATAACTAGTGGTTGTTAAAAAATTCTTAGATAAACAAAAATAAATTTTATCTTAAATAAATAATGGATTGCTACACGCAAAGAAAATTAATTATAAATTATATTTTATTATTTTCTCTTTTTGATCCTTTTCCCCAAATTGTAAAACACTTTTATAAAATTTACAATTAATTTTTTTTCCGTTTAGATAGAATTTTGTTCTATTAAATTATCTACAGATATCGATTTTTAATTAATATACATTCACTAATTTTTCATTCTGACATCTTACCCACTTCTATAATACAAGAAAAAAGAAGCACATAAATTTTAATGTTTCAAATTTATTCAAATTTGCGTAACATAAATTTTAAATTCTAGAGTCCTGTACAGTAATTACACAAATAATAACTGTATTTTTTTTAAGAGGTTCAGGAAAAAAATATTGAAAATTTCCGAATTAATTTATTGTCACAGAGAAAAAAAGCAGTGTTTTGTAAGAATCATAAATTATAAAATTTGACAACCTCAGGGGCTTTATATACGAACGTATAAAATTTCCGAAACCATTTTCAAAATTTGCCTGAACCTAAAATTTACCGTTGCTTTTCACTTTACGATTTACAATGAAGTTGGCTCCATTTTTGCTTCTACTTTTCATTGCCATTGTCTTTGTGGTTCATTCAGCAGAAGGTAAGTATATTGGACATATTTGCTAAGACATTTTTATACTTACTACAGTCTGTAAAAAATTATATTGATACTTTATAGATTAACGTATAAATTTTCCTCTGAACAAAAAATAAATAAAATTTCACTTGTAAGGTGAAATTTCCCTTAATGAGTATACCTTTTTTTTTAGAGCTTGACGATTATATAAATAAAGCTGATTCATTTTTGAGAAAATCATTGTAGTTTATACCGTTTAAAAAAATTTATATATATTTATTTGTTATTGCAGGTAAAGGGAAAAAAAATAAAGGTGGTGGTGGTGGTCCCCCACCAGGAGGTAAACCCGGTAAACGTAGAAAAGGCAGTAAGTTATACTTGTAAATTAGGTAACTGTTTAATAATTTAAAAAAAGAACGTCCATTAGAGAAAAAAGTGTTTAAAAATCCGTTATAAATTTACAATGTGATATGACGGAAATTTTTTGCTTTACTTAGTATGCAATAAAAATACGTTAAATGGGACAAATTATATAAATAAAATTTTTTATTCAAATTGGGTTTCCGTTCCTTGAGTAATCAAGGTAATTGTCCCTCTTCGGCTTTTGAAAAATTTAAATGAATCATTTTTTAATCTAAAATACATATATTTCAGGAATCAGAATGTTTTATTTTACATTTTTTACAGGTTTGAAATCTAGGTTAAAAAAACTTAGAATGTGCATGAAAGGTGGTGGAGGTGGTGGCGCTGGTGGACCAAAAGGAGCACCAGGTGGTGGTGGTGGTGGTGGTGGTGATGGACCAAAAGGAGCACCAGGTGGTGGTGGTGGATCAGAAGGTGCAACCGGTGGTGGTGAAGAAAAAGGAGCACCTGGTGGAATTGAACCCAGATAGATAAACTTCAAATACAAAAATATTTGAAAATGTATTGCAAGTTGAATTAAATTGTAATAAATTCATCTATAAAGAAAAAATTGTAACTTTTTAAAATTTCCTTCCGTAAAATAATATACTATTTGCCATTTACATGTCCGAAACCTAACATAGCCTGCTACAACGACATTACTTTATACACCTTATATACATATTTAACTAATACACACTACATTTTCCTAATATTAAAACGTCCAGTGTGCCAGGGTTTCCGTTTCCTGTTCCCTCTAGCCTTTTGGCTTCCTCCGTATATTTGAATTTTACTCTACCTTTTACTTGACCTTCTTGGTCTCATTTCCAAAAACCCACTAGTAACCCAAAAAACCAACGCAAAAACAAAAATGACGACTAGCCCTACCCTTCTTCACCTCCTCTAGCCTTCTCATCCATCCTTCTCCTTACCCGTTTTCATTCAGAGTCCATGTAACTCTTTCATCCACTCCTTTTTTCTTCTTCCTCTTTGCACCCTACACAACCTCTCCTCTTCACTCTTCTAATACTTACATTCGTTCATACTTTCCCCTATTCTAAACCTGACTACTCTGTTCCATTTACTCTCTTTATTCATTTTTTTCAAGTACTGCGGTATTCTTTTCTCTCTCGCCACTACGTACCATCTATTGATCTATTAAATTTCGCTTCCCTTATCTTTTCCCACCTCTCCTCCTTATCCTTTTTTCTCCACACTACCTCCACCTCCTTGTTTTTCCACTCCGACCCATTCTTCATCTCCTTCCTCACTTGTCTTCTATCCTTCTCCCATCTCGACATCTCCCTCTCTCTCTCTCTCTCTCTCTTCGCTTCCACTGATTAATCTCAAACACAATCTCGCCGAACTGCTCCCTCCTCCTTGCTTTAGTTTTTCCTCAAACCCTTGCGCTCTCTTTCTTTGTCTCACCATCATCTTCTCTCTCTTAAGTTCATCCCTCAACATATATCCCGGACAGTTTCCACCTATAACGCCCATTGTCCTTCTCAAAAAACGCTCATGCATACCTTCCACTTTTTTCATTTCTTTCCACCGACACACCTCCACCCCATAACTCAGTACCGACCACACTAACACGTCAAACAGACATACCCTCTTCCTCCTCCAATCATTTCTAAATCTCCTTTCCCCGATCTCCCCCACTTGTCCCATCATTCTACTTGCTCTTTAAACTCTTCTGTTCACATTTAACCCCTACCCTCCATTATAACAAAAACAGAATCCTAGATAACAGAATTCCTTCACCACTCTTCCATTCACACAGCATCCCTTTTTTCCTATTCCTGAATCTTACAACCTGAATCTTTTACCCATAAGTCCTCTCCTATACATACTTTTCAAACTCCTTAATCTCTCCTCTAGATCCGCTATCAGGAGACTAAACAGCAACGGACTCAACGGGCAGCCTAGCATTAACCCTCTCCCCACCCAAAATTCCTCCCCCAGTTTTTCTTCTACTCTTGCCCCCGATTTTCCATCCATATATAACTCCTTTATCCCCTTAATTAATCTTTTCTCTATCCCCCTGTCCCTTAACACCTTCCACAAAATCCCTCTATTCATTGACGAGAAGTTTTATTCACCTTTCTATCTCCATTCTATCTCCTTTTCTAACCTTTCTTTTTAGTACCCCCGCATACACTTTATACCCTACCGGCATCAGTATTTTGCCCCTATACTCCTCCACCTTTTTTCCTTCCCCCTTTTTCACTAACGGTACAATCAGTCCTGTTTTCCAGTCTTCTGGCCAACCCTCTCCTTCTCATACCCTTTTAACAATCTCTCACATTTCCTCTCTCACTCTTTCGCCTCCATATACTTCATCTGTTCCTATCGCCTTTCTCCTCCCCTCCCCTCTACCCTCCGCTCAATTGTTTAAAGTATCTTGTCCACTCTCCCTTACAAATCTCCCTATTTATCTCCTTTCTTTTATACCTCTCCTTATTTATAACTTCCCATTCTCGTCCTTCCTTCACCGCTTCTTCTTCTCATCCTCCTCTTTCTTTCCCTTCAGCTGCTTTTCATGCTCTCTATGCCTTAAAGTATATTCTTTTATTCTCTCTGTCCTACCTTTATCCAATCTTTGATACTCTTCCTCTACATCATCATACTTCTTTCGCATTCCCCACCCCACCATCCTCTGTACTTCCTCCTTTCTTCCTCCTTTCTTCCTCTCCCTGTCCCATCTCCTTTCTCACCTTATCTATGGCCTTCATCAACCTCTCCACTTGCTGATTTATACCCTCGTTTCCTACCTTTCACCATTTCTTTCCTTCCTCTTGATCTTTTCCTCAAATTCCCCTAGTTTCTTCCTCTCCCATTTCCCCATTTAAATTTTATTCTCTGTTCGTTTAAACCCCTTTTTTATCTTTCCTAGCACCCCTTCTATTTCTATTATCATTGGGAAGTGAACTGATCCAAATCCTCTATTGGAAACTCCCAAAAAAGTCCATAAAGGGTTTCCACATAGGAATAATAATTAACAATCGAGGGAAATAATTGAAAAATGATAAATTTATTCAAAATAATTAAAATTAACAGAAAATAATTTAAGATTGAGAAAAAAATTGAAATATGATGAAAATAATTTAAATATGAAAAATTGAAAACACTATAAATAAAATTTGAAACAAATAATTGAAAAAATCATAGAATATATGTTTAAAAAAGAAAATAATTACAAAATTACTTTAAAAAAAATATTTAATCGAATATTAAAAAAAATCGCGGAAATAACCGAGAATTGATGAAAATAATTGAAATTTCAGATAAATAATTGAAATTTTTGACATTTATACCGAAATAATGAAAATAATTGGAAATTAAAGAAAATAATAGAAAAAATGCAGAATATATTTTTAAGCAAAAGCAAATAATAGAAAAATCGATTAAATCATTGAAAATTGATGACAATAATGTAAATTTGAAATACAGTACGCTTCCATTTAATTGACCTCGTCGGGACCGGATAAAACATTTTAATTGACCCTTCCCACTCTTTACGCAAATACCAAAAACACTCTGCACGTAAGGAGAAATGTAACATTTCCCCTTATTTCCCATGTGTGGTAGGGATAATTTTGTTCATTTAAAATGTACGAAAAAGTTCAAATAAAATGGATGTTCATTTAAAATGGAGGTCAATTAAATGGAAGCGTACTGTAATAACTGAAAATTTGGGAAATTAATTGACAAATAATGAAAAAATTAAGTGATTGAGAATATTATTGCAAAATAATAAAAAGAAATTAAAATTCAGCAAAATAATTGAAAGCTCAGGAAATTAATTCAGAAATTATGAAATTGATAAAAAATTGAAAGTAATTATTGGAAAATGACAAAAGTAATGGTAAATTAGAAAAATGTATTTAAATTCGCGATGAATAGTAAAAAATTTAGGAATAAATAATTAAATTGATATAATGCAAAGGGAAAAATAATTGAAATTGAAAAAGTGACTGAAAAAAAAAAAAAAAAAATAATGAAAATTTGAAGAAGGTAAATTTAAGTTTTAGGGAAACAATTTAAAAATAATTAATAATTGCAGAAAATAATTGAAAAATGATAAAAGTAGTACAAAATGGTAGTTTAAATAATTGGAATCCAAATTATAATAGAAAAGAATTATTAAAAGTTGAAGAAATTTTTAAATCACTTCAAATTTAGTATATTTAAATCGTGGATTAGTTGAACATTTAATTAAATGCAATTTTACATTAACTGAAATTTGTAGAAATTAAAATAGCTATAAATTTAAAATTTGAGAACATTTGTAAAAGATGGAAAATGATATAAATTTTAAAAGAAAAAAACATCAAGTTAAAAATGTCAGGTGCGGACAGAATAAACGAATGAATGAATTAAACTTGTAAATTATTATGTATTTTTAAATGAATAATAAATAATAATTGATCTTTAAAAAACATAAGTAATATACCCTAAGATAAAAACAAAAAATAAATTAAAATTAAACAAATAATTAATTTAATGATATTAATAAAAATTTTACTCAAATAAAAACCTAAATTATTATTATTATTATTATTATTATTACTACTATTAATTTCGAACTGTTCGCAATTAAACTAATTTCTGTAAAATTGTACACACACTAAGATAAAAAATAAATACATTGTTTAAAAATGAAAAATTTCAGAAAAGTATTAATATATATAAAGCTTTATTTCTTAGTTTGTAAAGTTTAAAGTTATACAAATGGGTTTAGTTTTACAGGTTCTTGGTCAATCTGATTGATCGAATAGTTTTTTTTTTAAATTAAAAATTTCAAATTGTAATTAGTTAATTGTAAATTCCTAATATATATATATATATATATATATATATATATATATATCTTAGAAGTCCTAAATTAAAAAAAAAATGGAAGATCAAAGAAAAAACCAATTTTTAGTTTATTACTTCTTTTGCATTCCTATATGAATAATATTCATTATTTTTATAACACATACCCATTTGTAAAAAAAATCTAAGACTAAGTAAACAAATTTAAAAAATTTATTTAACATAAACATAATTTAATGTACTTGACAAACTGACATGTCACGAATTGTATTGGCTGTCGGAAAATTTTTTATATGACATAACTTTGTGGATTGTTGATAGGCCTGTGCTGTTAACCGGTTATAAATCTTGTTATATTGATAACCGGTTTTTCAATTAACCAGTTATTTGAAAATAATCGGTTACTTAGAAATAACCAGATATAAATAGTTTTTCAGAAAAGCGACAAACGTTGTATCTTTATAACTAGAAACGGTAAGAAAGAGTTGAAAATTATTTTTCATCGAAGCGATGGTCTATATAAATAATCAGTATACCAAAAAAATGTATATTATATTTATTATTCCCGTTATATTGAAATTTTTCTGAACTACTAAAATCTGTCAGATAATCTTCTATTTTTATTAGATATAATTTTGTAAATTCATAAATATAATAATTATATTTGCGCTTTAAAAAAATTTAGATTTTAGTGGATTTTAGGATTTATCAACAGTATAAAAATATTAAATTTAATTAATAATTTTAATATGACATATTAATGTAATTTAATTTATCTAGTTTTTATTTTTATAAAAGGAATTATTTTTCATTTTAATATCTTCAATATTATGTTTTTACTTTTAAACTATTTTATCATATAGAAGAAATAAAAATGATTTTATTCTTTTTAAATTAAATTAGAAGTTTAATTTATAATTTTATTTCTTATTCTATATATTTGAATACTTAGATTAAATTTAATCTTAAATTTAAGAAGAATGAATTTTTTGCTATTGAAATTTAAAAGGTTGATTTAATTGGCGTTTAAGATTTATTTTAATTAGAATGTGTTCAAACTAATAAAAATTTAGTATTATTTTTTACTTTCTTTCTTATAAAAATTTTCACATCGTATTTATTGACCATTTTAAATTCAAGTTTTTAAATTTTTGAAGAATATACAAAATTAAAAAAATATGCATTTTCAGGATTAATCCCAAATTTACGTAAAAAAATGCGAGGTTTAGGCCATTATTTTGTTAGTTTTCCAAAATAAAAGAAAATTCCCTGAAAAAGCATCATATTTTATTTTCCGTTGTCAATATTGTTAATTAATTTAAGTAAAGCACGCGATGAATAAATAAAATTCCATTCTTATCATAAAAACCTTTCTTTATAGTTTCTATTCAGTAATGACATATACAAATAATTGTAATTTTAATCAGATCGGAATAAAAATTCTACTGAGTTCTAGCGTATAATTTGTCTTCATAAATATGCCAAAAAAAAAGCGATATTTTTTTAAGAAAAGACAAATTTTCTAGTCGATTGTATAATGCTTACAGAAATACATTTGTTTCTGTTTGTTTCCTTTGTGATACACGATGAAATTAGTTCCTTATTTACTTCTTTTTATAATCATTTGCGTTTTGATTTATTCCGCAGAGGGTAAGTTTTCACCCTTATGAATTAGGAGAATAGAATAGACCAATCAGAAAATGCTTTTCAATGTGGCCAATTATCTGATTGATATATTCTATTCCCCTGATCCTCTAATCCTCTTCATTTGACTTCATCCTTACAAATTAAATACCGTGTATTGCCTTCTCATTTTAGTTCTTCTGTCTTCTTCCAGCTCATGCGGTGCCAAATGTATTGAAAGAAGACAGAAAAGTTAAATGAAAAGGTATGTGCAATAGGCATTATACATGCCCATCTCTGCTGAAACCAAAAAATCATGAGAATGAAAGAGATAATAATATCCTTTTTCTCTCTTGCTCTGTTCCAGTTTTTTTATCCGTTGAGTTTTTTCTTTAAATTCTTTCGTTAAAATTTTGCTTTTGTGTTAAAAACTGTACAGTCGATCAAAATATGTAAATGAAAAGGATCGAGCAAGAAAAACTACGTCCAAAGTGTCGACGTAAAAGTGACGGCGGAAAGTAAAATCTAAATGAGAGAGAACTTGATATCTCTTTCTATTTTTCCGTTTTCTGCCGACGCTTTCACACCGACATGAAGACTACACCTTTAAATAAAACATAAAATGTTATTTTTATTACAATAGCTAAACGTAAAAGCACCCGTTCATCACGATTAAGTAAAAATGCCAAACACAGAAAAAATGGGAAATACAGGCAAAAAGGTGATAATCATAAAGGTTTTACGATTGTTCCATTTGATCCAAATGGAAAACATGGTTTACCAATAAGAACCGGAAAAGGAGATCTGAAAGGTGGATCAATTGGAGGTCCAATTGGTGGCTCAAGAAAAGGCAAAAGTAGAGGTTCAAATGATGGCCTAAGTGGTGAAAAGAAGGAAAGCCCAGCAAGTGCAGATTGAAGAAAAAACAAAATATACTTTCGACTATTTTAATGAAAGTCAGCGCTAATTTGATGTTGGAATTAAAGGTCATTAAAAAAAATGTAGTTTTTTTTGCATTTCGGAACCTCCGAGCAAGAAAAACACTCTCGCTTTATACGCCTAAAATCTCTACTGTGTTCTTTTGGTTAAATGAAAGGTAAAAATGTTTTAATTAAAATTAAAACAGCATTTGAAATAGACCAACTTTAATAAGCACTAATCTATACAAATTGCATTGAGATTCTGAATTTTTTAAATTTCTAAAACCCTTCGCAGATTGAATAGACCTTTTCATTTTAGTTCTTTTGTCTTTTTCCAGCTCATGCAATGGCACATGCATTAGAAGAAGACAGAAAAGCTTAATGAAAAGGTCTATACGGTTACAGGAACAGAGCATGTGGCAGAAAAGGATAGAAAATGTCTCTGTCCTTTTTTATCTCATGCCAAGTTTCTGTAACCGTATTCATTGTGCGTTGCCCATTAGTTGGTATTCTAACCTCTAAAAGAGATAAAAAGAAAAATTTGTAATAAATTAGTGATAAACATACATATTATCTTATGAAATGTAAATATAAGTCAAAAAAAGTAAACAAATTAAATAATCATAAAGACATTGTCAGGATAAATTCCCATGATTGCGTTTTAACGACCGTTTTCTAACTAGACCATGAGTGCAAAAAAGATGTAGATATACTGTTGTCACTTTCACTCTCATGGTCTAATTACAAAACGGACGTTAAAACGCAATCATGGGACTTCACCCTCAATCAAAAAATATTGAAAAGTATGTAATTTTCAATATTCTTGCTAAAGTTTGCTAAAAATATGCATTAATTGACATTTATCATTTGGGGTTGTTCACAAACTACGTCACGCAATTTGAAACCTTTTTAGACCCTTCCCCCCACCCCTTCGTCACTTTTTAACAAACAAATCAGCTTTTTTTCTATTGTTTGTCACACGCAGCTTGGCCCCCCCACCCCTCTCCTAGAAATGTGACGTAGTTTGTGAACAACCACTTTCCTACCTGTAACTAAAATCTTTTTAAACTTATCTTTTTTAATTTTTTTTTTATAATTAAAGCTTTCCTATAAATTATCGTTCAAATGAATGAATGTAGAGTACTTACATTTTCCAATTATTATATTACTTTATTATTATGTATTCAAAAAGTTTCTAGTGTTTAAATAAAGTGAGGTTAAGATATTACTGTCTAATTAACTAACCTAAAACATGTTCGACATTTTAAAAACGTATTTTACTCGTCTTTACGTATTGAATGGTTTTTAATTGTAAAATACGTCAAAAACGTGATATACGTTAAAAACTCGTAAGTTATGGGCTACTTCCCAGCTCTGGCGGATAAGCAGGCAGACAGCAGGGTTGTGTACGTAACATACCAGAGGTATGTTACATAGTTTGTTACTGTATGTTACCTAGGTAAGTTACTTGCAAAATTTGTGACATAATGCATTTTTTTGGTGGTGGGGGGGTAACATACCTAAAACAGGTATGTTACTTGATGTAACATATCGGTAACATTCGCAGAAAACCTCGAGTGACGCGTCATTACCCAATCCTGGCAGACAGCCGAGGTGTGAATGTACCTTTACATTCCTTACCCAACACACTGGGATTAATCGCACCTACCCATCCTTGCCTTAATCGCAGTTTCAACTTTAATTTTGAATTTCGAATCTATTTGATTAAAAACATTAAAAAATAGCACATATTTTCGAACTGCAGTAAGTTTTAAAATAGAAATAGAACTTTTGAAAAATGTCTTCATTACTTATTTCATTAAAAGCAATAATCAAATACCCTGAAAATAAGAAAAAGATCTACAACATTTCTCCTGACAGTTGTAAACAAGTTCATATTTCACAATCTCTTTGTTCTCTTTTCTTTGTTAAGAAGTGGAACCGATTTCGAGAATTTTTGTTTTATTCATTATAGATAGATTAATTGTTTATTTTACAAACGCTTAGTGTTTAACAATAAATAATTGTTTTTTAAGTTTCTTTATTGATAAAAGAGAAAGAAAAAACTATATTTGATCTCAAAAATTTGCTCTTATAGGTTACGATTACTTTTTTGGTTTCTTTGATATTTTCAAATAGTAAAAACCAAAACAAATTTAAAAAATGCAATCAAATCAATCGCCTGAGGAAGGATCTGAAGAAATTTCTTCAATTTTGTTGCAATTACCAGCTACAAAGGTATTTTTATTATAAAATGTTTTCAGTGAAATTTTAAGTATATTTATCATATGTATATTAAATTATTATTTAAATAATTAACCTTCTTTTTTCGAAATTTAAATCCAGAGGCAGATTAAGGAAGATGAACAGATGTATCGTTTAGATTTAATGAAAGCCGAAAATCAATATTTGGAAAATCTTCATGCAGAACAGAAGAAAAATTTGGATGAACTTATTAAAAGCGTGGATCACAATGAGCGACAAATATTTCTTAAAAATGAGTGAGTTACGTTCCTTTTCTAAAATAAAATGTTTTCTCATTCAAAATTATTTTTCTCTCTTTTATCTCATATCTAAATTAAAATTTTAATCCCCCACTCTTTAGTTTTTAATTGAAAAATCACATTTTTCACAGCCTTATATTGATTTTTAGGTTTTTGAAACTCGAAAATTACGTGGAATATTTACGACAAGATTTAATAACAATAAAGGAACAATACAATTCTCAGAAAGGCAAGCTTTCATCAATACAAAAACAAGACGAAGAAGTAACCCGTTTATTGAAAGTGGTCAATGAAAAAAAGAAGCGAAATGAGAAAATTCACGCGGAACGAGAAGAAAAACGTAGAAGAACAATTTTAGATTATGTATTTACATTTTATGGTTTCTTTTTCTTTTCTTTCTTTAAATTTTGATTTCATTTTCAGTGCAAACTTTAACAGAAATTCGGTCACAAAAAGAAGCGATTGCGAATGATATTTCTCAAATTGAAAATTACCTGTCAGAAGAGAGAATTAAGAAAATTCACTTCGATAAAATTCAGGCTGAATTCAAATCAATTCAAGACAAGTAATACAATTTTTGTCTTTGGATATTTTTAAATATTTTTCTAAATTAATTTAATTGGTTTTTATTACAGAATACTTGAGAAGAAAAACATTATTGAAGAGATGAAGAAAAAGCAGATTAAGTCGATTGAATTGAAAATGGAAAAAAGTCAAGAAAATGAAAAAGTTCGGATAAATATAATAAGCGAAAATATTATTTATAGTGATTATTATTTTGTTTATTAAAATTTTTATTATTTTACAGAAAAAAGAAACGAAAAGATCGCAAATTGAAAAACTTAAATTAAAGATTGACCGGAGTAAGAAAAAGGCAAAACATGTAAAAGAGCTGGAGATTATTTTGCAAAATTTCGACGAAAAGGAAAAGTCAAAGTTGGATGATCGTCAGTAAGTTATTTTTTCATAATGTTTGCAAATTTTGGGAGAAAAGAGATAAACACTGATTTCTTAAATTAAAAAGGAAAACTTATTTATTAGCTCTGAATTATTTTTGCAGAAGGCGACAAAATGAACAAAATGCAGAATTTGATAAAGAAAATGAACGACTTCGAAATTTGGAAGAACAGGTAAAAATGGATTACGGAAAATTTTAATTTATTACAACAGTTGGGAAAAATAAAATTTAGAAAATCGTTTGATAGATCAACTTTTTTATAATCTGTTTTTTTTTTGCTTTTTAGTTTAGAATTTCGGAACGAGAACACGAAGATTTCTGCAAATTGAAAAGTTTAAATTTCATTAGTTTCAAGGATTTAAACATTTCGGAAATTCAGGAACACGTTGCAAATTTAGAGCGAAATATTCGGGAAAAAGAGAGCGAGCTTGCAAAAGTTGAAGAAAATTTAGAAAAATCGAGAAAGGATCACGAAGAAGAATTGCAATCGAAAAAGAAAAAAATTGAAGAAACGGAAACAAGTTTAGAAGTCAAAAAACAAAAATTGAACGTGGACAGAAATATTTTATTAGAATTGAATCAGGTGAATAATTTTTTTCAATTACAAATTTATAATAATAATCTACAAGATTTATTCATTCTTTCATTCTGTCCACATCTAAAGTTTGGCAAATAGCTTTTATTTATTTAAATCAGATACTTTTTAAAAATGCATTTATTTAAATTGATTAAAATTTAATTTTATTAATAAATAAATCTTTAATTTTTTCTATAATTTTCAACAGTTTTCAATATACAATTATTATTCTCTTTAAATTTTACAATTATTCTATAATTTTATAAAATTATTTTGTTCTGTTGTCGATTATTCTCGTCAGATTTCCAATTTTTCTTTCGATTGTTAATTATTTTCCTCATTTCTTAATTATTTTTTTTTAATATTTAATTTTAGTCATTTTGTAATTTTTCTTTCAATTATCAACTATTTTCTTAAAATCTCAATTTAATTCTTTAATCTTAAAATTTCTTCTTTCTTTCTCATTTCTTAATTATTTTTTTTTAATATTTAATCATTTTAGTCATTTTGTAATTTTTCTTTCAATTATCAACTATTTTCTTAAAATCTCAATTTAATTCTTTAATCTTAAAATTTCTTCTTTCTTTCTCATTTCTTAATTATTTTTTTTAAATATTTAATCATTTTAGTCATTTTGTAATTTTTCTTTCAATTATCAACTATTTTCTTAAAATCTCAATTTAATTCTTTAATCTTAAATTTATTTTTTAAATTATTTTTCTTTAGTTCTTAATTATATTCTTTAATTTTCAATTACATTTTTCGTTTTTCAATTATTTTATTCAAAATTCAATAATTTCCAATATTTTCTTTAAATTTCAATACAATTCTTCAATTTCCAATTGATTTCTTTAATTTTCATTTACTTTCTACAATTTTTTTCATTATTGTCATCAGTTTTCAATTGACAATTCATTATTCTCCTTTAATTTTATGATTATTATTTATGAATAACGAATTTTTTTTCAATTGTTATTTTTTTTTATTTAATAGTGAATTATTTTCATCATATTGTAATTTTTGTTTAATTATCAATTAGTTTCTTGAAATTTTCATTTAATTCTTTAATTTCCAATTTATTTCTTTAATTTATATTTATTTTCTTAAACTCTCAAATATTTTCTTTAATTTTCATTTTTAATCATTTTTTAATTAATTCCTTAATATTCATTAATTCTCGCATTTTTTCAATAATCAATTATTTTCTTTCAATATTATTATTCAATTTCCAAATAATTTCTTTAATTTATATTTATTTTCTACAATATTTTCCATAATTTTTATCAGTTTCCAATTGACAATTTATTATTCTCCTTCAAATTTATGAATATTTATTAATTTTAAAAAATTTTTTGTTTTTATTATTAAAATAATAAATTATTATTCTCACCATTATTCGATTTTTTTTCAATTAAATATTTTTTTTATTAGTTAATTAATTTGGTCATATTGTAATTTTTCTTTTGATTAACAATTATTTTCTTGAAATTTTCATTTAATTCTTTAATCTCCAATTTATTTCTTTAATTTTTAATTATTTTCATCAATTATCAAATATTTTCTTGGAATTTCATAACGATTCTTTAATTTCCAATTAATTTGTTAAATTTATATTTATTTTTTACAATTTTTTCATCAGCTTCCAATTGGAAACTTATTATTCTATTTCAATTTTATGAATATTTATTAATTTTAAAAAATTTTTTGTTCGAATGCCGATTAATCTTACCATTTTTTGATTTTTTTTTTAATAGTTAATTATTTTTGTCATACTGTAATTTTTCTTTTGATTATCAATTATTTTCTTAAAATTTTTATTTAATTCTTTAATATCCAATTTATTTCTTAAAATTTTAATTATTTTCTTCAGTTCTCAAATATTTTCTTTAATTTTCAATTATTTTTGTCAATTTTCATTTAATTCCTCAATATCTAAAAATTCTCGGATATTTTCAATTATTTTTTTCGCTCATAAAAATTGTTTAAAAATTTCAATTCAATTATTCAGTTCTAGAACTATTCTCTTCAATTCTAAGTTATTTTCTTCATATTTAAATTCCACTTTTTAATCTTCAATTTTTTACTTTAAGATTAAAAAATTATCGCCTTTTTTCTATTATTTTTTTCGATTATCAGTAAGTTTCTATAATTTTAAATAAAATGGTTTAATTATTTTCTTTAAATTTAATAGTTTTCTTGTTTAATTTTTACAATTATTTTTTTCAGTTTTCTATTAATCTAGTCATTTTTCGAATTTTGTTTTCAATTTACAATTATTTTTGTAATTTTTCACATATTTTCTTAAATTTTTAATTATTTCTTTTAATTATATATGATTTTTCGCAATTTCCTATTATTTCCTTTAATCAGAGCTAAAATTTTTTCAATTTTCGTACTATCTTAAATTTTTATAATTATTTATTGACTTTTTAAATTATTTTGTTTGGTTGTGTATTAATCAAGCCATTTTTTGAATTTTGTTTTTAATTGTCATTTATTTTCGTCATTTTTTAATTTTTTTTCAATTATCAATTATTTTTTCAAAATTTAATTTAATTCTTAAATTTTTCAATTTATTTCCTCAATTTTTTATTATTTTCTTTAATTTCAATTATTTTTTTTCGATTTCGAATCCAGCTGTTAAATTATCTTTTACTTTTTTAAAACGCAAAATAATTTTTTGAAGACAATTAATAGTTTTGCAAATTTTTTTACTTGCAGAAAGTGATCGAATCTCGAAAGAAACTTGACGTCCAAATCCAAGAAAAACAAGAGATTGCAACGCGAAAGGAAAATGAATTCTTTAAAAGAACCGAAACGGGAAATAAAATTTTGGAGTTGAAGAAAACCATTGTTGAAGAGGAGAAAAAATTGTCATTAATTGAAGAGATGAATAGAGACGCTTTAGAAATAAGTAAGGACATACAAGAGGCTTTAAAGTATAAAGAGGATTTAGCCAAAGAAGAAGAACAATTTCGAAAAGCAGCAAATGAAAAATTGTTGATAATCGAGAAACGAGTTTTAGAAAAAGCATCGAATCACCGCGATAAAACAATGGCACTTGAGGCGCAAATTCAACAAGATGCGAAGCTTCTTGCACAAGTAAATTTTTTTTTTTTTATTGTGAAACCTTTTTTAAATTTCATTTCTTTTTTTAAAAAAAAGTTAGGAAAATTTCTACAAAAGTAGAACAAATTTTTAAAAATTGGAAAAATTATTCTGTTTTTCAGAAAAAACGAGAAGTGAAGAAACGAGACAATAAAGATATGCAGAAAGAACGAGAGCTTCGGGAAAAACTCGCAAAAATTAATGGAGAAATATTCAAATTTGAAAAAATGGAAAAAGAGTCGGAATCAAAGTTTGAAAAGGAGAAGGTATTTTTTTTTACAAAACAATTAGTTTTATTTTAATTCTAAGAAATTTCTAATATAGTTTTGATTCAATTTATTTAGTATTTTTCGTATTCGATCGAGAAAAAAATAACTTATTTAATTTCTTTGTTTTCATTTTTCTCACTTTATTATTTTCAGGTAGTGTTTTCCCTTAAAGAAAAATCTGATAATCTTAAATCAATTTTAAAATCTCCGGTAGCAAAACCTGTAGTTTTGGAGCCAAAATCTCCGAGAAAAGTGACTTTTGAAGTTGAATCTGACGATTCCTTTTCTTTGTCGCAAATTCCCTTAACACAAATGCCTCGATCGCCTTAAAAAAAAACAGTAAAGAAAAAAGAAGAAAACCAACAAGACTTTAGTTTTCGCAAATTTTTTTCAGTTTCGTTACCAATTACTTTTTGTTTTAGAAAATATTTTCAATTTTCAAGATTTTTGTTGTTTTTCAAGAAATTTTCACTTTTTATTTCAAGATACTTATCTTTCTTAAATTCAATTAAAAATATAATTATGTTTAAGCAGGAAAAAAATTGTTCAAGTTTCTATAAATTTTAGAAATTGTTTTAATCTATATTAATTATTTTAACAAACAAAATATCCGTTCAACGAATTAATGTAAAACATAACTAGTTTGAAATATAACTTAACAGAAATTACTGTTTAACAAAAAATTGTTTGTGTTTCGAAAATTTATATATATAATACATAACAAAGATATAATAATCTTCAGCAGTGGAATTCATGATTCTCAAGATTATCAACAATTTTTTTTAAAACAACCAGAGACTCATAAATTTTTTTCAAATTTATCAGATTTCTTTTTGTGCCGTCTTTTTCAAGTAGCGATTCTTGAAGTAAAGAGTAAATTTTCGGAGCTGTAATTGAATCAAAATCGTCAACTCTAGCTGGATAATACGGTTCCTCCAATCATTCATCTTCTGAAAATAAAAAAATGATTTTTCAGTTATTAAATTTTAAATTTACCATATTTTTTATAAAATTTTTATAGAAAATTAGATAAAATAAATCATGATTTAATTTATTTGGGCATTTGCATTAAAATCATGATTCTAATAAAAATCTCTCCTATTTGAAATCTAGATTAATTGAACATTTAATCAATGCAAGTTCACATTAACTGAAATTTGAAGAAATTAAAATTAAGAAATTAAAAATCGTTTCAACTCACCTTCGTCTTCTTCACTTGTCAGGTCTACATCGTAGAGATAGTCCCAGTTCGGTCCATGACTAAATACTTCCTCCATATAATCCTTTTCACTTTTTTTATGTGTTGAACCTACAGTAAAAGAAAAATAAAAAGCATTTTATTTTTGAATTAGAGATTTTGATTTTTTTTAAAAGTCTTCTTCTTGAAGAATTAGTAGCATTTTACGTGATTAATAGGATTCTTATACTTGTCGGAATTCCATTGTTGGAGTCTCTTGATACATCATCTTCTTTGCTTTGCGTCCTATTTTTAATAACAATAGTTATTCCACTACTGTCACTAGGTATTAAACCTACAATATAGAAAAAATAAAAAACATTTTATTTTGTCATTAGAGAGTTTGCAAACTCGTATCTGAATTGAAATTATAAATAGCTAACCAATTAGCACGTAATATTGCAGCAACGTTGCAGCAACATTGCCGTGCAATGTTGGCAATATTGCCGCGCAATGTTGCTGCAACGTTGCCTCAATGTTGTCCATGTCCACATTGCTGCAACGTTGCACTGCAATGTTGCTGCAACGTTGCATTGAAATGTTGCCGCAACTTGCAGCAACTTTCAAAATATAGCAGTTGAAAATTTTATAAAGGCTTCATTAACTTTTAAAAACAGTACTTAGTAAAGATGACATTTATGGAATAAAAGAAAAGTTCAACCAATGCAAATTACGTTAACTGTTCATTTTTTTTTATAATCAACGTTGTATTGAGCAACTATATTATTGCAACGTTGCAGCAACATAGCAGTGCAACGTTGCGGCAACATTACAGGAAACGTTGCAGCAACATTACAGGGCAACGTTTCAGCAACATTACAGGACAACGTTGCCGCAACATTGCGCGGTAATATTGCCAACATTGCACGGCAATGTTGCTGCAACGTTGCTGCAATATTGCGTGCTATTTGGGATAATGTTACCAAATTTTTCAAGAATCTTGTTCTTGGAAAATTATTTATATTTTACGTGAACGATACATTTCTTATTTATCGGGACTATCGCGAATTTGCATTTTTCCGAACTTGCATTTAGCAGAATATTCAACTCCAAAAAATTGTAGCTATGACTTAGTTTTATGTATGTAACGTGAATGGTAAAATTCATACTTATCGGGTCAATATTGTAGGGGGAGTTTGGGAAAATTTCCCATAAATCGTTTCTTGAAAGTAACTCTTCATAATTATTAATTTCACCCTTATCAATAGATATTGAATCTACAGTACAAGAAAAATGAAAAGAATGTTATTTTGTCAATTAAATAAATAGATTTGGATTGACTCTACACTGAGAAAAAAGGGTTTACTATAATACATATAGCGCTTTCTATATATTAGTAAACAGAAATTTACTAAACATATTAGTTATTTTAACATAACCTAAAAATGAATTTGACTAATAATTAGTGCCCAAATAGCACGTAATATTGCAGCAATGTTGCAGCAACATTGCCGTGTAATGTTGGCAATATTGCCGCGCAATGTTGCTGCAACGTTGCCCTGTAATGATGCTGCAACGTTTCCCTGCAATGTTGCCGCAACGTTGCAATAATATAGTTGCTCAATACAACGCTTAAATACAACGTTGATTATACAAAAAAATGAACAGTTAATTTAATTTGCATTGGTTGAACTTTCCTTTTATTCCGTAAATGTCATCTTTACTAAGTACTGTTTTTAAAAGTTAATGAAGACTTTATAAAATTTTCAACTGCTATATTTTGAAAGTTGTTGCAACGTTGCGGCAACATTGGGCGGAAACGTTGCCGCAACATTGCAGGGAAACGTTGCCGCAACATTGCAGGGAAACGTTGCAGCAACATTGCGCGGAAATATTGCCAACGTTGCTGCAATATTACGTGCTATTTGGGTGGTTTTTTACTAAATGATTAGTCGAAATATAACTATTTGAATTAATGACTGAATTTTTGCTTTTGTAAATTAGTGATTTGTAACTAATTAAGATTTAGTAATTTTTTAACGACTCCTTGAGGGTAATCGAATGCAGAATTAATTTTATTATGCGTTACAAAAATCTTACCTTTTATGTCTTTCTCTCTCACATTATCTATGTCAATTTCTCCATTTGCAGGATCTCCGATCTCGTTATTTTTTTGAGTTGTATTAATTATCTCCAAACTACATAACGGGACAAATAAAAAATAACATTTTTTATGTTTTAACATAATTTATCAAATATATTATATAAGCATATTTAAATTATGGATGCGTTAAAATTGTATATATACATATAAAAATAATTCAGTAAGAGGCCATCCATAAACCACGTGGACAGTTTTTAAAAATAGTAAATTATAAATTATTTGAAATTTTTTTCATTTTTTAACATTTTTTGCTAGGTATTATGATTTCAATTATTTTCAACAATATTTTCAATTGTTCTTATCATTGTTCAAAAAAATTTCTTCAATTTCTAATTATTGTCATTATTTTTCAAATTTTCCCTTAAATTTTAAATTTAATTTCCGCAAGTTTCAATTTCTTTCTCTAATTTTTTCTAATAAAACTCTTTCAGTTTTAATTGCTTCCTTCAATATCAAATTAGTTTCATTATTTATTAATTAATTTTTCAATTTCTTTCGTCATTTTTGAATTATTCTTACAGAATATGATTTTTGTTTTGCAAATTGTAATTTTTTTCTTCAGATTATAATTTATTTCTTCATCAATTAAATAATAAAAAGAATATAACTTATCAAATTTGTTAATTTAATTATCAGTTTCATTTTCCATTTTTTTTTTCAATGATAAAAAACCTGTTTGGTATTTGTATTTTTAAAGTATTTAAATGATGTTTTTCGATTTTTAATCACTTTCTTTTATATCAAATAAATTCTGCCATTTTCTCTATTTTTTTCATTATATTCATTATTTGTCAATTGATTTCCTAAAATCTAAAATATTTTTTAAAATTGTAATAATTTTCTTCAATTTTCAATTATTTCTGCAATGATTATTATTTTTCAATTATTTTCTTTTATTTGAAATATATATTATTTTGATTATTTGTTGATTAATTACAAAAATTTCAATTATTTATCTCAAATTTTCATTATTTTCTTCAATTTTCGACTATTTAAATAATATTTTAATTATTTTTCTCAATTTAAAATTCTTGAAATCATTTTTAGTATATATACTTTCTTTTACTTTACATATATTCTGCATTTTTTCAATTATTTTTTTAAAATTGCAGTAATTATCTTCAATTATTAATCATTTTCATTATTTCTAAATTAATTTTCCCTCAACTTTTAATTATTTAGCTCAATTTTAATCAAGTGGTTTATGGACAGCCCCTAAGCGAATTCAAGAAAATGTTAAATAACAAACAAACAAAAAAATTACTTTAAAGATTTAACTCTTGAGAATTGAAATAAAAAAATTGAGAACGCAAACGTCACTATAAGGAGCCTCATAGCTGCAATAAACTTTTTTAAAACAGTCCCTGAAAAATAAAAAATCAATCAAAACAGATTTTTTTTCCTCGATTATAGTGCTCGGAACAATAGCTTTTTTCGATGATTCTTACACTTACAAATTTATCGAATATGTTTGAAAAAAGAAAAAAAAGTTTTAAATAAAAAAAAAAGATAAAGAATGATAGAAATAAAAAAATTGTATTAAAAAATATAAAGTGTGCCTCAATGTCACAAAGTCAATAAAAAATACTTTTTTATTTTATTTAGATGATAGCCGTTAGGTGGGAGGTGAATTTTTTCTTTATACTAAAAATAAAGCAAACGTGACTGGATTTATCATTATAAAATATAAAAAACTTTTTTTTTTAAATTTAAACTTATTTAACGTTTTAATTCGATCTAAAGTACTCAATATGCATATAATATGTGTGTTTAATGTATGTATGTATTTATAATATTATTTTTTAAATTAAAAAAAAAAAAACTTAATGGAAATTTCCATTAATTTTTCAGGAAATTATGCAGGGGTCTTGGGGGGGGGGGGGGGGGTTCGCAAGGCAGGTTTCCAAAAAAAAAGTTACCAAGGAAAATTAAATCATGAGAAATAAAAATTTGACATTAAATATTCTAAATTATTATATTTCTTACCTTGTATTAGTTGAATAAATTTTTCAAATTTATTCTAATAAATAAATTGCGCAAATATGGTACCTTTTGTTTTTGGTGCGTAAGTGATCCTACTCATAAAAGTCCGGTTTTTATACCTATTAGTATTACCTATTAAACTGTGCCACGTAAAAAGATATACAATTTTTAAGTCCACGTAGTCAGTAAAAAAAGTATTTGAAAATGCTACTGATAGTTAAAAATAATTTCAATATATACAAGAAATTTATGCTTCTTGTAAAAAATTCACTTTTTAGTAGAACGAAATATAAGGACTACAAAATTGAATTTGTATAGAATTTTCCAAAAAAATGTTATTTTTTGGCAGTTTCAGAGAAAAAACAATATTTAAAGAAAATATTAACAGAAATAACATTAATTTTGATTTAAGAAAGATTTTGAAAACTAGTTTTATTTCTGCTAATAAAGTAGGGAAGAGACGGGTAAAATGCCTAATTGGGTAAATTGGCAGTCGTTAATAACTTGGCCAAAAATAAATATTAATCATAATTGTTTTTATTAATGAAGTATATTAAGGTAAAGATGATTTCTTTAAAGTTTCATGTTTATCAGTATATTATTAAAGAATTTATTAAAGAATTGTAAAAATGATGCTTTCCAACGATAATTTTTTCATTTTTAAATTTTAGAAAATATGCACTTTTATATCTCACAGACGTACATATTTTTTTTAAATTATTTTAATTTATTTAGTTGTCTAAACACTTTGATTTAATTTATAAATTAATTTGATTAATTATTGTATTTATATTAATAGTAATTATAATAATTATGCATTGAAGAATCAATTTAAATATCTTTTTAAAACACGATTTTAAATAAGCGCGGGATGAATCAAAAGAAGTGCGCATGCGCAGAAAAAATACACACGATAACGAGAGTTACGTGTTGTCACGTGACTATAAAGAATCATGGCGGATTAACCTGTCACATTTGTCATTAAATGTCAAAATTTTCGTTTTCTTTCTAAAACTCACACTATTTTAAAGCAAGCAGGTATTTTTGTAATTTATTACAGTGTTTAATTTACTTTTGTAAGGTATTTTATAAGTGTCGAAGCTTTTATTTATTTGTTATAGACTTTATTTCCATTTTTTGTCGGACTGCTTTGGATCTAAACTTTAGTTTCATAATAAAAAGATTATATTTTTGTATTCAAAGTTAGTTCTTTTTTTTAATATTAACAAAGATAATTGATTATAGAAAACATATAAAAATTTTTTTTTACTTTTATTCATTTCCATATTTTTGTGCACAGGCGATTTTCCCAGTCGTGAGTTGAAATGGCGAATTTTTACATCAATATTTAAGTAATTTTTTTTCTATTTTTTCTGAAATAAGTAGGTACTTAAAATGACTACCTTATTTTGATATATTTGATGCATTTTATTTTGTGCTCAATGTAACTCTTTTGTATGAATCAATGATTTCAAACAAACAATCTATTATATATTTATCATATTCAAATTTTTTTTTCTCAATCTTAAATTATTTTTAGCATATTTCAATTATATTTTTCAATTTTGAATTAATTTTATAATTTTTTAATTATTTTCATTGATTGTTAATTATTTTTCTCATTTTCTAAAATTATTTTCTAAGATATAGTATTTTTCTAAAATTTCAATTATTTATTCAATTTTTAATTATTTCTCTTTGTTTTCATAATTTTCAAAAAAAAATTTTAATTGCCTTAATAAATTTCAATTATTTTTAGCTTTCTTCAATTTATAATTATTCTCATTTATTCAATTAATTTTTTTAGATTTTCAAGTCAGTTTATAGCAAAATGTACAAGAAACTGCAGTGTTTTTGGTTTATAGCTTTAGAATAAATATCACAAATATTTATTATTTCACTAAAGACGCTGTTACCTCCTGCTGCCAGGGATGTGAAGGTAATTTACCTAACGTAAATTACGTAGTTTCTTACATGTAAATTACATAGGTAATTTACATACTTAATTCTTTACAAAACGTAATTTACGTTTTCAAGATTGCGGCAATGTGTATTTAAGTAAACAAATGTACCTTATTTCATAATTTCCGGTTTGTGAAAACTATTCTAAAAATACCAAGAAACGAAAGACCAATGAACTTTTAGTGCTAAAAACTCTCCTTTGTACTAAAAAAAAGGAAATAGGACTATGAACAGCAATAAAAGGTAAGAACCAGTTGTTCGCCATATTTTTTTACATTTTTTACATGTTTTTTACGTAAATTACATTTTTTACGTAATTTACGTAAAAAATTCCAAGTTACGCGTAACTTTACATCCCTGCCTGCTGCACATTTTACTTTTCTCTCATTCTAGTAAACAGCAGTGGCATAAGTTTGTCTCGTTCTCGCACTAGTTCTGTGCCTAGACCGTCCAGGACACATAATTAGTGCGAGAAGGAGACAAACTTATGCCACTGCTGTGTACTAGAATGAGAGAAAATGTGAGCAGAAAGCGTAAAACCGAAAGCAGAAAACCATTAGTGTAAGAGAGACAGATAGATATCACTGACTCTCTTACTCTCATATTTCCTGCTTTCTGCTAACATGGGATTTCACCCTTAGACTTATATCTGTTATTACAAAAATAAACTATTTTTACGTATTCTTCGATTAGTTTTATCAAAAATACGTCATTAAGAAACAAATTTTCATGATTTTTAAGTTGACACTTGGATTTTCGAGGTTAGGAGTCTTTTTGCAAGTGACAAAATGTATCCAAAATACGGTAAATTTACAAATTTAAGGTAAATTTCGTTAATTTTCAGTAACTTACAAACAGGGATGGGTACGTATAATACTTGAAGTATTATACATAGTTTTCTACACGTATAAGGGTAAAATCTCATGTAAGCAGAAAGCGTAAAACCGAAAACAGAAAATATGAGAGTGAGAAAGTCAGTGATATATGTCTGTCTCTCTCACTCTTATGATTTTCTGCTTTCGGTTTTGCGCTTTCTGCTCACATAGGATTTTACTCTAATACTATGTATTTTACGTCCTTAGTTTTCTACGTGATGTATTTTACGTTTTATCACGTGACTAAATGAGCGGGATACATATAACATTACCTTTATTTTTATAAAGACTGTACCTGTATAGTTTATTTAATATTGTAACAACATATTTGTATGATTTTAATATTAATTTAAACAATTTTTTTCCAGAATAACTTGATTATCATCACTAGAAATCCTATAAAGTCATTAAAATTGATCTACAAAGTGTTAATAAAAGTTTTTTAAATGATTTTGTGTCTAATCCTAGAAAATTATTGGTTATATAATGTCTGAAATTATTTTAAACTAAGTTAAAAATGTTTTAAAAATATTTATTTTGACAAGAGAAATGTTCATTGATAGTTTGGAACAGGGATGGGTAAATGTAGAAAGCTCGAGGTTTTCTACGTATAATACGTAGTTTTCTACATTATGTAAAATACGTATTATACGTAGAAAACCCCCCACTCTCTCTTATTTTCGAAATTTTCACGTATAATACGTAAGTATTATACTGTAGAAAACCATGTGTAATACATCACGTATAATACGCACCCATCCCTGGTTGGGAATAATATTATATGTGAGAAAAACAAATCGAGACCAAAATAAATATTGTAGTTACCGGCATAAGTAAAATAACAATATTTTTTAAAACTGCTTCAACCGCAGGGTAATCATGGAAAGAAATTAAATTCAAATAACTAGTTAAAAAGACTTTAAAATTTTTCAATGTTTTAAATATTAGGCTTTCTGTCAATTTTTTAAATTCCTATACATAAAAAATTTTTACTCACATAACATCTTGCCAAAACTTGTTAACGTATCGCAGAGAATGCTATTATTAACATTAGAAATGTCAAATATTGTTAAATAACATATTAAAGCTTTATTCCCTGTTTAAAGAACTTTTAAAGGACAATTAATTATACATAAATGTATAATATTTAAAATTGTATGTGATAAATAGGTTATGTTACACTGTTTACAAAGTTCACGTAGAAAACTAGGTTTTCTATAATTTTCTACGTATAATACGTCCTTTATGTATTATACGTAGAAAACCTCGAGTTTTCTACATTTACCCATCCCTGCTTACAAACGAAGAGCGGTCATACGTAATAGACGTATGTCCGTAAAATACGTTAAAAACCCCCACGTAATTTACTTGAGGTATATTTTGTTCACAACCCTGAACGATTCTGCTTTGGGCTTTACTTACCTTACTTGCCCAACTTTGACAGTATAAACAAATAAATCTAAATACATAATCCACTGTTAGAAAAAAGTGTTGAGAATTGATTAAAAAGTGATTTTAAGATATATAGCAAAAAAAAAAATACTGCCAGTGCTAACAGGTTTTTTACTTTTATATATTTTTTAATTTTAATTTACAGACAGTCTGAAAAAAGGTTAGTTCAAATTGCCTTATTGTGATTTTTTCATCATGTTTTTTTTAAATAGAAAACTTATATTTTTATGTAATAGTTTTTATTAGAAATGTGAACAATTATATTATTTCCCAAATAAGTAATCAAAAATTGCAATTAGATGAAAATTAAAAAAAGTTAAACGTTTACAAATTTAGGATGACCTAACCTCAAATCAGACAAACTTTTTAAACGTCAAATTTTTTTAATTTTCATTAAATTACAATTTTTAATTATTCATTTTGTAAAACATGACTAATTGTTCACTATCCCACTAAAAAATATTACATAAAAATATGAGTTTTTTATATCAAAAATCAAAATAATCCATTTGGATTAACTTTTTCGGAGTGTGAAATAACTTATAATTGAAAAAACAAAAATTACAAAATGACGAACATAATTTACAATTGAAAACAAAATTCAAAAAATGGCTACATTAATACAAAACCGAACAAATTAATTTAAAAAATCAAGTAATTACAAAATTTTAAGATAATAATTGAAAATTGCAGAAAATAATAAATAACTGAAGAAAATAGTTAAACATTCACTAGAATAATAGGCAATTAAAAAACAACATTAAAATAACTAAACAAGAAATACTAATAATAATATTTTAAATATAATATTTAAAAATCAATTAATATAAATAAAATAAATATTTATTGAGGACAAAATTTATAATATTTTAGAATTAAAAAGAATTGCAAAAAATGATTGAAATTAAACATTATAATTGCAAATTTTGTAAAATTAATTGAAAAAAAATGAAATCAATTAAAAATTGGGGAAATTAATTTAAGCAATCATAAAAATGTTTTAAACACAAAGAAAATAATTTAAATTTGAGAAAAATACTTAAGAATCTTAAAAGTAAATTTAAACAAAATTGAATAATGAAAAATTAGAGAAAATAATTGAAAATTGAAAAAACATGGTTAAAAATTGAGATAAATAAATTAAAATTAAAAAAAAATAATTAAAATTTGAGAAAATAATTAAAAAAATTACATAAAATATTTTAAATAAAGGAAAGTTAAACAAAATTTGGGAAAAATACTTAAAACTTTCAGAAGTACATTAAAATAAAAGATAATAATCAAAAATCGGAGAAAATAAATGAAAAAAGATACAAATAATTTAAAATTGTACAGAACAAGTTTTAATTAAAGAGAAATAAGTAAAAACTGTTTGGCAATTATAAAAAAGAACGAAGGTAATTGAAAATTGAAGAAAATAATATAAAAAATAATATAAATAATAAAATAATTAAAGTCAGATAAATAGTTAAAAAATTTTCATAATTATGAAACAAATGTAAAGAATTGAAAATTGAAGAAAATAATTTTTGGAAAATAATTGAAAAATGTTTTTAAAATTTAAAACTTGACGAAAATAATTAAAATATGATACAAACAATGATAAGTTGTAAAAAATAAATTACATTTAAGTGTGATAATTGAAAAAACTACAGAATTTTTTTTAAATAAAAAAAAATAATTGAAATTTGAAAAAAATACATGAAGATCTTAGAAATCAATTAAAAAAAAGGAAATAACTAAAAATTGGAGAAAAGAATTGAAGAAATAAGCTAAAAGTAATTGAAATTTACGATAATTAATAAACAAATTTTAAAATTATAAAAACAAATAAAAATATTTTAAAATTGAAGAAACAAATTGAAATTTTAGAAAAATTCTTAAAAATCTTAGAAAACAATTTTAGAAAATGAGAATAACTAAAAATTGGAAAAAAGACTAAAAGAATGCTAAAAATAATTGAAATTTATGATAATTAATAAAAAGTTTTGGAAATTATGAAAACAAATAAAAATAATTGAAAATTGAAGAAAATAATAGAAATTTGAAAAAATTACTTGAAAAAATTTTAGAAATTAATTTTATAAAATGAGAAAAACTAAAAATTGAAGAAAAGTTTGAAAGCAAGCTAAAAATAATTGTTTACTATAATTAATAAACAAAATTTGAAATTCTGATAACAAATGAAAATATTTAGAAATTGAAGAAAATATTTGAATTTTCAGAAAAATACTTAAAAATCTTAGAAAATAATTTTAGAAAATGAGAATAATAATTAACAATCGAGAAAAATAATTGAAACATGATAAAATTAATTCAAAATTGAAAAAAATAATTAAAATATACTGATAATAATTTAAGATTGAGAAAGAAAATTAAATTATGATGAAAATAATTTAAATATAAAAAATTCAAAACTTTCAATAAAAATATTATTATTAGTATTTCTTGTTTAGTTATTTTAATTTTGTTTTTTAATTGCCTATTATTCTAGTGAATGTTTAATTATTTTCTTCAGTTATTTATTATTTTCCGCAATTTTTAATTATTATCTTAAAATTTTGTAATTATTACTTGATTTTTTAAATTAATTTGTTCGGTTTTGTATTAATGTAGCCATTTTTTGAATTTTGTTTTCAATTGTAAATTATGTTCGTCATTTTGTAATTTTTGTTTTTTCAATTATAAGTTATTTCTTCAAATTTTAATGTAATGCTTTAATTTTCAATTTATTTCCTCAAATTTTTATTATTTTCTTCAATTTCAATTATTTTTTTCGATTTTCAATCTAGTTGTTTATTTTGCAATTATTTCAAACAGTTATTCCTACAATTTTTCAACTCTTTTGTTTAAATTTAATATTTACCGTTTAATTTTCTAAACTATTTTTCCTTAATTGCTTAATTAAGTAGCCATTCTTTTAATTTTGTTTTCTATTTTTGTCATTTTTTAGATATATTCTTCAATTTCGTCATTTTCATTATTTGAATTTGTAAAAATTTATAGTTTTAAATGACCAACAACAATGCAAAGTTTGTTTTGCTAGTAATAATTAAATTGTATTTCTCTAGGAGGCAACTTTTCTTGACCTTTTCTTGACCTCATTTCCAGCATTTTTCTTTTTGATTTATTTCCTCTTAATTTTAATACATAAAATTACTAAATTGAAAATTGACTTTTTTAATTTTAATTTGTAAAATAATAAGAAAGTTATTAGAAAAAAGTATATATATCTGACAAAAAGTATTATAATTCAATATGTTTTTATCTTTTAAGTTTACTTAATTATTAGACGATATAGCTACATGATTTAATTTATTATTTTATTTTCAGGTATTTTACTAAAATCATAATGGCAGTTACATTAGAAAGATTAAAGGACAATGGTGCTTATGCCTACGAATCGATATTTTTGACTCAATTAAAATCGGTAATTCGTATTTTTGAAATGTTTTATCTGTTATTCGTCTTTTATTATTTAATAATGATCATTAATTCAACAAAAATTTGTTATTAAACTTAACCAATTGAGAATAATTATGATAGAAGTTTAATATTTTGTTTGTTAATATCTATAAATGAAAACTGACTATTTTTTTGTCACTTTACTTTTCTGAACAATTTTCATTGAAAAAATGTTACTCTTATTTTACTCTTATTGTTATATATGCTATGTGATACTTATAATTAAATTATTATTAACATTATCATAACAATTATTATTATCTTTCAGTATTCTTTCGGTCAAAAGGCTTCAAACGATTTTATTTTATACGCTCCAACAGTTGAAAATAATCATTGTATTTTTCATAACAAACCAAACGGTTTATTCGTTGAAGTTTTAAAGGTAAGAATTATTTTTTACTACTTTGTTGTTATTGCAATTTCAATCATTTTAATTATTCCTCTAAAAAAACCTCTTTCGTGATAGTTTTTAATTTCTTTAAAGTCGTTTTGTTTTTCTTCGCCAAATTTTTGATTTTATAAAACTATTTTCTGATTTAATTAGTACTTGAACATTTTTTAATGTCTATAATTCGTCCAAGAATTTTTAGAGATTGTATTTAATTTTACAGAGTTCTTCAGGAGTGTTAAGAATTAATGGTGAAGAATATTTATCGAGTTCGGAAGTTCGTTTAAACAACAATGACATTGTGAATATTGGACTTTTGTTAAAGTACAAAGTGAAAATGAAGGTAATAGTAATGCAAAAAAGAAAAAACATAATCAGAATAACATCTTGTATTAATTTTATTTTACAGATATCAATTCCAATTCCTGATAATTCTGTTTATGTGAAGAATGAATATGACGAGGAAGATGGTTTTTCTTGTCACAATATCAACGATTTGAATGTCGAAAATTTGGAAAATGAAGGTATTTAAAACGAAATTTCTAAAAGAAATAAAATAAACATTTTATTATTCAATATTTTCATGGAAAGTTGTGAATATTAGAATTTTGTTGATAGTTACAAGTAATTAGAATAATTTTAGGATTATTGAAGAAATAATCAAAATAAGATAAAATTTGTGAAAATCATTGCAAATTAAAGAAAAATATTTTAAAAATTCACGAACTTGATTAAAATTTGAGAAAAACAATTGAAAAATGATTAAAACATTGAAAAGTGGATACAATAATAATTCAGATTTGAGATAATAAATGAAATTTTAGGATATTAATTCAAAAATAATTAATATATCCAATTAAAAGGTGGACAAAATAATTGCAAAAAGATAAAAGAAAATGAAAATTGAAAAAAATAATTGAAAAATAAGATACGTAATTGAAATTTTAGGAATTTAATTGAGGAATACTAAAAATAATTAAAAATTGAAGAAATTGTTTGCAAATAATAACAATAATAATTGAAAATTGAAGAAAATTACGAAAATTTGAGAAAACTATTTTAAAATCTAGGAAATTAATTGAAGAATATTGGAAATAGTTCTAAATTCGAGAAAATGTTTGCAAAGTATGTAATAAAAATAATGGAAATTAAAGAACATAATTTTAATTTGTGAAAAATAATTTTAAAAATTACAACATAGATTTGTAATAAAAGAATATTATTGCAGAATGATAAAAGTAATTGTGTATTGAAAAAATAACTGGAATTTGAAATAAGTAATAAAAAAAATAAGAGAATTTATTAAGAAATAATTGAAAATTAAAGAATTTAATAAAAATTTGTAAAAAATAATTGTAAAAATTACAGAATATATTTGAAAGAAAGAAGACTACTTGAAAAAGGATAAAAATAATTGGGAATTGAAGTTAATTATGAAAATTTAAGAACAACATTGAGAAAATTACAGAATTTAATTGATATAAAAGAAAGTGGTTGAAAATCGAAGAACATTATTTAAATGCTAGAAAAATACAACTAAAATATAAAAACAATAAATAAAAATTTAATAAAAAATAAAAATTGATGGAGCATGAAATAAGTTTTTGAATACTGAAAATTATTTGGAAAAAGATTATGGAAAGCAATGAATATATATATATATATATATATATATATATATATATATAACTTCTGATAACTTGAAAACTTGACAAAAGAATTGAAATATTCAAATAAATTATTTAAAACTGGTGTAAAAATTAAAAAGTTGTAGACAATAATTTTAAAGTTAAAAAAATATTATAAGTTTGAGGAAAATAATTTATTGAAAGTTAAAGAAATTAATTGAAGTTTGAAGACAATTGAAACTTGAAGAGAATAATTCAAAAAGGGCAAAAATTAAAATATGAAAAAATAATTAAAGTTTAAAGAAAATAATTGAAAAAGATGTAGAAAAATTAAATAATCAATAATTCGTGACAATAATAAAAATAATGATGAAAATAAGTCAAAACAGGTGTAAGAAATTTAAAAATTCATGACAATAAAAAAAATTTAATAAAATAATTGCAATTTGTAAAAAATAATAGTAAAATGGCAAAAATAACAAAAATATGAAAAAATAATTGGAAAATGACCAAAATAATTGATTAATGATAAAAGTAATTGAAATTTGTAGAAAATGGTGGAAAAATAATGTAATAGATTTAAAAATTCATGGCAATAAAAAACATTTAATTTATTTATTAATTTGAGGGCAAAAGCTGATTATAATATAAAATTTTAAAATGTATTTCAAGTAACAATAAAATTAAAATTTGACATAACAATAATAATTACTATATTAAATATTAATAGGTCGCATTCAATAATTTGAATAAAATAATAATTGAAAATTATAGAAAATAATTCTAAAGTTGCAAAAATAATAGAAATATAAAAAAAAATAAACGTAAACTGACAAAATAAGTATTTAGGGATTCTAAACATTACTTTATTGAAACTTTGCCGTAACCTTTCCGGAAGTTTCTAAACTTGCAGTAAACTTGATTAAAGTTTCAGAACTTTAAAAATGGTTTAAAAAAGTTACAGAATAATTTAAACTATATTTAACTTTTTTCAAGAAAGTAAAACAACGTAATTTGAATTTTTAATAAATCCGACTATTCGACACTTTAAATTAGTCTAAATTATTATTCAAATTCATATAATTATGTAATATATAAATTATTGTTAGTCATAATCAATATCTAGTCATTAAGGCTACCTCATTTGCATATTTTGTCTGTAAACTAAAACAATTTTAAAATTTTCTGATAAATAAAAATAAATAAATAAAAAAAAACACGGACTAACTTCATCCTGGATTTTAAAACATGAGCAGAAAAAGATGAATAAATATAAATAATAACCAACTTCACTTCAAGTTTTAAAACGTGGATAGAAAAATATGAATAAATATAAATAGTAACTAACTTCAGGAGTTTACGGAGATTATTATTATTTAATAATTAATAATTGTTTTCGACTTTCTACAAATTTTAATTAAATATAGTTTTTTTTTTAGGAGAAACACTAATCACGGAAACACTTCAGTCGGAAATTTTGCAGAAAGTCAAGGAAAATTCATCCGAGGAGATTGAGTCTGGTCTTTCTCTACAAGAAATTAATACAGCGATGGAAATGCAAATTATAAAGGAAGAAAATGAATTCGAAAATTCTTTATCTGAAAAAGATCCTCTTTCTGATTCTTCACCTGAGAAAGTGTATTTTTCTAATTCTTCGACGGACGATAAACTTCTTTTCAATTCTTCATCCACAGAGAAGAATCTTCCGTCTACAAAACATTCTCTTGTTTCATTAACCGAAAAAGTTCCTTGTTTGGAAATAAAGAAAGTTCCTTCTGTTTTCTTGGAAAAGAAAATAAATCAACAAAGGTTGCAAACGCATTCTGTTTATCATAGTACTGAACGGCCTTTCGTTTGTGATATTTGTGGCAAGAGATTCAAGAGTAGAACAACCATTAGGTACAATTAACTAATATTTATTATATTTATTTATTTCAACACTCAATAATCAAAAAATGCCTTTTAACAACTATTATTAATTTTTCATTATTTAGACTCCACCTAATAAGAGTACATTCTAAAGAGAAGCAGACCTGCAAAATTTGTAAGAAGGTATTTAGTTGCAACGAGTACCTGAAGCTACACATTCTTAGCCATTCCACGGAAAAAAAGTTCAAGTGTCCTCTTTGCGAGAAGGATTTTGGACGCAAACATCACCTGGCGCAACACATGCTGAGCCATTCCACGGAAAAAAAGTACAAGTGTTCCGTCTGCGAGAAGGGTTTTGGTCGCAAAGATTGCCTGCGACGACACATGCTGAGACATTCCACGGAAACAAAGTTCCAGTGTTCCCTCTGCAAAAAGTGTTTTAAACACAAACACCACCTTCAGCAACACATGCTAACTCATTCCTTGGAAAAAAAGTTTAAATGCTCTCTCTGCGAGAAGGATTTTAAATACAAACATCGTCTGCAGAGTCACATGCTAACCCATTCCACGGAAAAAAATTTCAAGTGTTCCCTCTGCGAGAAGACTTTTGAATGCAACGAATACTTGGAGCTACACATGCTTAGCCATTCCACGGAAAAAAGGTTCAAGTGTTCCCTTTGCGAGAAGGGTTTTGGACGCAAAGAATACCTACAAAAACACACACTGAGCCATTCCACGGAAAAAAAGTTCAACTGTTCTTTATGCGAGAAGGGTTTTGTACGCAAAGATTGCCTGCGACAACACATGCTGATACATTCCACGGAAAAAAAGTTCAAGTGTACCCTCTGCGAGAAGAGTTTTAAACACAAACATCACCTGCAGCAGCACTTGCTGACCCATTCGACGGAAAAAAAGTTCAAATGTTCCCTGTGCGTGAAGAATTTTAAACACAAACATCACCTGCAGCAACACATGCTGACCCATTCCACGAAAAAAAGTTCAAGTGTTCCCATGGTGACAATTCCTTTAAATCATCAAATAACTTGATCAATCGCATGTAAGAAAGTAATACGAAAAAACGGTTTTTTAAGTGCAAGTATTGCTAGAAAGAATTCCTTAAGCTGAAAAGATGTGAAGGTTATGAACGAATTCATATGGGTGAAAAGCCTTATAATGCGAAATGAGGTGAAAAGATTAAAGATTTCCGACATCTGTTTTCTTTAAAAAAACACAAAAAGGACCTGGTTACTTGCAACGAGTTCTAGGAGAAGTTCGTATATAAGCGCCAATTGAGAGAGCACATAAGGATTCACTTCCCGGAAAAACAACTGTTGATCAGTTGATTAATTATATGCGCGTTTCTGTGAGAGAATTCTCTGTAGGGGAGAGTGGCCATCAATGTACCGGGTTTTTTTCAAGGTCATAGTATCTATTCAATTTCACCAATTTCAAGCACTTTTTTGCATCAATATAAAACTGGAACACTTCTCTAGGTAATGCACACATATTATACCCGATTTATTTTGATTAAATAATAAAATTTAGGATTTTTCTAAACTAACACGCTATTTTCATTTTCAACAACCTGGGTACACAATGAACCACCTCTATAAAAACACTAAAAATGTCCAACAATAATAATATTGCAATTTTTACTTTGTGAAAAAACTTATTTTCTATCAAATACTATAAAAAATTATTACTTAACACTTTTTAATTGATAATGTATAACATAAATATACTTCAAATTTAAATTAACTAGCTAAAATGGCATTTTAGTTTTGCTATGTTGAGAAGAGTACTGATAACAATCGCTGTCACATGCTGTACGCATGCCTAGTTTTATAATCAGGCATACCACTCTGGAAATTGAAAATACACTGAAATTCCAGGTGGTTCATTGTTCCCTGGTACATTGAATCAACATGACATTTGCAACAAAAATAGTTTTTTATAACTTAATCTAATATTTCAAAATCTTTATCTCATTAGAATATTGTAGTTAAGGCCCGTTACAAAATAAATAGTAAGTTCATTTATTTTTAAATTGCCTTATTTCAATTAAAAAACGTGTTTGAATTTTAGGTAAATTTTTTCTTCAGTGCATCAAAAACAGTTTTTTACAGTTTTCTCTGTAAAGAATAAATCCACATGTCTCAAATTTATGGACGTAGTGTGTTTAAGCAAACTTCATTTATATTTAAAATTAGGAGAATTTTTATTTTGTTGTTTCTGAGAAAATTGAAATGGTTCATTGAAAAAACTGGTACATTGATGGCCACTCTCCCCTATAGCATAGAAATTGCGGAAAAATGTTTAAAAATTGCACACAAGCATTTGAAGGAGCATTGCGAACCGGGTGTATGAACAGGGTTGCCACAGGTCAGAGAATTCAGGGAAATCAGGGAAAAGTCAGGGATTTTTATAAAAAGTACTGGAAAAATGCAAGAATCTTTAAAATGGATGAAAAATTATATTCTTCTGAAATTTACTAAGTAAAAAATTTACTAAATACATTTTTAGAAGTCATATTTTAAACATTTCTAAAATTAATTAATTTTTGCAATCTGAAAAATATTTATCTTTCACAATTTTAAAGCCAGGGCTTCCAGTGACTCACTTTTTCCACTTTTACTCTTTTTTTTAAAAATCGCTCACTATTACTCACTTTATTAAAAAAAAACTCACTTTTCTCACTTTTTTGGTAAAATGACTATTCCAGCTGGTGAAGGCGAGGAGGGAATCTTCTGATATTGGGTGCCTGATAATTAAATAATTTATTTTATAAATCAATTAGTTTGTTCATATCCCAATTACAATTTTTTACAAATTTTTGTTTTTAATTACAGTCTACAAATACTTAATTTCTACACCTTGTTTAAATTATTTTCGTCATTTTTAAAGTACTTTTGTCAACTTAAAAGTATTTTTGTCAATTATTAAGTATTTTTGCGAGTTAGAATATAATTTTTTCAAATATCAATTTCATTTACTTTAGTCTTTAAATTATTGTCATGAATATTTAAATTTATTACACAAATTTTTTTTTTTGTTGTCATTTTTCAATTATTTTATTAAAATTTCAACTACCGTCAAGTGGGGCTATTTTGTGCGCCGTGGGGCTATTTTGTGCACGCGAGGTTTTTAATGAATAAAATCTTTATATTCAGTTGCTTAAGATTGCTACTTGGTATAAATGTTTTCTGATATCTAAACTACAGGGAGTACTAAATGAATTTACTTAATTCTTTATCAGAAATCAGAAAAAAAAATCGTAAAGTCGTAAAAATAAAGCTGAAAAATTTCAAAGTTCTCAAAATTCTGTTTAGATCTCCGGAAGTTTAAAAGTGTATCTAAAGGTATTAATAATACTTGTTGACCATTTAGTTGTGATAATGTATACGTGATGCGCTAACTTTTTATTGCATATTTTAAGAAAAAAGTGTAAAAAACTGAAAAACCAGGATTTGGTGGGTTATTTTGTGCATTCTTTAAAATCAAGTTTTTTTTTAATTTGTTTTGTATTTAGTAAAAATTATTTTAGAATTTCGTTTTGAAACATTTTTGTCTTATTTTTGTTATAAAAGATAAGAAATAAGCATAAAATTTCAGTTTTACACATGGTGCCTTAAAAAACCACAAAAAAGTAACATTAACAATTAGATGCTTTTCAAGTTAATTTTGAAACTTTTTCTCTTAAAATAACTAAAGAAGTGTAAGAGAAGTTATTTTAAGTAAAATTTTGTTAAGAGATAACTTTTTTTGTAAATCTACATTTTTGTGAAATTTTAGTGTTTTACTTTCAAATTAGTTAACTAATTCCTAGAAAAAAAATATTTCTGGCTTCGTTTTCCTTTATTGTACTCTAGAATATCTAAAAATAATACTTCATACTGCAAAAACGTTCAAAAAATTTTTTTACACAACTTTATAAATAAGCAAACTTTGATGCACAAAATAGCCCCACCATGGGGTTTATTTTGTGCACAACTTTGAGTTTCTATAACTCAGACAAAAAATTTTTTCTTGTCGGCTAACTCATAGGACACCTTTAGAAGGGTGTCTACAACATAACTGAATAGATAATTTCTTTATTTTTTCAAATTCTGAATTTTAATAAAGCACTGAGTGGAAAAAGAGTGGTTTTGTGCACAAAATAGCCCCACTTGACGGTATGTTCTTCAATCTTTAAATTATCAGAAATATTTAAATTTTCTACACAAGTTTCACTTTACTTTTGTTATTTTTCAATTGTTTTCTTCAAACTTCAATTTTTTTTGTCATTATTAAAGTATTTTTGTCATTTACGAATTATTTTCTTCATATTTTTCTATTATTTCTGACATTTTAGAATTATTGTCTACAAAGTTCAATTATTTTGTTCAAATTTTTTATTGACATGAAATTTAAATTTCTTATATCAGTTTTCAATTATTTTCTTCATATTTCAATCATTTTCTTCATTCTTTTTTTATTATTGTCACGAATTTATTAATTTTTTACACCTTTTTCAATTATTTTCTACAAATTTCAATTATTTTCTTCAAACTGTAATTACTTTCTTTATACTAAAGTTTTTTTTACGTTTTTGAATTATTCCCTTCAGATTTCAATTATTTTTCTTAAACTCCTAATACATTTTTTCTTTTTTTCAATCATTCTCCATAAATTTTTTATTTTTACATTAGCTTTCAATTATTTATGTCATTATTCAATAAGTTTCTCAACATTTCAATTGTTTCGTCAATTTTTCAAGTATTCTTCAAATTTTTCAGTTTTACACCAGTTATCAATTATTTTAATCATTTTTCAATTATTCTCTTCAAATTTCAATTATTTTCTTTAAACTTATTTTGTTGTTGTTGTCATTGTTCAAGTATTTTTGTCAGTTTCCAATTATTTTCTTTATATTTTTCTATTATTTCTGCCATTTTAGAATTATTTTCTACAAAGTTCAATTATTTTATTCAAATTTTTTATTGTGATGAATTTTTAAATTTCTTACATCAGTTTTCAATTATTTTCTATAAATTTCAATTATTTCCTACAACCTTTAATTACTCTCTTCATATTTAAGTTTTTTTTGCCGTTTTTGAATTATTCTCTTCAAATTTTCAATTATTTTCCTTCAACTTCAATTAATTTCTTCAACATTCAATAATTATTTTCCTCAAACTTATAATATTTTTTTTCAATTTTTCAATTATTGTCTATAAATTTTTTGTTTTTACACCAGCTTTAAATTATTTATGTCATTATTCAATTACTTTCTTAACATTTCAATTGTTTCGTCAATTTTTCAAGTATTGTATTCAAAATTTTAATTGTTTACACCAGTTATAAATTATTTTTGTCACACCTCAATTATTTTCTACAAATTTCAATTATTTTTTTCAATCTTACTCTCTTTATATTTAAGTTTTTTTTGCCGTTTTTGAATTATTCTCTTCAAATTTCAATTATTTTCCTCAAACTTATAATATTTTTTTCAAATTTTCAATTATTATCTATAAATTTTTAATTTTTACAACAGCTTTCAATTATTTATGTTATTATTTAATTAGTTTCTTAACATTTTAATTGTTTCGTCAATTTTTCAAGTATTCTTCAAATTTTTAAGTTTTACACCAGTTATCAATTATTTTTATCATTTTTTTTCAAACAGACTTTTCAAATTACAATTATTTTTGTCAATTTTCAAATATTTTTGTCATTTTCAAATTATTTTCATTAAATGTCATTTTCTTCAAACTTTTTAATATTTTCATGAATTTATTAACACAAGTTTTCAATTATTTATGTTATTATTTAATTAGTTTATTCACATTTTGATTATATCGTTAATTTTTCAAGTATTTTATATAATTTTTCAATTAATGTATTTTTGCCATTTTCGATTTATTTTCTTTAAATTTGAATTACTTTTTCTGCTGGCGGGCCCCAAATAAATTAATATTAGTAATTTCAAACTCATTATTGCTTACTCACTTTTTTTAATTAAAAGCTCACTATTTACTCACTTTTTAAATTAAAGTCATTTTTTCACTATTTTTAATCTGCCAGTCCGCGGCAGCCCTTTAAAGTAAATATACAAAAAATTAGTTTTAAGAACTCAAAAAAGGTCAGGAAAAAATAAAACAATTTGTCTGGAAATCAGGGAAAAGTCAGGGAAAATTGTAATAAGATATTTGTGGCAACCCTGATGAAATTTGCCAAAAAATAGTCTGACATTCATTTTATCGAATTTCCAAATGGCCGAATCTCCAAATTGTCGAATCTCCAAATGGTCGAATTCAGCGTGTCTACTAATCGGGAAATAACCGGGAATTTTCTTACTATGCTTAGAACAAAGTTTATTAATATACCAATTTGTTTTAAAAAATTACTTTTACTACAATTATTGTTGCATTTCATTAAAAATATTCAAAGTTTATTTATTTATGTAATTGTAATTAAAAAATATCACATCTTGTACTATATCTTTATCTATATTAATAAAATCAGAGTTTTGTCTGTACATTGCTTAGAACTTTAAATTTCACGCATAATTTTTCGTTTTGAGCGTCAAGGATTCCAAATATCCCAATAAAAAATTTCATGTCAGTATGTATGTGTATGTATTATGGTGGTATGTATTAGGGTGGTCCAAAAAACTTTTTTCGTGGAAAAGGGCATGACACCCCCGGAATTTGTTCCAATGTGAAAAAAAGAGAATACATATTTTTGAATTTTTCAAAATTTTGATATTAACTAATGCCGCCGGGCAACTTAATTTTCTCATGTAAAATGGATGGAAAAATTTACAATTTTCGAAAATTCAAAATAATTCGCTAGGGTTTGACAAAAGTTAACATTAAGTTACTGGATCTTAAAGTAGACTCTCTGACGATTAATTTGACTTGTGGGCGATTCCATGTCAAATTTATAGTCCACATTTTAAAATCGATTGAATCTATTTTTTATTTGTTCCTTATAAAAAAATATTAGATACGTATTTTTTTATTTTTTTATAAGAGGACAAATTTTTGAGTTATAAATTTTCGAAATTCTAGATTTTTCAAAATAGACCTTTTTTTAATCACATATAACTCTGAACCTATTGAATTTAGAAAATTTTTGCCAATACAAAAATAGTTAGATTTTTCTTCAACTTTTAAATAATGTTTACAAAAAAAAAAAAAAAAAAATATATATATTTTTTTAAAAAAACACCCTTTTTTAGAAACAAATCCATTTTTTTTAAATTCGGACTCGAATAACAAATTATTATTTTTCATTTATACATACCACGAAATGTCAAGAACATTTTACAAAAAGATTCCGGTTGGCTAGAAGAGTATTATTAGTTTAAATTAATTTTCAAACTCTATCTTTTATATCTAAGTGCTGTACTGTGGCTATTTAAATTGAAAACAATTGTTTATAAAGGGTTAAGCAAAAAACAGTACTTTCTTTTTTTTTGCATTGTTACAAGTAGTACTTATCATCTTCCTTTATATATTTATTTTTTAGTACATTTTGGTAAAATTTTGAAAATAAAGAATCTTACAAAAATTGTTGAACATAGATTTTCCTGAAAAATACTATGATTATAAATACAAAAATTGCAATAACTCAGACAGTTTTTTACCAAATTAATTATAAAAAAAAGCGAATGCGACGCAGAATTAAATACACTTTAAATAATTCAGCACAGAAAAAAATATTCTAAACAAAATTGGTCCGTAAATTATTGACGCTGTATGTTGAAATATTGTTATTTTTTATTCTAATTTCAAAACGAAAAAAAAAAATTATTTTATGAATTTTACGTCGCTTTTTCATAAATTTTTTTAATGAACAAAATACAAGGCTCGCTGCATTAATAAATAAATTTTTAGTTGTTTAAACAATTTTATTCATATTTTTTGTTTTAATTAAATACCTTAAAAGCTTATAACTTTTTGAATAGCGAAGAGAAAAACAATTAAATTGAAATAATTTAATTTATTTAATTTAATTGATTGTCTAAACTATTAAAATTGTTTAAAATCAACTTTTCAATAAATTCAGCTAAAATCATGTGGTTTTTTTTTCAATTTTCATTGAAGAATTATAAAGAAGTTATTTATGCACAATTCGCAATATACATTCAATTGTTTAAACATATTTTCCATACTTTCTGTTTTAATTAAATATCCTAAAAGCTTACAACTTCTTAAATAGCGAAAGAGGAAAACAATTAAATAGATATAATTTAATTTAATTGATTGTTTAAACAATAAAAATTGTGTAAAATCAACTTTTTATTAAATTCACCTAGAATCATGTGGTTTTTTGCAATTTTTATTGCAGAATTATAAAGAAGTTATTTATACACAATTCGCAATATACATTCAATTGTTTAAACAATTTAAATTTGTTTAAACATTTTTTTCCCTTTTTTCTGTTTTAATTATATATTTTAAAAGCTTACAACTTTTTAAATAGCGAAGAGAAAATTAATTTAATTTAATTGATTGATTAAACAATTAAAATTGTTTAAAATCAACTTTTCAATAAAATCAGCTAGAATCATGTGGTTTTTTACAATTTTCATTGAAGAATTATAAAGAAGTTATTTATTCATATTTCACAATATGCAATGAAAAATTGTTTTCAACAATTTAAATTCTTTAAACAAATAAACAAAATATTTCATTTAAAACTTTTTTGTCAATTGTTACTAATGAATCGACAGCTATTTAAAAAATTATTCAAATTTAAAAATACAAGAAAATTAAATTGTTTAAACAAATAAAAGCACATGATTCTAGGTGAATTTAATAAAAATTTGATTTTACACAATTTTTATTGTTTAAACAATCAATTAAATTAAATTATATCTATTTAATTGTTTTCCTCTTTCGCTATTTAAAAAGTTGTAAGCTTTTAGGATATTTAATTAAAACAGAAAGTATGGAAAATATGTTTAAACAATTGAATGTATATTGCGAATTGTGTATAAATAACTTCTTTATAATTCTTCAATGAAAATTGTAAAAAAAAACCACATGATTTTAGCTGAATTTATTGAAAAGTTGATTTTAAACAATTTTAATAGTTTAGACAATCAATTAAATTAAATTACTTAGATTAATTTTCTCTTCGCTATTTAAAAAGTTATAAGCTTTTAAAATATTTAATTAAAACAGAAAGTATGAAAAAATATGTTTAAACAAATTAAAATTGTTAAAGCAATTGAATGTTTATTGCGAATTGTGTATAAATAACTTCTTTGTAATTCTTCAATGAAAATTGCAAAAAAACCACATGATTCTAGGTGAATTTAATAAAAAGTTGATTTTAAACAATTTTTATTGTTTAAACAATCAATTAAATTAAATAAATTAAATTATATCAGTTTAATTGTTTTTCTTTTCGCTATTCAAAAAGTTATAAGCTTTTAAGATATTTAATTAAAACAAAAAATATGAATAAAATTGTTTAAACAACTAAAAATTTATTTAATAATGCAGCGATCTTTGTATTTTGTTCATTAAAAAAATTTATGAAAAAAGCGACGTAAAGTTCATAACATAATTTTTTTTTGTTTCGAAATTAAAATAAAAAATTTAAATATTTCAAAAATACAGAGTCAATAATTTACGGACCAATTACTTTTTTGTACTCAATTTTCAACATTAAATTTCTCTGTTTTTGGAGGTATACAAAATTATAGGAATCACCATTTGTGACGTATTTTTTATCGCTCTTTCAGAATCTGTTATCAAAATTTTAACATCAAAAAATTTTTTAAAAGTTATGGACTCTTTTTTGAAAAAAATGTGAAATTTTGACAATTTTGTTTAAAAAAATGATTTTTTTTCATATTTTCAATAATTGGAAAAATGTTTCAACTTGAAATATCGCGTCCGTAATATTCAAGCTTGAAAATGAAGAACCGTACTTTTAAAAATATCAAGATGTCGAATCCAAAATGGCGTCAAAAGAAAATTTTTTTTCCATATATGAGCACCTAGTGTACGCTTCATTAAATTTTTTTTTATTTTCATGTAACTAAGTTTCTAAATGTTTTTTTGGGTCTTTTATCACGAATCTGAAGTAAGATTTCAAAAATTCAATATGGCGGACGATATTTTGAAAATCTATCGGGTTTATTTGAATCTTCTTATTCGAAGGTTTTTGGGATCGGTGATCACGAATCTGACGTAAAATTTTAAAAATTCAAAATGGCGGAGGATATTTTATATTTAATCGATCGGAATTGATTAAAACTTGTTATTTGGAGGTTTTTGGGGTCGGTGGTCACGAATCTGAAGTCAGATTTCAAAAATTAAAAATGGTGGATCCAAAATGGCGGACAATATTTTGAAATTCGATCAGATATGATTGAAACTTGTTATGTTTTTTTGCACTTAAAATTTTTCTATTTTTAATAACTTCCCCAATTAACTTGCATATTATTAATTTCTTGCTTTCTCTATGAGGAAGCAAATTACTTTGCTTACATGGAAGCGAAATTCTCATGAAATGGACATAATTCTTATCTAGTTTAAAATTTGTATATGAAATGAATATGTATATGAATTTTATTGAAATTTAGCTCTCCATGTATTAAAATTTACCCCATCGCCCTCTTTTATTCCAAAATCCTCACATAATTTAAAATCGCCACACTAATAAAATTATAGAAAATAAATAAATAACAATTTCCACAAAAATTAAACAAAGCACAAAATAAATAAATTATTGAAAATAAAATTAACACCTCCGTGTTGTCGGCGACACACAAAGCCTTAACGATTTCGATTTGATAGCCGGTAAACGATTGTGAGGACGATGGAGGCGGAATAAATTCTATTAATTGGGAAATTTATCCCTTCCCCTCGACAGTCCCCACGCCCTTAATACCTTCTGGCGCCCAGGCAATGAAGAGACTTGTCATATTCTTAAAATTCAAATTAAATTATTTTTCGTTCACAAGCGTTGAATCCCTTCAACTGTTATTTAAGAATCGTGGATTTTATTTAAGACAACTTTACAGGAATAAGCATCACAATGTTTACAGAAGCTTTGTGTTTTTATTGGACACTTGTCGGCGCACTCCAATTTCTTATTTGTTTCATTCTGTGTTGGGTTCTGCACTTTTATTCTTGCTGGTTATTCACCGGTTCGAATTCGTTGATAGTCTTAACATCTTTTTGACCTAAGAAACTCTTTCTAAAATTATTTACACTTAAAAAATCGTTCTTTGGTATGTAGCTTTCTTACACGATTGACTATGGCCTTTACTGACTTAAAGCATTTGTCACAGTGAGAACACTTGATTTTTTTTTCGTAAAATGGCTCAGCATGTGTCTCTGCAGGTGCTCTTTTCGTTTAAAATCCTTCTCGCAGAGAGAACACTTGAACTTTTTTTCCGTGGAATGGGTCAGCATGTGTTTCTTCAGGCAATCTTTACGTGCAAAATTTTTCTCGCACAGGGAACACTTGAACTTTTTTTCCGTGGAATGACTAAGCATGTGTTGTCTCAGGCAAAATTTGCGTCCAAAATCCTTCTCGCAGACAGAACACTTGAACTTTTTTTCCCCGGAATGGGTTAGCATGTGTTTTTTCAGGTAAATTTTGCGTACAAAACCTTTCTCGCAGAGAGAACACTTGAACTTTTTTTCCGTGGAATGGCTAAGCATGTGTAGCTTCAAGTATTCTTTGCATCCAAAAACCTTCTCGCATAAAGAACACTTGAACTGTTTTTCCGTGGAATGGCTCAGAATGTGTTTCTTCAGGTATTCTTTGCGTCCAAAACTCTTCTCGCAGAGAGGACACTTGAACTTTTTTTCCGTTAAATGGGTAAGCATGTGATCCTTCAGATATTCGTTGCATCCAAAAACCTTTTTACAAAAATTGCAGGTCTGCTTCTCATCAGAATGTACTCTTATTACGTGGCATCTGAATAAAAAAAAATTAATAATATATAAAATTAATAATATTTGTGAAAAGGATAAAAGGAATTCTTTTATTATTGGCTGCTGAAATAAATAAATATAATAAATATTAGCAGAGAGAAACTGAGAGTAAACACGTAATGCAAATGTCAGTATTTTATAATTTCTCTATAATTTTTTAATTTCTGTAGTAAATTCTAGAACATTTAATATTCTAAAGAAATATTCTAGAAAATTTTAGATTACATTATAAATTATAGAACATTTAAGATTTTTTTTAGATTTAAATTCCAGTATTTATTAGACTCGAAAGTAAATTCCAGGTCAAAATAAAAAAAAATCTAAAAATATTAAAATCTATTAATTTCGAACTCTAATGGAAAATCTAATAAATAAAAATAAAGTCGAAATGTTCAGATATTGATTATAAAAAGTACAATTTCCTAAAATTTATTTTAGAATGTAAAATTTAATGTTGATTATCAAAATTCTAAAAATAAAAATAAAATCAAAACAATCTCAAAAAATTAAAATCTAAAAAATTTTGGAAATTAATAAATAATCTAGAACTTTCTAAAGTTTATTTAAGAATCTTAAATTTTCTGGAATTTTGACTAGTGACTAAAAAAATTCTCCAAGTTTATCTAAAATCTCAAAATTAAAAAAAAATTAAATCTATTAGTTAATTTTACCTAATGTTTGTTTTACTCTTGAATCTCTTGCCACAAAGATCACAACTGAGGGACTGTTCAGTACTATGATAAACAGAATGCGTTTGCAACCTTTGTTGCTTAGTTTTCTTTTCCAAGAAAACAGAAGGAAGTTTCTTTATTTCCAAACAAGGAACTTTTTCGGTTAATGTAACAAGAGAATGTTTTGTAGACGGAAGATACTTCTCTGTGGATGAAGAATTAAAAAGAGGTTTATCGTCCGTCGAAAAATCAGGAAAATATACTTTTTCAGTACAAGAATCAGAAAGAGGATCTTTTTCAGATAAAGAATTTTCGAATTCATTTTCTTCCTTTATAATTTGCATTTTCATCGCTGTATTAATTTCTTGTAGAGAAAGACCAGACTCAATCTCCTCGGATGAATTTTCCTTGACTTTCTGCAAAATTTCCGACTGAAACGTATCCGCGATTAGTGTTTCTCCTAAAAAAAAACTATATTTAATTAAAATTGGTAGAAAGTCGAAAACAATCATTTAATAAGTGGAAAAATCTTTCTTAAAATCTAATGACAAAAAATTCAAATTCTATGTAATTTAAAAAAAAATCGTGCCGGTCCCTTGAATTTATAAATTATGTATTTTTACCCGGATAAATAAAAAAATGATGACAAAAATTGAAACGAAATAAATAGAATTTAAAGTCAATAATTTAAAAGTTTCAAAAATAATTAAAGTTACAAAAAAATAGTTAAAGAATGACAAAAATAATTAAAATTTGAAACAAAAGTTTGAGACGTGTAAAAAATTTAAATTTTCGCACAATAATTGAGATATTGAAGAAATAAGTAAAATGTAAAAAAACTAATTGAATAATGGCATAAATAATTATAGAAGCTCGTGTAAAAATTACACTTTTTAGACAATAGTTGAAAAATTGAAAAAAATAATAGAATTTTCAAGAAAATAATTGAAATTTAAAAAAAATAATTAAAAAATACCAAAAAAATGTATTTGTGTAGAAAATGGTTGAATAATGACAAAAATAACTGAAATTTAGAAAAAAAATTAATAAAAAATGTGAAATATATTCAAAAATGAATTTAAAAAAATAATAATATACATTATTGAAAAATTGTATAAAATAATTAAAAAATTATCGATATAATTAATATGTGAATGAAGCTAATTGAACAATGACATAAATAATTGAAAACTGACCTTCAAAAGTTAATAAATTCATTACAATAATAAAAATATTGAAGAAAATGACATTTAAAGAAAATAATTCGAAAATGTCAAAAATATTTGAATATTGACAAAAATAATTAAAGTTAAAAGAAAATAATTGAAAATTGTGTAAAAAAATTAGTAAATTTATAACAATAATAAAAATAATAATGAAACAATTGAAAACAGGTGTAAGAAATTTAAAAGTTCATGACAATAAAATAAATTGAATAAAATAATTACAATTTGTAAATAATATTTCTAAAATGGCAAAAATAACAAAAATATGAAAAAAAAATAATTGGAAAATAAAAAAAAAATCGATTAATGACAAAAGTAATTAAAATTTGAAGAAAATAATTGAAAAATAACGAAAGTGAATTGAACTTGTGTAGAAAATTTGGATATTCCTGACAATAATTTGAAGATTGGAGAACACAACTGAAATTAAAAAAAAAATAATTGAAAATACAAGTAGATAATTAAACAATAACAAAAATAATTGTAATTTGAAAAAAATAATTGATAACTGGTGCGTAAAATTAAAAATTTAAAGACACTACTTGAAAAATTGACCAAATAATTGAAATCTTAAGAAAGTGATTGAATAATGTTATAAAAATTAAAAGCTGGTGTATAAATAAAAAATTTATAGAGAATAATTAAAGTTTGAAGAAAATAATTGAAATTTGTTGAAATTAATTAAAAAGAAAATGGACAAATTTAATATAATTTAATGTTTAATCAGTATCCAGATATTTATTTTCATTAATATAATTTTGTGTAAAATGAAAAATAATAGTAATAAAACTAACTTACAGTTGATAAAAAATCTGTCAGTTTTTGTCACTTTCAAAAGTCTATTTTTTATAAATCTACTTAACAAATATTAATGAAAATTACCATAATTATTTATTTGTGCACTTTAATCATGTTTTCACTAGAATGATATGCATAGGTTCAACTGTAGTATTAAATTTAAATAAATGCATAATTACTTAAAATTCTACTTTTAATAATTCTATAATTATTCTTATTTTTAACTATCAACAAAATTCTAATATTCACAGTTTTCCATAAAAATATTGAATCATAAAAATGTTATTTAATTTTTATGAGAAATTTCGTTTTAGGTACCTTCATTTTCCAAATTTTCGATTTTCAAATCATTGATATTGTGATAAGGAAGACCATCTTCTTCGACATTTTCGTTCTTCACATACTCAGAATTATCAACAATTGGAATTGATATCTGAAAAATAAAATAAAATGAATACAAAATGTTATTCTAATTATGTTTTTTTCTTTTTTGCATTATTTTTACCTTCATTTTTACTTTGTACTTTAACAAAAGTCCAATATTCACAATATCATTGTTATTTAAACGAACTATCGAGTTCGATAAATATTCTTCACCATTAATTATTAACACTCCTGACGAACTCTAAAATTAAATAGAATCTCTAGTAAATTCTTGGTCGAATTGTAGACATTAAAAAATGTTCAATTATTAATTAGATCAGAAAATAGTTTGTAAAAATCAAAAGTGTTGCGAAGAAAATCAAAAGTCTTAAAACAATCACAAAAAAAGGTTTGTTTCGAGAAATAATTAAAATAGCAATAACAACAAAGTAATAAAAAATAATTCTTACCTTTAAAACTTCAACGAATAAACCGTTTGGTTTGTTATGAAAAATACAATGATTATTTTCAACTGTTGGAGCATATAAAATAAAATCGTTTGAAGCCTTTTGACCGAAAGAATACTGAAAGATAATAATAATTGTTATGATAATGTTAATAATAATTTAAGAATAAGTATCAAAAAGCGTATCTAACAATAATAGTAAAATAATTTGAGTAACATTTTTTCAATGAAAAATGTTCAGAAAAAAATGACAAAAACATAGTCAGTTTTCATTACATTAAAAAACTAAATATTAAACTTTTATTATATTTATTCTAAATTGGTCCAATTTAGTAACAAATTTTGGTTGAATTATTGATCATTATTAAATAATAAAACAAATAAGAAATAAAGTATTTAAAAAATACGAATTACCGATTTTAATTGAGTCAAAAATATCGCTTCGTACGCATAAGCACCATTGTCCTTTAATCTTTCTAATGTAACTGCCATTATGATTTTAGTGAAGTACCTGAAAATAAAATAAAAATTAAATTATATAGCTATCTAATAATGAATTAAACTTACATGTTAAAAACATATTGAAGTATAACAATTTTTTGTCTAATACATATCCTATTTTGTAATTACTTTCTTATTATTTTACAAACTAAGATTAAAATAGGTAGGGAATATTCAAAATACTTGAAAATCCGAGAAGTATTCTGTCCACACCTGAAGTTTGGCACTTAGATATTTTTTGTTCTCAATCAGCTACTTTTAAAAAAATATATTTACATTTATTAAAATTTTAATTTAAAAATAAAAGTTAGAATAAATTAAATTTCATTATTAATAAATCTATAATTTTTTCTATAATTATCAACAGTTTTCAAATTACAATTATTCTATTTAAATTCTGTAATTATTCTTTAATTTTTTTTAAATTATTTTCGTCATTTTGTAATTTTTCTTTTAATTATGAACCATTTTCTTAAAATTTTAATTTAATTCAATTTTCAATTTATTGTTTTTAATTTTTAATTTTTTTCGTCAATTCTCATTTATTTTCTTAATTATTATTTTATTCAATATTCAATAATACTCGGCTCTTTTCAATTATTAATTATTTTCTTGAAATTTCAATACATTTCTAAAATTTCCAGTTGATTTCTTTAATTTTGATTTCTTTACTACAATTTTTTCTTTAATTATCTACAGTTTTCAATTGATAATTTATTATTATCCCTATATTTTAAATTCGTTCTTTAATTTTTAAAATTATTTCTTTCTGATCCCCTTTAATCTCGCCATTTATCGAATTTTTTATCTGTTGACAATTATTTTCCATAATATTTCATTAATTTCGTCATTTTGTAATTTTTCCTACAATTATCAACTGGTATCATACAACTTCAATTTAATTCTTTAATTTTCAATTTATTTTTACAATTTTAATTATTTTCCTCAATTTTTAATTATTTCCTTTTTTCAATTATTTTCATCCATTATCAATTAATTCCACATTATCTAATAATTCTCGGATGTTTTCAATTATTTTTTCCACTCAAAAATTGTTTTAAAATTCCCATTCAATTGTTCAATTCTACAACTATTTTCTTCAATTCTCAATTACTTTCTTCAAATTTACATTCCATTTTTTAATTTTCAATTATTAGTTTAATATCAAAAAATTTCCGCCTTTGGTCAATTATTTTTCCAATTATCAATAAGTTTATTTAATATTAAATTTAATTGTTCTAATAGTTCCTTCAATTCTCTATTGTTTTTTAAAAAAATTTAGTAATTCCATTTTTCAGTTTTTAACTTTTTCTTCTATATTCAATAATTCTCGGGTTTTATCAATAACATTTTCAATTTTTAATTATGTTCTTCTAATTTTAATCACATTCTTTAATTTTAAATTATTTGTACGATTTTCAACTGACTCTTCAATTTTAAAAAATTCTCGACTTTTTCAATTAAATTTTTTAATCATACAAAGTTGTTTTAAAATTTCGTTTTAACAATTTCCTTTAATTTTCTTCTTTCTTCAATTGTCCAAAACTATTTTCTTTAATTCCTCATCATTTTCTTTAAATTTTAAATCCATTTTTAAATTAAAATTTTTTTTCTTCAATAATAAAAAATTCTTGACTTGTCTCAATTTTTTCCCTCTACATCAATAAATTTCTTTAATTTTAGATAAACTTGTATAATTAATTATATTCTTCAAATTTTAATTCCAATCTTCAAATTTAAATTATTTTCTTCAATTTTAAATTAATTTTTTTCAATTTTCAATAAATTCTTTAATATTCAATATTTATCTAATTTAAATTTTTTTTTTAATAATCATAAAATTTGTTTTAAATTATTAATTCAATTCTTCAATTCTATAACTATTTTTTTAAATTCTTTATTATGTTTTTAGAATTTCAACTCAATTCTTCGGTTTTTAATTATTTTCTTCTATATCTAATAATTATGTGCTTTTTTAAATTACTTTTTAAACTTTTTTTTATATTTTTTAAATTTCAATTACATTCTTCAATTATCAAATATTTTCATCAATTTCATTTTTTTTCCTTTTTCAATTTACAATTCCTATAATTTTCTTAATTTTTCAATTATTTAGTTTAAATTTCATTCTTATTGATTTTTTCAAATTGTTTATTATTCTAGCCATTTTGTAATTGTTCTCGATATTTTTCAATTATTTCTATCAATTAATCCTACCATATTTTCAATTTTTATTTATTCTCTTAAAATTTTAGAATTATTCTTCAATTTTTTTTTATTTTTCTCTCTTGTCGATTATTCTTGCCAGTTTGCGATTTTTTTCAATTGTCAATTATTTTCGTCATTTTGAAATGTTTTTTCAACTATTTTTCTAAAATTTTAAATTACCTTCTTCAATTATTTATTATTTTCATTAATATTTTTAAATTCTTGTATTAAGTTAATTTTTTTCGAGTATTAATAAGTTTCTTTAATTTAAATTCAATTGTTCAAATATTTTCTGCAATTCTCAGATTTTTTTTCAAATTTCAATTCCATTTTTCAGTTTTGCAATAATTCTCTTCCATATTCAATAATTCTCGCCTTTTTTCAGTTACTTATTTTAATCTTTTATTATATTCTTTAAATTTCAATTCTATTCTTCAGTTTTTAATTATTTTCTTAAATTTTTGTTTTTTTTAATTTTCAATTATTTTCTTCAATTTCACTTTTTTTCTACTTTCAATCCAGTTGTTCAATTTACAATTATTTTCAACAATTATTCCTATAATTTTTTTAATTTTTCTGTTTGCAATTATTTTTTTGAAATTTAATTTATACTGTTTTATTTTAAATTTTTTTTTTAGTTCTGTATAAATTTAGCCATTTTTCGAATTTTGTTTTAAATTATCAATTATTTTCGCCTTTGTTTTTGTAATTTTTTTTCAATTTTTAATTATTTTTTCAAATTTCAATTTAATTTTTAAAGTTTCAATTTATTTATTTATTTTTTTATTACTTTCTTCAATTTTAAATTATTTTCTTTGCTTTTCAATCTTTCAATTTTCATTTATTTCCTTATTATTTATTTAGTTGATCCTATAATTTTTTTCATTTTTAATTATTTTGTTTGAATTTAATATTTATTGTTTAATTTTTTATTTTATTTTTTTCAATTGTGTAATTTTCTAGACATTTTTCGAATTTATCAAAAGTTTGAATATTATTTGGGAATACTAAAGAATATTTTGGAATTTATGGAATTATTAGTAATAATCGAGAATATTGAATATATACTGGAATATATATAGTAAAAAAATATCTGAAGGAGAAATTGTACACAAAATAGAAAAAAAGTTAATTCAAATGGATTATTTTAATTTTTTAATTAAAAAACTCATATATTCATGTCATATTTTTCAGTGGGATAGTAATTGTTCATACTTCCACTCAAAAATATTACATTTTAAATGATTTTTCTATTTCAAAAATCAAAATAATGCACTTTGAACTAACCTTTTTTTCAGACTGTCTGTATCATTCCTCATTAATGTGTGTAATTAGCAGTTAAAATTAAAAAAATTCTATATAAGAGTTAAAAAAACCCGTGAGAAGTAATAGTATTTCTTTTTGCTATGTATCTTAAAATCACTTTTTAATGACTTTTCAACACTTTTCTCCAAAAGCGGCTTATTTAGATTTGTTTATTTACACTCAGTCAGTGTTGGGCAAGTAAGTAAACATAACATAATTAAAGCCCAACGCAGAATCAGAGTTTGGAAGTTACGCGTAACTTCGAGTTTTTAACGTAAATTATGTAAGTTTTTTACATTTGTAAAATACGTAATTTGCCCCCCATCAACAGAGTTGGGAAGTTACGCGTAACTTTAAGTTTTTAACGTAAATTATGCAAGTTTTTTACATTTGTAACGTTATTTGCCCCCCATCAACAGAGTTGGGAAGTTACGCGTAACTTTAAGTTTTTGAAGTAAATTACATGAGTTCTTTACATTTGTAAAATACATAATTTCCCCTACCAATAGAAAATGCATTGTGTTTGAAATTCAGGACGTAATATACGTACGTAAATTACGTCAAAAACCCCACGTAATTTACATGAGGTATATGACATGCACAACCCTGTCTAAATCACGTAAGTATTTACTTTCCTTACTTGCCCAGCACTGACAATATAAACAAACAAATTTAAATACAAGCCACTGTTGGAAAAAAGCGAGAAAAGTGTTGAAAATTGTTTAAAAAGTGATTTTAAGAAATATAGAAAAAAGAAATACTGCCAGTGGTCACAGGTTTCTTTACTCTTATATATTTTTTTAATTTTAATTGTCAATTACACACATTAATGAGGAATGGTACAGTCTGAAAAAACGGTTAGTTCAAATTGTATAATTTATATTTTTGAAATAGAAAAATCATTTTTTCATATAATATTTTTTAGTATAAGTGTGAACAATTATATTGTTTACAAAATGAGTAATCAAAAGTTGCGATTGGATGAAAATTAAAAAAAATTAGATATTTAGAAATTTGGGATAATCTAACCTCAAATCAGAAAGTTTCTGAACGTCAAATTTATTTTAATTTTCATCCAATTGTAATTTTTAATTATTTATTTTGTAAAATTTTTTGTAAAATTATTATGTAACTTTATAATTTAATTTGTTATTTTATTTTTAGGTATTTTACTAAAATCATAATGGCAGTTACATTAGAAAGATTAAAGGAAAGTGGTGCTTATGCCTACGAATCGATTTTTTTGACTCAATTAAAATCGGTAATTCGTATTTATTTAATGTTTTATACATTCGCCTTTTATTATTTAATAATGATCATTAATTTAACCAAAATTTATTATTAAATTGAATCAATTTAGAATAAATATGATGAAAGTTTAATATTTAGTTTATTAATATAATCAAAAATGACTGTTTTTTTGTCATTATACTTTTCTGAACGTTTTTCATAGAAAAATGTAACTAAAATTATTTCACTTGATTTAATAATTATACTCTTTTTGATACTTAACATTACATTATTATTAACATTAAAATATTATCATAACAATTTTTATTATCTTTTAGTATTCTTTCGGTCAAATGTCTTCCAACGATTTTATTTTATACGCTCCAACAGTTGAAAATAATCATTGTATTTTTCATAATCAACCAAACGGTTTATTCGTTGAAGTTTTAAAGGTAAGAATTATTTTTTACTACTTTGTTGTTATTGCTATTTTAATTGTTTCTCGAAACAAACCTTTTTTTGTGATAGTTTTAAGACTTTTGATTTTCTTCGCAACACTTTTGATTTTTTAAAACTATTTTCTGATGTAATTTATACTTGAATTTATACTTGAACATTTTCTAATGTCTACAATTCGACCAAGAACTACTAGAGATTCTATTTAACTTTATAGAATTCGTCAGGAGTGTTAAGAATTAATGGTGAAGAATACTTATCGAGCTCGATAGTTCGTTTAAACAACAATGACATTGTGAATATTGGACTTTTGTTAAAGTACAAAGTAAAAATGAAGGTAAAAATAATGCAAAAAAGAAAAAACATAATCAGAACAACATCTTGTATTTATTTTATTTTATTTTTCAGTTATCAATTCCAATTGCTGATAATTCTAATTATGTGAAGAAGGAAAATGACGTGGAAGATGGTCTTCCTTATCACAATGTTAATGATTTGAATGTCGAAAATTTGGGAAATGAAGGTACTCAAAACGAAATTTCTCATAGAAATAAAATAAAATTTTTATTCAATATGTTTATGGATAGTTAAAATCAGATATATGTTCAGTAAAGTACTTGTGATATTGTAAAAATTGAGAAAATTATGCCAGGACACCAAATCCTTCCGAGAATCAAACGAAATATTAAATTCATGATTAATTTTTGGATCAAATACAAAAAAATTCGACTAACTCCCTTTCTGGTTAAGACAGAGAGAGTGGTTCTAAATTTTTATAAATATAAAACTATCAAGTAAATCAACTTATTTAGAAAATTAAACAAAGAAACAAATTTTAATACATATGTTTAAATGGTTAAATTGCCAAAATACAGAAATGTAAATTTTTAAATTCTAAAATTAGAATTTTCACAATTTAAAATTCAATTATATTTCGAGGTACAATTATGCAAATATAATTTCTTTTACAATATTAATTACATATTTAAATTGGAAAAGGAACTAAGTAATAAATCGACGAAATAGAAAACTTGGGGAATTGGACTAAACAAAAATTTAAATTAACTAATTATTTCGTAAATTAAAAATCAAAAGGAAAACAAATTAATCAAACTTCATTAACAAAATTTTCAATCTAAGAAATCAAGCAAAAAGTTAAATTTAAACAAGAAAAACTTCCTTTAAATTTTAAAATTAAATCTCACCTGAAATTCAAAAGTAACAAATCCAGAAATTATAATCCAAAATAGAAATTCGAAAAACTTGTTTATATAATATCACAAAACTCTAGTTTTAAATAAACTTTTTAACCGGGAGTATTATTTAAACAAATCAAATTAGACACATTAAAAATGAGAGAAAATAAAAACTGGAAAAATTAAATTAAACGTTTATGAAAATCAAATTTTATGATGTTGATCCTCTGAAAGCTGCCAAACTAAAGAGGTCGAGTCAAGTCCTTTCTTCACAAGATAAACTTCCATGGTAACCAAAATTATTGATTCCCGATTTTCTTTTATTCTAAACAACATCTGGACTTTAGATAAAATAAATGAATATCGTCTTGATAGACTAAGTTGTTATTGACTTGAACGTAGTTGATATAAGTTGAAACAATATATCTTGACAAAAAAAGATTTCATTTAAATTTAGAAATAAATCGAAATTCTCTTCTGATTTGATAATTTCAATGATTAAATCAATTCGGTCCAATAGATGTTGAATTAACGTCTTTTCTCTCCTAAAATATCTCCAAACAGGCTGACTACTGGGATTTTTTACATTGGATTTTAATCAAGATTTTTCTACTTATTAAATGATTGTTTTCGTCTTTCTACAAATTTTAATTAAATATAGTTTTTTTTTAGGAGCAACACTATGCACGGAAAGATTTCAGTCGGATATTTTGCAGAAAGTCAAAGAAAGTTCATCCAAAAAGATTGGTTCTGGTCTTTCTCTACAAGAAATTAATGCAGCGATGCAAATAGAAATTGGAAAGGAAGAAAATGATTTCGAAAATTTGTTATCTGAAAAAGAATATCTTTCTGATTCTTCACCTGAAGAAGTACCTCTTCCTGATTCTTCGATGGACGATAAAATTCTTTTCAATTCTTCATCCACGGATAAGAATCTTTTGTCTACGAAACCTTCTATTGTTTCATTAACTGACAAAGTACTTGGCTTGAAAGTAAAGAACGTTCCTTCTGTTTTCTTGGAAGAAAAAACAAATCAACAAAGGTTGCAAACGCATTCTGTTTATCATAATTCTGAACGACCCTTCGTTTGTGATCTATGTGGCAGGAGCTACAAGAGTAAACCAAGCATTAGGTAATATTAACTATTATCAGAGAGAAACTGAGAGTAAGCACATAATGCAAATGACACTTTCCTGTTATCGTATGCGCTCTAGCGGTCAAAATTCGAAGCTTAGGTTTGCTATATATTTTCACCGATGCGCTGAATCCGACAATTCCGACATCAGAATTGGCCCAGTGGATCTGATTTTGGACCTAACCTCAAAATTAATAAAATGACACTTTTTGCAGAGAGAAACTGAGAGTACGCACGTAATGCAAATGATTGTTTCCTGTTATCGTATGCGCTCTTGCGGACAAAATTCGAAGCTTAGGTGGTTAGCTATATATATTGCATAAATCGGTGAGGCAATACATACACGCAAAACCTAATGGCTAAGCCGAATCTCGTTCCAAATCGATCGGGCGTCTTCGTGCTTCTTCGCACGAATTCATGAAACGTAAGGAATAGAACCATAGATTGTAAAATAATTGCAATTACTGTCTTGACATATTATGTTTCAAACCATAACCTAATTAATCAACTTTTACTAATCATCAGTCTAAGTAATTGTTAATATGTTTTTAAGCAAATTATTCCTGTTATGATTAACTAATTTTGTTAACATAAAGCTAAAAGTGCAGTCTTTTTTAAAGTCTGTACAAATTTATGTCATGCTTTGAAGAACGAAAAAAATGTTAACGAATTTTTAGATTTTAGCTAAAATCTCACAATTTCTTAGACTTTTGAATTAATTTTAAAAAAAATTTATTCTTTAATAAATTCAAGAACAATTAATATTATAAAAATAAACTCCAAACAATTTTGAATTTATTATAATACATACTAACATAATAAATTCCAGAATATCTTGAATTTTCTATTGAATTTTATCCAATCAAAATAAATTCTAGATCATTTTAGATTTATTTTTAGATTTTTTCTATAATAGAATAAATTCCAAATACTTATTTATTTATTAATAAGTTCTAAAGTATTTTATATTTTCTCTGTAATTTTTTAGTTTCTAAAGTGAATTCTAGAACATTATTCCAAAAAGAATTCTAGAAAATTTATGATTATACTATAAATTATAAAACATTTAATATTTTTTTACAATTTTGGACTCTAAATAAAAAATTGCAGAATTTTCTTAAGAGTTTGGAACAAAAAACAGAATATTTAAGATTCTAGAGTACAGAAAACTTTAAAAGTTATAATTAATTTCAGAACATTTAAGACTTTTTTATATTTAAATTCTGGATTAAAATCCAAAATCTTTTAGACTCTAAAATAAATTCCAGGTGACTTAATACTTTAGAATACATTTTACAGAATTAAAAATTTTGTAATAAATTCTGGAATATTTATGATTTTTTTCCCCTATTATTTAGATTTTAAAGTAATTTCAGAATTTTCAAGATTTTAATATAAATTACAGAAAATTTTAGATTTAAAAATAAATTCCAGAAGATTTGGTATTTTTTTTCATTTTTAGATTTTTGATAAACTTGTAGAATTTTTTGAGACAATAATAAAAATTGGAGAGCATTAAAGATTCAAAAATAAATTTCAGACAATTCTAGATTATTTATTAATTTCAAAACTGTTAAGATTTTAATTCTGTAAGATTGTTTTTGTTAAGATTTTATTTTTATATTTACAATTTTGATAAACAACCTCAAATTTTACATTCTACAATAAATTTTAGAAAATTGTAGATTTTAAAATAAATATCTGAATACTTCGATTTTATTTTTATTAGATTTCCCATGAGAGTCCGAAATTAATAGACCCTAATATTTTTAGAATGTTTCAAGTTATAAATAAAATGCAGAAAAGTTTAGTTTGAAAAATAAATTCTATAAAGTTGTAGAAGTAATAAATTCCAGAACATTTAAGATATCAAATAAAATTCCGGATTTTTAAAATTCTGGATGAAATTTCAAAACTTTCTTAGATTCCAGAATAAATACCCAAAAGTTTTTTTTTTCTTTTTTCAAATTTAAATTTTTTCTCCGTAAAAATATCATATTTCTAATGTTTTTAGACATTATTTGAAAATTTTCTAATTCTAAATAAAATTCTAGAATTCATTTCATTCTAGAAAAAATTCTCAAACATTTGAAATTCTAAAAAAAAAATACAAACTTTTTTAATTTTCAAAATAAGCTTCTAAACATTTCAGTTTTAGAATGTCTAAATTAATTATTTAGAATCGATAACGAATTCGATATTTTTTCTGAAAAAAATGTTGAAATGGAAAAAAAAAATATGAAGTTGTAGGTGTTTATTCTAGAATCTAAAAAAGTTTTGAAATTTCATCCAGAATTTTAAAAATCCGGAATTTTGTATAAAATCTTTAGTGTTCTGGAATTTGTTACTTCTATAATTTTGTAGAATTTATTTTTCAAACTAAACTTTTCTGCATTGTATTTATAACCTGTAACATTCAAAAAATATTAAAATCTATTAATTTTAGACTCTTATGGAAAATCTAATAATTAAAAATAAAATTGAAATGTTCAGATATTTTTTATAAAATCTACAATTTTCCGAAATTTATTTTAGAATGTAAAATTTGAGGTTCTTTATTAAAATTCTAAAAATAAAAATAAAATCTAACAAAAACAATCTTACAGAATTAAAATCTAAACAGTTTTGGAACTTAAAAAATAAACAAGAATCTTCCTTAAATTATTTTAGAATCTTGAATATTCTCGAATTTTCATTAGTGTCTCAAAAAATTCTACAAGTTTATCAAAAATATAAAAATTAAAAGAAAATCTCAAATCTTCTTCAATTTATTTTTAAATCTACAAATTTTCTGTAATTTATATTAAAATCTCAAAAATTCTGAAATTATTTTAGAATCTAAATAATATGAAAAAAATCCTAAACATTACAGATTTTATTATAAAATTTTTAATTCTGTAAAATGTATTCTAAAGTATTAAGTCATCTGGAATTTATTTAAGAGTCTAAAAGATTTTGGATTTTAATCCAGAATTTTAATATAAAAAAGTCTAAAATGTTTTGAAATTAATTATAACTTTTAAAGTTTTCTGCACTCTAGAATCTTAAATATTCTGTTTTTTGTTCCAAACTCTTAAGAAAATTCTACAATTTTTTATTTAGAGTCCAAAATTGTAAAAAAGTCTAAGGTGTTCTATAATTAATAATATAATCATGAATTTTCTGTAATTTATATTAAAATCTTGAAAATTTTGAAATTACTTTTAAATCTAAATAATAGGAAAAAAAATCATAAATATTCCAGAATTTATTACAAAATTTATAATTCTGTAAAATGTATTCTAAAGTATTAAGTCTATCTAAGAAATAGTGTGATTTTAGCTAAAATCTAAAAATTCATAAACTTTTTTTTCGTTCTTCAAAGCATGACATAAATTTTTACAGACTTTAAAAAAGACTGCACTTTTAGCTTTATGTTAACAAAATTAGTTAATTATAACAGGAATAATTTGCTTAAAAACATATTAACAATTACTTAGACTAATGATTAGTAAAAGTTAACTAATTAGGTTATGTTTTCAAACATAATATGTCAAGAAACTGGAAAAACAGTAATTGCAATTATTTTACAAGCTATGGTTCTATTCCTTACGTTTCATGAATTCATGCGAAGAAGCACGAAGACGCCCGATTGATTTGGAACGAGATTCGGCTTAGCTGTGTGTATTGCCTCACCGATTTATGCAATATTTATAGCTAACCACCTAAGCTTCGAATTTTGTCCGCAAGAGCGCATACAATAACAGAAACAATCATTTGCATTACGTGCGTACTCTCAGTTTCTCTCTGCTTTTTGTTTATTAGAATCTGAATCCAAATAAACTTTAATACATGCCAATAGAAAGCTTGATTTATGACCTTTAAAACGTTTTTTTAAAAATTGTTCTACGATGATTTTTAACGAAGATATGTTGTTTTACTTAACATATGCTTTTTTAAAATGTTAAAAACACGTTAATTGTGAATTATGGAAAAAAATTATTTTATGTAAAACATATGTGACTGTCCATGAGAAAACGTGCCTTAGCTCCCAAACGTCAACTTTACAGGGTGAGCGTTTAAAGTTGCAGCAATGCATGAAAGCCAATGTAACGTTCCTACGCTTCTTACTTAATAAGATCAAAATTTCTTTAAAACAATAATTTTTTATTTTTGAAAATGAAAGAGCAAATAAAAATCTGTCGATTGGCATTAAAAAATGAAAATTTATTTTTTGGAGCTAAGGCACGTTTTGTCATGGACAGTCACATATCATATCTTGGTTAAAAATTGCGTTAAACAATGTTTAAAAAAGCGTTTTAAAGGTCATAAATCAAGCTTTCTATTGGTTCTAGGCATGTATTAAAGTTAAGTCGAATTCAGATTCTAATGAACAAAAAGTGTCATTTTATTCATTTTTAGGCTCCTTTTGAGGTTAGGTCCAAAATCAGACCCGCTGGACCAATTCTAATGGCAGATTCGGAATCAGCGCATCAAAATACACAGGAAAATATGGGTCTCATACCCAGACCAGCAGGGTTGTGCAGTGACGCGTCACTCGAGGTTTTTTACGTAATTTACAGGTATTTTACATAAGTAAAATACCGTATTTTACCCCCCACTCCCGAAAAATATTTTTGAGGTAATTTACTAGGTATTTTACTGTAAAGTACCATGTAATTTACGTAAGGTATTTTACTAGCACAACCCTGCAGACCAGGGAACTATATTTTTTTTGTGTGGCTCTGTAATCAAAAAATGCCTTTTAACAAATATTAATTTTATATTATTAATCTGTTATTATTCAGACTTCACATAATAAGAGTACATTCTGCAGAAAAGCAGACCTGCAAAATTTGTAAGCAAATTTTTGGATGTAACAAATATCTGAATGATCACATGTTTATCCATTTGACGGAAAAAAACTACAAGTGTTCTATCTGCGAGAAGGATTTTAGACGCAAAAATTTCCTGCAACGACATATGCTGAGACATTCCACGGAAAAAAAGTTCAAGTGTTCCTTCTGTGAGAAGGTTTTTCGATGCAAAGAGTACTTGAGGATACACACACTTACCCATTCCACGGAAAAAAAGTTCAAGTGTTCTGTCTGTGAGAAAGGTTTTGTACGCAAACAGCACATGCAGCAACACATGCTGCGCCATTCCACGGAAAAACAGTTTAAGTGTTTCATCTGCGAGAAGAGTATTCGATGCAAACAGTACCTGAAGATTCACATGTTGCTGCATTCCAAGGAGAGAAAGTTTAAGTGCTCTCTCTGCGCTAAAGGTTTTATACGCAAATGTTACCTGAAGGATCACATGCTGACCCATTCGACGAAAAAAAGTTCAAGTGTTCCCTCTGCGAGAAGAGTTATAAATACAAATATTACCTGAAGAAGCACATGCTGAGCCATTCCAATTACAGTGGGCAATTTGACCCTTCTTCTGGACGAAACCTATTATTTTAATTTTTTCGAAAATGAAAAAATTGGCCTGTACCCAACAAAATCGATACCCTAAAGGAAGGAAGTGCATTACCAGATTTTTCCTAGAATCATTTAAAGTTAATTTATTTATTTTTAAGAATTGACATTCAATGTAAATTCTCATTTAAAACGCAAGCGTCACAACCAACAAAATGTTTTTAAAAATTTATAGTTAATTTATTTATGAGCAAAAAAAAAAGTGAAAGGAAAAAGTAAGTTTTAATTAATTATTACATTTTTATTACTGTTTTAAGACAGAATATTAAAAAATATACATATTTTTAAACGTACTTCATGTCAATTAATTTTTTTTCTAAACTTAAACCTTTTGAAGAGTTACAAAAAATTGGCGGTGTAAATTTTTTTAATTCGCTTTTATATTTTGTATATTTTATTCGTAAATTTATTTACTGTTTCAAGTAATTTCTAGATTTTCTGTTTTTTTTTTTTTTTAAAAAAGTTGTTAGAACTAAGGTTTAATATTTTTTAATTGTTTTTTATTGGATGTTCTTAGACATTTACCGTTTTTTCTTAATAAAAATAACATATATTGAATATTTAAAACTGTTCTTTTGAAGAATTCTTATTAATTGCTTAATATTTAAATAAAGTAACAAATTCGGGAAAACCGAGAATTTGCCGGGAATTTGAAAAAGATAATTCGCTAGACAACCTTTTTTTTTCATATGAGTTTCCTATCTATGAAACATGTTGGTATAGTAGATTGGACACGTGCGCGAAATTTAAAATCATGAAAATGATTTATTTATTATTTACCATAGAAACGGACAGACAATATTTCTGGCCTTTTATATAACATTGCAAATACTCTGAATCTACACAGTACCGGATATAATTGAATGGACACCTGTTTTAAGTGTTTCAAAATAATTAATTTTGTTTTTAAAAAATTATTTTTTTTTCTGTTATTAGTTTGAAACCAATTACCAAAAAGAACACTTTTATTTATAGTTGGAAAAATAAAAAAAAGTTTTTCGAATAAATCAATAATAAAAATCGACTAAGTTCAAATTATAAAAATCACGAGTACGGTGGTCGAGTTGAGACTTCGAAATTAATTAAAGACATTTTTTTATTAAATTAAAAAGTAAATTAGTAATATGAATGACGAAATTTTAAGTGATAAATTGTACATTTATTTATAGAAACTAATCTTATTACTATTTTATATACCTTTTGTATTAGGGTTAATTAAAAGAATTAATTTATTTAATACAATTTTCGTGATTAATTGGGCTAAAATTAAATCATTAGAACATGGAAGCCGTCATAGGGACGTCTTTTAGACATATGTGCCCATTGGGATATTTTTACATTTTCCAATTATAATTTTTTATAACATAATTATTATATCACTTTATTATTTTCTGTTCAAAATGTTACTAATGTTTAAAGAAAGTGAGTTTAAGATATTTCTATCAAATTAAATTTATTTGACATTTTTACATCATCATATTTTACACTTTTTTACATTTTAAATGATTTTTAATAGTAAAATACGTCAAAAACGTAATATACGTTAAAAACTCGTAAGTTACGAGTAACTTCCCAGCTCTGGTGAGCAGGGTCGTGAATGTAATATACCGTACGTAAATTACGTTGGGTTTTTGACGTATTTTACGTGTGTATATTACGTCATGAATATAATACACAATGTATGTATTTTCTGTTGGTGGGGCGTAAATGACGTATATTACAATCGTTAAATACTTGTTACATCCTAAATAAAAACTACCGTACGCTTCCATTTAATTGATCTTGTCGGGGCTGGATGAAACATTTAAAATGTACGAAAAAGTTCAAATAAAATGAAAGTTCATTTAAAAAGGAGGTCAATTAAACGGAAGCGTAAATTGTGTTTCAAATTCAGGACATAGGGTAAAATCCCATGTGAGCAGAAAGCGCAAAACTGAAAGCAGAAAATCATGAGAGTGAGAGAGACAATGATATCTACCTACTTCTCTCACTATCATGATTTCTGCTTTCGGTTTTACGCTTTCTGCTCACGAGGAATTTTACCCATAATATACGTACTTACATAAAATACGTCAAAAACCCTACGTAATTTACAAGAAGGATATTACGTTCCCAACCCTGGTCCATTCTGCGTTGGGCTCAGGGTTGGGTGCGTATTATACGTGGTGTATTATACAGTACGCTTCCATTTAATTGACCTCGTCGGGACCGGATGAAACATCTTAATTGACCCTTCCCACTCTTTACGCAAATACCAAAAACAAAGGGGAAATGTAACATTTCCCCTTACGTGCACATGTGTGGTGGGGATAATTTTGTTCATTTAAAATGTACGAAAAAGTTCAAATAAAATGGAAGTTCATTTAAAATGAAGGTCAATTAAGTGGAAGCGCACTGTAACAGGTTTTCTACAGTATAATACTTACGTATTATACGTGAAAATTTCGAAAATAAGAGAGAGTGAGGGGTTTTCTACGTATAATACGTATTTTACATAATGTAGAAAACCACGTATTATACGTAGAAAATCTTGAGATTTCCACATTTACCCATCCCTGGTTGGGCTTTACTTACCTTATCTTACTTGCCCAACACTGACAATATAAACAAACAAATCTAAATCTAAATAAGCCACTGTTTGAAAAAAGCCAGAAAAGTGTTGAAAATTATTATTTAAAAAGTGATTTTAAGATATATAGAAAAAAGAAATACTGCCTGTGCTCAAAGGTTTTTTTTACTCATATATTTTTTAATTTGAATTGTTAATTACACAGGTTAATAAGGAATGGTACTGACAGTCTGAAAAAAAGGTTAGTTCAAATTGCATTATTTTGATTTTAGAAAATAGAAAAATCATTTCTTTTTGTAATATTTTTCAGTGGAAGTGTGAACAATTACATTATTTACAAAATAAGTAATTAAAAATTGCAATTAGATGAAAATTAAAAAGAAATTTGGGATGATCTAACCTCAAATCAGAGAAAGTTTTTAAACTTCAATTTTTTTTTAATTTTCATTCATTTGCGATTTTTAATAATTTATTTTATAAAACACTTGAAAAAACTGAAAAATAATACATAAAAATTTTTAACATTCTTTTTGATTTTTTTCGTCCTAATTTTAATACATAAATTTAATAAATTGAAAATTGACTATATTGATCTAAGTTTGAAAAATAATAAAAAATACAGAAGTAATTGCAAAATTACAACAAAAAATGTTATAAATTAATATGTTTTAACATATAATTTTACTTAATTATAAGATAGCTATATAATTTAATTTGTTATTTTATTTTCAGATATTTTATTAACATCATAATGGCAGTTACATTAGAAAGATTAAAGGACAATGGTGCTTATGCCTACGAATCGATATTTTTAACACAATTAAAATCGGTAATTCGTATTTTTTAAATGTTTTATTTATTATTTGTATTTTACTATTTAATAATAATCATTAATTCAATTTAAATTTGTTATTAAATTGAACCAATTTAGAATAAATATGATAAAAGTTTATTTATATAATGAAAACTGACTATTTTTTTGTCATTATACTTTTCTGAACATTTTCCATAGAATAAATGTTACTCTTATTTTACTATTATTGTGATATATGCTATTTGATACTTATAATTAAATTATTATTAACATTATCATAACAATTATTATTGTCTTTCAGTATTCTTTCGGTCAAATGGCTTCCAACGATTTTATTTTATACGCTCCAACAGTGGAAAATAATCATTGTATTTTTCATAATAAACCAAACGGTTTATTCGTTGAAGTTGTAAAAGTAAGAATTATTTTTTACTACTTTGTTATTATTATTTTAATTATTTCTCTAAAAAAACATTTTTCGTGATAGTTTTTAATTTCTTTAAAGTCGTTTTGTTTTTCTTCACCAAAATTTTGATTTTATAAAACTATTTTCTTATTTAATTACTACTTAAACATATTTAATGTCTACAATTCGACCAAGAATTAATAGAGATTCTTTTTAACGTTATAGAGTTCGTCAGGAGTGTTAATAATTAATGGTGAAGAATATTTATCGAGCTCGGTTGTTCGTTTAAACAACAATGACATTGTAAATATTGGACTTTTGTTAAAGTACAAAGTAAAAATGAAGGTAAAAATAATGCAGAAAGGAAAAAAAATCATAATAACATCTTGTATAATTTTATTTTATTTTTCAGATAGCAATTCCAACTGCTTATAATTTTGATTATGTGAAAAACGAAAATGACGATGAAGATGGTCTTTCTTATCACAATATCAATGATTTGAAAGTCGAAAATTTAGAAAATGAAGGTACTCAAATCAAAATTTCTCATAAAAATAAAATAACATTTTTATGATTCAATATTTTCATGGAAAGTTGTGAATATTAGAATTTTGTTGATAGTTAAAAATAGGAATAATTTTAGAATTACTGAAAGTTCATTTTTAAATGATTGTTTTCGACTTTCTACAAATTTTAATTAAATACAGTTTTTTTTTAGGAGAAACACTAATCGCTGAAACATTTCAGTCGGAAATTTTGCAGAAGGTCAATGAAAATTCATCCGAGGAGTTTGAGTCTGGTCTTTCTCTACAAGAAATTAATGCAGCGATGCAAATGGAAATTGTAAAGGAAGAAAATGAATTCGAAAATTCTTTACCTGAAAAAGATCCTCTTTCTGATTCTTTACCTGAAAAAGTGTATTTTTCTGATTCTTCGATGGACGATAAACCTCTTTTAAATTCTTTATCCACAGAGAAGAATCTACCGCCTGCGGAGCATTCTTTAGTTTCATTAACCGAGAAAGAAATTCGCTTGAAAATAAAGGAAGTTCCTTCCGTTATTTTGGAAAAGAAAACTACGCAACAAAGGTTGCAAACGTATTCTGTTGATGATAGTACAGAACGGCCCTTTGGTTGTGATGTTTGTGGCAAGAGATTCAAGAGTAAACCAACCATTAGGTACAATTAACTAATAACCGAGAGAAATTGAAAGTAAGCATGCAAATGATATTTTCCTGTTATCGTATGTGCTCTTGCGGTCAAAATTCGAAGCTTATGTGGTTCGGTATATTATATAGCTAATCACCTAACTATTGTTGAAACTTCTTACTCGAGGGTTTTCGAGGTCGCTGACTACGAAACTCAAGTTAAATTTTCAAAATTCAAAATGACGGATTCAATATGGCGGACATTTTTTCATAATTCTTTAAAATCGCTTGAAACTTGTTATTCGAGAGTTTTCGAAGTCTCTAAATGTGAATACGATGTCAGATTTACCAAATTTTTCTGCATATTTCTATTAGTTTTTACATATTCAATCTTTTTTTTTATGGTTATGTATTTCTCAATTTATTACAAAGTTTTTAATTTTTTTCTGCGAATTTCAATTATTTTTTACAAGTTTAATTTTTTTTCAAATTTCAACAATTTTGTTTTAATCTTTTATTCTTTTAAATATTTACACCAGTTATCAAATACTCATGTCACTATTTAATTTTTTATTTCAAATTTTTATTATTTTTTTTATTTCTCATGTATTACCTTCAAATTTAATTTTTTTATGATTTCTCAATTATTTTCTTCAAATTTAAATTATTTTGGTCATTTCTCGACTATTTTCTCCTATTTTTAACTATTTTTATCACTTTTAAATTGTTTTTTACAAATTTTAATTGATTTAGTATAGGGCTGTTATTGATTTAAATCACTTTGATTTAAATCATTGGGAAATTTGAATTGAAATCATGATTTAAATCAAAAAAACTTGAAATTTCTTCAGATGTCTAATACTGCATGTAAAACATCGGAAACCATAAACAAAGCCCAAAAATTTGTGGATAAATCTTCAAAATTTCAATTTTAATATTTTAATCTTTATAAAATTTAAAAAATTGTGCCAATACAGATGATCAAAATAACTACGACTTACAGATTTTTGGTATGAAGATAGCAAAAAATAGTATTACATTTTTATATCCTTACGTCATTATAATTATATAAATTTCAAACGTCAATTAAGTCAAATTCCAATTTGTTTCTTTTAAATTTCAATTAATTCAAATTTAAATGCATATTAATTAATGCAAAATCATTCAATAATATTAATTATTTTCCATATTCACAATAATCCTTTTTTTTAATGTTCTTACAAGATTTCTAAGAGATTTTAATTTGTCGAAACTGTTTAATTTTTATCTTATAATTTCTCATTTTTACAAAATTTTAAGTTTTTTTTTTTATTTTACTTTTGATATTTTTTCTTCTTTTTTTTATTTGTCCTTTTACTTTAGGATTCTCTTTAATTTTCCTCTTTTTATACAAATTATTTATTGAATATTATTTTACACAATTTCGTTATTATAACATTCACTAAACTTTTTATTTCGTTGATTTTCATAATTATTTCCATATTTTTAAAAATAAATACTCTCATTTTTTTTTCGTAAGTTTATTCAATTCTTTTCACATTTTGTCTTTTTTTTTTAGATTTTTTGCAAACTTACTTATTCTTCCATAAAGTTATTATATTTTCTTTAGTTTTCTAAATTTATTGTTGGACTTATTTTAAGTGTAGATAATATTATAAAAATGTGGTTGGTTTAATTTGCTTAAACTTTATTATTTTTGAAGAATTTTTAAGTAGGTAAAAAACATTTCTCTATTTTCTTCCTATTTCTTTAATTTTCTTGGTGTTTCACTATTTTTGCCTACTCATAGAGTTTTATTGAAAACATTTATTTGGTGCTTTTATCTACATTTTAAAAATTTTCCAATTTTCTACTTTTTTGAAAGCTTTTTATTTTAAATTATGTGAATTTAATGTTTGTACTAAATATTCTTATTTGAACATAGATCTTATACTTAATAGAATTTTTTTTTTTTTAATTTTTTTTAATTGTACAAAATTATAATAATTCTTTTTTATTCAATTTGTAAAATAAAATGTTGTTCTATTTAGTAATTTATTTTAACGTTTTGTTAATCATCATTTTATTTATTATTTTAATTTAAAAAAAAATAAATATTAAATAGTTTAGATTTTTGAAAAGAGTTTCTACTGTTTTATATATTTTTATGTCACTGTTTCATTTATTGTGTTGTTTTTTATTCTTTTTTTTATTTCTTTAATAAACTACTTAAAAAAAGCATTTAGAGATTTTATATACAGATAATATTTTTAAAAAATTCAATTTTTGATTGAAATAAAAACATGATTTTATTCAGCCCTGATTTAGTAATTTCTCAATTATTGTCATTATTTTCGAGATTGTTTTATTACTTTCATCAAATTTTATCCTTTTTTTCTTATATCTTTAAGTTATTGTCATGAATTTTTTAATTTCTTACTTCACTTTTAATTTATTTTTTTTATTTCTCAATTTCTTTTAAAATTATATTTATTTTTATCATTTTTCAAGTCGTTTCTTCAAATTTTTTACTTACTTTTTAATTAGTTTTGTCAACTTTCAATTATTTTGCTTAAATTTTTATTATTTTTGTTATTTTTTACGTATAACCTTCAAATTTAAATTTTTTGGGATTTCTCAATTATTTTCTTCAAATTTCTGTTATTTTTCGACTATTTTTTCCTATTTTAAATAATTTTTATCATTTTTTAATTGTTTTTTTTTTAAATTTTCAATTTATTTAGTCATTTCTTAATTATTATCAATATTTTCGATATTTTTTTATTACTTTCTTCAAATTTTACTTATCTTCTTATATCTTTAAATTATTGTCATGAATTCTTTAATTTCTGACTTTAATTTACATTTTAATTATTTCTATTTTTATTTTTTTTGTCATTTGTCAATTGCTCTTTATTTTAAATTTTAATTATTTTGATCATTTTTCAACTATTTTTTTTTTAAATTTAATTTTTTTTTGTGATTTTGCAATTATTTTGTCATTATTCAATTATTTTCTTTAAACGTCAATTTTGATCTCCAATTTTTCAATTATTGAGTTATAATTTTTATTTTGTTTCTCCATTTTTCAATTATTTATGTCATTTTTTACGTCTTTTCGTCAAATCATAAATTTTTTACATACTTTTAAATTAGTTTTATCATCTTTCATTTTTTTCTTCTTGGTTCAATTATTTTTGTCATTTTTCGACTATTTGTTCCATTTTTTGATTATTTTTGTAATATTCAATTTTTTTTGTCATTTCTCAATTGTGTTTTTTTTTAATTTTAATTATTTTTATAATTTTTCAAGTATTTTCTTCAAATTTCTATCAATTTTATGATTTTTCAGTTATTTTATTATTTTCTTTAATCGTCAATTTTTTCTTCAATTTTTTAATTATGTATTGACTTCAAATTTTTATTTTGTTTTTCCATTTTTCAATTATTTTTGTCATTTTTCAAGTCTTTTCTTCAAATTTTCAATTTTTTACTTAAGTTTTAATTAGTTTTGTCATATTTTATTTTGTTTTTTCAAAGTACAATTATTTTTGTCATTTTACAATTATTTTCTTCAATTATCATGTTATTATTAATTATTTATTTTTATTATTATCAAGTTTCAAAGTATTTTATATTTTCTCTATAATTTTTTAATTTTTGAGGTGAGTTCTAGAACATTTAACATTCTAAAAAAATATTCCAAAAAATTTGAGATTACATTATAAATTGTAGAATATTTAAGATTTTTTTTACAATTTTGGACTCTAAATAAAAAATCTTAGAATTTTCTTAAGAGTTTGGAACAAAAACCAGCATATTTGAGATTCTAGAGTGCAGAAAACTTTAAGTGTTATAATAATTTTCAGGACATTTAAGACTCTTTTATATTTAAATTCTGGGCGAAAATCCAAAATCTTTTAGACTCTAAAATAAATTTCAGGTAACTTAAGAGTCAAAATTAATAGATTCATATATTTTTCGAATGTTTGAAGTTATAAATAAATTGCAGAAAAGTTTAGATTGAAAAATAAATTCTACAAAATTATAGCTAAGTAACAAATTCCAGAACACTTAAGATCTTATACAAAATTCCAAATTTTTTAAATCCTGAATTAAATTTTAAAACTTTTTTAGATTCTAGAATAAACACCCAAAACTTCATATTTGTTTTTTTCAATTTAAACATTTTTTCCAGTAGAAATATCGAATTCTTTATAGATTCTAAATAATTAATTTACAGATTCTAAAACTATAATGTTTTGAGGCTTGTTTTTGAACCTAAAAAAGTATATATTTTTTTCTAGAATTCCAAATGTTTTAGAATTTTTTCTAGAATGAAATAAATTCTAGAATTTTTAAATTTCCAAAAAATATCTAAAAAGATTAGGAATACGATATTTTTACGGAAAAAAAATTTTAATTTGAAAAAACGTATATAAAGCTTTTAAGTATTTATTCTAGAATCTAAAAAAGTTTTAAAATTTCCTCTTGAATTTAAAGAATCCGGAATTTAAATGTTAAATTTAAATGTTCTGAAATTTCGATCAGTGTTCAAAAAAATTCTACAAATTTATCTAAAAATTAAAAAAATAAATCTAAAATCTTCGGAGCTACAAAATTGCAAATATCAATTAAATGAAAAAAATCTCCATATTTGCCTACATGGGGAAAAATTTCTTATTTTGCAAAGTTTATGCTAACACGTAAGATTTTTAAATCGATAAGGTCTTTCTTTGAGAAAAAACATTTTTTAACTTTAATTTTAATTTTAGGATTACTTTTATGGCAAATACATGAGTTTTTATTGCATATCTGGAAATTTCATTAAATTTCCAGCAAATTCCATGTAACACATTATTTTCAATTTCTCGTTATTAAGGGTGAAAAGTTCGTCCAAAAATACCCATTTGTTGAAAACACCAAATTTGATTCATTTATAACTTCTGTACTTTCTATCAAATCACGAAATACGGAAAATACGTATGTATTATTTTTCAGTATAGATTCCAAAAAAAATTATTCCAGGAAAATCTAATTTTTGAATGTAAATAATCCGAAGAATGCCCCATATATATCTGACCTCCTAAAAGCTTCGAATTTTGACCCCAAACGGTAATAGGAAACTGTCATTTGCATTACGTGCTTAGTCTCAGTTTCTCTCTGCTAATATTTATTATATTTATTTATTTCAGCAGTCAATAATAAAAAAATGCCTTTTAATAAATATTATTAATTTTTTATTATTCAGATGCCACGTAATAAGAGTACATTCCGAAGAGAAGCAGACCTGCAAAATTTGTATGAAGGTTTTTAGATGCAGCGAATACCTGAGGGATCACATGCTGACCCATTCGACGGAAAAAAAGTTCAAGTGTTCTCTCTGCGAGAAAGGTTTTAAACACAAACATCACCTGCGGCAACATTTACTAACCCATTCTACGGTTAAAAATTTCAACTGTTCCCTCTGCGAGAGGGTTTTTGGATGCAAAGAATACTTGAGCATACACATGCTTAACCATTCCACGGAAAAAAAGTTCAAGTGTTCTCTCTGCGAGAAAGGTTTTGTACGCAAGCAGCACTTGAAGCAACACATGATGATCCATTCTACGGAGAAAAATTTCAAGTGTTCCCTATGCGAGAAGGTTTTTGGATGCAAAGAATACTTGAGGCTACACATGCTCAACCATTCCACGGATAAAAAGTTCAAGTGTTCTCTCTGCGAGAAAGGTTTTGTACGCAAAGAATACCTGAAGAAACACATACTGAGTCATTCCACGGAAAAAAAATTCAAGTGTTCCCTCTGCGAGAGGGGTTTTAGACGCAAACAGGAGCTAGAGAAACACATGTTGAGCCATTTTATGGAAGGAGGATTCAAGTGTTCCCTCTGCAAGAAAGGATTTAAACACAAACATCAACTCAAGGATCACATGCTGACCCATTCGATGGAAAAAAAGTTCAAGTGTTCCCTCTGCGGGAAGGGTTTTGGACGCAATTATCACCTGCGGGAACACATGATGAGCCATTCCACGGAAAAAAAGTTTAAGTGTTCCCACTGTGATAAATGCTTTAAGTTATCGAAGGGCTTGGTCCATCATGTAAAAAAGTTACATACCAAAGAACGATTTTTTAAGTGCGAATAAATTTAAGAAGATTTCCTTAAGCTAAAAAGATGTTAAGATTATCATTCATACCGGTGAAATATCCCTAGCGAGGAGGCCGTTCCGTTTTGGCGGTACCAAAACGGAAAATGACGTTCCGTTTTGTTTTTCACTTAATTTATGTGTTAATAATTAAGAAATGAGAAGAGCAATTTTCGAAACTTATAAAGTAAATCCTAAAGAAGACTTTTGCATTAGAATTTGTTGAAAATAATGGTTAATTAATATTAAAAAGTGTTAATTTATATGAGCATTTTTTGTGTTGGAAATAGTCATTTTTAGTATTATAATTCATAAATTTAGTTCTCAAAGGGCAAATAATGCTAAAATATAATAAACCTAGTGCATAAAAACATTAAATAAAACCATAAAATGCTTTAATAATTGGTTTTACAAAAATGTTTGACATGCAAAGAAACCACTGTTATCGACAGTGTAATTCGCTTAGGATCCATGTTCCACCGTTCCGGCAGTTAATTGATCGCAGCTGACTAACTTTTTACATTTTTTAAATAAGTTTAGTAAGATTGAAATAAGAAATTAAAAAAACCATGGCAATAAATTAAAGTCATGGATTTTTTAACTTTTTACTTCAGTTTTTATTTATTTTTGTCATTTTTCAATAATTTTCTTCCATACAAAAGTCGATTAATTTTGGCAAATTACTCTTGTCATTTTTCAATTATTTTTGTTATTTTTTAATTATTTTCTTCAAATTACACTTCTTTTTCTACAATTATTCAATTATTGGCTTCAAATTTTTGTTCTTTGTTTTTTAAAATTATTTTTGTTATTTTTCAAGTCTTTTTGTCTTTTTTAAAGTATTTTTATCAAACTTTAATTTCTTTTGTGGCTTTTAATTGTTTTTGTCACTGTAAAATGGTTTTTTTAAATTTCAATTAATTTAATCATTTCTTAATTATTATCAATATTTTCGAAATTAATTACTTCTTTCACATTTTACTTATTTTCTTCATATCATAATTAATTAGTATTAACAAGTTATTTTCATCATTTCTCACGTGTTGTTTTTTAAATTATAATTATTTTTGTCATTTCTTTTTTATTGTTTAAACAATATCAGAACTGCCAGCGGATTTGCAGATTCAAATAGTGGAATAAATGACATTTTAATTTAAAAAAGTAAGTTCATAGTGTGCACAAAAAAATTAAAGTGAATAAAACTATTAAAAAAATAAGATAAAAAATTAAAAGTTGAACAAAAAACTTGAAAAATGACAAAATTAATTAACATTTTAAAAAATAATTAAGAAATGACAAAATTAATTGATATTTAAAAAAATAATTAAATAAGGTCAAAACAAATCGAAAAATGGTGAAACAAAATAAAAATTTGAAGTTAACAAAATAGGAAAATTGGTAAAAAATTATCACTTGAAAAATAGTTGAATAATGACGAAACAAAAGAAAAAAAAATGTTAAATGTAAAGAAAATACTTAAAAAATGACAAAAATAATTAAAATTTAAAAAACAACACGTGAGAAATGATGAAAATAATTTGTTAATACTAATTAATTATGATATGAAGAGAATAAGTAAAATGTGAAAGAAGTAATTAATTTCGAAAATATTGATAATAATTAAGAAATGATTAAATTAATTGAAATTTAAAAAAACCATTTTACAGTGACAAAAACAATTAAAAGCCACAAAAGAAATTAAAGTTAGATAAAAATACTTTAAAAAAGACAAAAAGACTTGAAAAATGACAAAAATAATTTTAAAAAACAAAGAACAAAAATTTGAAGCCAATAATTGAATAATTGTAGAAAAAGAAGTGTAATTTGAAGAAAATAATTAAAAAATAACAAAAATAATTGAAAAATGACAAGAGTAATTTGCCAAAATTAATCGACTTTTGTATGGAAGAAAATTATTGAAAAATGACAAAAATAAATAAAAACTGAAGTAAAAAGTTAAAAAATCCATGACTTTAATTTATTGCCATGGTTTTTTTAATTTCTTATTTCAATCTTACTAAACTTATTTAAAAAATGTAAAAAGTTAGTCAGCTGCGATCAATTAACTGCCGGAACGGTGGAACATGGATCCTAAGCGAATTACACTGTCGATAACAGTGGTTTCTTTGCATGTCAAACATTTTTGTAAAACCAATTATTAAAGCATTTTATGGTTTTATTTAATGTTTTTATGCACTAGGTTTATTATATTTTAGCATTATTTGCCCTTTGAGAACTAAATTTATGAATTATAATACTAAAAATGACTATTTCCAACACAAAAAATGCTCATATCAATTAACACTTTATAATATTAATTAACCATTATTTTCCACAAATTGTAATGCTAAAGTCTTTTTTAGGATTTACTTTATAAGTTTCGAAAATTGCTCTTCTCATTTCTTAATTATTAACACATAAATTAAGTGAAAAACAAAACGGAACGTCATTTTCCGTTTTGGTACCGCCAAAACGGAACGGCCTCCTCGCTATAGGGAAAGCCTTAAACTTCCCACACAGCACCGGAAATTCCCTGAATTTTCCCTGAATATTCGTCTACATTTCTCGAATATTCGAACTAAATATTCAGGGAAGTTTCGTGGAAACAGTCAAATGTCCGCCTAGAATAATATTGGGCGCGAAATTTCCCTGAAAATGTATTTCTAATTTTCAGGGAATTTCCGCATCTAACATTCCTCCAATATTCATAGTATTCGTATATTCACTTAACTTGATGCGCACTGGTCGAACTTGGATTCTATGACACTTACGGCTGCGCAGTAGTTTTTAATTTTCTAGAATCCCACGGATGTCGAATATAACATATTTTTTTGATCAATTACCAGATTAAAAAAAATTTTGGAATTTTTTTTAACTTTCCCTGAATTTTCAAGGAATATTAGAGGCAGAAATTCCCTGAAAATTGGAAATACATTTTCAGGGAAATTTCGCGCCCAATATTATTCTAGGCGGACATTTTACTGCTTCCACGAAACTTCCCTGAATATTAAGTTCGAATATTCGAGAAATGTTGACGAATATTCAGGGAAAATTCAGGGAATTTCCGGTGCTGTGTGGGTTGCGAAATGTGAGGAAAAGATTTCCAACTCTTTTCTTTTAAAAAACACAAAACTGTACTTGCAACGAGTGCCAGGTGAAGTTTGTATATAAAAGCCAATTGAGATTTAAATTTTAACAAATTTAGGTCAAAGAGACCTTTCTAATGATATTTTTAAGTAATTGTACAAAGTTTAGTTAACTTTACCCATTAAAAAAAATTGTAATTGAACCCAAAGAGAGTGTTTTTAAAATATCACAATTATGCATTCTGAAATTGCTTCGACCTAAAACGGTTTGAAAAATCACTATCTTTCTCACGGTGAGTTTTAACCATGGTTTTAACCAACTTTAACCTAAAGGTTCTCCCACTACAAATATTTTTGCAGATATTGAATGTGGACACTTTTAGAAGAGTTTTGCAAAAAAAAACAAAATCTTTCATCGAGCCGTTTTTGAGGAAATTGATTTTTTAGGTTAACAAATTTAATTTTTGGACTTTTATTTAAAGTATATGCATGGTCGCAACAAAATAAAACTCAGTTTGAATTTGGACACTTTCCTGAGTACGTTGCAAAAAAAAGTAATACTAAAAACACTTTCATTCAGCCATTTTTGAGAAAATCAGTCGTTTAGGTTAAAAAATTTAATTTTTGAATTTTTAATTAAAGTATGTGTAATATCGTTAAAATAATTAATATTAAAACTTCATTTTTGAAAAAAATATTGTTTGGGCCGTATTCTTTTTTCTTTATAGAAGATTACTGAAAAAAAAGTTTTAAATCATTGATTTATTGCTTTAATTTTTTTTTTATTGCATTTAAGGATTGTCAATGGCGAGAAGCGCGTTAAGGGGATTGATTTCTAATCCCCGTGTATTAGCTCCATTATCACGCAGGGTTTCAACTTAAAGAAAGTAAAATATTTATTTCTCAAACTTGCTGAAAAATATTAATATTTAATATTTATCGATTGATTTATTTAAAAAAGTTGGAGAAATACATAATGCATATTTTGTTTTTATTTAAATGTTACAAATTTTGCTAAATAATGGTACGCTCACACCTCTTGGCTGCCTGCCTGCCTGCCGGAAACGCATGAATATTCCCTAAATCTCATTTAGCCTAAATCCCATTAAGCCTAAAATCAAAAAGCCTAAAATGCATTCAGCCAAAATTCCATTTAATCTAAATTGCATTTAACCTAAATCGCTTTTAACCTAAATTCCATTAAACCTAAATTTCATTTTACCTAAATCCCATTGAATCTAAATTCTATTAACCCTAAATCTCATTTAACCTAAATCTCATTTTACCGAAATTCCATTTAACCTAAATTCCATTTAACCTAAATCCCATTTAACCTAAATTCCGTTTAACCTAAATCTCAGTTAACCTAAATCCCATTTAACCTAAATTCCGTTTAACCTAAATCTCATTTAACCTAAATTCCATTTAACCTAAATCCCAATTAACCTAAAACGCATTTAGTATAAATTCCATTTAACCTAAAATGCATTCAGCCTAAATCTCACTTCACCTAAATCCCATTTAACCTAAATCTCATTTAACCTAAATTCCACTTAACGTAAATCCCATTTAACCTAAAACGCATTTAGTCTAAATTCCATTTAACCTAAAATGCATTCAGCCTAAATCCCATTTAACATAAATTCCGTTTAACCTAAATCTCATTTAACCTAAATTCCACTTAACCTAAATCCCATTTAACCTAAAACGCATTTATTCTAAATTCCATTTAACCTAAAATGCATTCAGCCTAAATCTCACTTCACCTAAATCCCATTTAACCTAAATCTCATTTAACATAAATTCCACTTAACCTAAATCCCATTTAACCTAAATTCCATTTAACCTAAATCCCATTTAACCTAAATTCCATTTAACCTAAAACGCATTCAACCTAAATCACACTTCACCTAAATCCCATTTAACCTAAATCTCATTTAACCTAAATTCCACTTAACCTAAATCCCATTTAATCTAAAACGCATTTAGTCTAAATTCCACTTAACCTAAAATGCATTCAGCCTAAATCTCACTTCACCTAAATCCCATTTAACCTAAATCTCATTTAACCTAAATTCCACTTAATCTAAATCCCATTTAATCTAAAACGCATTTAGTCTAAATTCCATTTAACCTAAATTCCATTTAACCTAAAACGCATTGAGCCTAAATCTCACTTCATCTAAATCCCATTTAACATAAAACTATATTTGATTCTACTATATTTATCCTTAAATTAAAAAAATTTTTAGGTTCAATGGGATTTAGGTGAAGTGAGATTTAGGCTGAATGCATTTTAGGTTAAATGGAATTTAGACTAAATGCGTTTTAGGTTGAATGGGATTTAGGTTAAGTGGAATTTAGGTTAAATGAGATTTAGGTTAAATGGGATTTAGGTGAAATGAGATTTAGGCTGAATGCGTTTTAGGTTAAATGGGATTTAGGTTAAATGGAATTTAGGTTAAGTGGAATTTATGTTAAATGAGATTTAGGTTAAATGGGATTTAGGTGAAGTGAGATTTAGGCTGAATGCATTTTAGGTTAAATGGAATTTAGACTAAATGCGTTTTAGGTTAAATGGGATTTAGGTTAAGTGGAATTTACACTGTTAAAAATACAAAATGTAATTTTAACAATCAAAATGTAATTTTAACAATCAAAATGTATATTTACACCGTTATAGGAAGTAAATTCACAAACCGTGTGTGTTTATACATCGTTCAACGTTGTATTTTTACTGCCTGAATGTCATTTTGCAATGTGATACGTTGTAAAATAACATTCGGGCAGTAAAATTACATTCGGGAAGTAAAAGTACTACGTAAGACGTTGGAAACTTTTCGCTTCACGTCTTACGTAGTACTTTTACTTCCCGAATGTAATTTTACTGCCCGAATGTTATTTTACAACGTATCACATTGCAAAATGACATTCAGGCAGTAAAAATACAACGTTGAACGATGTATAAACACACACGGTTTGTGAATTTACTTCCTATAACGGTGTAAATATACATTTTGATTGTTAAAATTACATTTTGTATTTTTAACAGTGTAGGTTTAATGAGATTAAGGTTAAACGGAATTTAGGTTAAATGGGATTTAGGCTGAATGCATTTTAGGTTAAATGGAATTTAGACTAAATGCGTTTTAGGTTAAATGGGATTTCGGTTAAGTGGAATTTAGGTTAAATGAGATTTAGGTTAAATGGGATTTAGGTGAAGTGAGATTTAGGCTGAATGCATTTTGGGTTAAATGGAATTTATACTAAATGTGTTTTAGGTTAAATGGGATTTAGGTTAAATGGAATTTAGGTTAAATGAGATTTAGGTTAAACGGAATTTAGGTTAAATGGAATTTAGGTTAAATGGGATTTAGGTTAAATGGAATTTAGGTTAAATGGAATTTCGGTAAAATGAGATTTAGGTTAAATGAGATTTAGGTTAAATGAGATTTAGGTTAAATGAAATTTAGATTGAATGGGATTTAGGTAAAATGAAATTTAGGTTTAATGGAATTTAGGTTAAACGCGATTTAGGTTTAATGAAATTTAGGTTAAATGCAATTTAGGTTAAATGGAATTTTGGCTGAATGCATTTTAGGGTTTTTGATTTTAGGCTTAATGGGATTTAGGCTAAATGAGATTTAGGGAATATTCATGCGCCTCAAAATATGTTGGCAATATCCACTTTAGATTTGTTGTGCGCAGACGTAGTGTTTATGTAATCATAACCTCAAATTTTGTGTATTTCTTGAAATCAAAGAGTCTAGAAGTCTTGAAATATAAAAGTGACTTTAATATAATAAAGGTAAAGATGTACAACTTGTTTTATTAACAAAAACAATTAACATTTTTTAGTGTAGAAGAAAAATTTATGGCTTTTGTATTACTACATTTGAATTAAGTGTAATGTTACCGCGCAAGTGCTAGTTTCAAGGTCATCATTCATTTTTGGTGAAAAAAAACTTTAATAACTATTTATTCAGTAAATCCATGGTCAGTTTTTTCTAAACTTTTTAAATTAAAATTTGACGACATTTTCTTCATAATATCTAAATTTCAGAATTTAAGCTCATTTCCATCACATTTTTATCGAAGATTTAAGTGAGTTTCCATAAGAACCTGTGTTAAATTGCTCATTTATTTTAATTTTTTAAACAAAAACTACGTGGTGAAAATTTTTGAAAAAAATCAAGGCTTCCTGAATCGATTTGAGGAACAATATGTCAAAATTTGAGACTTCTAGCTCATTTCCTTCAATTGCCGGTGACAATCCTTAATTGCTTTTGTCCTATTTAATTTTTATGCTCGACCCTCTAGGTAACTTGCACAAAAATTAAAAGGGACAAAAACAATTAAATTCAAAGGTAAAAATCGCACTTCAATCAATGATTTAAATTTTTTTTTTCAGTAATCTTCTATATAGAAAAAAGATTACGGCCCACGCAATACTTTTATTTTAAAAATGAAGTTTTAGTATTAGTTATTTTAACGATATTACGCATCCTTTAAATAAAAATCCAAACATTAAATTTGTTAACATAAAAAATCGATTTTCTCAAAAACGGCTCGATGAAAGATTTTGGTTTTTTTTTACAAAACTCTTAAAAAAGTGTCCACATTCAATATCTGCACAAAGATTTGTAGTGGGAGAACCTTTAGGTTAAAGTTGGTTAAAACTCACTAAGGCTAGTAGGAAAGGATGTAAATGGTAAAAACCTTGAGTTTTAATTGCGGATATTTTTAAATATTGTTTTAAAAAATTTTAATAAAATACAAAATATTGTTGTTAAATAATATTTCCTAGTATTATTCTTTTACAATATCTACGCATTCATTATAAATTTAAAAAAATGGTTCATTTCTAGTTAATGTAAAAATTGTTTTGCGAATGTAATTTTCACAATATGTATTCCATATACCTAATAAGACAATGTTAAAAAAAAATCAGCAAAAAATATGAAGGTGGGTTTTCTAAGATAATCGAGTTTTCCATCTTTTTTGAAAAACCATTATCATTTCTTTAATTCTTAATTTTTAAAAAATTTTCATATAAATTTTGAAAGAGATTGAAAACCCTTATCAGAATCTAAAAAGAAAACCTAAATATCTGAATTAGGTAAAAAAAAAGGGGGTGATATATGAGATAAAAAGAGACAACAATATAGTGCTATCTCTTTCTCTCTCATAGGATAATCTAAAGCTTTTGGGAGGGGCTTTCGCCTCCCACTAGATCCACCCTTGACATTTAAAGAAAAAAATTGAGTTTTTTTTACTGAAAAGTCTTCAAATTTCAAATGTTCATAACTTTCCTATAAAAATCTTTCGTAAGGGAGAGTTGGGAAGTTACGAGTAACTAAGAATTTTTGACTTAAATTACGTGAGTTTTTTACGTTTGTAATACACTTAAATTTCCCCCCGCCAACAGAAAATGCATTGTATAGACGTTTTTATTTTAGTTAATCTGTCCTTTTCAAGCTTATGCAATGGCACATGCATTAGAAGAAGACAGAAAAGTTAAATGACAGGTCTATTTGAAATTCAGTACGTAAAATACGTCAAAAACCCCACGTAATTGTACGTGAGGGATATTACATACGTGCACAACCCTGGTATATTCTGCGTTGGGCTTTACCAAGGTTGGGTAATGAATCACTCGAAGATTTCTACGTATGTTAACGGTACGTATGTTACCTCTGGTAAGTTACGTATACAACCCTGGGCTTTACTTATCTTAAATCTTACTTGCCCAACCCTGCTAGAGTGATAAACAAACAAATCAATCTAAAGCGAGAAAAGTGTTGAAAATTGATTAAAAAGTGATTTTAAGATATATAGAAAAAAGAGAAACTGTCAGTGCTCGCAGGTTTTCTTTACTTTTATATATTTTTTCATTTTAATAGTTAATTACACACATTAATGAGGAACGGTACAGGTAGTCGGAAAAAAGGTTAGTTCAAATCGCATTATTTATAGTTTTGTAATAAAAAAATCACATTTTCATGTAATATTTTTTAGTGGAAGTGTGAACAATTACATTATTTACAAAATGAGTAATCAACAATTGGAATTGGATGAAAATTAAAAAAAATTTGACGTTTATAAACTTGGGATGATCTAACCTCAAATCAGAGAAAGTTTCTAAACGTCAAATTTTTTTTAATTTTCATCCAATTGTAATTTTTAATTATTTATTTTGTAAAACATAAGTCAATGTTAACACTTCTACTGAAAAATATTACTTAAAAATCTGAGTTTTCTGTTTTAAAAATCAAAATAATGCATTTGGATTAACTTTTTTTTCCGATTATGTGTACCATTCCTCCTTAATACCTATTTTCCACTAATATCTAACACCTCCTTTTCTCCATTTTCTATTTGATGTCTTTTGTCCTAATTTTAATACATAATTTTAATAAATTGACTATATTGATCTCTAAGTTTGTAAAATAATAAAAAAGTAATTACAAAATTACAACAACGAAAAATGTTATATATCAATATGTTTTTAACATAAGTTCACTGAATTATTAGATGGCTATATAATTTAATGTGTGATTTTATTTTCAGGTATTTTACTAAAATCATAATGGCAGTTACATTAGAAAGATTAAAGGAAAATGGGGCTTATGCCTACGAATCTATATTTTTGACTCAATTAAAATCGGTAATTCGTTTTTTTTAAATGTTTTATCTATTGTTCGTCTTTAATTATTTAATAATGATCATTAATGGCGTAACTAGAAGAGCAAGGGCTCTGAGGCAAAAAGGAAAATGGGGCCCCAATTATATATAATAATTTACAAGTTTAATTCATTCATTCATTTATTCTGTCCACACCTGACATACTAGATGTTTTTTTCTTTTAAAATTTAAAATTATGTTTTACCTTTTTAAAATGTTCTCAATATAGCAATTTTAATTTCTTCAAATTTCAGTTAACGTGAACTTGCATTGATTAAAAGCTCAATTAATAATCCACATTTCAAAAATACTAAATTTGAAGTGATTTAAAAATTTCTTCAATTTTTAACAATTCTTTTCTATTATGATTTCAATTACTTAAAATAAAATTTTGTACTATTTTTATCATTTTTTAACTATTTTCTACAATTCTTAATTATTTTAATTGTTTTTAAATTGTTTTTTAATTGTTTGCCGAAATCTTAAATATACCTTCCTAACATTTCAATTATTTTGTTTGGTTTTCTCAATACTTTTTCAATTTTAATTATTTTTGCCTTGACATTCAATTTAATTATTTATTCCTTAATTTTATATTATTAATCACAAATTAAATATTTTTTTAATTTACCAATATTTTGCAATTATTATTTTCAATTTTTAATCATTTTCATAATTTCTGAATTAATTTACTGAACTTTCGAAAATATATATCAATTTTCAATTATTTTCTTCAATTTTAATTTTTTTTTATTATTTTGCAATTATTTTCTCCATCTTTTAATATTTTCATTATTTTTCAATTAATTTTCTAAATTTTCAATTATTTCAAATTTAGATTATTGTCTTCATTTCTCAATTTTTTAATCGATTTTTCAATTATCGGCTTTTGGTTAAAAACAAATTCTGTAATGTTTTTATTATTTTCTCAGATTTTTAATTATTTTTAGTCTTTTGGCATAATTTTCAAAAATTTCAATTATTTGTCTGAAATTTCAGTTATTATTTTCATCAATTTTCAATTATTCCTGCGATTTTTAAATTATTCTTTTCAATTAAAATTTTTAACTAGTTTTGTAATTATTTTATTTTTTTAAACATATATTTTATGATTTTTTCAATGATTTTTCTCAAATTTTATTGACTGTTTTCAAGCTTTCATATTTAAATTATTTTCATCATAAATTTCAATTATTTTTCTCAATCTTAAATTATTTTTAACATATTTCATTTATTTTTTTCAATCTTAAATTAATTTTATCGTTTTTTAATCATTTTCCTCTATTGTAAATTATTATTCTTATTTTCTAAAATTTTTAAGTACTTTTCTAAAATTTCAATCATTTTCTTCAATTTTTAATTATTTTCATTTCTTTTCATAATTTCCAAATTTTTTTAATTATTATCGTAAATTTCATTTATTTTTTTAGCTTTCTTCAATTCTTTTCTCCAATTTTTAGTAATTCTCATTTTTTTCATTTGATTTCTAAGATCTTCATGTATTTTTCTCAAAGTTCAATTATTTTTCTTTTATTTAAATAAAATTCTATAATTTTTTCAATTATTTTACTCAAATGTGATTTATTTTTTACAATTTATCATTGCTTGCCTCATATTTCAATTATTTTCTTCAAGTTTCAAATTGTAAAATCATTTTTCAATTATTTTCCAAAATTTATATCCTTCAATTTTCAATTTATATAATTTCTTTTATAATTTCCAAAATTTTAAAGTAATTATCATCTGAGATTTGAATTGTTTCATTACATTTTTAATTATTTATATGATTTTTTAAATTATTTTCTTAAATTTTCAATTACTTTCATTTTTTTTCGTAATTGCCAAAAAGTTTTTAATGAAAAAACTTCTTGAACTTTTCTTTATTCAAAATATATTATGTAATTTTTTAAATTATGTTCTTAAATCTTAATTATAATTTTCGATTTTATATTATTTATCCTAATTTTCAATAATTTATTTTTCAAATTTTCAATTATTTTCCCTAATTTTCCATTATTTAATTTGTTTTTCAATTTGTTTTTATGATTTTCTAGTAATTTTCTCAAATTTAAATTACTTTATTTATTTTCACAACATTTCTATGATTTTTGAAATTACTTTCCCCAATTTTTAATTGATTTCATTTTTTTTTCAATTAATTTGCAAAATTTGCAATTATTTTTTGCAGTATTTTTTTGTTCTAAAATTTTATAAATTTTGATGTAAAAAAAGGTTTATCAGGGTTGACTGAGGGTTTTAGTTTATTAATATAATGAAAATGGACTATTTTTTTGTCTCTTTACTTTTCTGAACATTTTTTATTCAAATAATGTTACTCTTATTTTGCTATTATTGTTATTTACGCTATTTGATACTTATCATTACATTATTATTACCATTATCATAACAATTATTATTATCTTTCAGTATTCTTTTGGTCAAAAGGCTTCAAACGATTTTATTTTATACGCTCCAACAGTTGAAAATAATCATTGTATTTTTCATAACCAACCAAACGGTTTATTCGTTGAAGTTGTAAAGGTAAGATTTATTTTTTACTACTTTGTTGTTATTGCTATTTTAATCATTTTAAATATTTATCTAAAAAATCCTTCTTCGTGGTAGTTTTTAATTTCTTTAAAATCGTTCTGTTTTTCTTCGTCAAATTTTTGAGTTTATAAAACTCTTTTATGATTTTTTGAACATTTTTTAATGTCTACAATTCAACCAAGAATTACTAGAGAATATATTTAATTTTATAGAGTTCGTCAGGAGTGTTAATAATTAATGGTGAAGAATATTTATCGAGCTCGGTGGTTCGTTTAAACAACAATGACATTGTGAATATTGGACTTTTGTTAAAGTACAAAGTAAAAATGAAGGTAAAAATAATGCAGAAAAGAAAAAACATAATTATAATAACATCTTGTATTACTTTTATTTTATTTTTCAGATATCAGTTCCAATTGTTGACAATTCTGATTATGTGAAGAACGAAAATGACGAAGAAGATGGTTTTCCTTATCACAATATTATGAATGATTTGAAAGTCGAAAATTTGGAAAATGAAGGTACTCAAAGCGAAATTTCTCATTGAAAATAATAAGAATAATTGTAATATTACTAAAAGTTGGTTTTTAAGTTAATATGCACTTATTTAAATTAAAAATATATAGTTTTTTTTAGGAGCAACGCTAAGCGCTGAAACATTTCAATCGGAAATTTCGCAGAAAATCAAGGAGAATTCATCCGAGGAGTCTTGTCTTTCTGTACAAGAAATTAATGCAGCGATGAAAATAGAAATTGAAAAGGAAGAAAATGAATTTGAAAATTCTTTATCTGAAAAAGATCCTTTTTCTCATTTTTCAACGGACGATAAACCTCTTTTCAATTCTTTATCCACAGAGAAGAATCTATCGCCTGCGGAACATTCTTTAGTTTCATTAACCGAGAAAGAATTTTGCTTGGAAGTAAAGAACGTTCCTTCCGTTTTTTTGGAAGAAAAAACAAATCGACAAAAATTGCAAACGCATTCTGTTTATCATAGTACTGAACGTCCCTTCAGTTGTGATCTTTGTGGCAAGAGATTCAAGAGTAAAGCAACCATTAGGTACAATTAATTAATATCAGAGACAAACTGAGAGTAAGCACGTAAAGCTTTTTCTTTTTCTTTCTTAATTTTGGCCTTTTGCAGAACCACGTAATTATTTGGGATTTTTTTTTTTAGATTCTAAAGTAATTTCAAAATGTTTGAGATTCTAATATTCCTTAATAAAATTACAGAAATGTTTAGATTTAAAAGTAAACTCCAGTAGACTTAGATTTTTTAATTTTTAAATTTTAGATAAACTTGCAGAATTTTTTAGACACTAATCAAAATTCTAGAATTTATTTATTTCAGCACTCAATAATCCAAAAATACATTTTAACCAATATTATTAATTTTTTATTATTCAGACTCCACGTAATAAAAGTACATTATGGAGAGAAGCAGACCTGCAAAATTTGTAAGAAGGTTTTTGGATGCAACAAATACCTGAAGGATCACATGCTGACCCATTCGACGGAAAAAAAGTTCAAGTGTTCTGTCTGCGAGAAAAGTTTTAAACACAAACATCACCTGCAGCAGCATTTGCTGACCCATTCAACGGAAAAAAAGTACAAGTGTTCCCTCTGCCAGAAGAATTTTGGACGCAAATATTGCCTGCAACAACACATGCTGAAACATTCCACGGAAAAAAAATTCGAGTGTTCTCTCTGCAAGAAGGGTTTCAAACACAAACATCACATGCAGCGGCATTTGCGGACCCATTCCACGGAAAAAAATTTCAAGTGTTCCCTCTGCGAAAAGGTTTTTGTATGCAACGAATACTTGAAGCTACACATGCTTAACCATTCCACGGAAAGAAAGTTCAAGTGCTCTCACTGCCAGAAGGATTTTGGACGCAAACATTGCCTGCTCAGACACATGCTGACCCATTCTACGGAAAAAGAGTTCAAATGTTCTCTCTGCGAGAAGGGATATGGACGCGAACATCACCTGAAGGAACACATGCTGAGCCATTCCGCGGAAAAAAAAGTTCAAGTGTTCCCACTGTGACAAGTGTTTAAAGTCATCAAGGAACTTGATCAATCATGTAAGAATGTTACACATGGGAGTAACTACGTTAGAGAAGAAGGGGGGGGGGGGGCAGCTGCCTCCCTTAGGAAGCCAGTTTTTATGAGAGAAAAAGAGATAGCATTATATTGATAACTCGCTCACTCTCATGTAAAAAAAACCCCATCAGAATCCTCCTCTGGATACGCTCTTGATGCTACATACCAAAGAATGACTTTTCAAGTGCAAATTTTGCCAAAAAGTGTTCCTAAAGCCAAAAACATGTGAAGATCATCAACGAATTCATACGGGTGAAAAGCCTTATACTTGCGAAACGCGCGGATAAGATTTCCGATCACTGTATTATTTAAAGGCACATAAGAAGAAACACTTTACTTGCAACGAGTGCCAGGAGAAGTTCGTATATAAGCGCCAATTGAGAGAGCACATAAGGATTTACTTCCCTGTAAATAAGGATTGATTAGAACTCTATGTTTCGTAATTGGAACTTGGAAAGTTCTAATTAAAGAATTGCTTATTTTGTTGATTAGAATTAAGGTTCCAATTAATCGGGATATATTTTCTACAAAAAATGAGACAAAGGACTCTCTCAATAGCACAATAGTTATTTACGATACAAGTGCGTACAGTAGGTGATTATATGAGTGTTACGTTTGCAGCACGAGCGAAACGAGTGATGCAAGTCAACTAAAATTTTTAGCTGTAACAACTAACGCTTTAGCACTATACTTCCAGTACCTCAAAATGCATATATATAAAAGTGTTCCATTGAATAAATATATGCGCTTAACTCACACTAGTTTTTTAGAGCACAAATACCCCGTAAGAAATTTCCGAGGGATTCTAAGTTCTAAGATAATTACGTATGCGGAATAGTGTTTTACAGTAGCGTATCTAGAGGGGGGCAGAGGGGGCAGTCGCCCCGGGCGCCAACCTCGAGCCCAATGCATTTGGGGGCGGCAAATCGATGAAATAATTTTCAATAAGGGGCGGCAAAAATGGCCTTTTGCCCTGGGCGCCAAAAATGCTCGGTACGCCACTGGTGTTTTATGACATTACGCATACGGAATAGTATATTTTTTTTATAATTACACATACGGAATAGTGTTTTTAGTATTTTTTAGGGTTCCGGACACAAAGTGTCAAATCCGGAACTCTTATGTTTTCACTCGTTTGTCCGTCGCCCAAAACCACTACCCCCACCCTAGCGGCCAAACTATTTGACATAGAGAGTTAAAATTTGGTACACTTATGTATTTTCACGTGTAGATTACAAAAAAAAATATATAGCGAACATGATTGGACGTGATATTCATAGCGTTGTCAAGGAAATAACAAGACTTTTTTTAAAAAAAATGCACTTAAATTCCTATTTACACCCCCCCCCCCCCCCCCTTATCACCAAAACTATTTGACCTAGAGGTTTGAAATTTGGTATACCTAGGTATTTTTACGTGTAGATTACAGGAAAAATATAGCGAACATTGTTGGACTTAGTTTTCAAAAGTTATTAATGAAAAGTTGAAAAATGACAAAATACCCCTATGCTAGAGCTTAGAGTATTTATCCTGAAAGATTGGGAATTGGCAAAAATGTGTGATTTTATGCAGAAGTTTTTATAAAACCATAAAAATTGTGGTTTAAATTTATTATCATAGCATTTTCTTCAAAAAATTGAAATTTTACCGAAAAAAAAATTTTTCTTTCTAAACAGCTACAATATTCTACAGTTTCAGATTTTTTTTTTTGTAAAAAATATTTATTTTTATGTTTAAATTACTTTAAAAGTTTAAAAATTAAAAAAAATTTAAAAAAAAAAAAATTTTTTCTTTAAAATTTAAAATTATATAAAAAAGCTCAATCTATTTGATGGGAAATTTTTAATCTTATCAAAATGGTTAAGTTTATACTTAAATTTTAATAATAAGTAAAAAAATTTTGATTTTAATTTATTATTATTGAAATAATGCAAATAATAAATATCTAATAAATAATTGAAATGAATCGTTAAAAATAAATAGTTAAAAAAAATTTTAATCCTCTGTGCGCAAGTCCGGCTTGCACTTGCCCGGTAATTTTTTAACACTATTCCATATAACAGTATTCGGCATGCGTAATTATAATGCGGAATTGTGCAATCCGCATGCGAAATTGTCCAAAAAAAGTATTCTGCATTTTATTCTGCATGTGGAATTATCATAAAACAGTGTTTTAGGGGGAAGTCTTATACGAAGGACTAGGGTATCAGTGGATTAGAATAGACCAATCAGAAAAGACTTTCCAATGTGACCAATTATCTGATTAGTCTGTTCTAATCCACTACTTATAAGCCCAAAGCACAACGAATACGGTTACGGGAGCAGGGCATGAGATAATAAAGGACAGAGACTGTTTCTGTCCTTTTCTGTCTCATGCTCTGGTTCCGTAACCGTATTTCTATCTGCTTAGGCCTATACCCTAGCCCTTCGTATGAGACTTCACCCTCACATATGTAATTATCATGCGGAATTCCGCATTTAATTCCACATGCAATTATCGTAATGCAGAATTTCGAATTTTATTCCGCATGCGGAATTATCATAATGCAGCATTTCGCATTTTATTCCGCATCTAGAATTATAAAACAGTATTCCGTATGTGCAATTATATTGCGGAATTATCATAAAACATTATTCCACATGCGTACTTATCATAAAACACTATTGCGCATCCGAAATTATCTTAAAACTTTAGTGCGCTTGCGTAATAATCATGTGCGTATTTGTTTTCCAGTGCGTAAAGTAAAAAACAATGAGTAAATCCTTGACGTGTTTTATACAGCCTAACGCACAATGAATCGTAATCGCTAATCTTTAATCGTAAGAATGAGAGGAAGTAGGACAGACATATATCTCTGTCCTGCTTCCTTTCATTATTACGATTAAGGATTAGCGATTAAGATTCATTGTGCTTTAGGCTAATGTTGCTTAACAATTTATATGAAACATTTTATATTATAAATAAAATGCACTCAAAGCAAAAATATTCAAAAAATGTTTATTATTTATAAAATGTTAATAAAAAGTAGGTATCCAATTTAAAAATTTCAAATAAATGTTACTAAACATTTAATAAAACTGTAATACAGTACGCTTCTATTTAATTGACCTCCATTTTAAATGAACTTCCATTTTATTTGAACTTTTTCGTACATTTTAAATGAACAAAATTATCCCTACCACTCATGTGCACGTAAGGGGAAATGTTACATTTCCCCTCACGTGCAATGTGTTTTTGGTATTTACGTAAAGAGTGGGAAGGGTCAATTAAAATGTTTCATCCGGTCCCGACGAGGTCAATTAAATGGAAGCGTACTGTACTTCATTTGATTCAATACATTTTCTGTGTTTTTCATTTCATTTTGTCCAGAAACCGCACAAGTCCAAAAGTTAATTTCTTTTTTTTTAAACCTTACGTTAATTAAAATATAAATCAATTATATTGAATTTTTAAACTTATAGGTTAGTAGAAAATAATGCAAAAAGCAGAACTGAAAAATATTCTCACATTTACAAGAAAAACAGTTTTTATTGATTCCTGAACAATTTCAATTTATGGACTTGTGCGGTTTCTGCACAAACTACTTCAAATGTCTATTGTATTTGAAATTCAGGACGTCATATACTTACGTAAAATACGTCAAAACCCCTACGTAATTTACGTAGGAATATGACGTGCACAACCCTGCATAAGTTACGTGAGTATACATAATTACTTTCCTTACTTGCCCAATGCTTGCCCAACACTGACAATATAAACAAACAAATACATATAAGACACTATTGGAAGAAGGAAGAAGAAATATATAAGACACTGTTGGAAAAAAGCGAGAAAAGTGTTGAAAATTGTTTAAAAAGTGATTTTAAGATATATATAAAAAAGAAATACTGCTAGTGCTCGCAGGTTTTTTTTTACTCATATATTTTTTTATTTTAATTGTTAAGTACACACATTAATGAGAAATGGTACAGACAGTCTAAAATAAAGGTTAGTTCAAATTGCACTATTTTCATTGTTTGAAATAGAAAAATCATATTTAGGGCGCAATTACATGTCTGCGTCGAACGCTGCGTTTTTGCGTTGAATAATGAGAGAGAGTAGGAGAGAAATATAGTCACATCATTGTCACTTTCAACATTCAACGTAAAAACGCAGCGTTCGACGCTGACATATAATTGCGCCCTAAAATTAAAAAAGATTTGACGTTTAAAAACTTGGGATGATCTAACCTCAAATCAGAGAAAGTTTCTGAACGTCAAATTTTTTTTAATTTTCATCCAATTGTAATTTTTAATTATTTATTTTGTAAAACATATATAATTGTTCACTATCCCACTGAAAAATATTACATGAAAATATGAGTTTTCTATTTCAAAAATCAAAATAATCCATTTTGGATTAACTTTTTTCAGATTATTATTATTTCAACACCTTCTTTCCTTCATTTTCGTTTTGATTTATTTCTTCCTAATTTTAATACATAAAATTAATAAATTGAAAATTGAATATTTTAATCTTAGTTTGTAAAATAATAAAAAAATAATTACAAAACAGTACATATATTAGACAAAAAAATGTTATAATTCAATATATTTTTAACGTATAAGTTTACTTAATAATTAGATAGCGATATATATAAAATGTAATTTGTTATTTAATTTTCAGGTATTTTATTAAAATCATAATGGCAGTTACATTAGAAAGATTAAAAGACAATGGTGCTTATGCCTACGAAGCGATATTTTTAACTCAATTAAAATCGGTAATTCGTATTTCTTAAATGTTTTATCTATTATTTGTCTTTTATTATTTAATAATGATCATTAATTCAACCTAATTTCTGTTGAGTCATGAGATTTTTTTCATTCATATATTTTTTAATAGTCCATGATGATCGTTTATAACTTTGGAAAATATACAAATTTTATAAAATCCTTTATAGGGTTTTTCTTGTATTATCATGGAATTTTAAAAAATATATGAATGAAAAAATCCCCTGACTCAATAAAAATTAGGCGGACACTTCAGAAATTCTGACCCAATTTTTATTATCTTTTAGTATTCTTTCGGTCAAAAGGCTTCCAACGATTTTATTTTATACGCTCCAACAGTTGAAGATAATCATTGTATTTTTTATAACCAACCAAACGGTTTATTCGTTGAACTTTTAAAGGTAAGAATTACTTTTTACTACTTTGTTGTTATTGCTATTTTAATCATTTTAAATATTTATCTAAAAAATCCTTTTTCGTGGTAGTTTTTAATTTCTTTAAAAACGTTTTGTTTTTGTTCGTCAAATTTTTGATTTTATAAAACTATTTTATGATCTTTTAAACATTTTTTTTAAGTCTACAATTCAACCGAGAATTACTAGAGATTCTATTTAACTTTATAGAGTTCGTCAGGAGTGTTAATAATTAATGGTGAAGAATATTTATCGAGCTCGTTAGTTCGTTTAAACAACAATGACATTGTGAATATTGGACTTTTGTTAAAGTACAAAGTAAAAATGAAGGTAAAAATAATGCAAAAAAAAATAAAAAACATAATCAGAATAACAACTTGTATTAATTCTATTTTATTTTTCAGATATCAGTTCCAATTGCTGATAATTCTGATTATGTGAAGAACGAAAATAACGAGGAAGAGGATCTTTCTTATCACAATGTCAATGATTTAAATGTCGAAAATTTGGGAATTGAAGGTACTCAAAACAAAATTTCTCATAAAACTAAATTAAACTTTATATGATTTAATATTTTCATGGAAAATTGTGAATATTAGAATTTTATTATGGTTAAAAATAATAATAATTTTAGAATATTACTAAAAGTTGATTTTAAGTTATACATTAATTTAAATTTAAAACTGCAGTAAAAGTCACGCATATCGGACCCGCAAAATCGGATTCCGGCTGAGTCGCATGAATATGTTTTAAATCTCATTAGTTCGTACTTTCAATAGGCAGAATTCCATTAAACAAACCTTTAAGAAATCGAATTTTTATTTTATAGTATTTGTTTTCAATCAAATTAATCCGAATTTTTACTAACAATAAGAAGATTTTTCAAGTCACCGAATTCATATTAAACATAAATCCAGGGTGTCTACTCAACGGGAATTTGCCGGGATTTTAGTTCGTCCGGGAAATTGCCGGGAAAAAAATTATATCCGGGAATTTCTAAAAATTTCAGCTAATTCATTTTCACAATTCTTCAAATTCGCTTGAAACTTATTACTCGTTTTCGAAGTCTCTGATTGTGAAAACGATATCAGATTTGCCAATTTTTCAAAATTCAAAATGGCGGATCCAATATGGCAGACATATTTTGCAAAATTGCTCATATTCACTTCAAACTTGTTAGTCGGTGGTAATCCATGCTCCTGGTTACTAATCTGAAGTTAGATTTTCAAAATACTAAAAGTCTAACAAGTTTCAAGCGAATTTGAGCATTTTTAGGGCTGCCAGTGACTTACTTATCTCATTTTTAATTACTTTTTTTAAAATCACTTACTATTACTCACTTTAAAAAAAATCACTTTTCTTACTTTTTTAGTAAAATAATAATTATCTATTATTATTATATGCAATTATGTTCTTCAAATTTCAATAAATTTTGGCATTGTTTAATTAGTTTCCTCTAATTTTAATTACTTTTTTAATTAATGTCTACAAATTTTTAAATTTTTAATTTCAATAATTATTTTCAATCTTCTTTTTTATGGTTATCAATTTCTCAATTTATTACACAGTTTTCAATTTTTTTCTTCAAATTTCAGCAACTTTCTTCAATAATTTTATTACTATGTATCAATAATTTTTAAATACTTTACACTAATTGACAATTAATTTTTTTCAAATTTCAATTTTTTTTCCAATTTTACATTCTTTTAATTATTTACACCAGTTATCAATGATTAATGTCATTATTCAATTATTTATCTCAAATTTTTATCATTTTTGTTATTTTTCATGTATTATCTTCAAATTTCAATTTTTTGTAGTTTCTCAATTTATTTTCTTCAAATTTCAATTATTTTTGTCATTTCTCGACTATTTTTTCCTATTTTCAATTATTTTTGTCATTTTTTAATTGGTTTTTAAAAATTTGCAATTAATTTAGTAACTTCTTAATTATTGTCAATATTTTCGACGTTGTTTTATTACTTTCTCCAAATTTTGTATTTATTTTCTTATATCTTTATATTATTGTCATGAATTTTTTAATTTCTTACTTCAATTTTCATTTATTTTTGTCAATTCTCAATTTCTTTTCAAATTTTAATTATTTTTATCATTTTTCAAGTCTTTTCTTTAAATTTTTTTTTTTACCTAATTTTTAATTAGTTTTGTCACTTTTCAATTATTTGTCTCAAATTTTTACTATGTTTGTTATTTTTCACATATTATCTTCAAATTTAAAATTTTTGTGATTTCTCAAGTATTTTCTTCAAATTTCAAATTTTTTGGGATTTTGCAATTATTTTCTTTAAACGTCAATTTTTATCTCCAATTTTTCAATTATTGATTTCTAATTTTTATTTTGTTTCTCCATTTTTCAATTATTTATGTCATTTTTCACGTCTTTTTTCTCATATCATAAATTTTTTACATAATTTTTTTTAAATTAGTTTTATCGTCTTTAATTTTTTTTTTTCAAGGTTCAATTATTTTTGTCATTTCTTGACTATTTGTTCTATTTTGCTTCCTCATAGAGGAACCTTTGTAATCGTTAAGATTTTCGATTTTCCAAAAATAGTCTAAATCGACTTATTTTCATCTAAAAAGCGTAAATTTCCATTCCTAAGCAAATGTCCAGATGTATGTGTGTGTGTGTGTATAGCGTTTTTTGTGTACAAGATATCTCGAGAACGCTTTAATGGATTCCAATAAAATTTGGATGACTTATTAAGCTCATGAATATCTATATTTGGACACAGGGATTTTTGAAAATACTTAATCAAATTTTTTTGAGCACCTTTTTTCATCGAAAAAAATCGTTTTTTGACAAAAAATTTTTTCATGCTAAAAATACAACTTAAAGAATACAAAAATCATATTCCTTATCTCAAAACGAATCGATTGACCTATATAACTTTTATAATTGATCAAGAAATCGTAAAATAATTCGTATTTTTACATTTTTTTGCATTAAAAATTTTTTTTTTAACAACTCCCCCAATATTAAATTCTTGCTTCCTCTATGAGGAAGCAAATTATTTTGCTTACTTGGAAGCGAAATGTCCACGAAATGGACATAATTCTCACCTAGTTTTGATTATTTTTGTAATTTTTAATTATTTTGGTCATTTCTCAATTATTTTTTTTTTTTAATTTTAATTATTTTTATCATTTTTCAAGTATTTTTTTTTTTAATTTCTATCAATTTTATGATTTTTCAATTATTTAATTATTTTCTTTCATGGTCAATTTTTTTCTCCAATTTTTTTATTAATTTTTGACATCAAATTTTTATTCTGTTTTCCATTTTTCAATTATTTTTGTCATTTTCCAAGTCTTTTCTTCAAATTTTTAATTATTTACTTAATTTTTAATTAGTTTTGTCATCTTTCATTTTGTTTCTTCAATTTCTATTATTTTTGTCATTTTCCAATTATTTTTTTCAAAGATCAATTTTACCTTAAAAACTTATATATTACGCACTTAGTTTTTTCACTATTTTAATATTATAGCTATTAATCATAGATAAAAGAAATCGGGGAAAAATGTGATTTTAGATCCGGGAAAACCGGGAATTTGAAAATCATGTTTCGGTAGACACCCTGAAAATCTCATTTTATAGAATTTCTGTTTAACAGAATGTTAACTTATCCGAGTTTTTAAGTGACAGAATGTTCATTTGTCCGAATTTTGATTTACACGAAGTAATACTTCATAGAATCCTTAATCGTTGAAGTATCATTTGTCCGAAACAGCAAATGTCCGAATAAACATTCTTTAGAAAGATTTTGGCGCGAATCTGGAAATTAACCAATCACAATTTGATAATTTGTGATTGGTTAATTTTCAAATTCACCTAGAATCTCAGCCGGCTTACTTCGGATATTCCTGCCGGTCCCTTGAATTTATAACTGATCAACATTTTTACCCGGATAAATCTGATTCCCGCTTATTTCGGAAAATTTTCTCGGTTCCTTGGAATTCGATATATGTGGGTTTTACTATATAGTTTTCTTTTAGGAGCAACGCTAAGCGCTGAAACATTTCAATCGGAAATTTCGCAGAAAGTCAAGGAAATTTCATCCGAGGAGATTGAGTCTGGGTTTTCTCTACAAGAAATTAATGCAGGGATGCAAATAGAAATTGGAAAGGAAGAAAATGAATTCGAAAATTCTTTATCTGAAAAAGATCCTCTTTCTGATTCTTTACCTGAAAAAATGTATTTTCCTGATTCTTCAACGGACGATAAACCTCTTCCCAATTCTTCATCCGAAGAAAAGAATCTTCCGTGTACGAAAAATTCTCTTGTTTCATTAACTAACAAAGTACTTTGCTTGGAAATAAAGAAACTTCCTTCCGATTTCTTGGAAAAGAAAACAAACCAACAAAGGTTGCAAACGCATTCTGTTTTTCATAGTACTGAACGGCCCTTCGGTTGTGATATTTGTGGGAAGAGATTCAACAGTAAACCAAACATTAGGTACAATTAATTAATATTTATTATATTTATTTATTTCAGCACTCAATAATCAAGAAATGCCCTTTAACAAATATTATTAATTTTTCATTATTCAGGCTTGAAGGGATTCGATATTTACGACGAAAATAATTTAATTTGAAATTTAGAAATATGACTAGTCTCTTCATTACCTGGGCGCCAGAAAGTATTAAGGGCGTGGGGACTGACGAGGGGAGGGAGAAATTTTTATTAGAATATAGTTTCTTCCGCGTCCATCGTCCTCACAATCGTTTATCGGCTATCTATCAGAAATCGTCACGGCTTTGTGTGTCGCCGGCAGCACGAAGGTTCATATTTTATTTTAATAGATTCTTTATTTGGTGTTTTTTGTTTTCGTGCAATTTTTGTTAATGATTTATTTTTCATCTTTTTGAAGTGTGGCGATTTTTAATTATGTGACGGTTTCCCAATGAAGAGGACGATGGGGTGAATAAAATGATTCGGAGAGCAGCATTGCCACAATTTAATTAATTTTGAAAGGATTAGGAGCAAGTCAGTGGTCCACTATAAAAAAAAAGAAATAATGATCAATTATAATGATTATGCTCGTCAGTCTCCACGCTGCTCAACAATAATCGCCCCAGTACTGAAAGAAATTAAAAGGAAAAGAGGCCGAAACGATGAGTTTTATATATATTTTATTGTCTTTGTCTAATTGTCTTTCTCGCATATTGTATTTATTTAAATTAATCATACATGTACATTTAATGTCCACGTGGTTACAGGCTCCACGTAAAGAGAGTACATTCTTTAGAGAAGCAGACCTGTAACATTTGTAAGAAGGAATTTGCATGCAACGAATACCTAAGGCTACACATGCGTATCCATTCCACGGAAAAACTGTTCAAGTGTTCTCTTTGTGAGAAGGGTTTTGGACGCAAACATCACCTGGCGCAACACATGCTGAGCCATTCCATGGAAAAAAATTTCCACTGTTCCCACTGCAAAAAGGGTTTTAATCACAAGCATCACCTGAAAGAACACATGCTGATCCATTCCACGGAAAAAAAATACAAGTGTTCCCTCTGCGGGAAGAGTTTTAGAAAGAATCGTCACCTGCAGCAACACATGCCGTTACATTCCACGGAAAAAAAGTTTAAGTGTTCCCTCTGCGAGAAGGGATATGGACGCAAACATCACCTGAAGGAACACATGCTGATCCATTCCACGGAAAAACCGTTTAAGTGTTCTCTCTGCGATAAGGGTTTTAACTACCAACATCTCCTGATGCAACACATACTGACCCATTCAAAGAAAAAAAAGTTCAAGTGCTCCCTCTGCGAGGAGATTTTTGAATGCAAAGAATACTTAAAGCTACACAAGCTTAGCCATTTCGCGTTTAAGTGTTCTTTCTGCGAGAAGGGTTTTGGACGCAAAGAATACTTGAACCAACACATGCTTAGCCATTCCACCGAAAAAATGTTTAAGTGTTCTCTCTGTGAGAAGGGATATAGACGCAGACATCACCTGAAGGATCACATGCTGAGTCATTCAGCGGATAAAAGTTCAAGTGTTCCCACGGAGACAATTGCCTTAAGTCATCAAATAACTTGACCAATCGTACGTAAGAAAGTTGCATACCAAAGAACGATTTTTTAAGTGCAAATAATGCCAGAAAGTGTTCCATAAGCCACACCGAAAGAAAAATTATACTTGGTTTGAAAGCAATCCTCTTATTTTTGACGCGAATTTTTCTCTACAATATGGCCTCTAGAGGATCTTCTCATTTTTAGAGGATATACTCTCATTTTGATGTGACTTTTCCTCTCAAAAGTAGTATAGATACTCACAAAACAATGGGCTTCCGTTTCCGGTACCGATTAGTAGTTGACGCGTTTTGTGAAGGGGAAATAGTTTTTTGAAAATCTGTTAATATTAAGTGAAGGGTGGGTAGTAAAGTGATTGGTGAGTTTAGAGTAAAGGGTTGTGAGGTGAATGGAAAAAGAGTATGTAGAAGTAAGTGTTAAATGAATGGTAAAAAGACATGAGAAAGGAGGCAAAATTGTGAGGTTAGGATAAAAGCGTGTTGAGTGAGAATGAGAGAGCGAGAGAGTGACAAAGATAAAAGGCAGTGTTTCTCGGTAGATAAGGTAGAACTTGACAATGTCGAATAAAGAGGAAAGCAATGATTCAAGTGGTAAAGGCGGGAATAAGTCTAAGGCGCGAAAATTTGAAAAGAGTTTGGACAGAAAAAGGATTGACAAGTTTTACTAAGTCTAATTAAAAGAACAGTGAAGGAGAATGATGAGCACTTTGATGAAACCTGGGATGAAATGGAGCAGTAGCGTATCTAAAGGGGGGCAGATTAGATTATTACTAATCATTTAGTAAACTAGGTAAAAATTATGTCCATTTCATGGACACTTCGCTTTCAAATAAGTAAAATAATTTACTTGCTCATAGAGGAAGCAATAAATTAATAATATAAAAGTTAATTGGAGAATTGATTAAAAAACAGAATTTTGATTGCAAAAAATGAAAAAAAAAATATTTTACGAATTTTTGATTAATTATAAAATAAATCAATTGATTCGTTTTGAGATAAGAAATATGATTTTTGTATTTATTAAGTTGTGTTTTTATCGTGGAAAAAATTTTTGTCAGAAAACGAATTTTTTCGATGAGAAAAGATACTCAAAAAATTTGATTGGGTTTTTTCAAAAATCCCTGTGTCCAAATTTAGATATTCATAAGTTTAATCAGTCATAAAATTTTATTGAATTCTATTCAAGCGTTCTCGAAATTGAAAATTTACGCTTTTTAGATGAAAATTAATCGATTTAGACTATTTTTGGAAAATCAAAAATCTTTACAATAACAAAGCTTCCTCTATGAGGAAGCAAAAATAACTTATTATTAGTCAAATTCATGTTTAGGTTATGCAGGGTTGCCACAAATATCTTATTACAATTTTCCCTGACTTTTCCCTGACCTTTTTTGAGTTCTTAAAACTAATTTTTTGTATATTTACTTTAAAGGGCTGCCAGCGGACTGGCAGATTAAAAATAGTGAAAAAATGACTTTAATTTAAAAAGTGAGTAAAGAGTGAGCTTTTAATTAAAAAAAGGGAGTAAGCAATAATGAGTTTGAAATTACTAATATTAATTTATTTGGGGCCCGCCAGCAGAAAAAGTAATTCAAATTTAAAGAAAATAAATCGAAAATGGCAAAAATACATTAATTGAAAAATTATATAAAATACTTGAAAAATTAACGATATAATTAAAATGTGAATAAACTAATTAAATAATAACATAAATAATTGAAAACTTGTGTTAATAAATTCATGAAAATATTAAAAAGATTGAAGAAAATGACATTTAATGAAAATAATTTGAAAATGACAAAAATATTTGTAAATTGACAAAAATAATTGTAATTTGAAAAAAATAATTGATAACTGGTTTAAAACTTAAAAATTTGAAGAATACTTGAAAAATTGACGAAACAATTAAAATGTTAAGAAACTAATTGAATAATAACATAAATAATTGAAAGCTGTTGTAAAAATTAAAAATTTATAGATAATAATTGAAAAATTGAAAAAAAATATTATAAGTTTGCGGAAAATAATTATTGAATGTTGAAGAAATTAATTGAAGTTGGAGGAAAATAATTGAAAACTTGAAGAGAATAATTCAAAAACGGCAAAAAAAAACTTAAATACGAAGAGAGTAATTAAAGGTTGTAGGAAATAATTGAAATTTATAGAAAATAATTGAAAACTGATGTAAAAAAATTTAAAAATTCATGATAATAAAAAATTTGAATAAAATAATTGAACTTTGTAGAAAATAATTCTAAAATGTCAGAAATAATAGAAAAATATAAAGAAAATAATGTTCAAGAATTAAACAATGACAACAACAAAAAAATAAGTTTAAAGAAAATAATTGAAATTTGAAGAGAATAATTGAAAAATGATTAAAATAATTGATAACTGGTGTAAAACTTAAAAATTTGAAGAATACTTGAAAAATTTACGAAACAATTGAAATGTTGAGAAACTTATTGAATAATGACATAAATAATTGAAAGTTAATGTAAAAATAAAAAATTTATGGACAATGATTGAAAAAAAGAAAAAATATATTAGGTGTATAAGAAAAATAATTGAAATCTGAAGGAAATAATTCAAAAACGTAAAAAAAACTTTAGTATAAAGAAAGTAATTACAGTTTGAAGAAAATAATTGAAATTTGTAGAAAATAATTGAAAAAGGTGTAAAAAATTAATAAATTCGTGACAATAATAAAAAGAATAAAGAAAATGATTGAAATATGAAGAATAATTAAAAACTGATATAAGAAATTTAAAAATTCATGTCAATAAAAAATTTGAATAAAATAATTGAACTTTGTAGACAATAATTCTAAAATGACAGAAATAATAGAAAAATATGAAGAAAATAATTGGTAAATGATAAGAATACTTGATTAATGACAAAGAAAATTGAAGTTTGAAGTAAACAATTGAAAAGTAACAAAAGTAAAGTGAAACTTGTGTAGAAAATTTAAATATTTCTGATAATAATTTAAAGATTGAAGAACATAGTTTAAGTTTTAATAAAATAATTAAAAAATGACAACAACAAAAAAACTTGTGTAATAAATTTAAATATTCATGACAATAATTTAAAGACTAAAGTAAATGAAATTGATATTTGAAAAAATTATATTCTAAATCGCAAAAATACTTAATAATTGACAAAAATACTTTCAAGTTGACAAAAGTACTTTAAAAATGACGAAAATAATTGAAACAAGGTGTAGAAATTAAGTATTTGTACACTGTAATTAAAAACAAAAATTTGTAAAAAATTGTAATTGGGATATGAACAAACTAATTGATTTATAAAATAAATTATTTATTAATCAGGCACCCAATATCAGAAGATCCCCTCCTCGCCTTCCCCAGCTGGAATAGTCATTTTATCAAAAAAGTGAGAAAAGTGAGTTTTTTTTAATAAAGTGAATAATAGTGAGCGATTTTTAAAAAAAAGAGTAAAAGTGGAAAAAGTGAGTCACTGGAAGCCCTGACTTTAAAATTGTGAAAGATAAATATTTTTCAGATTGCAAAAATTAATTAATTTTAGAAATGTTTAAAATATGACTTCTAAAAATGTATTTAGTAAATTTTTTACTTAGTAAATTTCAGAAGAATATAATTTTTCATCCATTTTAAAGATTCTTGCATTTTTCCAGTACTTTTTATAAAAATCCCTGACTTTTCCCTGACCTATTTCAGTTTCCCTGACTTTTCCCTGATTTCCCTGAATTCCCTGACCTGTGGCAACCCTGGTTATGTGAAAATAACTAATATTTTAGCAAAATTCTGTTTACTAAGTCAATTATTCAAATTTTAAATATTTTTTACTTATTTTTTTTTTACTAATATTTAGTCATATTTTACTAATAATTAGTTATTCTTCACTAATTCAGATTTAGAGAGGCAATTTGATAAAAAGTAGACTTTAAACAATAGTAATTTGTTTAAAATTACTGTTTGGTAAAGAGTAGAACTTAAACAATAGTAATTTCTTTAAACAATTAGTAAAATTGTTGTTAGTAATTGGTTACATTCGTTTTCAAAAGTTGGCAAATTGAGAAAAACTTACAACTTTGTAGCTTAATTTAATAAAAAGTTGTAAATAAACAATAATTTGTTTAAACAAATTACTTCATGACGTCTAACCTTTGTCTCAAACTAGAAAAAAAACAAGAACTAGATACGGTCAAGGAAGAATCTCCGAGAAAAGTGACTTTTGAATTTAACTGTTACTTTTATCTGTCGCAAATTTCTCTTAACTCAATTACCTCGATCGCCTTAAAAAAACAGGAGAGAAAAAAACGAGAGTCTTTTAGCAAATTTCTTTTCATTTTCGTTATTTTTATTTTTCAAGCTTTTTGTTGTTTTTCAAGAAGTTATCTGTTCAGAATTTCATGAAATTCTCACTTTTTAATTACAATATACTTTTCTTTCTTAATTTCAATTTAAAATATAATAATGTTTAAGTAGCAAAAATATTGTTCACGTTTCTATAAATTTTAGAAATTGTTTTCATCTATACCTATTATTTGTTCTGACAAACAAAAAATTCGTTCAACGAATTAATGTAAAAAAATATCTAGTTTGAAATATAATTCAACAGAACTTACTGTTTAACAAAAAATTGTTCGTGTTTCGATATTTTATATATAATACATAACAAAGATATAATAATCTTCACCAGTGGAATTCATATTTCTCAAGACCATCAACAAATTTTTTGAAAATGACAAGAGACTCGTGATATTTTTGCAAATTTGTGCCGTCTTTTTCAAAATGCGATTCCTCAAATAAAGAGTAAATATTCGGTGCTGTATCTGGATCAAAATCGTCAACTTTCGCTGGATCGAAAGGTATGCAAATTTTTTTTGTTCGCACGTGAGGACTAAATGGACATTTTAGCAGATGAGTCAAAACTGTCGTGACATTCAAATCAATTTTTGGATAAGCGTACTGAAGCATTAATTCCTCTATTATGAAACGGTTCCTAAATTCTTTCATGTTCTGAAAATAAAAAAATAATATTTCAGTTTTTAAAATTTAAATTTACTATTATATTTCTTACAAAATTTTCTTGAAAGAAAATTAGATAAAATAAATTATGATTTGATTCAATTGAGCATTTTTATTAAAACCATGATTTAAATAAAAAAAACTTCACAATTCTCCGGATGTCTAAGACATTTCACTTTTTCGAGACTGTTTACTTTTTATCTTATGGTTTCTAATTTTTATAAAATTTTAAGTTTTTTTCTTTTTTTCATTTCAATAATTTTTTTTGTATTTGTCTATTTAATTTAGGATAATCTTTAATTTTCTTCTTTTTATGCAAATTATTTAATTTATTTTACACAATTTTGTTAAATTATAACATTCACTTAACTTTTTATTTCGTTAATCATTTTAAAAGGATTTTTAAATTTCTTTTGTGGACTTTTTATTTATTTTTATATACATTTTTTTTTATTTTTGTTCTAATTTTTTTGTAGATTCTTACCAAATTTTTTTAATTTTATGTACTTTTTACAATTTTTTAAACTTTGTTAGATTAAGAAGAAACCATTTCTTCATTTTCTCCCTATTTATTAATTTTTCTTATTGTTTCACAAATTTTTTAATCCATTCTTCTATTTTAATTAATTCTTTAATTTTTGTCTTCATTTTTCTATTTTATAGAAACGTTTTTTCTTTTTTCAAATTGTTTAGTTCTTGTATATTCGAAATTTAGAAAAAAATTTTGTAATAATTTTATCTATATTTCTCAAATTTCCCAATTTAATAAATGTCAATGACTTTTTAATTACTGATTTTACATATTTAAAAAAAGTCTTTTTTAAGTTGTTTTTTTTTCAAAAAATCATAATTTTTATCAGACCTTAAAATAACACAAACCTTGAAAAAGATTTTTAATGCTTCCCATCGTTCGTTGGAAGTTTTGTATTCTTGAAAAATCGGTTTTAAATCGTCTTTTATTGTCTCCGAATCGCAAAGATACGACAGTATTTTAAAAAATATTTCGATTTTTTCCTCATTCTCAAAAATATTTTGCTCTTCAACGCAAATTTCAACAAATTTCGGTTCTATTATTCTTAAAGCTCTTCTGAAAAAAGGATTTATTTTTTTTAAAAAAAGAGAAATTTTTACAATAAAAATATAGTGAATAGATTTTCTAAAAAAAAAAGTAGTTACTGAATTGAAGGATGTAGTCGTTGGTTAAAATAACTTTTTTTCTTTTTAAAACAACCGAATTTGACGATTTGCAAATAATCAACAATGGCTACTCTTTCCATGAATAGTAATTTTCGCGCTTTTTCGTCACAAACCCAACAATGAACTCCTCGACCTCCAGAAAAAGTCCACAAAATGTTTTTAAATCCAAAATCCTCTGCAAAGGGAAAATCAATTTTAATAAAATATTTCTTCAAGTTATTAAATGTTACTTATCTAAAGAAATATAAACTTTTTAAAAAATAAAGTTTTGTAAAATGAAGCAAAATTGAAAAAACATTTAAAGGCAAAAATAATTGAAAGTTTTAAAGGAAATAATTGAATATGAAAAAAAATAATACAGAATGAAAATATAAATTAAATTAAGTTGATGAAAATAATTGAAAAATGAAGAAATACATTTAATATTGAAGATTATAATTAAAAAAATCGAAGATAATTATTAAAAAATGAAGGAATAATTAAATTTTGGGGAAAAAATTGAAAAATAATGGAAATATTTAAGAAAAAATACCTCTTAAGGCTGTGTCTAAAATTTTACACGCAAAAGCCATGTATTTCCAGCATTTTTGGCAAATATTGGATTCTTTGCAACAGTGTCTCACATCATCGTAATCAGATATATCAATATCGAACACCAATTCTTTTTGCGTTACCTTAAAGTTCATTTTATCATTTTGATCGGGATGGGCTAAAAGAGACCTGCAAAGAGAAATTAATTAATTGTTTAAACATAATTCTAAAAGTTGTAATTTTCAGCTATATACATAATATAATGTGTATTTTTTAATTTTATAAAGTGTACAATAATTACGAAATATTGTAGATTGAACCAATATCAATTCTATCTGGTCTCAATCGCATGGCATTTAATTTAAAATCATAGGCACTATTAAAAGATAAATATCTGAAAAATGTCTTGTCCTCCTGTCCAAAAGCAATTTCCCGAAGCGATAAAATGTAACCTTAAACATAAATTTGGTAAGTAAATTATTATTAATAAATAAGTAATAAATTAATTTATTTAAAAATGCAAATTGTAGAAATGATTGTTTTATTTATAATTTTGATGAAGAAAAATTAATAATTCTGTGAATAATGAGATTTGCAGTTTTTAATTGTGTTTAAAGTAGAAAAAAGAGAGAGAAGGTGATGTGGAATTTTCTTACCATTTCCGTAACTTAACTATCGACAACAATCTTCGTATGGAAAAAGATTAGAATAATAATACAGATGCTCAATTTTATAACTCATTTTTTACCTTTTACTTTGTCATAAAAAATCAATTATTTACATTTTACACACATACTAGCAACATTAACATTGATAACTTTCCATTGTTGTTAGTCATTTAAAACTATAAATTTTTGCAAATACAAATAATGGAAATTACGAAATTGAAGAACATATCTGAAAAATGACGAAAATAATTAACGGCTGAAAAAAAAATCGAAAAATGACTACATAATTACACAAATGAAATGAATGGTTTAAAAAATTAAAAAATGAATATTAAATTTAAACAAATTAGTTGAAAAATTACAGGAATAACTGTTTGAAATAATTGCAAATTGAACAACTGGATTGGAAATCGAAAAAAAATAATTAAAATTAAAAAAATATAATAAAAAGTCGAGGAAATAAATTGACAATTTAAGAATTAAATTAAAATTTGAAAAAAATAATTGATAACTGGAACAAAAATTACAAAATGACAAAAATATTCAACAATTGAAAACAAAATTAAAAAAAATGTCTAGATTAATATAAAACCGAATAAAATAATTTAAATAATCAAAGAATAATTATAAAATTTTAAGATAATAATCGAACATTGAAAAAATTGTAGAAAATAATTGAAAATTGCGGAAAATAATTAATAATAATTGAAAGAAATAGTTGAAAAACGACGAGATTAGTTAAAAATTCATGAAAATATGTGAAAAATAACGAAAATAACTGTCATTTGAAAACAAAATTCGAAAAATGACTAGATTTATAGACAGCTGAAGAAAATAATTGACAAATTTAAACAAGAAAGATTAAATTTAAAGAAAATAATTGAAAATTGAGAAATTAAGAAAATTGAAGGAATAATTGTTGGAAATAATTGCACATTTAACAACTGGATTAAAAATCGAAAAAAATAATTAAACATTGAAGAATTGAAATTAAATTTGTGGAATATACTTAAAAATTGAAGAATGTAATTAACAATTAAAGAAAATAATTGAACAATTAACTTTAAAATTAAAGAATTCTAATAATAATCAAAATAATAATAGAAATTAGGCGATAATATTAATAATAATAACAATTGAATTGAAATTTAAAACGATTTTGATGAGTGAAAAAAGTAATTGAAAAAATCTGAGAATTGTTGAGTAATTAGGAATTAATGGAAAATCGATAAAAATAATTGAAAATTAAAGAAAATATTTGAGAATTGAAGAAAATTATTAAAAATTGAAGAAATAAATTAAAAATTAAAGAATTAAATGAAAATATCAAGAAAATAAATGATAATTAAAAAATAAAATTACAATATGACGAAAATAATTAACTATTAAAAAAAATAATTATTAATTGAAAAAAAATTGAAGAATGGTGAGAATAATCGGGATTAGAAAATGTTTTTTTTTTTAATTAATGAATAATCATAAAATTGGAGGTGAATAATAAATTGTAAATTAAAAACTGATGAAAATTATGGATAAAATTGTAGAAAATAAATAAAAATTAAAGAATTGTATTGAAATTTCAATAAAATAATTGATAATTGAAAGAAAATTTACAAAATGACTAAAATAATTCAATATTAAAGCAATAATTTAGAAATGAGGAAAATAATTTACAATTTAAAGAAAAAATTTTAATCTGTCGAGAATGGTCGACAACAGGATAAAATATTTTAAATAATTGAAGAATAATTATAAAATTTAAAGGGAATAATTGTATATTGAAAACTGTTGAAAATACTGGCAACATAAGAATTGGAAAACATTGAATTGTTTCTGGTCATTTACAACTATAAATTTTTGCAAGTTCAAATAAGTTAAATAATTTAATGACATTTGTAATTCAAATAAACTTAATATCCTAGATAAATATAACTTTTATTCTATACAAATTAAAATTGCTGACGACTTCAAGAATTAAACAAATGAGTGAAAGTAAATAAAAAATATTTTAAAAGAGCACGAATTTTCCAGTTTTATAAAAAAAAAATAATAAGAAAAATAAATAAAAAATTTAGTTCCAAATTTCTATTGAGGATTATTTCTATTCTTCAAAAGTTCTAACAATTCAAGTTTTAATTTTTCCAAATTTAAAATAGTTCCAAACTTGAAACCGTTTTAACGAAATGTTGACTCAAATTTTTTTAAACTTGAACTAATTCAAATTTTTATTTGTTAAAGTCTTAAGAATTATATTTAATTTAATTTAAATCCCTTTAAATTTTAAATAATAAAAATTTTAATTAGTTCAAATTTAAACTGTTATAAACTTTACATATTTTCAAAATCTAATAATGCATATTTAAATTATTTTTAACATTAAACATTATATAAAAACTTCTAATTATACAAAAAAATGTCATTGTATATTAAAGCTTTAATCAGTCAAAATTTTAAAAATAATAATTTAGACTATAATTTGAATCAATGAAAATTGTGTCTAATGGAATTTGAAATTAAGTGAAATTTATATTTACAAAAAAAATTAAAATTGTGAAAAGTTTAAATGTTTAGTTATTGATAATCAGAATAATAAAAACGGAAGAATTGATTAAAATTTAGATAATTTAAAGCGTAATAACCAATAAAAATTTAGATGAATTCAAACTTGAATAAATTAAAACTTAAATATATATTGATTCTTAATTACTGATTTAGATTTTCATTAAAAATAATTATTTCAAAATTTTAATGATCGCAATTTTCAATGATCTAAATATCAATTAATTTAATCACAAGAACATTTCAAGTTAATTTATATTGATAGAATTAAATTTTAATTTACTAAAAATTTGATTGTATGGAAATTTCAGTTCAACATTTTAGGGTAAACTGTATTTTAATTAATTTATTTTCTGTCAATGCATCAGTTAAATTAACTCTTATGAAAGTAGACACTAATTTTAATTTAACGATACATTTTTTCAAACGTATCTGATTTAAAACAAAAAAATATCTAAGTGACAAACTTCAGGTGCGGACAGACAAGAATGAATGAATGAATGAATGAATGAATCTTGCGGATTATTATTGTAGATTACTTAGATTTACTTCTGAATTATTTGCAGACAGAAGGGACTTTTGTTTACAAACAAAGCATTGATGGTTTTAAACACAAGGTGGCTCTATTCCCTGAAATTCCCGCCAAATTAAGGCCTAAACAGAGTGAATACCAGAGTTGGGAATTTACGCGTAACTTCGATTTTCTAACGTATATAACGTTTTTGACGTATTTTACGGTAAAAACAATTGGTAACGTCAAAAAGAGTAAGGGTGCGATCCCATGTGAGCAGAAAACGTAAAGCCGAAAGCAGAAATCGTGAGAGTGAGAGAGGTAGATAGATATCACTGTCTCTCTCACTCTCATGATTTTCTGCTTTCGGTTTTGCGCTTTCTGCTCACATGGGATTTTAACTTAAAATACGTTTTCAAAATGGCGAATATGTTTTAAGTCAGATAATTTGCAAAAATATATTAACATCACTTTATTTAAACATTAGTAACATTTAGAATAAATAATAATTTAATAATTTAATAAAAATATGATAAAAAATAATAATTAAAAAACGTTAAAATACGCATAAATATGTATGATCAAAAAATTCAAATAGATAAATTTGAAAAATTTTTAGTCACAGGTAAAAAACGGATGCAAGAAATTTCCAAAAACCCAAAAGGTCGAATATCCACATAGTCAAATTTCAAAAAGTCGAAACTCCAAACGGTGGAATAACGAAATGGTCGAATATCCAAAATGCCGATTTAGTATTTCGACAATTTGGATATTCGAACATTTGGAGATTCGGCGATTTGGATATTCGACAATTTAGAAATTCGACAAAATGGACATTCGACAATTTGTAAACTTTGGCCATTTAGATATTCGATAATTTGGAAATTCGACATTTTGAATATTATATCTTTTGGATATTCGACTATTTCGTTATTCAACCGTTTAGAGATTCGACTTTTTGAAATTCGACAATTTGGATATTCGAACTTTTGGGTTTTTGGGAAATTTCCTGCACCTGTTAGGAAATGAGTTGTGCAACATACAAAACAATTTAACAATCTATGAAAAATAAATATTGGTCAGTTATTGCATTGATTGCGTTTTAACGCACGTTTCGTAACTAGACTATGAGTGCAAAAGAGATGTAGATATACTGTGGTCACTTTCGCACTCATATAGTCTAGTTACAAAACGGACGTTAAAACGCAATCATGGGACTATTTAGCTAATTTTAACAAAAATATTTTAAAAAATATATTTTTGAATATATCTTTATTGACCCTGCCTTTATCCTTTATGAAAACTTAATTTGTTTACTTTTTCACTTATATTTACATTTCATAAGATGATATATACATATTAATCTTTACAATTTTTTCTTGTATCGCATTGAGAGGTTAGGAAACCAAATAACTTCTTCTTCTTATTTGTGGCCTTGGTGAGGCCAATTCAATCTCATTCAGATTAGGCTGTAAAAACCAAATAACGCGCATGTGTTCTGCATATTTCTATGAAAACGTAATATACGTATATAGAACTATGGATATACATATGTACGTAATATACACGTAAGTGTATACGTACTTCACGTAAATTACGTAGGGTTTTTGACGTATGTATTTGCGACCCAAATTTCATACAGAATGCATTTTCTGTTGATGGGGGATAGATGACGTATATTATACAAATGTAAAAAACTTCAAGTAAATTAAGTCAAAAAATATTGTTGAAATAGAAGCTAGACGGAAGACAATCAATGTATGTCAGTCAATGGGACAAAATCAGTTTTTTAAAATAAATGTTTGATTTCGTCCCATTGACTACCATGAATTGTTTGTCATCCACCTAGCTTCCATTTCGAATTTCTCTCCACCCAACTTAAATAAACTTATTATAAATTTTATATTTTCTAATAGCTGCATCTCTCTCTCTGTCTCTCCCTCTCTTTCTCCTTTCCTAGAGTTCCTATAAAGAGAGTTAGGGCGCAATTACATGTCTGCGTCGAACGCTGCGTTTTTGCGTTGAATAGTAAGAGAGTGGAAGACAGAAATATAGTCACATCTTTGTCCCTCTCACCATTTCAATACACTTCCGTCTCCGGTTGCGCTGAGCCAATCAAAAGTTGAACCTCACGTGTCCTAACTCTCTTTATAGGAACTCTATCCTTTCCCATAGACCCCATAGACGAAAGTTATCGATATTATAGATACGCTACCAGAGCATGAGATAGAAAAGGACAGCAACAGTCATTGTCTTTTTTTTTATATCATGCCCTCAGGGATGTGAAGATCAGTTACATGTTTCATTTTTTACAATTTTTACTATTCTGAATTCCCAACTCTGAGTCAAAATGGTCAGAATAAAATTTGCATCCTTTCTATATTGTTTTATTCTATGCTCGTGAATTCTCAGAATAATTTACTTACTTATACTTGCCCAACACTGGCTGAGTATAAACAAACGTGAAACAAACAAATCTAAAATAAGCCACTGTTGGAGAAAAGTGTTAAAAATTGATTGAAAAGTGATTTTAGGAAAGGATAATTGTACCAATTACTGCGATGTGAAATCGAGGCCAAATGAAAGATTGAAAAAGAAGATAAATTACTATGCATCAATTACTGCATCAGCAGCAGGGAGAATAACTTGTGTTTGGAGGTTAGGTTGTCAGTAGTAGTAGAAACACGTGTACGTTCTAATTACTGCGGTAAGTTGTAATTTAAATTAAAATAATTAATAATTTAAATGTAAACCTTTATTGGCAATTGTATCGAGTAAGATTTTAAATAATTTTTTTGATTAATTTGAATTAATTTTATCCATTTATTTTTTTAAGAAGTCCATAATAACCTTTTTAAAAAAACTGCAGTAATTAGTGCATTTGCAATAATAACTTAATACATAAAATAAATAAATTGAAAATTGACTGTATTAATTTCAGTTCGTAAAATAATACAAAAAAAAGTTATTAGAAAGAAAGTAAATATATATTAGACAAAAAAGTATTATGATTCAATATGTTTTAATATTTAATATATAATATTTATTATTTTATTTTCAGGCATTTTTCTAAAATCATAATGGAAATTACATTAAAAAGATTAAAGGAAAATGGAGCTTATGCCGACGAAGCGTTGTGTTTGACTCAACTAAAATCGGTAATTTCTACTTTTTAATTAATGTTTTATTTATTATTCATTTTTTATTTTTTAATAATGATCATTAATTCAAGCGAAATGTTTTAACAATTGAACCAGAGTGTAGCAACTTTTTTTACTTATTGAAAATCAAATTTATTAATAATTAACTACTTTTAACATCATACAATAATTACTTATATAAACATAATAGTATATAGAAACAAGAAGTTTTTAAAAGAGAAGTTTCCTAATTTTACAGTGATACAGTCAATGGGCACAACCTCCTTAATTTAAATCTTTCCGATAGTTATTTTAAAAAATTTTTAACTTTATTATAAATTTTTTCTTGTAATCTTTTATAATTGTTTGCCTTATTAATATTTATTTATAAAATTTTTAGATTATAAGATTTTTTAAACAAATTTTTGTTAAAATTGTTTAGAATTTTGTTTCTTTTATTTTTTAAATTTATTTGCATTTTTTTTAAATTTTCTATAATTTGTGGATAATTTTCTAAATTTTGGAATTTTTAAAGGAATTTGTCATTCTGTTTATACAATTTTTACATTTTCTTATGTTATTCTTACTATTTTTTATTCTGTAGTTTATTCTTCGCTATTTTTATGTTTTTCCTCATTATTTCATAGTTTCTTTAACTTGTTTTTAAAGATTTTCTCCCATTTTTCAATATATTGCTTTGTTTCTTTTTCTCTTTTTTTATTTTGTCTCTTTAAATATTATTTGATTCAAATTTTCTTTTTTAAAAAAAAAATACCTTAAACACCTTAAATCAAGATTTTTCTCCCCTTTTCCCCTTATTTTCCCGATATAAAAAACCTCATTTAAAATACCTATTAATTAATAAAATTAAGATTAATTATTATTTATTGGGTTTAGCTATGTCAAAAAATACTTTTAGAAGTTCTAAAGAAACAATAAAATTTCGTAAAAGAAACCTTGAAATATTAATATAATTATTTTTTTACTAATTTTAAAACTCCTCTTTTTATGAATCAAAATCCCATTTTTTTAAAATCTTTTTTACCTAAAATTGAACAAAGAAACTGCTGTGTTCCCTGTATTTGATACTTGTCATTAAATTATTCTTAACATTATTATAACAATTATTATTATCTTTTAGTATTCTTTCGGACAAATGGCTTCCAACGATTTTATTTTAAACGCTCCAACAGTTGAAAATGATCATTGTATTTTTCACAACCAACCTAACGGTTTATTTGTTGAAGTTTTAAAGGTAAGAATTGTTTTTTACTAATTTTTCTTGTTATTGGTACTTCAATACTTTTAATTCTTTCTCTAGAAGAATCTTTTTTGCTCTAGTTTTTAATTTCCTTAAAGACTTTGGTTTTCTTCGAAACACTTTTGGTTTTTTAAAACTATTTTCTGATTTCATTAATACTCAAACAATTTTTAATGTCTATGTTTCGACCTGGAATTAATAGAGATTATATTTAATTTTATAGAGTTCGTCAGGAGTGTTAATAGTTAATGGTAAAAAATATTTATCCAGCTCGGTAGTTCGTTTAAACAATAATGACGTTGTGAATATTGGACTTTTTTTACAATACAAAGTAAAGATGAAGGTAAATGAAAAAAAAGAACATTATAATCAGAATAAGATCTTGTTTTAATTTTATATTAATTTTCAGACAGCAATTTCAATTACCTATAATTGTGATTTTGTCGATGTGAAGCACGAAAATGATGAAGAAGACAGTTTCCCTTATCAGAATGTCAATGTTTCAAAAGTCGAAAATTTGGGAAATGGAGGTACTAAAAACGAAAATTCTCGTAAAAGTAGAAATAAATTTTTATAATTTAATATTTTCATGGAAAGTTTCGAATATTACACTTTGTTGATAGTTAAAAATAATAAGAATAATTTTTATGATTATTGAAAATCGATTTTAAGATACATTTATTCAAACTTTAAACTAATTTAAATTAGAGTGAATTGAAATGAATTTAAAAACTGATTGTTAAAATTGTTTTAATGTATTATTTGGTTTGTCATTAATTTACATTAATTTACAAGTTTAATTAATTATTTGACTTTTAAATGTTCACAAATTTCGATAATTTCATTTTTAAAAAACTAACAATTTTATTAAGGTCATGTACAGAAACCTTCCTTCATTCTTTCATTCTGTCCACACCTGAACTTTGGCACCTAGATTTTTTGTTGTTTTAAATGAGATTCTTTTTAAAAAATGCATTTAAATTGATTATTTTAATTATTTTGTTCTGTTGTCAATTATTCTCGAAAGAATTCGTATTTTTCTTTCGATTGTCATTTATTTTTCTCATTTCTAAATTATTTTCTTTAATATTTTATTATTTTAATCATTTAGTATTTTGTAATTTTTCTTTCAATTATCAACTATTTTCCTAAAATTTCAATTTCATTCTATAATCTTCAATTTATTTTTTAATTATTTTATTTATCCAATATTCAATAAGTCTAGCATTTTCTCAATTATCAATAATTGTCTCGAAATTTCAATAAAATTATTCAATTTCCAAATGATTTCTTCAATTTTAATTATTTAATTTCTACAATTTTTTCATAATTTTCATCAGTTTTCAATTGACAATTTATTATTCTTCAATTTTAAGGATTATCCATTAATATTAAACATTTTTTTGTTCACATGCCGATTATTCTCACCATGTGTCTTATTTTTTTTCAATTGTTAATTTTTTTTTTTTTTAATAGTTAATTATTTTTCTCAATATCTAATTATTATTTTCTTCATATTGTAATTTTTCTTTTACTTGTCAATTATTTTCTTGAAATTTCCATTTAATTCTTAAATTTCCAATTTATTTTTAAATTTTCAATTATTTTCTTTAATTCCTCAATATTTTCTTTAATTTTCAACTTTTTTTTTATCGATTTTCAGTTACATCCTCAATATTCAATAATTCTCTGATTTTTTCAATTATTTTTTCCACTCATAAAAATTGTTCTAAAATTTCAATTCAATGTTTCAATTCTAGAACTAATCTCTTCAATTCTCAGTTATTTTCTTCAAATTTAAATCATACTTTTCAATTTTCAATTTTTTTATTTATCATTAAAAAAGTATCGACTTTTTTCTATTATTTTTTTCGATTATGACTAAGTTTTTTTAATTTTAAATACAATTGTTCAATTGTTTTCTTTAATTTTTAAGTTCCATTCTTCAATTTGTATTACTAGTTTTCAGTTTTTAATTGTTTTCTTCTGTATTAATTAATTTTTCGGCTTTTTTCTATTACTTTTTTTTATTTTTTAAGTAATTTCATTAAATTACAATTCTATTACTCAATTTTTAATTACTTTCTTCCATTTTCAATTATTCTTTTCAATTTTAATTATTTTTTTCTATTTTCAATTCAGTTGTTAAATGTGCAATTATTTCCAACAATTATTCCTATATTTATCTTAATTTCTCAAATTGCAATTATTTTCTTTTTTAATATTACATGTTGAATTCTTTCTTTTTTTATTCAGTTGTCTATTAATTTAGTCATTTTTCGAATTTTGTTATCAATTGACAATTATTTTCTGCATTTTTCACATATTTTCTTCAATTTTTCAATAATTCTCGTCTTTTTTCAACTATTTCCTACAATTATTAATTATTTACCGCAATTTTCAATTATTTTCTACAATTTTTTCAATTTTCAATTATTATCTTTAAATTTTATAATTATTCTTTGGTTTTTTAAATTATTTTGTTCGGTTGTGTATATTAAATTGTAATTGACAATTTATTATTCTGCTTCATTTTTATGATTATACATTAATTTTTAAACATTATTTTGTTCACATGACGATTATTCTCACCATTTTTAAATTTTTTTTTCAATTGTAATTTATTTTTTTTTTTATATATATAATATAATATAATATAATATAATATATAGATAATTAATTGTTATCATCAATTTTTAATTGTTTTCCTCATATTGTAATTTTTTCTTTTAATTGTCAAATATTTTCTTGAAATTTCCATTTAATTCTTTAATTTTCAAATTATTTCTTAAATTTTCAATTATTTTTTTTAAATCCTCAATATTTTCTTAAATTTTTAACTTTTTTTATCGATTTTCAGTTACTTCCTCAATATTCAATAATTCTCGAATTTTTTCAAGTATTTTTATACTCATAAAAATTGTTCTAAAATTTCATATCAATTATTCAATTCTAGAACTATTCTCTTCAAATAACTTCAATTGATAGTTATTTTCTTCAAATTTAAATTCCACTTTTAAATTATTTTCCCTAACAATTAAAAAATTATCGACTTTTTTCTATTATTTTTTTCAATTTTCATTAAGTTTTTTTAATTTAAAAAACAATTGTTCAATTATTTTCTTCTACATTTATTAATTCTCGGCTTTTTTAAATTTTTTTTTCTGTTGTCTATTAATCTAGTCATTTTTCGAATTTTGTTTTCAATTAACGATTATTTTAATCATTTTTCACATATTTTCTTCAATTTTTCAATTAATTTTGTCATTTTTCAATAATTTCCTTCAATTATTAGTTATTTTCCGCAATTTTTAATTATTTTCTACAATTTTTTCAATTTTCAATTATTATCTTAATATTTTATAAGTATTCTTTGATTTTTAAAATTAATTTGTTCAGTTGTGTATTATTCTATCCATTTTTTGAATTTTGTTTTCAATTATCAATTATTTTTTCAAATTTTAATTTATTTCTTAAATTTTCAATTTATTTCAAAATTTTCAATTTATTTCCTCAGTTTTTTATTATTTTCTCCAATTTCAATTATTTTTTTTACTTTCAATTCAGTTGTTCAATTTGCAATTATTTCCAACAGTTATTTCTATAATTTTTAAACTATTTTGTTTAGATTTAATATTTATTGTTTAATTTCTTAAAATAATCTTTTCAATTGTGTAATTATGTAGCCATTTTTCCAGTTTTTGTTTTCAACTAATGTCAATTATTTTCGACATTTTTGAGATATATTTTTTAATTTCGTAATTTTCGTTATTTGAATTTGCAAAAATTTGAAGTTTTAAATGAACAACAATAACGCAAAGTTTGTCGCGCGCGTTAATGTTGCTAGTACGTACAATAAAATGCAAAAAGTATTGGTTTAAACGAAAAAGAAATCCCAAAAGACGTGGATTTTTCATTTGTCACTATCTGTTCAATTCACTAATTACATAGTTTTAATTATTTTTCATTAGATTTCAATAAACATTTTTTCACTTATTGAACGATTATTTTCGATTGTTTGCAAATATTAATTAAATATAATTTACGTAGGGGCAGCACTAAGCGCTGAAACATTTCAGTGGGAAATTTTGCAGAAAGTGAAAGAAGAATCATTTGAGGAGATTGAGTCAGGTTTTTCTCTACAAGAAATTGATGCAGCGATGCAAATAGAAATTGGAAAGAAAGAAAATGAATTCGAAAATTATTTATCTTTCGATTCCTCAGCAGCAAAAACGGAATCTCATCATTCGACATCAGAATCGAAGTCTCAGGAATTGTCAACACAGACTGCTTCTGATTCTTCCTTTGAACACAAACATCTTTCCGATTCTTTGCTTAAAAAGAGATATCTTCTGGATTCTTTATCTGAAAAAGAGCATCTTTCTGATTCTTTACCTAAAAAAGTGCATCTTCCTGATTCTTCGACGGGCGATACACTTCTTTCCAATTCTTCATGCAAAGAAAAATTAACAAATCATCAAAGGTTGCGAACGCATTCTGTTTCTAATAGTAGTGAAAGTCCATTCAGTTGTGATCTTTGTGGCAAGAGATTCAAGAGTAAAACACCCATTAGGTACAATTAACTAATATTTATTTATTGCAGCACTAATAATCAAAAAATGCCTTTTAATAAATATTATTAATTTTATATTATTATTTTTTAATTTTCAGTCAACACATAATAAGAGCACATTCTGAAGAGAAGGAGATCTGCAAAATTTGTAAAACGGCTTTTGGATGCAAAGAATACTTGCAGAGGCACATGCTGGTCCATTCCACGGAAAGGAAGTTTAAGTGTTCCCTCTGCGAAAAGGAATTTAAATGCAAACATCACCTAAAGGATCACATGCTGAGCCATTCCACGGAAAAAAATTTCAAGTGTCCCATCTGTCAGAAGGGTTCTAGACGCAAACAGGACCTGAAGGAACACATGCTGATCCATTCCACGGAAAAACAAATCAAGTGTTCCCTTTGCGAGAAGTGTTTTAGACGCAAACAGGAGCTGCAAAAACACATGATGATCCATTCCACGGAAAAAAAATTCAAGTGTTCCCTCTGCGAGAAGGGTTTTAGACGCAAACAGGAGCTGAAGAAACACATGCTGACCCATTCCACGGAAAAACAGTTTAGGTGTTCCCTCTGTGAGAAGGATTTTGTAAGCCAAAAACACCTGCAGCGACACATGCTGAGTCATTCTACGGAAAAAAAGTTCAAGTGTCCCATATGTGAGAAGGGTTTTAAACACAAACATCACATGCAGGAGCACATGCTGAGTCATTCCACGGAAAGAAAGTTCAAGTGTTCCCTCTGCGAGAAGAGTTTTCGTCGACAAAATAACCTGAAGGAACACATGCTGACTCATTCCAAGGAAAAAAAGTTCAAGTGTTGCCACTGTGACAATCGCTTTAAGTCATTGAGGGGTTTGGTGAATCATGTAAGGAAGGTACATACCAAAGAAGGACTTTTTAAGTGCAAATTTTGCCATAAAGAGTTCCTAGAGCCAAAAAGAAGTGAAGAATATCAACGAGTTTATACGGATGAAAAACCTTATACTTGCGGAAAGTGCGAAAGATATTACCATCTAAGGTTAAGTTAAAATACCCTGCTTGCGAATTCGGATGGGATTTATTAATCTAGATCTATTTACACGATCTACATATTTTACTTACTCGGCAAGAAGATGTTGATTAAAATGAATTAAAATGGTTTTTAAAAAAAAAACTAAAAACGATATTGGTTTTAATAGAAAGCGGTATTAATATGGATCATATTTACAAATATTTTAATCCGTTTTAATTTATTTGATTAAAATGAATACTATGTCAAAGACTAAAAACGACATTAGATTGAATTGAACAGGTTCGAAATTCTATGACATTCGGAACCGTTTTTATTCATTTGAATCAAAATCTTCTTGTCCAAGTTGACATTGAAATGCATGAGATTATTAATATAAAAAGGCTTTAAGGTTAATTTATTGTCCGTTTGATGGACACATTTGACTTCACCCTATTGAAAAATCTTATATAGGATCCTATATAGATTCTTCTTATAGGAAATCCACGTAGATTCCTATTGGAATCTATGTAGGATCATATGCAGGTTCTCTCTTACCTAATGGTTTTCTGCTTTCGGTTTTACGCTTTCTGCTCACGTGGGATTTCTCCCTAGTCGTATTTTATTGTATTTTGTTATAAAGATCAATTTTTATTAAAATTCCCATACATTTCAATGCAATTTTGGATTTTGTGCCCAAACTTTCTGACAAAATGACAAAATTTAACGGACTTGTGACGTCACTTGGCTTGCTCTCATGTTGGACAGAAAAGGACAGAAACAGTCTCTGTCCTTTATTATCTCATGCCCTGCTTCCGAAACCGTATTCGTTGTGCTTTGGGCTTAATACATGGTTTTCTACCTACATTATGTAAAATACGTAGTATACTTAGAAAACCCTCCACTCCGCCTTATTTTCGAAATATTCATGTATAATACGTACGTATTATACTGTAGAAAACCATGTGAAACAAATCACGTATAATATGCACCCATTCCTGCATGTAAAGTTACGCGTTACTTGGAGTCTTCGACGTAAATTACGTAAAAAATTTGTAAGAAATGTAAAAAAAAATGACGAACAACTGTTTCTTAACGTTTATTGTTGTTCATAGTCCTATTTCCCTGTTTTTTATACAAAGGAGAGTTTTTACCACTAAAAGTGCATTGGTCTTTCGTTTCTTGGTATTTTTAAAATAATGGCCTATTTACACCTTCAAAAAAAAAATTTTTCGCATTGGAGTTTTTTAACCATAGAGATATAAGAATAGAGTGCGCAAGGGGCCTGAAAACGCGTCAGCTCGATAAAAAGAGAAACTCATTGGATAGAAGGAGTCGGGTAGTGTTCTATTGACCCCCTTGGCGCCTCTTGTCTAACTCACATGAAGCATGAGTGAATCAAGCTGCGGCAGGGGACAATAGAACAGAGGTCGTCTCTTCTTATCGAGCTGACGCTGCCTCGCATGGGAAATTGTATGACTCGCGCACTCTATTCTTATATCTCTATGTTTTTAACAGTGGTTTGTTGTCCCTCCAGTTATCCAAATGATTTGTCCGCCATGTTTGAAGTTAAAATTCCTAGTAGCAAATTTTCTAAAGGTACGGTCACAGCTCTTGACTGCCTGCAGGTTACCATGACAACATATGGAGAGTGAGCAAGAGGGAATAAAATTTATCTCTTGCTCACTCTCATACGATGCCATGGTAACCTGCAGGCAGCCAAGAGCTGTGACCACTCCATAAGGGTGAAATCCCATGCGAGCAGAAAGCGCTTGTGTTTTTTTACTTACTGACCTTTTTACTCGAACATATTCAAAATTTTTATTCATTAAATCAATAGAGCTATCTGCAGCAACATAATCATAACATTCTGATAAGTTAGCGTACATAACGGGAGCGAAATAATAATTTTAAGGGAATCTGTAACTATATGTAAATATTAATTCTGATAAATAAATATGGTTTTCAAAATAAAAAGCAAAGCAGCAGAACGTTTTGTCAAAAATACTTTATTAAGAGACAAATTTTCACGATGTTTAAGAAAACACTTGGATTTTTGAGGTTAGGAATTTCTTAGCAAGTGACAAAATGTTTCCAAACGAAGTGGTTTACACTATAAATTTATCTAAGAGATATAAAATTGGATATTCAGGAACTTCTGGTTGTCATGAGTTTCTTTCAAATACAAATTTCATATAAAAGAACAGAAAAATACGATTTACAGGATTTACGGTAAATTTATTAAATTTTCAGTATTTTACAAACGAAGAGCGGTCAGCGCCCATCGCTACTCACATGGGATTTCACCCTAAAATTTGCATCCTTTCTATATTGTTTTATTCTATGCTTGTGATTCTCAGCATAATTCGCTTACGTGCCCAACACTGACAGAGTATAAACAAACAAATCATAAGCAAAATGTTGAAATATTAAAAAGTGATTTTAGCATGGATTTTAGGATAATGTATCAATTACTGAGGTGTGAAATCGAAGTCCGATAAAAGACTGAAAAAGAAGATAAATATAAATGAAAGATAAATATTTGACTGATTTTAAGAAACTCTTGTTATCTATTGAAGTAGAAACCTAAAATGTTAAAAGAAATTATGTACTCTTAATAATAAAAAATTTATCAAAATGTTCTGTTCTGGTATTACTGCGGGTCTGCATCAATTACTGTGTCTCAATTACCGCGGCGAGAATAACGTGTGTTTGGAGGTTAAGTTGTCAGTAATAATAGAAACACGTGAAATTTCCAATTATTGCGGTAAGTTGTAATTTAAACTAAAATAATTAATAATTTAAATACTTCCATCTTTAATGGCAATTGTATCGAGTAAGGTTTTAAATATTTTTTTCAATTAATTAGAATTAATTTTATATTTTTAAAAAGTGCATAACTTTTTAAAAAAAAACAGCTGTATATAATTCAATTTTAAATGTTAATTGAACACATTAATTCCTATTTTCTATTATTATCTAACACCTTACTTCCAGCATTTTCTTTTTGATTCATTTCGTCCTAATTGTAATACATAAAATTAATAAATTATAAGTTGACTATATTAATTTTAGTTCGTAAAATAATAAAAAAAATTTTAGAAAAAAGTAAATAAATATTAGACAAAAACTTGTTATAATTCAATATGTTTTTAACATACAAGTTTACTTAATTATTGTTTACCTATATAATTGAATTTACTATTTTGTTTGCAGGAATTTATTGAAATCATAATGGAAGTTACATTAAAAAGATTAAAGGAAAATTGGGCTTATGCCGACGAAGCGTTGCACTTGACTCAACTAAAATCGGTAATACCTACTTTTTAAATGTTTTATTTATTCTTCATATTTTATTATGTAATAATGATCACTAATAATTACTAAGACCAAATTACTTTTGCAATTATTATTTTTAAAAGAAAAATTTCCAAATTTTACAATGATAATTAAAGAAATTTATTTTAATACATGTAATTTATATTCAAAATATAATTTGAGGTTTAACCTTTCGAATATCTTAAAACACGTTTCAAATTTTTTACAAACATATCTTAAATGAAAATTTAAATTTATAATGTTTCATTAATTTCTGACAAATAATAATATCTCATTTTTTTTTTTTTTTTTTTTGGAAACATTCTCTACAATTTTATTTGTTAGATTTTGTTAAATAATATTCTATTTAGAAAACACGTTAAGAACAAATTTGATTTGTTTAAAAACTTCTAAACAAAATGTGTTTTAACAAAACCCAACAAATAAAATTATAGAGAATGTTTCAACGAAAAACGAGCTTTTATTTAGGTATCAGGATTAGCTGAAAATTGCAGTTGTTCATTAAATTTAGAGAAAAATCAAAAAAATGTAAAATAATAATTATTATTAAACAGCATTTTGTCTATTTACTTTTCGTCTATTTTTTCGCAAATTTATTCACTCTTTTATAAAATTTTTAAATTATAAGATTTTTTAAACAAATTTTTGTTGTTAAAATTGTTTAAAATTTTGTTTTTTTTATTTTAAATTTATTTACATATTATTTTTTTTAAACTTTTTTTAATTTGTGAATAATTTTTTTAATTTTTTCATTTCTAAAGGAATTTCTTATTCTGTTTATACAATTTTTACTTTTTCTTATTGTATTCTTACTATTTTTTATTTTGGTTGTTCATTCTTTGTTATTTTTATGTTTTTCCTAATTTTTTCAAAGCTTATAGCTCTTAAATGAGTTTACTGATTTAAGTATATTTTAGATATAATCAAAAGGCATAAAATAGACTTGCACTTACAGTTCAAAAAATTAAACAAATTTTTTTCTTATAAATGGTTATAAATTGTTTATAAACAATTAATGTTTTTTAATGTTCTGGGCCTTTTAAAAATCGGGAAAAAATATAAAACACTTAAAACTCTAAGAAATCGAAATCCATTGAGAAAATTGATAAGCGATTATATTTTTGGGGCATTCCATGAGATAAGATTTTAGTCCAAGAAGTCCGAATATTTTAGTACTTTCACTTGTTCGATGCTTGTATTTTAGGCTTAAAATCTTTTAAATTAATCAGTAAACTAATGAATGTCAAAAAACTTTAAGAAGTTTAAAATAAATAATTAAATTTCGTAAAAGAAATCTTGAAATATTAATATAATTATTTTTTACTAATTTTAAAACTGCTCTTTTTATGAAAAAAAATCCCAATTTTTTTTTAAGAAAAGTCTAAAATTGAACAAAGAAACTGCTGTGATCCCTGTATTTGATACTTGTCATTAAATTATTATTAACAATATTATAACAATTATTATTATCTTTTAGTATTCTTTCGGTCAAATGGCTTCCAACGATTTTATTTTAAACGCTCCAACCGTTGAAAATAAACATTGTATTTTTCATAATCAACCAAACGGTTTATTTGTTGAAGTTGTAAAGGTAAAATTTGTTTTTTACTAATTTTTCTTATTATTGCTATTTTAATCCTTTTAATTCTTTCTCTAAAAGAAACTTTTTTTCTGATAGTTTTTAATTTCTTTAAAGACTTTTGTTTTTCTTCGCAACACTTTTAGTTTTTTAAAACTATTTTCTGCTTTCATTAATACTTAAACAATTTTTAATGTCTACCGTTTCGACCTGGAATTAATAGATATTCTATTTAATTTTCTAGAGTTTGTCAGGAGTGTTAATAATTAATGGTAAAAAATATTTATCCGGCTCGGTAGTTCGTTTAAACAACAATGACATTGTGAATATTGGGCTTTTTGTACAGTACAAAGTAAAGATGAAGGTAAATAGAAAATGAAGGACCATAATTTTCAGAATAACATTTTGTATTCATTTTATATTAACTTTCAGACGGCAATTTCAATTGCATTTAATTCTGACTATGAGGATGTGAAGCACGAAAATCATGAAGAAGACAGTTTCCCTTATCAGAATGTCAATGTTTCAAAAGTCGAAAATTTGGGAAATGGAGGTACTAAAAACGAAAATTCTCGTAAAAGTAAAAATAAATTTTTATAATTTAATATTTTTATAGAAAGTTTCGAATATTCGAGTTTGTTGATAGTTAAAAATAATAAGAAAAATTTTTAGGATTACTGAAAATTTATTTTAAGACACATTTATTCAAATTTAAAACCAATTAAAATTAAATTGGATAAAAATTTCTTTTATAAATAAAAATTAGTTAAATTTAAATAACATTAATATGTAATATTAAAATTATCAATTAAATTTAATATTTTTATTTAATCTATTCTAAAATAGTAAATTAAAACCAAGAACAGGTAAATTGTATGCAAAATTAATAAAAATATGTACAATAGAATGTAAAAAGATTTATAAAGATGCACGTATTGGTTTAAACGAAAAAAAAATCCCAAAAAAATTTTCTTCTTTGACTACTAGTAACCGCTTAAGAAATTTTTTCTGAGTTATGTAAAACCTGGTAAAATAAAAAAAAAGTAATCTCAATTTTACATTTTTAAGTTAAAAAAATTCAGTTCATTAACTTTCAAATTATAGTTTCTTTTTTTTCATTGGAATTTAAAAAAAGATGTTTTAACTTATTGCATGATTGTTTTCGATTTTTTAAAAAATTTAATTAAATATAATTTATGTAGGAGCAACACTAAGCGCTGAAACATTTCAGTTGGAAATTTTGCAGAAAGTAAAAGAAGAATCATCCGAGGAAATTGAGTCAGGTCTCTCTCTACAAGAAATTGATGCAGCGATGCAAATAGAAATTGGAAAGAAAGAAAATGAATTCGAAAATTATTTATCTTTCGATTCTTCTTCTTTATCTGAAAAGCAGCATCTTTCTGATTCTTTACCTGAAAAAGTGCATCTTCCTGATTTTTCGACGGACGATACACTTCTTCCCAGTTCTTCATCCAAAGAAAAACTAACAAATCAACAAATGTTGCAAACGCATTCTCTTTCTCATAGTACTGAAAGGCCATTCGGTTGTGATTTTAGTGGAAAGCGATTTGAGGGTAAAACAGCCATTAGGTACAATTAACTAATATTTATTTATTGCAGCACTAATAATCAAAAAATGCCTTTTAACAAATATTATTAATTTTATATTATTAACTTTTCATCATTTAGTCTCGACATAGGAAGAGCACATTCTGGAGAGAAGCAGATCTGCAAAATTTGTAAGACGACTTTTGGATGCAAAGAATACCTGCAGATACACATGCTAACTCATTTCTTGGAAAAACAGTTCAATTGTTCCCTCTGCGAAAAGAGTTTTAGAATCCGAAAACACCTGCAGGGACACATGCGGAGCCATTCCACGGAAAAAAAGTTTAAATATTTCCTCTGTGAGAAGAGTTTCAAAGAAAAACATCACCTGCGTCAACACATGCTTAGCCATTCCACGGAAAAACAATTCAAATGTGCCCTCTGCGAGAAAGATTTTAGTCGCAAATATCACCTGCAGCAACACATGCTGATCCATTCCACGGAAAAAAATTTCAAGTGTTGCCTCTGCGAAAAGAGTTTTAAACAAAAGTATACCCTGAAGGAACACATGCAGACTCATTCCAAGGAAAAAAAGTTTAACTGTTCCCTCTGCGAGAAGGATTTTGTAAGCCAAAAACAGCTGCAGCGACACATGTTAACTCATTCCACAGAAAAGAATTTCAATTGTTTAATTTGCGAAAAGGGTTTTAGAAGCCGAAGACACCTGCAGGGACACATGCTGAGCCATTCCACGGAAAAAAAGTTTAAATGTTCCCTCTGCGAGAAGGGTTTTAAATACAAACATCATATGAGGAATCACATGCTAAGCCATTCCACAGAAAAAAGTTTAAAGTGTTCCCTCTGCGAAAAGTGCTTTGGACGCAAAGATACCTTGCAGCATCACATGCTAACTCATTCCACGAAAAACAAGTTCAAGTGTTCCCACTGTGACAATTGGTTCAAGTCATCGGGAAAGTTAATCCTTCATATAAAAAAGTTACATACCAAAAAAGAACTTTTCAAGTGCCGACTTTGCCCGAAAGAGTTCCTAATGCAAAAAAGATGTGAAGAACATCAACGAGTTCATACGGGTGAAAAACCTTATACTTGCGAAACGTGCGGAAAAGATTTCCATCTCTTGGGTTCTTTAAAAAGCCACAAAAAGATCCACTTTAGTTGCAACGAGTCACAGTGGGCCAGCCGACTCGAAAACTTGGCCAAAAGTCCACCACCGGATATAAAAAAAGAATATATTAGTCGTTCACTACATATTTTAGGCTAACTGAAATTCAATTTTCATAAAATTATTAATAGTTTTTTTATTATCTTTAGATGCTTTGAAATTGAAAATTTAAACAAAATCAGTAGTTTACGTTTTAACACTATAACTTGTTTATTCTTCTGTTATTAAGCAAAATTAATTTTCCCATGGCTGAGTTTCCTTTAATATATGTGCAACATTAATGAAAAAATTGAAACCTAAAAAAAATTCGGTTGAGTGAAGCAGAGATAAAAGTGAATGTACCGATAAATAAAATTAATATGAATTAATGTTATTAGTTGCCTCGTTCGGTGTGGCATCTTGTTTTAATTTTTTGGTGTCTAATTTTTCTGCAATCGTTGAGAGTAAAAAACTAACCTCAAATATTGTTTTGACATTTAATATCTTTTGAGTTGGTTTTCTTGTTTCGGGTTTCACCCCTGTTCCCTCCTTTTTGCCTTTTACTATTTCCCCGTATTTTTCTAGGAATAAATCTATTATTTTCTCAGTTATTTCATTCTGGAATACATACTCATTGTTAATAGTGCTATGTAAGTTTTTACTATTATCTAAATATTTATAATTAAATTTTTCGGCGCCGTCTACAACTCGTTGCAAAAAAGTTGCGCTCGTTTCGAAAACGCCTTCAGTTCACACTTGTTACGAAATGTACTATTTAAACAGTTGGTTGAAAAATGTTCTCAAACATTGGATATGTATAATTTTCTAACATTTTCTTTAATTTCCAATTGAAAAAAATCTTGGCCCCTCATTTATACAGAGGAGCATACTAATTAGGGGCAAAAAAATTGTTTTTAATTTTTAAACATGTGTTGTCCCCTTTCGATTATCTTATCAATAAACTATGTTGTTGCATAAAAGAAGACTATTTTGTAGGAAAAAAAATGGCGGGGGTGCCGAAACGATTTCTACAAAAAAAAAATCTTTTAAAGTAAAAATAATTTTTTTTGACTTCTTTTAGTGAAGGAATTTGGTCGCCAATTTTTTTTTAAATAGCTTTCATTAGGTGTACAATATATATTTTTTTATGAAAATCGGTTCAGCCAATTAGAAGAAAATTAACATTTTTAATTTTTTCAAAAAAAGCTCATAACTAAAAAAAAATTTTTTTTTGAGTTGGTACTTGGTGTAAATTTGTTTCATAATGGGACTAAATTATTCCCCAATTGGCGACCCAATCCCAGCGGGGGCACTTTTTACATGCTTATCCTGCTACGGCATTATTAATTTTTTGTCATGGACGAGTTTGGTTTTCATTCACACATAAACTTGACATCAAATGAGATAAATGAGATGTCATTTTGTTCAGTAGAATGTGCACTTTTGACTCAGCATACACAACTTTACACTTTTTTAATAATTTTTCTAACTTTATTCAAATTTCTCTTAACTGCACACTTGACATTTTTTGTACTATACAGATTAAAATAAAAAATTCTTTTCAGTTTTATAAATTTTGTATTTTTATAAATAGGATAGGTAAAATAAATAATTAATTGTTTAAGGAATTTGTGTATGTTTAATTTAACAAATTTTTAATGTTTAATTATAAATTAATATTATTTATACTTTGTTAACCCTTTGCGACACAGTAACCCTCCAGAATGTCATTTTTTTGTTGCACTTTTTTGCATTTTTCAAACATTATTATTTAAGTTTTTTCAATGGCAGAAAGTGATTAAAACGTATTAAAAAAGATTCCTTGCCAAAAAAAAGCAATAAATAAATGTTTATTGTTAACAAAATAAATTTTATAAAAAATAAACTTGAAAAAAGCGGTTTTTTTTTAGAATAAATGTAATTCTAATTAAACAACAATACATAGTAAACTCAGGATTATACATAAAATGTTTTTGGGGTCGCTGATTACGATTTTCGTACTGTTTTTTTTTTTAATTTATTGAATTCGCTTGAAACTTGTTGCTCGGGGGTTTTTGGGGTCGCTGATTACGAATCTGAATTCCGATTTTAAAAATTCAAAATGGCGGATCCAATATGGCGCACAAAAAATCAAAAATCTTGTTTCTCAAGTGTTTTTGGGGTCGCAGAAAACCTCAATATGTGAGATAAAGAATTCACGGTTGTTTCTTGCTTTCTCTTTGCGTTACTCGAAACTAACAACGACGATGTGTTAAGCTTCTAGTGAAATTCCCCGAGAAACAAGTTTCAAAAGAATCCGATCGATTTTTGATTTTGCGTCCGCCATAATGGATCCGCCATTTTTAATATCAGACTTCAGATTCGTAATCAGCGGAGATGCCTGAGACCGTCCGTATGCAAATCTGCGCATGCCCCCAACATTTTTGATTGGTAGAAGCTCTTTGGACAAATATTTCAACAGATCCACCAATCAAAAATGTTGTTGGGGGCATGTGCAGATTTGTATACGGACGGTCTCCGCCATATTGAATTTTGAAAATCGGACTTCAGATTCGTGACCAGCGAGCCCAAAAAAACTCATGAATACTAAGTTTTATGAAAATCAATTAATTTTTTTATTTTTATGTTCGCCATATTGGAGCTGCCATTTTCAATTTTTAAAATCTGTCTTTAGATTCGTAATCAGTGATCTCGAAAACCCCTGAATACCAAGTTTTATCAAAATCTATTAATTTTTAAATTTTGTCCGACATATTGGATCCGCCATTTTGAATGTTTTAAATCTGACTTCAGATTCGTATTCAGCAACCCCAAAAACTTTAAAAAACAAAAAAACGATTCCAAAATTTTGAATCAGTTATACATTTTTTGAATGCGCATTTTTAAAAGGCTACGACCGCTTAATATACCTATTAAGTGAAAATATATTGAATCCGTAAATTACTTTTTGAATCGGAATTAATAAGATTTTTAACAACCGAAAATATTCACTCAAATGATTTCTTTTCGTTTAACCAAGACCTTTTTTTGCAACAGATAAAAATCACTAGGCAATCGGAAGAAATAATGATGCTGAAAATAGTTCGATTTTGTGTTTTTGATCTTTCTTTGCTTTGGCGCGACAAAGACATTCGACATGTTGGATATTCGACAATTTTGGAATTCGATAGTTTGGATATTCGATCATCTGGAAATTCGGCAAAATAGATATTCGATAGTTTGGAAATTCGACAATTTAGATATTTGATCATTTGGAAATTCTTCAGTTTGTAAATTCAATAATTTGGATATTCGACGAAATGGACATTCGGCATTTTGGATATTCGACCGTTTAGAGATTCGAAGTTTTGAAATTCGACCATTTGGATATTCGACCTTTTGGTTTTTGGAAAATTTCCTGCACCCGCCTTGGACTCTCAGGGTGAAATCACATGGGACCGTCAAACGTGCGTCATAATAAGAGAGAGGAAGACAAATATATATTTACGTCTTTCTTTTTAACATTTGACGCATCTCTATGATTTCACCCTCAGCGTAAAAGCGTAAAAAAAACCTGTAGCAACTTTCTAAAATTTGCATCCTTTCTATATTGTTTTATTCTATGCTTGTGATTCTCAGCATAATTTACTGACTTACGTGCCCAACACTGACTGAGTATAAACAAAGAAAATAAATAAATCTATGAATAAGCAAACTGTTGGAGAAAAGTGTTTAAATTGATTAAAAAGTGATTTTAGGATAGCGTAAATGTATCAACTAACTGCGGTGTGAAATCGAAACTCGATAAAAGATTGAAAAAGAAGACAAATATTTGACTGATTTTAAAAGCACTCTTGTTATCTATTGAAGTAGTAACCACTAATTAAAATATTACAAGAAATAATGTATTCTTAAAAATAACAAATTTATCAAAATGCTCTGTTCTGGTATTACTGAGGGTCTGCATCAATTACTGTGCCTTAATTACGGCGACGAGAATAACGTGTGTTTGGAGGTTAAGTTGTCAATAATAATAGAAACACGTGAAAGTTTCAATTATTGTGGTAAGTTGTAATTAAAACTAAAATAATTAATAATTTAAATACGTACATCTTTAATGGCAATTATATCGAGTAAGGTTTTAAATACTTTTTTCAATTAATTATAATTAATTTTATATTCTTAAAAAGTGCATAGTAACTTTTTTAAAAAAAACAGCAGTAATAAAAGCAATATCTACCCTACTTTTTAATTGTTAATTGAACACATTATTATCTATTTTTAACACATTATTATCCTTTCGAGCATTTTTCTTTTTGATTTCTTTAGTCCTAATTTTAATACATAAATTTAATAATAATAATTATTATTTACTTATCTATATAATATAATATTTTTTTCAGGCATTTTAACAAAATTATAATGGAAGTTACATTAAAAAGATTAAAGGAAAATGGGGCTTACGCCGACGAATCGTTGTATTTGACTCAACTAAAATCGGTAATTCTTACTTTTTAAATGTTTTCTTTATTATTCATCTTTTATTTATTTAATAATGGTCATTAATTCAAATAAAATTTGTTATAAATTGAAACAATTTAGAATAATTATGATAAAAAGTTTAATATTTCGTTTATTAATATAATATAAATTAACTATTTTTTGGTCATTATGAGGCATTCTATTTCTAAACGACCACCTTTAGAAACAATTGCTAATTTTGGCAATTTCAGACAATTTTTAATTATTTATTTCTTCTACTTACTAAGAAAAAATTACTTTTGTAATTAGTAGTTTATATTTAAAAGAAAAATTTCCAAATTTTACAATATTAAAAAAAATTGTTTTAACATATGTAATTTATATTCAAAATATAGTTTGAGATTTAACCTTACGAATATCTTAAGGTAATTCTCCGACAGTTATGCTTGATAAAATCTATTTTCTAGGGATTTTCTTTAAATTGTGAGAAAACATTATTTTATATGTGTTTTCTACCTGGTTAAAATTTCAGAACCCCTTGCGATGCTGAAAATTGAGATATTCATGTTCGAAATTCCTATTTTTTTCATTTTCCATACAAAATTGATATTTCCAACCTGAATAGCTTAATTTTGAGCAACTACGTTAAAACACGTTGTTTTCAATTTTTTAAAAATATATATATGTCTTAAAATATATCTTAAAGGAAAGCTTAAATTTATAATTAACAACTGCAATTTTATCCAATTCTGACAAATAATAATAACTCATTTTTATTGTTGAAACATTCTCTACAATTTTATTTGTTAGATTTTGTTAAATAATAATTGGTCCGTAATTTTTAAATTTTAGTCCACAAAGTCCGAATATTTTAGTACTTTTACTTGTTCGATGCCTGCATTTTAGGCTTAAAATCTTCTAAATTAATCAGTAAACTAATGAATGTCAAAAAAAACTTTAAGAAGTTTAAAAGAATCAATAAAATTTCGTAAAAGAAATCTTGAAATATTAATATAATTTTTTTTTACTAATTTTAAAACTCCTCTTTTTATGAAACAAAATCTCAATTTTTTTTTTTAAAGAAAAGTTTAAAATTGAACAAAGAAACTGCTGTGATTCCTGTATTTGATATTTGTCATTAAATTATTATTAACATTATTATAACAATTATTATTATCTTTTAGTATTCTTTCGGTCAAACGGCTTCCAACGATTTTATTTTGAACTCTCCAACAGTTGAAAATAATCATTGTATTTTTCATAACCAACCAAACGGTTTATTCGTTGAAGTTTTAAAGGTAAGAATTATTTTTTACTAACTTTTCTTGTTATTGCTATTTTAATACTCTTAATTCTTTCCCTAAACGACATTTTTTTTCTGATAGTTTTTAATTTCTTTAAAAATTTGTGTTTTTCTTCGCAACACCTTTGATTTTTTAAAACTATTCTCTGATTTAATTAATATTTGAGCAATTTCTAATGTCTAGGTTTCGACCTGGAATTAATAGAGATTATATTTAATTTTATAGAGTTCGTCAGGAGTGTTAATAGTTAATGGTAAAAAATATTTATCCAGCTCGGTAGTTCGTTTAAACAACAATGACATTGTGAATATTGGACTTGTTTTACAGTATAAAGTTAAGATGAAGGTAAATGAAAAAAAATAACATGATAATCAGAATAAGATCTTGTTTTAATTTTATATTAATTTTCAGACAGCAATTTCAATTACCTATGAAAGTCATTTTGTCGATGTGAAGCACGAAAATTATGAAGAAGACAGTTTCCCTTATCAGAATGTCAATGTTTCAAAAGTCGAAAATTTGGGAAATGAAGGTACTGAAAACGAAATTACTCGTAAAAGTAAAAATATATTTTTATAATTTAATATTTTAATGAAAAGTTTCGAATATTCTACTTTGTTGATAGTTAAAAATAATCAGGGTGTCTACTAATTTCGTCCCACAAAATTCCCGGTCTTTTCCCGGTTTTTGTTCTTATTTTTCCCGGTTTTTTCTCTTCTAACTTAAAAATTATTTTAAGTACCTATAAATAGAGCTACAAATGGCTACAAAAATTGAATATAACAGTTGATAGTTGAAGAAAATAATTGAAATCCAAAGAAAATAATTGAGAATTAAAGAAATAATATTAAACTTTACAAAAAATAATAATTAAGAATTAAAAGAAACAATTAATAATGAAAAGAAATAATTCATAAGGAAAAGAAATAATTAATAATGGAAAGAAATAATTAAACAATGACAAAGATATTTGACCATTAGAAACAAAATTTAAAAAAAAGGAAATATTAATCTATAATTGAACAATAATTGAAAAAATTGAACAATGGTTATTAAATTCAAAGAATATAATTAAAAATTGGTCAACTAGATAGAAAATCCAAAGAAATAATTTAAAATTTAAGTTAATAATTCAAAATTGAAGAAATAAATTGAAAATTAAATAATCAAATTGAAATCAGAAAAACACAGAATTATTGAATATTAAAAAAAAACAATTGAAAATTGAGAATTAAAATTGAAATTCGAATACAATAATTGAGAATTAAAGAAAATTACTGAACAATTGGATTGAAAAAAGAAGAAAATAATTTATAATTAAAAAAAATGGAAAATGACAGGAATTATTTAATATTGAAGAAAACATTAAAAATTGAAAAATATAATTGTTATTTAAAGAAATTAATTGAGAATTGAAAAAAATAACTGAACAATTTAATTGAAAATAGAAGAAAGTTATTGAAAACTGAAGGAGGTTTTGAAGCATGAAATAAATAATTGATAATTGAACAAAAATAATTGAAAAAAGTCGAGATTACTGAATTTTGAAACAAACAATTGAAAATTGAACAAAATAATTAAAAATTAAAGAAAATAATTGAAAATTGAAGGAAATAATTAAAAATTGAAGAAAGCACTTAAAAATTAAATACAATATTTGGAAACAACAGAAAAATATAAATCGACGGAAATAATTGCCAATTGATGAAAATAATTTAAAAATTTTCATTTTAAATAAAAATTGAAAGATAAACATAATTTAAAAAAGCTGAGAATTGTTAAATATTGAAGAAAATTGAGAAGAAATTGAAAATTAAAAGAAATTGAGAAACTGAAAGAAATATGAAAAAATAATTAAAAATTGAAGAAAATAATTAAAATTTAAGAAAAAAATTGGAATTTGAAGAAAATAATTGAGAATTTAAAAAAAATCATTGTAAAACGCCTAGAGTTATTGAATAAAAAAAAGATTGAAAATTAAAGAATAGAATTGAATGTCGAAAATTATAATTGAGAATTAAAGAAAATAATTCAAGAATTGAACAATGGGATTGAAAGTAGAAGAAAATAAGTGATAATTGAAAAAAAAAGAAATTAAACAACCCAGGAATTATAGAATTTGAAAAAAAAAACAATAAAAAATGAAGAATGTAATTATAATTTGAAGAAATTAATTAAAAATTGTAGAAAATAATTTGAAATTGAAGAAAATCTGATTTTATGAAAATTGTTGAATAATAATTGATGAATTGAATTCAAGTTTCAAAACTTAATTGATAATTGAAAAAAATATTGAAAAAAGCCGAGAATTATTGATTATAGAAGAAAATAATTGAAAAATGGAGGAGTTATTGAGATGGGAAATAAGTAAATAATTGAACAAAATAGTTGAAAAAAGTCGAGAATTATTTAATATTAAATTAAATAATTAAAAATTAAAGGAAATTGTAGAGATCTGAATAAAATAATTTATAGTTGAAGAAAATAATTAAAAATTGATTAAAATAATTGAAAATCGTAGAAAATATATCAGAATTAAATAAATTAATTAGAAAATGATGAAAATAATTGAAAATTAGAGAAAATAATTGGCAATTGAAGAAAATAGTAGAAAATCGAAGAAAATAATTGAGAAATGAAGAAATAATTTTAAATTAATGAAAATAATTCCAAATGGAAGAAAATAATTGAAAATTGAAAAGAATTTATTATCTCAGAAAAAAAATTCCCGGTTTGACGGAAAATTCCTGGTTAATTCCCGGTTATTTCCCGGTTATTTCCCGGTTAGTAGACACCCTGAATAATACGAATAATTTTTAGGATTATTGAAAATCGATTTTAAGATACATTTATTCAAATTTAAAACTATTTAAAAGTAAATTTGCTTAAAATGAATTTAAAAACTGATTGTTAAAATAGTTTTAAAATATTATTTGATTTGTCATTAATTTACAAGTTTTATTGATTATTTGACTTTTAAATGTTCGCAAATTTCGATTACTTCACTTTTAAATTACAAACAATTTTACTAAGTTTATATACAAGCTAGAAAAACTGAAAAACTTAAGTGGTTAGTCGTAGTCATGACTTTCAAAGAATCGATTTTTTTGTTTAACATTTTATGATAATAAAAATGACATTATCTTGCAAATGTCCTCCTAAAGTTTGGAATCAATTCAATAAGTATCTATTTTTCGTTCTGCGACTACGACTAACTTTAAGTTGTAAATTTAACCGCTTTTGAAATATGTTATTTTTTATGAAAAATAAAGACACACGTATTTTTTTTTTGAAAGAAAAACTATTTTTAACGAAGTTATGCGCATTTGAATTTTTAATGAGAAAACTCAAAAGACCAGTAAAAAAAATTTGTTTCACTTGTAATTTTTTTGCTAATTAATGTAATCAAATTATTTTTCTTGGGTCTTTTGAGTGGTTATATAGTTTTTATTTTTTTTCATTGGATTTTAAGAAAGACTTTTCCACTTATTGAATGATTGTTTTCGATTGTTTACAGTTTTTATTTAAATATAATTTCTTTAGGAGGAGCATTAAGCGGTGAAACATTTAAGTGTGAAATTTTGCAAAAAGTGAAAGAAGAATCATCGGAGGAGATTGAGTCAGGTCTTTCTCTACAAGAAATTGATGCAGCGATGCAAATAGAAATTAAAAAAGAAGAAAATGAATACGAAAATGATTTATCTGTCGATTCTTCAGCAGCAAAAACGGAATCTTATCATTCGACATCAGAATCGAAATCTGACGAATTTTTAACACAGGCTGCTTCTGATTTCTCTTTTGAGCACAAATATCTTTCCGATTCATATTCAAATGAATATCTTTCGGATTCTTTATCTGAGAAGCAACATCTTTCTCATTCTTTACCTGAAAAAGTGTATCTTCCTGATTTTTCGACGGACGATACACTTCTTCCCAGTTCTTCATCCAAAGAAAAACTAACAAATCAACAAACGCATTCTCTTTCTCATAGTACTGAAAGTCCATTAGGTTGTGATCTTTATGGCAAGAGATTCAAAAGTAAATCACCCATTAGGTACAATTAACTAATATTTATTTATTTCAGCACTAATAATCAAAAAATGCCTTTTAATAAATATTATTAATTTTATATTATTAACTTTTCATCATTTAGACTCGACACAAGAAGAGCACATTCTGGAGAGAAGCAGCTGGTCCATTCCACAGGAAAACAGTTCAAGTGTTCCCTCTGCGAGAAGAGTTTTAAACAGAAACGTCATCTGCAGCAACACACGCAGACTCATTCCTTGGAAAAAAACTTTAAGTGTTCCTTCTGCAAGAAATGTTTTAAACGCAAAGATCATCTGCAGGTACATATGCAAAGCCATTCCACAGAAAAAAAGTTCAAGTGTTCCCTCTGCGGGAAGGGCTTTGGACGCAAAGATAACCTGCAGCATCACATGCTAACTCATTCCACGGAAAAAAACTTTAAGTGTTCCCACTGCGACAAGTGGTTTAAGTCATCAAGAAACTTGATCATTCATGAAAGAAAGTTACATATCAAAGAAGGTCTTTTCAAGTGCCAATTTTGCCCGAAAGAGTTCTTAAAGTCAAAAAGATGTGAAGATCATCAACGAGTTCATACGGGTGAAAAACCTTATACTTGCAAAACCTGCGGAAAAGATTTCCATTTCTTGTCTTCTTTAAAAAGACACCAAAAGAACCACTTTAATTGCAACGAGTGCGAGTGGAGCTTCGTATATAAGCGCCAATTGAGAGAGCATATAAGGATTCACTTCCCGGAAAAACCCCTCGGCCCCAAGACTACGAATCAGTCACAAAACTACAGTTAAGTGGAAATGCCCTGCTGGAGAATTCGGATGGAATTTTTTAAGGCCGAATGTCTCTTTACACGAATTATATCTTTACAACTCTTACTCGGCAAGGACATGTTGATTAAAATGAAGAAAAACCTAAAACGACATTGCTTTTAAGAAGGAATCGGACAACTATTACAACACGTTAGAAAATCTTGAAATTTTGAGGATTAGTTTCTTTTGATGTTATGAAACAGTTCACAAAATTTCAGAATTCTCGTCTGATTAGTGTTAAAGTTATAAAAATTAGTAATTATTTAACATTGTCTCTTATGGAGAATACAGGTTATCAAATCTTCACAAGTAAAAAAATGCTATTTATACAAGTCAAAATGTTTTGCCTGAAATATATATCAAAGTTGAAGATGTCGGCTTCAATAAATAATGGAAGTTTTATATACTTACTAATTAGTTTCGAAGAAAATAATTAAAATAGGATCAAAAATACAAGTGTTTTGACACTTGTTTGTGAAATCATAGCAACGTTGTAGAGAAAAAACAGATTGTCGGTAAAGAAGATTGCTACTTCATCAAATCATTACATTAAAGCGCGCTAAATTTAAAAATATAAATTTCTCATAAACAGTGGTAGAAATGAAAGATAATATTTTTTTAATAAAAAAATTAACAATAAGTAAATCTTACGAATTTTTTTTAATGAAATGAATTTTCTACTGCCAAAGAAAAGTAATTAAAGGGGAGGCATCGGTAGAACCGAGAAATTCGAATTCGATAATTCTTCTACCATTAAAATATTCAGGTTGCTGCTGGTGTGACTAGTCTTGTCTTATCACTATCATTTTCTTCCTTGCAATTTTCTATTACTTGTGCTTCATCTCCATCTTTTATCAAAACATTCTCAAGACCCACGTGTTTCCTAACCTCTCTTTTAAAACTTCATAAAACACATTCTCATGATTCTCACAACTAATTTTTTTTGTACTCTTTTCTGATACACTTTTTGTGTGACAATTTTGCCTTTTAATCGATAAATTTTCGGCATTTCAATTTTTCTTATTCATAAGCAATCAAAACAAGTTGTCGCGTCGTCTCGCACTTATTTAAAGAAAAGTACATCTTACTCTCTCACACAACTTCTTGAAAACACAACACTGCTTCCAACGTTTAAGAAACAAAGTTTCCCTGACAAAAGTATTGGATTGAATTTCAATCAGTATTCTTCCGAGTCATTCCGAAATTTGTTTCCGAGCCAATCAGTTTTTATCTGAATCTAAAAATGGATGTAACTTGACGAAAAGTTCTTTCCCAATCATTCCGAATTAATCCGTTTCATTCCGAAGCTAAATTTTAATCCAGGGCCTTTCAACCTAGCGAAAATGTGCAAATAGTGGTGGCTAAACAGCCTGTGCGGGGAAGGAGGGTGAATAGGTTGAAAGACCCTGTTTTAATCCGTTTGAATCACGTTATTTCATTCCGAATCAATCAGAATCAATCCGTTTCATATTCGAATAAACCCGAATAAAATTGGAACGGATTGATTCGGAATGAAATAACGGGATTCAAACGGATTAAAATTTAGCTTCGGATTAAAACGGATTATTTCGGAATGATTCGGAAAGAATTTTTCGTCAAGTTACATCCATTTTTAGATTCAGATAAAAACTGATTGGCTCGGAAACAAATTTCGGAATGCCCCGGAAGAATTCTGATTAAAACTTATTCAAACTGATTGGAATTCAATCCGATACTGTTGCCAGGGTTATAGTTTACAACGTTGCCACGTTTTTAAGCCGATTAAAACCTTTTATAAATAAATAATTACAATAATAAAAAAAATTTATACAGCATAATATGCTGTAATTTGACTAAAAAAATATTTTTCAAGTATATTCATATCATATTTACTCATAGATTAGAAATGATTTTTTAGCAGTTTTTTTTCTTAGGTTGCAACTTCGTCCAGTTATTTCTAAAAGTTTTGTTCAGTATTACTAAAAAAAACGTTAATATCTATTAAAAAAAACATTATTATTGAAATTAATTAATTTCGAATTAAAACCTAATTGTACAACAAAAGTTATTGAGTCATATATTTCAAGTTACTAATTTTTTTTCACGTCGGCCATTAGAAAAATGCAAAATATTAAGAAAAATAGTGAATTTTGAAAGACAAGTTCTGAAATAAAGTTTAATCAAAACAAAAAATTAATTAAATAAGCTTGATTTCTATAAATAAAAAAATCTAGTTTTTTTTTAAACAGGTTTTCAACTTAATTTTTTTAACCTCCGACACTGAATTATTTCTTTTTGTGTTAAAATACATCACTTAGGCTTGGTGCAAATTTAAAAACTTTAAAAGTCGAAAAATTAACGATTCTGCAATATTAGCTAATTTCTTTCCCTGATTAAAGCCCGCGGTCGAGGCAGTTCTAGAAAAGATTGTTATTTTAATTATGGCGGTAACTACAATATTTATTTTGGTTTTGATTTGTTTTTGTCGCAATATTTTAAACTATCTACAGTAATATGGCCTGTTTACACCTTCAAATAAATTTCATGTAATTTACGTAAAAAACTCGAAGTTACGTATAACTTTCTCTGTACGTGAGCAGAGCATGAGATAGAAAAGGACAACAACAAACACTGTCCTTCTTTATCTCATGCCCTCAGGGATATGAAGGTAATTTACATGCTTAATTTTTTAGAATTTTTAAGGTGGAGTCCCATGACTGCGTTTTGCTTTGCGCTTCAATGAAAAGGACAAAGTATATGTGTGTCCTTTTCTCTCTCATTACGACGCAATGCAAAAAAACCGCAATGGGACGGCACCTTTACTATTCTAAAAATACCAAGAAACGAAAGACCAAAGAAATTTTGGTTGTAAAAACTCTCCTTCGTATCGAAAGATGAAATAAGACAATGATCAGCAATAAAAGGTAAGAAATAGTTGTTCACCATATTTTTTGCATTTATTACACGTTTTTATTACGCAAATTACATTTTTTACGTAGTTTACATAAAAAACTCTAAAGGCCTATTTACACTTTCAAAAAAAAATTTTTTTTGCATGAGAGTAAAGAGGACAGATACACAGTCTGTCCTCTTCTCTCCAATGCGAAAAATTTTTTTTTTCGAAGGTGTAATCAGGCCATAAGTTACGCATAACTTTACATCCTTGCATCAGGGCGCAATTACATGTCTGCGTCGAACGCTGCGTTCTTGCGTTCTATGTTGAGAGAGAGAAAGACAGAAATATAGTCACATCTTTATCACTCTCAACATCCAACGCAAGAACGCAGCGTTCGACGCTGACATGTAATTGCGCCCTCAGGGCGCAATTACATGTCTGCGTTGAACGCTGCGTTCTTGCATTGAATGGTGAGAGTGACAAAGATGTGACTATATTTCTGTCTTTCTCTCTCTCAAGATACAACGCAAGAACGCAGCGTTCGACGCAGACATGTAATTGCGCCCTCAGAGTTGAGCACGTAAATCACGTCGGGTTTTACAGAAGAAAAACTCACGTAATTTACGTAAAATACTCGAAGTTACGCGTAACTTCTCAACTCTGAGTCAAATTAAAATTTGCATCCTTTCTATATTGTTTTATTCTATGCTCGTGATTCTCCGCATTGCATAAATTTACTTACTTGTCCAACACTGACTGATTATAAACAAACAAATCTAAATAAGCCGCTGTTGAAGAAAAGTGTTGAAAATTGATTAAAAAGTGATTTTAGGATAGGATAAATGTACCAATTACTGGGATGTGAATTCGAGGCCAGATATAAAATTGAAAACGAAGATAAATTACATACTGTGCATTAATTACTGCTGCAATAATAACTTGTGTTTGGAGGTTAGGTTGTCATTAGTAATAGAAACACGTGCACGTTCCAATTACTGCGGCAAGTTGTAATTTAAACTAGAATGTATCTACATCTTTTTTGGCAGTTGTATTAAATTGTATCGAGTAATGTTTTAAATAATGTTTTCAATTAATTTAAGTTAATTTTTAATACTTTTAATTCTTTTTCTAAAAGAAACTTTTTTGTGATAGTTTTTAAGTTCTTTAAAGACGTTTTGATTTTTTTTGAAACACTTTTAATTTTTTAAAACTGTTTTCTGAATTAATTAATACTTAAACAATTTTTAATGTCTAGGTTTGGACCTGGAATTAATAGAGATTCTATTTAATTTTCTAGAGTTCGTCAGGAGTGTTAATAGTTAATGGTAAAAAATATTTATCCAGCTCTGTAGTTCGTTTAAACAACAATGACATTGTAAATATTGGACTTTTTTTACAGTACAAAGTAAAGATGAAGGTAAATGGAAAATGACGGACCATAATATTCTGAATAAGAATTTGTTCTAATTTTTATATTAATTTTCAGACAGCAATTTTAATTGCATATAATTGTGATTTTGTCGATGTGAAGCACGAATATGATGAAGAAGACGGTTTCCCTTATCAGAATGTCAATATTTCAAAAGTCGAAAATTTAGGAATTGAAGGTACTCAGAACGAAATTTCTCGAAAACATAAGTAAATTTTTATAATTCAATATTCTGATAAAAAGTTTCGAATATTAGATTTTGTTGATAGTTAAAAATTATAACTGGCTTCGAAGTGCTACACTTTTCCACTTTTTTGACACTTTTTTGGGCATTTACACTTTTTTACTACTATTTTTGGTCAAAAGCTACTAAAAGACACTTTTTTGAAAAAAAAAATGTATTATCATGTATATAATCAAAGAGCAATTTGCTGAATTTGGAAAATTTTCACGAAAACTGGGGACTTGTAAAAAAACTTTAAAAAACTTTTGATCTCAAACTTTAATTGTTTTAAAGTTTTAAATTACAATTATTTCAAAATTTAACAGTTAAAATTCAAAACTTAATTATTTTATGATTCATTTTAACTTAAGAAGGTTCTCTCTATTTACATAACTTCAAACTAGAAAGTCGATTTTCACTCCAATTAGAAATATTATTGAAATTAATTTCACCAAATTTTGAAAGATCCAGATGTACATTTTTCAGAAAAAATTAGGTTGAGCTAAAATTTGTTGTCATATAATTACTGTTTTACATTTTATATTTTTCTTTTAATTTTATAAACTGCAATTTTCATCCAATTTTGACAAATAATAGCTCATTTTTCTCGAAGAAACATTCTCTACAATTCTATTTGTTAGATTTTGTTCAATAATATTCTATTTAAAAAATACATAAAAAACCAATTTTATTTGTTTAATAACATTTAAACAGTATATACTTTAACAAAACTCAACAAATGAAATTGCAGAGAAAGTTTCAACGAGAAAAATGAGCTATTATTTGTCAAAATTGGATGAAAATTGCAGTTTATAAAATTGAAAGAAAAAATATAAAATTTCTTTTTTCGCAAAATTATTTACCCTTTCAAAAAATTTTAAGATTTTAAATTTTTTCATTTTTTAAGGAATTTGTCATTCTATTTATACAATTTTTACATTTTCTTAATTTATTCTTACTGTTTTTTATTTTGTAGTTCATTTTTCGCTATTTTTATATGTTTTCTACTTCTTTCATAGTTTGTTAAACTTATTTTTTTTAAGATTTCCTCCCATTTTTCAATATATTGATTTGATACTTTTTCTCTTTTTTTTATTTTATCTCTTTTAATATTATTTGTTTCAAATTTACTAATAATCCAGTCGTAAATTTATTAGAATTTCAATCTATTCAATTTTTATTAGATTCAAATTTCAGTCAATTCAAATGTTCATTCTTTTGAGAACTTTTTCACTACGTGACTTTTTCGCTCTTAAGGAGGTTCTCTCCTTTTACATAACCTCAAACTAGAAAGTCGGTTTTCCCCTCAAATAAAAATATTAAAATTAATTTCATTAAATTTTGAAAGATCCAGTTGTACATTTTTCAGAAAAAATTAGTTTGAACTAAAATTTGTTGTTAAATAATAATTATTTAACATTTTATGTTTTTTCTTTAAATTTAATAAAAAACTGCAATTTTTGTCCAATTCTGACAAATAATAGCTCATTTTTCTCGCTGAAATATTTTCTACAATTTCATTTGTTAGATTTTGTTAAATATTATTCTATTTAAAAAATACGCAAAGAACAAATTTTTTTTTGTTTAATAACTTTTAAACAAAATATTATTTAACAAAACTCCCCCCAAAAAAATTGTAGAAGATGTTTCAACGAGAAAAATGAGCTATTATTTGACAAAATTGGTAAATTTGAATTAAAATTAAAAATTAAAATTAAATTTAAATTTGAATTTAAACAAAAAACTTTAAATATTTAATAATTGTTATGTGACAACAAATTTTAGCTAAACATAATTTTTTCTCGAAAATATACATTTGGATCTTTTAAAATTTAGTAAAATTAATTTTAATCATAGTTTTATTTGATGAGAACAGTCATTTTTCAGTTTAAGGTTAATTTATCATAAAAGTTATTAATTTAATAATATTGGAAGAAATATCGTAATACTTTTAAAATTTGGACTAGAAAATCATTTTATCTTGCAATTTTAAGATATTTAATTTACTTATCTTTATTTACTAAGTTTTTAAAGTACCCTAAAAGTCCTCTTTTTTTATATCTTCAGTCCTCTATTTCCCCTAAAATATTTTTCAATTTTTTAAATACAAAAAATTAGTTTTACATACTCATTTAGGTTTATAAGCAAAATTTTAAACGTTTTTTCTCAAAACCATGTTCTCAATATCAATGAGCAAGATATATTACACAGGTCTACAAGGTTTTTTTTTATTAGATATTGGAGTGGTTTCCGATGTATTTTTGTGCGCTGAACACGATGCCGGGTTCCAAAATTGCGCATCACGTCATGATTTTGAGAAAAGTGGGGATAAAGACCTCAAAAAACTCGTTTTTGGGGTTTTTCAATATTTTTTTTTCTCTTTAACCTGACGTGCTAGAGACTTCTAAAAGGTCTTAAATTAAAGCTTGAAATGTGCACTTTAGGACTCTAACACCTAAGATTAAGGAAAAAAAAAAAATGGAAAATCCCAAACAGACGTTTTTTGAGATATTTACCCCCACTTTTCTCTAAAGCCTCTATTTTTTTTTGGTTTTTCAAATATGGAACTTAAAGTGCACATTTCAAGCTTTAATTTAAGACCTTATTGAAGTTTCTAGCACGTCAGGTTAAAGAGGAAAAAAATGTTGAAAAACCCCCACTTTTCTTAAAATCATGACGTGATGCGCTATTTTGGAACCCGGCATCGTGTTCAGCGCACCAAAATACATTGGAAACCACTCCGATATCTAATTAAAAAAAAAAGTTTGATTTTGTAGACCTGTGTTATTGAACGATTATTTTCGATTATTTACGAATTTTAATTAAATATAATTTCTTTAGGAGGAACACTAAGCGCTGAAACATTCAAGTGTGAAATTTTGCAAAAAGTGAAAGAAGAATCATCGGAGGAGATTGAGTCAGGTCTTTCTCTACAAGAAATTGATGCAGCGATGCAAATAGAAATTGGAAAGGAAGAAAATGAATTCGAAAATTATTTATCTTTCGATTCTTCATCAGTAAAAGCGGAATCTTGTCATTCGCCTTCAGAATCGAAATCTCACGAATTTGCAACACAGGCCGCTTCTGATTCTTCCTTTGAGCACAAACATCTTTCCGATTCTTCATACAAAGAAAAATCAACAAATCAACAAAGATTGCAAACGCATTCTGATTCTCATAGTACTGAAAGTCCATTCAGTTGTGATCTTTGTGGCAAGAGATACAGGAATGAAATGCTCATTAGGTACAATTAACTAATATTTATTTACTGCAGTACCAATAATCAAAAAATACCTTTTAACATATATTAATTTTATGTTATTAACTTTTCTTCATTCAGAGCCCACATAAGAAGAGCACATTCTGGAGAGGAGCAGATCTGCAAAATTTGTAAGGCGGCTTTTGGATGCAAAGAATACCTGCAGCAACACATGGTGGTTCATTCCACAGAAAGAAAGTTCAAGTGTTCCCTCTGCGAGAAGGATTTTAAATACAAGCATCACCTGAAGGATCACATGCTGAGCCATTCCAAGGAAAGAAACTTGAAGTGTCCTCACTGCCAGAAGGATTTTGTACGCAAAGATTGTCTGCAGGGACACATGCTGACCCATTTCACGGAAAGAAATTTCAAATGCTCTCTCTGCGAGAAAAGTTTTCGACGCCAATATAAACTGAAGCAACACATGCTGTCTCATTCCAAGGAAAGAAAGTGTTCCCTCTGCCAGAAGGGTTTTGTACGCAAAATTCACCTGCACAAACACATGATGACCCATTCCGCGGAAAAAAAGTATCCGTGTACTCTCTGCGAGAAGGGTTTTGTAAGCCGAAAATACCTGAAGGAACACATGCTGCGCCATTCCACGGAAAAAAAGTTCAAGTGTTCCGTCTGCGAGAAGGGTTTTAAATGCAAACAATACCTGGAAAAACACATGCGGACCCATTCCACGGAAAAAAATTTCAAGTGTTCCCTCTGCGAGAAATGTTATCGACACAAATGTAGCCTGAAGCAACACATGCTGATCCATTCCAAGGAAAGAAAGTTCAACTGTTCCCTCTGCTAGAAGGGTTATACGCGCAAATGTCATCTGCAGGAACACATGCTGATCCATTCCACGGAGAAAAAGTTCAAGTGTTCCATCTGCGAGAAAGGTTTTGGATGCAAAAAATACCTGAAGCAACACATGTTGATCCACTCCATGGAAAAAAAAGTTCAATTGTTCCCGCTGTGACAATTGATTTAAGTCATCAAGAATTTTGATCAATCATGTAAAAAAGTTTCACAGGGTGTCTACTAGGGTGGTCCTTAAAATGAAAATTTGCGAATTTTAAGGAAATTCTACCGTAAATCGAATAATCAAACAGATTTTGATAAAACTTGGTGTACTGATAGATAAAGTTTCAAAAATTTTGCAGTTAAATTTTTGAAACCTGTAGGTTCTTGGGAAAAAAGTTATGATCGATTTGTTTTTTCACTGTTTAACATTAATTCTTGTGAGAATTCATTACTCTGTCACATGTATTTTCGTACTAAAAATTATTAATTGACGAGATAGTGATCAAAGTTTGTATAGTTAAACACAGATATGTAATGAACCTATATTTTTCTTTTTTTTTTGCGTAGGATGTGAAAACCTGCCTTCAGGTACCCTGTAGCCCGTACTACAGGTAAAGCCCCAGGTAAAGCCCGCATTCAGTGGCGCATTGCCGTCAGGGGTGATCTTATATCCCGTCTCCATCGCTTACGCGATTTTCTTCTTCATCGAACATCATATAAACCTAACCTCAAAATAATGATCTCTGTTCTGACTAGTATTGTCATACGATAGAACCTTCTTAAAGTATAGTATTTAATAGCTCGTTTTGACATTGACGTTTGTATCCGAAAAACATAAGATGAATGGAGTTTTTAGCGGAAAAATCAACTCCACTCAAATTACGTTTTTTTTACTAGAATGTATGAAATAAGACCAGAATTTCAGAAACTATCAGGAGAATATGAGGCGTCAAGAGGTTCCAATTGTCCACATGACTGCAGCAGATTATCAAATAATATTTATATAATTTTTTCGTCAATAAACATTTATTTTAACTTAAAAGACTTAGATTTTATTTATTTATTTTTAATTATAAATTCTGTAACGAATTAGCGTCAAAACACTACTTCTATGTTTGATTATCGAAATTCTACTCAAACCTCGTTTAGACTTTGACGTTATTTTGTATCCGGAGAACATGATAAGACAGGAGTTATTGGCGGGAAAATCATCTGCACTCAAATTACGTTTTTTTTTTACTGGAATGTATGAAATAAGACCAGAATCTTAGAAACTATTAGGAGAATATGAGGCGGCAAGAGGTTCCAATTGTCCACATGACTGCAGCAGATTATCAAATAATATTTATATAATTTTTTCGTCAATAAACATTTATTTTAACTTAAAAGACTTAGATTTCATTTATTTATTGTTAATTATTAATTCTGTAACGAATTAGCGTCAAAACACTACTTCTATGTTTGATTATCGAAATTCTACTCAAACCTCGTTTAGACTTTGACGTTATTTTGTATCCGGAGAACATGATAAGAGAGGAGTTATTGGCGGGAAAATCATCTGCACTCAAATTACGTTTTTTTTTACTAGAATGTATGAAATAAGACAAGAATCTTAGAAACTATCAGGAGAATATGAGGCGACAAGAGGTTCCAATTGTCCACATGACTACAGCAGATTATCAAATAATATTTATATAATTTTTTCGTCAATAAACATTTATTTTAACTTAATAGACTTACATTTTATTTATTTATTGTTAATTATTAATTCTGTAACGAATTAGCGTCAAAACACTACTTCTATGTTTGATTATCGAAATTCTACTCAAACCTCGTTTAGACTTTGACGTTATTTTGTATCCGGAGAACATGATAAGACAGGAGTTATTGGCGGGAAAATCATCTGCACTCAAATTACGTTTTTTTTTTACTGGAATGTATGAAATAAGACCAGAATCTTAGAAACTATTAGGAGAATATGAGGCGGCAAGAGGTTCCAATTGTCCACATGACTGCAGCAGATTATCAAATAATATTTATATAATTTTTTCGTCAATAAACATTTATTTTAACTTAAAAGACTTAGATTTCATTTATTTATTGTTAATTATTAATTCTGTAACGAATTAGCGTCAAAACACTACTTCTATGTTTGATTATCGAAATTCTACTCAAACCTCGTTTAGACTTTGACGTTATTTTGTATCCGGAGAACATGATAAGAGAGGAGTTATTGGCGGGAAAATCATCTGCACTCAAATTACGTTTTTTTTTACTAGAATGTATGAAATAAGACAAGAATCTTAGAAACTATCAGGAGAATATGAGGCGACAAGAGGTTCCAATTGTCCACATGACTACAGCAGATTATCAAATAATATTTATATAATTTTTTCGTCAATAAACATTTATTTTAACTTAATAGACTTACATTTTATTTATTTATTGTTAATTATTAATTCTGTAACGAATTAGCGTCAAAACACTACTTCTATGTTTGATTATCGAAATTCTACTCAAACCTCGTTTAGACTTTGACGTTATTTTGTATCCGGAGAACATGATAAGACAGGAGTTATTGGCGGGAAAATCATCTGCACTCAAATTACGTTTTTTTTTTTACTGGAATGTATGAAATAAGACCAGAATCTTAGAAACTATTAGGAGAATATGAGGCGGCAAGAGGTTCCAATTGTCCACATGACTGCAGCAGATTATCAAATAATATTTATATAATTTTTTCGTCAATAAACATTTATTTTAACTTAAAAGACTTAGATTTCATTTATTTATTGTTAATTATTAATTCTGTAACGAATTAGCGTCAAAACACTACTTCTATGTTTGATTATCGAAATTCTACTCAAACCTCGTTTAGACTTTGACGTTATTTTGTATCCGGAGAACATGATAAGAGAGGAGTTATTGGCGGGAAAATCATCTGCACTCAAATTACGTTTTTTTTTACTAGAATGTATGAAATAAGACAAGAATCTTAGAAACTATCAGGAGAATATGAGGCGACAAGAGGTTCCAATTGTCCACATGACTACAGCAGATTATCAAATAATATTTATATAATTTTTTCGTCAATAAACATTTATTTTAACTTAATAGACTTACATTTTATTTATTTATTGTTAATTATTAATTCTGTAACGAATTAGCGTCAAAACACTACTTCTATGTTTGATTATCGAAATTCTACTCAAACCTCGTTTAGACTTTGACGTTATTTTGTATCCGGAGAACATGATAAGACAGGAGTTATTGGCGGGAAAATCATCTGCACTCAAATTACGTTTTTTTTTACTAGAATGTATGAAATAAGACAAGAATCTTAGAAACTATCAGGAGAATATGAGGCGACAAGAGGTTCCAATTGTCCACATGACTACAGCAGATTATCAAATAATATTTATATAATTTTTTCGTCAATAAACATTTATTTTAACTTAATAGACTTACATTTTATTTATTTATTGTTAATTATTAATTCTGTAACGAATTAGCGTCAAAACACTACTTCTATGTTTGATTATCGAAATTCTACTCAAACCTCGTTTAGACTTTGACGTTATTTTGTATCCGGAGAACATGATAAGAGAGGAGTTATTGGCGGGAAAATCATCTGCACTCAAATTACGTTTTTTTTTTTACTGGAATGTATGAAATAAGACCAGAATCTTAGAAACTATTAGGAGAATATGAGGCGGCAAGAGGTTCCAATTGTCCACATGACTGCAGCAGATTATCAAATAATATTTATATAATTTTTTCGTCAATAAACATTTATTTTAACTTAAAAGACTTAGATTTCATTTATTTATTGTTAATTATTAATTCTGTAACGAATTAGCGTCAAAACACTACTTCTATGTTTGATTATCGAAATTCTACTCAAACCTCGTTTAGACTTTGACGTTATTTTGTATCCGGAGAACATGATAAGAGAGGAGTTATTGGCGGGAAAATCATCTGCACTCAAATTACGTTTTTTTTTACTAGAATGTATGAAATAAGACAAGAATCTTAGAAACTATCAGGAGAATATGAGGCGACAAGAGGTTCCAATTGTCCACATGACTACAGCAGATTATCAAATAATATTTATATAATTTTTTCGTCAATAAACATTTATTTTAACTTAATAGACTTACATTTTATTTATTTATTGTTAATTATTAATTCTGTAACGAATTAGCGTCAAAACACTACTTCTATGTTTGATTATCGAAATTCTACTCAAACCTCGTTTAGACTTTGACGTTATTTTGTATCCGGAGAACATGATAAGACAGGAGTTATTGGCGGGAAAATCATCTGCACTCAAATTACGTTTTTTTTTACTAGAATGTATGAAATAAGACAAGAATCTTAGAAACTATCAGGAGAATATGAGGCGACAAGAGGTTCCAATTGTCCACATGACTACAGCAGATTATCAAATAATATTTATATAATTTTTTCGTCAATAAACATTTATTTTAACTTAATAGACTTACATTTTATTTATTTATTGTTAATTATTAATTCTGTAACGAATTAGCGTCAAAACACTACTTCTATGTTTGATTATCGAAATTCTACTCAAACCTCGTTTAGACTTTGACGTTATTTTGTATCCGGAGAACATGATAAGAGAGGAGTTATTGGCGGGAAAATCATCTGCACTCAAATTACGTTTTTTTTTTACTAGAATGTATGAAATAAGACCAGAATCTTAGAAACTATCAGGAGAATATGAGGCGACAAGAGGTTCCAATTGTCCACATGACTGCAGCAGGTTAACAAATGATATTTATATAATTTTTTCGTCAATAAACAATTATTTTAACTTAAAAGACTTTATATTTTATTTATTTAGTGTTAATTATTAATTCTGTAACGAATTGGCTTCAAAACACCACTTCTATGTTTGTTTATCGAAATTCTACTCAAACCTGGTTTAGACTTTGACGTTATTTTGTATCCGGAGAAAATGATAAGAGAGGAGTTTCTGGCGGGAAAATCATCTGCACTCAAATTACGTTTTTTTTTACTAGAATGTATGAAATAAGACCAGAATCTTAGAAAATATCAGGAGAATATGAAGCGACAAGAGGTTCAAAGTGTCCTCAAGACTGCAGCAGTATAACAAATGATATTTATATAATTTTTTCGTCAATAAACAATTATTTCAACTTAAAAGACTTTATATTTTATTTATTTATTGTTAATTATTAATTCTGTAACGAATTAGCGTCAAAACACTACTTCTATGTTTGATTATCGAAATTCTACTCAAACCTCGTTTAGACTTTGACGTTATTTTGTATCCGGAGAACATGATAAGAGAGGAGTTATTGGCGGGAAAATCATCTGCACCCAAATTACGTTTTTTTTACTAGAATGTAAGAAATAAGACGAGAATTTCAGAAAGTATCAGGAGAATATGAAGCGACAAGAGGTTCAAAGTGTCCTCAAGACTGCAGCAGTATAACAAATGATATTTATATAATTTTTTCGTCAATAAACAATTATTTCAACTTAAAAGACTTTATATTTTATTTATTTATTGTTAATTATTAATTCTGTAACGAATTAGCGTCAAAACACTACTTCTATGTTTGATTATCGAAATTCTACTCAAACCTCGTTTAGACTTTGACGTTATTTTGTATCCGGAGAACATGATAAGAGAGGAGTTATTGTCGGGAAAATCATCTGCACTCAAATTACGTTTTTTTTTTTTTACTAGAATGTATGAAATAAGACCAGAATCTTAGAAACTATCAGGAGAATATGAGGCGACAAGAGGTTCCAATTGTCCACATGACTGCAGCAGGTTAACAAATGATATTTATATAATTTTTTCGTCAATAAACAATTATTTTAACTTAAAAGACTTTATATTTTATTTATTTAGTGTTAATTATTAATTCTGTAACGAATTGGCTTCAAAACACCACTTCTATGTTTGTTTATCGAAATTCTACTCAAACCTGGTTTAGACTTTGACGTTATTTTGTATCCGGAGAACATGATAAGAGAGGAGTTTCTGGCGGGAAAATCATCTGCACTCAAATTACGTTTTTTTTTACTAGAATGTATGAAATAAGACCAGAATCTTAGAAAATATCAGGAGAATATGAAGCGACAAGAGGTTCAAAGTGTCCTCAAGACTGCAGCAGTATAACAAATGATATTTATATAATTTTTTCGTCAATAAACAATTATTTCAACTTAAAAGACTTTATATTTTATTTATTTATTGTTAATTATTAATTCTGTAACGAATTAGCGTCAAAACACTACTTCTATGTTTGATTATCGAAATTCTACTCAAACCTCGTTTAGACTTTGACGTTATTTTGTATCCGGAGAACATGATAAGAGAGGAGTTATTGGCGGGAAAATCATCTGCACTCAAATTACGTTTTTTTTTACTAGAATGTATGAAATAAGACCAGAATCTTAGAAAATATCAGGAGAATATGAAGCGACAAGAGGTTCAAAGTGTCCTCAAGACTGCAGCAGTATAACAAATGATATTTATATAATTTTTTCGTCAATAAACAATTATTTCAACTTAAAAGACTTTATATTTTATTTATTTATTGTTAATTATTAATTCTGTAACGAATTAGCGGCAAAACACTACTTCTATGTTTGATTATTGAAATTCTACTCAAACCTCGTTTAGAATTTGACGTTATTTTGTATCCGGAGAACATGATAAGAGAGGAGTTATTGGCGGGAAAATCATCTGCACTCAAATTACGTTTTTTTTTTTACTAGAATGTATGAAATAAGACCAGAATCTTAGTAAATATCAGGAGAATATGAAGCGACAAGAGGTTCAAAGTGTCCTCAAGACTGCAGCAGTATAACAAATGATATTTATATAATTTTTTCGTCAATAAACAATTATTTCAACTTAAAAGACTTTATATTTTATTTATTTATTGTTAATTATTAATTCTGTAACGAATTAGCGTCAAAACACTACTTCTATGTTTGATTATCGAAATTCTACTCAAACCTCGTTTAGACTTTGACGTTATTTTGTATCCGGAGAACATGATAAGAGAGGAGTTATTGTCGGGAAAATCATCTGCACTCAAATTACGTTTTTTTTTTTTTACTAGAATGTATGAAATAAGACCAGAATCTTAGAAACTATCAGGAGAATATCAGGCGACAAGAGGTTCCAATTGTCCACATGACTGCAGCAGGTTAACAAATGATATTTATATAATTTTTTCGTCAATAAACAATTATTTTAACTTAAAAGACTTTATATTTTATTTATTTAGTGTTAATTATTAATTCTGTAACGAATTGGCTTCAAAACACCACTTCTATGTTTGTTTATCGAAATTCTACTCAAACCTGGTTTAGACTTTGACGTTATTTTGTATCCGGAGAACATGATAAGAGAGGAGTTTCTGGCGGGAAAATCATCTGCACTCAAATTACGTTTTTTTTTACTAGAATGTATGAAATAAGACCAGAATCTTAGAAAATATCAGGAGAATATGAAGCGACAAGAGGTTCAAAGTGTCCTCAAGACTGCAGCAGTATAACAAATGATATTTATATAATTTTTTCGTCAATAAACAATTATTTTAACTTAAAAGACTTTATATTTTATTTATTTATTGTTAATTATTAATTCTGTAACGAATTAGCGTCAAAACACTACTTCTATGTTTGATTATCGAAATTCTACTCAAACCTCGTTTAGACTTTGACGTTATTTTGTATCCGGAGAACATGATAAGAGAGGAGTTATTGGCGGGAAAATCATCTGCACTCAAATTACGTTTTTTTTTTACTAGAATGTATGAAATAAGACCAGAATCTTAGAAACTATCAGGAGAATATGAGGCGGCAAGAGGTTCCAATTGTCCACATGACTGCAGCAGATTATCAAATAATATTTATATAATTTTTTCGTCAATAAACATTTATTTTAACTTAAAAGACTTAGATTTCATTTATTTATTGTTAATTATTAATTCTGTAACGAATTAGCGTCAAAACACTACTTCTATGTTTGATTATCGAAATTCTACTCAAACCTCGTTTAGACTTTGACGTTATTTTGTATCCGGAGAACATGATAAGAGAGGAGTTATTGGCGGGAAAATCATCTGCACTCAAATTACGTTTTTTTTTTACTAGAATGTATGAAATAAGACCAGAATCTTAGAAAATATCAGGAGAATATGAGGCGACAAGAGGTTCCAATTGTCCACATGACTGCAGCAGGTTAACAAATATTATTTATATAATTTTTTCGTCAATAAACAATTATTTCAACTTAAAAGACTTTATATTTTATTTATTTAGTGTTAATTATTAATTCTGTAACGAATTGGCTTCAAAACACCACTTCTATGTTTGTTTATCGAAATTCTACTCAAACCTCGTTTAGACTTTGACGTTATTTTGTATCCGGAGAACATGATAAGAGAGGATTTTTTGGCGGGAAAATCATCTGCATTCAAATTACTTTTTTTTTTGACTAGAATGTATGAAATTAAACCAGAATATAATAAAGTATCAGGAGAAGGAGTTAACAAATGATATTTATATAATCTTTTTGTCAATAAACAATTATTTTAACCTAAAAGACTTAAGATTTTATCGATGTATTGTTAATTATTAATTCTGTATTACGTCAATTACTTTTTGCGTTGTAAACTTGCATGTTTTTTCCGATTTTAATGTGAAGCGGGTAATAAAATAATTGGATTATATATATATAATAATATTATAAAATAGTTATAATAAATATATTATTAAAACAAATTAATTATTAATCATATATTATTTTTAAAAATTAATAATAATATTTTTTTATTGTTAAATTCTTCGAAGTACCGGTGTGTTCTTTTAGATTTTACGGCGAAGCGGGTTGACTAATAGTATTATTAAATAATATTATTCTATATTATTAATATTAATTATTTTACAATATTATTATTAAATATTATTAACATTTCATTTATATTATATATATTTATTTATGTTGAAACTCATTTCAAGTAATATTTACAAAAATTTTTTACTCTATCATCTTGTTACTTTTGTTCAATAATATACTAAAAATTACAAACCAGGAAAAAAGTACACCCAGGTGCATTAATGCCTTACCCCCAACTGGTTGTCCCTGCCCATGAGAATACGTGAGAAAGAAAGAGAGGTCCGGGGTAAGGCATTTATGCACCTAGGTGTACAACTGTCAATATAAGATTAAAAACATATTATTAATTAACGAGAAGAAATGGTTTATCCAATTGGTAAATTATAAATTAAGAAATGTTTTATAACATATAAATAAAAACATTTATGCAGTGCAAAAAAAATTATTTTGAAAATTTTTTTTAGGGTGGAGGGGTTTGGACGGTCTTAAAAATAATTCATTAATAAAAAAGAATCGGGTTTCATTTTATCTTATGAAATTGAAATATACCTAAGTAAAAAAAAAAGTAAACAAATTAAATTTTCATAAAGGTAGTGTCAATATGTATATATGTAATGGATTATGATGTCACTGGTTACACGTATAGGTGAAATTTGCCCGTAACTTTGCTCTTAAAATATTGAATGTTTTGTCATTAAACTAGGTGGAATTACCTAAAAAATATTTGGAGGAAGGTCTCTCTGACCCGAATTTGTTTGAATTTTGTCCCAGAATTAATTTTGGAACATTTTATAAAAAAAGTAATTTTTTTACAAATTAACTCTGAGCAAAAATTTAAACAAACTTGGGTCAGAGAGACCATTTTCCTAATAATATTTTAAATAATTCCATACCAAGTTTCGTGAGAAAACATTCAATATTTTAAAAGAATTTGTGTCAAATCACATATGGGAGCGTCAAACGTAAAACGTTTTCTGCTTTTCATAAGAGTTACAGCGCTAGTGATATCTTTCTATTTCTCTTGCTTTCATGCAAAGCAGAAAACGTTTAACGTTTGACGGTCCCATGTGATTTGACCCTTAAAGTTACGGACAAATTTTGTCTATACCAGTGACGTCATACTCCATCACAGGACCTTAATTGACATATTTATTATTTGCTCATAAGAATCAATTTTTTATGAAGATTATTATTTATATTTTTAGTTATTTACGAATAACTCGTTTCCTACCTGCAACTAAAACCTTTCTAAACTTACCTATGTTAATATATTTTTTTTTATAATTATGGCGCTTTCATACCTCGTCCGGTAACTTTACTTTTATCTCATTCTAGTACACAACAGTGGCATAAGTTTGTCTCGTTCTCGCACTAAATATGTTTCCTGGTCGGTCTGGGCACATAACTAGTAGGAGAACAAGACAAACTTATGCCACTGCTGTGTACTAGAATGAGAGAAAAGTATAATTACCGGACGAGGTGTAAAAGCAGCTTTAAAGCTTTCCTAAATGAAATAAATATTACTTTATTATTACTTACATTATTAAAATATATGCAAATGTTACTACTAATGTTTAAATAAAGTGAGGTTAAGATATTTTTGTCAAATGTGTCAAATTAACTAACTTTAAGGGTAAAATCCCATGTGGGCAGAAAGCGTTGAACCGAAAGTAGAAATCATGAGAGTAAGAGAGGTAGGTAGATATCACTGTCTCTCTCACTCTCATGATTTTCTGCTTTCGGTTTTGCGCTTTCTGCTCACTTGGGATTTTACCCTAAGGTTGATGTCCCATGATTGCGTTTTAACGTTCTTTTTGTATCTAGACCATGAGTGCGAAAGTGACAACAGTATATATGCATCTCTTTTGCACTCACGGTCTAGTTACAACACGGACGTTAAAACGCAATCATAGGACTGCGCCCTAAGGGTGAAATCAGATGAATGCGTCAAACGTTGCGTTGTAATGAGAAAGAAAAAGACGCAGATATGTTTCTATCTCTTTCTATCTCATTACGACGCAACTTTTGACGCATCCATGTGATTTCACCCTTAATTTTTATACATATTTGCTGTCGCTATTTTGAAAACGTATTTTACTCTTTTTGATGTTTTTAATGGTTTTTAACCGTAAAATACGTCAAAAACTCGAAGTTGCGGGCAACTCCCCTACTCTGCAGTCAGCCGACGTGTGAATATACATTTACAATCCTTACCCAACCCTGGGATTAATCGCACCTACTAATCCCTGCCTTAATCACAGTTTCAACCAGTTTCAACTTTAATTTTGAATTTCGAATCTATTTTATTAAAAAATTTAAAAAATAGCAAATCTTTTGGAGCTACAGTAAGTTTTAAAATAAAAATAAAAATTTTAAAAAAAGTTTTAATTACTTATTTCTTTAAAAACAATCATCAAATACCCTGAAAATAAGAAAAAGATGTACAAAATTTTTCCTGACAGTTATAAACAAGTTCATATTTCACATTTTCTTTGTTAAGAAGTGAAAGTAATTTCGAGTTTTTTTGTTTAATTCATTATTAATCATTTAATTGTTTATTTTACAAACGCTTAGTGTTAAACAATAAATAATTGTTTTTTATGTTCCTTTATTGATAAAAGAGAAAGAAAAAACTATATTTGATCTCGAAAATTTGCTCTTATAGATTACGATTACTTTTTTAATTTCATTGGAATTTTCAAATACTAAAAACCAAAACAAATTAAAAAATGCAATCAAATCAATCGCCTGAGGAGGGATCAGAAGAAATTTCTTCAATTTTGTTGCAATTACCAGCTACAAAGGTATTTTTATTTTAAAATACTTTCAGTGAAATTTTAGGTATATATATTAAATTATAATTTGAATAATTAACCTTCTATTTTTGAAATTTAATTCCAGAGGCAGTTTAAGGAAGATGAACGGATGTATCGTTTAGATTTAATGAAAGACGAAAATCAATATTTGGAAAATCTTCACACAGATCAGAAGAAAAATTTGGATAAACTTATTAAAAGCGTGGATCACAATGAGCGACAAATATTTCTTAAAAATGAGTGAGTTACGTTCCTTTTCTAAAATAAAATGTTTTCTCATTCAAAATTATTTTTCTCTCTTTTATCTCATATCTAAATTAAAATTGTAATCCCCCACTCTTTAGTTTTTAATTGAAAAATCACATTTTTCAAAGCCTTATTTCGATTTTTAGGTTTTCGAAACTTGGAAATTACGTGGAATATTTACGACAAGATTTGATAACAATAAAGGAACAATACAATTCTCAGAAAGGCAAGCTTTCAGCAATACAAAAACAAGACGAAGAAGTAACCCGTTTATTGACAGTGGTCAATGAAAAAAAGAAGCGAAATGAGAAAATTCACGCGGAACGAGAAGAAAAACGTAGAAAAACAATTTTAGATTATGTATTTACATTTTATGGTTTCTTTTTCTTTTCTTTTTTTAAATTTTGATTTCATTTTCAGTGCAAACTTTAACAGAAATTCGGTCACAAAAAGAAGCGATTGCGAATGATATTTCTCAAATTGAAAATTACCTGTCAGAAGAGAGAATTAAGAAAATTCACTTCGATAAAATTCAGGCTGAATTCAAATCAATTCAAGACAAGTAATACAATTTTTGTCTTTGGATATTTTTAAATATTTTTCTAAATTAATTTAATTGGTTTTTATTACAGAATACTTGAGAAGAAAAACATTATTGAAGAGATGAAGAAAAAGCAGATTAAGTCGATTGAATTGAAAATGGAAAAAAGTCAAGAAAATGAAAAAGTTCGGATAAATATAATAAGCGAAAATATTATTTATAGTGATTATTATTTTGTTTATTAAAATTTTCATTATTTTACAGAAAAAAGAAACGAAAAGATCGCAAATTGAAAAACTTAAATTAAAGATTGACCGGAGTAAGAAAAAGGCAAAACATGTAAAAGAGTTGGAGATTATTTTGCAAAATTTCGACGAAAAGGAAAAGTCATATTTGGATGATCGTCAGTAAGTTATTTTTTCATAATGTTTGCAAATTTTGGGAGAAAAGAGATAAACACTGATTTCTTAAATTAAAAAGGAAAACTTATTTATTAGCTCTGAATTATTTTTGCAGAAGGCGACAAAATGAACAAAATGCAGAATTTGATAAAGAAAATGAACGACTTCGAAATTTGGAAGAACAGGTAAAAATGGATTACGGAAAATTTTAATTTATTACAACAGTTGGGAAAAATAAAATTTAGAAAATCGTTTGATAGATCAACTTTTTTATAATCTGTTTTTTTTTTTGCTTTTTAGTTTAGAATTTCGGAACGAGAACACGAAGATTTCTGCAAATTGAAAAGTTTAAATTTCATTAGTTTCAAGGATTTAAACATTTCGGAAATTCAGGAACACGTTGCAAATTTAGAGCGAAATATTCGGGAAAAAGAGAGCGAGCTTGCAAAAGTTGAAGAAAATTTAGAAAAATCGAGAAAGGATCACGAAGAAGAATTGCAATCGAAAAAGAAAAAACTTGAAGAAACGGAAACAAGTTTAGAATTAAAAAAACAGAAATTGAACGTGGACAGAAATATTTTATTAGAATTGAATCAGGTGAATAATTTTTTTCAATTACAAATTTATAATAATAATCTACAAGATTTATTCATTCTTTCATTCTGTCCACATCTAAAGTTTGGCAACTAGCTTTTATTTATTTTAAATCAGATACTTTTTAAAAATGCATTTATTTAAATTGATTAAAATTTAATTTTATTAATAAATAAATCTATAATTTTTTCTATAATTTTCAACAGTTTTCAATATACAATTATTATTCTCTTTAAATTTTACAATTATTCTATAATTTTATAAAATTATTTTGTTCTGTTGTCGATTATTCTCGTCAGATTTCGAATTTTTCTTTCGATTGTTAATTATTTTCCTCATTTCTTAATTATTTTTTTTTAATATTTAATTTTAGTAATTTTGTAATTTTTCTTTCAATTATCAACTATTTTCTTAAAATCTCAATTTAATTCTTTAATCTTAAATTTATTTTTTAAATTATTTTTCTTCAATTCTTAATTATATTCTTTAATTTTCAATTACATTTTTCGTTTTTCAATTATTTTATTCAAAGTTCAATAATTTCTAATATTTTCTTTAAATTTCAATACAATTCTTCAATTTCCAATTGATTTCTTTAATTTTCATTTACTTTCTACAATTTTTTTCATTATTATCATCAGTTTTCAATTGACCATTCATTATTCTCCTTTTATTTTATGATTATTATTTATAAATAACGAATTTTTTTTCAATTGTTATTTTTTTTTTATTTAATAGTGAATTATTTTCATCATATTGTAATTTTTTTTTTTAATTATCAATTAGTTTCTTGAAATTTTTATTTAATTCTTTAATTTCCAATTTATTTCTTTAATTTATATTTATTTTCTTAAACTCTCAAATATTTTCTTTAATTTTCATTTTTAATGATTTTTTAATTAATTCCTTAATATTTATTAATTCTCGCATTTTTTCAATAATCAATTATTTTCTTTTAATATAATTATTCAATTTCCAATTGATTTCTTCAATTTAGATTTATTTTCTACAATATTTTCCATAATTTTCATCAGTTTCCAATTGGTAATTTATTATTCTCCTTCAATTTTATGAATATTTATTAATTTAAAAAATTTTTTTGTTCGAATGCCGATTATTCTCACCATTATTCGATTTTTTTTTTAATTAAATTTTTTTTTATTAGTTAATTAATTTGGTCATATTGTAATTTTTCTTTTGATTAACAATTATTTTCTTGAAATTTTTATTTAATTCTTTAATTTCCAATTTATTTCTTCAATTTTTAATTATTTTCATCAATTATCAAATATTTTCTTGAAATTTCATAACGATTCTTCAATTTCCAATTGATTTATTTAATTTATATTTATTTTCTACAATTTTTTCATCCGCTTCCAATTGGAAACTTATTATTCTATTTCAATTTTATGAATATTTATTAATTTAAAAAATTTTTTTGTTCAAATGCCGATTAATCTTAAGATTTTTTGATTTTTTTTTGCAATTGTTAATTTTTTTTTTAATAGTTAATTATATTTGTCGTATTGTAATTGTTCTTTTGATTATCAATTATTTTCTTAAAATTTTTATTTTATTCTTTAATATCCAATTTATTTTTTAAAATTTTAATTATTTTCTTCAATTCTCAAATATTTTCTTTAATTTTCAATTATTTTTGTCAATTTTCATTTAATTCCTCAATATCTAATAATTCTCGGATATTTTCAATTATTTTTTTCGCTCATAAAAATTGTTTAAAATTTTCAATTCAATTATTCAGTTCTAGAAATTCTTAGTTATTTTCTTCATATTTAAATTCCACTTTTTAATCTTCAATTATTTTCTTTAATATTAAAAAATTATCGCCTTTTTTCTATTATTTTTTTCGATTATCAGTAAGTTTCTATAATTTTAAATAAAATGGTTCAATTATTTTCTTTAAATTTAATAGTTTTCTTGTTTAATTTTTACAATTATTTTTTTTCAGTTTTCTATTAAACTAGTCATTTTTCGAATTTTGTTTTAAATTTACAATTATTGTTGTAATTTTTTACATATTTTCTTGAATTTTTTAATTATTTCCTTTAATTATATATTATTTTTCGCAATTTTCTATTATTTCCTATAATCAGAGCTATAATTTTCTCAATTTTCAATTTTCGTACTATCTTAAATTTTTATAATTATTTATTGACTTTTTAAATTATTTTGTTTGGTCGTGTATTAATCAATCCATTTTTTGAATTTTGTTTTTAATTGTAATTTATTTTCGTCATTTTTTAATTTTTTTTTCAATTATCAATTATTTTTTCAAAATTTAATTTAATTCTTAAATTTTTTAATTTATTTCCTCAATTTTTTATTATTTTCTTTAATTTCAATTATTTTTTTTCGATTTTGAATCCAGCTGTTAAATTATCTTTTACTTTTTTAAAACGCAAAATAATTTTTTGAAGACAATTAATAGTTTTGCAATTTTTTTTACTTGCAGAAAGTGATCGAATCTCGAAAGAAACTTGACGTCCAAATCCAAGAAAAACAAGAGATTGCAACGCGAAAGGAAAATGAATTCTTTAAAAGAACCGAAACGGGAAATAAAATTTTGGAGTTGAAGAAAACCATTGTTGAGGAAGAGAAAAAATTGTCATTAATTGAAGAGATGAATAAAGACGTTTTAGAAATAAATAAGCACATACAAGAGGCTTTAAAGTATAAAGAGGATTTAGCTAAAGAAGAAGAACAATTTCGAAAAGAAGCAAATGAAAAATTGTTGATAATCGAGAAACGAGTTTTAGAAAAAGCATCGAATCATCGCGATAAAACAATGGCACTTGAGGCGCAAATTCAACAAGATGCAAAGCTTCTTGCACAAGTAAATTTTATTTTTTTTATTATGAAACCTTACTTAAATTTCTTTTTTTTAAGTTTGAAAAATATCTACATTAGGACAAATTTTTAAAAATTGGAAAAATGATGTGAAAATTATTCTGTTTTTCAGAAAAAACGAGAAGTGAAGAAACGAGACAATAAAGATATGCAGAAGGAACGAGAGCTTAGGGAAAAGCTCGCAAAAATTGAAGCGGAAATATTTAAATTTGAAAAAATGGAAAAAGAGTCGGAATTAAAGTTTGAAAAGGAGAAGGTATTTTTTTAACGAAACAATTAGTATTATTTCAATTCTAAAAAATTTGTAATAGTTTTGATTCAATTTAATTAGTATTTTTTGTATTCGATCGAGAAAAAATGAATTTATTTAATTTCTTTCTTTTCATTTTTCTTACTTCATTATTTTCAGGTCGTGCTTTTCCTTAAGGAAAAATCTGATAATCTTAAATCAATTTTGAAATCTCCGGTCGCAAAACCTGTAGCTTTGGAGCCAAAATCTCCGAGAAAAGTGACATTTGAATTTGAATCTGACGATTCTTTGTCGCAAATGCCCTTAACACAATTACCTCGATCACCTTAAAAAAAAACAAGAATTTTTCGTTACTTTTTTTCTTAGAAAATATGTTTATTCTTCAAGATTTTCATTTTATTCAAGAAGTTATCTGTTCAGAATTTCATGAAATTTTCACTTTTTAATTACAACATATTTTTATTTATCAATTTCAATTAAAAATATAATTATATTTAAGTAGGAAAAATATTGTTCACGTTTCTATAAATTTTAGAAATTGTTATAATCTATATTAATTGTTTCAACAAAGAAAAAATCCGTTCAACGAATTAATGTAAAAAATATCTAGTTTGAAATATAATTCAACAGAAATTATTGTTAAACAAAAAATTGTTCGTGTTTCGATAAATAATTGATATATAATACATAACAAAGATATAATAATCTTCAGCAGTGGAATTCATATTTCTCAAGACCATCAACAAATTTTTTGAAAATGTCAAGAGACTCGTGGAATTTTTGCAAATTTGTGCCATCTTTTTCAAATTGCGATTCTTGAAATAAAGAGGAAATATTCGGAGCTGTATCTGGATCAAAATCGTCAACTTTCGCTGGATCGAAAGGTATGCAAATTTTTTTTGTTCGCACGTGAGGACTAAAGGGACATTTTAGCAGATGAGTCAAAACTGTCGTGACATTCACATCGATTCTTGGATAAGCGAACTGCAGCATTAATTCCTCTATTACGAAACTGTTCCTCCATTTATTTATGCTCTGAAAATAAAAACATGATATTTCAGATTTAAAAATTTTTAATTTTTAATTAAATGTTCTTTAAAGAAAATTATCAGCTCTAAAAATAACACAAACCTTGAGAAAACTTTTTAATGCTTCCCATTTTTCGTTGGAAGTTTCGTATTTTTGGAAAATCGGTTTCAAATCGTCTTTTATTGTGTCCGACTCACAAAGGGTAGACAGTATTTCTAAAAATTGTTCGATTTTTTCCTCGTTTTCAAAAATATTTTGCTCTTCGACGCAAATTTCAAAAAATTTCGGTTCTATTATTCTTAAAGCTCTTCTGAAAAAAGGAATGACTTTTTTTAAAAAAAGGGAAATTTTCGAAATAAAAATATTGTGAATAGATTTTCCGAAAAAAAAGTAGTTACTGAATAGAAGGATGTGGGCGTTGGTTAAAATAAACTTTTTTCTTGTTAAAACCGCCGCCTTTGATGACTTGCAAATAATCAGCAATAGCTGCTCTTTCCTTGACTCGTAATTTTCGCGCTTTTTCATCACAAACCCAACAATGAACTCCTCGACCTCCAGAAAAAGTCCACAAAATGTTTTTAAATCCAAAATCCTCTGCAAAGGGAAAATAAATTTTAATAAAATATTTCTTTAAGTTATTAAAGGTTACTTATCTAAATAAATATAAACTGTTTAAAAAATAAAGTTTTGTAAAATGAAGCGAAATTGAAAAAACATTTCAAGATGAAAATAATTGAAAAATGAAGAAATAGATTTAATATTGAAGATTATAATTAAAAAAATTGAAGATATTAATTAAAAAATGAAGGAATCATTAAATTTTGGGGGAAAAATTGAAAAATAAAGGAAATAGTTTTAGAATTTTAAGGTCAGTCTCTTGAAAATATTTAAGAAAAAATACCTCTTAAAGCTGCGTCTAAAATTTTACACGCAAAGGCCATGTATTTCCAGCATTTTTGGCAAATATTGGATTCTTTGCAACAGTGTCTCACCTCATCATAATCAGAGATATCAATATCAAACACCATTTCTTTTTGCGTTACCTTAAAGTTCATTTTGACATTTCGATCGGGATGGGCTAAAGGAGGCCTAGAAAGAGAAATTAATTACATTTTTTTAAATATATTTCTAAAAGTTGTAATTTTTAGCTATATACATATATAATATGTATTTTTTAATTTTATAAATTGTACAATAATTACGAAATATTGTAGATAGAACCAATATCAATTCTATCTGGACTCAATCGTCTGGCATTTAATTTAAAATCATAAGCACTATTAAAAGATAAATATCTGAAAAATGTCTTGTCCTCCTGTCCGAAAGCAATTTCCCGAAGCGATAAAATGTAACCTAAAACACAAATTTAATAAGTAAATCATTTTAAATTATTAGACAAAATAAGTTAATTTAATAACATTAATTAATATAAATAAAAACAATAAAAAAGTGTGATATAAATGATAAAATATTCTGAAAATAATTCAAATAAAAAAAGAGATTCAATTGAATATAAATTATTAATAAATAAATAACGAATTGATTTATTTGAAAATGCAAATTGTAGAAAGATTTGTTTCAAACAATAAAATGTTAATAATAATAATAAGAATAAATAAATATTCTTTATCTTTCTGCTTAATATGGAACATAACCTCTTAATGTAAACAAATCTAAAGTTGTAAAAAAACAATTGTTTTATTTACATAATTATGATGAAGAGAAATTAATAATTCTGTAAATAATGAGATTTGCAGTTTTTATTTGCGTTTAATGTAGAAAAAAAGAGAGAGAAAGTAGTGTGAAATTTTCTTACCATTTCCGTAACTAAACCATCGACAACAATCTTCGTACGGAAAAAGATTAGAATAATAATACAATCGCTGACTATCTGAACTCATTTTTTATCTTTTATTTTGTCACTAAAAATCAACTATTTACATTTTACACACATAATTTACTTGAATTATTTGGACAGAAGGGACTTTTGTTTACAAACAGAGCATTTCTGGTTTTAAACACCAGGTGGCTCTATTCCTTGATATTCCCGCCAAATTAAGAGGATTCTAAAGCAGAGTTGGGAAGTTATGACTGTGTTCTTAACTTCGAGGCAGGGGTGTAAAGGTAATTTACATCACGTAAATTACGTACGTAACTTTCATCCTGATTCCATCAAACAATGTATTTTTTCGGAGTGGGGGGTAAGTTACGTATTTACAAATGCAAAAAACCCATGTAATTTACGTAAAAAACTCGAAATCACGCGTAACTTTACATCCCTGCTTCGAGGAGTTTTTGACCTAAACACAGGGTTGAGAACGTATAATACTCTAAGGGCGCAATTACATGTCTGCGTCGAACGCTGCGTTCTTGCGTTGTATCTTGAGAGAGAGAAAGACAGACATATAGTCACATCTTTGTCACTCTCACCATTAAACGCAAAAACGCAACGTTCGACGCAGGCATGTAATTGCGCCCTTAAGGTGCCATCCCATAGCTGCGGTTTGTATTGCGTTGTAGTAATAAGACAGAAAAGGACAAAGTATATGTATGTCCTTTTCTCTCTCATTACAACGCAATGCAAAATGCAGCCATGGGACGGCGCCCTAGGTTGAAATCAGGTGAATGCGTCAAACGTTGCGTCGTAATGAGAAAGACACAGATATATTTCTATCTTTTTCTATCTTATTACGACGCAACGTTTTACGCATTCATCTGATTTCAGCCTAAGTAATATAATGGCGCATTCATACCTCGCCCAGTAACTTTAGGTTTGTCTCATTCTAATACACAGCAGTGGCATAAGTTTGTCTCGTTCTGGCACTAATTAAGTGTCTGGACAGTCTTATGAGACAGACATAGCAAACAAACTTATGCCACTGCTGTGTACTAGAATGAGACAAAAGCCTAACGCACAAATGAGAGGAAGCAGGACAGAGATATGCACAAATACAAGCGCACTAGTATTATAGCGGACAAATACATAGTGTTCTTAGGGCGCAAATACATGTCTGCGTCGAACGCTGCGTTCTTGCGTTGTATGGTGAGAGAGAGAAAGACAGAAATATAGTCACATCTTTGTCACTCTCACCATTCAACGCAAGAACGCAGCGTTCAACGCAGACATGTAATTGCGCCCTTAGTTTTAAATACGTGCTCAGTAGTATTCCAAGGTACAAATTCAAATACAGTGAACACATTTCAATATTATTAATTTTTTAATCTATACATTGACTTTATATTTCTAAGCCAAATACTCAAACATATTCGGAAAGTTATCTGTTGAGTAGAGTCATAATGTGTATTTTCTTTTTCATTAGAATATTAGTGCGTCTGAAACAGGGGCGGCTTTAGGCAAAATGTTCGGGAGGGGCGATGCATAGGATAGAGAGAGATAGCACCATATTGCCATCTCTCTCTCTCTCTCTTATACAAAAATAAGATTCTCGGGGGGAAGGCGGTCGCCCTAATCGCCCCCCCCCCCCCGTAAAACCGCCACTGGTCTGAAATTATTATTTCGAATATTACTGCACATATTTTTGTTAATTATAAAACTACTGCGCATGTATTTGGTGCTTAAAACAGCACTGCGCATGTATTTAATGCTTACAACACTAGTGTGCATATTTTTGTTGATTGGAATTTTTATAAAAATAATTTATTATATTTACTACTTTTTTGCAATATTTTAATTTAAAGTAATAATAATAAATCAAATTTATTGTATTTTAACATTTTTAATATGAGTCATTCTCTGAGCAAAAAGCCACCATAAAAAAAAAGTTGCCTAATGTTTTGGTCAGTGATATGTAGTCAAATCCAAAAATGTTAAGGTAGTTCTCTTGGTTCAGTGGTTCTCAACTCAAATTTTGTCATTTTTTACTTATTTTGTGATGTTTAATGAATAGCGCCAACTTCAAGGTGTAGAGTCTCTCTTTTTTGTATTCATTAAAAAAAAAAAAATGAATAAAACGTCAAAACGTGTTTTTCAAAATACTATTTTTCGAAATTTAGTACCGCAAGCCACATTTTTCAAAACAGGATCTTATTCCTTATACTTTAAAAAATAATTTAGTAGTTTTTATTTTTAAACCTAAAGAAAATTCATTGCGTGGTTAGCAAAATTGTATTTTTTAACCATGGCTTCTACTTTCTTCCATGTTAAAAAGTTCAACTTCATTCTCAAATATCTTAAAAAGTAGCACCGCTTCCTACTTTTAAAAAAATATTGTATTCGTTAAATGTTCTATTATGTGATATTTCAATTCGAAAAATATTTAAAGAAAAATTGTTTTCGAGAGAACTACCTTAAGTTCTTAGGTCTGTGTAATGCGTGGTTGTCATGTTATCAGGGGCCCAATATTATTGCAGGGTAATTTTCAACTGCCAATAACTTCTAACTGGATCAATGTATTTAAAAATCGTACAGGTATTTTTTGTACAGAATTTCCTAAACTTTCAAATAAAATTACTCAATATTTTTATAATTTTATTTTTGACCAGAAAAATGAAAAAAAAATATTTGTTTTTTAATTTTTGACCAACACTGCCCCCTACGAATTTTTTCAAAACTACCTAAAAATGATCCTTATTTTATAAGCTTTTCACCTCCCTAAATGTCATTTTGGGGGAGCAAGATTCGTAGAAGCTAAATGCAGAGAGAAACTGAGAGTAGTCAATAATATCTTTGGAGTAGTCACGTAATGCAAACGACCTGTTCCCGTACAACAGTAGCTCTTGCGGCCAAAATTGGTACTTAGAGAGGTAATTCAAATTGCACTTGAAAAGACCTTCTTTGGTATGTAACTTTCTTAAATGAAAGATCAAATTTCTTGATCACCTAAACCAATTGTCACAGTGGGAACACTTGAACTTTTTTCCGTGGAGTGGGTCATCATGTGTCCTTGCAAGTGTTTTTGACATTCAAAATCCTTTCCGCAAAGGGAACACTTGAACTTTTTTTTCGTAGAATGGGTCAGCATGTGTTCCTGCAGGTGACTGTTGCGCCAAAAACCCTTCTCGCAGAAAAAACACTTGAATTCATTTTCAGTGGAATGGATCAGCATGTGTTGCTGCATGTAATGTTTGTGTTTAAAACCCTTCTCACAGATAGAACACTTGAATTTTTTTTCTCTGGAATGGCTCAGCATGTGTACCTGCAGGTATTTATGGCTTACAAAACACTTCTCGCAAAGGGAACACTTAAATTGCTTTTCCGTGGAATGGGTCAGCATGTGTTCCTGCAGGTGACCTTTGCGTACAAAACTCTTTTCGCAGAGGGAACATTTGAATTGCTTTTCCGTAGAATGGGTCAGCATGTGTTGCTTCAGGTTATATTGGCGATGAAAACTCTTTTTGCAGAGAGAACACTTGAACTTTTTTTCCGTGGAATGGGTCAGTATATGTCTTTGCAGACAATCTTTGCGTCCAAAATCCTTCTGGCAGTGGGGACACTTGAACTTTTTTTCTGTGGAATGGCTCAGCAAATGATCCTTCAGGTTATATTGGCGTCGAAAACTCTTCTCGCAGAGAGAACACTTGAACTTTTTTTCCGTGGAATGGGTCAGCATGTGTCTCTGCAGGCAATCTTTGCGTCCAAAATCCTTGTCGCAGAAACAACACTTAAACTTTTTTTCCCCGGTATGGGTCAGCATGTGTCTCTGGAGATACTCTTTGCATCCAAAAGTCGTCTTACAAATTTTGCAAATCTGCTTCTCTCCAGAATGTGCTCTTCTTATGTGGAGTCTGAATGATGAAAAATTAATAAAATAAAATTAATGATATCGGTTAAAAGGCATTTTTTGATTCTTAGTGCTACTATTAAATAATAATAATCTCCGTAAACTCCTGAAGTTAGTTCGTATTTATATTTATTCATCTTTTCTGTTCACGTTTTAAAAACTGAAGTGAAGTTAGTCCCTGTTATTTTATTAATTTTGACTCTCTTTATCAGTAAATATTTTGAAATTTGAATTGAAAGAATAAGGTAACCTTTTTCGTTAGTGTCATGTTGTGCTGGTTTTTAATTGTCATTTGTGTAAAAAAAAAAGTTTCGAAAAATGCTTCAAAAATTTATTATGGTTTTTGAAGAAGTTTAAAATATATACACACGCTATTAATTTCCAAAATTTTCAGTTATTATCTCAAATTTAAATTATTGTCATCAATTTTCCATTATATAACGATTTTTTAATCATTTTCTTTTGCTTAAAAATAAATTCTGCAATTCTTCTTGATTTTCATCAATTTATAATTATATTCATTGTTTTGGCATTCCTTTTAAATATTTCAATTATTTATCCGATATTGCAATTATTTTCATCAATTTTCGTTATTTCTGCCATTTTTTAATTATTATCCTTAATTAAAATTTTTTAAGTAATTTTGAAATTATTTTTTTTAAACATATGTTCTATCATTTTTTCAGTTATTTCTCTGAAATTTTATTGAATATTTTCAATTTTTCATATATAAATTATTTTCATCATAATTCAATTATTTTTTTCAATTTTAAATTAATTTTATCATTTTTCCATTATTTTCCTCGATTTTTAATTATTATTCTCATTTTCTAAAATTATTTTCTAAGATTTTTAAGTATTTTTCTAAAAATTTAAATAATTTCTACAATTTTTAATAATTTTCATTTGTTATAAGAATTTAAAATTTTTTTTATTAATTATCGTAAATTTCAATTATTATTAGCTTTCTTCCAGGCTTTTCTACAATTTTTAGTTTTTCTCATTTTATAAAATTAATTTCTAAAATTTTAAAGTATTTTTCTCAAGTTTCTATTATTTTCTTCAATTTTTAATTATTTTTCTTTGTTTTCATAATTTCCAAACAATTTTATTAAATATCGTAAATTTCAATTATTTTTAGCATTCCTCCAGTCTTTCCTACAATTTTTAATTATTCCCATTTTCTAAAATTATTTTCTAAGATTTTTAAGGATTTCTCTAAATATTCAATTATTTTTAGCATTCCTCCAGTCTTTCCTAAAATTTTTAATTATTCCCATTTTCTAAAATTATTTTCTAAGATTTTTAAGGATTTCTCTAAATATATTACATTGTTTTCTTCAATTTTTAATTATTTTCCTTTGTTTTCATAATATAAAATTTTTTTTATTAATTATTTATTTATTTATTCCATAATACACGGGCTGATAAATGCCCTTTCGTACTAATCGTACGTGATAAAAGGAAGAAGAAATTTTACATAGTATTTACATGAATATGTTAATTATCGTAAATTTAAATAATTTTTAGCTTTCTTCCAGATATTTCTCCAATTTTTAGTTTTTCTCATTTTATAAAATTAATTTCTAAATTTTTTTAAATAATTTTCTAAAAATTCAAATATTTTCTACAATTTTTAATTACTTTCATTTGTTATCAGAATTTCAAATTTTTTTTATTATTTATCGTAAATTTCAATTATTATTAGCTTTTTTCCAAGGTTTTCTCCAATTTTTAGTTTTTCTCATTTTATAAAATTAATTTCTAAAATTTTAAAGTATTTTTCTCAAATTTCTATTATTTTCTTCAATTTTTAATTATTTTTCTTTGTTTTCATAATTTCCAAACAATTTTATTAAATATCGTAAATTTCAATTATTTTTAGCATTCCTCCAGTCTTTCCTACAATTTTTTTTTATTTGTTTGAATTTTAATAATATTTATAATATCTCCTTTGCGGCTCAGCCATGTAATTATTGTATATATTACTCCGAAAGGTTGTTTACAGCCTTAATGTCTAAATTTTTTTAAGTATTTTTCTGAAAATTCAAATATTTTCTTCAATTTTTAATTATTTTCCATTTGTTATCAGAATTTTAAACTTTTTTTTTTTATTAATTATCGTAAATTTAAATAATTTTTAGCTTTCTTCCAGACTTTTCTCCAATTTTTAGTTTTTCTCATTTTATAAAATTAATTTCTAAATTTTTTAAAGTATTTTTCTCAAAATTCAAATATTTTCTTCAATTTTTAATTATTTTCCATTTGTTATCAGAATTTTAAACTTTTTTTTTTTATTAATTATCGTAAATTTCAATTATTTTTAGCTTTCTTTCAGACTTTTCTACAATTCTTAGTTTTTTTCATTTTATAAAATTAATTTCTAAAATTTTAAAGTATTTTTCTCAAATTTCTATTATTTTCTTCAATTTTCAATTATTTTTATTTGTTTTCATAATTTCCAAAAATTTTATTAATTATCGTAAATTTCAATTATTTTTAGCATTCCTCCAGTCTTTCCTACAATTTTTAATTATTCCCATTTTCTAAAATTATTTTCTAAGATTTTTAAGGATTTCTCTAAATATTAAATTGTTTTCTTCAATTTTTAATTATTTTTGAAAATTATTTTTTTTTTATTATTTTTTTGAATTTTAATAATATTTATAATATCTCTTTTGCGGCTCAGCCATGTAATTATTGTATATATTACTCCGAAAGGTTGTTTACAGCCTGTATAAATTTGATAAATAAATAAATTTTCCTTTGTTTTCATAATTTCAAATTTTTTTTATTAATTATCGTAAATTTAAATAATTTTTAGCTTTCTTCCAGACTTTTCTCCAATTTTTAGTTTTTCTCATTTTATAAAATTAATTTCTAAATTTTTTAAAGTATTTTTCTCAAAATTCAAATATTTTCTTCAATTTTTAATTATTTTCCATTTGTTATCAGAATTTTAAACTTTTTTTTTTTATTAATTATCGTAAATTTCAATTATTTTTAGCTTTCTTTCAGACTTTTCTACAATTCTTAGTTTTTTTCATTTTATAAAATTAATTTCTAAAATTTTAAAGTATTTTTCTCAAATTTCTATTATTTTCTTCAATTTTCAATTATTTTTATTTGTTTTCATAATTTCCAAAAATTTTATTAATTATCGTAAATTTCAATTATTTTTAGCATTCCTCCAGTCTTTCCTACAATTTTTAATTATTCCCATTTTCTAAAATTATTTTCTAAGATTTTTAAGAATTTTTCTAAAATTTCAATGATTGTTAATTTCTGTAATTTTTTTAAAAAATTCTGTAATTTTTTTAAAAAATTCTGTAATTTTTTCAATTATCACACTTAAATGTCATTTATTTTTTACAACTTATCATTGTTTATATCTTATTTTAATTATTTTCGTCAAGTTTTAAAATTTTAAAACATTTTTCAATTATTTACCAAAAATTATTTTCTTCAATTTTCAATTCTTTACATTTGTTTCATAATTTCAAAAATTTTAACTATTTATCTGACTTATCAATTATTTCATTATTTATATTATTTTCTTCAACTTTCAATTAATTTCATTCTTTTTTCGTTCTTTTTCATAATTGCCAAAAAGTTTTTACTTATTTCTATTAAATTAATCTTGTTCTGTTCAATTTTAAATTATGTTTATCTTTTTCATTTTTTCATTTATTTTCACTAATTTTTCATTATTTTCTTTTATTTCAATATACTTCTGAAAGATAGAAGTATTTTTCTCAAATTTTGTTTATCTTTCCTTTATTTAAAATATTTTATGTAATTTGTTTCATTATTTTCTCAAAATTTAGTCATTTTTTTTTTAATTTTAATTTATTTATCTTAATTTTTAATCATGTTTTTTAAATTTTCAATTATTTTTTAAATTTTTTTATTATTTCAATTTTATTTTAATTTACTTTTAAGATTCTCAAGTATTTTTCTCAAATTTAAATTACTTGATTGCATTATTTTTTTTAATTAATTTGCAAAATTTGCAATTGTTTTGTTTAATTTCAATTATTTTTTGCAATTCTTTTTAATTCTAAAATATTATAAATTTTGTCCTAAATAAATATTTATTTTATTTATAATTTTTAATTTTTAAATATTATATTTAAAATATTTATTTCTTCTTATGAGATAAATATTATTTGCCGATTTTCTATGTTTATTATTGTATTTTATAATTTCTAAAAGGTATGAAAAACTAATCGCGCGCTTGCGCGCGTTTTATTTTACTAGTAAATAAATATTAGTTCATTATACCTAATGGGTGTTTTACTCTTGTATCTCTTGCCACAAAGATCACAATTAAATGGCCTTTCCGTACTATGATAAACAGAATGTGTTTGCAACCTTTGTTGATTTGTTAACTTTTCTTTGAATGAAGAATTGGGAAGAAGTTTATCGTCCGTCGAAGAATCCGAAAGATGCACGTTTTCAGGAAAAGAATGAGAAAGATGTTGCTTCTCAGATAAAGAATCCGAAAGATATTCATTTGAATATGAATCGGAAAGATATTTGTGCTCAAAAGAGAAATCAGAAGCAGCCTGTGTTAGAAATTCGTCAGATTTCGATTCTGATGTCGAATGATAAGATTCCGTTTTTGCTGCTGAAGAATCGAAAGAATCGAATTCATTTTCTTTCTTTACAATTTCTATTTGCATCGCTGCATCAATTTCTTGTAGAGGAAGACCTGACTCAATCTCATTGGATGATTCTTGTTTCACTTTGTGCAAAATTTCCCACTGAAATGTTTCAGCGCTTAGTGTTGCTTCTAAAAGAAATTATATTTAATTAAAATTTGGAAACAACCGAAAACAATCGTTCAAGAAAAAAAACTCTCTAGCCCACCCTAGAAAAAATGAGGATTTAAAATGTATTTGAGATAATAAGGATATTTATAAATAATAAATGCAAGTTATTTTTGCGCACAATAAAATCTTATCAACTTTACTCAGTTAAAAAAAAGATTAATTGATATTTTGGCACTCTTTATATTATTTAAATTTCGAAATTTCATCTTCGGATGTCCACTGTAACCTTCAACGATCCTATAGTTGAAATTCAAGGCAACAATTTTAAATTAAAGAAAATAAAAGTAAAAATTAAAGAAAGTAATTGAGAAACGAAAAAATTAATTTTAAAATAACAAGAATTTAAATTCAAAATTGAAGAAATTCCTTAAACAATAATCGAAAATTAAAGATTATAGGTTAAAATATACGAAAATAATAATTAACAGATGAGAAATAGACGAAATTTAGAAAAATTAATTTATAAATAAGAAAAATTATTGAACTTGAAGACAATACTTTAAACTTATAAAAGGAACCAAAATTCCGAAAGAAATTAAAGAAAAGATTAAAAATCAAAAATTGTAATTGAAATTTGAAGAAAATAATTGAAATTTCAAGAAAACAACTTCATTATGACTAAGCTAACTAAAAATTGAAGAAAGTAAATTTAAAAAGAAGATAATTAAGTAATGACAACAAAATTAAATTGAAATAAAAAATTTCAGTAGAGAAGAAAAAACAAAGTATTGAAGAAATTAATTTTAAAATAACAAATAAAATAAAAAATTATTAATTACAAGTAAATTTAAAAAAAAATAACAAAAAAAGAAAGAAAATCTTTAAAAACAACTTTTTTAGAATTTAAAAATGAGAAAAATAATTAAAATGGAAATAATAATTTAAAATTGAAGCAATATTTTACAAATTGAAGACATTATCTAAAAAGCGACAAAAATAAAAAAAGTTTTTAGACTACCTACGAAAATGGAAGCTATATTTTTGAAAAATTAAGAAAAATATTGATGAAATTGATAAAAAAAAAATAAATTTTCAATTGTTGGAAAATATAAAATACTACGAATATAACATTAATAAGAACCAAATTTTCAAATAAAATACTGAAAAATTAAGAAAATCTTTAAAATAAGTAATTGAAAATTAAAGAAAAATATTCTAAAATATAAGAATGTAATTGAAATTTTAGAATCACCTAGAAAACAGAATTCAAATTCTTCAAACAATACTTTCAAACCGCTAAAAATAACATGTTTCAAATTTGAAACATTAAAAAATAATCTGAAATTGAATAAAATAATTGAATATTTAAGACAATACGTGAAAATTGAAGACAGAAACTGAAAGTTACAGAATTTCTTTAAAAAATTTCAAACATAATTGAAAATTGTACCTTTCAAGTTAAAATTGAAGAAAATAATTGAATAAAGATATTAAAAATAATATTAAAAATAATATTAAAATTAAAAAAAGTAATTGAAATTGATTACTACAGTTTATAACTGAACAAAGAAAAAGTAAAAATTTAAGAGAATAATTGAAAAACGAAAACATTCATTTTGAAATGACAAGAAAAATTAAAATTTAAGAAATTCCTTTGAAAACACAAAAATAATTGAAATTTAAGACAATATTATAAAATTGAAGAATTACGTTTGACAAAAAATATCAAAAATAATTCAAAATTATATGCTACAAGTAGAAAATTAAAGGAAAAACCGAGAATTAAAGGAAATTACTTCAAAATGAGAAAAACAATTCGAATTGAAGACTATAATTAATTATTAACAAACATAATTGCAAAATTTAAATTTTAATTAAAAATTCAAAAAATAAATAATTGAAAGCAAAAGAATATTACCGAAAATTAAAGAAAATTAGTTTAAAAATTAAAAGTGTAATTGGAACTAAAGTAAATTAAACAAATTAAATGAAAATCGAAGAAAAAAAATAAAAAACATCACAATTAATTTTAAAATTAGGAAAAAATTGTAATTGAAGACAAAAATTTATGAAATGTGAAAAATAATTAAGAATTGAAGGCATTCAATAAAAATGCCGAAAATAATTGAAAGAAAAAGAATAATAGAAAATTGAAAAGAAAAATTGAAAAATAAAAAAAATAATTCCATTTGAAGACAATAATTTAGAATTGTAAAAGAAATTTTTATTTGAAGAAATTCAGTATAAAATGACCAATATAATTTAAAAATATAAATTACGAGTTAAATTTGTAGAAAATAATAATTGAAGAAACTCATTTAAAAATAGAAAAAGTAATTGAAATTGTAAACGAAACATATATTTAAAGTAAAGAAAAATATGAAAAATAAAGAAAATAACTGAAAAACTAAGAAATTGCATTTAAACAAACTTTTAAAAAATTAAAATTTGGTAAAAGTGCTTAAAAACAATTGAATTTAAAGGATTAAAATTATAAATTGATGATATTCCTGGGAAAATAATTGAAAATTAAAGACTATAAGATAAAATATGCGAAAATGAGAAAAATAATTGAAATTGAAGACAATAGTCTTACATTTGAAAAAATGTATATTTAAATTAAAATTAAAGTCTACTTTGATAGGAATCAATTTAACTGTATTCACAGAAAATAAATTAATTAAAATATAGTTTACCCTAAAATATTGAACTGAAATCTCCATACATTAAAATTTTTAGTAAATAAAATTTTACTTCAATCAATATAAATTAACTTGAAATATTCTTGTGATTAAATTAATTGAAATTTATATAATTGGAAATTGAGATCATTAAAATTTTGAAATAATTATTTTTAATAAAAATCTAAATTAGCAATAGATTTGAGGATCAATATGTATTAAAGTTTTAATTTATTAAAGTTTGAATTAATCTAAATTTTTATTAATTATAAGGCTTTAAATTATCTAAATTTTAATCAATCCTTGCATTTTTTATTCTGATTATTAATAACTAAACATTTAAACTTTTTATAATTTTAATTTTATTTCTTGTAAATATAAATTTCACTTAATTTTAAATTCCATTAGGCCCAATTGTCATTGATTCAAACTATGGTATAAATTATTATTTTCAAAATTTAGACTGATTAAACCTTTAATATACAATGGAATTTTTTTGTATAATTAGAAGTTTTTATATAATAGTTAATGTTTAAAATAATTTAAATATGCATGATTAGATTTTGAAAATATGTAAAGTTTATAATTGTTCAAATTTGAATTAATTAAAATTTTTATTACTTAAAATTTAAAGAATTCAAAATTTAAAATAACTGAAGTTTATTAATATTAAAATATGAGTAACTTTGTGAAATTCCTATACTAATTAAAGTTTAAATCACTTTTAAGCCTTATAAATAAAATTAAATTTATATATGTTAGTTTGTTAATGTAGGAGATTAAAATAATTAGGTATTTAAAAAAAATTAAATATAAGTCTTAAGACTTAAATAAATAACATTTTGAATTAATCAAAGTTAAAATAAATATGAGTCAACATTTCGTTGAAACTGTTTTAAGTTTGGAACTATTTTAAATTTGAAAAAATTAAAACTTGAGTTTCTTAGAACTTTTCAAGAATAGAAATAATCCTCAATAGAAGTTTGGAACGATTGAAGTTCGTATCAATTATAGAATACATTTTGTTCAAAAACTATTCTTTCAACAAAAATATTTCAATTTTTTGTAATGTATCTTACCTACGCTATTTTCTCTTTTTATTTATTTTTCCTTATTAAATATAAAATTGGAAAATTTGTGCTCTTTTAAAACATTTTTTACTTATTTTTACTTTTTTGTCTATTTCTTGAAATCGGCAGCGATTTTAATTTGCATAGAATGAAAGTTATATTTATCTAAAATATTAAGTTTATTTGAATAAAAAATTTCATTAAATTATTAATCTTATTTGTACTTGCAAAAATTTATAGTTGTAAATGACTAAAAACAACTCAATGTTTTTCAATGTTTATGTTGCTATAATTTTCAACAGTTTTCAATATACAATTATTCTCTTTAAACTTTTTATAATTATTCTTTAATTGTTTTAGATATTTTGTTCTGTTGTCGATTATTCTCGACAGATTTAAAATTTTTCTTTCGATTGTCAATTATTTTCCTCATTTCTAAAATATTTTCTTTAATATTTAATTATTTTAGTCATTTTGTAAACTTTCTTTCAATTATCAATTATTTTATTGAAATTTCAATACAATTCTTCAATTTTCATTTATTTTTTACAATTTTATCAATAATTTTCATCACTTTTTAATTGACAATTTATTATTCTCCTTCAATTTTATGATTATTCATTAATTTAAAAAAAAATTCTAATCCTGATTATTCTCACCATTCTTTGATTTTTTTTTCAATTGTTAATTTTTAGGGTTCCGTACACAAAGTGTCCAAACGGAACCCTTATGTTTTCACTCGTTTGCTTTTCTAATAGTCAATTATTCTCGTCATAATGTAATTTTATTGTTTTATTATCAATTATTTTCTTGATATTTCCCTTAAATTCTTTAATTTTCAATTTATTTCTTCAATTTTTAATCATTTTCTTCAATTCTCAAATATTTTCTTTAATTTTCAATTATTTTTATCAATTTTTCATTAAATTCCTCAATATTCAATAATTGTCGGATTTTTTCAATTACTTTTTTCACTTATCAAAATTGTTTTGAAATTTCAATTCAATTGTTATTATTATTATTATCGCCTTTTTCCTATTATATTCAATTAAATTCACTCTAAATATATATAGTTTTGAATTTGAATAAATGTATCTTAAAATCAAATTTCAGTAATTCTAAAAATTATTCGTATTATTTGTAACTACCAACAAAGTCTAATATTCTCAACTTTTCATGAAAATATTGAATTATAAAAGTTTACTTTTATTTTTACGAGAAATTTCGTTTTGAGTACCTTCATTTCCCAAATTTTCGACTTTTGTAACGTTGACTTTTTGATAAGGAAAACCGTCTTCTTCATCATTTTCGATCTTCACATCGTCAAAATCACAATTATAGGCAATTGAACTTGCTGTCTGAAAAATAATATAAAAGTAGAATAAGATCTTATTCTATTTATTATCTTCTTTTTTTTTCATTTACCTTCATCTTTACTTTGTACTGTAAAAAAAGTCCGATATTTACAATGTCATTGTTGTTTAAACGGACTACAGAGCTGGATAAATATTTTTTACCATTAACTATTAACACTCCTGACGAACTCTAGAAAATGAAATAGAATCTCTATTAATTCCCGGTCGAAACCTAGACATTAAAAATTGTTCAAGTATTAATTAAATTAAAAAATAGTTTTAAAAAACAAAAAGTGTTTCAAAGAAAATCAAAACGTCTTTAAAGAAATTAAAAACTATCACAAAAGTTTCTTTTAGAGAAAAAATTAAAAGTATTAAAATAGCAATAACAAGAAAAATTAGTAAAAAACAAATCTTACCTTCAAAACTTCTACGAATAAACCGTTTGATTGGTTATGAAAAATACAATGTTTATTTTCAACTGTTGGAGCGTATATAACAAAATCGTTGGAAGCCATTTGACCAAAAGAATACTAAAAGTTAATAATAATTGTGTGAGAATTATAAGTTCTTTGAATGTATATTCGAGTAGCGAACTTAAAACATCTTTTGTTATTTTAGGTATGTATAAAAAAGAAACAAATCAAAGAAATTAGTTAGTTTTTTGTTTATTCTAAAGAATAAAATAAGATAATGTAAAAATTGTATAAACAGAATGACAAATTCCTTACAAATGGAAAAAATTCGGAAAATTATTCACATATTAAAGAAAATTTAAATAAGATGTAAATAAATTTAAAAAATAGAAGAAACAACATTGTAACATTTTAAATAATTTTAACAACAAAAAATTGTTTAAAAAATCTTATAATCTAAAAATTGTATAAAAGGATAAGTAAATTTGCAAAAAAAATAGACAAAATTTAGAGAAAATTAAATAAATTTACGTAAAAAACGAGTTAATATAAGAATAATTAAATAAAAAGAAATCTACGACCCAAAAAAAAATATTAGAAGCAAATCTAGAGCCTGCAGAGACCTACAGTTGGGTAACAAAAATTTGCAAAAATCCAAAAATTAGTTGAATTTTATAACAAGTTTACTCGGTTCTGTTTATTGTTTAAGTATTAATTTAGACCATTTTACTCAAAATTTAATAAGCTTTCCAACCGCCTTTTTGCAATTTTCTATAGCTTTATTTTAATCCAAATATCAACGAAAAACGCCGGCCAAATTTTTAATGCAAATTTTGTAAGTGGACTGACAATTTCCGAATTAATAAACTAAATATTAAACTTTTATCATAATTATTCTAAACTTGTTCAATTTGGTATCAAATTTTGTTTGAATTAATGATCATTATTAAATAATAAAATTTATGAATAATTAATAAAACAATTAAAAAGTAGGAATTACCGATTTTAGTTGAGTCAAATACAACGTTTCGTCGGCATAAGCTCCATTTTCCTTTACCCTTTTTAATCTAACTTCCATTATGGTTTTAGTAAAATACCTGAAAATAAAGTAATAAATTAAATTATATAAGTAACTAATATAGTAATTAAGTAAATTTGTATGTTAAAAACAAATTGAATTATAACACTTTTTAGTTTAATATATATATATATATATATATATATACTTTTTTCTTATTTTACCAACTAAAATTAATGCAGTCAATTTTTAATTTGTTAATTTTAGGAAGGTTTATCCAAAAAATTGACTTTTTACTGATTTTTATTAAATTTTTGTGACATATTAAATGCATTATTTTACATACATGATTACAATTGAAATTTACCGTTCTATGTTTTTAAGATATAAATTTATGAAGTTGGGACTTTTACATGGAAATAGTAACAAAACGCGCAAAATGACTATATTTTAATTAATTAAAAAAAAAACGGCTCTACAAATTAAAAAAAAAATTAATATATTTTAAACTATAATATAATACAACTTTTACAACAATATTTAATTAATTTACCGTACGGTTGTTAAGAAAATGTTATTCAAAACTAGTAATTCTTTTCTTTTTTGAAATAATCAGGAAGGAGAAATTTTAAAAGATAGAAGTTCTCAACGGAAAAATGTTTCTTCAACAAACATCATTTGTTAATGGTTTTAATTATAAAATACTATTTAGAAACCAAATTATAAGAAGAAATTAAATTAAAAATATCATGGTCCGATAGAATGAGAACCTCTTGAGCGAATAAGCGTAAGTTTTAAAATTAGGACGAAATAAATCAAAAATAAAATGCTAAAAGGGAGGTGTTAGATATTAGTAGTAAAAAGGTAAATATTAATGTGTTCAATTAACAATTAAAATTAAAAACTAGAGTAGATATAATGTACCTATTGCTGCAAATGCACTAGTTACTGCATTTTTTTTTTTTTAAAGGATAAAGTTAATTCAAATTAAATGAAAAAATTGTTTAAAAACTTACTCGATACAATTGACAATAAAGTATATTTAAACACATATTTTGTATATTTAAATTATTAGTTATTTTAGTTTAAATTACATCTTACCGCAGTAATTGGAACGTGTTGTTTCTGACTACCTAACCTCGAAACACACATTATTCTCGCAGCATTAATTAATGCATAGCAATTGATGTTGACTTGCAGTAACACCAGCACATAGCATTTTGATAAATTTGTCATTTTTAAGAATACATAATTTCTTTTAATAATTTAATTAGTAGTTTCTACTTTAATAGATAGCAAGAATCCTTATAAAATCAGTCAAATAGTTATTTTTCATTTAAAGTTATCGTCTCTTTCAATCATTTTTGGGCCCCAATTTCACACTGCAATAAATGGTACATTTATCCTATCCTAAAATCACTTTTTAATTCATTTTCAACACTTTTTTTCAACAGTGACTTATTTAGATTTGTTTGTTTATACTCAGTCAGTGTTGGGCAAGTAAGTAAGTAAATTATGCTGAGAATCACAAGCGTAGAATAAAACAATATATAGAAAGGATGCAAATTTTAGAAAGTTGCTACAGGATTAAGCCCAACGCACAATACACACGGTTACGGGAGCAGCGCATGAGATAATAAAGGACAGAGACTGTTTCAGTCCTTTTCTGTCTCATTCTCTGGTCCCGTATCCGATGAAGCCCAAAGCACAACGAAAAACGGTTACGGGAGCAGGGTATGATATAATAAAGAACAGAGACTGTTTCTGTCCTTTTCTGCCTCATGCTCTAGTCCCGTAACCGTATTTCTATCTGCTTAGGGTGAGATATCAGATGAATGCAATCAAACGTTGCGTCGTAATGAGAAAGAAAAAGACGCAGATATGTTTCTGTCAGCTAGGTGACACGGCCTGTATTGGATCCCGAGAAAATCAACGCATATGTTGAAAGTGGCCGATGGCCTTCCTTTTCGCTTATTAAAATTGATTTAATTGTACTTTTTTTTAACATGATATTAATCTTAAAACTTTCGAATTATTTTGCAACATAATTCAATTCAAAAAAGCGAATAATATTTTATTTATAATGAAAATTGTGTTCAGATTCCTGGCGGGAAATTCAAATAAAATAAATTTTGAACATTCGATAAAATATCAAAAGTGAAATTATTTAACACATTGCTATTAAAATTGCAAATTATTATCAAATAATCAATTATAAATACAAAAAAATAATTTTAAAATGTTTATTTTAAATTTTCCGCCAAGAATCTGAACACAATCTTCATTATCAATAAAATATTATACGCTTTTCTGAATTGAATTATGTTGCAAAATAATTCGAAAGTTCCAAGATTAATATCATGTAAAAAAAAGTACAATTAAATCAATTTTAATAAGCGAAAATGAAGTTTTTGTGTATTTCCCCATGCATTTTAATGAAATCCCACACAGAGTACCTCCAGCGCCGCCATCGGACACTTTCAACATGTGCGTTGATTTCAATGCATTGGTGTCATCAGGCTGGTTTCTATCTCTTTCTATTTCATTACGACGCAACGTTTGACGCATCCACTGTTTTCACCCTTAGGGCGCAGTCCCATGATGTGGATAGTGGAATAGATTTCAGCCATTCAATATTTAGTCTCTGGCGTTAAAGTAATGTTTTCTGCTACAGACTAAATTTTGATTAGCAGAAATCTGTTCCACTATTCTACATCATGGGACTGCGCCCTTTAGGGTACAGGCACATGCGGGAGATAGAGAAATAGAATAATAGACCAATCAGGAAATGCTTTCCAATGTAACCAATTATCTGATTCGTCTATTCTATTCCTCTATTCACCTATTCTCCCACATGTGCCTGTACCCTTAGGCTAATGGCGCTTTCATACCTCGTTCGGTAACTTTACTTTTCTCTCATTCTAGTACACAGCAGTGGCATAAGTTTGTCTCGTTCTCGCACTAATTATGTGTCCTGGACGGTCTGGGACCATAACTAGTGCGAGAACGAGACAAACTTATGCCACTGCTGTGTACTAGAAAGAGAGAAAAGTAAACTTACCGGACGAGGTATGAAAGCGCCATAAAGGCCTAAGCAGATAAAAATACGGATACAGGACCAGAACGTGAGACAGAAAAAGTTTCTATCCTTTATTATCTCATGCCCTGCTCTCGTACCCGTATTCATTGTGCGTTGGGCTTTACGTATTTTGCAAAAGTAAATAACTCACGTAATATACGTCAATAATTCGTAGTTACGCGTAACTTCCCAATTCTGATTCTGCGTTTGAACTTTACTTACGTGCCCAATACTGACAGAATATAAACAAACAAACCTAAATAAGCCACTTTTGGAAAAAACGTTGAAAATTGATTAAAAAAGTAATTTTAAGGTATATAGAAAAAATAAATACTATCAGTGCTCGCAGGTTCTTTTTTGCTCATATATATTTTTAAGTTTTAATTGTTAATTACACACATTAACGAGGAATAGTACAGACAGTCTGAAAAAAGGTTAGTTCAAATGCTCTATTTTGATTATCGAAGTAGAAAAATCATATTTTCATGTTATATTTTTCAGTGGAAGTGTGAACAATTACATTATTTACCAAATGAGTAATAAAAAATTGCAATTGGATGAAAATTATAAAAAATTTGACGTTTAGAAAGTTGGGATCATCTAACCTCAAATAACAAAGTTTCTAAACGTCAAATTAATTTTAATTTTCATTAAATTGTAATTTTTAATTATTCATTTTGTAAAACATATATAATTTTTCACACTTCCACTGAAAAATATTACATGACAAATTGGGTTTTCTATTTAAAAAATGTTATAATTGAATATGTTTTTAACATATGAGTTTACTTAATTATTAAGTAGCTTTATAATTTAATTTGTTATTTCATTTTCAGGTATTTTATTAAAATCATAATGACAGTTACATTAGAACGATTAAAGGAAAGTGGTGCTTATGCCTACGAATCGATTTTTTTGACTCAATTAAAATCGGTAATTCGTCTTTTTTAAATGTTTTATTTATTATTCGTCTTTTATTATTTAATAATAATTATTCATTCAACCAAAATTGGTTATTAAATTGAACTAATTTAGAATAAATATGATAAAAATTTAATATTTAATTTATTAATATAATGAAAACTGACTTTCTTTTTGTCATTATACTTTTCTAAACATTTTTCATAAAAAAAATGTTACTAAAATTATTGTACTATTATTGTTGTATATTCTTTTTGATACTAATCATTAAATTATTATTAACATTATCATAACAATTGTTATTATTTTTTAGTATTCTTTCGGTCAAATGGCTTCCAACGATTTTATTTTATACGCCCCAACAGTTGAAAATAAGCATTGTATTTTCCATAACAAACCAAACGGTTTATTCGTTGAAGTTGTAAAGGTAAAAATTATTTTTTACTATTTTGTTGTTATTGCTATTTCAATCTTTTAATTATTTTTCATAAAAAAAACTTTTTTTTTGGGATAGTATTACATTTCTTTAAAGACGTTTTGTTTTTCTTCGACAAAGTTTTGATTTTATAAAACAATTTTACGTTCTAAATAATACTTGAAAATTTTTTAATGTCTACAATTCGACCAATAATTAATAAAGATTCTATTTAACTTTATAGAATTCGTCAGGAGTGTTAGTAATTAATGGTGAAGAATATTTATCGAGCTCGATAGTTCGTTTAAATAACAATGACATTGTGAATATTGGATTCTTGTTAAAGTACAAAGTAAAAATGAAGGTAAAAAAAATGCTAAAAAAACATAATCAGAATAACATCTTATACTAATTTTATTTTATTTTTCAGTTATCAATTCCAATCGCTGATAATTCTGATTATTTGAAGATCGAAAATGACGATGAAGATGGTTTTCCTTATCACAATATAAATTATTTGAACGTCGAAAATTTGGGAAATGAAGGTACTCAAAATTAAATTTCTCATAAAAATAAAATAAAATTTTTTTGTCATTAGATTTTAAGAAAGATTTTTGCACTTATTAAATGATTGTTCACGATTTTCTACAAATTTTAATTAAATATATTTTTTTTAGGAGCAACACTAAGCACTGAAACATTTCAGTCGGAAATTTTGCAGAAAGTCAAGGAAAATTCATTCGAGGAGATTGAGTCTGGTCTTTCTCTACAAGAAATTAATGCAGCGATGCAAATGGAAATTATAAAGGAAGAGAGTGAATTCGAAGATACTTTATCTGAAAAAGATCCTCTTTCTGATTCTTTACCTGAAGAAGTGTATTTTCCTGATGTTTCGACGGACGATAAACTCCTTTCCAATTCTTCATCCACAGAAAAGAATCTTCCGCCTACGAAACATTCTTTAGTTTCATTAACCGAGAAAGAATTTTGCTTGAAAATAAAGGAAGTTCCTTCCGTTTTTTTGGAAATGAAAACAAATCAACAAAGGTTGCAAACGAATTCTGTTTATGATAGTTCTGAACTGCCTTTCAGTTGTAATCTTTGTGGCAAGAGATTCAAGTCTAAAACGTCCATTAGGTACAATTAATCTATATTTATTTATTTCAGCATTCAGTAATAGAGTGGTCCAAAAAAAAAAAAAGTATTGTTAATAACTGGTTACATTAGGCCTGAAAAGTTGCAAAATTAAGAAAAAATTGCAACTCTGTAGCTCATGAAGGGATTCAAAGCTTGTGAACGAAAAATAATTTAATTTGAATTTTAAGAATATGACAAATCTCTTCATTCCCTGGGCGCCAGAAGGTATTAAGGGCGTGGGGACTGACAAGGAGAAGGGATAAGTTTCCCATTTAATAAACTTTCTTCCGCGTCCATCGTCCTCACAATCGTTTACTGGCTATCAAATCGAAATCGTCACGGCTTTGTGTGTCGCCGACAACACGGAGGTGTTAATTTTATTTTTAATAATTTATTTGGTAATTATGCAGTTAAGCGGTTCTTGTCAAATCTTGAAAACTAAAACTTTTTTGATGGGTTTTTTTGCTGATTTCTATTGCATTAGATGCAAATACACGGCGCATGATGTTAAGAAACGTAACTTACGTAAATTACGTAAGTTACGTAAGTTAAGAATATTTTGGATATATGGTGGGTAGTCTTCACTTGACCTCAAGTGTCCGTTGACCGTCACAGAACCGAAATAATATAATATGCCACGAAACAGACTGATATAAAATACGCCGACTTCACGTATTAGTGGCACCCCCCCCCCCCCCCCTAGGACTGTCCTTCTCACTCTCCCTTTTTTTCAAGCTGGCCGATAGGAACACATTCTTATCAAAAACAGTAATTACTGTTTTTTTTATAATAATTATTGTTATATTATTTCGGTTCTATGACGGTCACCGGTCAGTTGCCAGTGTAATTTACATCTCTTCACATCATACACAGTCTATTTGCGTCTAATTTAAAAGAAATCAGCAAAAACTAAAAAAAAAATTTTTTTTTAAAAAAGAAAAATTATTATTTAATTAATTAATTAATTTCTTAACATCATGCGCCGTGTATTTGCATCTAATGCAATAGAAATCAGCAAAAAAACCCATCAAAAAAGTTTTAGTTTTCAAGATTTGACAAGAGCCGCTTAACTGCATAATTACCATTTATTTATTTTGTGCTTTGTGTAATTTTTGTGGAAATTGTTATTTATTTATTTTTTATCATTTTATTAGTGTGGCGAAAAAGTGTTTTTTCCCCATGCATTTTACATGGGAAACTTTGAGCGCTTTGAGCGACCTCTAATTATTTTTTGTTTAAAAAAAACAGGGGTATTTTTTTCGATATAGAACAATCCTAGGGGTTGAGAGCATTAAAATTCCTACTTTACTTTTTTCCCATGCATTTTTGGACAACCCTATTCAGCAATCAAGAAATGCCTTTTAACAAATATTATTAATTTTATATTATTAATTTTTCATTATTCAGTCTCCACGTAAAAAGAGTACATTCTGGAGAGAAGCAGATCTGCAAAATTTGTAAGACGACTTTTAGATGCAAAGAGTATCTCCAGAGACACATGCTGTCCCATTCCGGGGAAAAAAAGTTCAAGTGTTGTCTCTGCAAGAAGGTTTTTGGACGCAAACATCACCTGAAGGAACACATGTTGTGCCATTCCACGGAAAGAAATTTCAAGTGTTCCCTCTGCGAGAAGAGTTTTGGACGCATATATTGTCTGCGACAACACATGCTGAAACATTCCACGGAAAAAAAGTTCAAGTGTTCCCTCTGCGAGAAAAGTTTTAAACACAAACATCACCTGAAGCAGCATTTGCTGACCCATTCCAAGGAAAAAAAGTTCAAGTGTTCCTTCTGTGAGAAGATTTTTAAATACAAAAATCACATGCAGGAGCACATGCTGAGCCATTCCACGGAAAAGACGTTTAAGTGTTCCCTCTGCGAGAAGGGTTTTGGACGCAAATATTGCTTGCAGCAACACCTGCTGACCCATTCCGCAGAAAAAAAGTACAAGTGTTCCCTCTGCGAGAAGAGTTTTAAACTTAACAGTAACTTGTATCAACACATGCTGACCCATTCTGCGGAAAGAAAGTTCAAATGTTCCCTCTGCGAAAAAGATTTTGTACGCAAATATTGCTTGCAGCAACACATGCTGACCCATTCCGGAAAAAAAGTTCAAGTGTTCCCACGGTGACAATTGTTTTAGGTCATCAAATAACTTGACAAATCGCATTTTAGAAGGTTAGATACCAAAGAACGATTTTTCAAATGCAAATTTTGCCTGAAAGGGGTCGTTTAGCTGAGAAGGTGTGAAGACCATTGACGAATTTATACGGGTGAAAATCCTTATAATTGCGAAACGTGCAGAAACACTTTCCAACACAAAAAGGACTTACTTGCAACGAGTGCCAGGAGAAGTTCGTATCTGGTGGATTTCACGGAAAATGTCCAAAAATTAAAATATGTTTAATCGACTGCAAATTTTTGTTATGAGTTGTTCTGTTGGATAGCAATTTATCCTATAAATATATTTTGGAATTTCTTAAATATTGGATCAGTGGGAGGGGTAGAATATTTTGAGTGAATATTTTGGTAAGACACTCTTCTTTTCATATTTACTCTGTTTTAACCATCCTGGTACAAGGCTGAGTATTCTTGTCCAAACGAAAAGGTTATCGAATGCACAAGCACGAGTATACTCGTCCAAACATATCTGTTAATATGTAATATAATAAATTTGTTAATGAATTTAAGAATTAATTGCGTTCATTTTTTCTTTATTCTATATACACGGAAAGAAGAAATCTTAAAAATATCTTAATACTGTCTTAAAATAAAATACCAACTGGCTAATTTGTAATATTTATTAGACTTTCAAAATTAATTTTAATATTTCTAAAGACTTTTTTAATAAGTATAGTAATTTATTTTATATTTATTAAAAAAGTCTTTAGAAATCTTAAAATTAATTTTGAAAGTCTAATAAATATTACAAATTAGCCAGTTGGTATTTTATTTTAAGACAGTATTAAGATATTTTTAAGATTTCTTCTTTCCGTGTACTTCTGTGGCAAGTGAACTTATCCACATAAAAATTCCTGAATATCGAAGATTGAATTGATGATTGGATTTTCAAGACTTTTAATTATCACCAAAGCTACTCAATGTGACTGTTGGAATTTAAAGAAAAATTGAAATTATTATTGAGCACATAAAAAAATTTTTATTTTCCGAGTTCCTGTCTTTTTGAAAAATTGCCGCCTAAATTAACTAATCTATTTGGAATTTAAAGAAGATTTATTGAATGATTTTTCCTGATGAATTTAATTTTGATACCTAATTTAAAATGAAATATTTGATTTATGAAGAATCTTATTAACGTCCTAAATGTTCCTGGTTTATTGTATTCCTGAGTTCCTGATAAATTAAAATCTTTCGTAATTTGTTAATATCTTCACGTTTGAGTTTGGATTTCATCTAGTCTAAGGACTTTAATTGATAATATTGAAATGACTGATCTTATCCTTGCTTTTATTAATTATATATTAATAAATTAATTTTCTCTAAAATTTTGTGGAAAAGAATTTATTTTAATTTTGGATTATTAGAAGGATTGAGGATTTGTCAATAACAAAAAAAAATTAAGATTATATTTTCCTGGATTTTCGAGAATGGAGGAATTATTATCAAAATTACAATTAAATCATCCTGGATTCTGATTTAAATTCTAATCCTTGTGTTTCCTGTTACCTTGTTTCTTCGATAAAGAATTGAGAAAGTTTGTTTGGTAATTTACTGTAATTTACCTAAAAATAAAAAATGACACGTCAATTTCCGATCTCTGGTTCTATTCTGCGCAGGGTTGTGCATGTAATTTACCTTACGCAGTGATGGGTAAATAGAAATCCCTGTGTATTATATACAGTCGAACTTCCGAAGAGTGAACTTCCCAAGAGTTAATTTCCTCCTCTTGTGGTCCCTTTCCTCGTGTTTTGTCATGCGCAGACAGGACAAGATGGCGACAATCTACATAAAATTTCTCCTCATTTGCCAAGTCTAGCCCAAAGCACAACGAATACGGTTACGGGAGCAGGGCATGAGATAATAAAGGACAGAGACTGTTTCTGTCCTTTTCTGTCTCATGCTCTGTCCCGTAACCGTATTTCTATCTGCTTAGGCCTTCTCCCATAAGTTAATCCCCACCAAAATTCACTCTTGGGAAGTTCGACTGTACAATGTAATATACACGTGTATTTTACGTAGAAAACTGTAAAATTTACATTACGGTTTTTTACATGTAGAATATGTATTATACATACGTAGAAAGCTCGAGTGTTGTGACTTTTACCCATCACTAACTTTACGTAAATTACGTGGGGCTTTATACGTATTTTACGTAAGTATATTATTACATACAATGTACTACGTCCTGAATCACGTAAAGTTACGCGTAACTTGAAGTTTTTACGTAAAAATGTAAACAAATATGGCGAACAACTGTTTCTTAAATTTTATTGCCGTTCATAGTCCTATTTCCTTTTTTTGGCACAAAAGACAGTTTTTACCTCTAAAAGTTCATTGGTATTTTGTTTCTTAGTATTTTTAGAATAGTTCTCACAAACTGAAAATTATAAAATAAGGTACGTTTGTTTACTTAAATACACATTGCTGCCAACTTCGAAACGTAAATTACATTTTGTAAACAATTAAGCATGTAATTTACATACGTAATTTACATGTAAAATATTATGTTATTTACGTTAGGTAAATTATTTTTATATACCTTTCCTTAATTTTATACACTGTATATTTTGTTGGGAGGGGATAAATGACGTATATTACTACCGTAAACACACGTAAACAACTCACGTAATTTACGTAAAAAACTCAAAGTTAGGCGTAACTATCCATCTTTGTAGAGTTAAATTACGTATTTTAAAAATGGAAAAAACTGACATAATATATACGTCTAAAACTCGGCGTAACTTCCCAACTTTGATTCTGCGTTGGGGATTTACTTACTTGTCCAACTCTGGCTGATTGTAAACAAAGATATGTAAATATGTAGGGCACTGTTGGAGAAGTGTTAAAAATTGAATAAAACGTGATTTTAAGATATATAAAAAAAAAGAAATACTGACAGAGCTCGCAGGTTTGTTTTTACTCTGATACATTTTTTAATTTTAACTGCTAATTACACATTCATTTCATACAATCTGAAAGAATGGTTAATTCAAATTACATTAGTTTGATTATTGAAATAAAAATCTCATATTTTCATGTAATATCTTTTAGTGAAAGTGTGAACAATTACATTATTTACAAAAAGGGTAATCAAAAATTGCAACTGGATGAGAATTAAAAAAAATTTGACGTTTAGAAATTTAGGATGATCTAACCTCAAATCACAGAAACTTTCTAAACGTCAACTTTTTTTTTAATTTTCATCCAACTGCAATTTTTAATTATTTCTTTTGAAAAACATATGTAATTTGTTCCATCTTTTGAATTTCAATTAATTCAAACTTAAATGTATATTAATTATTGCAAAATAATTAAATAATATTAATTATTTTCCATATTGATAATAACCTTTTTTTTAAAATATTTTTACAAGATTTCTAAGAGATTTCAATTTTTCGAAACTGTTTAATTTTTACAAAGTTTAAAGATTTTTTCTTCTTTTAATGTTCATATTTTTCCTTTTTTTTTTTTTGTATTTGTCTTTTTATTTTAGGATTTTCTTTAATTTTCTTCTTTTTATGCAAATTATTTAATATTATTTTACACAATTTTGTTATTATAACATTCACTGATCTTTTTATTTCGTTGATTTTTATAATTATTTCCATATTTTTAAAATTAAATACGCTCATTTTTTTGGTAAGTTTATTTTTTTTTTATTTTTATTTTTTATTTTTTTTTTCTAAATTTATTGTTGGACTCATTTTAAGTGAAATATTATAAAAATGTGTTTGGTTTAATTTGCTTAAACTTTTTTTTTTTTTAAAGGATTTTTAAGTTTTTTTGTAGCCTTTTTATTTATCTTGATATATACATTTTTTATTTTCTTTTTTGTACTTTTTACATTTTTTTTAGTTTGTTAGATTAAGGAAAAAAAGAGTTCTTTATTTTATTCCTATTTATTTAATTTTCTTGTTGTTTCACTATTTTTTTAGTTCTTTCTTGCGTTTTTTTCTTTAATTTTTTCATTTCTAAGAAACATTTTTCCTTTTTTTCATATGTTTAGTTTTTATCTTATACTAATTACGAATTTTTGAAAACATTTATTTGATGCTTTTATTTACACTTTGTAAATTTCCCAATTGTCTAGTGTAGTTTTTTTTCATTTCTTTAATAAACTAATTACAAATAAACATTTGTAGATTTTATATATTGATTATATTTTACAAAAATCAATTTTTGATTTAAATAAAAAAAATCCGATTTTTTTGATTTTTTAAAAAAAATCATGATTTTTATCAGCCCTGGTATATAGGTATATTAAACAAAAATTGTTATAATTGAATATGTTTTTAACATATAAGTTTACTTAATTATTAATTAGCTTTATAATTTAATTTATTTTTTAATTTTCAGGTATTTTACTAAAATCATAATGGCAGTTACATTAGAAAGATTAAAGGAAAGTGGTGCTTATGCCTACGAATCGATTTTTTTGACTCAATTAAAATCGGTAATTCGTCTTTTTTAAATGTTTTATTTATTATTCGTCTTTTATTATTTAATAATAATTATTAATTCAACCAAAATTGGTTACTATTATTGTTATATACTCTTTTTGATACTTATCATTAAACTATTATTAACATTATCATAACAATTGTTATTATCTTTTAGTATTCTTTCGGTCAAATGGCTTCCAACGATTTTATTTTATACGCCCCAACAGTTGAAAATAAGCATTGTATTTTCCATAACAAACCAAACGGTTTATTCGTTGAAGTTGTAAAGGTAAGAATTATTTTTTACTATTTTGTTGTTATTGCTATTTCAATCATGTTAATTATTTCTCATAAAAAAACCTTTTTTTGTGATAGTATTACATTTGTTCACAGACGTTTTGTTTTTCTTCGACAAATTTTTGATTTTATAAAACTATTTTATGTTCTAATTAATACTTAAAAATTTCTTAATGTTTACGAATCGACCAAGAATTAATAGAGATTCTATTTAACTTTCTAGAATTCGTCAGGAGTGTTATTAATTAATGATAAAGAATATTTATCGAGCTCGATAGTTCGTTTAAATAACAATGACATTGTGAATATTGGATTTTTGTTAAAGTACAAAGTAAAAATGAAGGTAAAAATAATGCAAAAAAGAAAAAATATAATCAGAATAACATTTTTTATTTATTTTATTTTATTTTTCAGATATCAATTCCAATTGTTGATAATTCTGATTATGTGAAGAAAGAAAATGACGAGGAAGACGGTCTTCCTTATCAGAATGTCAATGATAATTACACAGGTGGGTACCTGGTTAAACAAATTTCTTACGTAAGATATATTTTTTATTTTTACTCAATAAATTTTGAAAATTTTCACGTTTTATAAAAACCACCAAACATTTATTTATTAAACAATTTTTTGAAATTAATTTCATTATACAGGTATCACAGTACCCTTTATCTTTAAAAAAGGTGAAAAGATTATTTTTTTCCCTGGAAAAAGTGACAAAAAAATAAAAGAAAAAAAAATTTTGAAAATATAAGGCAACAATTGAAAATTAAAGAAAATAATAAAAACTAGAAGAAAATAATTAAAAATTGACGAAAATAATTAAAAAATTGAAGAAATGAATTAAAATTTGAAAAAATAATCAATAATTGAAAGAAAAAATTACAAATTGACGAAAATAATTGACAATTGAAAACAACATTCGAAAAATCGCTAGATTAATATACAGCCAAACAAAATAATTCAAAAAACTAAAGAAGAATTATAAAATCATAAGAGAATAATTAAAAATTGAAAAAATTGTAGGGAAATTTTTGAAAAATGAGAAAAAATAATTCAATGAAATAATTTAAAAATGTCAAGCATAATGAAAAATTGAAGGGAATATTAAAAAAATGACGAAAATAATTGACATTTTAAAAATGTCAAGATTATTAGACAACGGAAATTTTTTTTTAAAATTAAACAAGAATTATTAAATTTGAAGAAAATAATTTCAAATTGGAAAATTAAGAAAATATAGAAATATAACTGTTGGAAATAATTGCACATTTAACAACTGGATTGAAAATATAAATAAATAATAATTACCACTGAATAAAATAATTAAAAGTTGAAAATTGAAAAAAAAAAATTAAAAACTGAAAAATAGAATTGAAATTTTAAAAAAATTGTAAATTGGAAAAAATTAAATAATTGAATTTAAAATTAACAAAAGTTATTGATAATAAAAAAAAATAATTGAAAAGAGGAAAGAATTTTTTTAATAATTAAGAAATTAATTGAAAATTGAAAAATGGAAATAAAACTTGAAGAAAAAATTCAAACATTGAATCTAAATTTTATAAACATATTTCGGAATTTTTACAAAAAAATTATATATTTTTGACCCCAAAGAGGTGAAAAATATGACAAATCATCATAAAAAATTACGGAGCCTTACAGACGTGGGTGTGCGGGTCAAAATCTAAGAAATATTACGTAAATTATATATTTGTAATTTTTTTGTCCTGGGATTTTAAAATAGATCTTTCCACTTATTAAATGATTGTTTACGATTTTCTACAATTTTTAATTAAATATACTTTTTTTTTAGGAGCAACACAAAGCGCTGAAACATTTCAGTCGGTAATTTTTCAGAAAGTCGAGGAAAACTCAATCGAAGAGATTGAGTCTGATGCTTCTCTACAAGAAATTAATTCAGCGATGAAAATAGAAATTGGAAAGGAAGATAATGAATTAGAAAATTCTTTATCCGAAAAAGATCCTCTTTCTGATTCGTTACCTGAAAAAGTGTATTTTTCTGATTCTTCGACGGACGTGAAAATTTTTCCCAACTCTTCATCTATAGAAAACAATCTTCCATCTACGAAAAATTCTCTCGTTGCATTAACCAACAAAGTACCTTGCTTGAAAGTAAAGAAATTTGCTTCCGTTTTCTTGGAGAATAAAACAAATCAACAAAGCTTGCAAACGCATTCTGTTTATCATAGTTCTGAACAGACCTTCGATTGTGATCTTTGTGGCAAGGAATTCAAGAGTAAATCAGACATTAGGTAAATTTAACTCATATTTATTATATTAATTTATTTCCCCTGTAAAAAATATCCGATAGCACTAACCGAGAAAACCGAAAGCACATCGGTATCTGCAATTTGTTAACTAAGATAATTAAAAACTGAAAAATGGAATTGTAATTTGAAAAAAAAAAAAATTGAGAATTGCAGAAAATATTTGAACAATTAAATTTAAAATTAAAGAAACTTGTTAATAATAATCGAAAACAAATTTGCCAAATTCGAGAATTTAAAAACATTTCAAAATTACGAAAATAATTGAGAATTGAAAAACAATCGCAAACTGGCAAGAATAATCGACAAGAGAGAAAAATAACAAAAAAATTAAAGAAAAATTCTAAAATTTTAAGAAAATTAATGAAAACTGAAAAAATTGTAGGAAATAATTGAAATAAATAATTAAAAAATAACGAGAACAATTACAAAATGGAAGAAAATATCTCAAAAATGACGAATATATTTGACAATTGAAAAAAAAATTTGCAAAATGGCTAGAATAATAAACAATTAAAAAAAAGAATTTAAAAAATTAAACTGTAAACATTAAATTTAAACTAAATAATTTAAAAATTGGTAAAATTATAGGAATAATTGTAAATTGAACAACTGAATTGAAAAATGAAAAAAAATAAAGTTGGTGAAAATAATTGATAATTGAATAATGTAATTGAAATTTAAGAAATGTAATAAAAAAATTTAATAAGTTGTTCAAAAAAGCATAACATAATTATTAAATACAGAAAAAAAAAATTAAAAACTGAAGAATTGAATTGAAAATTTAAAAAAATAGTTATAGAATTGAAAAATTGAATTGATGATTTTAAAACAATTTTTATGATTGTTAAAAAGTTTCCAAAATCAGAGAATTGTTAAATATTGATCAATTGATTGAAATTTGAAAAAAAAATAATTGAAAATTGAAGAAAATAATTTAAATTTGAAGAATGGAATTAAAATTTGTAGAATATAATTGAACAACTGCATCTAAAATTAAAGAAATGTATTGATGTAGATTAAAATAATTGATAAAAGTCAAGAATTTTTTATTATTAAAGAAAATAATTTAAAATTTAAAAGTAGAATTAAAATTTGAAGGAAATAATGAGAAATTGAAAAAAATAGTTGCAGAAAATCGAAGAAAGAAGAAAATTAAAGAAAATTCTTCACACCAAACTTTAAAACAATTTTTATGCTTGAAAAAATTAATTGAAAAAAGCCGAGAATTTTTTAATATTGAAGAGTTAGTTGAAAATGGTACAAATAATTGAAAATTGAAGAATGTAATTAAAATTAGAAGAATATAATTAAAAATTGAAAAAGTTATTGATAAAACCCGAAAATGATTGTAGATGAAAAAGTTGATAACTGAAAAATGGAATTAAATTTTTAAAAAAATGAGAATTGGAGGAAATAGTTAAACAATTGAATTTAATATTAAATAAACTTATGGATAATTGAAAAAAAAATTGACCAAAGGCGGAAATTTTTTAACATTAAAGTAATAATTAAAAATTAAAAAATGGAATGGAAATTTGAAGAAAGTCATTGAGAATTGAAGAAAATAGTTGTCGAATTGAACAATTGAATTGAAATTTTAAAACAATTTTTATGAGCAAAAAAATAATTGAACACATTCGAGAATTCTTAAATATTGTGGAATTAATTGATAATTGATAAAAATATTTGAAAAAAAGGAAATAATTAAAAATTGAGGAAAATAACTAAAATTGTAGAAATAAATTGAAAATTAAACAATTAAATTGAAGGATTGTAGGAAAAATTACAAAATGACGAAAATAATTAAATATTATGGAAAATAATTGTCAATGGATAAAAAATTCGACAAACGGCGAGATTAATGGGCATCTGAAATAAATAATTTTAAAGATTAAAGAAAAGCTATAAAATTGAGGGATAACAATAAATTATAAATTGAAAACTGTAGATAATTAAAGAAAAAATTGTAGGAAAGAAATCAAAATTGTAGAAATCAACTGGAAATTTTAGAAATAAATTGAAATTTCAAAAAATAATTGATAATTAAAAAGAGATGAGAATCATTGAATATTGAATAAAATAATATAAAATTTAAATGCAGAAGTTATTAAAACACAGAAATTTTAAATGCAAAAAAATAAAAAAACATGAATTAGTATTTTAGGAATTTTTGATAAAATATAAAAGTTATCAATTCATTTTGAGATAAAGAATATAATTTTTGTATTCATTAAGTTGTACTTTTATCATGGGAAAAAAATTTGGCAAAAAACTATTTTTTTCGATGAAAAAAGGTGCTTAAAAAATTTGATAGGGTATTTTCAAAAATCCCTGTGTCCAAATTTAGATATTTATGAGCTTAATAAGTCATTCAAATTTTATTAAAATCCGTTAAAGGGTTCTTGAGATATCCTGGCGACAAAAAACGCTTTACACACACACTTCCACACACACACACACGCACACAGACAAACACACACACACACACACACACACACACATCTAGACATTTGCTTAAAAATGAAAATTTACGCTTTTTAGATGAAAATGAATCGATTTAGACTCTTTTTGGAAAATCGAAAATCTTAATAATCACAAAGCTTCCTCTATTTGGAAGCAAAAAATAATTACAAAATTTAAGGAGAATAATTGTAATTTGAAAACTGTTAGTTTATAGTTTCTCCTAAATATTAGCTAATATTCTCGTATTTTCAAATATATTCTTATATTTTGCATTCTATTCCTAAGTATTCTCACATATTCACAAGTATTCTCAAGTATTCTTTTCAGAATATATTTTTCGTACGCTCAATGGAGTTGACGACCCCTCGATATTTTATTATTTTTTTTTTATTTTGGAATATCCATTTTCTTACGCCATCTAATTAATATACAATTATTGTTTTTATTACAGTTAAAGAGTGATTTTTACTTTAAACTACTATTTTTAATCCAACAGATTTCACTATCTTAGATAAAGGATAGCGCTCAATACTGTTATCTGTCAAAATCGAAGAAACCGATTTGCTTTCGGTTTTCTCGGTTCGTGTTATCGGATATTCTTTACAGGATCAGCTCTCAATAATCAAAACATGCCTTATTTTATCAAATATTATTAATTTTATATTATTAATTTCTCATTACTCAGACTCCATTTAATAAGACTACATTCTGGAGAGAAACATATCTGCAAAATTTGTGAGAAGGTTTTTGAATACGACGAATACCTGAAGCAACACATGCTGACCCATTCAACGGAAAATCAGTTCAAGTGTTCTATCTGCGAGAAGAGTTTTAAACACAAACATCACCTGCAGCAGCATTTGCTGACCCATTCAACGGAAAAATGGTTTAAGTGTTCCCTCTGCGAGAAGGGTTTTTCACGCAGATATTGCCTGCAACAACACATGCTGATTCATTCCACGGAAAAAAATTTCCAGTGTTCCTTATGCGAGAAACGTTTTAGATACAAAAGTAACCTGACGGGACACATGCTGGGCCATTCCACGGAAAGGAATTTCAAGTGTTCCTTCTGCGAGAAGGGTTTTGTTCGCAACCATTGCCTAAAACAACACTTGCTGACCCATTCCACGGAAAAAAAGTTCAAGTGTTCTCTCTGCGAGAAGAGTTATGGAAGCAACTATTACTTGCAACAACACATGCAGACACATTCCACGGAAAAAAAATTCAAGTGTTCCCTATGTGAGAAGGGTTTTATACGCATAGGACACCTGCATCAACACATGCAGGGCCATTCCACGGAAAGAAATTTCAAGTGTTCCCTCTGCGTGAAGGACTTTGGACGCAAGCAAAGCCTGCAGAAACACATGCTGACCCATTCCACGGAAGAAAAGTTTAAGTGTTCCCTATGTGAGAAGGAATTTAGACTCAAATATTACCTGCGACAACACATGCTGACCCATTCCACGGAAAAAAAGTACAAGTGTTCCATCTGCGAGAAGGGTTATAAAAACAAATATCACATGAAGGAGCACATGCTGAGTCATTCTATGGAAAAAAATTTTAAGTGTTCTCTCTGCGAGAAGAGTTTTGGACGCAAACAACACCTGACGCAACACATGGTGGGCCATTCCACGGACAAAAAGTTTAAGTGTTCCCTTTGCGAGAAGGGGTTTGTAAGTAAAAAATACCTGCAGGGACACATGCGAAGCCATTCCACGGAAAGAAAGTTCAAGTGTTCAGTATGCGAGAAGGGTTTTAATTACAAACATCACCTGAAAGATCACATGCTGAGCCATTCCACGGAAAAAAAATTCAAGTGTCCCCTCTGCCATAAGGCTTTTGCACGCAAACAATACCTGACGCCACACATGCTGTGCCATCCCAGGGAAAAAAATTCAAGTGTTCACACGGTGACAATTGATTTAGGTCATCAAATAACTTGAGCAATCGCATGTAAGAAAGTTACACACCAAAGAACGATTTTTCAATTGCAAATTTGGCAGAAAGAGTTCCCAAAAAAGATGTAAAAATCTGTTAGTATGGATATTACCGCGTGTTTGGCCAAGTTTAGAATTTACGAACAATCTAAAACATTTATTTTTAGGGTAAATACATATAATGAATAACTAGAACATGATTATATATTAATAGAAGTTTTTTAGTTTTAGACTTTGTTGTCAGTTAAAGCAAGAAAAATACTGATTATTAAATAAATTAATAAATATTTCTTAAATTGAATTTCACTAGTTTTGGTTCTCTGTTTACACTGCTTTTCGACAGTTTCAAAAATTAATATATAATCATACAAATCTGGATAAAGATCATTAATTTGTACTGCTTTTATACATAATATTAATTATACAGTCACACAAAAAAAATAAAGTTCTCTGAGCTGGGTATGAGACCAATATTTTCCTATGTATTTTGATGCGCTGAATCCGAATCCATCATCAGAATTGACTCATCACGTCACGTTTTGACCCTAACCTCAAAATCAATAAAATGACAGTTTTTGTTCAATTAGCCTAACGCACAATGAATTGTAATCGCTAATCCTTAATCGTAAGAATGAGAGGAAGCAGGACAGACATATATCTCTGTCCTGCTTCCTCTCATTCTTACGATTAAGGATTAGCGATTACGATTCGTTGTGCTTTAGGCTATAGAATCTGAACCCGACTTAACTTTAATGCATGCCTAGGGCCAATAGAAAGCTTGATTTATGACTTTTAAAATGCTTTTTTATAAATTGTTCTACGATGATTTTTAACGGAGATATGATGTTTTACGTAACATATGATTTTTTTAAAATGTTAAAAACGCGTGAATAGTGAATTATGAAAAAAAAATTATTTTATGAAAAACATACCATATCTCCGTTAAAAATCATCGTAGAACAATTTTTAAAAAAAAAAAAAATGTTAAAAAAATTTTAAAGGTCATAAATCAAGCTTTCTATTGGCCCTAGGCATGCATTAAAATTAAGTCGGGTTCAGATTCTAATGAACAAAAACGGTCATTTCCGGACCCGTTCGGATGTTTCCGACCCTATTCTGGTGGTTCCGCCTCTGTTCGGGTACTTCCGGAACCCTTCGGGTGTATCCATCTGTATTCGGGTACTTCCGAACTCATTTGGGTGATATCAGACCTTTTCGGGTGTTTCCGGCTCGCTTTGATCGTTTTCTACTTTTCGGGTGATTCCATCTCTGTTCGGGTACTTTCGGAACCCTTCAAGTGTTTCTGGTCACGTTCGGGTGTTATCGGCTCGGTTTGGTCGTTTTCTACTTTTCGGGTGTTTCCGTCTGTGTTCGGATACTTCCGTACCTATTCGTGTGTTTCCGACTCGATTCGGTCGTTCTTTATTTTTCGGGTGTTTTCGTCTGGGTTTCGGGTACTTCCGGATCCATTCGGGTGTTTCCGGTCACGTTCGGGTGTTCCTGCCTCTGTTCGATAGGCCTAACGCACATTGAATCGTAATCGCTAATCCTTAAAGGTGATTCCAGAATACGAGTGTTTTGAACGTCGACGCGTTGATAGAACAATGAAAAACAATGGACCGACGCGTCGCTATCAACGCGTCGACGTTCAAAACACTCGTATTCTGGAATCACCTTAAGACCTAAGGGGTCGTCCATAAACTACGTAGCCTCATTTTTTGGAAAATTTGACCCCCCCACCTCACCCCGCGTAGACGCTGTTACATGTATTAGCGCCATTTTTTCCTCTTATCGTAGACAATAGCTTGACCCCCCTCCCTACCCTTGAAGTGCTACGTAGTTTATGGATGACCCCTAAGCAGATAGAAATACGGTTACGGGACCAGAGCATGAGACAGAAAAGGACAGAAACAATCTCTGTCCTTTATTATCACATACCCTGCTCCCTTAACCGTATTCGTTGTGCTTTGGGCTTTAATCGTAAGAATGAGAGGAAGTAGGACAGACATATATCTTTGTTCTGCTTCCTCTCATTCTTACGATTGAGGGCGCAATTACATGTCTGCGTCGAACGCTGCGTTCTTGCGTTGTATGTTGAGAGAGAGAAAGACAGACATATAGTCACATCTTTGTCACTCTCACCATTAAACGCAAAAACACAACGTTCGACGCAGGCATGTAATTGCGCCCTAAGGATTATCGATTACGATTCAATGTGCCGTAGGCCATATGTCAACACAATGCAGAACTAGTGACACATGAGGAAAAAACTTGGTGCAACTCTTGATTGCTCATGCGCAGTTCACTTTGCTCTCTAGAAAAAAGTGTCCTGCTTCACACGTAGAGGATTACGTACTTTCAGTGTATGTGTTAGAAAATAGTACATTGTGTGACTAGTGGTGAAAGAGAGTGATTTCTCGAGAGTGAAGTTTGCTGCTTGAGCGTAGCGAGAGCAGTATTCACTTGAGAGAAATTATCCTTTTACAACGTGTTACACACGAGATTTTCTCTAACACCTTGCGGAATGCGTTTCCGAATATACTTTTATAATTTAAACTAATTGGGAAGAGTTGAATGTATTATTAAATAGGTTATGCGTAACTTCAATGACAATAACAGATGCGGAATAGTGCTTTATGAACAGTATTCCGCATGAGCGATTATAATGCGGAATTCCGCAATCCGCATTTTATTCCACATGCGGAATTATTATATGACAATATTCTGCCTGCGCAATTATAATGCGGAATTCCGCATTCCGCATGCGGAATTCCGTATTCTGCATTTTATTCCCATTGCGTAATTATCTAAAACAGTATTCCGCATGTGCAATTATTATGCGGAATTATCATAAAACATTATTCCGCCTGCTGAATTCCCATAAAACATTCTTCCGCACTCGGAATTTTCATAAAACACTATAACGCATGCGAAATTTTCATAAAGCACTATTCCGTATGCGGAATTTTCATAAAACACAATTCCGCATGCTTAATTATTATAAAACACTAGTGGTGGGCCTACTCTTCCAAGCGGCTAGTTTTTTCCGTAATTTACTTTCGCCACTGTTTTTAAGAGTTGTGAAAAGTATCACTTTCGCCACACTTTTTAACTTAGAAAACTTGCAGTTTCAGAGCTGGTGTTGGAGAATAGTACATTGTGTGACTAGTGGTGAAAGAGAGTGATTTCCCGAGAGTGAAGTTTGCTGCTCGAGCGTAGCGAGAGCAGTATTCACTTGAGAGAAATTATCCTTTTACCACATGTTACACACGAGATTTTCTCCAACACCTTGCGGAATGCGTTTCCGAATATACCTTTATAATTTAAACTAATTGGGAAGAGTTGAATGTATTATTAAATAGGTTATCCGTAACTTCAATGACAATAACAGATGTGTAATAGTGCTTTATGAAAAATCCGCAAGCGGAATAGTGTTGTTTATGAGAATTACGCATGCGGAATAGTGTTCTATGACAACGCTTGTGTAATAGTGTTTTATGACACTTATGCGATTAAAATAGTGTTTTATGCAAATTCCTCATGCGGAATTACCCTAAAACAGTAAATTCGGCATTATAATTGCGCATGCGGAATTATCATAAAACAATATTCCGCCCTTTGCAATTATAATGCGGAATTCCGCCTTTTATTCCGCATGCGGAATTATTTTCAGACACTATTCAGCCTGGCAATTATAATGCGGAATTCCGCATTCCGAATTTTATTCCGCATGTGGAATTATAAGAAAATATTCCGCCTGGCAATTGTACTGCGGAATTCCACATTCCGCATTTTATTCCGCATGCTGAATTTCCATAAAACATTATTCCGCACGCGGAAATTTCATAAAACACTATTCCGCATGCTTAATTATTATAAAACACTAATAGGTGGGCCTACTCTTCCAAGCGGCTAGTTTTTCCGTAATTTACTTTCGCCACTGTTTTTAAGAGTTGTGAAAAGTATCACTTTCGCCACACTTTTTAAGAGTTGTGAAAAGTATCACTTTCGCCACACTTTTTAACTTGGAAACTTGCAGTTTCAGAGCTGGTGTTGGAGAAAATAATTGTTAATATATTTTATACTATACACATCAAATATATAATATCCTATATATATTATATGTAGGGGATTGCAGTTCTGAACCCTGTTCAGGACGTAATATACGTATGTACGTAAAATACGTCAAAAAGCTTACGTAATTTACGTGAGGTATATTACGTGCACAACCCTGCAAAGTGGTTGGGTTTTACTTACTTGCCCAACACTGAATATAAGTGTAAACAAACAAATCAAAATAAGCCGCTTTTGGAGAAAAGTGTGGAAAATTGATTAAAAAGTGATTTTAAGATATATAAAAAAAAAATAATTCCGCCAGTGCTCGCAGGTTTTCTTGTACTTTTATATATTTTTTAATTTTAATTGTTAATTACACACATTAACTAAGAAAGGTACAGACCGTCTGAAAAAAGGTTAGTTCAAATGCATTATTTTGATTTTTGAAATAGAAAACTCATATTTTCATGTAATATTTTTCAGTGGAAGTGCAAGTAATTACATTATTTACAAAATGAGTAATAAAAAAATTGCAATTGGATGAAAATTAAAAAAAAACTAATGTTTTGAAATTTCGGATGATCTAACCTCAAAGCAGAGAAACTTTCTAAACGTCAAATTTATTTTAATTTTTATTAAATTGCAATTTTTAATTATTTATTTTGTAAAACATTTATAATTGTTCACACTTCCACTGAAAAATATTACATGACAATTTGGGTTTTCTATTAAAAATTCAAAATAATCGATGTAGAATCAACTTTTTTTCCGATTATGTGTACCCAGTGTGTACCTTTCCTTTTTAATACACATTTTCTACTATATCTAACACTTCCTTTTCTACATTCTTTTTGTGATTACTTTCCTCCTAATTTTAATAAATAAAATTAATAAATTGAAAATTGACTATCTTGATAAATTAAATTTCTCGTTAAATTGAAGTAACAGTCCGGTCCCTCAAAAAACTCTTGGTAAATTGAAAAAAAACAATGGTTTTATGTACTCTCAATAATCTAAATTTTTTTTAATTTCAACTTGTCTCTGATCACTCTATAAATTAAATTCCATCGATCCAGACTCTCTATAATTTGAATTTTCTTTAAACGAGAGAAATGTACAGTTTTGTTTCTTTTGCAAATAAGCAAATGAAAGTAATTGTAAAGAATGTACAACAATAAAATAATAAGCTATTCATTGTGTTATTCATTCTGGTAAAACATCAATATGTTTTCAACATATAAATTTACTTAATTATTAGGTAGCTTGATAATTTAATTTGTTATTTTATTTTCAGGTATTTTAATAAAATCATAATGGCAGTTACATTAGAAAGATTAAAAGAAAATGGTGCTTATGCCTACGAATCGATATTTTTGACTCAATTAAAATCGGTAATTCGTATTTTTGAAATGTTTTATTTATTATATTCGTCTTTTATTATTTCATAATGATCATTAATTCAACCAAAATTTGTTCTTACATTAAACCAATTTGGAATAAATATGATAAAAGTTTAATATTTAGTTTATTAATATAATAAAAATTGACTATTTTTTTGTCATAATTTTTTGAACAATAAAATGTTACTCTTATTTTACTATTATTGTTATATATGCTATTTGATAGTTATCATTAAATTATTATTAACATTATCATAACAATTATTATTATCTTTTAGTATTCTTTCGGTCAAATGGCTTCCAACGATTTTATTTTATACGCCCCAACAGTTGAAAATAATCATTGTATTTTTCATAACAAACCAAACGGTTTATTCGTTGAAGTTGTAAAGGTAAGAATTATTTTTTACTATTTTGTTGTTATTCTTTAAAGTTTTTCTTCGCAACATTTTTAAATTTTTAATAAAAATTGCTGATCTAATTTATACTTGAACATTTTTTAATGTCTACAATTCAACCAAGAATTAATAGAGATTCTATTTTACTTTATAGAATTCGTCAGGAGTGTTAATAATTAATGGTGAAGAATATTTATCGAGCTCGGTAGTTCGTTTAAATAACAATGACATTGTGAATATTGGATTTTTGTTAAAATACAAAGTAAAGATGAAGGTAAAAATAATGCAAAAAAACGTAATCTGAAATAAAATCTTGTACTAATTTTATTTTATTTTTCAGTTATCAATTCCAATTGTTGATAATTCTGATTATGTGAAGAAAGAAAATGACGAGGAAGATGGTCTTCCTTATTACACTGTCAATGATTTGAATGACGAAAATTTGGAAAATGATGGTACTCAAAACGAAATTTGTAATAAAAATAAAATTTTCATGTTTCAATATTTTCATGGAAAGTTGTGAATATTAGAATTTTGTTGATAGTTAAAAATAATAAGAATAATTTTAGAATTACTAAAAGTTGATTTTAAGTTAATATGCATTTATTTAAATTTAAAACTACAGTAAAACCACAGTAAACCTACTAGGATGTCTAATCGTCCTTGGATTTTAAGAAAGAACTTTCCACTTGTTAAAGTAGTATTATACTTTGCATCAATCAAAAAATCGACTTTTTTATTTTATTTTTGTGGTCTACATTACCTCAAGAATATTATTCCCAAATTGCAGATTAAAATTCGAAGAAATAAAAAAGGCATCCCCTCTAAATCCGATTGTCTACTTTATTTTTTTTGTTTTTTAACAACTCAAAAATGACAAAAAAAAATACTCATTTTTTGTGATTTTTTTTTAAATTGGCGCCATTTTTTTATTTTTTAATTTTTTTATCGGGGTTAGGGGGGATGCCTAACCACATGTATCAGCTTTAAAACCACATTTGAATTTTTCAGATCGGATGTTTCTGTGAGGCTGTAGCTTGTCCGCCGATTTATAGTTTATTTTTTTTATCTTGACTTTGGCGCCCTCTACTGATTAAACAGGCACAGTAAAAAAATTTTATTTTTTTATTTTTAACAGACAAAAATGTCAAAAATATGATGCAAAAACTTTCATTGCTTTAAATAAAATTATCACCGAGAAAAAAATTGTTTTTTAAAGTCATCTTTGACAACTTACAAAGTATAATACTACCTTAAATGATTATTTTTTATTTTCTACAAATTTTAATTAAATATAGTTTTTTTTTTAGGAGCAACACTAAGCACTGAAACATTTCAGTCGGAAATTTTGCAGAAAGTCAAGGAAAACTCATTCGAAGAGATTGAGTCTGGTCTTTCTCTACAAGAAATTAATGTGGCGATGCAAATGGAAATTATAAAGGAAGAAAGTGAATTCGAAAATTCTTTATCTGAAAAAGATCCTCTTTCTGATTCTTTACCTGAAAAAATGTATTTTCCTGATTTTTCGACGGACGATAAGCTCCTTTTCAATTCTTCATCTACAGAGAAGAATCTTCCGTCTACGAAACATTCTTTAGTTTCAATGACCGAGAAAAAATTTTGCTTGAAAATAAAGGAAGTTCCTTCCGTTGTTGTGGAAAAGAAAACAAATCAACAAAGGTTGCAAACGAATTCTGTTGATCAGAGTACTGAACGACCCTTCGATTGTGATCTTTGTGGCAAGGGATTCAAGAGTAAAGCAGCCGCTAGGTATAATTAACTCTAAGAGTAAAAAGATAAAAAGGGAAAGAAATATGAGGATAGAAAGAGATTACTTATTTTCTATCCCTTTCATATATGCATTTTGCATACCCAAATTACTATGTATATCTTTCTACCTCTAAACTTCTATCTCTTTCTATCTTTTCTCTTTTCGCTTTGGATTTTTATTCCTTTCTATTCCCTTTCTATTATCTTCTAAAGGAAATAAATCTCTTTCTCTATCCCTTTGTCCATCTACTGTTTTTATCTCTTTTAATTCCCTTTTTTCCTCTTCTATAAAAAGTGAATCTCATTCTATCCCTTCGTCTATCTACTATTTTAATTCCTTTCTATCCACTTCTTTAAAAATTTACTCACCTTCTATCTCTTCGCTTATCAACTTTTTTAAATACCTTACTTACCTTACTTTAGTAATTTTATACGACTGCCTTGTATCACTCTTACTCCTATTTCCTTTAATCTTTCTCTTCTATCTTTTTCTATCCCACATCGTATTTAAATTTTTGGAGATATCTACTGGAAGTAAAAACATAGAAATCTTATCACTTTTGATCTATAGTATAGAAAGAGATACAGAAAAAATATAACTTTCAATCTCGACTCTATACCTTCTTATCTCTTTCTATCGACCCCAATCTCTTTCAATCTCTACCTTAATCATAATGTTCAGTTTTCGACATTAATCACCTTTTCCCTCTAACTTTCAATCTCTAATTGTTACAATCCTGTCCCCTTCTATTGCCTTCAATCCCTTTCAATCTCCTCCTTAATCGCCATGACGAGCTTATCGCCATCAATCATCTTTTCCATAAAACTTTCATTCCCTAATCTATATCATCTTATCTCTTTCTATTGCCTTCAATCTCTTTTAATCTCCATCTTAATCATCATGATCAGTTACAGTGGCGTAACTAGTAAGGTATTATTATTATTAACTATTTTTTAGAACAAAATTTATCAAATTTAAAAATAAAAATAATTGCAAATTTTGCAAATTAATTGAAAAAAAAATGAAATCAATTAAAAGTTGGGGAAAATAATTGCAAAAATCATAGAAATGTTTTAAAAATAAAGAAAATAATTTAAATTTGAGAAAATTACTTGAAAATTTTAAAAATAAAATGAAAAATTAAGGAAAATAACTGAAAACTGAAAAAAAATTGACAATTCAGATAAAAAATATAAAATTGAAAAAAATAATTAAAATTTGAGAAAATAATTGAAAAAATTAAAAAATACATTTTAAATAAAGGAAAGTTGAAGAAAATTTCAGAAAAATACTGAAAACTTTCGACTGTTCATTGAAAAAAAGAAGATAATAATTAAAAATTAGAGAAAATAATAGAAACAAGATAAACATAATTTAAAATTAAAGAGAATCATTTTTACTTAAAAGGAAATATTAATTTTTTTTTTTGGAAATTACGAAAAAAAAACTAAAGTATTTGAAAATTGAAGAAAATAATTTAAAAAATCATATAAATCATTTAAAATTGAATGAAACAATTGAAATCTCAGATAAATAGTTTAAAATTTTTGAAACTATAAAAGAAATGAAAAAAATTGAAAATTGAAATATGGTACAAGCAATGATAAGTTGTAAAAAAATAAATCATATTTGAGTAAAATAATTGAAAAAATTACAGAATTTTTTTTAAATAAAAGAAAAATAATTGAAATTTGAGAAAAATGCATGAAGATCTTAGAGATCAATTGAAAAAAATGAGAATAACTAAAAACTGGAGAAAAGAATTGAAGAAAAGCTAAAAATAAAAAAAATGTACGATAATTAATATAAAAAATTTGCAAGTTATAAAAACAAATGAAAGTAATTTAAAATTGAAGAAAAAAATTGAAATTTTAGAAAACAGTTTTAAAAAATAAGATTAATAATAATCAAGGAAAATAATTAAAAAATAATAAAATTAATTCAAAATTGAAAAAAATAATTGAAATATGCTAAAATTAATTAAAGATTGAGAAAAATAATTGAAAAAATCATAGAATATTTGTTTAAAATGAGAAAATAATTACAAAAGTACTTAAAAATTTTAATTAAAGGGAATAATTAAAAAATCGCAGAAATAATAGAAAATTGATGAAAATAATAATTGAAATTTTAGATAAATAATTGAAAATTTTGAAAATTATGACAAAAGACTGAAAATAATTAAAAATCGGAGAAAATAATAAAAGATTTTAGAATTTGTTTTTAAGCAATAGTTAATAATTGAAAAATCGATTTAAAAATTGAAAATTGAAGACAATAATCTAAATTTGTGATAATAACTAGAAATTTAGGAAATTAATTGAAAAATAATGAAAATATTAAAAGATTGAGAAAATAATTGCAAAACAATAAAAAGAAGTGGAAATTGAAGAAAATAATTGAAAATTGAGATATATATTTGAGAGTTCAGTAAATTAATTAAGAAATTATGAAAGTGATTAAAAATTCGAAATAATAATTGCAAAATAACAAAAATAATGGTAAATTATAAAAAAGTAATTTTAATTTGCGATGAATAATATAAAATTAACGAATAAATAATTAAATTAAAGTAATGTCAAGGCAAAAATAATTAAAATTGAAAAAGTGATTGAGAAAACTAAACAAAATAATTGAAATTTGAGGAAGGTATATTTAAGATTTAGGGAAACAATTGAAAAACAATTAAAAGAATTAAAAATTGTAGAAAATAGTTGAAAAATATTAAAAATAGTACAAAATTTTATTCTAAGTAATTGAAATCATAATAGAAGGGAATTATTAAAAATTGAAGAAGTTTTTACATTACTTCAAATTTAGTATTTTTGAAACGTGGATTGATTGAACATTTAATCAGTGCAAGTTCACGTTAACTGAAATTTGAAGAATTTAAAATTGCTATAAATTTAAAATTTGAGAACATTTTAAAACGGTGAAATTTGATTTAAATTTTTAAAAGAAAAAAAGATCTGGTGACAAGTGTCAAGTGTGGACAGAATGAATGAAGAAAACTTGTAAATTATTATTGTATAATTGGGGCCCCATTTTCCTTTTTGCTTTAGGGCCCTTGCACTCCCAGTTACGCCACTGATCAGTTATCGTTAATACTTACTTTCCTAATCCTATTTCTATTCCGCACTATTCTTAGTTTAATGGACATAGCAAGTTATCGTTTTTAATCACTTTTCTTCCGTAACATTCAATCTTTCACCTATCACTTTCTATCTCTTTCTATCCCTTCCTATCCCTTTCTATCTCTTTCTATTGCTTTCTATCCCTTCCTGAAAGAACACGATCTCTCAACAGATTACTGAAAGTAATAAAAGAAAAGTGATTAAAAGCGATAACAGATCATGTTAATGCAGGTTTGATAAGAAGCGATAGAAAGGTATAAATCAGTTACAGAAAGTTATAGAAGAAAGGTGACTAAAAGTGATAGGAGATAGTAGGTACCTTCTATCACTTCTTATCCCACCTACATTAACATGATCAGTTATCGCTTTCAATCACTTTTCTTTTATTATTTTCAGTAATCTGTTAAGAGATCGTGTTCTTTCAGGAGGGAATTGAAAGAGATAGAAAGGGATAGGAAGGGATAGAAAGTGATAAGTGAAAGATTGAATGTTATAGAAGAAAGGTGATTTAAAGCGATAACTTGATATGTCCATTCGGGATAGAAAGGTATAGATTAGAGATAGAAATTAATAGGGAAAAAGTAATTAATAGCCATAACTGATCATAATTATTAAGATGGATATTAAAAGAGATTGGAGGCAATAGAAAGGGATAGGATTGTAACGATTAGAGATTGAAAGATATAGGGAAAAGATGATTAAAGGCGAAAACTGAACATTATGCTTAAGGTAGAGATTGAAAGAGATTAAGGTCGATATAGAAAGAGATAAGAAGGTATAGTGTCGAGATTGAAAGTTATTACCAGTAGGGTAATATTTATTATATTGATTTATTTCCAGCACTCAATAAGCAGAAAATGCTTTTTATCAAATATTATTAATTATATATTATGAATTTTTCACTATTCAGAATCCACACAATAAGAATACATTCTGGAGGGAAGCACATCTGCAAAATTTGTGAGAAGGTTTTTGGATGCAACAAATATCTGAAGCTACACATGCTTAGCCATTCCACGGAAAATAAGTTCAAGTGTTCTATCTGCGCAAAGGTTTTTGGACAGAAACATCTCCTGATGGAACACATGCTGTGCCATTCCACGGTAAAAAAGTTCATGTGTTCTATTTGCCAAAAGGGTTTTGCACGCAAACATTGCCTGCAACAGCACATGGTGACCCATTCCACGGAAAAAACATTCAAGTGTTCCCTCTGCGAGAAGGGTTATAAACTCAAACATCACCTGCAGCAGCATTTGATGACCCATTCCACGGAAAAGAAGTTTAAGTGTTACCTCTGCGAGAAGAGTTTTGGTAGCATCTATTACCTGCGACAACACAGGCTGACACATTCCACGGAAAAAAAGTACAAGTGTTCCATCTGCGAGAAGAGTTATAAATACAAACATCACTTGCTGGAGCACATGCTGAGCCATTCTACGGAAAAAATTTTTAAGTGTTCCCTCTGCAAGAAGAGTTTTGGACGCAAACAACTCCTGACGCAACATATGCTGGGCCATTCCACGGAAAAAAAGTACCAGTGTTTTCTTTGTCAGAAGGGTTTTGTACGCAAATATTGCCTGCAACAACACATGCTGATACATTCCATGGAAAAAAAGTTCAAGTGTGCAATCTGCGAGAAGAGTTTTAAACACAAACATCACCTGGTGCTGCATTTGCTGACCCATTCCACGGAAAGAAATTTAAAGTGTTCCCTCTGCAAGAAGAATTTCGGACGCAAAGATTGCTTGCGGCAGCACATGCTGACCCATTCCACAGAAAAAGATCAAGTGTTCCCACGGTGATGATTGCTTTAGGTCATCAAATAACTTGACCAATTGCATGTAAGAAAGTTACACACCAAAGAACGATTTTTCAAGTGGTCGAGTCCATACCAAGTGATCACACCAATTTCAGTCATATTGAGTAATATTTACGAAATTGATATTTTGGGTTCCTTTAGGAGTAAAAAAAATAAATTTTAATTATTTTTAAAAAATTCAAAATATTTTCGAAAATATTCAAATTCGAAATTTTATGTACTATTTTTTTTGTGTTATCATAACTTCTGTAATTTTGAAGCAATTGAGATCATTTTTTTTTTTTAATTACTCGTATTTAAATACTCTTTCAAGAAAAATTATAATAATTAAGAAATTGTTTATAATTAAATTTTTATTAAAAAAATTAAATTATTTATTTAAACAAAATCTAAAGTATATCATCGTTCTTTTTCAAAAAATTCATAAACATAGCCTATAATGTGCTTAAAAATTTAAGCCAAAGAAAAAGATGGTATGTATTATAGTTTTTGAGAAAAAAATTATTAAGTTATGCTAGCGCGGCGCGGACCGGTGTCACCGCTACTCAACGCGTAGTTCCGTAGTAACCGAAATGTATGTATATTTTTACATAATGTAAATATAGTTAGTGTATTATATTTAAATTATAAGCTTCAGAAAGTCACACTGATCTTTTCATAGTACATGGACATCAAACTTTAGAATTAAAAAAATCGGAGAAAATAATTAAAGTAAAAAAAAGTAATTAAAAAATTGGTAATTTATAGAAAAATAATAAACTAGGTGTGAATTCTGTCCATTTCATGTACACTTCGCTTCCAAGGAAGCAAAACAATTTGCTTCCTCATAGAGGAAGCAATAATTTAATAATATTTTAAATATTTTAAGTTAACAAAAACAAAAATTAAAAAAACATGAATTATATTGATTAAAAAGATACTAAAACAATTTGATTAGTTAATTTCAAAAATCCCTAAGTTCAAATTTAGATATTTATGTTTTTAATAACCAATTTAAATTTTATGGAAAATCCTCTACAAAAAACTTTATGCACGCATACACATTTACCCACACATATGTACGTATACATAAAGACACATACACATAAATAAATTAAAATTAAATTAAAATTTAATTTTGATAATATGGCATTCTTTTACATCAAAAATAGTCCCAGAAAAAAAATTGGCACCGATAAGTAACATATATTTCGATGGGTTGAAATTTCTCAGGTGACTCCACTTAATGAACCAAATTTGAAGATTTTCATTTCTCCCAAAAAATATGTTTTTTTCAGCCAATCAAAAAATGGCTTAAACAGACTTAAGGTACATGTTTAAAGCTTTAAAAATCCACTTAGAAATTTTATTTATGTCTATTTATGGTGTTACTATAGCTATTTGAAAAAACGACTTTTTAAAAAAGTATCTTTACATTTCTTGAAATATTAAAAAAAATATTAAAGACACATTAATTTAAGCTAGATATTCTTTTTCTACAGGTTCTGGCAATAAGTTTTAAAAAAAAGACGTCCCGATATGTTCATTAGGCTCTGAGCAATAAGGGTTTGAAAATCGCTCGGGTCCCGTAGACCCAATCTAGCAGTTACGTTAAATCCCGATAGTCTAGCAGTTGAGGGTTAATATTATTAGTAATATTATTATTATTATTATTATTATTATTATTATTATCATTATTTTACTAGGTGAAAATTATGTCCATTTCGTGGATATTTCGTTTCAAAGTTAGCAAACAAATTCGCTTTCTTATAGAAAAAGCAATATATTAATAATATAAAATTTAATTCGAGAAATTCTTTAAAAAAAGAAATTTTAAGTGCAAAAAAATAAAAAAACATCAATTAATTTACGAATTTTTGATCAATTATAAAAGTTATATAGGTCAATCGATTCGTTTTGAGATAAGGAATATGATTTTTTTATTCATTAAGTTGTATTTTTAGCTTTGAAAAAATTTTTGGCAAAAAACTATTTTTTCGATGAAAAAAGGTGCTTAACAAAATTTGATTGGGTATTTTTAAAAATACCTGTGTCCAAATTTAGATACTCACGAGCTTAAAAAGTCATCCAAATTTTATTGAAATCCGTTGAAGCGTTCTCGAGATATCCTGGCGACAAAAAACGCTATACACACACACGTACACACACACACACACACACACACACACACACACACACACGCACACACATACACATACATCTGGACATTTGCTTAGGAATGAAAATTTACGCTTTTTAGATGAAAATGAGTCGATTTAGACTATTTTTGGAAAATCGAAAATCTTAACCATCACAAAGCTTCCTCTATGAGGAAGCAAAATAACTAAAAATTGGGAAAATTATTAAAATTTAAGAATAATAATTGAAAATTTGTTAAATCAATTGAAAAATAATTAATATAATTAAAAACTGGTAAAAATAAGTGAAAATAAGTGAATAATTAAAATAATTTAAAACTGAAGAAAGAAAAATAATGGACTGGTAAAATTATCAAAATTCGCGATGTTCAGGGGTGTTAATTTTTTTTCTTATGCAATTTTAGACCTAAAATTATGGGGTAATGTCAAAAATAGAGAAACAAATAATTTGCGGAGTTTGAGAAATTTATTCTAAGAAAAACTTAAATTTTAAAAATTAAACCTCTTTCACAATTTTCATTTTTTCCATCGACAATTTTTTTGTGGGATTTTTAAATGATTTTTTACAATCCATCGTATGGATTTTGAAAAATAAAATTTCGAAAATGACCAAAAAAATATTGTTTTTTAATTTTTATGTAATACCATAATTCTACATCTTAATTGATGTAAGAAAAAAAATGACACCTCTGAGCATAAAAAATTTTGTTGAGTTAAAATTTCACCTATCTCTCCCCTTAAAGAATGATAAAAATAGTTTGAAAATAGTTGAAAGAAATGAAAACTATAATAAATTTAAAAGATGACAAAATTTTATAAGGAGAAAAATGATTAAAAATTTGAAACATAAAGTATGAAACATAAAATTTGTCAGTACTGCGAAGTACTGACAATTAATAATAACTATGACCATTAAAGGTACACAAAAATTTCATTCCTTCGTACCCCTTGAGAATAAAATTGAAACAAAAATTTTTTCAAATTCTGTGCACAGCACAATTTGTAAAATAAAAAAATAAACATGACGATTAACTGTATTTATATTATGTAATAATATACATACATTTCGGTTACTACGGAACTACGCGTTGAGTAGCGGTGACACCGGTCTGCGCCGCGCTAGCATAACTTAATAATTTTTTTCTCAAAAACTATAATACATACCATCTTTTTCTTTGGCTTAAATTTTTAAGCACATTATAGGCTATGTTTATGAATTTTTTTAAAAAGATCGATGATATACTTTAGATTTTGTTTAAATAAATAATTTAATTTTTTTAATAAAAATTTAATTATAAACAATTTCTTAATTATTATAATTTTTCTTGAAAGAGTATTTAAATACGAGTAATTTAAAAAAAAATGATCTCAATTGCTTCAAAATTACAGAAGTTATGATAAAACAAAAAAAATAGTACTCAAAATTTTGAATTTGAATATTTTCGAAAATATTTTGAATTTTTTAAAAATAATTAAAATTTATTTTTTTTACTCCTAAAGGAACCCAAAATATCAATTTCGTAAATATTACTCAATATGACTGAAATTGGTGTGATCACTTGGTATGGACTCGACCAAGTGCAAATGTTGCCAGAAAGAGTTTCTTAAGCCAAAAAGATGTAGAGCGTCGTTTTTGGACAACTTTAGAATTTATGAACAATCTAAAATATTTATTTTTAGGATAAATATATATAATGTATAACTGGAACATGACAATAGGTTAATTGAAGTTTCTAGTTTTTGACTTTTTTGTCTGTGAAAGCAAGAAAAATACCGATTATAAAATAAATTAATAAATAAATAAAGAAATTGTTGATCCGTTGGAGCCAAATTGTGTAGGTTTTTGATTTTTAAGGCCAGGTTACTCTGAACAATTTTGAAAAAACCGAAATTTTTTTTTTCATAAATTGCTACTGTATACTCGTAGAAATAGTATAGAATTAGTCCCGAAGGTCAGCAAGACCAAGAAGCAGGTATAAAAGAGTGGGAAGCAAGGCACTTTGCTAATAGGGCCAAAAACAGACGTGTTGATCGAGCTGAGCTAGAAGCTACTGAAGGGTCTAAGGATCACAGAACTGCTTTAAGAAATGCAAGAATTCTTCAGAATGATGCTTACGAAGACGAGGAAGGAATTGTGTATGCAGCTGGAATGGATATGTAAGTAAAATTTAGTTTTTTACGATTTTTCACGAATAAAAACTTTGAACTGACTTTTCTCCGAACCACGTTTTTTCGCATTGATGACACTCTCATTTCAAAACTATTGCACTTATCGATATGAACCAAACGGCATTTTACTCTTTAGATGTCTGGTTATGGCCTCAAGCAGAACCAGAAATATTCATTATTATTTAAAAAAGTTATAAACAATTAAAAGTGAACGAAGGTTGAAAAAATTCAAAAGTCCGACATTTGGCATGATTTTTCATTTTTTTTAATCAGAATTCACTAACTATGTAATTAGAATTTTTTGCGTTAAACCAAACTTGATCAAAACCTGACCAAAGTCGGTCAGATTTCGGTCTAGCGCTTTCGCCAGGGAATATCATTAATCACGTCGAAAATAATAATTTTAGAGGTATTTATAATAATTGTATATTATTATAACAAGTAGAAACTGCAATATACAATTATTTTTAATTAAAATACTCCTTTGGAAAAAACATCACATTATAGTAATACTTCAAAATCATTAACAAATGCTTCAGACATTTGGCTGGTTAAAAAAAAGCTTCCAATATAAACTAGTTTATAAATATTGTTCTTTTTATACCAAAATTTATTGCACATTTATTTATTTATTGAAGTTAATAGTTTCTTTTAGATTATTGTTTATTTAAATAACATTTAACTTGCTTTTTTGATGGATTTTGTATAATTTTCTATTGTCTTTACAGCATTTTCACTTGCTTTGATAAATATAAAAAACACGCATATAAGCGTAACTTTATTTAACAAATTACATCAGAAAGTTTTATTACATAATGTTTTTATTTAAAAATGTTTGGTTCCTCTTGGTTGAACCACTTTTTTCTGAAAGAAACATAATTTAAAATTTCATAAACTTTAGTTTCTTTTTGACATTAAACTTTAATTTTAGGTCGTAATAATGAATTTGTACTCTTAAAAGCAAACTGGAATTCGATGTGTTAAAAATAAAGGTGTACTCTTCCTTTAAGGAAGTTTATCCAAAAATCGACTTTCTAAAGATTCTTATACAATTTTAATGACATATTAAATGCATTATTTTACATGTATGGTTACAATTTCATTGAAATTTACAGTTCTGTCTTTAAGGTATAAATTTATAATGTTGGAACTTTTACATGGAAACAGTAACAAAACGCGCAAAATGACTATATTTTAATGAATTAAAAAAAACGACTTTACGAATTTTTAAAAAAATTAATATATTTAAAATTATAATATAATATAACATGTAGAACAATATTAAATTAATTTACCGTACGTTTGTTAATAAAATGTTAATCAAAATTAGTAATTCTTCCTTCTGTTTTTTTAAATAACCAGGAAGCAAAAATTTTAATTGCTTGAAGATCTCAACGAAAAAAAAAATTTCAACAAAATAAATTTTGTAAATAATTTAATTTTTTTAAAAAGATTTTTAAGAATTTTTCTAGATTTATCGGGACTGTTAAAATATTTTCGCTATAAGAATAATTTTTTCTTTTATTATCCATATCCACTTACTTAAAAAATACTCTAAATCTAGAAAATTGTAAATAATATAAGATCTTTTATAAAAGCTATCAATTTAAATATAAATAATATATATATTTCGTTTATTTTGTTTGCTCACATTGTTTAACAAAACAGTCCAAATTACTGCATATTAAAGAAACAAAAATCTTAAATCTATCTATTTGTGAAAAAATAATTATAAAATTTAATTACTTACTTCCTTAAATCCATTTAATTTCCAAATAATTTCTTACTGTTTAGTTTTTAACATGTTTTATGAAATTGATAATAACAGAAGTCTCAAGTGAAAAATAACTTTTGAGATGTTGCACACACTTGAAATTCATTAAAAATCCATTATTTTGAGAAAATAATAAAAGTATTGAATTATTTGAAGTAATCAAGATCAATGACAGACAATAACAAACGCACGTGCTTGCGGACGTGTTAAAAATATGTCAAGCAAAGTTGGGTCGGTTTATGTTTTTTATACCGGCACCAGAGTTAGGGATGTATGTCTCGTACTCAGTGTTGGGTAGGTAAGTACAAAGAAAAAAGGTAACAACCAGGGATGTGGAGGTACAATACCTTATGTACATATTATACATGGTTTTCTGCAAGTATAAGGGCCTAATGGCCTATTTACACCTTCGAAAATTTTTTTTTTTTTTGCATGAGAGTAAAGAGGACAGATACACAGTCTGTCCTCTTCCCTCCAATGCGAAATTTTTTTTTTCGAAGGTGTAAACATGCCATAAGCATATAGAATACGGATACGGGACCAGAGCATGAGCCAGAAAAGGACAGAAACAGTCTTCTAACCTTTATTATCTCATGCCCTGTATTCATTGTGCGTTGAGCTTAAGGGCTTAATGGCCTGTTTACACCTTCAAAAAAAATTTTTTTTTTGCATGAGAGTAAAGAGGACCGATACACAGTCCGTCCTCTTCCCTCCAATGCAAAATTGTTTTTTTTTTTTCGAAGATGTAAATAGGCCATAAGGGATGGAAAATGACGTCACTGGTATAGGAAAAATTTGTGCGTAACCTTTCTCCTAAAATATTCAATATTTTGTCAGGAAACTTGGTAGAATTATTTAAAATATAATTAGAATGATTTCTCTGACCCGAATTTGTTGAAACTTTGTCTCAAAATTAATTTTTAAAAAATTTGCTTTTTTTCGAAAATTTTCCAAAATTAATTTTTGGTCAAAATTCAAACAAATTAGGGTCAGAGAGACCTTCCTACTGATATTTTAAGCAATTCTACCAATTTTAGTGACGAAATATTCAATATTTTAGAAGAAAGGTTACAGACAAATTTTGCTAATACTAGTGACGTCATAATCCATCACATGCCCTTAATACTACGTATTTCTCAACAGTTTTCTGCAATTCTTCATACCTTTGTGTCAGCCCTATCCAACAATATAAGAAATGGCGGTCGCTTATTCATGATACGTACTATTTGCCAGATTTGGGCATGAGATGGCGCTATGCGCGTCACGCTGGAACTTAACATAGGAAAGCATACACTGAGAGAAGTGTGAAACGAGTGCTGCACCGCCAGAGGGAGCTCTGGAGTCCTACTGGCTTTGGTGCTTGAGGTAACCTAAATTTGGGATGTCATACGCACCAAAAGGCGACGTCCCAACAAAGTCACTGAAATCACTATTATCATGTTCAATGCACTGTTTTAATTTATCAATAACTTGCTCTTTCAAATTAATCTTGTCCGCTTTCTCAAACAAATCTTTTAAATTTGTAATCGTGATTAAAGGTTCTGGCGGATTGCCATCGAATGCTGTACAGTTACCAAGTTTTGGTGGTTTCAAAATACTATAAGCTGACAGCATTTTGAAGAGCTGTAGGAAGGTTGGCGTGCATGGGTGGTCATTGGATCCTCCAGCTAACCGAATTGTACCAAAAAATCTCTAGAAAAAGAAACGAATAAAATTAACTTTAAATAAAACAAGTTTGATATATGAGGTAGGAAAAGTCACCTGTTAAATATTAGTATTCACTAAAGTAATGAGAAAAAAATTAATATTATAAAGTAATATTATAATTAAAAATAATAGGATATCATTACAAAAAGCGTGTACAAAACTTTATTTTCATATTTTATTCTATTTCATTTTTATTTAATAAATCACATAGAATTTAATATAATTTACAATTAATTGTATCAAAAACTTAAGTTATGCTGATTTTTGTGCAATTTAAAAATAATTTTAGTAACATAAAACAAAAAAAAAAAGAACTGAAGAAGCTCTGAAGGGATAATTAGATTACACTATAATTTAAATGATAAAAAGTGAAACGCATTATGATAAAAATCAAAATGTTATACATTTGTCTGATACTATGCATCCCAATCAATTCTTAGGAGAGATAATATCAATTTCGATAAAAATTATAATCATTAAGGGGTCAGGGGTAGTCATCGAAGTGGAAAAATTATTATTTTAAAAAATTTTTACCTAAAATAATGTAATTTATTTTTATTTTATAAAACAAATTATGTTATTCTTTTAATACTAAGTTTTAAACTTTGCTTTATGAAAATTAAAAAAAAAACATATTTTGGGTTGACTTATTGATATATTTATTGGATTCTTCTTGAAAATATAGTGTTTTTTAGTAGTATATAATTTGTTTTTAAAAAATGAATTAAAATACTTAAAATAAAAAATTATTGAAAATAAACTTTTTCATGTCTCTGACTACCCCTTACCTCTTAAAATTGGGGAGTTAAGGGGTCAGCTTTTATTTGTTAATATTGGAAATAACATAAAGTACTAAAGAGATTTTTAAAAAAAATAAATCCATTTTAAGAGTTAATAAAAGTTTTCAAGTTAGAAAATAGAATAGAAGCATTTATGTAAAAAAAATCGAATATTTTTTGCATAGTTAATTTTGCTTTACAACTTTTTTCAACAAAAATTTGTAAATTTTAATTAATTTTTTTCTTTCAAAGGGGTCAAAAACTTCCCACAATATTATAAATTTAATCGACCTTAATGCATTTCATTTTTTGTCAACTAAATTATCCAATAATCTAAATACAGACACTTTTAGTTGATCGGGTTTTTAAATCTTTGTCAACTAGCAGTGTCTGTATTGCAAAGTACCTCCAGAGGATCCTGGTTAATTCTTCCGGTTAAAACGTATTCAAATTTTTGTTGCTCCAACAAAATTTTAGACAGATCCATGGTTGATTGCAAAGTAGCTCTGAGTCCTTCGCTTGTACTGGTTGTCAAAAACTCATCAGGTTTGACTTCCTTTTTATTCAACCTCGTTTCCCAATCGTCCAGAAATTTTAAAGTTTTTTGTAGAATCTGTTAAATAAAATGGTTTTTTAAAATTATATATTTTTTTTAATAGGAATATATTCTAAATTATACGCACTGCATATTCAGCAGAATCAAGCCGCAGTCCTTTTTTAGGATCAGTTATGTTTAATGCGTCAAACACACTATCTATTAGCAAACAAAATTCTGCTGTGGAACTACAACCTTCCAATTCTGTCGGATATAAAGGTTTATAAGCCAACAACGCTCTTGCTACGGACTTACTAAAAATCTAAATTAGAAAGCATATTAAAAAACTTATTGTTAAAATCCATACTTTTATTCGTTATATAAAGTAGTTGTACCTGTACTGCGAGAAAAACCCTCATTTTCAATAAATTATTTAATTCAATGTGTTGAATGGTCAATTTAGGGCACAGTCTACCAGATGGATTTTTAATGTCTATTTCAAAAAGCTTCTTAAAATATGCCCACTGAATATACTCTGAATTTGAATGAGTCTGAAAAATTAATAAATTATATAAAATTATTTTTGTTTTCTATATCAAGAACTACGGAAAATTAAACATTGTAATTGCAAAAAAAACATTTATTTTTAAAAAGAAAGAATGGTGAAATTTTAACTTATCAAAATTTATGATGTTCAGGGATCCCAATTTATTTCTAATATAATTTTTGACCCAAAATTATAGAAAATAAAAAAATAAAAATTTTAATAAGTTTAAAAAATTTCAGTTCTAACCTTCAATCGTTGTTTATCGTATAGGCGATTTCGAATGCACTTTATTAGATGTGGTGTATCCGAAAAAATAAAAATTTTTCGATCATCCACAGTCGGATGAGGAAAGCTCGTTTTCAGATTTTTCTTTTTGGCAGAGCAACCGAATTCAGTCCAAAATCTTCTGTTAGTCGAAGCTCCATCCGATACCACGCCGTGCATATATAATCCTGCATTTTCTAGAATTATAATAGCTTGCAAAATTAATTTTGCATGCATTATTCCAGTGGTTGGACCCTTAGACGTAAATACTGCAATTGGTTGGCAAGATTCGTCAACTAACGGTTGGATTGCAAACACCAAACCATAATTTGCAGCTTCATTAATATTACGATTCGCACCATCTCCGAAATCCTGCAAACTTTCATATTCCATTGTTTTCGGATTTAAACGAACATTTGTCCGCGTTTTCATTTCATCTAATAGCAAAATAAAATGACGATTTATTTCGGGTTTAGCTTTAAATTTAACGGCAAGTAAATTAATTAAATTTTGATTAAATCCACAAGGTATGTCGATTAACGATAAATATCTGAAATAGAAAAATAGTATTTATACATATGGTAATAAATTTTGTATAGTTTTTATAAAATATTAAAAATATTCAATAAATTGACTTTAACTCTGAATTAGTGATTTTATACTAAAGAATTTGAATTAACAAAAAATTGGTTACTATTAAATAGTGACAAATTTCACTATTTGTAGTAAAAAACTACTCATTATTAGTAGAAAGTTATTCATTTCAATGTTAAATATTTACTTATTGAAATTATAAAAATCCATTTTTCAATTAGTAAATATTCAACTCTCAAATTGCTTTTTTTCTACTAATAATTAGTAGTAGTTTTATACTAAAAAATAGTGAAATCTTTCACTATTTAATAGTAATAGCTTTTTCGCTAATTTATGAGTAGAAAATCACTAATTGAAATTTAGAGAGAAAATAACAAACCTTCGAATTGTACTTGTGCACGGCAAAGGTAATACTTTTGTATCTCTTATTAAAAGATATGTGGCGGGTGACTTAATGTGGAATAGAAGACACAAGTAAATCCAGTCTTCTGAATAACGGCGTCCCTTGTTACTTTTACATTTTGAAGCATTTAAAATTTCTTTAATAACGATTTCCTCATTTTTGCAAATTTCATTGTTCTTCAAACTTTGCTCTAAATTTACACTATTAATCGATGAAAACTCCTCTTGAAGTTTGGAAAATTGCTTTCTTAGCATATGTAATCTTTGTTCAATTCTAATTTCAGGCGCATGAATATTCCCTAAATCTCATTTAGCCTAAATCCCATTAAGCCTAAAATCAAAAAGCCTAAAACGCATTCAGCCAAAATTCCATTTAACCTAAATTTCATTAAACCTAAATCGCGTTTAACCTAAATTCCATTAAACCTAAATTTCATTTTACCTAAATCCCATTCAATCTAAATTCCATTTAACCTAAATCTCATTTAACCTAAATCTCATTTTACCGAAATTCCATTTAACCTAAATTCCATTTAACCTACATTCCATTTAACCTAAATCCCATTTAACCTAAATTCCGTTTAACCTAAATCTCATTTAACCTAAATTCCATTTAACCTAAATCCCATTTAACCTAAAACACATTTAGTATAAATTCCATTTAACCCAAAATGCATTTAGCCTAAATCTCACTTCACCTAAATCCCATTTAACCTAAATCTCATTTAACCTAAATTCCACTTAACCGAAATCCCATTTAACCTAAAACGCATTTAGTCTAAATTCCATTTAACCTAAAATGCATTCAGCCTAAATCCCATTTAACCTAAATTCCGTTTAACCTTAATCTCATTTAACCTAAATTCCACTTAACCTAAATCCCATTTAACCTAAAAAGCATTTAGTCTAAATTCCATTTAACCTAAAATGCATTCAGCCTAAATCTCACTTCACCTAAATCCCATTTAACCTAAATCTCATTTAACATAAATTCCACTTAACCTAAATCCTATTTAACCTAAATTCCATTTAACCTAAATCCCATTTAACCTAAATTCCATTTAACCTAAAACGCATTCAGCCTAAATCTTACTTTACCTAAATCCCATTTAACCTAAATCTCATTTAACTTAAATTCCATTTAACCTAAATCCCATTTAACCTAAAACGCATTTAGTCTAAATTCCATTTAACCTAAAATGCATTCAGCCTAAATCTCACTTCACCTAAATCCCATTTAACCTAAATCTCATTCAACATAAATTCCACTTAACCTAAATCCTATTTAACCTAAATTCCATTTAACCTAAATTCCATTTAACCTAAAACGCATTCAGCCTAAATCTTACTTTACCTAAATCCCATTTAACCTAAATCTCATTTAACTTAAATTCCATTTAACCTAAATCCCATTTAACCTAAAACGCATTTAGTCTAAATTCCATTTAACCTAAAATGCATTCAGCCTAAATCTCACTTCACCTAAATCCCATTTAACCTAAATCTCATTTAACCTAAATTCCACTTAATCTAAATCCCATTTAACCTAAAACGCATTTAGTCTAAATTCCATTTAACCTAAATTCCATTTAACCTAAAACGCATTGAGCCTAAATCTCACTTCACCTAAATCCCATTGAACCTAAAAATTTTTTTAATTTAAGGATAAATATAGTTGAATCAAATATAGTTTTAGGTTAAATGGGATTTAGATGAAGTGAGATTTAGGCTCAATGCGTTTTAGGTTAAATGGAATTTAGGTTAAATGGAATTAAGACTAAATGCGTTTTAGGTTAAATGGAATTTAGATTAAGTGGAATTTAGGTTAAATGAGATTTAGGTTAAATGGGATTTAGGTGAAGTGAGATTTAGGCTGAATGCATTTTTGGTTAAATGGAATTTAGACTAAATGCGTTTTAGGTTAAATGGGATTTAGGTTAAGTGGAATTTAGGTTAAATGAGATTTAGGTTAAACGGGATTTAGGTGAAGTGAGATTTAGGCTGAATGCGTTTTAGGTTAAATGGAATTTAGGTTAAATGGGATTTAGGTTAAATGGAATTTAGGTTAAATGGGATTTAGGTTAAGTGGAATTTATGTTAAATGAGATTTAGGTTAAATCAGATTTAGGTGAAGTGAGATTTAGGCTGAATGCATTTTAGGTTAAATGGAATGTAGAATAAATGCGTTTTAGGTTAAATGGGATTTAGGTTAAGTGGAATTTAGGTTAAATGAGATTTAGGTTAAACGGAATTTATGTTAAATGGGATTTAGGCTGAATGCATTTTAGGTTAAATGGAATTTAGACTAAATGCGTTTTAGGTTAAATGGGATTTACGTTAAGTGGAATTTAGGTTAAATGAGATTTAGGTTAAATGGGATTTAGGTGAAGTGAGATTTAGGCTGAATGCATTTTAGGTTAAATGGAATTTATACTAAATGCGTTTTAGGTTAAATGGGATTTAGGTTAAATGGAATTTAGGTTAAATGGAATTTAGGTTAAATGGAATTTCGGTAAAATGAGATTTAGGTTAAATGAGATTTAGGTTAAATAGAATTTAGATTGAATGGGATTTAGGTAAAATGAAATTTAGGTTTAATGGAATTTAGGTTAAACGCGATTTAGGTTAAATGAAATTTAGGTTAAATGCAATTTAGATTAAATGGAATTTTGGCTGAATGCATTTTAGGCTTTTTGATTTTAGGCTTAATGGGATTTAGGCTAAATGAGATTTAGGGAATATTCATGCGCCTCTCTAATTTTAGACTTTCTGGTGTTAGTTAATTTATTTCGTATTGCTTCAAGTTTCTTCTTCTTCAAAGGGCTTAATTTTAAATGAATTCTCTTATCATCTTTCTTTTTTCCTAAAGAGACAGTTTTATTTACAAGAACTTGTTTCCCTTTTTTACAAGAGGAACAACATTTTGCCCGCACGGTGGAACTCGGATCTAAGATCAAGCTGCATTTATTATGTCTCAAGTATCCAAAATTGTCTCGATAGGCAAAAGACGTTTCAAAATTTTGTATTGAATTTGGCGTTGCGCATCCCTCACAAGTCCTGTATTTATATAGCGATTCTACGATTTTATCAATTTCTTCTACTGATGTAATATAAGAATTTGTAAAGCCCGTTTTTGATAAATCAATGGGAACTTCCATTACAAATGCTTGGACTGACATATCCTTAAAGAGAATTATTTTTTTAAAACTTGTAGTTTTAAATACTCCTTTATCATCTATTCGTCCAATAGATTGAGACAATTGAATCGCTTTAAAATCATCTATCTCGTCTATATTATGTCGTGCCCATGAAATCGGTATTTTAATTGAATTTTTATTTGAAAATATTTTTGCAAATAGCTTTTCTTTTTCGGCTTCATTTAAAATTGTTTGGCTATTTGCATCTGCCGCAAATGCAACTTCGGGAGAATCAACTGATGCACTAGGTTCACCAAGAGTATTAACTTCACTGGTAGAAACAACTGTGGGCACTTCTAATTTATCAGATGATGCTTCAGTAAAAATTCTGTCATCAACCTTAATTGTTGACTCAGTGGAGACATCAACCAAGGAAGCCGCTGCAGAATCACAATTTACAGAGTCAACGATGTTCACTTTCCTTTTCTTTTCTTTATTTCCAATCGTTCCTAATTCCATACTTCTTTTCTTGGGAGATTTTCGTTTAGTTGCTTTTCTAGTCAAATATGAAGGACAATTTGGAAAAATCGTAGGCAATGCACCTTTTCTTAAACGAGGCACTTTATAATTTTCCTGTAATGAACGAAAAAAAGTTTAGTGAATATTATAAAAATACATTTGTGTAGAATAATATAAAAATAATTTGCATAAAAAGAAGATAATTAAAGAAAATTTTAAAAATAAAAAAACAAACACAATAAAAAATATCAAAAGGAAAAGATGGAACAATTTTTTAATTTTAAAAAAGAAAGAATAAATTATTGTGAGGTAGTCAGGTAAATAAAAATTGGAAAATTCTGAAAAGTGCAATCTTTTAGAAATCTTATAATAAATAAGAATAAAGGATTATTATTTTGATCAATGCAGTTACCTAATTTTTCTTAATTTGTTTTATTAAATATTTCTGTTAAGTTTTGGAATAACCGGAATAACAAAAAAGCAGGTCTAATAGGTTATGTCGTGCAAAACAACTTTTTGTTAGATATACATATAAATATGATAATAGCAAAAACTGTTTTTCCCTAATGCATTTATTTGATTTCGCACAAATTATAATAACTTTTTTTTTAAATTGTTATATTAATTGTTACTTACGAAGGACATTACGTTCCCTTGGGGATCTTTGACTTCTCGTCGCCAAATTATGTCCTCTAATTGAAAATGCTTTAAACACACAAATTGACCACTTTTCACTTTGAAATTTTTTCTCAAAACAGCTTTCTGCCATTTCTTTAAATTTTCTCTACCTGAAGGCACAGAGAAACAATGCACTTTTTCTTCATTTGCCTTTCGTTTGTAATAACCAGATTTGCAATTCGGAATTATGCAAGAATGTCCTTTAACCGAAGGTTCTTTTGGTTCTTTCGGATCCTGCATTTTAGAAACTACTTCAATCTGATCAAACTTAACACTTCGAAAGTAACATATTTATATTATTAAACTATTTTTTAATCAAAATATCCGTTAAAACATAAACAACACAATGCTTTAATATCGCGTGACGCGGACAGCGACACCTCGCGCTGGGTTTTCGAACATAGTACGTATCATAAATAACTGGAACAAGGCTTACATTGGAATAGCGAGTAGTCAGATAGGGCTGTATAATAAGCCTAAAGCACAACGAATCGTAATCGCTAATCCTTAATCGTAATAATGAGAGAAAGCAGGACAGAGATATATATCTGTCCTACTTCCTCTCATTCTTACGATTAAGGATTAGCGATTACGATTCATTGTGCGTTAGGCTATACTAAGTTTTCTACGTATTATACGCACAAAATCTTGAAGAAATTACTTTTACCCATCCCTGCCTATATGGGAGTTGACTGTACGTTAAATACGTAAAAAACCCCACGTAATTTACGTGAGGTATATTACGTTAACAACCCTGCAAAGTGGTTGGATTTTACTTACTTGCCCAACACTGATTGAGTATAAACAAACAAATGAAAAGTGTTGAAAATTGATTAAAAAGTGATTTAAAGATATATATTAAAAATAATACCGCCAGTGTTTGCAGGTTTTTTTTATTTTTATAAATTTTTTAATTTTAATTGTTAATTACACACATTAACGAGGAATGGTACAGACAGTCTGAAAAAAGGTTAGTTCAAATATGTATTCTTTTGATTTTTAAAATAGAAAACTCATATTTTCATGTAATATTTTTCAGTGCAAGTGAGAACAATTTTATTATTTACAAAATGAGTAATCAAAAGTTGCAATTGGATGAAAATTAAAAAAAAATTGACGTTTAGAAACTTAGGATGATCTAACCTCAAATCAGAAAAAGTTACTAAACGTCAAATTTTTTTTTAATTTCCATCCAATTGTAATTTTTAATTATTTATTTTGTAAAACACATTTCATTGTTCACACTTCCACTGAAAAATATTACATAAAAATCTGAACTTTCTGTTTTAAAAATCAAAATAATGCATTTGGATTAACTCCTTAAAATCTATTTTCCACTAATATCTAACACCTCATTTTCCCTATTTTCTTTTTGATTTCTTTGTCTTAATTTAAATACATAAATTTAATAAATTGAAAATTGACTATTTTATTCTTAGTTTGTAAAATAATAGAAAAGTAATATGTATTAGACCAAAAATTGTTATAATTCAATGTGCTTTTAACGTATAAGTTTATTTGATTATTAGATAGATTATAATCTAATAATATAAATTACATATTAGATATATATAATTTAATTTTTTTTTTTTCAGGAAGTTTACGAGGAATCATAATGGCAGTTACATTAGAAAGATTAAAGGAAAATGGTGCTTATGCCTACGAATCGATATTTTTAACTCAATTAAAATCGGTAATTCGTATTTCTTAAATGTTTCATTTATTATTCGTCTTTTATATTTAATAATGATCATTAATTCAACCAAAATTTGTTATTAAATTGAATCAATTTAGAATAAATATGATAAAAGTTTAATATTTACAGTTTATTAATATAATGAAAACTGACTATTTTTATGTCATTATACTTTTCTGAACAAAAAAATGTTACTCTTATTTTACTATTATTGTTATATATGCTATTTGATAGTTATCATTAAATTGTTATTAACATTATTATAACAATTATTATTATCTTTCAGTATTCTTTTGGTCAAATGGCTTCCAACGATTTTATTTTATACGCTCCAACAGTTGAAAATAATCATTGTATTTTCCATAACCAACCAAACGGTTTATTCGTTGAAGTTGTAAAGGTAAGAATTATTTGTTACTGTTTTGTTGTTATTGCTATTTTAATCATTTTAATTATTTGTCTTAAAATAACATTTTTTGTGATATTTTTGAAATTCTTTAATGACTTTTGTTTTTCTTGGCAATACTTTTAATTTTTTAAAACTATTTTCTGATCTAATTAATACTTGAACATTTTTCAATGTCTACAATTCGACCAAGAATTAATAGAGATTATATTTTACTTTATAGAGTTCGTCAGGAGTGTTAATAATTAATGGTGTAGAATATTTATCGAGCTCGGTAGTTCGTTTAAATAACAATGACATTGTGAATATTGGATTTTTGTTAAAATACAAAGTAAAAATGAAGGTAAAAATAATGCAAAAAAGAACAAATATAATCAGAATAACATTTTGTATTCATTTTATTTTATTTTTCAGATATCAATTCCAATTGTTGATAATTCTGATTATGTGAAGAAAGAAAATGACGAGGAAGATGGTCTTCCTTATCACAATGTCAATGATTTGAATGTCGAAATTTTCGGAAATGAAGGTACTCTAAAGGAAATTTCTCATAAAAATAAAATACAATTTTTGTGATTCCATATTTTCATGGAAAGTTGTGAATATTAGAATTTTGTTGATAGTTAAAAATAATATGAATAATTTTAGGATTACTGGAAGTTGGTTTTAAGTTAATATGCATTTATTTAAATACACAGGTGATAATTTTAATAAAAAATTTGATATAAAATCTGTAAAAATTCATATTATTTTTAATCTGCCAAATCATATGTATTTCTCTTTAAAAATATCCAAACAATGAAATCCGATGTTTTATTTATCAATAAATTATTTTAACTATTTTTTTATAAAATCAAAAAAAAAATTTGGAATAAATAATTTTTTTTACTCTATCATCCTGTTACTTATTGTTTTTTAAAATGCTTTAAAAATAAAAATGATTTTAATAAAAAATATGAATAATAACACAATTTGTTTAATAATAAAAAATATAATACTGAGTTATTTTTAAATATTTTTTAAATTGCTTAAACTAGTTATTGTTATTATTTATTAACAACTTTTAATTCTTCTAAAGAGACTTGTAGTTTTTTCTCCTTAGTTTGAAACTTTATATATTTATTCAAATAAAAAAAAATTCATAATATGTTATAATATTATATATTGTTTAAACAAATTATGGTTATTATTATTTAATTTTTTCTCATCTTCCAATGTAATGTTTTTTAGTATTCCTTAATCAATATAAAATTAAAAAAATATTATTAATAAAAAAAAGAAATTGTTTACACAATTGTTAAATTGTAAATTAAGAAATATTTATAATATAACATATGATTATGCTGCAGGAAGAATATTGCAAAATTCAAAATTTCTATTTTCTAAGGAAGAACTAAAAATAAACAGTTATAATAATTAATAAATAATTTAAGCAATTTCAGAAATATTTAAAAATAACACAGTAACAAATTTTTTTTTGTTAAAAACATTTTAAACAAACAAAACCAGATGATAGAGCAAAAAAATTGTCTTTTTCTATTTTTTTAAGGAAGGGGATAAGTTTGGGATCTTATTAAAAATAATAAAAATAATTTATTACTAAATAAAGCATTGAGTTTCATTTTCTGGATATTTTTGAAAAGCCATATGATTTGCAGGTTGAATAATATATATTTTATAGATTTTATATCAAATTTACGAATAAATGAATTTTTCCCATAATAATTCAATGTTAATTGAAGAAATAAATTAAAATTTGAATAAAAAATTAATAATTGAAAAAAAAATTACAAACTGAAGAAAATAATTGACAATTGAAAACAAAATTCGAAAAAATGAACAAGAATTATTAAATTTAAAGAAAATAATTTTAAATTAAAAAATTAAGAAAATATAGGAACATAATTGTTGGAAATAATTGCACATTTAACATATGTCTGCAATAATTAAACAATTTTTTGCAATGTTTAGAATAAATTCTCGTAAAATAAATACATAGGCAAAAAATTATGTAAGATAGAGGGGGGGGGGGGGTGGATAAAAAAATTTACGGAGCTTTACAGACGTGGGTGTGCTGGTCAAAATCTAAGAAATATTACGTAAATTAATTGACTAATTACATATTTTTAATTTTTTTGTCCTGGGATTTTAAGAAAGATTTTTCCACTTAGTAAATGATTGTTTACAATTTTCTACAATTTTTAATTAAATATAGTATTTTTTAGGTGTAACACTAAGCACTGAAACATTTCAATCGGAAATTTCGCAGAAAGTCAAAGAAAATTCATCTGAGGAGATTGAGTCTGGTCTTTCTCTACAAGAAATTAATGCAGCGATGAAAATAGAAATTGGAAAGGAAGAAAATGAATTCGAAAATTCTTTATCTGAAGAAGAATATCTTTCTGATTCTTTACCTGAAAAATTGTATTTTTCTGATTCTTCGACGGACGATCAAATTCTTCCCAATTCTTCAACCATAGAAAAGAATCTTCCGTCTATGGAAAATTCTCGTGTTTCAATAACCAACCAAGAACTTTGCTTGAAAATAAAGAAAGTTCCTTCCGTTTTCTTGGAAAAGAAAACAAATCAACAAAGGTTACAAACAAATTCTGTTTATCATAGTACTGAACGGCCCTTCGATTGTGATCTTTGTGGCAAGGGATTCGGGAGTAAATCAGCCATTAGGTAAAATTAACTAATATTTATTATATCGATTTATTTCCCCTGTAAAAACTATCCGATAGCACGAACCGAGAAATCCGAAAGCCCATCGGTATCTGCAATTTGTTACTTCGATTTAAATTATTTCAATTTTTCAAGTGTTTTTTTTTTTTCCCTAATCGTAGTTTCTTGCTATTTTAACACGCCATCTAATTAACCTATCGTGAGATTTTCATTTTTTTTCTTAAATAAGTTTATTAAAATTTTTACTTTTCTTAAAAATCAAATTCAACTTCTTCCCTAAAGTCAGAAAAAAATTGTACAATAATACTAATAAGACAGTCTAATTCTATGAAAAATTAAGTTTACAATAAGACCAAGAACATAAAAAAATCTTTATGTTTCATGAGTTATTTAAAAATTAAAAAATTTATACCAACGTGCTCTCGGTTTTCTCGGTTCGTTCTATCGGATATTTATTACAGGATGAGCACTCAATAATAATAGTCAAAACATGCCTTTTATTAAATATTATTAATTTTTCATTATTCAGACTCCACGTAACAAGAGTACATTCTAGAGATGAACAGTTCTGCAAAATTTGTGAGAAGGTTTTTAAATGTAACGAATACCTGCAGCTACACATGCTTAGCCATTCCACGGAAAATAAGTTCAAATGTTCCCTATGTGAGAAGGATTTTGCGCACATAGGTAACCTGCGGCAACACATACGGGGCCATTCCACGGAAAAAAATTTCAAGTGTTCGCTCTGCGCGAAGGATTTTAAACGCAAGCAATGCCTGCAGAAACACGTGCTGACACATTCCAGGGAAAAAAAGTTTAAGTGTTCCCTCTGCGAGAAGGAGTTTGGACTCGAATATTACCTTCGTCGACACATGCTGACCCATTCCACGGAAAAAAAGTTCAAGTGTTCCCTCTGCGACAATAGTTATAAACTCAAACATCACCTGCAGCAGCATTTGCTGACCCATTCCAGGGAAAAAAAATTTAAGTGTTTTCTCTGTGAGAAGGATTTTAGACGCAAACAACAACTGACGCAACACATGTTGGGCCATTCAACGGAAAAAGAAACGTACAAGTGTTCTCTCTGCGGGAAGGATTTTGTACGCAAATATTGCCTGAAACGACACATGCTGAGCCATACTACAGAAAAAAATTTCAAGTGTTCCCTGTGCGAGAAAGGTTTTAAACACAAACATCAAATGAAGCAGCATTTGCTGAACCACTCTAAGGAAAAAAAGTTCAAGTGTTCCCTCTGTGAGAAGAGGTATAAACACAAACAACACATGCAGGAGCACATGCTGAGCCATTCCACGGAAAAGATGTTTAAGTGTTCGATCTGCGAGAAGAGTTTTTCACGCAAACTTTACTTGCAGAGACACGTGCTTCTACATTCCACGGAAAAAAAGTTCAAGTGTGCAGTATGCGAGAAGGGTTTTAATCACAAACAACACCTGCAGCAGCATTTGCTGATCCATTCCACGGAAAGAATTTTTAAGTGTTCTCTCTGCGAGAAGAGGTTTGAACGCAAACAACACCTGACGCAACACATGCTGAGCCATTCCACGGAAAGAAAGTTTAAGTGTTCTGTCTGCGAGAAGGGATATGGACGCAAGCATCACCTAAAGGAACACATGCTGAGCCATTCCGCGGATAAAAGATCAAGTGTTCCCACTGTGACGATTGATTCAGGTGATCAGATAACTTGACCAATCGCATGTAAGAAAGTTACACATGAAAGAACGATTTTTCAATTACAAATTTTGCCAGAAAAAGTTTCTGAAGCCAAAAATATGTAAAAATCAATTTGTAACGATTTAGTTTAAATACTTCTTAAAAATAAATAAATTATTAATAAAATTAGTCAAACGAAATGACCGTGATGAGGAAATCTCAAAATAAATATAGATGTAAATTATTCATAAAAAAATAAATATTAACAAATTGTTCTAATAAAAATTTTAATAATTATGCTGGTTCTAGAGGGAGATTAATGCTCATTAATCATCCAATAGAAAATAAGATATTATTCAAAATATAAATTCGCTACAATAAAACAATAAATAGATAAAATTCAGATTACGTGATGGCTGTTAGGTGGCCGCATCTTGAACACGTGCTATTACAATATTGTCGTTTTTTTTGTTCATTTATAACAATTTTACTCTTTTTTACATGCCAGGTCTTAGTTCTTTTTACGTCTGTAGTTACGTTATACTTCGTTTTTTTAAAGCTGAGTTGTGTTTTATCACTCTTATTTGGCATTGAGAAACATTTTTGTTGAGTTCTAGGCCCAGTATGTAGTTGTGCTTATCACCCTAGCTGCAAGGATAAAACAAGTATTTTAGATACCGCTCACTTAAAATATAAACACAGAGTGCAGCATCATTGTCCGTTACATCTCCAACATCATCTGCAGCAGCTGGATCATCAGATGTTCATTCTGATGTTAGACTAATAATTAAAGAAAAACTTTCACAACTTCCACTCTTTCCATCTCTACCATGATTAGTTCTTTGTCTACCATGATGACATCTAAGCTAGATCTCATGTCTAAAAGAATTGATGTTAACGAGAATAAGATTGAGGATTATTATCCCGGAGCATAATAATCTGTCTACTTCCATTGACAGTGACTCTTTAAATGTAAATACTCAAATCACAAGTATGCTTGATGATGTTGTTTCCCCTTCTTTGTTCACAAACACGGAGATATCGAGACTGGATTTACCTTCACATATTCGGAAGAGGCCACGACCAATCTCTAAAAATAAAATCGGAAATAACAGTTTTTATAACATTTAATAACAATGATGCAGCCTGATTTTCTAATTTTTTGTTATTATTTCTTCTATAGCTATATTTAATGGGTATGTAACCCGTATATATTTCATTAATTTGAAAAATAAAACCACAGAATTATTACAGCGTAAAAGGATTTGGCAAAAAAAAAAATTTTTAGCATAAAATATTATAAGAAAAACAATATTTAACCGAAAAAGAAAATTATTGAATTTTAGGTGATACGTTTCAGAAATTCTGACTCTATAGATTAATAATTGAAGGGTAGCATGACAAAAGGGGTCAAGTGCCAATTCCATGTTTTTACAGGAAGCGAAAAAAACAAATTTAAAATTTTTACTGGTTATTTAAAACAAAACTAAGAAAATCGTTTCGAGATATTGATATGTTTAACCAGAAAAACAACAATTTGTTTCGCTAAACTTACATATTAACGAGAAATATAAAAAATATTGGGATACTTTAAGTTTACATCGAAAGTACACTTTTTCTTTAAACGGTAACTGTGAAAAAATTATACGATTTAAACAAAAATTGAGAAACTAGTTTTGATTAACAAATTGACGAATCAGATGCAAAAAAGTTTGTTAAAAAACCATTGATTGTTTTCAAGAAAATAATGAATTAATACATGTTTCTCTTGAAATCGAGCAATAAAATTTAGGTTAGACGTAATACGTACCTTTTTTACAACTATTTATTAAAATTTTAATATCAAACTTCCAATAGTTTTCAATTTTATAAATTTCTTTCTCATAGAAAGTATTTTTTGCATTTATATGGCACTTTCATTGTAAAAATAGAATTTTTTCAGATTTTTTAACCTTATTTATATATTATTATCCACTTTACACTTCTATTGTTTTTCAATTGATTTATGATTGTAGGTAAAAATTTATGCATTTGTGATTTCAATTTTCTTTAAAAATCTGTTTAAAAATACAATTTCAAACAAAATTCTTTTCCAAAAATGTGTAAATGAATTTTCTTGATTTTTTAGTGAAAAAATCTCAAATTCGAAAAATTGGCGCTTGACTCCTTTTGTCATGCTACCCTTCAATTGAAGTTCCTGGTTTTTAACTTTGTTGTCCGTGAAAGCAAGAAAATACCGATTATAAAATAAATTAATAAATATTTCTAAAATTGAATTTCACTAGTTTTGGCCATTTGTACTCAAGTTTTGGTTCCCTATTGACACCGCTTTTGGACAGTTTTAAAAATAAATATAAAATCATAAAAATTTGGGTAAAAATCATTAATTTGTACTTTTATACATAATATTCATAATCTATAATTGTGATGCGTCGCGTAGAAAAGCACTTAGTCAATCATATTGAATTTTAAAAAACATCATTCGGTACCTACTTAAAAGTAAATATTCTTGTTAAAAAATAACTTCAAATTCGCAATCAGAGACTCGAAAAACCCCTATATATACGAAGTTTCATGAAATTAAATTGAAATTTTTTATTTTTGACCGCCATCTTGAATTTTTGAAAAATGACTTCAGATTCGTTATCAGGGATCCCAAAAAACTCTGTGTACCAAGTTTCGTAAAAATTAAATAAAAAATTGTATTTTTTCGTCCGCCATATTGAATCCGCCATTTTGGATTTTTGAAAAATGACTTCAGATTCGTACTCAGGGACCTCAAAAACCCACGAGTACCAGGTTTCATCAAATTCGGCCTATTTTTAAAAATTTGGTACACTAGGCTAATATTTAATAAAAAAAAGTCTATTCAGTCGACATGTTGGAGCCGCCATCTTGTATTTGCTAATATTTACAACTGAGAACTTAAAGACACGATATTTTGATGCTTTAACTTAATCTCTTTTCTTGTTGTACATGAAAATATTGATTAAAAAATCTTTTTTGAGAAGAAAATAGTGTTTTTGGTTAAATAATTGTTTATAACTTTTTACATGTTTGTTATAAATAAATTTTACGTTGAAAATGGTTTGTGTAAATTATTAAAAAAAAATTTTATTGACAAGAAATAGCCTAAAAATTTTGATAAAATTTGTGTCCTCTTGGGAGTTAATGGGTTAAAATAATTATTTTTTCAGTAATTTTACTCCAGAAATTCAATTGTCTTAAAGTAATTCAAGTCAAATAATATTTTTGACTACTTACGAATTTCTATTTTCAGTGAAAAATTAAAAATAATTCAAAATTCATATGTAGTTTGATAAAAAATACTTTTTGATCCTCAATGGATGCTTGTATTTTCTCGTTTTCACTTTTGTACTTTTTAAGAATTTTTCTAGGTTTATTGGGAGCTTAAAAATCGACGCTACAGGAATAATTTTTTCTTTTATTATTCATATCCACTTATTTCGAAAATATTCTAAATCTAGAAAATTGTAAATAATATAAGACTTGCATAATTATTTCATTTCATATTAAATAAACAGAAATCTTAAATATATCTATTTATGTCAACATAATTATAAAATTTAACTACTCACTTCCTTTAAATCCATTGAATTTCCAAATAATTTCTCACTGTTTTGTTTTTAACATGTTTTATGAAATTGATAATAACAGTAGTCTCAAGTGAAAAATAACTTGAGAGATGTTACACACACTTGAAATTCATTTAAAACACATTTTTTTGAGAAAATAATAAAAGTATTGAATTATTTGAAGTAATCAAGATCAATGACAGACAATAACAAACGCACGTGTTAAAAATATGTCAAGCACAGTTGGGTCGATTTATGTTTTTTATGCCGGCACCAGAGTTGGGCATGTATGTCTCGTTCTCAGTGTTGGGTAGGTAATTACGAAGAAAAAAAGTAACAAGGCAAGTTTGGACTTTCCGATTAGCTGGTAATATTTCTAGAAAGATTACCAGCCAATTATGAACTATTTTATGAGAAATATTAATAACATTATTTGATTTAGGGTGAAATTATATGAATGCGTCAAACGTTGTGTCGTAATGAGAGAGAGGGAAACGAAGATATATTTACCTCTTTCTCTTTCTCATTAGGACGCAACATTTGACGCATCCATTTGATTTTGCCCTAAAGGCGTTGTTCCATGGCTGCGTTTTGCATTGCGTTGTAATGAGAATAAAGAAGACAAAGTATAATTATGTTTGTCCTTTTCTCTCTCATTACAACACAATGCAAAACGCAGCCATGGAAAGATACGTAGAACTTCGAGTTTTTTTTATGTATATTGCATGAGCTTTTTACATCTGTAAAATACGTAATTTACCTCCTTTCCCCTTCCAACAAAAGAAAATGCATTGTGTATAAAATTCAAGACTTAATATACGTATGTACAATCGGGGACATACACCTAGATGCATAAGGGTAAAATCCCTTGTGAGCAGAAAGCGCAAAACCGAAAGCAGAAAATCATGAGAGTGAGAGAGACAGTGATATATACCTACCTCTCTCACTCTCATGATTTCTGCTTTGGGTTCAAGTTCAACGCTTTCTGCCCACATGGAATTTTACCCTAAATGCCATAGGGTGAAATCAGATGAAAGCGTCAAAGTTTGCGTCGTAATGAGAAAGAAAAAGACGCAGATATGTTGCTATCTCTTTCTATCCCATTACGACGCAACATTTGACGCATTCATCTGATTTCACCCCCCAGAATTAGTTGTCCCTGCGCATAAGAATACGTGAGTAACCGATATGTTACATCAAGTAACATACCTGTTTTAGGTATGTTACCCCCCCCCCCCCACAACCACCAAAAAAATGCATTATGTCACAAATTTTGCAAGTAACTTACCTAGGTAACATACAGTAACAAACTATGTAACATACCTCCGGTATGTTACGTACACAACCCTGAGTTTGGACGACTTTCATGCGTCCCGTAATTTACGTAAGGTTTATTACGTTCACAGCCCTGCAAAGTGGTTGGATTTTACTTACTTGCCCAACACTGATTGAGTATAAACAAACAAATGAAAATTGTTGAAAATTGATTAAAAAGTGAATTTAAGATATATAAAAAAAAAATATCGCCAGTGCTCGCAGGTTTTCTTTTACTTTTATATATTTTTTAATTTTAATTCTTAATTACACACATTAACGAGAAATGGTACAGACAGTCTGAAAAAAGGTTAGTTCAAATGTATCATTTTGATTTTTGAAATAGAAAACTTATATTTTCATGTAATATTTTTTATTGGAAGTGTAAACAATTACATTATTTACAAAATGAGTAATCAAAAATTGCAATTGGATGAAAATTAAAGAAAAATTGACGTGTAAAAGTTTGGGATGATCTAACCTCAAATCAGAGAAAGTTTCTAAATGTCAAATTTTTTTTGAATTTTCAGCCAATTGTAATTTTTAATTATTTATTTTGTAAAACATATGTAATTGTTCACACTTTTACTGAAAAAGATTACATAAATATCTGAGTTTTCTGTTTTATAATCAAAACAATGCATTTGGATTAACTTTTTTCCCAAATATGATTAATTATTAATTATAATTATAATTATTCATTAAACCATTCCTCCAGAAAATCTTTTTTCCACTAATACTCAATACTTCCTTTCCTCTATTTTATTTTTGATTTCTTTCGCCCTAAATTAAGTACATAAATTTAATAAAGTGGAAATTGACTACATTTTATTCTTAGTTTCTAAAATAATAAAAAAGTAATATATATATATCTATATAATTTAATTTTTTATTTTATTTTCAGGCATTTTACTAGAATCATAATGGCAGTTACATTAGAAAGATTAAAGGAAAATGGTGATTATGCCTACGAATCGATATTTTTGACTCAATTAAAATCGGTAATTCGTCATTTTTAAATTTTTCATTTATTATTCGTCCTTTATTATTTAATAATGATCATTAATTCAACCAAAATTTGGTATTAAATTGAACAAATTTAGAATAAATATCATAAAAGTTTAATTTTTAGTTTATTAATGTAATGAAAACTGACTATTTTTATGTCATTACAATTTTCTGAACAATAAAATGTTACTCTTATTTTACTATTATTGTTATATATGCTATTTGATAGTTATCATCAAATTATTATTAACATTATCATAACAATTATTATTATCTTTCAGTATTCTTTTGGTCAAATGGCTTCCAACGATTTTATTTTGTACGCTCCAACAGTTGAAAATTACCATTGTATTTTTCATAACAAACCAAACGGTTTATTCGTTGAAGTTGTAAAGGTAAGAATTATTTTTTTCTGATTTATTGTTATTGCTATTTCAATCATTTTAATTATTTCTTGAAACAAACCTTTTTTTGTGATAATACTACATTTCTTTAAAGACGTTTTGTTTTTCTTCCCTTAATTTTTGATTCTATAAAACTATTTTATGCTCCAATTAATACTTGAACATTTTTTAATGTCTACAATACGACCAAGAATTAATAAAGATTCTATTTAACTTTATAGAATTCGTCAGGAGTGTTAATAATTAATGGTGAAGAATATTTATCGAGCTCGTTAGTTCGTTTAAATAACAATGACATTGTGAATATTGGATTTTTGTTAAAGTACAAAGTAAAAATGAAGGTAAAAATAATGCAAAAAAACGTAATCTGAAATAGTCTTGTACTAATTTTATTTTATTTTCCAGTTATCGATTCCAATTGTTGATAATTCTGATTATGTGAAGAAAGAAAATGACGAGGAAGATGGTCTTTCTTATCACAATGACAATGATTTGAATGACGAAAATTTCGGAAATGAAGGTACTCAAATCGAAATTTCTCATAAAAATAAAATCAAATTTTTTTGATTTAATATTATCATGGAAAGTTGTGAATATTAGAATTTTGTTGATAGTTAAAAATAATAAGAATAATTTTAGGATTACTGAAAGTTGATTTTAAGTTAATATGCACTTATTTAAATTTAAAACTACTGCAGAACCCACGCATATCGGAAATTAAAATTTGACGTTTCCGCGGTAGAGAAGTTCATTAAAATGTTATTATTGAGTGAACGTTCAGGGATGTAACAGCCATTTTAAATCATAGGATCTTTAAATATGAAATGGAAATTATAATAATTAGTGATTTCTTTATTTCTTATTTTTAATAATTTTTTTTAATTATTAAATTTAATTTTTAATTTTGATTTCTTATTTTTATTTCTTTCCAATAGTAACAAATTATAATTATTTTACCTTTATCTTAAATTTAATAACCCTTTTTGTTGACGATTTTAAAACGCAGCAAATGGATTTTAAGAAAGCTTTTTCCACTTATTAAATAATTGTTTTCGACTTTCTACAAATTTTAATTAAATATATTTTTTTTTAGGAGCTACACTAAGCGCTGAAACATTCCAGTCGGAAATTTTGCAGAAAGTCAAGAAAAATTCATCTGAGGAGATTGAGTCTGGTGTTTCTCTACAAGAAATTAATTCAGCGATGCAAATGGTAATTGTAAAGGAAGAAAATGAATTCGAAAATCCTTTATCTGAAAAAGATCCTCTTTCTGATTCTTTACCTGAACAAGTGTATTTTCCTGATGTTTCGACGAACGGTAACGTTTTTCCCAACTCTTCATCCATGGAAAAGAATGTTCCGTCTACGAAAAATTATCTCGTTTCACTAACCAACAAAGTACTTTGCTTCGAATTAAAGAAAGTTCCTCCCTTTCTTTTGAAAAAGAAAACAAATCAAAAAAGGTTGCAAACTCACAGTACTGAACGGCCCTTCGATTGTGATCTTTGTGGCAAGAGATTCATGACTAAAACCTCCATTAGGTACACTTAACTTATATTTATTTATTTCAGCACTCAATAATCAAAAAATCCGTTTAACAAATATTATTAATTTTCTATTTTTCAGACTCCACGTAATGAGAGTACATTCTGAAGAGAAGCATACCTGCGAAATTTGTAAGAAGGTTTTTGGATGCGACGAATACTTGAAGTTACACATGAGTAATCATTCCACGGAAAAAAAGTTTAAGTGTCCTAACTGCCAGAAAGGTTTTGGACGTAAACATCACCTGAAGGAACACATGCAGTGCCATTCTGCGGAAAGAATTTTCAAGTGTTCCTTCTGCGAGAAGGGTTTTGGACGCAAATATTGCCTGCAACAACACATGCTTAGCCATTCCAGGGAAAAAAAGTTCAAGTGTTCTATCTGCGAGAAGGGTTTTGGACGCAAACATCATTTGAAGGAACACATGCAGTGCCATACGTTGGAAAGAAAGTTTAAGTGTTCCCTCTGCGAGAAGGGTTTTGTACGCAACTGTCACCTGCAGCAACACTTGCTGACCCATTCCAGGGAAAAAGGTTCAAGTGTTCCCACGGTGATAATTACTTTAGGTCATCAAATAACTTGACCAATCGCATGTAAGAAAGTTACATACCAAAGAACGATTTTTTAAGTGTAAATTTTGTTAGATAGAGTTCCTTCAGCCAAAAAGACGTAAAGACCATAAACGAATTCATACGAGTGAAAAGCTTTATACTTGCGAAAAGTACGAAGAAGATTTCCAATTCGTGGTTTTTAAAAAAAAAAAACACGAAATTGAAATCTTTTGTTGCAACGAATGCCAGGAGAACATAACTTGTCTATGTGTTGCATAGCAATTTATGTGTGTTGGGAAATACTCATAATTTGAAAATTATTATTGTAAAAAAACTAAATTATGTTATTATTATGGAAATATAAAGTATATAAAGTTACTTAGAAAATCCATTTGTATTATATATATATTTTTTTTATTTTACATTTATTTATATACTTATAGTACCTATATCATAAAAATAATTAATCAAATAGCTATCAAAGTAAATAAAAAAAGATTCGTATAATTATATAAAAAACATGATAATTGAATATAATAAATTTTGGAGGTTATAACTTGATATTTATAAATTTGAGAAAATAAGCTTTCTTTTAAAACAGAGTTTATTTTGTCCTTTATAAACAGCGAACTGCGCCTTTGATGATAGTACTATAGGTAACTACATTAATTTGCCACAGAGAGTCGATCCAATCTGGAGCGAAGAGTTTGCGACTACGTGTTGAGTAAAATAAATTATTGGAAGAAATTCTGAATAGGGATTCTATAGTACGGAAGCTTGACTAACATTTTGTTGAATTTTTTCGAATATCCATTTTGTCGAATTTACAAATGATCGAATATTCAAATTGTCGTATTTCCAAATTGTCGAATCTCCAAATGTTCCATGTCCAAAAGGTCAAATTATTTTTTCCATGTGAGTTTCCTATCTTTGAAATGTGTTGGTATAGTAGATTGGACAAGTGCGCGAAATTCAAAATTTCCATAATGATTTTAAATTTCGCGCACTTGTTCAATTTACAATACCAACACATTTCATAGATGGGAAACTCACATGAAAAAAATAATTCGACCTTTTGTGGGTAAGTAAAGTACACCCAGGTGCATTAATGCCTTACCCCCAACTGGTTGTCCCTGCCCATGAGAATACGTGAGAAAGAAAGAGAGGTCCGGGGTAAGGCATTTATGCACCTAGGTGTACTTCGGGTAAATTACATAGTTTTCTACCGTAATTTACCTAGTATTTTACCTCAGAAGTTTTCAACACAGTGAAATTTACTCGTAAACATAACCTAGAACCTGCAATTTTATAATTCAGGCTGTGATATAAAGATGTCATGCAACTTTTTTTTCAATGGCTTACTACATTTTGGCAAAATTAACATATAAATAATTAGAAAAAGAGCACTGCAACATACCTTGATGTTTTTTGAGGTTATCTGAGGGTAGAATCACAAGGACGCGTGAAGCGTTGCGTCTTTTTGGAGTTGTATGAGAGAGAAAAAGACACAGATATACTTCTCTCTCATCTTCTCTCATTGCTGCACGCAAAATGTGATGGCCTGTTTACACCTTTGAAAAAAAAAAATTTTTCGCATTAGAGGAAAGAGGACAGACTGTGTATCTGTCCTCTTTACTCTCATGCAAAAAATTTTTTTTTTCGAACGTGTAACTAGGCTATGAGTGTATTTATATCACTTCAGCAAGCTGTGTCATTTACCTGGGTATTTTACAAGTTTTTTTTACGTAAATTACCCAATACAGGTAATTTGCCTGTCATTTACTCAAGATTACTGAAAAGCCCATCACTGGTCAAACGTTGCGTCATAACGAGGAAGAGAAACACGTAAATATATCTTTGTCTCCCTCTCTCTCATTACGACGCAACGTTTGACGCTTTCATATGATTTCACCACAAAATTTGCATCCTTTCTATAATATTGTTTTAGTCTACGCTCTTGCTCGAGTTTCTCAGCTTAATTTACTTACTTGCCCAACACTGACTAAGTATAAACAAAAACAAGGTCTTAAAAGCCTCTGTTGGAGATGGAGAAAAGTGATCAAAATTGATTAAAAAGTGATTTTAGTATATCGTAAATGTACCAATTACTGCGGTGTGAAATTAAAGCTTGATAAAGGTTGAAAAAGAAGATAAATATAAATAAAAGATAAATATTTGACTGATTTTAAAAGCAATCTTGTTATCTATTGAAGTAGAAACTACTAATTATTGTTTGGAGGTTAGGCTGTCAGTAGTAATAGAAACACACAATTATTTAAAATTTTAAATACCTACATCTTTAATGGCAGTTGTATCAAGTAAGGTTTTAAATACTTATTTGAATTAATTTTATATTTTTCGTAAAGTTCATAATAACTTTTTAAAAAACAGCAGTAATTGATGCATTTGCAGTTAAAGGTGCAATATCTTCATTATTTTCCAATTTTAATTGTTAATTGAACATATTAATACCTATTTTCTCTAAATATCTAACACCTTCCTTCCTGGATTTTCTTTTCGATTTCTTTTACTCTAATTTTAATACATAAAATTAATAAATAGATGAGAAGGTTTAACCTTATTCTTTCAAAACGGTTATAATATATATTAGACAAAAAAATGTTATAATTCAATATGTTTTTTACATACAAGTTTACTTAATTATTAGATAGCTATATATAATTTAATTTATTATTTTGTTTTCAGGTATTTTACTAAAATCATAATGGAAGTTACATTAGAAAGATTAAAGGAAAATGAGGCTTATGCCAAGGAAGCGTTATATTTGACTCAACTAAAATCGGTAATTCGTACTTTTTAAATGTTTTCTTTATTATTCATCTTTTATTATTTAATAATGTTCATTAATTCAAACAAAATTTGTTATAAATTAAACTAATTTAGAATAATTATGATAAAAGTTTAATATTTTAGTTTATTAATATATATAAATGAAAATTGATTAAATTTCGGTCTATTTGAAACAATTTTGAATTAATTATTTCTTTTACTAACTAAGAACAAATTACTTTTGTCAATAATAGTTTTAGAAGAAAAGTTTAAATTTATTATAATAAACTTTTGTAATTTTCATTATTTTTCTTGTTGAAACATTCTCCACAATTTTGTTTGTTAGATTTTGTTAAATAATATTCTGTTTAAATAATACGCAAACAACAAATTTCATTTAATGTTATGAAACAAAATCCTTTTTTTTTTTAAAGAAAAATCCTCTTTTTTACCTAAAATTGAACAAACATACTGCTGTGATCCCTGTATTTGATACTTGTCAATAAATTATTACGTATTAACATTATTATAATCAGGGTGTCTACTAACCGGGAAATAACCAGGAATTTAAATTGACCGGGAATTAACCGGGAATTTTCCGTCAAACCGGAAATTTTTTTTCTGGGATAATAAATTTTTTTCAATTTTCAATTATTTTCTTCAATTTCCAATTATTTTCTACAATTCTCAATTATTTTCTTCCATTTGGAATTATTTTCATTAATTTAAAATTATTTCTTCATTTCTCAATTATTTCCTTCGATTTTCTACTATTTTCTCCAATTTTCAATTATTTTCATCAATTTCTAATTAATTTATTTAATTCTGAAATATTTTCTACGATTTTCAATTATTTTATTCAATTTTTAATTATTTTCTTCAACTATAAAATATTTTTTTTGAATTTCCAATTATTTGATTCAATTTTCAATTATTTTCATCAATTTCTAATTAATTTCATCAATTTTTAATTATTTAATTTAATATTCAATAATTCTCGATTTTTTAAACTATTTTTTTCAATTATCATTTATTTATTTCACATCTCTATAACTCCTCCATTTTTCAATTATTTTCTTCTATAATCAATAATTCTCGGCTTTTTTCAATATTTTTTTTCAATTATCAATTATGTTTTTGAAACTTGAATTCAATTCATCAATTAATTATTATTCAACAATTTTCATAAAAAAAATTTTCTACAATTTTTAATTAATTTCTTCAAATTACAATTACATTCTTCATTTTTTATTGTTTTTTTCAAATTCTATAATTCCTGGGTTGTTCAATTTCTTTTTTCTTCAATTAACACTTATTTCCTTCTACTTTCAATCCCATTGTTCAATTCTTGAATTATTTTCTTTAATTCTCAATTATAATTTTCGACTTTCATTTCCATTCTTTAATTTTCAATTTTCTTTTTAATATTCAATAACTCTAGGCTTTTTACAATGATTTTTTTTAAACTCTCAATTATTTTCTTCAAATTCCATTTTTTTTTCTTAAATTTCAATTATTTTCTTCAATTTCCAATTATTTTTTCATATTTCTTTCAGTTTCTCAATTTCTTTCAATTTTCAATTTCTTCTGAATTTTCTTCAATATTTAACAATTCTCAGCTTTTTTAAATTATGTTTTTCTTTCAATTTTTATTTAAATTGAGAATTTTTAAATTAGGTATTTTCATAAATTCGCAATTATTTCCGTCGATTCTAAATTTTTCTGCTGTTTTCAAATATTCTATTTAATTTTTAAGTAGGTAATCTCGACTTTTTTAATTTTTTTTTTTCAATTATCAGTTATTTATTTCATGTTTCAAAACCTTCATTTTTCAATAATTTTCTTTTATTTTAAATTTAATTGTTCAATTGTTCAATTATTTTTTTCAATTCTCAATTAATTTCTTTAAATAACAATTCTATTCTTCAATTTTTAATGTTTTCTTCAATATTAATTAATTCCTGTCATTTTCCATTTTTTTTTTTAATTATAAATTATTTTCTTCCTTTTTTAATCCAATTGTTCAGTAATTTTCTTTAATTCTCAATTATTGTATTCGAATTTCAATTTTATTTCTCAATTTTCAATTGTTTTTTTTTTAATATTCAATAATTCTGTGTTTTTCTGATTTCAATTTGATTATTTAATTTTCAATTTATTTCTTCAATTTTGAATTATTAACTTAAATTTTAAATTATTTTTTTGGATTTTCTATCTAGTTGACCAATTTTTAATTATATTCTTTAAATTTAATAACCATTGTTCAATTTTTTCAATTATTGTTCAACTGTTGATTAATATTTCCTTTTTTTTAAATTTTGTTTCTAATTGTCAAATATCTTTGTCTTTGTTCAATTATTTCTTTCCATTATTAATTATTTCTTTTCATTATTAATTGTTTCTTTTAATTCTTAATTATTATTTTTTGTAAAGTTTAATATTTAATTCTTCAATTCTCAATTATTTTCTTTGAATTTCAATTATTTTCTTCAATTATCAACTATTTTATTCAATTTTTGTAACCATTTGTAGGTCTATTTATACTTAAAATAAATTTTAAGTTAACAAGAGAAAAAACCGGGAAATGACCGGGAATTTTGTGGGACGAAATTAGTAGACACCCTGTTATAACGATTATTATTATCTTTTAGTATTCTTTCGATCAAGTCTCACAACGATTTTATTTTATGCGCTCCAACAGTTGAAAATAATCATTGTATTTTTCATAACAAAGCAAAAAATTTTCAATAAATTGAAATTCCTTGAAGTTTTACAGATAAGAATTTTTTTTTACTAATTTTTCTTGTCATTGCTAGTGCAAAACTTTTAATTCTTTCTCTAAAAGAAATTTTTTTTGTGATAATTTTTAATTTCTTTAAAAAAATTTGTTTTTCTTCGCAACACTTTTTATTTTCAAAACTTTTTTCTTATTTAATTAATTAAACAATATTTAATGTCTACGTTTTAAACAGGAATTAATAGAGATTCTATTTAATTTTCTAGAGTTCGTCAAGTGTTAATAATTAATGGTAAAAAATACTTGTCCAGCTCGGTAGTTCGTTTAAACAACAATGACATTGTGAATATTGAATTTTTTTCACAGTACAAAGTAAAGATGAAGGTAAATGGAAAATGAAAGACCATAATATTCACAATAAAATCTTGTTTTAATTTTATATTAATTTTCAGGCAGCAATTTCAATGGCCTATAATTGTGATTTTGACGATGTGAAGATCGAAAATGATGAAGAAGACGGTTTCCCTTATGAAAATGTCAAGGTTTCAAAACTCGAAAATTTGGGAAATGAAGGTACTCAAAACGAAATTTCCCGTAAAAATAAAAGCAAATTTTTATGATTCAATATTTTTACAGAAAGTTCAGAATATTAGACATTGTTCATAGTTAAAAATATTAAGAATAATTTTGGGATTACTGAAAATTTATTTTAAGATACATTTATTTTACCAAGTTATCTAAAATCCGGTAAATCATTATTGAATGATTGTTGTCGATTGCTTACAAATTTTAATTAAATATAATTTCTTTAGGATCAACACTAAGCGCTGAAACATTTCAGTGGGAAATTTTGCAGAAAGTGAAAGAAGAATCATCCGAGGAGATTGACTCCGGTCTTTCTATACGAGAAATAGATGCAGCGATGCAAATAGAAATTGTAAAGGAAGAAAATGACTTTGAAAATTCTTTATCTTTCGATTCTTCAGCAGCAATAAAAACGGAATTATATAATTCGTCATCAGAATCGAAATCTTACGAATTTGTAACACAGGCTGCTTCTAATTCTTCCTTTGAGCGAAAACATCTTTCCGATTCTTGGCTTGCAAATGAATATCTTTCGGATTCTTTATCTGAAAAGCAACATCTTTCTCATTCTTTACCTGAAAAAGTGCATCTTTTTGATTCTTCGACAGACGACAAACTTCTTCTCAATTTTTCATCCAAAGAAAAGAAAACAAATCAACAAAGGTTACAAACTCATACTGTTTATTATGGTACTGAAAGGCCATTCGGTTGTGATATTTGCGGCAAGAAATACAAAACAAGAAGATATATTAGGTAAAATTAATTAACATTTATTATAGTTATTTCTTTATAAGCACTCAATAATAATAAAATGCCTTTCAAAAGATATTACTAATTTTATATTATTAATTTTTCATTATTCAGTAACCACATAATAAGAGTACATTCTGCAGCGAAGGAGTTCTGCCAAATTTGTAAGATGTTTTTTAAATGCAAACAATACCTGAAGAAACACATGCTGATCCATTCCGGGGAAAGAAATTTCAAGTGTTCTCTCTGCGACAAGGATTTTGGACGCAAAGATTCTCTAAAGAAACACATGCTGACCCATTCCACGGAAAAAAATTTTAAGTGCTCCTTCTGCGAAAAGGGTTTTGTAGGCAAACTTCAACTGCAGCAACACATGGTGACCCATTCCACGGACAAAAAATTCAAGTGTTCCCTCTGCGAGAATGGTTTTGTAAGCAAAGGTCGCCTGCATGCACACCTGGTGACCCATTCCACGGAAAGAAATTTTAAGTGTTCCTTCTGCCAGAAGGGTTTTAAGTACAAACGTCAGATGCAGGATCACATTCTGACCCATTCCACGGAAAAAATGTTCAAGTGTGACCTCTGCCAGAAGGATTTTGGACGCAAACAATGCCTGAATAAACACATGCTGACCCATTCCACAGAAAAAAAGTTCAAGTGTTCCCTCTGCGAGATGGATTTTAGATATAAATATCGCCTGCAGCAACACATACTATGCGATTCCGCGGTAAAGAAGTTCAAGTGTTCCCTCTGCGAGAAAGGTTTTCTATGCAAAGGTCGCCTGCAGGAACACATGCTGACCCATTCCACGGAAAAACAATTCAAGTGTTCCCACTGTGACAATTGCTTTAAGTCATCAATGAAATTGATCGATCATGTAAGAAAGTTACATACCGAAAAAGAGCTTTTCAAGTGCAAATTTTGCCAGAAAGAGTTCCTAAAGTCAGAAAGATGCGAAGACCATCAACGAGTTCATTCGTGTAAAAAACTTTATACTTGCGAAACGTGCGGAAAAGATTACTATCTCCTTTCTTCTTTAAGAAGACATAAAAAGAACCACTTTACTTGCAACGAGTGCCAGGAGATGTTCCTATATAAGCGCCGATTGAGAGAGCACATAAGGATTCACTTTCCTGAAAATCCCCTCGGGCCTGAGACTGCAAATTAGTTGATTAATTAATCATGTGCGCGTTCAGGCGAAAGAATTCTCTGTATAATATAGAAAGTGTAGAAAAATGTTTAAGGAGGTATCGGACAAATATTAAAAACTGTCAGAAATTGTTGAAATTCTGAGAAATGTTATTATTTGGTATAACAAAAAAGCATGCAAAGTTTGAGAAATTTTTGCTAAATAATCTAGAAGTTATAAAATTATTTTTATATAATACCTTGCGGCAAGAACTCTACTAAAAAGTCTGTTTTTAGTAACAGATGCGCCCTTGTTACACAAATAACTAATTTAACATAGTCTCTTATGGAGAAACGGTAAGAGTCCGTTCAAAAAATACGTAATCAAGGTGTCTACTCACCGGGAATTCTGGGAAAACCGGCAATTTGCCGGGATTTTAGTTCGACTGAGAAAAACCCGGGAAATTTCCGGGAAAAAAATTATATTCGGGAATTTCTAAAAATTTCAGCTAATTCGTTTTCATAATTCTTTAAATTCGCTTGAAACTTATTACTCGTTTTCGAAGTCTCTGACTGTGAAAACGATGTCAGATTTACCAATTTTTCAAAATTCAAAATGGCGGGTCCAATATGGCAGACATATTTTGCAAAATTTCTCAAATTCACTTCAAACTTGTTACTCGGTGGTAATCCATGTTCCTGGTTACTAATCTGAAGTTAGATTTTCAAAATAGTAAAAGTGTAACAAGTTTCAAGCGAATTTGAGCATTTTCAGGGCTGCCAATGACTTACTTTTCTCATTTTTATTCATATTTTTTTAAAATCACTCACTATTACTCATTTTTAAAAAAAATCACTTTTCTCACTTTCTTAGTAAAATAATAATAATAATTATTATTATATACAATTATATTCTTCAAATATCAATAATATTGAAATGAATATTGAAATCTTTTTCAATTTTTTAATTATTGTCTACAAGTTTTTAATTTTTAAACCAGTATTGTCAATTACTTTCGTCGTCTTTCAATTTTTCCATCAAATTTCAATTATTTTTATCATTTTTCAAGTATTTTCTGCATATTTCTATTATTTCTGACATTTAAAAATTATTTTCATTAAATTTCAAAAAATTTTTTCAATGTTTTTTTTTATGGTCATCAATTTCTTAATTTATTACACAATTTTCAACTTTTTTCTACGATTCAATTTTTTTCTTCAAATTTCAGCAATTTTCTTTAATAATTTTATTATTATGTATCAAAAAATTTTAAATACTTTACACCAATTGCCAATTAATTTTTACAAATTTAATTTTTTTTCAAATTCCAATTACAATATTTTCGACGTTGTTTTATTACTTTCTCCAAATTTTATACTTATTTTCTTATATCTTCAAATTATTGTCATGAATTTTTTAATTTCTTACTTCAATCTTCATTTATTTTTGTCAATTCTTAAATTTTTTTTAAATTTAAATTAGTTTTATCATTTTTCAAGTCTTTTCTTCAAATTTTTTATTTTTTAATTAATTTTTAATTAGTTTAGTCACTTTTCAATTATTTGTCTCAAATTTTTATTATGTTAGTTATTTTTCACATATTACCTTCAAATTTTAATTTTTTGTAATTTATCAATTATTTTCTTCAAATTTTTGTTATTTTTGTTATTTCTCGATTATTTTTTCCTATTATATTTATTTTTCTCATTTTTTAAATGCTTTTAAAATTTTCAATTAATTTAGTCATTTCTCAAGTATTATCAATATTTTCGACATTTTTTCATTACTTTCTCCAAATTTTACTTATTTTCTTATATCTTTAAATTATTGTCATGGATTCTTTAATTTCTTACTTTAATTTACATTTAATTTTTTCATTTTTCAATGATTTTTGTCATTTGTCAATTGCTTTTTATTTTTAATTATTTTTATCATTTTTTAAGTATTTTCTTCAAATTTCAAATTTTTTGGGATTTTGCAATTATTCTGTCATTATTTAATTATTTTCTTTAAGCGTCAATTTTTATCTTGAATTTTTCAATTATTGATTTCTCATTTTTTTTTTGTTTCTCCATTTTTCAATTATTTATGTCATTTTTTACGTCTTTTCTTACATAATCATACATTTTTTACATAATTTTAAATTAGTTTTATCATCTTTTATTTTTTTTTCAAGGTAAAATTATTTTTGCCATTTCTCAATTGTTTTTTTTTTTTAATTTTAATTACTTTTATCATTTTCAAGTATTTTTTTCAAATTTCTATCAATTTTATAATTTTTCAATTATTTAATTATTTTCTTCAATGGTCAATTTTTTTCTCACATTTTTTAATTATGTATTGACATGAAATTTTTTTTTGTTTTTCCATTTTTCAATTTTTTTTGTCATTTTCTAAGTCTTTTCTTCAAATTTTTAATTAATTACTTAATTTTTAATTAGTTTTGTCATCTTTCATTTTGTTTCTTCAAATTTCAATTCTTTTTGTCATTTTCCAATTATTTTCTTCAAATTTCTATTATTTTTACCATTTTGGAATTATTTTCTTCAAAGATCAATTTTACCTTAAAAACGTATGTATTACGCACTTACTTTTTTTTACTATTTTAATATTATAGCTATTAATTATACATAAAAGAGACCCGGGAAAAATGTGATTCTAGATCCGGGAAAACCGGGAATTTGCCGGGAATTTGAAAATCATGTTTCGGTAGACACCCTGGTAACGCTTTTTTGATCTTTTTTATCCCCCCCCCCCCCTCCCCCTGAAGGCGTTACGTAATATTTTCATTGTAGATAATCAATTGAAAAAGATAGGATTTTTGCTGAAAGTAAGTTTGTCTTTATTAAAAATGATTTCCTCTATGATTCATATATAATAATTAATAAGTTTACATTAAACTTTAAACATCCAATAGTACACTCAATAACTTAAGATAGTAACACTGTGTAACAGTGAAAAATTACTTTGAACCGGGCCTAGCCTAAGTTGTTCATAATGAAAAACTGAAAAAATGTGTATTAAACTTCCCCCCCCCCCCACCTTTAAAATTGCATTTTAGAGCTAAAAACAGTTTTTCTGCAGTTTTTGTATAAAATATAGTGTGACGGCCTAATTCTGTTTAGAATGTTTTTTTCTGTTCTGAATTACTTAATACTGTGATTATAAAGACGAAAAATGCAATAACTCAGCCAGTTTTTCACCAATTTAATAAAAAAAAAAGCTCATTCGTCGCAGAATTAGATACACTTTAAATAATAATTCACCACAGAAAAAAAAATTTTAAATAAAATTGGACCGTAATGTTTTTTAGTGTACTAATCTTAATAAATAGAAAAGAGAACGTTACGTAAAAAACCTTTTGGAGCTCCCCGACCAGGGATGGGTAAATGTAGAAAACTCGAGGTTTTCTACGTATAATACGTGGTTTTCTACATTATGTAAAATACGTATTATACGTAGAAAACCCCCCACTCTCTCTTATTTACGAAATTTTCACGTATAATACGTAAGTATTATACTGTAGAAAACCATGTATCATACATCACGTATAATACGCACCCATCCCTGCCCCCGACCCCCCTCGTAACGCTGCGTCGTATTTTTGCTGACCCCTTTCTCCCCCCCTGAAGGCATTAACTTTTTTAGGGGCGTTACGTAGTTTTTGAAAAACGTAGTCTACTTGCATCAATTATTTTTGAAAGTTGAGTTTTTAAAGTTTACTAAATTAAAAATTTCTGGTCACCTTTCAGATCATTTAAAATCAAAAATGTTAAAAATACTAATGAATAGTAACTTATTACTAACTTATGTATAAATACGCAATGTCGCAACCCTAAAAACGCACGCTTTCGAATTAAGCCTCTTGGCTATCGACGCAACTGACGTCATATTTTTTTTAACTTATATGAATTACCGTAATAGAATAAATCATGAACCCCATAAATTTTACTACATTATTGAATTTAAATGTAAATATTATTCAAAATGGTAGTAAATAGAATAACATTAAATAAAAAAATTGTGAATATGTAAAAATAAGTGAAATATAATCTAAAAAATGTTATAATAAAATATTATTAAAAATATTTATACAATATATTATTAATAAATAACAATACTTATTAAATAGTTTAAAGCAAACTAGTTTATAAAATAAAATAGCGAGAATAGAGGTAAAAATTAATTTTAAAAATGTTTCAATATTAATATTGAATAATTTATCTGAATATAAAATAAAAATTAATGAATTATTATAACAATTGTATTTTTTTAAGAAAATAATACAAAATACTCAAATTTGACTAATTCCGGAGTTGCTATGGTCTTTTTAGTAAGTATTTACTAATGTAAATTTTTTTTACATTATTATTATACATTTTTTTTTGTTGTTTTATTATGATCAATATTTCTTTAGGGTTAGGAACGATGCGTGCGCATCGACATGATGTCGATGTCGATGTGCATTACATGCGTGTCGATCCCATCGACATCCATTGTAGAGACACCATTAAATCTTCAAATGTTCGAACTTTTTTTTTCATGTGAGTTTCCTATCTATGAAATGTGTTGGTATAGTAGATTGGACAGGTGCGAAAAATTTAAAATTTCCATAATGATTTTAAATTTGGCGCACTTGTCCCACCTACTATACCAACACATTTAATAGATAGGAAACTCACATGAAAAAAAAAGTTCGAACACTTGGACATTCAAACATTTGGAGATTCGACGACAATTTAGAAATTCGACTATTTGGATATTCGATCATTTGGAAATTCGACAAAATGTATATTCGATCATTTGGAAGCTCTACAAAATGAATATTCGACAAAGTGGAAATTCGACAATTTGGAAATTCGATACACTGGACATTCGACAAAATTGAAATTCGACAATTTGGAAATTCGATAAAATGAACATTTGACAATTTGGAAATTCGATAAAGTGAACATTCGACAATTTGGAAATTTGATTATTCCACAAAGTGGATATTCGACAATTTAGAAATTCGACAAAATGGATGTTTGATAATTTTTGAAATTCGACAATTTGGATATTTGATCATTTAGAAATTCGCTTGGATATTCGACTTTTTGAGATTCGACCATTTGGATATTCGACCTTCTGGGTTTTTTGGAAATTTTCTACACCCGTGGAAAACCTCAAAGAAAGCATTTTTAAGGCCTAAGCCAGAGCATGAGACAGAAAAGGACAGAAACAGTCTCTGTCCTTTATTAACTCATGCCCAGATCCTGTAACCATATTCGTTGTGCTTTGGGCTTTAGGGTAAAATCCCATGTTGACAGAAAGCGTAAAACCGAAAGCAGAAATCAAGAGATTGAAAGAGGTAGGTAGATATCACTGTCTCTCTCACTCTCATGATTTTCTGCTTTCGGTTTTGCGCTTTCTGCTCACATGGGATTTTACCCATAGACCTTTTCATTTAAGACCGGAAATGTAAATTAATGTAAATGGCAACATGGTTTCGAGCACTTTTTGTATAGGACCTATTATCAGAGTGCTAGTAAAATACCTTAGGTAAATTACGTGGTACTTTACGGTAAAATACCTAGTAAATTACCTCAATAATATTTTACATGATGTATTTTTTAGGAGTGGGGGGTAATATACTGTATTTTACTTATGTAAAATACTTGTAAATTACGTAAAAAACCTCGAGTGACGCGTCACTGCACAACCCTGCCTACTATACAAAAAGTGCTCGAAGCCATGTTGCCATTTACATCAATTTACATTTTCGGTCTTAAAATGAAAAGGTCTATTCTTGCGGACGAGGTATGAAAGCACCATAAAAATCCTGTAGCAACTTTTTAAAATTTGCATCCTTTCTATATATTGTTTTATTCTACGCTCGTTTAGCATAATTTACTTACTTGCCCTGCCCAACCCTGACTGAGAGTATAAACAAAAACAAAGTCTAAGGAAACCGCTGTTGGATAAAAAGGATAAAAAGTGTCGTTAATTACTTATTTGATTAAAAAGTGATAAAAGTGATTGATTTTAAATGCATTCTTATTATCAATTGAAGTAGAAACCACAAATTAAAATATTTAAATGATGTTTTCTTTTTAAAATAACAAATATGGGGCGCATGATTATACAATAAACGGTTTTTTTTTTTTTTTAGAAATTTCAATATTTCGAAATCCATAGCTCAAAACAGCTATTTCATAGAAGTACATTAATTCGAACTAAATTGTAGATAAATTTTTATCATACAGAATTTCCATTTAATCGAATATTCATATAATTAAATTTCAATTCATTCGTACTTTTATTTATAAAAAGAAGTATTTAAATGAATTCAATTTTGTCGACTCTTCTGTTAAAAGAAATGCAAATGCAATAAAATCTTATTTTGCAGACATTCAACATGTAAGAAATTTATTTAAAAATAATTCAGAATTAGAGGAATAATACATTTTTAAAATTTTAAGGTTATGTCATTTTCATTTGATAGAAATTCAATTTCATGTATTTGAAGTAAGTAGGATTGATAATTAAAAGAAATGGTAAAGAGTTGAATTTAAACTTGAGGTAACTTTTATTTGATAGATTGATTAAAATGTCGAACTTTTTTATGGCACAAATTTTAATAAATTTAACTTAAACTTGACAGAATTTCCATTTAATCAAATTTATAATTGAACGAACTTTTATTTAATAGAATATTTATATAACCGAACTGTCATTTGATCGAAGTTTTATATTACATATGTCGATTAAATTAATTTTCGCAAATTCAATATGTCGGTAATATAAAAATTCGATCAAATGACAGTTCGGTTATATAAATATTCTATTAAATAAAAGTTCGTTCAATTATAAATTCGACTATATGAATATCCGATTAAATTAAAATTCTGTCAAGTTTAAATTAATCTCTCTACAATTTCTTTTAATTATCAATCCTACTTACTTCAAATTCATGAAATTGAATTTCTATCAAATGAAAATTACATAAACTTAAATTTTTAAAAACTTATTATATTCCTCTAATTCTGAATTATCTTTAAATAAATTTCTTACATGTTGAATGTCTGCAAAATAAGATTTCATTGTATTTGCTGTTCTTTTAAAAGAAGAGTCGACAAAATGGAATTCATTCAAATAATTATTTTTATAAATAAAAATACGAATGAATTAAAATTTAATTATATGAATATTTGATAAAAAGGAAATTCCACTTTTTTTCTTTTTTCAAAAAACTGCAGTTATTAGTGCATTTACAGTAATAGGTATATTATCTACCCTATTTTTCAATTTTAATTATTAATTGAAAACATTGATACCTATTTTCTACTAATATCTGACACCTCCCTTCCTGCATTTTCTTTTTGGTTTCTTTCGTCCTAATTTTACTACATAAAATTAATAAATTTAAAATTGACTGTATTAATTTTAGTTTGAAAAATATTAAAAAAAAGTTTTTAGAAAAAAGTTTATACAAATTATACAAAAAATGTTATAATTCAATATTTTTTTTACCCCTAAATTTACTTCATTTTTAGGTAGCTATGTAATTTATTTTATTATTTTATTTTCAGGTATTTTACTAAAATCATAATGGAAGTTACATTAGAAAGATTAAAGGAAAATGGGGCTTATGCCAACGAAGAGTTATATTTGACTCAACTAAAATCGGTAATTCGTACTTTTTAAATGTTTTCTTTATTATTCATCTTTTATTATTTAATAATGATGTTCGTAAAAGAAACCTAGAAATATTAATATAATTATGTTTTTACTAATTTAAACTCCCCCTTTTATGAAACAGAATTCCCCCTTTAAAAAAAAAAAAAAAAAAAATACCCTTTTTACCAAAAATTGAACAAGGAAACCCCTGTGATCTCTGTATTTAATACTTGTCATTAAATTATTACATAGTAACATTATTATAACAATTATTATTATCTTTTAGTATTCTTTCGGTTATATGTCTTTCAACGATTTTATTTTAAACGCTCCAACAGTTGAAAACAATCATTGTATTTTTCATAACCAACCAAAGGGGTTTACCTATTTTTTAAAACTTTTTTCTAATTTAATTAATATTTGTACAATTTTTAATGTCTAGGTTTCGACCTGGAATTAATAGAGATTCTATTTAATTTTATAGAGTTCGTGAGGAGTGTTAATAATTAATGGTAAAAAATACTTGTTCAGCTCGGTAGTTCGTTTAAACAACAATGACATTGTGAATAGTGGATTTTTTTCTCAGTACAAAGTAAAGATGAAGGTAATGAAAAAAAAGGACCATAATATTCAGAATAAGATCTATTTTTAATTTTATATTAATTTTCAGACACCAATTTCAATTGCCTATAATTCTGATGTTGACGATGTGAAAGACGAAAATGCTAAACAAGGCTGTCTCCCTTATCAGTATGTCAGTGTTTCAAAAGTCGAAATTTTGGAAAATGAAGGTACTCAAAACGAAATTTCTCGGAAAAAAACAACATTTTTATGATTTAATATTTTCATGGAAAGTTTTGAATATTAAAATTTTTTTGATAGTCAAAAATAATAAGAAATCATCTCTGTTTAAATAATTACGTAAATTAAACTAATTAGAGTGCTGAGTCGCCAGAACGGGCAGAATAAAAATTCTGTGACAACTGACAAAATGTCAGTTAAACAGTCACTAAAATAAATAAAAAAAATTTGTTTTTTGGGAGTATATTTTTTAATTGTAACAATTTATATATAAATATTTATAACATAAACCTATCAAAAAAATTCTTTAAAAAATGCCTGTTTTTAGTATATCTAAATTGGGTAGACAACTTAAAAAAGACTTTTTCACTTATTAAATGATTGTTTTCGATTGTTTACAAATTTTAATTGAATTTAATTTCTTTAGGAGCAACACTAAGCGCTGAAACATTTCAGTGGGAAATTTTGCACAAAGTGAAACAAGAATCATCTAATGAGATTGAGTCAGGTCTTTCTCTACAAAAAATTGATGCAGCGATGCAAATAAAAATTGAAAAGGAAGAAAATGAATTCGAAAATTCTTTATCCTTCGATTCTTCAGCAGAAATAAAAACCGAATCTCATCATTCGCCATCAGAATCTAAATCTCACGAATTTGCAACACAGGCTGCTTCTGATTCATCATTTAAACAAAAACATCTTTCCGATTCTTTGCTTAAAAAAGAATATCTTTCGGGTTCTTTATCTGAAAAAGAACAACTTTCTCATTCTTTGCCTGAGAAAGTGCAGATTCCTGAAAGGCCATTCGGTTGTGATAATTGTGGCAAGAGATACAAGAGCAGAAAAGATATTAGGTATAATTAATTAATATTTATTTATTTATTTATAAGCACTCATCAAACAAAAAATAACTTTGACAAAATATTACTAATTCTATATTATTAATTTTTTATTATTTAGTCAACACATAATAAGAGTACATTTTGGAGAGAAGCAGATCTGCCAAATTTGTAACATGGCTTTTAAATGCAAACAATACCTGAAGATACACATGCTGAGCCATTTCACGGAAAAAAAGTTTAAGTGTTCCCTCTGTGAGAAGGGTTTTAGTTGCAAAAAATACCTGATGCAACACATGCTGACCCATGCCACGGAAAAAAAGTTCAAGTGTTCCCTTTGCGAGAAGGGTTTTGGATGCAAAAATTACCTGAAGAAACACATTCTGACCCATTCTACGGAAAAAAAGTCAAAGAGTTCCTTGGGTGAGAAAAATTTTGAACGCAAAAATTGTCTGCAGAAACACAAGCTGATCCATTCCACGGAAAAAAAATACAAGTGTTCCCTTTGCGCTAAGGGTTTTACATGCAAAAATTACCTGGAGAAACACATGCTGACCCATTCCACGGAAAAAAAGTTCAAATGTTCCTTCTGTGAGAAGGGTTTTGAACGCAAATATAATCTGCAGAAACACTTGCTAATTCATTCTACGGAAAAAAATTTTAAGTGTTTCCTCTGCGACAAGGGTTTTAGACGCAATGATTGCTTGCAGCAACACATGCTTAGTCATTCCATGGAAAAAGATTTCATGTGTTATCTCTGCGAGAAAGGTTTTGAACCTAAACTTTACCTGCAGGAGCACATGCTGATCCATTCTACGGAAAAGGAATTCAAGTGTTCCCTTTGCGAGAAGGATTTCGGATGCAAAGAATACCTGGAACAACACATGCTGACCCATTCCACGGAAAGTAAGTTTAAGTGTTCCCACTGCGAGAAGGGTTTTAAACGCAAACAGGACCTTCGGCAACACATGCTGACTCATTCCTTGGAAAAAATGTTCAAGTGTTCCCTCTGCGAGAAAGATTTTAGACGCAAATATCACCTGGAGATACACATGCTGAGCCATTCCACGGAAAAAAAGTTCAAGTGTTCCCTCTGCGAGAAGCGTTTTGGATGCAAAACATACCTGACGCGACACATGCTGATCCATTCCACTGACAATAAATTCAAGTGTTCCATTTGCGAGAAGGGTTTTGGGCGCAACAGTCAACTGCAGGAACACATTCTGACCCATTCTACGGAAAAAAAGTTCAAGTGTTCCCACTGTGATAAATGCTTTAAGTCATCAAAGAGCTTGGTCAGTCATGTAAGAAAGTTACCTACCAAAGAACGACTTTTTAAATGCAAATGTTGCCAGAAAGAGGTCCTTAATTCGGATAGATGTGAAGACCATTAACGAATTGATACGGGCGAAGAACCTTATACTTGCGAAACGTGCGGAAAAACATTCCAACTTTTGTATTCTTTAAAAAGACGGAAAAAGAACCACTTTACTCGCAACGAGTCCCTCTCGGCTTTGAGCCCGCCTATCAGTTGGTTAATCATGTGCACGTTCCTGCAAAAGAATTCTTTGTATAACATAGAAAGTGCGTAAAATGTTTAAAAATTGCACACAAGCATTTGAAGTGGAATTTCGAACATTACAAAAAATGATGGTTCCATCAGGAAGCGTCACAAAAAATATATGTTTTATATAGTAAAATACGATAATTCCGTTAACAAAAGAGCTGATATCCAATCCCTAAGTCATGTTTATAAAAACCTTATTTCTAATATAAATTGCTAAAAATAAAAATATTTAAAAAACACGGTGTTACATAATCAGATTTTAAAATATAAGTACTCATTGGATATTTCCATAAGTGACGTTGAGATTACAAACGACGCAATCTAGTGATCAATTCTTGAAGTAACGTAGATTGATAACGTAGATCAAAAAATATGATTTTAACAAAATAAAAGTTAACAATCAAAAATGTTTAATTTTATAAAAATTTTTCACACGACCAAGAAAATATCTTGACAAAAAAATGTAAATTGTAAGTTATGATGAATGGTCGACACAAAAAGGTAGGAATGTTTTAAGGTTAGAAACGTTCGAAAAATATAATTTAAAAAATAAAATTAACGAACACATATACTAGTCTTATATGATTATAATTACTAATTTATATAATTTTTCAGTGTAACTAGAAATCCAAAAATTGTTAATTTCTGAAGAGGTTTCTCTTAGAGAGACGAAAGCTAAAAATGAGACTTTATTTTCTTGATAAAGAAAATTCAAATAAATCCTTTAGAAACTCAGATCAGTTAAAACAAACAAAATTATTACTATATATAACTTAAGCATTAAAACTTATGTTTTCGCGCCTATTTTTCGTACGTAAAGTGACTTTTACTACGATTGGCTGTGAAGGCTGCGACTGCGCATGTGCGTAGTACTTAAAAGACTACTTTTGCGTACTGTACTTAAAAGTGATTTTATACATAATTTGCTCATGCGCATTAGGGTGGTCCAAAAATGCATGGGGAACAAGTAAAATCGGAATTTTAATCCTCTCACCTCCTAGGATTGGTCTATATCGCAAAAATACCACTTATTTGGTTTTGAAAATTAAAAAATATTTAGAGGTCGCTCAAAGCGCTCAAAGTTTCCCATGCAAAATGCATGGTGAAAACACTATTTTTCGTAGAATTGGTATAGAATCCTTGAAAATGAATATTTTTCAAACAGAAAACTCTGTTTCTTTTCAGAAGACTTCAAAGAATAATGCTAAACTGTTTAATATAAGGAAAAAACATAAAATGTTAAATAATTATTATTTGACCACCAAAATCAATTTACAAATTTCCCTGACTTTTCCCTGACATAAAATTTTTATTATAAGTAATAAACAAACAGCTAAAATAAAATAAAAGTTTGCTTTATTCTTAAAAGCAGGGCTGATAAGAATCATCATTTGTTAAGAAAAAATCCGATTTTTTTTTTTATTTAAATCAAAAATTGATTTTTTTAAATGTAATCAGTATATAAAATCACCAAATGTTTATTTGTAATTAGTTTGTTAAAGAAATGCAGAAAAAATTAGAAAAACAACACAAAAATGAAACAGTGACATATTTATGTATAAAAAAAAGTAGAAACTCTTTTCAAAAAACTAAACTATTTGTGGACATTTTTTTTAAATTGAAATAATAAATAAGAAAATAATTTTAAAAAACGTTAAAATATATTGCTAAAGAGAACACAATTTTAAAATTAGAATTAGAGAATTATTTTACAAACTGAATAAATAAAATGAATACAATTTTGGAAAATTTAAAAAGAAAAGTAATTCCATGAAATGGAAGAACGATGTTAAAATGAGAGTATTCAGTTGAAAATTAAATTTACATAATATAAAGTAAAAGAATAAAAGCTTTCAAAAAAGTAAAAAATTGAGAAATTTAAAAAGTGTAGATAAATTAAATAAATATGAAGAAAATGGAGAAGTGTTTTTTTTTTCCTTAATCTGACAAACTGTAAACAAAATTTAAAAAGTTCAAAAAATAATAAAATTTGGTTAGAATCTACTAAAAAATTAGAATAAATAAAAACCAAATCTAAAAATTTTATGAAAGAATAAGTAAGTTTGCAAAAACCTCGCAAAAGATAGACAATATGTGAAAACAAATTGAGTAAATATACAAAAAAGGAAGGGTATTTGTTTTTAAAATCATGGAAATAATTATGAAAATTAACGAAATAAAAAGTTTAGTTATTATAACAATTAATTAGTCTTATTATAGTAGTTATAACAAAATTGTGTAAAATAATATTAAATAATTTGCATAAAAAGAAAAAAATTAAAGAAAATCCTAAAATAAAAAGACAAATACCTATATTAAAAATAAAAGGAGAAAAAGTTCAAATTTTATAAAAATAAGAAATTAAATGATAAAAATTAAACAGTTTAAAAAAAGTAATATCTCTTGAAAATATTGTAAGAAGTAAAAAAGGATTTTTGAGAATATGGAAAATAATTAATATTATTTAATTATTTTGCATTAATTTATATGCATTTAATTTGAACTCATTTAAATTTAACCTTTAGAACAAATTGGAATGTTTGGAATTTATTTAAATTATACTGACGTAAAGATATGAAAATTCTATTTTTTGCTATCTTCATGACAAAAATTTGTAAACCGTCGGTATTTTGATCATCTGAATTAGCACGATTTTTAAATTTTATAAAGCTTAAAATATTAAAATTGATATTTGGAAGATTTATCAATAAATTTATGGGTTTTGTTGATTGTTTGTGATATTTTACAAACAGTATTAAACATCCGGGGAATTGTACAGTTTTTTTTATTTAAATCATGATTTTTTTTTTATTTTTTTTATGTAGAACAATCCTAGGAGGTGAGAGCATTAAAATTCCAATTTTACTTTTTTTGAACCACCCTAATGCGCATTCATTCATTTTTAACAATTTACCCTGCAAAAAGCGTTGAATAGAGAACAATGGAAATTTCTGTGTTTTAACCTGAAAGTGCAGAATATTGTATTCTTTTGAATAGGCAAATTTTCCATTTTTAAAAAACACTTACTGGGAATAGAATATCTAAAACATTAATTCCCTTCAATAGGTACGTATTTTAACTTTTTAATTCTCTGCTGATATACTTTTTTTTAACTTTTTAATTCTCTTTAATCGTAGTTTTTTTTAAGTACGATTCTCTTATATGATCGAAAACTTCTAACCACAAATCAAAAATATTTTTGTAAAATATCTAGATATTGTAAATTAAATAAATATTAAACTACAAAAGCTGCCATTCTGTCATTTTGTATACAAAATCTCTAATCCTTAAACTATTTTTCAACCCATTCTAAAAAAATTTTTAAATGGTCGGAGGTCATGAAAAATGAACTTTAATTTTTCATTTTCACTTTTCTGTATAAAAATTAATTTAAATTTAAAAATCAAACCCACTACATTAAAGACTTAGACCGTTTAATTTTTTACAAAAAACAGCCACAAATTTTTCTATTTCATACATTTCACTGGAAATAGCAGCATTTTAAAAATTATGTTTTTACGTTACAAATTTTGGTATGTCCGTTTCACGTAGAATGCACCACATACTACATATTAAAAAAGATTGGTTGTAACTAAGATTTGATAGGGATAACAAAAAGATTAAAATGAATAAAAAGAAGATAAATTTGGATAGAAAATTAGGGATAAAAATGGATATATCTGCTTCGTTGTTTTAAATGGTACAGAAAAAGATTTAGGTGGTATTCAAAATGATTTACTTAGATATGAAAACTAGGAATTGAAAAAGATTGGTTGTTATTCAGATTTGAGGAAGATACAAAAAGTATAAAGTGGATAAAGAGTAGAAAAGTTTAGATAAAAAATCAGGGATAAGAATGGATATACTGATCTGTAGTTTTGAGTAGAATAATAAAATATTTAGTTTGGATTCAAAATTATTTATTTGGATATGAAAAAAAGATATTGAAAAAGATTGGTTGTTATTCAAATTTGAATTCGATAAAAAAAGATTAAAGTGGATAGGTAGAAGATAAATTTGGATAAAAAATTGGAGATTAAAGTGGATAGATTTACTTAGGGATTAGATATGAATAGAAATGAATTCAAATAGATAAAGTTGGGATTGATTCGGATAAAATTTTCGGGATTAGAAAAGATAGACATTGTGGTGGATAGAAATAGAGATTAAAATGGACTTGTGGGATTAAACAGAGGATAGAAAAAGATAGACGTGAATAGAAAAAGATATACGAAATTTATCCTTTTTAATCTTAGGGATTAAAAAGGATTCGAATAGATAAAGTTTCTATCCCATTACTTCCAGCAGGGTTGGCTGGTTTATCTCAAGGATGATTATTATTTAACCAACATCAACAACTATCAATCCAGATCCTATTATGGCAAAATAATCAAAAACATCGAATTCTGTATATTAATGTTAAAGAAACGCAAAAAAATATTAAAATAAAAATTATTATATTAATATTTCAGTTTAAAATTGTTTCTTATAATAAATATATCTTTAGAAAAAAAACCTGAAAGAAGTGGGATTCCGCACAAAGATAAATTGGCAGTATTGAAATACATATTCGCATTTTTATCAATAAAATAAAAATTATAAATAATATAAAATTTAATTTATATAAATTATTAATCTAATAGAAAATAATAACATATTATTGAAGATCTAATTTTTTGAATTAAAAAATATTTTATAAATCAATAATTAAATTTATTATTATTATTAAATATAATAAAATGAATAAAAGAAATTCTATTAACTTCAACACTAATTAAAAAATATAAAATTGAATTAAAATTAACCCCAATTATTTTAATTTAAAATATTAAAACAAACCAAAATAACGCAGTAAATTAAAATTTTTATTTATTAAATTATTAAACTAAAATTAATTAAATTTTAAAATAATATTAATTAGAAATTAATTTACACAAATTTTATTATAATCCAAAGGGAGTCAAATAAAAAATGAAATTTGTGACCTTTTTGTTATAATTGTAATTAAAAATATAAATATAAATAAAAAATTATTTAATTTATAGGTATTTTTTAAATTTCATGAATTTAAATTTATTATTAAGAAAATTATAATTAAAAGTATAAAAAAAATTCGAATGCCAGGACCGCCATATGGTACGTTCTCTTCTTTAAGATGTATCTAAAGAGAAAAATGTAGTCCGACTTAAAAGTTAGTTCGTGTTCTCTTTTTACAGACATGGTGGGGGGATGAAATTTGAGAAATTGATTTCTATAGGAATTTACTTAATTTCTATATCTAAAATTGAATTTTCGCTTCTTCTGAATGTTGATTTTGATTCAGTGACATTAATAACATAAAGATTGGATATATAAAAAAGTTAAAAATGGCGGATTAAAAATGGTGGATTTTTTAAAAAAAATTGTTCGGATTTCCTTGAAACTTGTTACTAGTGGGTTTTTGGGTTCACTGATTAAGAATCTAAAGTCTGATTTTCAAAATTCAAAATTGTGGATCTAGAATGGCGGAAGAATTTTTTAAAATCATAGGATTCTCTTAAAAATTGTTACTGAGGGGTTTTCGGAGTCGCTAGTTAAGAATCTAAAGTCTAATTTTTTAAATTCAAAATGCTAAAAAATGCTAAAAAGTCCAATTGATAAATTTCCAAGTACATCCTAATCAATAAAAATTTAATTTAATATTGCATAGTTGCGAGAGGTTTAGGTACATTTGAGTACCTAAATATATGTAAAAAGAAAGAGAAAAAAAGAGAACACGAACTAACTTTTAGGTCAGACTACATTTTTCTCTTTAGATACATCTTAAGGAAGAGATAATCTAAAAATGAATATAAAATTATTAATATTAAATTACAATTATATAAAAATATTTAATTTTATAAATTTTTTAATACATGATTGGTCAATTTTTTTGATGACTTAAAGCAATTGTTACAGTGGAAACGCTCAAACTTTTTTCCGTGGAATGGCTCAGCATGTGTTGCTCCAGGTATTTATTACATCCAAAACCTTTCCCGCACAGGGAACACTTGAACTTTTTGTCCGTGGGATGGAACAGCAAATGCTGACGCAGGTAATCTTTACGTTTAAAATCCTTCTCGCAGAGGAAACACTTATATTTTTTTTCCGTGGAATGTATCAGCATGTGTTGTTGCAGATAATATTTGCGTAAAAAACTCTTCTCGCAGAAGGAGCACTTAAACTTTTTTTCCGTGGAATGGATCAGAATGTGTGTCTCCAGGTATTGTTTGCATATAAAACCTTTCTCGCAGATGGAACACTTGAACTTTTTTTCCGTGGAATGGGTCAGCATGTGTCGCTTCATATTACTTTTGTGTACAAAACCCAACACGCAGAGGGAACACTTGAACTTTCTTTCCGTAGAGTGGCTCAGCATGTGTTTCTTCAAGTAATTTTTGCATCCAAAACCCTTGTCGCAGAGGGAGCACTTGAATTTTTTTTCCGTGGCATGGGTCAGCATGTGTTGCACCAGGTATTTTTTGCAACTAAAACTCTTCTCACAGAGAGAACACTTAAACTTTTTTTCCGTGAAATGGCTCAGCATGTGTATCTTCAGGTATTGTTTGCATCCAAAAGCCATATTACAAATTTGGCAGATCTGCAACTCTCCAGAATGTACTCTTGTTATGTGTTTACTGAATATTGAAAAATTTTTTTGATTACTGCAGGGATCACAGTACCTATTGCTACTGAAAAAGGTGAATAGGTGCGAATTTTTTCAAAAATAGGGTCCAAAAAGGGGACAAAAAATTTGCTTCAACTTATGTACTTGAAGATTTTATAGGACTTTTTTATTCACAAATTTTAAATAAGGAAACATTATACAGGGCTGCCAGCGGACTTGTAGATTGAAAATAGTACAAAAAAGTGACTTTTTATTTTAAAAAGGTGAATAAATAGGGAGTTTTCAAGTGAGAAAAGTGAATAAACAATAATTTGCAATAATAAACAAAATATTACTGATATTAATTTGGGGCCCGCCAGCAGGCAAATAATTAATCAGGGCTCCCCAATATCAAATTTGAAAACAAAATTTGTTAAATGAGAAAACTAATTGGAAAATGAATTAAAAATCAAGAAATGAAGACAAAAAATTTTAATTTAAAACAAAATAATTAAAATTTAAAGAAAATAATTGAAAAATGTAAAGAATACTTGTAATTACAAGAAAATAATTGAAGCATGATAAAAATAAGTAAAATTTGACGAAAAATAATGATTCACATTTAAAAGAAAATAAAAAAAATTTACATATGTAGAAAATAAATAGAAAACAGTTGAAAAATTACCATAAAAAACTGAAATTTGGAAAAAAAATTAATGAGAAATATAACTCAAAAAACGAAGTAAAAAATGAAAAATTTATTACTTTAATTGAAAAATTAAGGACATAATTGAAACGTGAAGAAACTAATTGAATAATGTCATAAATAATTAAAAGCAAGTGTAAAAATTCAAAATTTATAGACAACAATAATAAAAAGATTGAAGAAAATGACATTTAATAATTTAATAATAATTTAAAATAATTCCAAAATGTCAAAAATATTTGAATAATAACAAAAATAATAGTTGTTTGAAAAAAATAATTGAGAAATGACAAAAATACTTGATAACTGATGTAAGTAATTGATAATTTATAGATAATAATCATTGAAAAATTGAAAAAAGTATTAGAAGTTTGAGGAAAATAATTAAAAGTTGAAGATATTAATTGACGTTTGAAGAAAATAATTGAAATTTAAAGAGAATAATTCAAAAATGCCAAAAAAATTAAATATGAGAAAAGGAATTGAAATTGGTAGAAAATAATTGGAGAAAGTGTAAAAAATTATAAATTTGAAGACAATACTTGAAAAATTGACGAAAAAATTGAAAAATTAAGAAACTAGTTGAATAATGAGATAAATAATTGAAAGCTGGTTTAAAAATTAAAAATTTATAGACAATAATTGAACCTTTGAAAAAAATATTGGAAGTTTGAGGAAAATAATTGAAAGGTTTAGAAATTAATTGAAGTCTAAAGAAAAAAATTGAAATTTGAAGACAATAATTGCAAAATGTCATAAAATTTAAATATAAGGAAAGTAATTGAAATTTGTAGAAATAATTGAAAAAAAATTGAAAAAGTTGTAAAAAATTAATAAATTTATGAGAATAATAAAAAGGATTAAAAAAATGATTAACATTTTTTTAACTTTTTTTTAATTTCTTGACAATAAACAAAATTGAATAAAATAATTGAAATTTGATAGAAATAATTTTAAAATGCCAAAAATAATAAAAATATGAAGAAAATAATTGGAAAATGACAGAAATAATTGAATAATGACAAAAGTAATTGAATTTTGAAGAAAATAATTTAATAAATAACAAAACTAAATTGAAATTTGTGTAGAAAATTTTAATACTTCTGACAATAAAATAAGGATTAAAAACATAATTGAAATTTTAAGAAAATACTTGAAATATTACAAAAATAAATGAAAATTTGTGTAATAAATTAAAAAATTTATGGCAATAATTTAAAGTTTAAAGAAAATAATTTAAATTAGAAGAAAGTAATTGAAGTTTAAAAAAAATAATTGTAATTTAATAGACTAATTAAAAAAAGTCAAAAAATTTAAATATGAAGAAAGTAATTAAAGTTTCTAGAAAATAATTAAAATGTATAGAAAATAATTGAAAAAGTTGTAAAAAAATAATAAATTCATGACAATAATAAAAAGAATGAAGACAATTTTTAAAATTTGAAGAAAATAAATTAAAATTGGTGTAAAATTTAAAAATTCATGACAAAAAAAAATTGAATATAATAATTGAAATTTGTAGAAAATAATTCTAATATGCCAAAAATAATAGAAATATGAAGAAAATAATTTGAAAATGACGAAAATACTAAGAAATATGACAAAAGTAATTGAAATTTTTAAGCAAATAATTAAAAAATGACGAAAGTAAAGTGAAAATTGTGTAGAAAATTGGAATATTCTTGGCAATAATTTATAGATTTTAGAATATAATTGAAATTTTAAAAAAATAATATAAAAATCGGACAAAAATAAATGAAAACTTGTGTAATAAATTTAAATATTCCTGACAATAAGTTAAAGACAGAAGAAAATAATTAATATACGAAAAAATGAAGTTCAAAATCTTAGAATTATTTGAAAATTGACAAAAGGACTTTAAAAATGAATAAAAATGAAAAAGATAATTGAAAAGAGATGTAAAAATTAAATATTTGTAGACTGTATTAAAAAAATTGATGATGTAAGGTCATTTTTTTGAAAACTGAATTTTTTACACGAGAATGTATATCCAAAATTTTTAAAAATTAATTTTTGACTTCGGAATCTTTATTTGCGACCTCAAAAATCTCCAAATAAGACTTGTTGAATTTCCTTGAATATTTATGTGATAAAAGATTGCACATATGGCAATGTATTATTTCTACATATTTTTTATAACACCCGACATTTTGAAAATTTAATTTCTTTAAACATTATATCTTAAAATATGGCTAAAAATGAAGAAATTTATGACCTAAAATATTTTTAGCTTATAAATTAAAAAAGTTGGGAATTTATTTTTAAAAGTTTATTTTTCCCCATGTATTTTTAATGGGGATTTTCTATTGACTGATGCAGATTAATGTAAATTAATTGGGCTGGGTTTTTATAAAAATTTTTTCTTTATATTGAACTGCTAAAATTTTTGGCTATAACTATAAACTTTAATACTGAAAATTAGAAAAAGGGGAAATAGGGGACAATTCTTTAAAATAGGGGAAAAAAGGTGAATAGGGGACAACCTGTGATCCCTGTTACTGAGTGCTTATAAAATATAAATAAATAAATATTAATAAATTATACCTAATACATGTTCTCGTTTTGAATTTCTTGCCACAAATGTCACAACCGAAAGGCTTTTCAGTACTATGACAAATAGTATGCTTTTGTAATCTTTGTTGATTTGTTTTCTTTTCTTTTAATGAAGAATTGAGAAGAAGTTTATTGTCCATCGAAGAATCAGGAAGATGAACTATATCAGGTAAAAAATCAGAAATATGTTCTTTCTCAGATAAAGAATCCGAAAGATATTCCTTTCTAAGAAAAGTATCGGAAAGATGTTTGTGCTGAAAAGAAGAATCAGAATCAGCCTGTGTTGCAAATTCGTGTGATTTCGAATGATATAATTCCGTTTTTATTGTTGTTGAAGAATCAAAAGATAAAGAATTTTTAAATTCATTTTCTTCCTTTCCAATTTCTATTTGCATCGCTGCATCAATTTCTTGTAGAGAAAGACCTGACTCGATCTCATTGAATGATTCTTGCTTCACTTTGTGCAAAATTTCCCACTGTAATGCTTCAGCGCTTGGTGTTGCTCCTAAAGAAATTATAGTTATATAATCAAGCGGTGATTTCTCGGAAAGAAACCTTAAAAAATTAATAAACAATGTTTTTTATTATAATTTAATATGTACATTTTGATGTACGAAAACATAATCAAGTTTAAAATAAAAATAATTGAAAAAAAATCATAAAATAAAGGTCGTTTGTATGAGACAGATCACTTAACGTTAATACATGACTAGAACCAACAGAAAGCTTGAATTATGACATTTAAAACGCTTTTTTAAAAATTGTTCTACGACGATTTTTAACAAAGATATGATTTGTTTTGCACATAAAATAATTTGTTTTTATAATTCACCGTTCACGCGTTTTTAATTAATACATATATAGAATTTAAATTCAGTTAAACTCACTCTCATTTTAATCAGTTTTAAATTTGAATAAATGTAGTAATCCTAAAATTATTCTTATTATTTTTAACTACCAACGATGACTAATATTCAAAACTCTCTATGAAAATATTGAATCAAGTAATAAAGTTTACTTTTATTTTAACGAGAAATTTCGTTTTGAGTACCTTCATTTCCGAAATTTTCGACTTTTGAAACATTGACATTCTGATAAGCGAGAGAGCCTTCTTCATCATTTTCGTACTTCACATCATCAAAATCAGAATTATAGTCAATTGAAATTGCTGTCTGAAAAATAATATGAAATTAGAACAAGATCTTATTTTAATTATTATGTTCTTTTTTCCATTTACCTTCATCTTTACTTTATACTGTAGAAAAAGTCCAATATTCACAATGTCATTGTTGTTTAAACGAACTACCGAACCGGATAAATATTTTTTACCATTAACTATTAACACTCCTAACAAACTCTAGAAAATTAAATAGAATCTCTATTAATTCCAGGTCGAAACCTAGACATTAAAAATTGTTCAAATATTAATTAAATTAAAAAATAGTTTTAAAAAACCAATAGTGTTGCGAAGAAAAACAAATTTTTTTAAAGAAATTAAAAAACTATCACAAAAAAAAGTTTCTTTTGTAGAAAGAATTAAAAGTATTGAACTAGCAATAACAAGAAAAATTAGTAAAAAACAATTCTTACCTTTAAAACTTCAACGAATAAACCGTTTGGTTGGTTATGAAAAATACAATGATTATTTTCAACTGTTGGAGCGTTTAAAATAAAATCATTGGAAGCCATTTGACCGAAAGAATACTAAAAGATAATAATAATTGTTGTAATAAAGTTAATAATAATTTGATGAGGAGTAACAAATACAGGGATTACGCAGGTTTCTTTGTTCAATTTTAGGTAAAAAAGAGGATTTTTTTTTCACACAAAGAGGAGTTTTAAAATTAGTAAAAAATAAATATATTAATATTTCAAGGTTTCTTTTACGAAATTTTATTATTTCTTTAAAAGTTTAGACCACAAATAATGGTGAGGCTTTATTAAGTTCAACCTAATAGTCCTATCACTAAAAGTTTTTTGACATAAATCAGTTTATTGATCAATTTAGAAGATTTTAAGCCTAAAATAAAATAATTTAGTACAGAATTTTTTAAAAAATAACACTTTTTTCCAAAATTTTTGTTTTGACGTTTTTTAAAAATTTATTCTTCAAGGATTTGTTCCTGAGTTTTCCTCCTAGAGGTCTCATGGATAATTTTGCCATTGAATACAGTTTTTCTTATTAATATACATTAATTTTAAAAAATGCCTAAAAGAATGTTTTTTAATTATAATATCTCATAATTATTAAAGTAAAATGGTACTTTCAAATCATCTCCTTTTTCTTAAAAATTAAAAAATCTTTTAAATCAATTTTGAAAAATTATGAGATTTTTAATTAAAAGAAATAAGGAAATTTTTTTTTTTTAGAAGAACAAGTAGATAATATACATACTTACATTTCAAATCAAGGCTAATATTTTAATTTATTTGAAAAGTTCGTCAAATTTTAAGCAATATAAAAAAAAATCTTTTAGAAATCTGTTGAATTAATGATATTTAAAAATTAAGTTGGATCTTTCTGTATCAGCCAATTGTTAAGTCTGTACATTCTGACATTCAAAATCTATGGAAAAATATAATAATGTTCAGAAAACTATAAAAAACAATTTCACAACGTTTTTTCGTTTTTAATAAACATATTTGTTATTAACATGTAATAAATAAAACATGAATAATGGAAAAAACAGACACATATTGAAAAAAGAAAAGTCAAAGGGGAGAAAAATCTTGATTTTAGATGATTTGGAATCAAATAATATTTAGAGAGATAAAATAAAAAATGAGAAAAAGAAACACAGCAATTTATAGAAGAAAGGGAGAAAATATACAAAAAAAATTAACAACTATGAAAAAATTCGAAAAAACATGAAAACAGCGAAAAATGAACTATAAAATAATTAATAGTAAGAATAAAATAAGAAAATGTGGAAAAATTGTATGAACAGAATGAAAAATTTCTTTAAAAATAAAAAATTTAGAAAATTATTCACAAATTGAAGAAAATTTAAAACAGAATATGTAAATAATTTTTAAAAATAAAAGGAACAAAATTTTAAACAATTTTAAGAACTAAAGATTGTTTGAAACATCTTAAAATCTAAAAAAATTTATTAAAGGGAAAATAAATTTGAGAAAAAATAGACAAAAATGTAAATAAAATTAAATAAATTTAAAAAAAAATTAAATCGTAAAAAACGAGTTAATCTAAGAATAATCAAATAAATGAAAAAAGTGTACTCCTCTCCCCTTTAAATTATCTAATTAAATAAGAAAATCAAAAAAAAAAAAAAATTAATTGATTTTTCGAAATGTTATAAAGCCAAGATTATATAAAATATTCTGAAATATTTTGCGTAAAAAGAAGGAAATCTACAACACAAAAAAAATATTAAAAGCAAATAAAATAAAAATCTTCCAAAAGTTATTATCATTAAGAAATTGTATAAAAGAATACGAAAGAAGTAATAATAATAAAATGACATTTTTTTAAAATAAGAAATTATAAGAAAAAAAATATATTTTTGATAAAATGATATACATTTAAAACTTAAAAAAAATAGAAACAAGATTATTAAATTAGAAACTTTCTTTATTAATAAATTAACCACTAATAAAAGAAAATTGTCAAGGATAGAAAGAATTTATAATATCTTCAAACAAATTTACAACAAATTATACAAACATACATTTTCCAGGAAAAATTGTATTTAATTAAAATTTGTTGTCAAATAAAAATTATTTAATATTTTGATGTTTTTTCTTTAAATTTAATGAACAACTACAACTTTCATCCAATTGTATTAAATAATAGCACAACAAATAATTTTATTTATTGGGTTCTGTTAAGTAATATTTTGTTAAACAGTTAATAGACAAATAAAATTTGTTCTTTTCGTATTTTTAAAACAGAATATTATTTAACAAAATCTAACAAATAAAATTCTAGAGAATGTTCAAACAAGAAAAATGAATTATTATTTATCAGAATTAGATGAAAATTGCAGTTGTTCATTATAAATTTAAGCTTTCCTTTAAGATATATTTGTAAAAAATTTGAAACACGTTTTTTAAGAAATTCGAATGGTTAAATCTCAAACTTTATTTTGTATATAAATTACATAATTATTATGTTTGAACAAAATTCTTTATATCGTTGTAAAATTTGGAAGGTTTTATTTTAAAACTAATAATTACAAAAGTAATTTGACCTTAGTAAATAGAAGAAATAATTATTTAAAAATAGTCTCAAATTGGTCGAAATTAGCTATTGTTTCTGAAGGTGATCGTTTAAAAATATAATACCCATAAAGAAAAATCGGGCAAGTTCGAGTTACACTCGCACTAAAATCGAGGGTTCCGTACACAAAACAAAATAATTTTTAATATATTTGATACTATTAAATATATAAATATATTATACATATTATATATAATATAATATATAATGAATTTTTTGTACAAAATGGACCACCCCCCCCCCCCCCCTATCTTCCAAAATATTTTACTTAGAGAGTTCAAATTTTGTACAGGAATGTATTTTCAGGTGTAAATTACATAAAAATTATAGAGAACGTGATGGTGATTGCGCTGTCAACGAAAAATTCAGAGATTTTCGCAAATATCCATAAAAATACTCAAAAATCATTTTATTTCCTTAACAACGCTATGATCAACTTCTACAATCATGTTCTCTATAATTTTCCTTTCATCTATACGTGAAAATACATATGTGGGCCAAATTTGAACTTTCTAAGTCAAATAGTTTTGCGGCTAGGGGGGGGGGGGGGGGGGATACGATTTTCGACAAAGTCTTGCCAATAGGGTTCCGTGCGTGCACTTGTGATGTACGGAACCTAAAAAAAAAGTCAGTTTTCACTTATATTATTAAACTAAACATTAAACGTTCATCATAATTATTCTAAATTGGTTCAATTTAATAACAAATTTGTTTGAATTAATGATCAGTATCAAATATTTAAAGATGAATAGGAAATAAAACATTTAAAAAGTAGGAATTACCGATTTTAGTTGAGTCATACACAACGCTTCGCCGGCATAAGCCCCATTTTCCTTTAGTCTTTTTAATGTAATTTCCATTATAATTTTAGAAAAATATCTGAAAATAAAATAACAAATTAAATTACATAGCTACCTAAAAATAAAGTAAACTAGTATGTTAAAAAATATATTGAATTATAACATTTTTTGTGTAATATGTATACTTTTTTGTAATAACTTTTTTATTACTTTACAAAATAAGATTAATATAGCCAATTTTCAATTTATTAATTTTATGTATTGAAATTAGGATTTATGTGTTCAATTAACAATAAAAATTGAAAAATAGGGTAGATAATGTATCTATTACTGCAAATACACCAATTACTGCAGTTTTTTAAAAAAAGTTATTATACACTTGTTAAAAGTATAAAATTAATTCAAATTAATTGAAAAAATTATTTAAAACATTACTCGATACAATTGCCAAAAAAGATGTAAATACATTTAAATTATTAATTATTCTAGTCTAATTTACAACTTACCACAGTAACTGGAATATGCACGTGTTTCTATTGTACTACCGATAACCTTCGATTTCAGACCACAGTAATTGGTACATTTACCTTATCTTAAAATATCTTTTTAATCAATTTTTCAACACTTTTTTCCAATCATTTCCCATCGGCTTATTTTACTTCGTTTGTTTATACTCAGTCAGTGTTGGGCAAGTATCAAAAAAATGATGCTGATAATAACAAACGTAGAAGAATAAAACAATGTAGAAAGGATGCAATAGAAAGTTCCTAATGATTTTTTTTTTATTCTACAGTACGCTTCCATTTAATTGACCTCGTCGGGACCGGATGAAACATTTTAATTGACCCTTCCCACTCTTTACGCAAATACCAAAAACAAAGGGGAAATGTAACATTTCCCCTTACGTGCACATGTGTGGTGGGGATAATTTTGTTCATTTAAAATGTACGAAAAAGTTCAAATAAAATGGAAGTTCATTTAAAATGGAGGTCAATTAAATGGAAGCGTACTGTATTTGGGTGAAATCATCTATTTGTGTCGTAATGAGAGAGAGAGAGAGAGAGAGAGAGAGAGAGAGAGAGAGAGAGCGAGACAAAGATATATTCTTTCTCTTTCTCAGTACGACGCAACGACTGACGGTCTCAATTGATTTCACCCTTAATTAAGCCTCTCCCACAAAAAACGACGTCGTTGTGTTTTGCGTGAGATAGAAAAGGACAGAATGATATCTCTGCCTTTTTCTTTCTTCCGCAAAATACGACGGCGTCGTTACTGATGCAAGAAGCTTTAGGGTGCCGTCTGATGCTAGGGATTTATGGATTAGGGATTAGAATAGACCAATCAGATAATTGGTCACATTGGAAAGCATTTTCTGATTGGTCTATTCTAATCCCTGATCCATTAATCCCTAGCATGAGACGGCACCCTTAGAACGTATATTACTAGGTAAATTACGTGTAGAAAACTATGTAGATTACATGGATAACCAACCGATCTCTGCTTAAAACTTCATTGACCTTTCCATTTATTTAACTTTTCTGTCTTCTTTTAATGCATGTGCCATTGCATGAGCTGGAAAAAGAGAGAAGAACTGAAATGTAAAGGTCTATTATGCGTAGGGCTTTAAAAAGAAATAATTTTAATTAAACTTTAACTATTATTAAATATTAAATAATAATAATAATCTCCGTAAACTGCTGAAGTTAGTTATACTATTTATATTTATTCATTTTTTTCTGTCCACGTTTTAAAACTTGAAGTGAAGTTGGTTAGTTTTTATATTTATTCATCTTTTTCTGTCTACGTTTTAAAATTCAAAGTAAGGTTAGTCCCTGCTTTTTTTCATTAATTTTGATTCTCTTTATCAGAAAATTTTTAAATTGTTTTAGGGTGAAATCCCATATGAGCAGAAAATGTAAAACTGAAAGTAGAAAATGTGAGAGTGAAAGAGTCAGTGATACCTATCTGTCTCTCTTACACTAATGATTTTCTGCTTTCGGTTTTACGCTTGCTGCTAACTGCTGCTAACATGGGATTTCACCCTGAGGGTGAAGTCTATAAGAAGGACTACGGTATCAGTGGATTAGAATAGACCAATCAGAAAATACTTTCTAATGTGACCAATTATCTGATTAGTCTATAAGGATATTCGAGTTGGGTGGGGAAAAATTCAAAATGGCGGCTACCTGGATGACAGGTTTGCATTGAAGTCAATGAAACGAAATCAGTTTTTTTAAAATAACTTTAGTAAAACCAATTTTCGAACCTATGTTTATCAACAAATTATTTTTTATTTATCGAAAGCTATTTTTTAAAATAATAAAATTGTATAAAATTTTTATGTGAGTTTTTATTATTTGAAAAAGTAGCTTTCGATAGATGAAAAATAATTTGTTAATAAACATAGGTTTGAAAATTTGTTTTTTAAAAGTTATTGCACAAAAACTGATTTCGTTCCATTGACTTTTGACTGCAATGCAAACCTGTCATCCAGGTAGCCGCCATTTTGAATTTCTCCCCACCGAACTTTAATATCCTCAGGGCGCAATTACGTGTCTGCGTCGAACGCTGCGTTCTTGCGTTGAATCGTGAGAGAGAGAAAGACAGAAATATAGTCACATCTTTGTCACTCTCACCATTCAACGCAAAAACGCAACGTTCGACGCAGGCATGTAATTACTCCCTTATTCTAATCCACTGATACCCTAGTCCTTCGTATGAGACTTCACCCTTAGTTTACAGACAAAGTATGCAGATGAGATAGCCTTAATGACGAAATATTGATTATCAATAATTTATATATTACACACTTATATGAATACATCTTTGTTTTCCTCTCTCTCTCTCTCTCTCTCTCTCTCTCTCTCTCTCTCATTACGACGCAACGTTTGACGCATCCATATGATTTCACCCTAATAGCATTAAAAAAAAAAATCCCCTAGCAACTTTCTAAAATTTGCATCCTTTCTATATGATTTAGTCTACGCTTGTTATTCCCAGCATAATTTTTTTGATACTTGCCCAACACTGACTGAGTATAAACAAACAAAGCCTAAGTGCTAAATATCTAAATAAGCCGATTGATTGGAAATGGTTGGAAAAAAGTGTTGAAAATTGTTTAAAAAGATATTTTAAGATAAGGTACATGTACCAATTACTGTGGTGTGAAATCGAAGTGCGATATAAGATTGAAAAAGAAGATAAATATAAATGAAAGATAAATATTTGACTGATTTTAAAAGCACTCTTGTTATATATTGAAGTAGAAACCACTAATTAAAATATTAATAAAAGAAATTACGTATTCTTAAAAATAACAAATTTATAAAAATTCTCTGTACTGGTATTTACTATGAGTCATCATCAATTACTGCGACAAGAATAATGTATGTTTGGAGGTTATGGTGTCGATACTAATAGAATCAAGCGAATCAAGTGCATGTTCCAATTATTGCGGTAATTTGTAATAATTTAAAAGTATCTACATCTTTTTTAGCAATTGTATCAAATTGTATCGACAAATGTTTTAAATAATTTTTTCAATTAATTTGAATTAATTTTATAATTTTAACAAGTGTACAACATTTTTTTAAAAACTGCAGTAATTGGTGTATTTGCAGTAATAGGTTTATTATCTACCCTAGTTTTCAATTTTAATTGTTAATTGAACACATTATTATTTTACTAATTATTATTATTTTCTACTACTATATTAATATATTATTATATTAATCTTATTTTGTAAAGTATTAAAAAAGTTATTACAAAAAAGTATATATATTAGACAAAAAATGTTATAATTCATTAAATTTTTTAACATACAAGTTTACTTCAGTTTTAGGCAGCTATGTAATTTATTTTATTATTTTATTTTCAGATAATTTTCTAAAATCATTATGGAAGTTACATTAAAAAGATTAAAGGAAAATGGGGCTTATGCCGGCGAAGAGTTGTGTTTGACTCAACTAAAATCGGTAATTCCTGCTTTTTAAATGTTTTATTTCTTATTCATCTTTTAATATTTAATAATGATCATTAATTCAAACAAAATTTGTTATTCAATTAAACCAATTTAGAATAATTATGATAAAAGTTAATGTTTAGTTTATTAATATATAAGTGGAAACTGACTATTTTTTTTCCTTACGGGTATTTTTATTTATTTATTTATTTATATATTTACAAGTTCCTAGGGCTATATAGCCCTCCAAGGAACCAAGCGAGGTGTACATAAGTTTATAGATCAGCTAACAAGCAATAAAATTTTAAAGACATAATATATTATAGTATACATTAATGCAACGCAATTATAATTAAATAACAACCTTTAGCAAAATCTTTTCATAGAATAAGAATAAATGCAAATGAAGAAATAATTGTTAATTTCGGCCAATTTAAAACAGTTTTTAAATAATTATTCCCTCTACTTACTAAGGACAAATTATTTTTTTAATTAATAGTTTTTTAAAGAAAAGTTTCCAAATTTTACAATGAAGAATTTTGTTTCAACATAATTTGTAATTTATATACAAAATACAGTTTGAGATTTAACCTTTTGAATTTCTATTAAAAAACGTGTTTCAAAATTTTTACAAATATATCTTAAAGTTAAGCTTAAATTTACATGAACAATTGCAATTTTCATCTAATTCTGATAAATATTAATTCATTTTTCTTGTTTGAACATTCTCTACGATTTTATTTGTTAGGTTTTGTTAAATAATATTCTGTTTTAAAAATACGTAAAGAACAAATTTTATTTGTTTATTAACTGTTTAACAAAATATTACTTAACAGAACCGAACAAATAAAATTATTTGTTGGGCTATTATTTATTAGAATTGGGTGAAAGTTATAGTTGTTCATTCAATTTAAAGAAAAAAACATAGAATATTTAATAATTATTATTTGACAACCAATTTAACTAAATACAATTTTTCCTGGAAAATGTATGTTTGTATAATTTGTTGTATATTTGTTTGAGGTTACTATAAATTCTTTCCATCTTTGATAATTTTCTTTTATCAGTGGTTGATTTATTAATAAAGAATTTTCTAATTTAATAATCTTGTTTCTATTTTTTTAAAGTTTTAAATGTATATCATTTTATCAAAAATTTAGTTTTTTTCTTATAATTTCTTATTTGAAAAAAAATGTCATTTTATTATTATTATTTCTTTCGTATTCTTCTATACAATTTCTTAATGATAATAACTTTTTGAAGATTATTATTTTATTTGCATTTAATATTTTTTTTGTGTTGTAGATTTCCTTTTTTTTACGCAAAGTAATTTAGAATATTCTAAATAATTTTGGCTTTATAACATTTCGAAAAATCAATTAATTTTGTTTTTATTTTCTTATTTAATTAGATAATTTAGGGGGGAGAGGAGTACACTTTTTTCATTTATTTGATTATTCTTAGATTAACTCGTTTTTTACGATTTAATTTTTTTTAATTTATTTAATTTTCTTTACATTTTTGTCTATTCTTTCTCAAATTTATTTTCCCTTTAATAAATTTTTTTAGATTCTAAGATGTTTTAAACAATCTTTAGTTCTTAAAATTGTTTAAAATTTTGTTTCTTTTATTTTTAAAATTAATTTACATATTCTGTTTTAAATTTTTTTCAGTTTGTGAATAATTTTCTAAATTTTTTTTTATTTTTAAAGAAATTTTTCATTCTGTTCATACAATTTTTCCACATTTTCTTATTTTATTCTTACTATTAATTATTTTATAGTTCATTTTTCGCTGTTTTCATGTTTTTTCGAATTTTTTCAAAGTTTGTTAAATTTTTTTTGAAGATCTCCCATTCTTCCATAAATTGCTTTGCTTTTTTTCTCTTTTTTTATTTTATCTCTCTAAATATTATTTGATTCCAAATCATCTAAAATCAAGATTTTTCTCCCCTTTGACTTTTCTTTTTTCAATATGTGTCTGTTTTTTCCACTATTCATGTTTTATTTATTACATGTTAATAACAAATATGTATATTAAAAACGAAAAAACGTTGTGAAATTGTTTTTTTTTATAGTTTTCTGAACATTATTATATTTTTCCATAGATTTTGATTGTCAGAATGTACAGACTTAACAATTGGCTGATACAGAAAGAACCAACTTAGTTTTTAAATATCATTGATACAACAGATTTCTAAAAGATTTTTTTTTATATTGCTTAAAATTTGACAAACTTTTCAAATGAAATAAAATATTAGACTTGATTTGAAATGTAAGTATGTATATTATCTACTTGTTCTTCTCGAGAAAAAAAATTTTCCTTATTTCTTTCAATTAAAAATCTCATAATTTTTCAAAATTGATTTAAAAGATTTTTTACTTTTTAAGAAAAAAGAGATGATTTGAAAGTCCCATTTTATTTCACTAATTATGAGATATTATAATTAAAAAACATTCCTTTAGGCATTTTTTAAAAATAATGTATATTAATAAGAAAAACTGTTATTCAATGGCAAAATTATCCATGAGACCTCAAGGAGGAAAACTCAGGAACAAATCCTTGAAGAATAAATTTTTAAAAAACGTCAAAACAAAAATTTTGGAAAAAAGAGTTATTTTTTAAAAAATTCTGTATTACATTATTTTACTTTAGGCTTAAAATCTTCTAAATTGATCAATAAACTGATTTATGTCAAAAAACTTTAAGTGATAGGACTATTAGGTTGAACTTAATAAAGCCTCACCATTATTTGTGGTCTAAATTTTTAAAGAAACAATAAAATTTCGTAAAAGAAACCTTGAAATATTAATATATTTATTTTTTACTAATTTTAAAACTTTTCTTTTTATGAAAACAAAATCTTCTTTTTTACCTAAAATTGCACAAAGAAACCAGCGTAATCCCTGTATTTGATACTCGTCATTAAATTATTATTAACATTATTGTAACAATTATTATTATCTTTTAGTATTCTTTTGGTCAAATGGCTTCCAACGATTTTATTTTAATCGCTCCAACAGTTGAAAATAATCATTGTATTTTTCATAACCAACTAAACGGTTTATTCGCTGAAGTTGTAAAGGTAAGAATCGTTTTTTACTAATTTTTTTTGTTATTGCTAGTTCAATACTTATAATTCTTTTCCTAAAAGAAACTTTTTTTTGTGATAATTTTTTAATTTCTTTAAAAAATTTTGTTTTTCTTCGCAACACCTTTGGTTTTTTAAAACTATTTTCTAATTTAATAATTACTTGAACAATTTTTAATGTCTAGGTTTCGACCTGGAATTAATAGAGATTCTATTTAATTTTATAGAGTTTGCCAGGAGTGTTAATAGTTAATGGTAAAAAATATTTATCCGGCTCCTTAGTTCGTTTAAACAACAATGACATTGTAAATATTGGACTTTTTCTACAGTACAAAGTAAAGATGAAGGTAAATGGAAAAAAGAACATAATAATTAAAATAAGATCTTGTTCTACTTTTATATTATTTTTCAGACAGCAAGTTTAATTGCCTATAATTGTGATTTTGACGATGTAAAGATCGAAAATGATGAAGAAGACGGTTTCCCTTATCAAAAAGTTAATGTTTCGAAAGTCGATAATTTGAGAAATGAAGGTACTCAAAAAGAAATTTCTCGTAAAAATAAAAAGTTTCGAATATTGGACATTGTTGATAGTTACAACTAATAAAAATAATTTTAGGATTACTAAAAAATTTATTTTAAGTTTATATACATTTATTCAAATTTAAAACTAATTAAAATTAGAGTAAATTAAAATTACCCCCTTCACTTATTGAATGATTGTGTTCGATTGTTTACAAATTTTAATTAAATTCAATTTCTTTAGGAGCAACACTAAACACTGAAACATTTAAGTGGGAAATTTTGCACAAAGTGAAACAAGAATCATCCAATGAGATTGAGTCAGGTAGTTCTCTACAAGAAATTGATACAGCGATGCAAATCGAAATTGGAAAACAAGAAAATAAATTCGAAAATCCTTTTTCTTTCGATTCTTCAGCAGTAATAAAAACAGAATCCTATCATTCGTCATCAGAATCGAAGTCTCACGAATTTGCAACAAAGGCTGCTTCTGATTCTTCCTTTGAGAATCTCTCGGATTCCTCATCTGAAAAAGAACATCTTTCTCATTCTTTACCTGACGAAGTGCATCTTCCTGATTCTTCGACGGACAATAAACTTCTCAATTTTTCATCCAAAGAAATAAATTTTAAGTGTTCCCTCTGCGCGAAGTATTTTGGACGCAAAGGTAACCTGCAGGAACACATGCTGACCCATTCCACGGAAAAAAAGTTCAAGTGTTCCCTCTGCGTGAGGGGTTTTGTACGCAAAAGTAACCTTAAGCGACACATGTTGACCCATTCCATTGAAAAAAAGTTTAGGTGTTCCCTCTGCGAGAAGGGTTACAGATACAAGGAATTACTGAAGCAGCACATGCTGAGCCATTCCACGGAAGAAATGTTTAAGTGCTCTTTCTGCGAAAAGGATTTTGGACGCAAACAATGCCTGAAGCTACACATGCTGATCCATTCCACGGAAAAAAAGTATAAGTGTTCCCTCTGCGAGAAGGATTTCATACGTAAAGATTACCTGCATCATCATTTGCTGATGATCCATTCTACGGAAAGAAATTTCAAGTGTTTCCTCTGCGAGAAGGATTTTGGATGTAAAAAATACCTGGAGCAACACATGATGAGCCATTCCATGGAAAAAAAGGTCAAGTGTTCTCTCTGCGAGAAAAGTTTTAAATGCCAACAACACCTGCAGGTACACATGCAGATCCATACGACGGAAAAAAAGTTCAAGTGTAGCCTCTGCGAGAAGGATTTTAAAAAGAAATATCGCCTGCAGCGACACATGCTGATCCATTCACGGAAAAAAATTTAAGCGTTTCCACTGTGACAATTGCTTTAAGTAAACAAGAAGCTTGACCAATCATGTATTAAAAAAGTTATAAAATTAAATATTTTTATAAAAGTTAAATTTTATATAAATTTTATTTATTGGGTGAGATGGAGTAGGTTTTGCTTCATATTGTTTAATTATTTATTATTAAAATAAATTTTCTTTAAATTCAGGTACAATTACTTTAAAATGTAATCGAATTGGAGATATTATACTTTCGATTACAATTTTCTTAATATATTTTTTTTTTTATTTATTCCTCCATGAATACCCTTTTTGGGTTTTTACATATTGAAGTCCCACATATTTCCCACATCTTTATATATAATTTTCTTAATATTATTTTAACCCTTCGACCCCTCTACCGAATGGCAGAGCAGTAGTACTCCTTGAACCTTCAGGAAAGGTGTGTCAACTTGAGTGTCAACTACCCAGGTCCGGGCTCCGAAGGTGCGAAAAGTATAAGTAATTTTTTTTTCTTTCTTTTAAAACTTAGATTTTTTAATGTAAAAATGTGTCTTTTAATGTAAAAAAAAGTTTTAAAAATAATGAAAAAGTATAAAAAAATGGTTTTTAATCCAAAAAAATTTTTTTGACATTTTTTAGTAGTTTTTTAGACAAATATGCTCGTATTTTACAATTAAAAAGTATTTTAAAAATAATGGAATAAATAAAAGAAGTAAAAAGTATTTTAAAAAAATTATTTTTCCAATTTTTTGAAAAAAATGTCTGAGGGTCCACGAACGAGTGAAGAGGTCCTCAGAATATTGAGGCCTCGTCAAATATTCAATTATTTTGGAGAGGACGATTCAGACGAAGAGGTAGATACTGTTGAGGACCACGACAGCAATTTATCCGCGTATGTTAGTCATAACATCCGTTATCTTTTAAACATTGAAAAGAAAGAATATTTAAATCTAATCTCTCAAAAAAATGTCAAAAAGAAAGCGATGCTACTTTTGTACGACCAAAAAAGACCGAAAAACAAATTATTGTTGCGCGAAATGCGCCAAACCAACTTGCGACGATCATAGAATTGTATTTTGTCTTGATAAATAAAATTTATCTTGAAAATAAAATTGTTCTTTTCTACTAATATGTTGAGTTCTTACTGATTTATACCCATTTTACAATTATTTTTTGTCATTAAAAGAAGTCAATATAGCTTTTTATTGAAAATTTTGAAGTAATTTTTTACCATTTTTGAGGTCAAAAAATTAACCATTTTTTTTAAGAAAATAAAATTTACTATTTTTTGTGAAAGGCACACTCTTCAGCCTTAATTACCTTTTTTAAACTTTTCGATATCTCAATTTGGCTCAAAGTTATGATTTTTTAAGTGAAGTAGTAATTTTTCAGGAGGTAAGTCTGTTTTTTAATAATAATAAAAATAAAAAAAAAAATTTTTTTAAAAAACGTAATTGTTACTTCAACTAGAAGGATTGATGATGATCTATGAATTTTTTCAATTTTTTTTAAGACTTTTTTTCTACCTGTAAACACGACAGGACGAAAACGACCCAGGTCCGGGCTCCGAAGGTGCCGAAAATACGTCCGGGCTCGAAGGGTTAAAATTTAATAAATAAAAATTTTAATTTAATGTTATTTTTGTTTGTTTTAATATTTAGAATTATAATAAATTAGGTTTAATTTTAATTCAATTTTATATTTTGGAATTAGTGTTTAAGTTAATAGAATTTCTTTTATTCCTTTTATTATATTTAATAATAATAATACATGTCAAAGAATGAAATCTTCAATAACGTTATTCTATTATATTAGATTAATAATATATAAAATAAGTTTTATATGATTTATAATTTTTATTTTTTTAATAAAAATAGGAATATTTATTTTATGGGTCTCCTCCTATAGGGTCATAAAAATATGTATTAATATTTCGGTCAAATAATAATATAGTAATTCCTCCGGCATATAATGGTAAAGATAATAATTTTGCCTATATCCCTGCTAAAAATTTCGGACAAATAACAAATTTCGAAATTTGTCCGGAATGCTGTCCGGTATTTGTTGTTTTCTACATTTACCCATCCCTGGTTACGGCGCAACGGTTTGACTCATCCATATGATTTCACCCTAACATTTGTATCCTTTCTATATTGTTTTAATTCTACGCTTGTGATTCTCAGCATAATTTACTTGCCCAACACTGGCTGAGTATAAACAAAGTCTAAATAGTAAATAAGTCGATGTTGGAAAAAAGTGTTGAAAAATGACTAAAAAGATATTTTAAGATAAGGTAAATGTACCAATTACTGTGGTGTGAAATCGAAGTCCGATAAAAGACTGAAAAAGAAGGTAAATATAAATGAAAGATAAATATTTGACTGATTTAAAAGCACTCTTGTTGTCTATTGAAGTAGAAACCACTAATCAAAATATGAAAAAAGAAATTATGTATTCTTCAAAATAAAAAATTTATAAAAATGCTCTGTGCTGGTATTTACTAAAAGTCAGCATCAATTACTGAGGCGAAAATAACGTGTGTTTGGAGGTTAGGTTGTCGGTAGTACAAATAATCAAAATAATATAAAATTTGTGAAAATCATTACAAATTAAAGAAAAAAATTAAAAACTGAAGAAATTGATTGCAAATGAATTGAAAAAATAAGTGGGATTTGAGACAAATAATAAAAATGATTACAAATTGAAGGATTTAATAAAAATTAGTAAAAAAAATAATTGTAAAAATAACAGAATATATTTGAGATAAACGCAAGACTACTTGAAAAAGGATAAACATAATTTGAAATTAAAGTTAATTATGGAAAATTTGAAGAAAAAAATTACAATTTAAAAAACAAAAATCATATTTTGTAAAAATAATTGAAAGATGACAAAAGAAATTGAAAGTTAATTATTAAATAATGAAACTAATTATTGAAGTAAATAATTTAAACTAAAATAGTTTTATTTGAAAAAATTAAAGAAAATAATTGAAACTTGCGGAAATTTTGAATTTAAAAATTAGGAAAAAAATTGAAATATAATGAGAATCATTGAAGAAAAAATTTTGAAAAATGATAAAAATAGTTGAAATTTGTATAATTTTAATTGCAGTTTTAGAAAATATTTTAAAAAATACAGAATATTTGTGAAATAAAAGAAAGTACTTTATTACAAAATAATTTCGAGAATTTTAAATTTAGTAAAATAATAACAACATTATAGAAATAATCGGAAATTTATTGAAGAAAATAATGAAAGTTTGAGAACTTTTTGCCATTAATCAGCAAATATTCAAAAAAATATAAAATTTGTGAAAATCGTTGCAAATTAAAAAAATATCTATTTAAAAATTGACGTATTTGAAAAAAAAGTATTTGAAATTTGAGAAAAATAATTGAAGAATGATTCAAACATTGAAAAGTGGATACAATAACTGAAATTTAAGATAAAAAATAAAAATTTAAGAAATTAATTGAAAAATAATTAATATATCTAATTAAAAAGTAGAGAAAATTATTACAAAAAGGTAAAAGAAAATTAAAATTGAAAAAAATAATTGGAAAATGAGATAAGTAATTGAAAATTTAGAAATTTAATTCAGGAATGAAGTTTGAGAATAATAAAAAAATTGAAGAAATTGATTGCAAAATGATAACAATAATAATTGAAAATTGAAGAAAATTATTAAAATTTGAGAAAAATATTTTAAAATCTAGGAAATAAAAATAATTAAAAATTAAAGAAAATAATTTTAGTTTCTTAAAAATAATTGAAAAAATTACAACATATATTTGTAATGGAAGAATATAATTGCAGAATGATGAAAATAATTGTAAATTGAAAAAATAACTAGAATTTGAGATAAATAATAAAAGAAACTAGGAAATTAATAAAAATTTAATTGAAAAAAAAAACAAAAAGTAATTGAAAATTAATTGAAAAATAAATTTAATAAAAAAATAATTGTTAATTGAAGAAAATAATAAAAATTTCTAAAAAATAATTGAAAGAATTACAGAATATATTTGAGATAACTAGACAACAATTACAATTATTATATACTATAATTCTTCGAACTTGAATTAATTTGAAATTTCATTGATTAAAAATTTAATTAGTCCATGCTTTCAGAATAATAAGTTTAAAATTATTTAAAAATTTCTTCAATTCTTAACAATTCTTTTCTATAATGATTTCAATTATTTGCTACAATTGTTATCTTTTTTTATCATTTTTCAAAAATTTTCTTTAATTTCTAATTATTTTCATTATTTTTTAATTTTGCCGCTTATTTTTTAATTTTATTTCTGCAAGTTTCAATTATTTTCTTTAATTGTTCCAAATAAAACTTTTAATTTTTAATTATTTCCTGCAATATAGAATGAGTTTCATTATTTATTAATTAATTTTCAATTTCTTTTATCATTTTTCAATTATTTTTGCAAGATATGATTTTTTTTTTAAATATTATTCTTTTTCTTTCAATTGTATATTTATGTATCTACATCTTATTTGTCAATTGTATTAAATTGTATTAAGTAATGTTTTAAAGAATTTTTTCAATTAATTTGAATTAATTTTATACTTTTAAAAAGTGCATAATAACTTTTTTTAAAAAACTGCAGTCACTTCCTGCATTGTCTTTTTGATTTCTTTCGTCCTAATTTTAATACATAAAATTAATAAGTTGAAAATTGGCTATATTTATCTTATTTTGTAAAGTAATAAAAAGTAATTACAAAAAAGTATAAATACATATTAGACAAAAGAATGTTATAATTCGATATATTTTTACCCTTAAGTTTACTTAATTATTAGGTAGCTATGTAATTTATTTTATTATTTTATTTTCAGATATTTTTCTAAAATCATAATGGAAGTTACATTAAAAAGATTAAAGGAAAATGGGGCTTATGTCGGCGAAGCGTTGTGTTTGACTCAACTAAAATCGGTAATTCGAACTTTTTAAATATTTTATCTGTAATAAATTGTATTTATTTATAAGAAGTTTTATATTAATTTGTTGAGATAAATTACTTAAACATTTAAGGTATTTTGTAGTTTATAAAAACATTAAATTACAAATTTAAAGAATTAGTTAAATGAATAAAATATAGGTACTATTAATATGAAACTATTATTTATATAATTAATTTATATAATTATTTTTATATTATTATGTATATTAAGAATAAAATATCCGTAAAGTTTCAAAAATTTTTAAGCTTTCAAAAAAATGTTACAAGTTTTAAAAAATTATGAAATTTTGTAAACGATAAAATTTAAAGTAATTATAATCATTCAGTTATTGTTATAACAATTATTATTATCTTTTAGTATTCTTTCGGTCGAATGGCTTCCAACGATTTTATTTTAAACTCACCAACAGTTGAAAATAATCATTGTATTTTTCATAACCAACCAAACGGTTTATTCGCTGAAGTTGTAAAGGTAAGAATCGTTTTTTACTAATTTTTTTTGTTATTGATAGTTCAATGCTTATAATTCTTTCCCTAAAAATAACCTTTTTTTACGACAGTTTTTAATTTCTTTAAAAACTTTTGTTTTTCTTCGCAACACCTTTGGTTTTTTAAAACTATTTACTAATTTAATTAATACTTGAACAATTTTTAATGTCTAGGTTTCGACCTGGAATTAATAGAGATTCTATTTAATTTTATAGAGTTCGTCAGGAGTGTTAATAGTAAATAGTAAAAAATATTTATCCGGATCGGTACTTCGTTTAAACAACAATGACATTGTGAATATTGGACTTTTTCTACAGTACAAAGTAAAGATGAAGGTAACTGGAAAAAAAGAACATAATAATTAAAATAAGATCTTGTTCTAATTTCATATTATTTTTCAGACAGCAATTTCAATTGACTATAATTCTGATTTTGATGATGAGAAGTATGAAAATGATGAAGAAAATTATGAAAATGATGAAGAAGACGATCTCCCTTATCAGAATGTCAATTTTTTGAAAGTCGAAAATTTGGGATATGAAGAAGGTATTAAAAACGAAATTTCTCGTCAAAATAAAAGTAAACTTTTTTACTTGATTCATTATTTTCATGGAAAGTTTCGAATATTAGACATTGTTGGTAGTTAAAAATAATAAGAATAATTTTAGGATTTCTACATTTATTCAAATTTAAAACTGATTAAAATAAGAGTGAGTTTAACTGAATTTAAATTCTAATATGTATTAATTAAAAACGCGTGAACGGTGAATTATAAAAACAAATTATTTTATGTGTAAAACATATCATATCTTCGTTAAAAATCATCGTAGAACAATTTTTAAAAAAGCATTTTAAATGTCATAATTCAAGCTTTCTGTTGGTTCTAGTCATGTATTAACGTTAAGTGATCTGTCTCATACAAACGACCTTTATTTTATGATTTTTTTTCAATTATTTTTATTTTAAACTTTTTTATGTTTTCGTACATCAAAATGTACATATTAAAGTATAATAAAAAACATTGTTTATTAATTTTTTAAGGTTTCTTTCCGAGAAATTGCCGCTTGATTATATAACTATAATTTCTTTAGGAGCAACACCAAGCGCTGAAGCATTCCAGTGGGAAATTTTGCACAAAGTGAAACAAGAATCATCCAATGAGATTGAGTCAGGTCTTTCTCTACCAGAAATTGATGCAGCGATGCAAATAGAAATTGGAAGGGAAGAAAATGAATTTGAAAATTCTTCATCTTTTGATTCTTCAGTAGCAATAAAAACGGAATTATATCATTCAAAATCACACGAATTTGCAACACAGGCTGATTCTGATTCTTTCTTTGAGCACAGACATCTTTTCGATACTTTGCTTAGAAAGGAATATCTTTCGGATTCTTTATCTGAAAAAGAACATATTTCTGATTCTTTACCTGATATAGTTCATCTTTCTGATTCTTCGACGGACAATAAACTTCTTCTCAATTCTTCATTGAAAGAAAAGAAAACAAATCAACAAAGGTTACAAACGCATACTATTTGTCATAGTACTGAAAAGCCTTTCGGTTGTGACTTTTGTGGCAAGAAATACAAGACGAAAAAATATATTAGGTATAATTAATTAATATTTATTACATTTATTTCTTTATAACTGGGTGTCTACTAATTTCGTCCCACAAAATTTCTGGTTTTTGTTTCTATTTTTCCCGGGTTTCTCTCTTGTTAACTTAAAATTTATTTTAAGTATAAATAGACCTACAAATTGCTACAAAAATTAAAGATAACAGTTGATAATCGAAGAAAATAATTTAAATTCAAAGAAAATAATTGGGAATTGAAGAATTAAAAATTAAACTTTACAAAAAATAATAATTAAGAATTAAAAGAAACAATTAATAATGAAAAGAAATAATTAATAATGGAAAGAAATAATTGAACAAATGACAAAGATATTTGACAATTAGAAACAAAATTTTAAAAAAAGGAAATATTAATCAACAATTGAACAATAATTGAAAAAATTGAACAATGGTTATTAAATTCAAAGAATATAATTGAAAATTCGTCAACTAGATAGAAAATCAAAAAAAAATAATTCAAAATTTAAGTTAATAATTCAAAATTAAAGAAATAAATAAAAAATTAAATAATGAAATTGAAATCGGAAAAACACAGAATTATTGAATATTAAAACAAAAAACAATTGAAAATTGAGAAATGATATTGAAATTCGAATACAATAATCGAGAATAAAAGAAAATTACTGAACAATTGAATTGAAAAAAGAAGAAAATAATTTATAATTAAAAAAAAAGTGGAAAATGCCAGGAATTATTTAACATTAAAGAAAACATTAAAAATTGAAGAATAGAATTGTTATTTAAAGAAATTAATTGAGAATTGAAAAAAAAGAACAATTAAATTGAAAATAGAAGGAAATTATTGAAAATTAAGGGATGTTTTGAAGTACGAAATAAATAACTGATAATTGAAAAAAAATAATTGAAAAAAGTCGAGATTACTGAATATTGAAACAAAAAATTGAAAATTGAAAAAAATAATTAAAAATTAAATAAAATAATTGAAAATTGAAGAAAATTATGGAAAATTGAAGAAAGTACTTAAAAATTGAAGACAATATTTGAAAACAGCAGAAAGATTTAGAAATCGACGGGAATAATTGCGAATTGATGAAAATAATTTAAAAATAATCAATTTAAATTAAAATTGAAAGAAAAACATAATTTAAAAAACCTGAAAATTGTTGAATATTGAAGAAAATTGAAAGAAATTGAGAAATTGAAAGAAATGTGAAAAAATAATTCAAAATCGAAGAAAATAATTGAGAATTTAAAAAGAATCTTTGTAAAAAGCCTAGAGTTATTAAATATTGAAAAAAACAATTGAAAATTGAAGAATGAAATTGAAAGTCGAAAATTATAATTTTTTATTTTATTTAATAATATAATTGAGAATTAAAGAAAATAATTAAAGAATTGAACAATGGGATTGAAAGTAGAAGAAAATAAGTGATAATTGAAGAATAAAGAAATTGAACAACCCAGGAATTATAGAATTTGAAAAAAACAATAAAAAATGAAGAATGTAATTTGAAGAAATTAATTAAAAATTGTAGAAAATAATTTGAAATTGAAGAAAATGTGATTTTATGAAAATTATTGAATAATAATTGATGAATTGAATTGAAGTTTTAAAAACATAATTGATAATTGAAAAAAAAATAATGAAAAAAGCCGAGAATTATTGATTATAGAAGAAAATAATTGAAAATTGGAGGAGTTATTGAGATGTGAAATAAATAAATGATAATTGAAAAAAATAGTTAAAAAAAGTCGAGAATTATTGAATATTGAATTAAATAATTAAGGATTGAAGAAAATAATTGAGATATGAAAAAAATAATTAAAAATTGATAAAAATAATTGGCAATTGAAAAAAATAATTTAGAGTTGAAGAAAATAATTAAAACTTGATTAAAATAATTGAAAATTGAATCAAATAATTGTCATTTGAAGAAATTAATTAGAAATTGATTAAAATAATTGAAAATTCAAGAAAATAATTGTCAATTGAAGAAAATAGTAGAAAATCGAAGAAAATAATTGAGAAATGAAGAAATCATTTGAAATTAATGAAAATAATTCATAATGAAAGAAAATAATTGAGAGTTGTAGAAAATAATTGGAAATTGAAGAAAATAATTGAGAATTAAAAAAAATCATTGTAAAAAGTATAGAATTTTTGAATATTGAATGAAAAAACAATTGAAAATTGAAGAATTGGATTGAAAGTAAACAAAAATAAGTGGTAATTGAAGAAAAAATAAAACTAACAACCCAGGAATTATAGAATTTGAAGAAAACAATAAAAAATAAAGAATGTAATTGTAATTTGAAGAAAATAATTAAAAACTGTAGAAAATAATTTGATATTGAAGAAAATAATTGTGATTTTATGAAAATTGTTGAATAATAATTGATGAACTGAATTGGAGTTTTAAAAACATAATTGATAATTGAAAAAAAATATTGAAAAAAGCCGAGAATTATTGATTATAGAAGACAATAATTAAAAATTAGAGGAGTTATTGAAATGTGAAATAAATAAATGATAATAGAAAAAAAATAGTTGAAAAAAGTCGACAATTATTGAATATTGAATTAAATAATTAAAAATAGATTAAAATAATTGAAAATCGTAGAAAATATTTCAGAATTGAAGAAATTAATTAGGAATTGATAAAAATAATTGAAAATTGAAGAAAATAATTGGAATTTAAGAAAAAAGTTGGAAATGGAAAAAAATAATTGAGAATTTAAAAAAAAAACATTGGAAAAAGCCTAGAGTTATTGAATATTGAAAAAAAAACAATATTAAAAATTGAAGAATGGAATTGAATGTCGAAAATTATAATTAAGAATTAAAGAAAATAATTGAACAATTGGATTGAAAGTAGAAGAAAATAAGTGATGAATTGAAGTTTCAAAAGAATAATTGATAATTGAAAAAAAAATATTGAAAAAAGCCGAGAATTATTGATTATAGAAGACAATAATTAAAAATTAGAGGAGTTATTGAAATGTGAAATAAATAAATGATAATAGAAAAAAAATAGTTGAAAAAAGTCGACAATTATTGAATATTGAATTAAATAATTAAAAATAGATTAAAATAATTGAAAATCGTAGAAAATATTTCAGAATTGAAGAAATTAATTAGGAATTGATAAAAATAATTGAAAATTGAAGAAAATAATTGTCAATTGAAGAAAATAGTAGGATATGGAAGAAAATAATCGAGAAATGAAAAAAAATTAAAAATTAATGAAAATAATTCGAAATGAAAGAAAATAATTGAGAATTGTAGAAAATAATTGGAAATTGAAGAAAATTGACAGTTGAAAAAAATAATTGTGAATTTCTGAAGATAGTTGAATAATTGAAGAATTCAATTGAAGCTTCAAGAACGTAATCGATAATTGAAAAAAAAATATTGAAAAAAGCCGAGAGTTATTGAATATCGAAGAAAATAATTGAAATATGATGAAAATAATTGATAATTGAAAGGACACAATAGAATTGGCCATAATTATATAAACTATTATGCATTTTTACGGTCTACGAAAAAAACAGAAGTTCTATCTACATTTTTTTATAATAATTTGACTTTTTCATGTTTAATGTCGTTCATTGTTTCTGCGATTCTTTTAGTCTACGAAAAAAACTGAAGTTCTATCTACATTTTTTTATAATAATTTGACTTTTTCATGTTGAATGTCGTTCATTGTTTCTGCGATTTTGTTAGCGTTAAGAAAAAAAGATAGTAGACAAAAATCTATATTTCATGAGAATATATTATATTATTTTTTAATTTTTAATGTATGTATTTTTTATTTTTCAATTGCATAATTGTTGCATAGTTACACAAAATTTAAACGTATAATCAGATTGTTTCAAAATGCATAAATTTTATTTGCATTTATTTATAAAACAAATAGAGATATTAGTCAAATTTATTAGCCTAGAAAGAGAATTTCCGGTTTGACGGAAAATTCCCGGTTATTTCCCGGTTAGTAGACACCCTGTTATAAGCACTCAATAATCAAAAAGTTGCCTTTCAAAAGATATTACTAATTTTATATTATTAATTTTTTATTATTCAGTCAACACATAATAAGAGTACATTCTGAAGAGAAGCAGATCTGCCAAATTTGTAACATGGAATTTGGATGCAAAGAATACCTGCAGCAACACATGCTGTACCATTCCAAGGAAAGAAATTTTAAGTGTTTCCTCTGCAAGAAGGGTTTTAGATACAAACATTACTTGCAGGAGCACATGCTGATCCATTCCTCGGAAAAAAAGTTCAAGTGTTCCGTCTGCGAGAAAAGTTTTGTGCGGAAATATTGCTTGCAGCAACACATGCTGACCCATTCCACGGAAAAAAAGTTCAAGTGTTCCCTATGCCAGAAACGTTTTAGATACAAACATCACTTGCAGGAGCACATGCTGATCCATTCCACGGAAAAAAAGTTCAAGTGTTCCATCTGCGATAAAAGTTTTGTACGCAAAGGTCACCTGCAGGTACACATGCTGAGCCATTCCACGGAAAAACAGTTTAAATGTTCCCTCTGCGAGAAAAGTTTTAGACGCAAAAGTAATCTGCAGGAGCACATGCTGAGCCATTCCACGGAAAAAAAGTTCAAGTGTTCCTTCTGTGAGAAGGGTTTTAATCGCAAATATAGCCAGCAGAAACACTTGTTGACCCATTCAGTGGAAAAAACATTTAAATGTCCCCTCTGCGAGCAGGGTTTTGTACGCAAAGGTCATCTGCAGGAACACATGCTGACCCATTCCACGGAAGTAAGATTCAAGTGTTCCGTCTGCGAGAAGAGTACTCGAGGTAAACAGTACCTGAAGAGTCACATGTTGACCCATTCCACGGAGAAAAATTTCAAGTGTGCCCTCTGCGAGAAATGTTTTAGGCGCAAAAGTAACCTGAGCGAACACATGCTGATCCATTCCACAGAAAGAAAGTTCAAGTGTCCCTTCTGTGAGGGACGTTTTAAACGCAAAAGTAACCTAAGGGAACACATGCTGTACCATTCGGCGGAAAGAAATTTTAAGTGTTCCCTCTGCGAGAAGGGTTTTGTACGCAACGATCATCTGCGGGAACACATGATGACCCATTCCGCGGAAAAAAAGTTCAAGTGTCCCCTCTGCGTTAAGAGTTATTCACGCAAAGGTCATCTGCAGGCACACATGTTGACCCATTCCAGGGAAAAAAGTTAGTGTCCCCTTTGAGAAAAAGGTTTTGAATGCTAACAACACCTGCAGAGATAAATGCTGATCCATTCCACGGAATAAAAGTTCAAGTGTTGCCTATGCGACTATGCGGGAAGGATTTTAATGCGACACACGGAAAAAAATTTGAAGCGTTTGCACTGTAACCATTGCCTTGGGGTGCATGATTACAGGGATCACAGGTTGTCCCCTATTCACCTTTTTTCCCCTATTTGAAAATTTTGCACCTATTTCCCCTATTTTAAAGAATTGTCCCCTATTTCCCCTTTTTCTAATTTTCAGTATTAAAGTTTATAGTTATAGCCAAAATCGATAGAAAAACCCCATTAAAAATACATGAAAAAAATAACCTTTTAAAAAAAACCCCAACTTTTTGAATTTATAAGCTAAAAATATTTTATGTCATAAATTTCTTCATTTTTAGCCATATTTTAAGATATGATGATGTTTAAAGAAATTAAATTTTCAAAATGTCGGATGTTACAAAAAATATGTAGAAATAATACATTGCAATATGTGCAATCTTTTATCACATAAATATTCAAGGAAATTCAACAAGTCTTATTTGGAGATTTTTGAGGTCGCAAATAAAGATTCCGATGTTAAAAATTAATTTTTCAAAATTTTGTATATACATTCAAAATTGTGACTTTCCATATTTTCGAATTAATCATCTTGAATCACGATTACCGAGGATTTTCGAGGCCTCTCAAATGACAAATCTCGTGTAAAAAATTCAGTTTAAAAAAAAATTACATTACATCATCAATTTTTTAAATACAGTCTACAAATATTTAATTTCTACAGCTCTTTTCAATTATCTTTTTCATTTTTTCGAATATCAATTATTTTCTTCAGTCTTTGAATTCTTGTCAGGAATATTTAAATTTATTACACAAGTTTTCATTTATTTTTGTCATTTTTAAATTATTTTTTTAAAATTTCAATTATATTCTAAAATCCATAAATTATTGCCAAGAACATTAATATTTTCTACACAAGTTTCAATTTACTTTTGCCATTTTTTAATTATTTGTTTAAAAATTTCAATTACTTCTGTCATATTTCTTAGTATTTTCGTTATTTTCAAATTATTTTCTTCATATTTCTATTATTTTTGGCATTTTAGAATTATTTTATAAAAATTTCAATTGTTATATTCAATTTTTTTTGTCGTGAATTTTTAAATTTTATACCAGTTTTAATTTATTTTCTTCAAATTTGAAAAATTGTCTTCATTCTTTTTATTATTGTTACTAATTTATTAATTTTTTACAACTTTTTCAATTACTTTCTACACGTTTCAATCATTTTCTAGAAACTTTAATTACTTTCTTCGTATTTTAATTTTTTGACATTTTTTAATTAGTCTATTAAATTACAATTATTTTCTTTAAACTTCAATTACTTTTTTCAAATTTAAATTATTTTCTTTAAACTTTAAATTATTGCCATAAATTTTTTAATTCATTACAACAATTTTCACTTATTTTTGTAATATTTCAAATATTTTCTTAAAATTTAAATTACGTTTTTAATCTTTATTTTATTGGCAGAAATATTTAAATTTTCTACACAAATTTCAATTCAGTTTTCTTATTCTTTAATTATTTTCTTCAAATTTTAATTATTTTTGTCATTTTCCAAATATTTTTTTCGTATTTTTATTATTTTTGACGTTTTAAAATTATTTTTAACAAATTTAAATTATCTTATTCAATTTTGTTTATTGTTAAGAAATTAAAAAAATTTTACACCAGTTTTAAATAAATTTCTTAAAATTTCAATCATTTTCTTTAACCTTTTATTATTCTCATGAATTTATTAATTTTTTACAACTCTTCCAATTATTTTTTCAATTATTTCTACAAATTACAATTATATTCCTTATATTTAAATTTTATGACATTTTTGAATTATTGTCTTCAAATTTCAATTTTTTTCTTCAGACTTCAATTAATTTCTTAAACTTTCAATTATTTTCCTCAAACTTCCAATATTTTTTTCAATTCAATTATTGTCTATAAGTTTTTAATTTTCAAGCCAGCTTTCAATTATTTATCTCGCTATTCAATTAGTTTCTTAATATTTCAATTGTTTCGTTAATTTTTAAAGTATTGTCTTCAAATTTATATTTTTTCCCACTTTTTTCAATTATTTTCTATAAATTTCTTTCCTTATATTTAATTTTTTTTGACATTTTTGAATTTTCCTCTTTAAATTTCAATTATTTTCTTCAAACGTCAATTAATATCTTCAACTTTTAATTATTTTCCTCAAACTTCTAATATTTTTTCAATTTTTCAATAATGATTGTCTATAAATTTTCAATTCTTTACATCAGTTATCAATTATTTTTGTCATTTCTCAATTATTTTTTTCAACCTACAATTATTTTTGTCATCATTCAAATATTTTTGACAATTTGGAATTATTTTCTTTAAATGTCATTTTCTTTAATATTTTTATTATTGTTGTCTATAAATTTTTAATTTTAATACTAGCTTTCAATTTTTTATGACATTATTCAATTAGTTTATTCACGTTTCAATTATGTCCTTAATTTTTCAATTAATGTAATACATTTTTTACTTTTTACTTCATTTTTTGAATTATATTTCTCATTAATTTTTTTTCCATAATTCAGCTTTTTTTTGGTAATATTTCAACTGTTTTCTACATATTTTCTACATATGTAAATTTTTTTATCATTTTTTAAATTAATTTCTTTTACGTTTGAATCATTATTTTTCGTCAAATTTTACTTATTTTTGTCATTCTTCAATTATTTTCTTGTAATTACCAGTATTTTAAAAATTTTTTAATTATTTTCTTTAAATTTCAATTATTTTGTTTTAAATTTTTGTCTTCATTACTTGATTTTTAATTAATTTTCCAATTAGTTTTCTCATTTAACAATTTTTTTTTTAAGTTTGATATTGGGGAGCCCTGATTAATTATTTGCCTGCTGGCGGGCTTCAAATTAATATCAGTAATATTTTGTTTATTATTGCAAATTATTGTTTATTCACTTTTTTCACTTAAAAATTCCCTATTTATTCACTTTTTTAAATATAAAAGTCACTTTTTTGTACTATTTTTAATCTACATGTCCGCTGGCAGCCCTGTATATTCTTTCCACATTTAAAATTTGTAAATAAAAATGTCCTAAAAAATCTTCAAGTACATAAGTTGAAGCAAATTTTCTGTCCCCTTTTTGTCCCCTATTTTTGAAAAAACTCGCACCTATTCACCTTTTTCAATAGCAATAGGTCCTGTGATCCCTGTGATTATACCATAAAAGTTTTTTTTTTAGAAATTTCAATATTTCGAAATCCATAGCTCAGAACTGGTCGAGTCCATACCAAGTGATCACACCAATTTCAGTCATATTGAGTAATATTTACGAAATTGATATTTTGGGTTCCTTTAGGAGTAAAAAAAATAAATTTTAATTATTTTTAAAAAATTCAAAATATTTTCGAAAATATTCAAATTCAAAATTTTGAGTACTATTTTTTTTGTTTTATCATAACTTCTGTAATTTTGAAGCAATTGAGATCATTTTTTTTTTAAATTACTCGTATTTAAATACTCTTTCAAGAAAAATTATAATAATTAAGAAATTGTTTATAATTAAATTTTTATTAAAAAAATTAAATTATTTATTTAAACAAAATCTAAAGTATATCATCGATCTTTTTCAAAAAATTCATAAACATAGCCTATAATGTGCTTAAAAATTTAAGCCAAAGAAAAAGATGGTATGTATTATAGTTTTTGAGAAAAAAATTATTAAGTTATGCTAGCGCGGCGCAGACCGGTGTCACCGCTACTCAACGCGTAGTTCCGTAGTAACCGAAATGTATGTATATTTTTACATAATGTAAATATAGTTAGTGTATTATATTTAAATTATAAGCTTCAGAAAGTCACATTGATCTTTTCATAGTACATGGACATCAAACTTTAGAATTAAAAAAATCGGAGAAAATAATTAAAGTAAAAAAAAGTAATTAAAAAATTGGTAATTTATAGAAAAATAATAAAAATAACTAAAAATTGGGAAAATTATTAAAATTTAAGAATAATAATTGAAAATTTGTTAAATCAATTGAAAAATAATTAATATAATTAAAAACTGGTAAAAATAAGTGAAAATAAGTGAATAATTAAAATAATTTAAAACTGAAGAAAGAAAAATAATGGACTGGTAAAATTATCAAAATTCGCGATGTTCAGGGGTGTTAATTTTTTTTCTTATGCAATTTTAGACCTAAAATTATGGGGTAATGTCAAAAATAGAGAAACAAATAATTTGCGGAGTTTGAGAAATTTATTCTAAGAAAAACTTAAATTTTAAAAATTAAACCTCTTTCACAATTTTCATTTTTTCCATCGACAATTTTTTTGTGGGATTTTTAAATGATTTTCTACAATCCATCGTATGGATTTTGAAAAATAAAATTTCGAAAATGACCAAAAAAATATTGTTTTTTAATTTTTATGTAATACTATAATTCTACATCTTAATTGATGTAAGAAAAAAAATGACACCTCTGAGCATCAAAAATTTTGTTGAGTTAAAATTTCACCTATCTCTCCCCTTAAAGAATGATAAAAATAGTTTGAAAATAGTTGAAAGAAATGAAAACTATAATAAATTTAAAAGATGACAAAATTTTATAAGGAGAAAAATGATTAAAAATTTGAAACATAAAGTATGAAACATAAAATTTGTCAGTACTGCGAAGTACTGACAAACTTCGCAGGTGTTGACAGATTGAATTAATGAATGAAATTTGAAGATTATTATAAATAACTATTTTTAATCAATGTTTGTAAAAAAAAAATTCAAATCAATCTTATAAGTTCACATAATAGAAACTAGGTGTGAATTCTGTCCATTTCATGGACACTTCGCTTCCAAGGAAGCAAAACAATTTGCTTCCTCATAGAGGAAGCAATAATTTAATAATATTTTAAATATTTTAAGTTAATAAAAACAAAAATTAAAAAAACATGAATTATTTTGATTAAAAAGATACTAAAACAATTTGATTAGTTAATTTAGTTAATCTAGCTGAAATTAATGTGTCTTTAATATTTTTTTTAATATTTCAAGAAATGTAAAGATACTTTTTTAAAAAGTCGTTTTTTTCAAATAGCTATAGTAACACCAAAAATAGACATAAATAAAATTTCTAAGTGGATTTTTAAAGCTTTAAACATGTACCTTAAGTCTGTTTAAGCCACTTTTTGATTGGCTGAAAAAAACATATTTTTTTGGGAGAAATGAAAATCATCAAATTTGGTTCATTAAGTGGAGTCACCTGAGAAATTTCAACCCATCGAAATATGTTACTTATCGGTGCAAATTTTTTTCTGGGATTATTTTGGATGTAAAAGAATGACATATTATTAAGATTAAAAAAAAAAGGTTTTGAATAAAAAAATTTTTTTAAAAAACAATTAAAAAAATTTTTTTTTGTTGAAAAAATTAAAAAATGTTAAAACCCATACGATATTTTGTTTGAAATCTTAAAAAAGGCATATAAAAAAATTGGCATTAAAAAAATATAAAAAATTGTAGGAGGAGATAGATTTTTACAACAACAACAAAAAATTTCAACAAAAAGAAATTTTTTTTTAATTTTTTTTTTCAAATTTTTTTTTTTTTAATTTTGATAATATGGTTCTCTTTTACATCCAAAATAGTCCCAGAAAAAAATTAGCACCGATAAGTAACATATATTTCGATGGGTTGAAATTTCTCAGGTGACTTCACTTAATGAACAAAATTTGATGATTTTCATTTCTCCAAAAAAATATGTTTTTTTCAGCCAATCAAAAAATGGTTTAAACAGACTTAAGGTACATGTTTAAAGCTTTAAAAATCCACTTAGAAATTTTATTTATGTCTATTTTTGGTGTTACTATAGCTATTTGAAAAAAACGACTTTTTAAAAACATATCTTTACATTTCTTGAAATATTTAAAAAAAAATATTAAAGACACATTAATTTAAGCTAGATATTCTTTTTCTACAGGTTCTGGCAATAAGTTTTAAAAAAAAAAGTCCCAATATGTTCATTAGGCTCTGAGCAATCAGCGTTTGAAAATCGCTCGGGTCCCGTAGACCCAATCTAGCAGTTACGTTAAATCCCGATAGTCTAGCAGTTGAGGGTTAATATTATTAGTAATATTATTATTATTATTATTATCATTATTTTACTAGGTGAAAATTATGTCCATTTCGTGGATATTTCGTTCCAAAGTTAGCAAACAAATTTGCTTTCTTATAGAAAAAGCAATATATTAATAATATAAAATTTAATTCGAGAAATTATTTAAAAAGAGGAATTTTAAGTGCAAAAAAATGAAAAAACATCAATTAATTTACGAATTTTTGATCAATTATAAAAGTTATATAGGTCAATCGATTCGTTTTGAAATAAGGAATATGATTTTTTTATTCATTAAGTTGTATTTTTAGCTTGGAAAAAATTTTTGGCAAAAAACGATTTTTTTCGATGAAAAAAGGTGCTCAAAAAAATTTGATTGGGTATTTTCAAAAATCCCTGTGTCCAAATTTAGATATTCACGAGCTTAAAAAGTCATCCAAATTTTATTGAAATCCGTTGAAGCGTTCTCGAGATATCCTGGCGACAAAAAACGCTATACACACACACGTACACACACACACACACACACACACACACACACACACACACACACACACACACACACACACACACACACACACACACACACATACATACATACATACATCTGGACATTTGCTTAGGAATGAAAAATTACGCTTTTTAGATGAAAATGAGTCGATTTAGACTATTTTTGGAAAATCGAAAATCTTAACGATCACAAAGCTTCCTCTATGAGGAAGCAAAAATTATATGAATTTGTGTTGATATCTATAATTAAATTCAATATTTAATATTTTAAAGATTTCGAATTTGCCGCTAACATTTGTAGTTCTTAACTTGCCGCTAGGTGCGTGTATTTCTCGAAAGAGAGATCGTTGAGTATTTTCTATATAAGCAAGCAAGCTTTAATTAAAAATTCACTTATATACAGGTTTGTATCCTTTGATTTTTTATCGTTTTGCGTTTGTAGTTGAAGTGATTGAATTTGGGTCATTATTAGTACTAGTCTCACTTTTTTCTAATTTTTTGACCATTAAAGGTACACAAAAATTTCATTCCTTCGTACCCCTTGAGAATAAAATTGAAACAAAAATTTTTTCAAATTCTGTGCACAGCACAATTTGTAAAATAAAAAAATAAACATGACGATTAACTGTATTTATATTATGTAATAATATACATACATTTCGGTTACTACGGAACTACGCGTTGAGTAGCGGTGACACCGGTCTGCGCCGCGCTAGCATAACTTAATAATTTTTTTCTCAAAAACTATAATACATACCATCTTTTTCTTTGGCTTAAATTTTTAAGCACATTATAGGCTATGTTTATGAATTTTTTTAAAAAGATCGATGATATACTTTAGATTTTGTTTAAATAAATAATTTAATTTTTTTAATAAAAATTTAATTATAAACAATTTCTTAATTATTATAATTTTTCTTGAAAGAGTATTTAAATACGAGTAATTTAAAAAAAAAATGATCTCAATTGCTTCAAAATTACAGAAGTTATGATAAAACAAAAAAAATAGTACTCAAAATTTTGAATTTGAATATTTTCGAAAATATTTTGAATTTTTTAAAAATAATTAAAATTTATTTTTTTTACTCCTAAAGGAACCCAAAATATCAATTTCGTAAATATTACTCAATATGACTGAAATTGGTGTGATCACTTGGTATGGACTCGACCAACTGCTAATTTAAGTGATGCACTACGATACGAGAATCTCAATAATCTCGATCATTTTTGTTGTTTGAGAATCGTGATCGAAACTGAGAATCTCAATTTTTCATTTGTTTTGATCGTCTCATCTCATCTCAGTCTCGTGGAAATTCTCATTTCTGATCTGTCAAGTCAAATAATAATATAAAAATAATCAATGTCGAGTCAAAATAATGACAAAGAACCTAACCGCAGAGTAAATAGACTAAACAGTGGATTATTTTTTATATAACATATAAATCTACTAATTTAATACAAAATTTTGTTGCTAAGAAGTTTTGAGAAAGAAAAGATGTGAGTAAAATGATCTTTTAATAAATAATGTATTAGTAATGGAAAATATTAAATTTGTATGAAGCTTAACCCTACAACTTTTTGTATAACGCAGTAGAAAATGTTTTATAACATTTAAATAAAGATTGTTCAAATTAATTGTGTAAATTTGAATTTAAATTATATCATATAATACTATTATTACTTATTAGTTTACATATTAATAAATATTTAACAGTTAATTTAAAAATTGTGCTTGCAGGTTAAAATTTTCAAGAAATATGAATTTCGTTCCTGACAAATCAAACAAGAATAGTGTTTTCGAGAATTAAGTATCTGAAAAAGATAAATTTAGAATTATTTATTGAGTTTAAATTTTGTTCAGAGCTAACTGTGTAATATAGCTATAACTCATATTTAAATAAAATGTATTTTTGCATCTTAATAGACTTCTCAATAAATTATATATTGTCTTCTATTTGCTCATACACATTAAAATGAAAATTTTTTTTATAAAAAAACTACAAAACTCCACATAAGAATTGTCATTTTTAGCGTTTACAACATTTACAATTTGTGTTGTACATTTTTAATGAAAAAAATTATTAAGAAAAAAAAATCCAGTTTTTATAAACAATAAAATTCTATTTATTATTCAAAAGAGATTTTTTTAAAAGTGTTTTAATTGATTTTGTTAATATTGAAATTTTTCAAAAATAATTTTTATTGCTATTCATCACAATTTTTTTTACATTGATGTCAATGATTATTAATATATTAGATATTTTATATTTTCACATCTATAAAATACATCGGTCCATCTTGTAGGCTTGAAAATAATTTGGAAACCGTCCACGTTTAAGCTGGCAGGGAAGAATTTCACATTTCTTTACAATTTGTACCTATAAACATAATTTTTTAATTTAATTAACTATAAACAATAAATAGTAAAATAATAACATTTTGTTTAAGTTTACACAAATTGCTTTAATGTTCATTTAATTATTCTGAAAAAACATTTAAAGCTGCGTTATATGTAAAAAAAAAAAATTATTATTTCGCATTTTTTATAGGAAGTCATAAGTATAAACATCTATACTTACTAATTATATTCTTCCTTAAAATGTATTTATAACACAATTATAAATATTACATTAATGGAATTCAATTTTATAAAAAAATAACAAACTGTTTATATTATTTTATTCATTATCAATTTGTGTTATTGCGATAAATGACATTTGATTGAAAAAAATCGATATTTTGAGAATCTCGTTTGAATGAGACGAGATGAGATGAGATTTAAAACAAAAGAAATAACAAATTTTCTCATTCTCTCTCATTTCTCGGATTTCTCGCTCATGTGCATCTCTAAATTTATAGAAATACATTAATTCGAACTAAATTGTAGATGAATTTTTATCATACAAAATTTTCATTTAATCGAGTATTTATATAATGAAATTTTAATTCATTCGTATACCTATTTATAAAAATAATTATTTAAATGAATTCCAATTTTTCGACTTTTCGGTTAAAAGAACAGCAAGGGCAATGACATTTTATTTTGCAGATGTTGAACATGTAAGAAATTCATTTAAAGATAATTCAGAATTAGAGCCATAGAAAGAGGATGTATTTTCTAAATTGAGAATTAATTTTCTTTAAAATTTTGTGGAAAAGGATTTATTTTAATTATGGATTGTTAAAAGGATTGAGGATTTGTCAATTAAATATTTGTCATGTTTAAATAAATTATTGTTAGTTAAAATGAGTTTTCTTATTTAATTTAATAATTAATAATTAATTTAATCATTAATGAATTAGAGAAAAATTGGTCATTATTAAATAGTGATCATTTCACTAATCAGTATAGAAAACTACTAATTAATAGTGGAAAACTACTAATTTGATAGTGAAATTCTACTAATTGAAATAGTTATCAACAATTACAAATATTTAAAAAAAATTTATATATAAATAAAATAAATATTTATTTACGACAAAATTAAAAATATTTTACAATTAAAAAGAAATGCAAAAAATAATTTTAATTTAACAAAATAATTGCAAATTTTGCAAATTAATTGAAAAAAAATAATGAAATCATTAAAAAAATTGGGTAAGTAATTTAAACCATCATAGAAGTGTTTTAAACATAAAGAAAATAATTAAAATTTTAGAAAAATACTTGAAAATCTTGAAGTAAAAAAATTGAATAATGAAAAATTAGAGAAAATAATTAAAAAAATTACATAAAACATTTTAAAAAAGGAAAGTTAAAGAAATTTTCAGAAAAATACTATAAACTTTTAGAAGTTCATTAAAATTAAAAAAAAAAAAAATTAAAAATTAGAAAAAATTGATGAAAAACGATAAATATAATTTAAAATTTAAGAGAACAAGTTTCAATTAAAAAGAAATAAGTAAAAACTTTTTGGAAATTAAGAAAAAGAACTAGAAAAAGAACGAAAATAATTGTTGAAATTTGAATGAAAATAATATAAAAAATAATGTCAATAATTGAAAATTGAAGGAAATAAATTTTGGAAAATAACTGAAAAACACAGAATTACAGAATTTTAAATTTCAAATTTGTTAAAATTTGAGAAAAATACATGAAGATCTTAAAAATCAATTGAAGAAAATGAGAATAACTAAAAATTGGATAAAAGAATGAAAAGGAACTAAAAAATTGATATATACGATAATTGATAAACAAAATTTGAAAATTAAGAAAACAAATAAAAATAATTTAAAATAATAGAAAATAATTAAAATTTAGAAAAGTACTTATAAATCTTAGAAAATAATTTTAGAAGAAGAGACTAATAATTAACAATTGAGGAAAATAATTGAAAAATGATAGAATTAATTCAAAATTGAAAAAAATTATTTAAATATGCCGAAATTAATTTAAGAATGAGAAGAAAATTTGAAATATCATGAAAATAATTTAAATATTAAAAATTGAAAACAGTAAATAAAAAAGGGAAATAATTGAAAAATTTATAAAATATATTTTTAAGAAAATAAAATAATTACAAAATTACTTAAAATTTTTAATTAATGAGAATGAATAAAAAATCGCAGAAATAATCGAAAATTGATGAAAATAATTACAATTTTAAAAAATAATTTTGGAAAATGTGAATAATAATTAACAATCGAGGAAAATAATTCAAAATTGAAATATGATGAAAATAATTTAAATATGAAAATTTGATTACTCAGTAAATAAAATATTAGAGAAATATTTGAAAAAATCATAAAATATTTGTTTCAAGAAATAAAATAATTACAAAATTACTTAATATTTTTGAATTAAAGAGAATTTTTAAAAAATCTCAGAAATAATCGAGAATTTATGAAAATAATTGAAATATTTGCAAATAATGCAAAAAAATGTAAAATAATTAGAAACTGAAGAAAATAATAGAATCATCCAAATTTTTGATAACTGCGAATTTAGGAAATTAATAGAAAAATAATGAAAATATTAAAATATGCAGAAAATCATTGCAAAATAATAAAAAAAAGAAAATGAAAATTGAACAAAATAATTATTTGAAATATTTGAAAGTTCAGGAAATTAATTTAAAAATTATGAAAATAATTAAAAATTGAAGGCCAAAATGACAAAAACAATGGTAAATTAAACAAATTAATTTAAATCTGCGATAAATAATATAAAATTTAGGAATAAATAATTATATTGGTTTAATATCAAGGAAAAAATAATTAAAATTAAAAAGTGTTTAAAAAAACTAAACAAAATTATTAAAATTTGAGGAAGGTAAATTTAAGATTTTGTACACAATTTAAAGATAATTAAAAGAATTAAAAATTGCAGAAAATAATTAAAAAATGATAAAAATAATTCAAATAAATAAAAAAAAAATTTATTTAGGACAAAATTTAAAATATTTTAGAATTAAAAAGAATTTCAAAAAATAATTGAAATTAAACAAAATAATTACAAATTTTGCAAATTAAATGAAAATAAAATGAAATCAATTAAAAATTGGGGAAAATAATTTAAACAATCATAAAAATGTTTTAAACATAAAGAAAATAATTAAAATTTGAGAAAAATACTTGAAAATTTTAAAAGTAAATTAAAACAAAATTGAGTAATGAAAAATTAGAGAAAGTAATTGAAAATTGAAAAAACATGGTTGGAAATTGAGATAAATAAATTAAAATTTAAAAAATAATTAAAATTTGAGAAAATAATTAAACAAACTACATAAAATATTTTAAATAAAGGAAAGTTAAACAAAATTTGAGAAAAATACTTAAAACTTTCAGAAGTTCATTGAAATAAAAGAAAATAATTAAAAATTAGAGAAAATAAATGAAAAAGATAAAAATAATTTAAAACTGAAAAGAACAAGTTTTAATTAAAGAAAAATTATTAAAAACTTTTTGGCAATTATAAAAAAGAACGAGAAAAAGAACGAAAGTAATTGAAAATTGAAAAAAATAATATAAAAAATAATATATGAAAGAATTGAAAAGTAAGATAAATAGTTAACAATTTTTGAAATTATGAAACAAATGTAAAGAATTAAAAATTGAAGAAAATTAATTTTGGTAAATAATTAAAAATGTTATTAAATTTTTTTAAAAAAAAATATTTTTTTAAATAAAGAAAAAATAATTGAAATTAGAAATCAATTTAAAAAAAAGAAAATAACTAAAAATTGGAGTAAAGAATTGAAGAAATAAGCTATAAGTAATTGAAATTTACGATAATTAATAAACAAATTTGAAATTATGAAAACAAATAAAAATAATTAAAAATTGAAGAAAACAATTGGAAATTTTAGAAAAATTCTTAAAAATCTAGGAATTAATTTTAGAAACTGAGAATAACTAAAAATTGGAGAAAAAGCTAGAAGAATGCTAAAAATAATTGAAATTTACGATAATTAATAAAATTTTTTGGAAATTATGAAAACAAATAAAAATAATTAAAAATTGAAGAAAATAATAGAAATTTGAGAAAAATACTTAAAAACATTTTAGAAATTAATTTTATAAAATGAGAAAAACTAAAAATTGGAGAAATGTTTGGAAGGAAGCTAAAAATAATTGAAATTTACAATAATTAATAAAAAAAAAGTTTGAAATTCTGATAACAAATTAAAATAATTAGAAATTGAAGAAAATATTTGAATTTTTAGAAAAATACTTAAAAATCTTAAAAAATAATTTTAGAAAAAGAGAATAATAATAAACAATCGAGGAAAATAATTAAAAAATGATAAAATTAATTAAAAATTAAAAAAAGTAATTCAAATATCCTGAAAATAATAAAAGATTGATAAAGAAAATTGAATTATGATGAAAATAATTTAAATATGAAAAATTGAAAACACTCAATAAAATTTGAGAGAAATAACTTAAAAAATCATAGAGTATAAGTTTAGAAAAAAATAATATTTACAAAATTACTTAAAAAATTTTAATTAAAGAGAATAATTAAAAAAAACGCAGAAATAACAAAAATTGTTTAAAATAATTGCAATATCGGATAAATAATTGAAATTTTTAAAAGTTATGACAAAATAATGAATATAATTATAAATTGATGAAAATCAAGATTGATGACAATAATCTAAATTTGAGATAATAACTGAAATTTTAGGAAATTAATTGCATGTGTATATATTTTAAACTTCTTCAAAAACCATAATAAATTTTTAAAGCATTTTTTGAAACTTTTTTTTCACAAATGACAATTAAAAACCAGCACAACAAAATAAAATAACAGGGACTAACTTCACTCTGGAGTTTAAAACGTGGACAGAAAAAGATGTATAAATATTAATACTAACTAACTTCACTTCAAGTTTTGAAACGTGGACAGAAAAAAATGAATAAATGTAAATAGTAACTAACTTCAGGAGTTTACGGAGATTATTATTATTTAATTAATTAATAATAATAATAATTGGAGCCTCATTTTTCTTTTTGTCCCAGGGCCCTTGCCCTTACAGTTACGCCATTGTGCTGATATCCAGCGCCAAATTAAGATGGCTGCCACCAGTGTTTTCATAAGTTTGTATCGTTTGTATTTGTTTGTATTTTGTAAACAGTTTGTAAACACTGCTTTTGAGAGAACGAGACTCACATCCGAATAAGCGCCAAAACAATCCCACATCGATTCATGTCGTGGAAAAGGGAAAACTTCACATCGGAGTCAAGCAGTGTTCGTACATGTAAAAGAAAAGTGCTTCAATTAAATGTTTATCACACAAAACAATAATAATTGTCCGGTCTGACAAGTTGTCAGGTAACCAGAAGTTACAATAACAATATTTATTATTTATAATATATAAATATAATGTTAAGCAAAATGAAAATAACCTTTAATTAACGAAAATATTAAATTCAACAAAAATCGAAATTTTGCATTTTAAATATTTTAATAAAATTGAAGATTGTAAACTGAAAATAATAAAAAGGCACAAATCGACGAGTTTATACATTAGACTGAAACAATAGCTTGAGCTAATACCTATTCGAAAATTTATAAATTTATATTTTATATTTATAAATATTTGGTTTTTATCGTTTATAGTGGTTTCATTTATTCATTAAACGAAAAATAAATAAGTGGAAACATTTTTTTAAGTAATAAAAAAATTGGTTGAGTCAAAATTTAAAAAATGCGCAAAATAAAAGAAAATTGACAATTTGTAAACGAAATTCGAAAAATGTCTAGAAAATTACACAGTTGGAAAAAATAAATTAAACAATAAATATTAAAATCAAATAAAATAATTTAAATATTCAGAAAATTCTAGGAATAACTGTTGCAAATAATTGAAAATTGAAAGACTGGATTAAAAATCAAAGAAAATAATTGAAATTGAAAAAAATATTAGAAAAATAAAAAAATATAGAAATAAATTAAAAATTCAATTAAAATTCGATAAAAAAAATTATACAAACAAAGGCGAAAATAATTGACAATTAAAAACAAAATTCGAAAAAAGCTAGATAGATTTAAATAAAACAATAAAAACTAAATTTCAAGAAAATAATTGCAAAAAGAAAAGTTAAAATAATTATAGGAATAATTGTTGAAAATAATTATTATAGATTGAACACTCGGATTGAAAGTAGAAAAAACTGAAATTGAAGAAAATAATTGAAAATTAAAGAAAACAATTAAAAATTTAAGAAAATAATTAAAAATTGAAGAATGGATTTGAAATTTAGAGAATATAATAAAAGATTTAAAAAAGTAACTGAAAAAAGGCGAGAATTATTGAAAAATGGAATTGGAATTTAAAAAAAAATTGAGAATTGCAGAAAATATTTGAACAATTGAATTTAAAATTAAAGAAACTTAATAATCGAAAAAGAAACTTAACCAAATACGAGAATTTAAAAATATTAATGAAAATAATTAAAATATAAAGAAAGTAATTAAAAATTTTAGAAAAATAATTAATAAAACATTTCAAAATGACGAAAATAATTGACAAATGAAAAAAATCGCTTGCTGGCAAAAATAATCGACAAAAGAGAAAAATAAAAAAAATTAAAGAATAATTTTAAAATGTTAAGTAAATAAGTGAAAATTGGAAAAAATTGTAGGAAATAATTGAAAAAGAACGAGAACAATTGCAAAATGGAAAAAATATCTAAAAAATGACGAAAATAATTTGCAATTGAAACCAAAATTCGAAAAATGGCTAGAATAATAAACAATTTGAAAAAATAATTTAAAAAATTAAACAATAAACATTAATTTTAAACTAAATAATTGAAAAATTAGGAAAATTATAGGAATAATTGTAAATTGAACAACTGAATTGAAAAAGGGAGAAAAAAATTGACATTGATGAAAATAATTTATAGTTGAGAACAAAATTCAAAAAATTTAAACAATAAACATTTAATTTAAAATAAATAATTGAAAAATTAGGAAAATTATAGGAATAATTGTAAATTGAACAACTGATTAAAAAATCAAAGAAAATAATTGAAATTGATGATATAAATAATTGATATAATTAAAACAAAAATTCAAAAAATGTCTAGAATAATAAACAATTAAAAAAATTTAAACAATAAACATTATATTTAAAATAAAAAATTGAAAAATTAAGAAAATTATAGCATTTATTGTAAATTGAACAACTGAATTAGAAATCAAAGAAATTAATTTAAATTGATGAAAATAATTGATAATTAAAAACAAAATTTAAAAAATGTCTAGAATAATAAACAATTTAAACAATAAACATTAATTCTAAACTAAATAATTGAAAAATTAGGAAAATTATATGAATAATATTGTAAATTCAACAACTGAGTTAAAAATCAAAGAAAATAATTAAATTGATGAAAATAATTGATAATTGAAGAATGTAATTGAAATTTAAAAAATATAATCAACAAGTTTAAAAAGTAATTTAAAAAAGCACATATTTTTAAATATAGAAGAAAATAATTGAAAACTGAAGAATTGAATTGAAAATAATTGTTATAATTGTTATAATTAAAATAATTATTAAACAGTGAAACATTGATTAAAAATTGAAAAAAAATTGAAAATTAAAGAAAATAATTTAAATTTTAAGAAAGGAATTAAAATTTGTAGAATATAATTGAACAAATGTATCTAAAATTTACCTAATTTATTGATGTAGAGAAAAATAATTTATTTAAGTCGAGAATTTTTTATTATTTAAGAAAATAATTGAAAATTTAAAAATGGAATTGAAATTTGAAGAGATAAATGAGTAATTGATGAAAATAGTTGTAGAAAATTAAAGAAAGAAGAAAATTAAAGAAAATTGTTAAAACGACATTTTAAAACAATTTTTATGATTGAAAAAATTAATTGAAAAAGCCGAGAATTTTTTTATTTTGAAGAGTTAGTTGAAAATCGTACACATAATTGAAAATTAAAGAATTTAATTGAAATTAGAAGAATTTAATTAAAAATTGTAACAGTTATTGATAAAACCCAAGAATTATTAAATGTATAAGAAAAAGTTGAAAACTAAAAAATGGAATTTCTAAATTTAAAAAAAATGAGAATTGAAGGAAATTTTTGGACAATTTAATTTAATATTAAATAAACTTATTGATAATTGAAAAAAAAGGCGGAAATTTTTTAATATTAAAGTAATATTTGAAAATTAAAATATGGAATGGAAATTTGAAGAAAATAATTGAAAATTGCAGAAAATAGTTGTAAAATTGAACAATTGAATTGAAATTTTAAAACAATTTTTATGAGTGAAAAAAATAATTGAAAACATCCGAGAATTATTAAATATTGTTTAATTAATTGATAATCGATGAAAATAATTGAAAAAAGGGAAACAATTAAAAATTATGAAAAATAATTAAATTAAATAATTTAATTTATTTTTTTATTTTCAGGTATATTACTAAAATCATAATGGAAGTTACATTAGAAAAATTAAAGGAAAATGGGGATTATACAAACGAAGCGTTGCATTTGACTCAATTAAAATCGGTAATTCGTACTTTTTAAATATTTTATCTATAATAAATTCTATTCTTTTATAAGAATTTTTATATTAATTTGTTGAGATAAATTACTTAAATATTAAAAGTATTTTGTAGTTTATAAAAACATTAAATTACAAATATAATGAATTAATTAAATTAATAAAATATATTATTAATATAAAACTATTATTTATATAATTTATTTATATAAGTATTTTTATATTATTATGTATATTAAGAATAAAATATCTGCAAAGTTTTAAAATTTTTTAAGCTTTCAAAAAAATGTTACAAGTTTTAAAAAATTATGAAATTTTGTAGACGAAACAAATTTTAAATGTAATTATAATCATAAAAAAATAAGTTTATAATAATATTATAATTTCTATGGGTAGAATAAATTGATTTGTGTTTCTTGTAAGTAACAATATATATTGTTAGTTCTTTAATTATAACGTTTTTAAAAAAATGCAATAATTTTTTGAGGTTGTATTTGATACTTATTCAATTATTATTAACTTTATTTTAACAATTATTATTATCTTTTAGTATTCTTTCGGTCAAATGGCTTCCAACGATTTTATTTTAAACGCTCCAACAGTTGAAAATAATCATTGTATTTTCCATAACCAACCAAATGGTTTATTCGTTGAAGTTTTAAAGGTAAGAATTGTTTTTTATCAATTTTTCTTATTATTTTAATGATTTTAATTATTTCTCTAAAAATAACGTTTTTTTACGATAGTTTTTAATTTCTTTAAAAACTTTTGTTTTTCTTCGAAAACACTTTTGATTATTTAAAACTATTTTCTGATTTAATTAATACTTATAAACAAATTTTAATGTCTACGTTTCGACCTGGAATTAATAGAGATTCTATTTAATTTTTTAGAGTTCGTCAGGAGTGTTAATAGTTAATGGCAAAAAATATTTATCCAGCTCGGTAGTTCGTTTAAACAACAATGATATTGTGAATATTGGGCTTTTTTTACAGTACAAAGTAAAGATGAAGGTAAATAAAAAAAAAAGAACATAATCAGAATAAGATTTCGTTCTAATTTTATATTATTTTTCAGACAGCAATTCCAACTGCCTATAATTTTGATTTTGACGATGTGAAGATCGAAAATGATGAAGAAGACGGTTTTCCTTATCAAAAAGTCAACGTTACAAAAGTTGAAAATTTGGGAAATGAAGGTACTCAAAACGAAATATCTCGTAAAGAGTAAATTTTTATGATGCAATATTTTCATGGAAAGTTTCGAATATTAGACTTTGTTGATAGTTAAAAATATTAAGAATAATTTTTAAGATTACTGAAAATTAATTCTATGTTAATGTACATTTTATTCAAATTTAAAATTATTATGACACGAATAAAATTTCCAGAACATTTAAGATTTTAAAATAAATTTATTATTTCTATAATTTTGTAGAATTTCTTTTTTTAAACTAAACTTTTCTGCAATTTATTTATAATCTCAAACAGTCTAAAAATATTAGAATCTAATAATTTAATAATAATAATTGATTAGTGCCAAAAAAGTTCTGCAAATTTATCTAAAATCTAAAAATAAAATTAAATTTTTTAATCTGCTCGAATTTATTTTTATATCTAAACTTTTCTGCAATTTAAATTAGAATCTCAAAGATTCTGAAATTACTTTAGAATCTAAAGAATAACAAAAATAAATCCAAAATGTTCTCGAAATTAGTATGAAATTTTCAATTTTGTAAAATTGATTCTAGAATATTAAATGACTTGGAATTTATTTTAGAGATTAAAAAATTTTGGAATTTAATCCAGGATTTGAATATAAAAAAATCGTAATTGTTCTGAAATTTATTATAAAATTTAAATTTTTCTGCATTCTAGAATCTTAATTACTCTGTTTTTTGTTCCAAACTCTTGAGAAAAATCTGCAATTTGTTATTCAGATTTCAAAATTGTAAAAAAATCTTGAATGTTCTATAATCTTAAATTTTCCGGAATTGTTTTTTAAAATATTAAATGGTCTAGAATTCAATTTAGAAATTTAAAAATTAAAATATTAAATACTTTGGAACTTGTTAATAAATCAAAAAATCTTTGGAAGTTATTCTATTATCTAAAAAATCCAAAAATAAATCTAAAATGATTTATTTTAAATCGAAAAAATTCAATATTGAATGATTGTTTTCGATTGTTTACAAAGTTTTATTAAATATAATTTCTTTAGGAGCAACACTAAGAGCTGAAACATTTCAGTCGGAAATTTTGCAGAAAGTAAAAGAAGAATCATCCAATGAGATTGAGTCAGGTCTTTCTCTACAAGAAATTGATGCAGCGATGCAAATAGAAATTAGAAAGGAAGAAAATGAATTCGAAAATTTATCTTTCGATTCTTCAGCAGCAAAAACGCAATCTTTTCATTCGTCATCAGAATCAAAGTCTCACGAATTTGCAACACAGGCTTCTTCTGATTCTTCTTTTAAGCAAAAACATCTTTCCCATTCTTTGCTTAGAAAGGAATATTCTCTTAATCCTTTATCTGAAAACGAACATCTTTCTGATTCTTTACCTGAAAAAGAGCATCTTCCTGATTCATCGACAGACGATAAACTTCTTCCCAATTCAATGACTACATCGTGTCCAAGCGTTCAATTTGAAGAGTAAGTTTTTTATTTTCTTTTTTGTCGCTGTATTGACTTCCGCCATTTTTTTTTTATTTCTTTTAAGCCGTTAGTAATTGATGGGATTATTTAAACATTTTTTACAAGTTCCAATTATTTTTTTCAAATTTCAATTCTTTTTTTTCACTCTTTCATTCTTTTAATTATTCACACCAGTTATCAATTATTCACCTCATTATTCAATTATTTATCTCAAATTTTTATTTTTTTTTTGTTATTTTTCAATGTATTATCTTTAAATTTAAATTTTTTGTTATTTCTCAATTATTTCCTTCATATTTCAATTATTTTTGTCATTTTTAAATTGTTTTTTTTTTATTTTCAATTAATTTAGGTAATAATTTCTCAATTATTGTCAATATTTTCGACATTGTTTTATTACTTTCTCCAAATTTTGTACTTATTTTCTTAAATCTTTAAATTATTGTCATGTATTTTAACATTTTTGTTACTTCATTTATTTTTGTCATTTCTCAATTTCTTTTCAAATTTAATTATTATTATCATTTTTCAAGTTTTTTCTTTCAAAAAAAAATTTTTTTTACTTAATTTTTAATTAGTTTTGTCACCTTTCAATTATTTGTCTCAATTTTTATTATTTTTATTATTTTCACGTATTTACTTTCAAATTTAAATTTTTTGTCATTTCTCAATTATTTTCTTCAAATTTCTGTTATTTTTGTTATTTCTCGGGTATTTTATCTTATTTCAATTTATTTTTGTTATTTTCAATATTTTCGATATTTTTTATTACTTTCTCCAAATTTTACTTATTTTCTTATATCTTTAAATTATTGTCATGGATTCTTTAATTTCTTACTTTAATTTATATTTAATTTTTTTTAATTTTTCTATTATTTTTGTCATTTGTCAATTGCATTTTATTTTTAATTTTAATTATTTTTATCATTTTTCTAGTATTTTTTTAAAATTTCAATCTTTTTTGTGATTTTGCAATTATTTTGTCATTATTTATTTATTTTCTTTAACCGTCAATTTTTATCTCCAATTTTTCAATAACTGATTTCTATTTTTTATTTTGTTTCACCATTTTCAAATTATTTATGTCATTTTTTACGTTTTTTCGTCAAATCATAAATTTTTTAAATAATTTTAAATTAGTTTTATCATGTTTCATTTTTTTCTGCTTGGTTAAATTATTGTTGTCATTTCTCGACTATTTGCTCCATTTTCTGATTGTTTTTATCATTTTAAATTATTTTTGCCATTTCTCAAATGTTTTTTTTTTAATTTTAATTATTTTTTATCATTTTTCAAGTATTTTCTTCAAATTTCTATAAATTTTATGATTTTTCAATTATTGAATTATTTTCTTTAATCGTCAATTTTTTTCTCCAATTTTTTAAGTATGTATTGACATCAAATTTTCATTTTGTTTTTCTATTTTCCAATTATTTTTGTCATTTTCCAAGTCTTTCTTCAAATTTTTTTAAATTTTTTACTTAATTTTTAATTAGCTTTGACATCTTTTAATTATTTAGCTTAAATTTTGTTATTCCTGTTATATTTTACTTATTACTTTCAAATTACAATTTTTTTGTTATTTCTCAATTATTTTCTTCAAATTTCTGTTATTTTTGTTATTTCTCGCCTATTTTATCTTATTTCAATTTATTTTTGTTATTTTTAAATTGTTTTTTAAAATTTTCAATTAATTTAGTCATTTCTCAATTATTTTCAATATTTTCGACATTTTTTTATTACTTTCTTCAAATTTTACTTATTTTCTTATATCTTTAAATTATTGTCATGGATTCTTTAATTTCTTACTTTAATTTATATTTAATTTTTCTATTATTTTTGTCATTTGTCAATTGCATTTTATTTTTAATTTTAATTATTTTTATCATTTTTCTAGTATTTTTTTAAAATTTCAATCTTTTTTGTGATTTTGCAATTATTTTGTCATTATTCAATTATTTTCTTTAAGCGTCAATTTTTATCTCCAATTTTTCAATTACTGATTTCTAATTTTTATTTTGATTCACCATTTTCCAATTATTTATGTTATTTTTACTTATTTTTTTCAAATCATATATTTTTTACATAATTTTAAATTAGTTTTATCATCTTTCATTTTTTTTCAAGGTTCAATTATTTTTGTCATTTCTCGACTATTTGCTCCATTTTCTGATTATTTTTATCATTTTTCAAGTATTTTCTTCAAATTTCTATCAATTTTATGATTTTTCAATTATTAAATTATTTTCTTTAATTGTCAATTTTTTTCTCCAATTTTTTAAATATATATTGACATCAAATTTTCATTTTGTTTTTTCATTTTTCAATTATTTTTTGTCATTTTCCAAGTCTTTTCTTAAAATTTTTTAATTTTTACTTAATTTTTAATTAGTTTTGTCATATTTCATTTTGTTTCTTCAAATTTCAATTATTTTTGGCATTTTTCATTTGCTTTTTATTTTTAATTTTAATTATTTTTATCATTTTTCAAGTATTTTCTTCAAATTCCAATTATTTTTGTCATTTTTCAATTATTTTCTTCAAATTTGTATTATTTTTGTTTTTTCGGAATTATTTTCTTCAACCTTAAAAACTTATGTATTACGCTCTTACTTTTTTCACTTTAAAACTTACTATTAGCTCACTTTTTTAAATTAAAAAGTCACTTTTTTCACTATTTTCAATCAGCAAGTCAGCTGGCAGCCCTACCATTTTGGAAAAAAAATGTCAGCCAATTCCGGAATTTTGAATTTGAAAATCTGACTTACTCGTAATCATCTACCTCCAAAACCCGCGAGTAACAAGTTTCAAACGAAGCCAAGCAATTTTGAGAAAAAAAATTCCGTCATATTGGACCCGCAATTTTAAATTCTCGACTGATTATAGTTCATAAAATAAATTATATTATATTTTTTTAATTAAGAAAGAAGTGTATTGACTTTTTATATCCAATCTGCTTAATATTTCTTATTACCCGATAATTATTTTAATATTATGGCTATTAACGATACATAAAAGAAATCCGGGAAAAATGTGATTTTTGGTCCGAGAACTTGAAAATCATGTGTCGGCAGACACCCTCTGTAATTAATTAATATTTATTTATTTATAAGCACACAATAATAAAAAAATGCCTTTCAAAGAATATGACTAATTTTATATTATTAATTTTTCTTTATTCAGTCTCGACAAAATAAGCCTACATTCTGGAGAGAAGCATATCTGCAAAATTTGTAACACGGTTTTTCGACGCAAAGAACACCTGAGGAAACACATGCCGAGCCATTCCATGGAAAAAAATGTTAAGTGTTCCCTCTGCGTGAAGGCTTTCAGAAACAATTATCACCTGCAGAGGCATATGCTAAGCCATTCCAGGGAAAAAAATTTCAAGTGCTCCTTATGCGAGAAATGTTTTCTACGCAATCGACAACTGAAGCAACACATGCTGACCCATTCCATGGAAAGAAAGTACAAGTGTTCCCTTTGCGAGAAGGCTTTTGGTTGCCAAGGATACCTGCGGGCACACATGCTGAGCCATTCCACGGAAAAAATGTTCAAGTGTTCCCTCTGCGAGAAGAGTTTTAAACACAAAAATTACCTGAAGGAGCACATGCTGAGCCATTCCACGGAAAAAAAGTTTAAATGTTCCCTCTGCGAGAAAAGTTTTAGACGCAAAAGTAATCTGCAGGAGCACATGCTGATTCATTCCACGGAAAAAAAGTTCAAGTGTTCCCTCTGCGAGAAAGGCTATGGACGCAAATATTGCCTGCAACAACACATGCTGAGCCATTCCAGGGAAAGAAATTTTAAGTGCTCCCTCTGCGAGAAGGATTTTGTATACAAATATTGCCTGCAGCAACATATGCTCCGCCATTCCACGGAAAAAACATTCAAGTGTTCCCTTTGCGAGAAGAGTTTTGGAGGCAAACATCACTTGCGTCAACACACGCTGACCCATTCCACGGAAAAAACGTTCAAGTGTTCCCTCTGCGAGAAGATTTTCGGAAGCAAAAGTCGTCTGCAGCAACACACGCTGAGCCATTCCACGGAAAGAAAGTTCAAGTGTTCCCTCTGCGAGAAGGATTTTAAACAAAAATGTAATCTGTGGCAACACATGCTGACCCATTCCGAGGAAAAGGGGTTCAAGTGCTCCCACTGCAACAGGGGTTTTAGAGACAAATGTAATCTGAGGCGACACATGCGGATCCATTTCAAAGAAGAAAATTTCAACTCAACTCTGTAAAATATTATTTTTGATTTGAAATCGTGCGATTTATATGAAACTGAAAAATGCAAGAGAAAAGATTGATGGGCAGTAATTAAGAATTACACAGCTACACAAAAAAAATAAAGTTCCCTGACCTGGGTAAGAGACACACATTTTTCTATGTATTTTGATGCGCTGAATCCGAATCCGTCATCAGAATTGATCCATCAGATCAAGTTTTGACCCTACCCTAGCGAGGAGGCCGTTCCGTTTTGTTTTTCACTTAATTTATGTGTTAATAATTAAGAAATGAGAAGAGCAATTTTCGAAACTTATAAAGTAAATCCTAAAGAAGACTTTTGCATTAGAATTTGTTGAAAATAATGGTTAATTAATATTAAAAAGTGTCAATCTATATGAGCATTTTTTGTGTTGGAAATAGTCATTTTTAGTATTATAATTCATAAATTTAGTTCTCAAAGGGCAAATAATGCTAAAATATAATAAACCTAGTGCATAAAAACATTAAATAAAACCATAAAATGCTTTAATAATTGGTTTTACAAAAATGTTTGACATGCAAAGAAACCACTGTTATCGACAGTGTAATTCGCTTAGGATCCATGTTCCACCGTTCCGGCAGTTAATTGATCGCAGCTGACTTTAACTTTTTACATTTTTTAAATAAGTTTAGTAAGATTGAAATAAGAAATTAAAAAAACCATGACAATAAATTAAAGTCATGGATTTTTTAACTTTTTACTTCAGTTTTTATTTATTTTTGTCATTTTTCAATAATTTTCTTCCATACAAAAGTCGATTTATTTTGGCAAATTACTTTTGTCGTTTTTCAATTATTTTTGTTATTTTTTAATTATTTTCTTTAAATTACACTTCTTTTGCTACAATTATTCAATTATTGGCTTCAAATTTTTGTTCTTTGTTTTTTAAAATTATTTTTGTCATTTTTCAAGTCTTTTTGTCTTTTTTAAAGTATTTTTATCAAACTTTAATTTCTTTTGTGGCTTTTAATTGTTTTTGTCACTGTCAAATGGTTTTTTTAAATTTCAATTAATTTAATCATTTCTTAATTATTATCATATTTTCCAAATTAATTACTTCTTTCACATTTTTATTATTCTCTTAAATCATAATTAATTAATATTAACAAATTATTTTCATCATTTCTCACGTGTTGTTTTTTAAATTTTAATTATTTTTGTTATTTTTTAAGAATTTTCTTTACATTTAACATTTTTTTTTTTCGTTTGTTTCGTCATTATTCAACTATTTTTCAAGTGTTAATTTTTTACCAATTTCCCTATTTTGTTAACTTCAAATTTTTATTTTGTTTCACCATTTTTCGATTTGTTTTGACCTTATTTAATTATTTTTTTAAATATCAATTAATTTTGTCATTTCTTGATTACTTTTTAAAATGTTAATTAATTTTGTCATTTTTCAAGTTTTTTGTTCAACTTTTAATTTTTTATCTTATTTTTTTAATAGTTTTATTCACTTTAATTTTTTTGTTCACTATTAACTTACTTTTTTAAATTAAAATGTCATTTATTCCACTATTTGAATCTGCAAATCCGCTGGCAGTTCTGATATTGTTTAAACAATAAACAAGAAATGACAAAAATAATTAAAATTTAAAAAACAACACGTTAGAAATGATGAAAATAACCTTTTAATACTAATTAATTATGATCGTTCCGGCAGTTAAGGTATTAGTCGCGTAAAATGATTTTCGTCAGATTTTTTTAAAACTTTGTATCTGTATTCATGAGGTATTTATCTATGAAATGAGATCTATCCTATTAACTTTGACCACTTCTGAGCTTCAAAATATTAATTCAAAGTTTATACCTTTTACATGCAATAGCACAAAATGCATGTAAAAAATGTCTCTTATATTCAATTATAAAAAAACAAGTCGTCAGTTTTTCAAATAAAACTACTAAGTTACACATTGAGATAAAATAAATCCTTTAAAAAAAAAATAATTTTATTGACCACGCCGTATAAAAAATACAATAATTTAAAAATTCATAATTTTTCATTTTCACGTGGTTTCATTGAAAAATGTCGAAAACGTGTAAGCAATACATCACGATAACTTATAGTACCTGACTCAAAATCGTGAAAATTACATATATTATATTAGAAGAGGTCACAAGGAAGCAAGTGAGTTGATATAAAAGTTTATTTTTTGTTCTTTTTATTTTGCGGGAGTTTTGCGGGAGCATTTACGCGACTAATACCTTAATTGATCGCAGCTGACTTTAACTTTTTACATTTTTTAAATAAGTTTAGTAAGATTGAAATAAGACATTAAAAAAACCATGACAATAAATTAAAGTCATGGATTTTTTAACTTTTTACTTCAGTTTTTATTTATTTTTGTCATTTTTCAATAATTTTCTTCCATACAAAAGTCGATTAATTTTTGCAAATTACTCTTGTCATTTTTCCATTATTTTTGTTATTTTTTAATTATTTTCTTCAAATTACACTTCTTTTTCTACAATTATTCAATTATTGGCTTCAAATTTTTGTTCTTTGTTTTTTAAAATTATTTTTGTCATTTTTCAAGTCTTTTTTAAAGTATTTTTATCAAACTTTAATTTCTTTTGTGGCTTTTAATTGTTTTTGTCATTTTAAAATGGTTTTTTTAAATTTCAATTAATTTAATCATTTCTTAATTATTATCAATATTTTCGAAATTAATTACTTCTTTCACATTTTACTTATTTTCTTCATATCATAATTAATTAGTATTAACAAATTATTTTCATCATTTCTAACGTGTTGTTTTTTAAATATTAATTATTTTTGTCATTTCTTGTTTATTGTTTAAACAATATCAGAGCTGCCAGCGGATTTGCAGATTCAAATAGTGGAATAAATGACATTTTAATTTAAAAAAGTAAGTTAATAGTGAACAAAAAAATTAAAGTGAATAAAACTATTAAAAAAATAAGATAAAAAATTAAAAGTTGAACAAAAAACTTGAAAAATGACAAAATTAATTAACATTTTAAAAAATAATCAAGAAATGACAAAATTAATTGATATTTAAAAAAATAATTAAATAAGGTCAAAACAAATCGAAAAATGGTGAAACAAAATAAAAATTTGAAGTTAACAAAATAGGGAAATTGGTAAAAAATTAACACTTGAAAAATAGTTGAATAATGACGAAACAAACGAAAAAAAAAAGTTAAATGTAAAGAAAATTCTTAAAAAATAACAAAAATAATTAAAATTTAAAAAACAACACGTGAGAAATGATGAAAATAATTTGTTAATACTAATTAATTATGATTTAAGAGAATAAGTAAAATGTGAAAGAAGTAATTAATTTCGAAAATATTGATAATAATTAAGAAATGATTAAATTAATTGAAATTTTAAAAAAAACCATTTTTAAATGACAAAAACAATTAAAAGCCACAAAAGAAATTAAAGTTTGATAAAAATACTTTAAAAAAGACAAAAAGACTTGAAAAATGACAAAAATAATTTTAAAAAACAAAGAACAAAAATTTGAAGCCAATAATTGAATAATTGTAGCAAAAGAAGTGTAATTTAAAGAAAATAATTAAAAAATATCAAAAATAATTGAAAAACGACAAGAGTAATTTGCCAAAATTAATCGACTTTTGTATGGAAGAAAATTATTGAAAAATGACAAAAATAAATAAAAACTGAAGTAAAAAGTTAAAAAATCCATGACTTTAATTTATTGTCATGGTTTTTTTAATTTCTTATTTCAATCTTACTAAACTTATTTAAAAAATGTAAAAAGTTAAAGTCAGCTGCGATCAATTAACTGCTGGAACGGTGGAACATGGATCCTAAGCGAATTACACTGTCGATAACAATGGTTTCTTTGCATGTCAAACATTTTTGTAAAACCAATTATTAAAGCATTTTATGGTTTTATTTAATGTTTTTATGCACTAGATTTATTATATTTTAGCATTATTTGCCCTTGGAGAACTAAATTTATGAATTATAATACTAAAAATGACTATTTCCAACACAAAAAATGCTCATATAGATTGACACTTTTTAATATTAATTAACCATTATTTTCAACAAATTCTAATGCAAAAGTCTTCTTTAGGATTTACTTTATAAGTTTCGAAAATTGGTCTTCTTATTTCTTAATTATTAACACATAAATTAAGTGAAAAACAAAACGGAACGGCCTCCTCGCTAGGGTAACCTCAAAATTAATAAAATGACACTTTTTGAACATTAGAATTTGAACTCGACTTAACTTTAATACTTGTCTATGGCCAATGGAAAGCTTGAATTATTACCTTTAAAATGCCTTTTTAGAAATTGTTCTGCGATGATTTTTAACGAAGTTATGATGTTTTACTTAAAATATGACTTTTTTCCATATGTTAAAAACACATCAATTATTGATGTGTTATTGTGTAATGGAAAAAAATGATTTTAAGTAAAACATCATAACTTCGTTAAAAATCATCGTAGAACAATTTCTAAAAAGGCATTTTAAAGGTAATAATTTAAGCTTTCTATTGGTCCTAGGCATGTATTAAAGTTAAGTCGAGTTCAAATTCTAATGTTCAAAAAGTGTCATTTTATTAATTTTGAGATTAGGGTCAAAACTTGATCTGATGGACCAATTCTGATGACGGATTCGGATTCAGCGCATCAAAATACAAAGAAAAATGTGTGTCTCTTACCCAGATCAGGGAACTTTATTTTTTTTTAGTGGCTGTGTTATGGGAGAAATACGATAAATAGTTCTGTTCATAGGCCCGTTATTCAGTCATTTATAAGTTTGATCATATTTAGTATCAATTTTTAACTACACTGTGAAGTGCGATTGATGAGTTTCGCAGGTATTTTGTGATTTTTAGAATGTAATAATGATTTGTAAATTGTCAAATAGTGTTAATGGAAATCATTTGCTTTATTTATAGTGTGGTTTTTAGTCTTATCTTATATTAACAATTTTATTTAATTTTAATAATATTTTGTATTCTAAATTTATATTTGTGATATTTCATAGTTTTATTTATATTCATTTTCTAATTTTATATTAATTTAAATGTGCGATTTGAGAATTAAATAGAAATAGTTTTTAATCGTTACACAATCAAACGAGATCTGTATCGATCAATTATGAAGGAAGTCTTGGTGCGAGAGCTTTTTTCAAAACGATACCGTATGAAGCGAACCTCACTTTGCGAAGGATTGTAAATTCTCTTCTTATTTAAATATTAAGAAACAATCTCAACCTAGAAATCCCCAGAGGCTTTCTATTCTGGTTTTACAAAAAGACAATGTTACCGCATCATCCTTCTGGATCGAACAAATAGTATAAGTTTGTTTTAGTTAATAAATTCTATTATTTAATGTGAATGTTCCGAATGTAAACTAAATATTTATAATGTGATTGACTTAACTAAATTTCTCCAAAGTGTAACTAATCGTGTTGTATGTTATTGAATTTCGAATAATTTAAATTTATTATTAAGGTCTGAATCGCGAAATTAAATGATACACCAAACTGAACTTTATATATGACTATTATTGACGAAATTAAATTAATACGAAATTACTCATGAATATAATATGAAATTATTCATAATCGACACCGATTAGAGTGTATCTTTTGGCAGATTATTTTTCTCTTTTCTGAACTTAAAGAAAATTTAATGTAATAAAATAAAGTAATTGTTACAATGTGACAATTATGCAATTGAAAAATAAAAAATATACATTAAAAATTTAAAAATTATATAGGTAATATATTCTCATGAAATATAGATGTTTGTCTACTATCTTTTTTTCTTAACGCTAACAATACCGCAGAAACAATGAACGACATTAAACATGAAAAAGTCAAATTATTATGAAAAAATGTAGATAGAACTTCAGTTTTTTTAGTAGACCGTACATTGCATAATAGTTTATATAATTATAAGCAATTCTATTGTGTGCTTTCAATTATCAATTATTTTCATCATATTTCAATTATTTTCTTCGATATTCAATAATTCTCGGCTTTTTTCAATATTTTTTTTCAATTTTATCGATTACGTTCTTGAAACTTCAATTCAATTTTTAAATTATTCAACTATTTTCAGAAATTCAAAATTATTTTCTTTAACTTTCCATTATTTTCTTCAATTTCCAATTATTTTCTACAATTCTCAAATATTTTCTTCAATTATGAATTATTTTCATTAATTTCAAATTATTTTTTTATTTCTCAATTATTTTCTACTATTTTCTTCAATTGCCAATTATTTTCATCAATTTCTAATTAATTTCTTCAATTCTGAAATATTTTCTACGATTTTCAATTATTTTAATCTATTTTTAAATATTTTCTTCAACACTAAATTATTTTTTTCAATTGCCAATTATTTGATTCAGTTTTCAATCATTTTCATCAATTTTCAATTACCTTCTTTAGATCTCAATTATTTCCTTCAATTTTTAATTATTTAATTCAGTATTCAATAATTTTCGACTTTTTTCAACTATTTTTTTCAATTATCGTTTATTTATTTCACATCTCAATACCTCCTCCAATTTTTAATTATTTTCTTTTATCATCAATAATTCTCGGCTTTTTTCAATATTTTTTTTTCAATTATCAATTATTCTTTTGAAACTTCAATTCATCACTTATTTTCTTCTACTTTCAATCCAATTGTTCAATTATTTTCTTTAATTCTTAATTATAATTTTCGACATTCAATTCCATTCTTCAATTTTTAATATTGTTTTTTTTTCAATATTCAATAACTCTAGGCTTTTTCCAATGTTTTTTTTTTAAATTCTCAATTATTTTTTTCCATTTCCAACTTTTTTCTTAAATTCCAATTATTTTCTTCAATTTCCAATTTCTTCTAAATTTTCTTCAATATTTAACAATTCTCAGCTTTTTTAAATTATTTTTTTTAATTTAAATTGATAATTTTTAAATTATTTTCGTCGATTTCTAAATCTTTATGCTGTTTTCAAATATTGTATTTAATTTTTAAGTACTTTCTTCAATTTTCAATTATTTTGTTCAATATTCAGTAATCTCGACTGTTTTCAATTATATTTTTTTTCAATTGTCAGTTATCTATTTATTTTATGTTTCAAAACTTCCTTCAATTTTCAATTTAATTTTGTTCAATTCTCAATTAGTTTCTATAACAATTCTATTCTTTAATTTTTAATGTTTTCTTCAATATTAAGTAATTCCTGGCTTCTTCCATTTTTTTTTAATTATAAATTATTTTATTCTTTTTTTTAATCCAATTGTTCAGTAATGCTCTTTTATTCTCACCTATTCTAATTTTTTCCGATTTCATATAAATATATAATAAATTTCATTATTTAATTTTCAATTCATTTCTTTAATTTTTAATTATTAACTTAAATTTTGAATTATTATTATTTTTTTTTATCTAGTTGACCAATTTTCAATTGCCTAACGCACAATGAATCGTAATCGCTAATCCTTAATCGTAAGAATGAGAGGAAGTAGGACAGACATATATCTCTGTCCTGCTTCCTCTCATTCTTACGATTAAGGATTAGCGATTACGATTCGTTGTGCTTTAGGCTAATTATATTCTTTGAATTTAATAACCATTGTTCAATTTTTTCAATTACAGTACGCTTCCATATTTAATTGACCTCCATTTTAAATGAACTTCCATTTTATTTGAACTTTTTCGTACATTTTAAATGAACAAAATTATCCCCACCACACATGTGCACGTAAGGAGTAATGTTACATTTCCCCTTTGTTTTTGGTATTTGCGTAAAGAGTGGGAAGGGTCAATTAAAATGTTTCATCCGGTCCCGACAAGGTCAATTAATTGGAAGCGTACTGTATTATTCAATTGTCCAAAGCATGAGACAGAAAAGGACAGAAAACGTCTCTTTTTATCTCATGCCCTGCTCCAGTAACCAGGGTTGGGTAATGACGCGTCATTATTTAACAAGAGAAAAAAGCGGGAAAAACAGAGTTTCGAAATTGACATGTCATTTTAGATTCTGAGTCAGGGCCAGGGTTGTGCACGTAAAATACATTAGGTAAATTACATAGGTTTTCTACGTATAATACATGCGTATTATACATGAAAAATTGGAAATTAAGAGGGAGTGGGGGATTTTATACGTATAATACACGGTTTTCTACATTATGTAAAATACGTATTATACGTAAAAAACCTCGAGTGACGCGTCACTGCACAACCCTGGTCAGGGTGCAATTAGGGTGCCGTCTTATGCTAGGGATTAATGGATTAGGGATTAGAATAGACCAATGAGAAAATGCTTTCCAATGTGACCAATTATCTGATTGGTCAATTCTAATCCCTAATCCATTAATCCCTAGCATGAGACGGCACCCTTACATGTCTGCGTCGAACGTTGCGTTTTTGCGTTGAATGGTGAGAGGAACAAGGATGTGACTATATTTCTGTCTCTCTCTCCCTTACTATTCAACGCAAATACGCAGCGTTCGACGTAGACATGTAATTGCGCCCTCAGGCAGAATACGTAGATTTTAAAAGAGAATACGTAGAATACGTAAAATAGTAGAAAACTGTAAACAACCTAGGTAATTTACCATTTCAACATGGCGGCAGTAGAAAGAAACTTTTTTTTTTTTTATAATTTTTTGATTCTATGAATGACTTTTATTAGTTTTTAAGGGTGTATTTCGGCTAGTTTTAAAATAAATTATGCAATTATTTTGGTTTTAGATTTTACTTTTAGGTTATGTTTCATACGTATTTTTGTAGATCACGTAATATTTATAAGGGATGTAAATTACATAGAATACTTCTCCGGTAAATAACTAGGTAATTTTTATGTAAACAACCATGAAGATTACCTCAAGTAATTTACGTTCCGATCTCTGCACATCACTGAAAATCCTCCTGAAAATGACAAGTCAGGGTAAAGTCCTACGATTGCGTTTTGACATCCGGTTTGTTACTAGACCATGAGTGCAAAAAAGATAGAGATTGTATACTGTTGTCACTTTCGCACTCATGGTCTTGTTACAAAACGGATGTTGTTAAAACGCAATCATGGGGCTCCACCCTTAATTTCCGATCTTTGATCATATGACTGCAGCCTCAAAGAAAAGCCTAACGCACAATGAATCATAATCGCTAATCCTTAATCGTAAGAATGAGAGGAAGCAGGACAGAGATATATGTCTGTCCTACATTCTTATGGCCTATTTACATCTTCGAAAAAAAAATTTTTTTGCATGAGAGTAAAGAGGACAGATACACAGTCAGTCCTCTTCCCTCCAATGTGAAAATTTTTTTTTTCGAAGGTGTAAACAGGCCATTACGATTAAGGATTAACGATTACGATTCATTGTGCTTTAGGCTAATATCATCATTATGTAATATACGTCATTTTTCCCTCCCAACAGAAAATGCAAAATTCAGGACGTAATATACGTACGTAAAATACGTCAAAAACCCCACGTATTTTACGTGAGGTATATTACGTTCACAACCCTGGTAGCAACTTTCTAAAATTTGCATCCTTTCTATATTGTTTTATTCTACGCTCGTGATTCTCAAAAAATAATTTACTTACTTGCCCATGCCCAACACTGAGTATAAACAAACAATTGTAAATAATAAGCCGCTGTTGAAGAAAAGCATAGAAAAGTGTTAAAAATTGGTTAAAAAGTGATTTTAAGATAAGGTAAATGTACTAATTACTATGATGTGAAATCGAAGTCCGATAAAAGATTGAAAAAGAAGATAAATATTTGACTGATTTTAAAAGCATTCTTGTTATCCATTGAAGTAGAAACCACTAATTAAAATATTAAAAGAAATTACGTATTCCTAAAAATAACAAATTTATAAAAATGCTCTGTGCTATGATATTTACTGCTGGTCTGCATCAATTACTGCGTCGAGATTAACGTGTGTTTAGAGGTTAGGTTGTCAATAGTAATAGAAACACGTGCACATTCCAATTACTGCGGTAAGTTGTCATTTAAACTAAAATAATTAGATAATTAAAATAATCTACATATTTTTTGACAAGAAAACTTCTACCACATAAAAAACAACAAAACGTAAAGTTAGTTTTTTCAAGACTACACGCATGACAAACAACAGGGAAACGACACAGTCGGATTAGAAAAATTCATACAAAAGTATTTTGTATGATTATGTTTATGTTGCTATAATTTCCAACAGTTTTCAATATATAATTATTCTCTTTAAATTTCATAATTATTATTTAATTTTTTTTAAATATTTTGATATGTTGTAGATTATTCTCGACAGATTTAAAATTTTTCTTTCGATTATCACTTATTTTCCTCATTATAAATTACTTTCTTTAATATTTAATTATTTTAGTCATCAATACAATTCTTCAATTTTCGTTTATTTTCTACAATTTTCTCCATAATTTTCATCAATTTTTAATTGAAAATTTATTATTCTCTTTCAATTTCATAATTATTCATTAATTTAAAAAAAAAATTCTAATCCAGATTATTCTCACCATTCTCCATTTTTTTTCAGTTAATTATTTTTTTTAATAGTTAATTAATTTCGTCTTTACAGTCTATTTTTTTTATTTGATAGAAATTTTCGTAAAGATAATTGATTAAGTAAGGTTTTAAATATAATAATTTATCAAATTAATTTAAATTTTATATTTTTAAAAAGTGCATATAACTTTTTTTAAAAAAATCGTCAGTAATTGATGCATTTGCAATAATAGTATTATCTACCCTATTTTTAAATTTTAATTGTTAATTAAACAACTAATACCTTTTTTTTTTATATAAAAATTTTTAATATATAAGTTTACTTAATTAAAATTTAATTTGATATTTTATTTTCAGGTATTTTTCTTAAATCATAATGGAATTTGCATTAGAAAGATTAAAGGAAAATGGGGCTTATGCCAACGAAGCGTTGTATTTGACTCAAATAAAATCGGTAATTAGAATTTTTTAAAGTTTTATTTATTATTCATCTTTTATTCTTATTTAATATTATTTAATTTTCTATTTTTAAACGACCACCGTCAGAAACAATTGCTAATTTCGGCCAGTTTGAGACAATTTTTAAATAGATATTTTATTCTTATAAAGGAAAATTTCAGGTTTTTGAAAAAATACACTAGTTATGAAAAAATTTTCTTGAATATAAGTCTTAAAAAAATATATGTATAAAAAGTTTCTCTTGATGTTTTTTTTTTATTTCTCGTTTTTTCAACAAATATCGTTAAAATTAAATTAAACGCTTATCTTTAAAAGATTTTAAAGTGTTTTTGGGTGCAAATAAGCAAATAATTATTAGAAAATGTGTAATTTACTTAAATCGTTTATATTTTAAACATATCACATTTTTTAGATTAATTGAATTTTTTAAGCATATTTTTAAATTATTTTAATTAGAAAATTTAAATTAAGAAGTGGGTTTTTTGTATTTATCTATTTATACCAATTTCTTAAATTGCATTTAATATTTATTTTCTATAATTTCTTATTAATTATACAAATAATGAATATTTTTTTATATTTTATTTGTTGATAATCATTTGCTACAGATTTTTGCGATGAAGTTTATTAATTTTTATAACTCAATTTAAAGGAATAAATAAATTTAATTCACATTTTTATAACTTTCATTTAAATGTTAGAAAATTAAATCTTTTAAAATTTTTGATTTAGTATAGATTCTTTAATTAAATAAAAATAAAATATAAATGCTCTGTGGTACCAACCTAAATTTCATTAATTAGAAATTTTTCTTTTAAAACAACTAAAATAATTCTACTTAATAAGTAGAAAAAATATTTATTCAAAAATTGTCTCAAGTTGGCCGAAATTGTCAATTGTTTCTAAACATTTTAATAGAAAAAATGTTACTTTTATTTTACTATTATTACTATATATACTATTTGATAACAATCATTAAATTATTATTAACATTATTAAAACAATTTTATTATCTTTTAGTATTCTTTTGGTCAAATGTCTCACAACGATTTTGTTTCGTACGCTCCAACAGTTGAAAACAAACATTGTATTTTCCATAACGAACCAAACGGTTTATTCGTTGAAGTTGTAAAGGTAAGAATTATTTTTTACTATTTTTTGTTGTTATTGCTGTTTCAATACTTTTAAGTGCTTCCCTAAAAAAAAAAAAAAAAATTGTGATAGTTTTCAGTGGCGTAACTGAATTCTTTACTTAAATTTAATTCTTTTAATTATCTTTAAATTCTTCCCCAAAATCTTAAATTTACCTTCCTTAAATTTTAATTATTTTGTTTAGTTTTTTCAAACACTTTTTCAATTTATATTATTTTTTCCTTGACATTAAATCAATATAAATATTTATTCCTAAATTTTATATTATTCATCGAAAATTTAAATTAATTTTTTTAATTTACCATTATTTTAGTCATTTTGAAATTAGTACCTTGAATTTTTAATCATTTTCATAATTTCTGAATTAATTTCCTAAACTTTCAAATATTTCAAATAATTATTTTGTTCAATTTTCATTTCTTGTTATTATTTTGCGATGATTTTCACCATCTTTTAACATTTTCATTATTTTTCAATTAATTTCCTAAATTTACTGTTATTATCACAAATTTAGATTATTGTTATCAATTTTCCATATTTTAAACGATTATTCAATTATTTTCTTTTGCTTAAAAATAAATTTTGCAATTTTTATATTATTTTCTTCAATTTCTAATTATTTTAACTATTTTCGCACTATTTTCAAAAATTTCAATTATCTATCTGAAATTTTAATTATTTTTATCAATTTTCCATTATTTCTGCAATTTATTAATAATTCTCTTTAATTAAAACATTTGAGGTAATTTTGTAATTATTTTATTTTTTTAAATATATATTAAATGATTTTTTCAATTATTTCCCTAACATTTTATTTACGATTATCAATTTTCATATTTCAATTGTTTTCAATTTATTTCAATTTTTTTCTGAATCTTAAGTTATTTTCAGACTTTTCAATTACTTTTTTCAAATCAGAATTATTTTTCTCGATTGTTAATCATTATTCACATTTTCTACAATTATTTTTTAAGATTCTTAAGTATTTTTCTAAAATTTTAATTATTTTCATCAATTTTCAATTATTTCTGCGATTTTTTAATTATTCACTTTAATTAAAAATTGTTAAGTAATTTTTTAAATTATTTTCTTTCCTTAAACATTCCTTAAATTCTATGATTTTTTCAATTATTTCCCTCAACTTTTATTTACAATTTTGAATTCTTTATATTTAAATTCTTTTTATCATATTTTAATTTTTTTTCTTAACCTTTAATTATTTCCAGCATATTTCAGATATTTTTTTCAATTTTGAATTAATTTGATCATTTTTCAATTATTTTTCTCGAATTGTTAATTATTATCATTTTTTAAATTTTAAATTAAATTTTAAATTCTAAGATTTTTAAGTATTTTTCTAAAATTTCAATTATTTTCATCAATTTTCTATTATTTTTGCGATTTTTTAATAATTGTTTTTAATTAAAATTTCTCCAGTAATTTTGTAATTATTTTCTTTCCATAAACATATATTCTATGATTTTTTCAATTATTTCTCTCAAATTTTATTTCCTTTTTTCATTTCAACATATTTAAATTATTTTTATCATATTTCAATTTTTTTTCTTAATCTTAAATTATTTTCAGCATATTGCAATTATTTTTTTTCAATTTTGAATTAATTTTATCATTTTTCAATTATTTTTCTCGAATTGTTAATTATTATTCTTATCTTGTAAAACTATTTGCTAACATTTTAAGTTATTTTTCTAAAATTTGAATTATTTTCATCAATTTTTAATTATTTTTATTTGTTTTCTTAATTTCCAATATTTTTTGATTAATTATCGTAAATTTTAATTATTTTTAGTTCTCTTTAATTTTTCAACCAATTTTTAATTATTCTCATTTTTTTCAATTAATTTTTAAGATCTGCATGTATTTGTCTCCAATTTCAATTATTCTTTTTATTTAAAAAAAATTCCGTAATTTTTTCAATTATTCCTCACAAATGTCATTTATTTTTTACAACTTATTATTGTTTTTATCATATTTCAATTGTTTTCTTCAAGTTTCAAATTTTAAAATCATTTTTCAATTATTTTCCAAAATTTATCTCTTTCAATTTTCCATTTTTTTCATTTGTTTTATAATTCTCAAAATTGTAAACTATTTATCTGACATTTTAATTATTTCATTCAATTTTCAATTATTGGTTATTTTTTATATTATTTTCTTTAATTTTCAATTACTTTCGTTCTTTTTCATAATTTCCATATAGTTTTTAATTATATATTTTTAATTAAATGTTGTTTTCTTTAATTTTAAATTACTTTTATTTTTTCTCATTTATTTTCTCTAAGTTTTAATTATTATTATTATTTATATATTTTATTAATATAGAATATTTTTTAATATAGATTTTTAATAAATAATATAGAATTATTTTTTCTGAATTTAAAATTTTTTTAGCATATTACACTTATTTTTTTCAATTTTGAATAATTTATATCATTTTTAAATTATTCTCCTAGATTGGTAATTATTATTTTCAGTTTCTAAAATTTATAATTTTTTAAGATTTTAAAGTATTTTTCTAAAATTCCAATTATTTTCATCATTTTTCGATTATTTCTGCGTTTTTTTTTATTAATTCTGTTTAATTAAAATTTTTAAAGTAACTTTGTAATTATTTGCTTTCTTTAAATATTTCTATTTTTTTCTCAATTTTAAATTATATCCAGCAAATTTTACTTATTTTTTTCAATTTTGAATGAATTTGATCATTTTTCAATTATTTTTCTCGATTGTTAATTATTATTAACATTTCCTAAAATTTATTATATTCTAAGATTCTAAAATTTCAATTATTTTCATCAATTTTTTTTTTTTTTTTTAATTAAAATTTTTTAAGTAATTTTGTAATATTTTCTTTCTTTAAACATATTTTCTATGATTTTTCAATTATTTCTCTCAAGTTTTATTTCTTTTTTTCAATTTAACATATTTAAACTATTTTTTCTCAATCTTAAATTATTTCCATCATATTTAACCTATTTTTTCAATTTTGAATTAATTATATCAATTTTTAATTATTTTTATTTATTTACTTTATTTCCAAACTTTTTTGATTAATTATCGTAAATTATAATTATTTTTAGTTCTTTTCAATTCTTTTATGCAATTTTTAATTATTCTCATTTTTTCAATTAATTTTTAGGATCTTTATGTATTTGTCTCAAATGTCAATTATTTTTTTTATTGAAAAAAAATTCCGTAATTATTTCAATTATTCCTCACAAATGTCATTTATTTTTTTACAACTTATTATTGTTTTTATCATATTTCAAATATTTTCCAAAATTTATCTTTTTCAATTTTCAATTTTTTTCATTTGTTTTTTTCAAATATTATATTTAAAATATTTGTTAATATTAATAACACAAGATGTAGAATAATAGAGATTTTATTTAATTTTCTAGAGTTCGCCAGGAGGGTTAAAAGTTAATGGTAAAAAATATTCAACCAGATCGGTAATTCGTTTAAACAACAATGATATTGTCAATATTGGACTCTTGTTGAAGTACAAAGTAAAGATGAAGGTAAATAATGAAAAAAAAAAACATAATCAGAATAACGACTTGTTCTAATTTTATTTTATTTTTCAGGCAGCGATTCCACTTGCCGATAATACTATTCATAATTACGTGAAGAGCGAAAATGACGAGGAAGATCCTTATCAAAATGTCAATGATTCGGATGTCGAAAATTTGGAAAATGAAGGTACTCAAAACGAAATTACTCGTAAAAATAAAAGTACATTTTTATGATTCAATATTTTAATGAAAAATGTTGAACATTAGAATTTTGTCGATAATTAAAAATAAGAATTTTAAAATTACTGAAAGTTGATTTTAAGTATTTAAAAACTGATTCTTAAAATTATTTTTTAAACTCTTATTTAATTGTCAATAATTTACAAATTTTGATCAAATATTCTTTTTTTAGAAACAACGTTAATCACTGAAACATTTCAGTCGAAAATTTCGCAGAAAGAGAAGAAACATTTATCCAAAAATAAGTCAGATTTTTCTCAACAAGAAATTGATGGAGCGATAAAAATAGAAATTGAAAAGAAAGAAAATGAATTTGAGGATTTTTTATCGTACGATTCTTCAGCAGAAATAATGTCTTATCATTCTTCAGCAGCAGAAATATCTTTTGATTCATCAGATTGGGAATCTTATTATTCGCCATCAGAATCAAAATCTCCTCATGAATTTGGAAAAGAGGCTGCTTCTGATTTTTCCTTTGAGCGCGAATATCTTTCCGATCAATATTCTCTAGATTCTTTAACTGAAGGAGAAGCCCTTTCTGATTCTTTATCTGAAAAATTGCATCTTCCTGTTTCTTCGAAGGACGATAAACTTTCCAATTCTTCATCCAAAGAAAAGATTCCTTCGTCCACGCAACATTCTCTCCTTTCGTTGATCAAAAGAGTACCTTGCTTGAAAATAGAGAAACTTTCTTCCGCTTTCTTGGAAGAGAAGAATCTTTCCTCCGTGTCAAAGACGAAATTGTCTTCTGAATCAAAGAAACCATTGTCTACCAAATCGTCACAAAAGAAACCAAAAAGTACAAAGCCAAGTGGAAAATCATTTAAATGTGAATTTTGTGATAAACTTTTTTCAAGGAAACTATCTTTAAATAATCATCTGCTTTCGCACGAATATGATGTACGTTTTTCGTCCACCGACAAGGCTTTTCTGAAGCAACAAAGATTGCAAACTCAACAACCCTACGGTTGTGATCAATGTGACAAGAGATTCAAGAGTAAAATAGCCATCAGGTATAATTAACTAATATTTATTATATTTATTTATTTAAGCACCAAGATGGCCACTTGACCGGGAAATTTGTCACTAAGCCGGAAATTTCTTTGTGGATCTAAAACAGGGTTGCCACAGGTCAGGGAATTCAGGGAAATCAGGGAAAAGTCAGGGAAACTGAAATAGGTCAGGGAAAAGTCAGGGATTTTTATAAAAAGTACTGGAAAAATGCAAGAATCTTTAAAATGGATGAAAAATTATATTCTTCTGAAATTTACTAAGTAAAAAATTTACTAAATACATTTTTAGAAGTCATATTTTAAACATTTCTAAAATTAATTAATTTTTGCAATCTGAAAAATATTTATCTTTTACAATTTTAAAGTCAGGGCTTCCAGTGACTCACTTTTTCCATTTTTACTCTTTTTTTTAAAAATCGCTCACTATTACTCACTTTATTAAAAAAAACTCACTTTTCTCAGTTTTTTGATAAAATGACTATTCCAGCTGGGGAAGGCGAGGAGGGGATCTTCTGATATTGGGTGCCTGATTAATAAATAATTTATTTTATAAATCAATTAGTTTGTTCATATCCCAATTACAATTTTTTACAAATTTTTGTTTTTAATTACAGTCTACAAATACTTAATTTCTACACCTTTTTTCAATTATTATCGTCAACTTAAAAGTATTTTTGTCAATTATTAAGTATTTTTGCGATTTAGAATATAATTTTTTCAAATATCAATTTCATTTACTTTAGTCTTTAAATTATTGTCATGAATATTTAAATTTATTACACAAGTTTTTATTTTTTTTGTCATTTTTCAATTATTTTATTAAAACTTAAACTATGTTCTTCAATCTTTAAATTATTATCAGAAATATTTAAATTTTCTACACAAGTTTCACTTTACTTTTGCTATTTTTCAATTGTTTTCTTCAAACTTCAATTTTCTTTGTCATTAATTAAGTATTCTTATCATTTACCAATTATTTTCTTCATATTTTTCTATTATTTCTGTCATTTTAGAATTATTGTCTACAAAGTTCAATTATTTTATTCAAATTTTTTATTGACATGAATTTTTAAATTTCTTATATCAGTTTTTAATTATTCTTCATATTTCAATCATTTTCTTCATTCTTTTTATTATTGTCACGAATTTATTAATTATTTTCTACAAATTTCAATTATTTTCTTCAAACTGTAATTACTTTCTTTATACTAAAGTTTTTTTTACGTTTTTGAATTATTTCCTTCAGATTTTAATTATTTTTCTTAAACTCCTAATATATTTTTTCTTTTTTTCAATCATTGTCCATAAATTTTTTATTTTTACATTAACTTTCAATTATTTATGTCATTATTCAATAAGTTTCTCAACATTTCAATTGTTTCGTAAATTTTTCAAGTATTCTTCAAATTTTTAAGTTTTACACCAGTTATCAATTATTTTAATCATTTTTCAATTATTCTCTTCAAATTTCAATTATTTTCTTTAAACTTATTTTTTTGTTGTTGTCATTGTTCAAGTATTTTTGTCAGTTTCCAATTATTTTCTTTATATTTTTCTATTATTTCTGCCATTTTAGAATTATTTTCTACAAAGTTCAATTATTTTATTCAAATTTTTTATTGTCATGAATTTTTAAATTTTTTTACATCAGTTTTCAATTATTTTCTATAAATTTCCATTATTTTCTACAACCTTTAATTACTCTCTTCGTATTTAAGTTTTTTTTTTGCCGTTTTTGAATTATTCTCTTCAAGTTTTCAATTATTTTCCTCCAACTTCAATTAATTTCTTCAACATTCAATAATTATTTTCCGCAAACTTATAATATTTTTTTTCAATTTTTCAATTATTGTCTATAAATTTTTAGTTTTTACACCAGCTTTCAATTATTTATGTCATTATTCAATTACTTTCTTAACATTTCAATTGTTTCGTCAATTTTTCAAGTATTGTATTCAAAATTTTAATTGTTTACACCAGTTATAAATTATTTTTGTCACACCTCAATTATTTTCTACAAATTTCAATTATTTTTTTCAATCTTACTCTCTTTATATTTAAGTTTTTTTTGCCGTTTTTGAATTATTCTTTTCAAATTTCAATTATTTTCCTCAAACTGATAATATTTTTTTCAATTTTTCAATTATTATCCATAAATTTTTAATTTTTACAACAGCTTTTAATTATTTATGTTATTATTCAATTAGTTTCTTAACATTTTAATTGTTTCGTCAATTTTTCAAGTATTCTTCAAATTTTTAAGTTTTACACCAGTTATCAATTATTTTTATCATTTTTTTCAAACAGACTTTTCAAATTTCAATTATTTTTGTCAATTTTCAAATATTTTTGTCATTTTCAAATTATTTTCATTAAATGTCATTTTCTTCAATCTTTTTAATATTTTCATGAATTTATTAACACAAGTTTTCAATTATTTATGTTATTATTTAATTAGTTTATTCACATTTTAATTATATCGTTAATTTTTCAAGTATTTTATATAATTTTTCAATTAATGTATTTTTGCCATTTTCGATTTATTTTCTTTAAATTTGAATTACTTTTTGTGCTGGCGGGCCCCAAATAAATTAATATTAGTAATTTCAAACTCATTATTGCTTACTCACTTTTTTTAATTAAAAGCTCACTATTTACTCACTTTTTAAATTAAAGTCATTTTTTCACTATTTTTAATCTGCCAGTCCGCTGGCAGCCCTTTAAAGTAAATATACAAAAAATTAGGTTTAAGAACTCAAAAAAGGTCAGGGAAAAATAAAACAATTTGTCTGGAAATCAGGGAAAAGTCAGGGAAAATTGTAATAAGATATTTGTGGCAACCCTGTAAAAGTTCTGAGAAATTTGATCGAAAATCAATTTTTTTCATATATCACAAATCTAGAATCTATAATAATAATCCACAAGATTTATTCATCTTTTCATTTATTATTTCATTCTGTCCACACTTGAAGTTTGGCACTTAGATATTTTTTTATTATAAATCCAGTTACTTTTAACAAAAATGCATTTAAATTGATTAAAATTTACAAATATCAGTTCAAATAATTTTAATTTCATTAATAAATAAATCTATAATTTTTTCTATAATTTTCAACAGTTTTCAATACAGTGGACTTGCAGATTGAATATAGTGAAAAAAAGACTTTTTAATTTAAAAAAGTGAGTAAATAATGAGTTTTTAAGTGAAAAAAGTGAGCAAATAGTGAACTTTTAAATAAAAAAAGGTAATAAAATAGTAAGTTTTTAAATAAAAAAAGTGAATAAGCAATATAGAGTTTGATATTACTGATATTAAATAAGAGAGTGCCAGCAGGAAAAAACATTCAAATTTAAAAAAAAAACAATTCGAAAATCGCAAAAATAATTGAAATATGTAGAAAAAAATTAAATAATGACAAAAATAATTCAATTTAAAAAAAAGTTGTAAGTGACAAAACTAATTGAAAAATTGATTAAAAATCAAAAAATGATGACAAAAATTGAAACGAAATAATTAGAATTTGAAGTAAAAAATAGAAGTTACAAAAAAATAATTAAAGAATGACAAAAATAATTAAAATTTGAAACAAAAGTATGAGACTGATGTAAAAATTTTAATTTTCGCACAGTAATTGAGATATTGAAGAAATAAGTAAAATGTAAAGAAACTAATTGAATAATGACATAAATAATTATAAAAGCTGGTGTAAAAATTACACTTTTTAGACAATAGTTGAAAAATTGAAAAAAATAATAGAATTTCAAGAAAATAATTGAAACTTGAAAGAAATAATTAAAAAATATCAAAAAAATGTATAAGTGTAGAAAAAGTTGAATAATGACGAAAATAACTAAATTTTAAAAAAATAATTAATGCAAAATGAGAAATAAATTCAAAAGTGAAGTAAAAAAATAAGAAATTTAATACATTAATTGAAAAATTGTATAAAATAATTGAAAAATTAACAATACAATTAAAATGTGAAGAAATTAATTGACTAATGACATAAATAATTGAAAACTGATCTTCAAAAGTTAATAAATTCATGACAATAAAAAAAATTTTGAAAAAAATGACATTTGAAGAAAATAATTCCAAAATGTTTAAAATATTTGAATATTGACAAATCATTTGTAACTTGAAATAATAATTAAGAAATGCCAAAAATAGTTGATAATTTAAAAAATTTTGAAGAAAATACTTTAAAATTTGACAAAACAATTGGAATATTTAAATAAATAATTCAAAACTGGAATAAAAATTAAAAGAATTATAGACAATAATTGTAAAGTTAAAAAAATAAGATAAGATTGATAATAATGATAAGTTTGAGGAAAATAATTGAAAGTTGAAGAAATTAATTGAAGTTTGAAAACAATAATTGAAATTTGAAGAGAATAATTCAAAAATGGCAAAAAAATTCAAATATGAAAAAAAATAATTAAAGTTTGAAGAAAATAATTGAAAAAGGTGTAAAAAAATTAATAAATTCGTCATAATAATGAAAATTATGGTGAAAATAATTGAAAACAGGTGTAAGAAATTTAAAAGTTCACGACAATAAAAAAAATTGAATGAAATAATTGCAATTTGTAAAAAATAACTCTAAAATGGCAAAAATAACAAAGATATGAAAAAAATAATTGGAAAATGACAAAAGTAATTGAGATTTGAAGAAAATAATTGAAAAATAACGAAAATTAATTGAAAAAAAATGAAATCAATTAAAAATTGGGGAAAGTAATTTAAAAAATCATAGAAATGTTTTAAAAATAAAATTTAAAAAATTGAATAATGAAAAATTAGAGAATATTATATTTTAAATAAAGGAAATTTAAAGAAAATTTTAGAAAAATACTTAAAACTTTCAGAAGCTCCTTCAAAAAAAGAAAAAATAATTAAAACTTAGAAAAAATAAATGAAAAAAAGATAAAGGTAATTTACAATTTAAGAGAACAATTTTTAATTAAAAATATATAATTAAAATGTTTATGGATATTATGAAAAAGATCGAAAATTGAAGAAAATAATATAAAAAATTTATAAATAATTGAAAATTGAATGAAATAATTGAAATCTCAGATAAATAGTTTAAAATTTTGGAAATCATAATACAAAAGAAAAAAAATTGAAAATTAAGACAGATAAATTTTGGAAAATAATTGAAAAATGAATTTAAATTTTTGAACTTGAAGAAAATATTTAAAATATGATAAAAACAATGATAATTACGATAATTAATCAAAAAAATTTGGAAATTAAGAAAACAAATAGAAATAATTAAAAATTGATGAAAATAATTGAATTTTAAGAAAAATACTTATAAATCTTAGAAAATTATTTTAGAAAATGAGAATAATAATTAACAATCGAGAAAAATAATTGAAAACATGATAAAATTAATTCAAAGTTGAACAAAAGTAATCGACATATGCTGGAAGTAATTTAATATTGATAAAAATAATTTAAATATGAAAAATTAAAAACAGTAAGTAAATAAAATTTGAGCGGATTAATTGAAAAAACCATAGAATATATGTTTAAAGAAAGAAATTAAATACAAAATTATTAAAAAAAAATGTAATTCAAGAGAATAATTATAAAAACTCAGGAATATAAGCGAAAATTTAAGAAAGTAATTGAAATTTTAAAAAAATACTTAAAAATCTTAGAAAATAATAATTTTTAGAAAATAATAATAATTAACAATATATAGGAAAATAATTTAAAATTGAAAAAAAATGAAATATGATGAAAACAATTTAAATATGAAAAATTGATAACAGTAAATAAAATTTGAGGGAAATAATTGAAAAAATCATAAAATATATATTTAAAGAAATAGAATAATTACAAAATTACTTAGAATTGTTTAATTATAGAGAATTATTAAAAAAATCGCAGAAATAATGGAAAATTGATGAAAATAATTTATTTATTTATTTTGTGTACGGGACAAGCCCTTTAGTTAATTCTAAGAATTACAAATTTTTTATTTTTTTTTTTATTTGCATTTTCATTAAGCCCAGAAAAAATTCCATTAAAGGGCCCTACAAAATTATACAAAAGATACTTAAAACTAAAAAAAAAAAATATACGAAAATATTAGAAAAATTGCAAAATTTACTTTTATGCAAAAGAAAATAATTGAAAAATCGTTTAAAATATGGAAAATTGATTAGAATAATCTAAATTTGTGATAATAACAGCAAATTTAAGAAATTAATTGAAAAATAATGAAAATATTAAAAGATGGTGAAAATCATTGCAAAATAGTAAATAGAAATGAAAATGGAACAAAATAATTATTTGAAATATTTGAAATTTCAGGAAATTAATTCAGAAATAATTAAAATAATTAAAAATTGAAGGTAATAATTGCAAAATTTCAAAAATAATGGTAAATAAAAAAAATTAATTTAAATTTGCAAAGAATAATGTAAAATTTAGGAATAAATAATTAAACTGATTTAATGTCATGTGAAAAATAATGAAAATTGAAAAAGTATATGAAAAAACCAAACAAAATTATTAAAATTTGAGGAAGGTAAATTTAAGATTTTGGGAAATAATTCAAAGATAATAATTAAAAGAATTAAAAATTACAGAAAATAATTAAAAAATGATTAAAATAGTTCAAAATTTAAATTTAGTATCTTTGAAACGTGTTTTAATTGAACTTTTAATCAAGGCAAGTTCACATAAAGAATTTAAATTGCTATAATTTTAAAATTTGAGAACTTTTTAAAAATGTGAAATATGATTTAAAATTTTAAAAGAAAAAAACATCGATTTAAAAAATCATATCTAATTGGTGCCCCATTTTCCTGTTTGTCCTAGGGCCCTTGCCCTCCCAGTTACGCTACTGATTATCAACTATTTTCTTAAAATTGCAATTTAATTTTTTAATCTTCAATTTATTTCTTTAATTTTTAATTAATTTCTTCAATTTAAAATTGCACTCTTCGTTTTTCAATTTTTGTTTTCAGTATTTAACAATTCCTGCATTTTTTCAATTATCAATTATTTTCTTGAAATTTCAATATAATTCTTTAATTTCCAATTGATTTCTTCAATTTTCATTTACTTTCTACAATTTATCCATAATTTTCATCAGTGAAAATTTATTATTCTCCTTCAATTTTATGATTATTCATTAATTTTAAAGATTTTTTTCATCAAATGCCGATTATTCTCACCATTTTTCGAATATTTTTTTCAATTGTTAATTATTTTTTTGAATAGTAAATTATTTTTGTCATATTGTAATTATTCTTTTAATTATCAATTATTTTCTTAAAATATCCATTTAATTCTTTAATTTCCAATTTATTTCTTTAATTTTTAATTATTTTCTTCAATTCCCAAATATTTTGTTTCATTTTCAATTACTTTTTTTTATCGATTTTCAATTAACTCCTCAATATTTTTCAATAATTTTCGGATTTACTCAATTATTTTTTTCACTCATAAAAATTGATTTAAAATTTCAATTTAATTATTCAATTCTAAAACTATTCTCTTCAATTCTTAGTTATTTTCTTCAGATTTAAATTCCACTTTTCAATTTTCAATTATTTTCTTAAACATTAAAACATTATCGCTTTTTTCTATTATTTTTTTCGATTATCATTAAGTCTGTTGAATTTTAAATACAATGGAATTTAATTCCATTCTTCAATTTTTATTTCCATTTTTCATTTTTCAATATTTTCTTCAATATTCATTTAATTCTCGGCTTTTTTCAATTTTTAAGTATATTCTTTAAATTTCAATTCCATTCTTCAATTTTTAATTATTTTCTTCAATTTTCAATTGCTTTCATCGTTTTTCAATTATTTCATTAAACATTCAGTAATTCTCGCATTTTCTCTATTATCAATTATTATTTCCTTGAAATTTCAATAAAATTCTCAAATTTACAATTTATTTCTTCAATTTTCATTTACTTTCTACAATTTTTTTTCTATAATTTTCATCAGTTTTTAGTTAATAATTTATTATTCTCCTCCAATTTTATGATTATTCATTAATTTTAAAAAGAAATCTGTCCAAATGCCGATTATTCCCAAAATTTTTGTAATTTTTTTTTTCAATTTTGTTAATTACTTTTTTAAACAGTTTTCGTCATATTGTAATTTTTCTTTTAATTATCAATTGTTTTATGGAAATATCCATTTAATTCTTTAGTTTCCAATTTACATCTTCAGTTACAAATTATTTTCTTTAATTTTCAATTATTTTTATCGATTTTCCATTAATTCATCAATATTCAATAATTCTCGGATTTTTTAAATTACTTTTTTCACTCATCAAAATTGTTTTAAAATTTCAATTCAATTGTTATTATTATTTATTATTATTATTATTATCGCATTTTTTCTATTATTATTTCGATTATCATTAAGTTTCTTTAATTTTAAATTTCATTGCTCAATTATTTTCTTTAATTTTTAATTCCATTCTTCAATTTTTATTTCCATTCTTCAGTTTTCAATTGTTTTCTTCTATATTAATTATTTTTCAGCTTTTTCATTTTTTTAAGTATATTCTTTAAATTTCAATTCCATTTTTCCAATTTTAATAGCTTTCTTCATTTTCCAGTAATTTTTTTGTTCAATTTTAATTACTTTTTTTGATTTTTAATGCAGTTGTTATCTGTGCAATTGTTTCGAACAATTATTCCTATAATTTTCCTAATTTTTCAATTTGCAATTAGTTTCTTCAGATTTAATATTTCTTGTTTAATTTTTTCAATTGCCTATTATTAACCTAGTCATTTTTTGAATTTTGTTTTCAATTGACAATTATTTTCCTTAATTTCTTAATTATTCTCGTCATTTTTTAAATATTTCCTTCAATTATTAATTATTTTCCGCAATTTTCAATTATTTCCTAAAATTTTTCCAATTTTTAATTATAATCTTAAAATTTTACAATTATTCTTTGATTTTACAAATTATTTTGTTCGGTTATATATTAATCTAGACATTTTTTTAATTTTGTTTTCAATTGTCGAATATTTTCGTCATTTTGTAATTTTTTTTTCAATTATCAATTATTTTTTTAAATTGTTATTTAATTGTTAAATTTTCAATTCCTTTCCTCAATTTTTTATTATTTTCTTCAATTTTAATTATTTTTTTCGATTTTAAATCCAGTTGTTCAATTTGCAATTATTTCCAACAGTTATTCCTATAATGTTTCAACTATTTTGTTGAATTTTAATATTTATTGTTTAATATACGTAATTCTTTTTAAATGTTTAGGATAAATTATTTTTCTAAAATTTAGATTTTAAATGTAAATGATTTAAAATTTTTAAATTTAAAACTTTTAAAATAAATTATTTCCCTAAAATTTATATTTTAAGTTTAGATTTTAAATATGAAGGCGAATTTCGCAAAATTAAAGATTCTATTTTAATTGTTCGAAAATTTATGATCGGGAAAACCCGGGAATTTAATTTGATAAAAAAGTGGCCACCCTGAGCACTCAATAATCAAAAACTGCTTTTAAAAAAATAATACTAATTTTTTGTTATTAATTTTTTTACTATTCAGTCAACACATAAAAAAAACACATCCTGGAGAGAAGCAGCAACACCCACCGAGTCAATCCACGGAAAAAGAGTTCAAGTGTTCAATTTGCCCGAAGGATTTTGTTCGCAAGTATCACCTGGAGCAGCACTTGCTGATTCATTCCACGGAAAAAAAATTCAAGTGTTCAGACTGCGAGAAAAGTTTTAGACGCAAAGATCATCTGCAGGGACACATGCTGAGCCACTCCACGGAAAATAGGTACGAGTGTTCTCTCTGCGAGAAGAGTTTTGGACGCAAATATTGCTTGCGCCAACACATGCAGATCCACTCCACGGAAAAAAAGTTTAAGTGTTCTGTCTGCGAGAAGGGTTTTGTTCGAAAATATCACCTGCAGCAACACATGCTGAGCCATTCCGTGGAGAGAAATTTCCAGTGTTCCCACTGCGAGAGGAGTTTTAGACGCAAACAACACCTGCAGGATCACATGCTGACCCATTTCACGGAAAAAAAATTTCAGTGTTCCTTCTGCAAGAAGGAATTTGGACGCAAATATTGCCTGAAGCAACACATGCTGATGCATACCACGGATGAAAATGTCAAGTGTCCCCTCTGCAAGAGGGATTTTGGACGCATTGAATATCTGAAGCGACACATGCTGGTCCATTCCACAGAAAGAAAGTTCAAGTGTACCCATTGCGAGAAGAGTTTTAAGTCAAAAAGTAACTTGAGAAATCATGTAAAAACGATGCATACCAGAGATCAACTTTTTAAGTGCAAATTTTGCGATAGAGATTTCTTAATGCGAAAAAGATGCGAGGACCATGAACGAGGTCATTTGGGTGAAAAACCCTATAGTTGCAAACCGTGCGGAAAAGATTTTCAACTCTTGTCTTCTTTGAAAAGACACAAAAAAAAGCAGCACTAGAGTTTGAAAGAGTGCTAGGTGAAATTCGTATATAAGTGCCAATTGAGAGAGCGGATAAGAATTCAGATTCTTGAAAAACCGGACGTGTGAATCTCATACGAGATGCAAGAATGCTCACTGAAGTTGATTATCTAGAATATTAGATATGCAGTATTTTATAAGGCAAAATCTTTCATTTACCAGATTTTTGTTTTTCCCGTATTAGCGTTTGTAAAAATTGTTTCATTAAAATTAATTTATAAATAATTGAAACTGTAGTTAGCTTAATTGTAAAATGTGCGAATTTTAATTTAAGGTGCATTTTTCCAAACTGTAATTTCACTCGGATGAATTTTTGTTGAATAGATTTGCCGTTTAATGAAGAGACAGTTACGACAGTTACGAAACAAACAAACAAAATTTTTTTAGTAAACCTCAATAATAAAACTAATTAATTGTACCATTTTCTTATTGTCTAGGTGTGTAGAATTAAGAAAAAAATTTTTTTTTTTTTTAAGATTTTATTTCTTGTCGCCAATTTTGTGCGAAATTTAACTTAACCTACTCCTTGTACAAATAATAAAAAAATGTGCCCAAAGTTAATATAAATATAATAATGTTGGTTTTCTTCTTTTTTCCGGGTGCAGGGAATTTCCCAAAAACCCAAAAGGTCGAATATCCATTTTGTCGAATTTCTAAATTGTCGAATCTCCAAATAGTCGAATGTTCAAATGTTCGAACTTTTTTTTTCATGTGAGTTTCCTATCTATGAAATGCGTTGGTATAGTAGGTTGGACAAGTTCCCGAAATTTTAAATTTCGCGCACTTGTCCAATCTACTATACCAATACATTTCATAGATAGGAAACTCACATGAAAAGAAAAGTTCGAACTTGAGTATTCGATCATTTGGAAATTCGATAAAATGACATTCGACAATTTTTGATATTCGATCATTTGGAAATTCGACCTTTTGGGTTTTTGGGAAATTTCCTGCACCCGCATATTTATATTTTCAATTTCCAAAATTAGTTTTTTAAATTTTCTTTTATTTATTATAAATTACCATAAATTACCAAATGAATTACCTGCATTAGTTTTTTAATCTTGAATTTTGTTTTGTATTATTATTATAAATTACCTCAAAATATTTATAAATTACCGCATAAATTTCCATAAATTACTACATTAATAATTTCCTGCATCAGTTGTTTAAATCCTGAATTTCGTTTGCATTATTATTATAAATTACCTGAATATTTTCATAAATTACGGCATAAATTACCACCATAGATTTCTTTATTTGTTTATAGCGATTTTATAAACAAATTATGCCTTAAGAGCATGGGATGATGAATGACGTCATAGAGGTCATGTGATACAAAGACAAAATTTCTTAGCAATTTTTCTCTCAAACTACTGAATATTTTCAAGTGAAACTTTGTAGAATTACCTAAAATAACATCTGGAAGGTCTGTCTGGCTTTCATTTATTTGGATTTTACCCCAAAATCAATTTCTGGAATTTTTCTGATTTTTGGCAGTTAAATTAATTTTTTATGCAAAATAAAAATAAACTAAGACCAGAGAGCCCTTCGAGATGATATTTTAAGTAATTTTGCAAAGTTTAATTTAAAAATATCTAGAAAAAATATTATGAAAAAAATCATTGAGAAATTTTGCTTGCTGGTCATGTGATCACTGGCGTCATTCACTACCACATGTTCTTAAAATGAAATATGATCGTAACAAAATCTTTCTAACTTTTCTTGTATAATCTACCAGTAATTACCAGCAAACGTTCACCAAAACGAGAATTTAGTGAGTAATTACTGGTAATTTCAGGTAATTACCGGTAATGTATTACTTTACCACCTGGTAAACGTCACAAGCCCATCGCTGTGGAGGACTATCAATAGTCCTCCTTTTTTTTCGCTTCTTGGTATACCCATCCCTGGTGAGACTATTCAGGGTGAAATCAACGGATGTGTCAAATGTTGTGTCGTAAAGAGAGAGAAGGAGACAAATATTATTTACGTCTTTCTCTTTTTTATTACGACGCAACGTTTGACACATCCATGTGATTTCACCCTGAATGGTTCTCACCAGGGATGGGTGCGCATACATGGTTTTCTGCAGTATAATACTTACGTATTATACGTGAAAATTTCGAAAATAAGAGAGAGTGGGGGATTTTCTACATTACCCATTCCCAGGGTTGTGTACGTAACATACCGGAGGTATGTTACATAGTTTGTTACTGTACGTTACCTAGGTAAGTTACCTACCAAATTTGTTACATAATGCATTTTTTTGGTGGTGGGGGGGTAACATACCTAAAACAGGTATGTTACTTGATGTAACATACCGGTAACATACGTAGAAAACCTCGAGTGACGCGTCATTACCCAACCCTGCCCATTCCTGGTTCTCACAAACCGGAAATAGCCTAAAGCACAACGAATCGTAATCGCTAATCCTTAATCGTAATAATGAGAGAAAGCAGGACAGAGATATATGTCTATCCTACTTCCTCTCATTCTTACGATTAAGGATTAGCGATTACGATTCATTGTGCGTTAGGCTAATTATAAAATAATGTACGTTTGTTTAGTTAAATACACATTGCCGCCATCTTGAAAAAGTAAATTACATTTTGTAAAAGATGAAACGTAATTTACATGTTAAAAATTATGTAATTTACGTTAGGTAAATTAGCTTTACATCCTTGGACTCTCAGCGTAAAAGCGTAAAAAGATCATCCTGTAGTAACTTTCTAAAATTTGCTTCCTTTCTATATTGTTTTATTCTATGCTTGTGATTCTCAGCATAATATACTTGCCCAACACTGACTGAGTATAAACAAACAAATCTGAAAATCCGTTGTTGTAGAAAAGTGTTTAGAAGAAAAAAAATACTTCCAGCTGTTGCAGGTTTTTACTTTCTTTCGTTCTAATTTTAATCCGTAAAATTAATAAATTGAGAATTGACTGTAGTATCCTTACTTTGTAAAATAATAAAAAATTAATTAGACAAAGGTTACCCTAAGACAGGCTAACTTTGCTCAAAATTTCATGTTTCTTTCTTTTTTAAATTATAGTAAAATGATTGAAATAAATATTAATATTGCAAATATATAATCTGTGACTCTTCCTTTTTAATTTTATAACAATTAACAACAGAAATATGTTAGTTTACAAACAATAGTGATTTTATAAAATTATTGGGAACAAAATAATATACATAAAGAACATTTTTAAAGTCATTAGAAAAAGTATTTAAAGTTTTGTATTTTATAATTTGATAAAATATATTAGAATTTTGTCACAAGATGTAACCGTAGATATTTGATAAACAATTTAATTTAATGATACATTATACTAATAAACCAAATTATCCAAAAAATCTGAAAAAAATTGTACATTCACTTTTTTCTAATTAAATTTTGAAAATAAAGAATATCAATGAGCGTAGTTAGCCTGTTTTTTAACATACAAGTTTACTTAATTATTAGGTAGCTTTATAATTAAATTTGTTATTTTATTTTCAGGTGTTTTACTAAAATTATCATGGAAGTTGCATTAAAAAGATTAAAGGAAAATGGGGCTTATGCCAATGAAGCGATGTATTTGACTCAATTAAAATCGGTAATTCGTATTTTTTAAATCTTTTATTTATGTTTAGTTTTTAATAATTATCATTAATTAAAAAAAAAAAATAAATATTAAATTCAGGGTGTCTACTCACCGGGAATTTTCCAGGATTTTAGTTCGACCGGGAAAAACCCCGTGAAATTTCCGGGGAATTATTTTCTTAAAATTTCAATTGTTTTTGACATTGTTTAATTAGTTTCCTCTAATTTTAATTACTTTTTCCATTTTTTAATTAATGTCTACAAATTTTTTATTTTTAAACCAGTATTGTCAATTATTTTCATCGTCTTTCAATTTTTTTATCTAATTTTAATTATTTTTGTTATTATTCTTAATATAACTTATATTACACTTCTTGAGTTATTTTAAGAGAACAATTTTTAAAATTAACTTGAAAAGCATGTAATTATTAATGTTACTTTTTTGTGGTTTTTATAGCACCACGTGTAAAATTGAAATTAAAAGTCGACAAAAATGTTTTAAAGCGAAATTTTAAAGTATTTTTTACTATCTATAAAACAAATTATTGAAAAAATCTTGATTTTAAAGAATGCACAAAATAACCTACCTAATAAAAAATCCTGGTTTTACACTTTTTTCTTAAAAATCTTAATCAACTGATCAAAAATATTTTATTCATTAAAAACCTCGTTTGCACAAAACGTTTTTTATGAATTTCAATTATTCTCTTCAAATTTCAGCAATTTTCTTAAATAATTTTATTATTATGTAGCAATAATTTTTAAATACTTCACACCAATTCCCAATTATGTTTTAAAAGTTTCATTTATTTTTTCAAATTCCAATAATTTTTTTCAATCTTCAATTTTTTTAAATTATTTACACTAGTTATCATTATTCAATTATTTATCTCAAATTTTTATTATTCTTTATATATTACCTTAAAATTTAAATTATTTGTTATTTCTCATTTATTTTTGTCTTTTTTAAATCGATTTTTAAAATTTTTAATTAATTTAGTAATTTCTCAATTATTGTCAAGAATTTTTTAATTTCTTGCTCCAATTTTAATTTATTTTTGTCATTTCTCAATTTCTTTTCAAATTTTAATTATTTTTCAAGACTTTAATTCAAATTTTTTATTTTTCACTTAATTTTTTGTTAGTTTTGTCATCTTCCAATTATTTGTCTACAATTTTTATCATTTGTATTATTTTTTTACGTATTACTTTCAAATTTAAATTTTTTGTGATTTTTCAATTATTTTCTTCAAATTTCTGTTATTCTTGTTATTTCTTGACTATTTTTTCCTATTTTAAATTATATTTGTCATTTTTTAATTGTTTTTTGAAAATTTTAATTAAATTAGTCATTTCTCAATTATTGTCAATATTTTCAACATTTTTCTTTATTTACTCCAAATTTCACTTATTTTCTTATTTACCTTTAAATTATTGTCAAGATTTTTTTAATTTCTTACTTTAACTTTCATTTATATTTGTCATTTCTCAATTTCTTTTCAAATTTTAATTATTTTTATCATTTTTCAAGTCTTTTCTTCAAATTTTTTACTCAATTTTTAATTAGTTTTGACATTTTTCAATTATTTATCTCAAACTTTTATTATTTTATTTTATTTTAAATGAAATTTAATTTAATTTAAATAAATTTTTATTATTTTTGTTATTTTTCACGTATTACCTTCAAAATTGAAATTTTTTGTCATTTCTCAATTATTTTCTACAAATTTCTGTAATTTTTGTTATTTCTTGAATATTTTTTACTATTATAAATTATTTTTGTCATTTTTTAATTGATTTTTAAATTTTTTTATTAATTTAGTCATTTCTCAATTATTGGCAATATTTTCGACATTTTTTTTTACTTTCTTTAAATTTTATACTTATTTTCTTATATCATTAAATTATTGTCAAGAATTTTGTAATTTCTTGCTTCAATTTTAATTTATTTTTGTCATTCCTCAATTTCTTTTCAAATTTTAATTATTTTTATGATTTTTCAAGTGTTTTCTTCAATTTTTTAAATTTTTTACTTAATTTTTAATTAGTTTTGTTATTTTTCAAGTATTACCTTCAAATTTTAATTATTTGCAATTTCTCAATTATTTTCTTCAAATTTCTGTTATGTTTGTTATTTCTCGACTATTTTTTCCTATTTTAAATTATTTTTGTCATTAAAATTGATTTTTAAAATTTTTGTTAATTTAGTCTTTTCTCAATTATTGTCAATATTTTCGACACTTTTTTATTACTTTCTCCAAATTTTATACTTATTTTCTTATTTATTCTTATTTATTTCTTATTTATTCTTTTTTTCTTATTTTCTTAAAGTTTTTGTGATTTCTCAATTATTTTCTTCAAATTTCGTTTATTTTTGTTATTTCTTGACTATTTTTTCCTATTTTAAATTATTTTTGTCATTTTTTAATTGTTGTTTAAAATTTGACAATTTAGTAATTTATCAATTATTGTCAATATTTTCGACACTTTTTTATTACTTTCTCCAAATTTTATACTTATTTTCTTATTTGCCTTTAAATTATTGTCAAGATTTTTTTAATTTCTTACTTTAATTTTCATTTATTTTTTGTCATTTCTCAATTTCTCAATTTAATTATCTTTATCATTTTTCAAGTCTTTTTCAAATTTTTTTATTAGTTTTGTCATCTTTCAATTATTTGTCTTCAATTTTTATCATTTTTATTATTTTTTACGTATTACTTTTAAATTCAAATTATTTGTGATTTCTCAATTATTATCTTCAAATTTCTGTTCCTTTTGCTATTTCTTTATTATCTTTCCCTATTTTAAATTATATTTGTCATTTTTTAATTGTTTTTTAAAATTTTCAATTAATTTAGTCATTTCTCAATTATTATCAATTTTTTTGGTCTTTTTTGCTTAATTTCTCAAAATTTTACTTATTTTCTTATATCTTTAAATTGTTGTCATGGAATCTTTAATTTCTTACTTTAATTAACATTTAATTTTTTCATTTTTCAATTATTTTTGTCATTTATCAATTGCTTTTTATTATTAATTTTAACTATTTTTATCATTTTTCAAGTATTTTCTTCAAATTTCTATCAGTTTTATGATTTTTCAATTATTTAATTATTTTCTTTAATCGTCAATTTTTTTCTGTATTTTTGAAATTATTTATTGACATCAAATTTTTATTTTGCCTTTTCATTTTTCAATTACTATTGTCATTTTTCAATTATTTTCTGCATATTTCTATTAGTTTTGACGTTTGAAAATTATTTTCATCAAATTACAATAATTTTTTCAATCTTTTTTTTTAAGGCCATGAATTTCTCAATTTATTACACAGTTTTCAATTTTTTTCTACGAATTTCAATTATTTTCTTCAAATATTAGCAATTTTCTTCTAAAATTTTATTATTATGTATCAATAATTTTTAAATACTTTACACCAATTGCCAATTATTTTTTACAAGTTTCAATTATTTTTTTCAAATTTCATTTTTTTTTCAATTTTTTATTCTTTTTATTATTTACACCTGTTATCAATTCATGTAATTATTTAATTATTTATCTCAAATTTTTTATATTTTTGTTATTTATTACTTTCTCCAAATTTTACTTTTTTTCTTATATCTTTAAATTATTGTTATGGATTCTTTAATTTTTTACTTTAATTTACATTTAATTATTTCATTTTTCAATTATTTTGGTCATTTGTCATTTGCTTTTTATTTTTAATTTTAATTACTTTTATAATTTTTCAAGTATTTTCCTCAAATTTCAATTTTTTTTGTGATTTTGCAATTATTTTGTCATTATTTAATTATTTTCTTTAAGCGTCAATTTTTATCTCCAATTTTTCAATTATTGATTTCTAATTCTTATTTTGTTTCTCCATTTTTAAATTTTTTATACAATTTTTTACGTCTTTTCTTTAAATCATAAATTTTTTACATAATTTTAAATTAATTTTATCATCTTTCATTTTTGTTCTTCTTGGTTCAATTATTTTTGTAATTTTCAATTATTTTTGTCATTTCTCAATTGTTTTTTTTATTAAATTTTAATTATTTTTATCATTTTTCAAGTATTTCCTTCAAATTTCTATCAATTTTATGATTTTTCAATTATTTAATTATTTTCTTTAATTGTCCATTTTTGCTCCAATTTTTTAATTATCTATTGACATCAAATTTTTATTTTTTTTCCTTTTTCAATTATTTCTGTCATTTCTAAGTCTTTTCTTCAAATTTTTAATTTTTTACCTAATTTTTAATTACTTTTGTCATCTTTCATTTTGTTTCTTCAAATTTCAATTATTTTTGTCATTTTCCAATTATTTTCTTTAAATTTCTATTATTTTTACCATTTTTGAATTATTTTTAAAAACTTCTAAATCATGCGAGTAACAAGTTTCAAATCTATACCCAATCTGTTTAATATTTTTTATCAACCGATAATTATTTTCATATTATAGCTATTAATCATACATAAAAGAAATCCGGAGAAACCGGGAATTTGAAAATCATGTTTCGGTAGACACCCTGTAAATTGAACCAATTTAGAATAAATATAATGAAAAATTAATATTTAGTTTATTAATATAAATAAAAACTGACTATTTTTTTGTCATTATACTTTTCTGAACATTTTTAATACAAAAAAAAAACTCTTATTTTAATATACATGCTATTTTTTATACTTATCATTAAATTATTATTAACATTATTATAACAATTATTATTATTTTTTAGTATTCTTTCGGTCAATTGTCTTCCAACGATTTTATTTTATACGCTCCAACAGTTGAAAATAATCATTGTATTTTTCATAACAAACCAAACGGTTTATTCGTTGAAGTTTTAAAGGTAAGAACTCTTTTTTGTTGTTATTGCAATTTTAATACTTTTAATTGTTTCCCTCAAAAAATCTTTTTTAGAAATGTTTTTAATTTTTTTAAAGACATTTTCTTTTTCTTCGTAACATTTTCGATTTTTTGAAACTATTTTCTGATTTAATTTAATTTTTTAATGTCTACGTTTCGAATTAATAGAGATTCTATTTAATTTTCTAGAGTTCGTCGGGAGTGTTAGTTAATGGTAAAAAATTTTTAGCCGGCCCGTTAGTTCGTTTAAAAAACAATGACACTGTGAATATTGGACTCTTGTTAAAGTACAAAGTAAAGATGAAGGTAAATGAAAAAAAAAAAAATAATAATCATAATAATAATTAATAATCTTGATCTTATTTTCTATTATTTTTCAGAAAGCAATTTCAGTTGACCGTAATTCTGATTTAGTCGTCGTGAAGAAAGAAAATGACAAAGAAGATCCTTATCAGAATTTCAATTTTATTAAAGTCGAAAATTTGGAAAATGAAGGTACTCAAAACGGAAGTTCTCGTAAAAAATATTTTATGATTCAATATTTTCGAATATTAGACTTTTGTTGATAGTTAAAAATAATAAAAGTAATTTTAAGATTACCGAAAATTGATTTTAAGTAAATATACATTTATTTAAATTTAAAACTAATTACAATTAGACTGAATTTAAATGATTGTTAAATTTTTTTTAAAACTATTATTTGACTTGTCGTTAATTTACAAATTTTAATTAAATCTAATTTTTTTAGGAGAAGTGCTAAGCGCTGAAACATTTCAGTCGGAAATTTCGCAGAAAGTGAAATCTGAGAAAGAATCATCTGAAGAGATTGAATCAGGTATTTCTCTACAAAAAATGGATACAGCCACGAAAATACATACTGTAAAAGAAGAAAATGAATTCGAAAATTCTTTATCTGTCATTTCTTTGACAGAAACAGATTCTTCTCGTTCTTCAGCATCAGAAATAGAATTTTTAGATTCTTTATCAGAATTGGAATTTTTGGATTCTTCATCAGAAATAGAATTTCTTGATTCTTCATCAGAAACAGAGTCCGATCGTTCGTCATCAGAATCGAAATCTCACAAATTTGCAGCAGAGACTGCTTCTAATTCTTCCTGTAAACACAAACGTCTTTCCAATTCTTTGCCTCCGGATTCTTTATCTAAAAAAAAAAAATTTTCTGATTCTTTACGTGAAAAAATGCCTCTTCCTGATTCTTCGACGGACGATAAACTTCTTCCCAATTCTTCAATCAAAGAAAAGAAATTTTCGTCAACGGAACATTCTGTGCTTTCAAGCAAAGTACTTGGCTTGAAAATAGAAAAACTTTCTTCCGTTTCGTTGGAAAAGAAAACAAATCAACAAAATAGTACTGAACGGCCTTACGGTTGTGATCTTTGTTCCAAGAGCTACAAGAGCCAAAAAGATATTAGGTATAATTAATTAATATTTATTATATTTATTTGTTTAAGCACTCAATAATCATAAAATTACTTTCAAAAAATATTAATTTTATGGGTCATTCCAAAAATAATCGTCTAGACCAGGTTGCTGCACTATTTTAAATAAATCTAGAATTAATATATATTATATTCGTCTTTATGGACCTTAGTGGTCGGATAACTTTTAGTTTTGAAGAAAATAAAATTTAAAGATTCTTTGTAGGTTAAAACATAATTAAATATATAAAAAAGTAGAAACTCTATTAAAAAAATTCAACTATTAACGACAATTTTTTTTTATATTAAAATAATAAAAAAGATGATAATTAACAAAACGTTCAAATATATTACTAAAGTGAGCAAAATTTAGAAATTAGAAAAATTAGAGAATTATTTGACAAATTGAATAAAAAAAGAATGAATAAAATTTTGGGAAATTTAAAAAAAAATTTGAAGAAATGAAATTCTATGAAATGGAAAAGCGATGTTCAAATGAGAATATTTAGTACAAGATTAAATTGACATAATATAAAATAAAAAAATAAAAGCTTTCAAAAAAACGCAAGAAAGGACTAAAAAATAGTGAAACGTCAAGAAAATTAAATAAATAGGAAAAAAAAGGGGGGAAATGTTTTTTTCCTTAATCTAACAAACTGTAAAAAAAATGTATAAAGTAGAAAAATAATAAAATTTGGTTAGAATCTACTAAAAAATTATAATTAATAAAAATAAAATAAAAAATATATCAAGATAAATAAAAAGTCCACAAAAGAAATTTAAAAATCCTTTAAAAATAAAAAAGTTTAGGCAAATTAAACCAAAAACATTTTTATAATATTACATTTGAAACAAGTCCAATAATAAATTAAAAAATATAAAGAAAATATGAAAATTGTATGGAAGAATAAGTAAGTTTGCAAAAAATGAGCTTATTTATTTTTAAAAATATGGAAATAATTATGAAAATCAACGAAAAAAAAAGTTTAGTGAATGTTATAATATCCAAATTATGTAAAATAATATTAAATAATTTGCATAAAAAGAATAAAATATAAGTAAATCCGAAAATAAAAAGTCAAATACAAAAAAATATATCATAAGTAAATAGAGAATAAATCTTAAAATTTTGTAAACATAAGAAATTATAAGATAAAAAGAAAGAAAGTTATTGAAAATTGAAGAAAATAACATGAAAAAAAATATCAATAATTGTAAATTGAATGAAATAATTAAAATGTCAGATAAATAGTTTAAAATTTTTTAAATTATAAAACAAATTAAAAAAATTGAAATTTAAAAGAGATAAATTTTTGAAAATAATTGAAAAATGATTTTAAACTTTGAAATGAACTGAATGAAAAAACTACGGAATTTTAAAAAATAATAATAATAATTGAAATTTGAGAATAATAATTAACAATCGTGAAAAATTATTGAAAAATGATACAAATTATTCAAAATTGAAAAAAATAATCGAAATATGCTGAAAATAATTTGAGATTGAGAATAAAAATTGAAATATGATGAAAATAATTTAAATATAAAAAAATGAAAACAGTAAATAAAATTTGAGGGAAATAATTGAAAAAATCAGAAAATATATATTTAAAGAAATAAAATAACTACAAAATTACTTAAAATTTTTTAATTAAAGAGAATTATTAAAAAAAATCGCAAAAATAATGGAAAATTGATGAAAATAATTTATTTATTTTGTATACTGCTCTTTAATTAATCCTAAGAGTTGCAAATAATTGAAACATTAAAGAAAAAATTGAAATTTTTGAAAGTTATGCCCAGTTATGCCAAAATATTAAAAATAATTAGAAATTGAAGAAAATATTAGAAAAATTGCAAAATTTATTTTTAAGCAAAAGAAAATAATTGAAAAATAATGAAAATCTTAAAAGATGGTGAAAATCATTGCAAAATAATAAAAAGAATGAAATGAAAATTGAACAAAATAATTATTTGAAATATTTGATAGTTTAGGAAATTAATTCAGAAATTATGAGAATAGTTAAAAATTGAAAATAATAATTTCAAAATGATTGAAATAATGGTAACTTAAAAAAATTAATTTAAATTTGCGATAATTAATATAAAATTTAGGAATAAATAATTAAATTGATTTAATATCAAGGGAAAAATTATTGAAATTGAAAAAGTGTATGAAAAAATTAAACAAAATCATTAAAATTTGAAGAATTTAAAATTTAAGATTAAATTTAAGATTTTGGGAAACAATTTAAAGATAATGAAAAGAATTAAGAATTGCAGAAAATAATTAAAAAATGATAAAAATAGTTCAAAATTCAAATTAAGTATACTTGAAATGTGTTTTAACTAAACTTTTAAAGAGAATTATTAAGAAATCGCAAAAATAATCGAAAATTGATGAAAATAATTGAAATTTTAGAAAAATACTTAAAAAACTTTAGAAAATAATTTTACGAGATGAGAATAATATGTAATTAACAATCGAGGAAAATAATTGAAAAATTATACAAATTATTCAAAATTGAAAAAAAAAAGTTAAATATGTTGAAAAGAATTTTTAAATATGTTAAATTGAAAACAGTAAATAAAATTTGAGGGAAATAATGGAAAAAATTATAGAATATATGTTTAAAAAAAGAAAATATTTACAAAATTACTTACAATTTTTTAATTAAAGAGAATAATTGAAAAATCGCAGAAAGAATCTAAAATTGATGAAAATAATTAAAATTTTAGAAAAATACTTTAAAAAATTTGGAAAATAATTTTAGAAAATGTGAATAATAATTAACAATCGAGGAAAATAATTCAAAATTGAAAAAAGTAATTGAAATTTTCTGAAAATAACTTAAGATTTAGAAAAAACAATTGAAGTATGATGAAAATAATTTAAATATTAAAAATTGATAACAGTAAATAAAATTTGAGGGAAATGAAAAAATCATAAATTTATTTTTAAGCAAAGAAAATAATTCAAAAATTGGTTAAAATATGGAAAATTGACGACAATAATCTTAATTTGTGATAATAACTGCAAATTTAGAATTAAAAAAAATTAAATATAATTCTTAAGACTTTAATGTATAAAAATTTGAATTAATCGATGTTGAAATAAATTATAGTCAATATTTTGTTGAAAAGTTTGGAACTATTTTAAATTTGAAAAAAGTAAAAATTAAGTTTTTAGAACTTTTGAAGAATAGAAATAATTCTCAATAGAAGTTTGGAACGATTGAAGTTCGTATAAATTATAGAAGTTTGAATATGCTTTGTTCAAAGAACTATTCTTCCAACAAAAATATTTCAACTTTTTGTAATGTATCTACCTGCGCTATTTTCTCCTTTTATTTATTTTTCCTTTTTTAAATGTAAAATTGGAAAAGCAAACATAATTGCAAAATTTAAATTTTAATTAAAAATTCAAAAAATAAATAATTGAAAGCAGAAGGAAATTACCGAAAATTAAAGAAAATTAGTTTGAAAATTAAAAGTGTAATTGAAACTAAAGTAAATTAAACAAATTAAGTGAAAATCGAAGAAAGAAACTAAAGAACGTTACAATTAATTTAAAAATTAGGAAAAAATTGATAAAATGTGAAAAATAATTAAGAATTGAAGGCATTCAATGAAAATGACGAAAATAATTGAAAGAAGAATAATAATCGAAAATTGAAAAGAAACATTGAAAAATAAGAAAAATAATTTCAATTAAAGACTATAATTTAGAAATGTAAATGAAATTTTTATTTGAAGAAATTCACTATAAAATTATCAATATAATTAAAAAATATAAATTACGATTTAAATTTGTAGAAAATAATAGAAGAAACACATGTAAAAATAGAAAAAGTAATTGAAATTGTAAACAAAACAGATTTAAAGTAAAGAAAACTATGAGAAATATAGAAAATAATTGAAAAACGAAGAAATTGCATTTAAACATACTTTCAAAAAATTGAAATTTGAAAAAGTGCTTACAAAGTGACAAAAAGAATTGAATATAAAGGATTAAAATTATAAATTAATGATATTCCGGGAAATAACTAATGTGTATCTGATGGTATAAATATGAAAATTACATTTATATTTGCATACAGAAGGAATATTTAATTTTTTAAGATAGCATTTTGTTGTACTGAAAATCAGTTGTCATTTTATTACACAAACAATTGAATAAGAATTATATAGCACGCTCTTTTCAATTAGCATTTTATTCCACTAGCTTTTCTAGATTTATTTAAAATAGTGCAGCAACCGGGTCTAGACGATTATTTTTAGAATGACTCTTATATCATTATTTTTTCATTATTCAGTCTCCACGTAAGAAGAGTACATTCTGAAAAGAAGCAGACCTGCAATATTTGTAAGAGGGTTTTTGGATGCAAAGAATACCTGAAGCTACACATGCTGACCCATTCCACGGAAACAACATTCAATTGTCCTCTTTGCAATAAGGGTTTTGGTCGCAAGCTTTACCTCCAGCAACACTTACTGAGTCATTCCACGGAAAAAAAATTCAAGTGTTCCTTCTGCGAGAAGAGTTTTTTACGCAAAGGTCACCTGAAAGAACACACGCAGACCCATTCCATGGAAAAAAATTTTAAGTGTTCCCTCTGCGAGAAAAGTTTTAGACGCAAAAGTAATCTGCAGGAGCACATGCTGAGCCACTCCACGGAAAAAAACTTCAAGTGTTCCCAGTGCGAGAAGAGTTTTAGACACAAACAGCACTGGCGAGAACACATGCTGAGTCATTCCACGGAAAAAAATTTCAAATGTGATCACTGCGAGAAGGGTTTTGTACGCAAATATCGCTTGCGGCAACACATGCTGTGCCATTCTACGGAAAAAAAGTTCAAGTGTTCCCTCTGCGAGAAGATTTTTGGAAGCAAATATCGCCTGCAGCAACACACGCTGAGCCATTCCACGGAAAGAAAGTTTAAGTGTTCCCTGTGCGGAATGCGTTTTAGACGCAAACAGCATCTGCAGGGACACGTGCTGAGACATTCCGCGGAAAAAAAGTTCAAGTGTTCCCACTGTGACGATTGCTTTAAGTCATCGAGTAACTTGATCAGTCATGTAAAAAGGATACATAACAAAGATTGAATTGACAAGTGCTAATTTTGCCAGAAAGGGTTCCTTAAGGAGGTTCTATATCGTAAAGAGAATTAACATTACCATTTTCATCAAATTTGGTTCACTGATAGAGAAAGCAGGGGGAAATAACCGGGAATTTAAATTGACCAGGAAAAACCGGGAATTAACCAGGAATTTTTCGTCAAACCGGGAATTTTCTTTCTGGGCTAATAAATTTGACTAATATATCAATTTTTTTTATAAATAAAGACAATAACTTTATGCATTTTGAACCAATCTGATTATGCGTTTAAATTTTGTGTAATTATGCATAATAGTTTATATAGTTATGGGCAATTCTATTGTGTGCTTTCAATTATAAATTATTTTCATCATATTTCAATTATTTTCTTCGATATTTAATAATTCTCGGCTTTTTTCAATATTCTTTTTTCAATTATAGACAGGGTGTCTACTCACCGGGAAAACCGGGAATTTTCCGGGATTTTAGTTCGACCGGGAAAAACCCGGGAAATTGCCGGGAAAAAAAATTATATCCGGGAATTTCTAAAAATTTCAGCTAATTCGTTTTCATATAATTCTTCAAATTCGCTTGAAACTTATTACTCGTTTTCGAAGTCTCTGATTGTGAAAACGATATCAGATTTACCAATTTTTCAAAATTCAAAATGGCGGATCCAATATGGCAGACATATTTTGCAAAATTGCTCAAATTCACTTCAAACTTGTTACTCGGTGGTAATCCATGTTCCTGGTTACTAATCTAAAGTTAGATTTTCAAAATAGTAAAAGTGTAACACTTTTTAAGCGAATTTGAGCATTTTCAGGACTGCCAGTGACTTACTTTTCTCATTTTTATTCAATTTTTTAAAATCACTCATTATTACTCATTGTAAAAAAAATCACTTTTCTCACTTTCTTAGTAAAATAATAATTATCTATTATTATTATTATATACAATTATGTTCTTCAAATTTCAATAAATTTTGACATTGTTTAATTAGTTTCCTCTAATTTTAATTACTTTTTCAATTTTTTAATTAATGTCTATAAATTTTTAATTTTTAAACCAGTATTGTCAATTACTTTCGTCGTCTTTCAATTTTTCCATCAAATTTAAATTATTCTTATCATTTTCCAATTATTTTCTGCATATTTCTATTAGTTTTAACATTTAAAAATTATTTTTATCAAATTTCAATAATTATTTTTAATTTTTTTTTTTATGGTCATCAATATCTCAATTTATTACACAGTTTTCAATTTTTTTCTTCAAATTTTAGCAATTTTCATCAATAATTTTATTATTATGTATCAATAATTTTTAAAACTTTACACCAATTGAAAATTATTTTTTTTTCAAATTTCAACTTTTTTTTCAATTTTACATTCTTTTTATTATTTACAACAGGTATCAATCATTCATGTCATTATTCAATTATTTATCTCAAATTTTGATCATTTTTGTTATTTTTCATGTATTATCTTCAAATTTAAATTTTTTGTAATTTCTCAATTTATTTTCTTCAAATTTCAATTATTTTTGTCATTTCTCGACTATTTTTTCCTATTTTCAATTATTTTTGTCATTTTTTAATTGTTTTTTAAAAATTTCCAATTAATTTAGTAATTTCTCAAGTATTATCAATATTTTCGACATTTTTTTATTACCTACTTTCTCCAAATTTAACTTATTTTCTTATATCTTTAAATTATTGTCATGAATTTTTTAATTTCTTACTTCAATTTTCATTTATTTTTGTCAATTCTCAATTTCTTTTCAAATTTTAATTATTTTTATTACTTTTTAAGTCTTTTCTTCAAATTTTTTATTTTTTACCTTATTTTTAAGTAGTTTTGTCATTTTTCAATTATTTGTCTCAAATTTTTATTATGTTTGTTATTTTCACATATTACCTTCAAATTTAAATTTTTTGTGATTTCTCAGTTATTTTCTTCAAATTTCTGTTCTTTTTGTTATTTCTCCATTATTTTTTTCTATTATAATTATTTTTCTCATTTTGTATTTTACAATTTTCAATTAATTTAGTAATTTCTCAATTATTATGAATATTTTCGACATTAGTTATTACTTTCTCCAAATTTTACTCATTTTCTTATATCATTAAATTATTGTCATGGATTCTTTAATTTCTTACTTTAATTTATATTAAATTTTTCATTTTTCAATTATTTTTGTCATTTGTTAATTGCTTTTTATTTTTAATTTTAATTATTTTTATCATTATTCAAGTATTTTCTTCAAAGTTCAAATTTTTTGGGATTTTGCAATTATTTTGTCATTATTGAATTATTTTCTTTAAACGTCAATTTTTATCTCCAATTTTTCAATTATTGATTTCTAATTTTTATTTTATTTCTCTATTTTTCAATTATTTATGTCATTTTTTACTTCTTTTTTTCAAACCATAAATTTTTTACATAATTTTAAATTAGTTTTATCATCTTTCATTTTTTTTTCAAGGTTCAATTATTTTTGTCATTTCTCGACTATTTGTTCCATTTTTTGATTATTTTTGTAATTTTCAATTATTTTTGTCATTTCTCAATTATTTTTTTTTAATTTTAATTGTTTTTATCATTTTTCAAGTATTTTTTTTTCAAATTTCTATCAATTTTATAATTTTTCAATTATTTAATTATTTTCTTTCATGGTCAATTTCTTTCTCCAATTTTTTAATTATGTATTGATATCAAGTTTTTATTTTGTTTTTCCATTTTTCAATTATTTTTGTCATTTTCCAAGTCTTTTCTTCAAATTTTTCATTATTTACTTAATTTTTAATTAGTTTTGTCATCTTTCATTTTGTTTATTCAAATTTCAATTATTTTTGTCATTTCCCAATTATTTTCTTCAAATTTCTATTATTTTTGCCATTTTAGAATTATTTTCTTCAAAGATCAATTTTACCTTAATGATTTTAGATCCGGGAAAACCGGGAATTTGCCGGGAATTTGAAAATCATGTTTCGGTAGACACCCTGTATAGATTACGTTATTGAAGCTTCAATTCAATTTTTCAATTATTCAACTATTTTCAGAAATTCACAATTATTTTATTCAACTGACAATACTCTTTTCAATTTTTAATTATTTTCTCCAGATTCCAATTATTTTCTACAATTCTCAATTATTTTCTTCCATTTTGACTTATTTTTCATTAATTTCACATTATTTCTTCATTTTTCAATTATTTTCTTCCATTTTGAATTATTTTTCATTAATTTCAAATTATTTCTTCATTTTTCAATTATTTTCTACAATTTTCTTCAATTGCTAATTTTTTCTTCAATTTTCAATTATTTTAATCAATTTTTAATTATTTTCTTCAACTCTAAATTATTTTTTTCAATTGCCAATTATTTGATACAATTTTCAATTATATTCTTCAATTTTCAATTAGTATCATCAATTTTTAACTATTTTCTTCAGATCTCAATTATTTCCTTCAATTTTTAATTATTTAATTTAATATTCAATAATTCTCGGCTTTTTTCAATATTTTTTTTCAATTATCAATTATGTTTTAGAAACTTCAATTCAATTCATCAATTATTATTCAACAATTTTCATAAAATTACATTTTCTTCAATTTCAAATTATTTTCTACAATTTTTAATTAATTTCTTCAAATTACAATTACATTCTTCATTTTTTATTGTTTTCTTCAAATTCTATAATTCCTGGGTAGTTCAATTTCTTTTTTCTTCAATTATCACTTATTTTCTTCTATTTTCAATCCCATTATTCAATTCTTGAATTATTTTCTTTAATTTTCAATTATAATTTTCGACATTCAATTCCATTCTTCAATTTTCAATTTTTTTTCTTAAATTTTAATTATTTTCTTCAGTTTTTAATTGTCTTTTCGTATTTTTTTTAAATTTTCTTCAATATTTAACAATTCTTAACTTTTTTAAATTATATTTTTCTTCCAATTTTTCTAAATTTTTCTGCTGTTTTCAAATATTGTCTTTAATTTTTAATTACTTTCTTCAATTCTCAATTATTTTCTTCAATTTTCAATTGTTTTTTTTTAATTTTTAATTATTTTGTTCAATTTTCAATTGTTTGTTTCAATATTCAGTAATCTCGACTTTTTTCAATTATCAGTTATTTATTTTATGTTTCAAAACCTCCTTCAATTTTCAATAATTTTCTTCTATTTTCAATTTAATTGTTTAATTGTCCAATTATTTTTTTCAATTCTCAATTAATTTTTTTAAATAATGATTCTATTCTTCAATTTTTAATGTTTTCTTCAATATTAAATAATTCCTGGCATTTTCCATTTTTTTTTTTTTAATTATAAATTATGTTCTTCTTTTTTAAATCCAATTGTTGAGTAATTTTCTTTAATTCTCAATTATTGATTTCGAATTTCAATTTTATTTCTCAATTTTCAATTGTTTTTTTTTTTAATATTCAATATTTCTGTGTTTTTCTGATTTCAATTTCATTACTTAATTTACAATTTCTTTCTTCAATTTTCGAATTATTAACTTAAATTTTAAATTATTTTTTTTGATTTTCTATCTAGTTGACCAATTTTCAATTATATTCTTTGAATTTAATAACCATTGTTCAATTTTTTCAATTATTGTTCAATTGTAGATTAATATTTACTTTTTTTTTTAATTTTGTTTCTAAATAATTGTCTCAATTATTTTCTTTTAATTTTAATTATTTTCTTCAATTATCAACTGTTACCTTCAATTTTTTTAGCCATTTGTAGGTCTATTCATACTTAAAATAAATTTAAAGTTAACAAGAGAAAAAACCGGGAAAAATTGGAACAAAAACCGGGAAAAACCGGGAAATGACCGGGAATTTTGTGGGACGAAATTAATAGACACCCTAAGAAAGGTTTTATAATGATGTGGTTAAAATTTTGAGACTTCAAAGTACTTGTGAAAAAAGTTATAAGCGTTGTTGTTTTTTTAATATTTTTGAACATTTAACATTGAGTCTTATGGGAAATGAGTAGTTTTTCATATATATTTATTTACCACAAAGTATTTAGCATTACCAAATTGATGAAACTTTTTTTTAATACAAGACAGATGTATGAGGATTAAATATCTAATAAAATAAATGTCATTATGTACCTGTGAGAGTTGCAATAAATTAATTTGTACAAATATTTCACGTTTTACACGATACAGTTCAGACGTTCTGACATTTTAAAACGTTAATTTTGATCACACATGAAAAATAGTCATATTTAAACAATAAATAATGTTAATATAGTTAATAAATACAATTGTTTAATTATATATTCGTAAAATTAAATTTAAACCTAACCTCAAAATAATGGTCTTTGTTTTGACTAGTACCGTCATACCATAGAACCTCCTTAACCCAAAAGGAGAAGATCAATCCTTTTTAAATAGTTTTTCAATATTTCTCAATCCTAATAAATTCCTTCCCGGCAAGAGGTTGATTGAAAGGAATAGGAAAAAGTTCAAAAATGACATTGAGTAGAATTGGAAGCGATATTAATATTCGTCGTATTTCGAAACATTTTAATCCGTTTTAATTACGTTTGATTAGATTGAATTAAACTGTTATCAATTTGTATCTTTTAAATGGAATTAAATTGTATTCATATTTTTTAGGAATAAAACGGCATTAGATTGATTTCATTTCTAACTACCGTATAAAAATTAAAACAAAGTGGGATTAAATTCGTTTCATTTCTAAGGATCGTATCGGAATTAATGTATTAATGATTTTTATCAGAAAGTAAAAAGTATAGAAATATGTCCAGATGTATTCTCTCCAAAAGAATTAAAACGTGGAAGTTTAAAAATGACATTAGATTGGATTAAAAACGTTCGAAATTTCACGACATTTGGAACCTTTTTTATTTATTTCAATCAACCTCTTCTTGCCGGGATTTATAATGTCAAACAATAAAATGAATACTTTGTAATACCCTCATTTTTGATTATTTAATCCAAGTAAATTCCTTTATAAGAAAATAAAATGAATATTTTTATCCAAAGTTCAGATTATAGAATCCAAATGAACCCCTTTAAAATAAATATGGGGCAAAATATCCCAAGTGTGCCAATAAAAAAAATGAAAAGGGATAATATTTTTACAAAATGTAGTATTGTAGGTAAGTTCTTAAATCACCAAGTATTATGAAATTCTAATAAAAATTATAGAAGAGAGAGGGGGTTGAAGATTTTGCTCAAGTGGGAAGAGGGTATTAACAAATATTCATTTTATGTTAATTTTATTTTAATTACAAAGGGATTCATATGCTGGATTCAATAACCTGAACTAAAGGTAATCAAAAATATTAATTTCTTGTTTGTCGTATTATAATGGATTTTATTATCATTAAAAAATATTTTAAGAAGTATTAATAAGGATTTATTTTCGGATGAAAGTATGTGCTATCATCGGATAAAAATGGTTTGGAAAGAAAATTCATTAAAAAAGATTGAATAATTTTTTTTTCGTCGAAAATCGTGAAATTTCAATTCTTTTCAATTCGCTCCTTCTTACTGGCACTGTATGCTTTAAAGGCACGCAAGAAAAAAAATTTGCTTGCAACAAGTGCCAGAAGTTTGTAAATAAGAGCCAACTGAGCGAGAAAAAATATAGATTCACTTTCCGGAAAAAAACCTCGGCCCAGTATCAGTTAATTATAATTAATCGTGTACGTGTTCCTGTGGAAGAATTCTCTGTAACATAGAAAGTGGGGAAAAATCGTGAATTTCGAAAAGGGATCAACTCAAAAAATCATTAGCCATTAAAATAATATTTTTAACTCTTTTTAATAGCAACAAACATGAAGTTACATTACTTGTGCCAATCTATTTATTTTTAATAAATCAATATTAACTTATTTATTCGGTCTTTTCTAGTCTTCATGGACCTTTTAAAAGAGAGAATCGTCAACATTGAAATCAAGTATGTAGTGTGACAGCATTTTTGTTTACAGATTTGATTAGCCTTAAGGAGTGTCGACCGCTTGACATAACCTCAAACTAAAAAGTGTCTTTTAACAGAAAATAAAACCACAATCAAAATGATTTCACTAAATTTTGAAAGATTTAGTTGTACAATTATCGGACAAAATTAGGTTGGACAAAAATTTGTTGTAAAATAATAATTATTAAAAATTAAATTTAAATTTATTAAAATTTGTTTTCAACGTATTTTTTTATCAAAATTGGTTGAAAATTTCAATTGGTCAATTGGACCCTTAAAGAAAAAACACAAAATGTTTAATAATTATTATTTTACAACAAATTTTGATCCAAAACCTAATTTTTTCTGATAATTGTACAACTGAATCTTTCAGAATTTGGTGAAATCATTTTAATTATGTTTTTATTTTCTGTTAAAAACCACTTTTTAGTTTGAGGTTATGTCAAGCGGTTGACCCTCCTTAATGACAGGTATTCTGTCATTTTTTCGCGGAAACAAAAAATGACAGGAAAGTATGTTACAACATTATTTTCATGAAACATATTCCCAGGAGAGAATAGAAAAGAATGGACAATAAATGGAATTAAAAAAAGATTAAATAATTCTTACTGTGCCACTGATGCGCTACAATTTTGCAATTCATTTTCAATTTTGGCATTTTTACTGGTAAAGTTCCGTCCCATGTTGGCGAAAAGTATAAAGCATGAGATAGAAAGAGACAAACAGATTTCACTTTCTCTCTCACTCATATGGTTTTCGTTTTACGTCATCATGGAATGGCACCAGGAATGGGTAAATGTAGAAAACTCGAGGTTTTCTACGTATAATACGTGGCTTTCTACATTATGTAAAATACGTATTATACGTAGAAACCCCCCACTCCCTCTTATTTTCGAAATTTTCACGTATAATACGTAAGTATTATACTGTAGAAAACCATGTATACGCACCCATCCCTGGATGGCAGCTTCATCCATTCCGAGTTTTTAGAATATGTTAGAAAAAGACAGAAAACATTTCTGCCCATTCTATCACATTGCGAAAACGTGGAATGAGTGAGGTGTGTGTCTCAACTCTCTTTGTAGGTTCTCTAGAAAAAGATAGAGACATAAATGCTTCTTTTTCTTTCTCATTACTAGGCAACGTTTAACGGATCCATGTGATTTCACCCTTGAAGTCACATACGAAGGTCTAGGCAGGGATGGGTGCGTATTATACGTGATGTATTATACATGGTTTTCTACAGTATAATACTTACGTATTATACGTGAAAATTTGGAAAATAAGAGGGAGTGGGGGGTTTTCTACGCATAATACGTATTTTACATAATGTAGAAAACCACGTATTATACGTAGAAAACCTCGAGTTTTCTACATTTACCCATCCCTGGGTCTAGGGTATCAGTGGATTAGAATAAACCAATCAGATAATTGGTCACATTGGAAAGTATTTTCTGATTGGTCTATTCTATTCTCCTGATACTCTAGTCCTTCATATAAGGATATTCAAGTTGGGTGGAGAGAAATTCAAAATGGCGGCTACCTGGATGACAAGTTTGCATTACAGTCAATGGGACGAAATCAGTTTTTGTACAATAACTTTTAAAAAACAAATTTTCGAACCTATATTTATTAACAAATTATTTTTTATTTCTCGTAAGCTATTTTTTAAGATAATAAAATTGTGTAAAATTTTTATAAGTTTTTATTTTTTTTAAAAAATAGCTTTCAATAAATGAAAAATAATTTGTTAATGAACATAAGTTCGAAAATTTGTTTTTTAAAAGTTATTGTACAGAAACTGATTTCGTCCCATTGACTGCAATGCAAACCTGTCATCCAGGTAGCCGCCATTTTGAATTTCTCCCCACCCAACTTGAATGTCCTTATATGACTTCATCCTTACGCGTAACTTGGAGTTTTCTTACGTAAATTATGTAAAAAAACGTAATTTACGTAAAAAAAACTTATAAAAAATGTAAAAAATATGGCGAACAACTGTTTCTTAACTTTTAAGGTATAATTACATGGGACCGTCAAACGTTGCTTCGTGATGAGAAAGAGAAAGACGTAAATATATATATCTCTCTCAGGGTGAAATCAGTTGAATGCGTTAAACGTTGCGTCGTAAGAAGATAGAAAGAGATAGAATCATATCTGCGTCTTTTTCTATCTCATTACGACGCAACGTATGACGCATCCACCTGATTTCACCTTCAGTACGACGCAACGTTTGACACATTCAAGTGATTTCACCCTTATTGCGTTAATTTACGTTAGGTAAATTACCTTCACATCCCTGGTTCTCAGCATAATTTAGTTACCCAACACTGTAAACAAACAAAGTGTAAATATCTAAGCTGCTGTTGGAGAAAAGTGTTAAAAATTGATAAAAAAAGTGATTTTAAAATATATAGAAAAAAGAAATTGTGCTAGAGGTTGGAGGATTTTCTTTACTTTGCTTATATATTAATCAATTTTAATTGTTAATACACATATTAATACCTTTTTTCTGTATTAAGTCCCTTCTTGAATTTTCTTTTTGATTTCTTTCGTTCCTAATTTTAATACATAAAGTTAATGAATTAAAAATTGACTATATAAATCTTAGTTTGTAAAATAATGAACAAATAACTAGAAAAAAGTATATATATTAGACAAAAAAAATTTATAATTCAAAATATATTTTTAACATATATACTAGTTTACTTAAGGAGGGTCGACCGCTTGACATAACCTCAAACTAAAAAGTGGTTTTTAACAGAAAATAAAATTAAAATGATTTTACCAAATTTTGAAATATTTAGTTGTACAATTATCAGAAAAAATTAGGTTGGGCCAAAATTTGTTGTAAAATAATAATTATTAAACATTCAGTTTTTTTTTAAAGGTCAGTAACCAATTGAAATTTTCAACCAATTTTGACAAATAATAGCTTATTTTGCTCTTTTAAACATTTTCCACAATTCTACTGGTTGAATTTTGTTTAAAATATTTTGTTAAAAAAAATATGTTAAAAACAAATTTTTATTTGTTTAATAACTTTTGAACAAAATATTTTAAACAAAATTCAACGAGTAGAATTGTAGAAAATGTTTAAAAGAGCAAAATAAGCTATTATTTGTCAAAATTGGTTGAAAATTTTAATTGGTTACTGACATTTAAAAAAAACAAAATGTTTAATAATAATTATTTTACAACAAATTTTAATACAACCTAATTTTTTCTGATAATTTTACAACTAAATATTTCAAAATTTGGTGAAATCCTTTTAATTATATTTTTATTTTCTGTTAAAAACCACTTTTTAGTTTGAGGTTATGTCAAGCGGTCGACACTCCTTAATTATTAGAAGATAGCTATATAATTTAATTTTTTATTTTATTTTCAGGTATGTTACTAAAATCATAATGGAAGTTGCATTAAAAAGATTAAAGGAAAATGGGGCTTATGCCCAAGAAACACTGCAATTGTCTCAACTGAAATCGGTAATCAGTATTTTTAAAATTTTTTATTTATTATTTAATAATGATCATTAATTCAAACAAATTTTTTTAGTGAATTGAACCAATTTACAATAATTATGATTAAACCTTAATATTTAGTTTATCCCAAATAGCACGTAATATTGTAGCAACGTTGCAGCAACATTGCCGTGCAATGTTGGCAATATTGCCGCTCAATGTTGGCAATATTGCCGCGCAAAGTTGCTGCAACGTTACCTCAATGTTGTCCATGTCCACATTGCAGCAACGTTGCACTGCAATTGTTTCTGCAATGTTTCCCTGCAATGTTTCTGCAACGTTGCACTGCAATGTTGCTGCAATGTTTCCCTGCAATGTTTCTTCAACGTTTCCCTGCAATGTTGCAGCAACGTTCAAAATTTTATAAAGGCTTCATTAGCTTTTAAAAATGGTACTTAGTAAATATGACAATTACGGAATAAATGGAAAGTTCAACCAATGCAAATTACGTTAATTGTTCATTTTTTTGTATAATCAACGTTGTATTTGAGCGTTGTATTGAGAAACTATATTATTACAACGTTGCGGCAATATTGCAGTGCAACGTTGCGGCAACATTGCAGGGAAACGTTGCAGCAACATTGCAGGAAACGTTGCAGCAACATTGCGCGGCAATATTGCCAACATTGCACGGCAATGTTACTGCAACGTTGCTGCAATATTACGTGCTATTTGGGATATTAATATTTAAATGAAAACTGACTATTTTTTTCGTCATAATTTTCTAAGCATTATTTTAAATAGAAAAAATGTTACTTTTATTTTACTATTATTACTATAAATACTATTTGATACTTAGTCAATTAATATTAACATTATATTATAACAATTATTATCTTTCAGTATTCTTTCGGCCGAATGTCTTCCAACGATTTTATTTTATACGCTCCAACAGTTAAAAATAATCATTGTATTTTTCATAACCAACCAAACGGTTTATTCGTTGAAGTTTTAGAGGTAATAAAAATCATGTTTTACTAATTTTTATCGTTGCTATTTCAGTACTTTTAATTATTTCTCTAAAAAAAACTTTTTTCTGATAGTTTTTAATTTCTTTAAATACGTTTTGTTTGTTTTTGCAACTTTTTTGATTTTTTACAACTTTTTTTTTGTGTAAATATTTTTTAATGTCTATATTAAGACCAGGAATTAATAGAAATTGTATTTTATAGAATTCGTCAGGAGTGTTAAAAGTTAATGGTGAAAGATATTTAGCCGGCTCGTTAGTTCGTTTAAACAACAATGATATTGTTAATATTGGACTCTTGTTAAAGTACAAAGTAGAAATGAAGGTAAATGAAAAAAAAATATCACAATAATCAGAATAATAACTTGATCTAATTTTATTTTATTTTTCAGACAACAATTCCAATTGCCGATTATTCTAATTATGATTATGTGAAGACTGAAATTGACGAGGAAGATGTTCTTTCTTATCAGAATGTCGAAAATTTGGGAAATGAAGGTACTCAAAACGAAATTTAAAAAAAAAAAAAAATCAATTTTTATGATTCAGTATTTTAATAACACATTTTGAATATTAGAATATTGTTGATAATTTAAATGAATTCGAAAAGTGTTAAAATTCTTTTAAACCAGTATTTGATTTGTTGTTAATTTGCTTGTTTTTTTAATTATTTTATTCATAAATGTTCACAAATTTTGATTATTTCACTTTTAAATTACTAACAATTTTATTAAGATCATGTACAACCTTAAAAACCGGAAAACTTGAGAAAATTTTTTTTAGTTATGTAAAACCTGGAAAACTGAAAAAAGTAATTTGAATTTCTATTTTTAAGTTGTTAAAATTCAGTTCATTAACTTTTAAATTACAAAATTTTTTTTTCAGAATTTTAGGAAAGATTTTTTAACTTATTAAACGATTTTTTTCGATTTTCTACACATTTTGATTAATTATAATTTTTTTAGGAGCACTAAGTAATGAAAAATGTCAGTTGGAAATTTTGCAGAAAGTGAAAGAAGAATCATCTGTGGAGATTGAGTCAGTTTATTCTCTACAAGAAACTGAAATAGGGTTGCAAGTAGAAGTCGATTCTACAGCAGAAACGGAATCTTATCATTCACCGTCAGAATCGAAACCTAGCGAATTCGAAACAGAGGACGCTTCTAATTCTTTCTTTGAGCAAGAACATCTTTCCGATTCTTTGCTTAGAAAAGAAAATCTTCCGGATTCTTTATCTGAAAAAGAACCTCTTTCTGATTCTTTATCTGAAAAAGTGCCTTCTGCTGATCCTTCAACAGACGATAAACTTCTTCCGAATTCTTCATCCAAAGAAAAGAATCTTCCGTCTACGCAAAATTCTCTCCTCTCATTGACCAAGAAAGTACTTTGCTTGAAAATAGAGAAACTTTCTTCCGTTTTCTTGGAAAAGATAAGAAATCAACAAAGGTTGCAAACAAATTCTGTTAATCTTAGTACTGAACGGCCCTTCGTTTGTGATCTTTGTGGCAAGAGATCCAAGAGCAAAAAAGATATTAGGTATAATTAATTATTATTTATTATATTTATTTTTTTTAGGAGGAAGTCTACTGTAAAATTTTTCAAAAAATCAAAATTGTGTTTATTGTTTTAAAAAATACTTTGAACCCTCTGAAATAAGGAACAATGGGACAAAGAATACTTGGAATTCAATTTCTAACATTTTGAAAATGTCTTCTTCTTCCTTGAAGAAGAAGGTGTACTATATAAAGCAGGAGTGGGCGATTAATGATAAGAAGCTTAAAAATGATTTTTTCATTGAAAAAACCAATGCCGAAACTTTAAACGAGTTTTTCTCGAAACTAAGTTTTTCAATACTGTGTACACGATATCTCGAGTTCTAATGAATGAATCGACTTGAAAATTTTAACCACTACATATTCTCTGGAAAAATGTCTCTCGTTTGACGGAGCATTTTTTTAAAATACTGTTTTGTTTAATTGTTATAAACAATAATAACATCAAATTTGGGCAAAAAAATAGAAAAAAATTTAAAGAATTTTTTTTCGGTGACAAAGTTTTTTATCGACAATGGCGGACATTTTTTTAAATAATTCTTCAAATTCGCTTGAAACTTGTTACTCGGGGGTTTCCGAAGTCTCTGATTGTGAATACGATGTAAGATTTACAAAATTTTCAAAATTCAAAATGGCGGGTCCAATATGTCAGACATATTTTGCAAATTTTCAAGCAAATTTGAGCATTTTCAGGGCTGCCAATGACTCATTTTCCTCACTTTTATTCACTTTTTTTAAAATTACACACTTTAAAAAAAAATCTTTTTTCTCTCTTTTTTAGTAAAATGATTCTTACTATGATTATTATATTATTATTATATACATTTATTTTCTTCAAATTTCAATTATTTTTGTCATTGTTTAATGAGTTTCCTCTAATTTAAATTACTTTTTCCATTTTTAATTAATGTCTACAAATTTTTTATTTTTAAACCAGTATTGTGAATTACTTTCGTAGTCTTTCAATTTTTACATCAAATTTCAATTATTTTTGTTATTATTCAATTATTTTTATCATTTTCCAATTATTTTCTGCATATTTCTATTAGTTTTGACATTTGAAAATTATTTTCATCAAATTTTATTAACTTTTTTCGTTCTTTTTTTTATGGTCATGAATTTCTCAATTTATTACGCAGTTTGCAATTTTTTTCTTCGAATTTCAATTATTTTCTTCAAATTTCAGCAGTTTTGTTCAATACACAATTTTATTGTTATGTATCAATAATTTTTAAATACTTTACAGCAATTGACAATTATTTTTTACAAGTTTCATTTAATTTTTTCAAATTGCAATTAATTTTTGACAATCTTTCATTCTTTTAATTATTTACACCAGTTATCAATTATTCATTTTATTATTCAATTATTTATCTCAAATTTTTATTATTCTTGTTATTTTTCATGTATTACCTTCAAAATTAAATTTGTTGTGATTTATCAATTATTTTCTTTAAATTTCAATTATTTTTGCATTTCTCGACTATTCATTCCTATTTTTAATTATTTTTTTGTTTGAAAAGGTTTAACCTTAAAGTTTTCAAGCCGTTTATATTATATGTGAGAATAATTCTCTTTTTTTTGTCCTGAACTGCTTTTTTCAGAAATTATTTTTTATATTATTTTTGTCATTTTACATTTGATTTTAAAAATTTTCAATTAATTTAGTAATTTCTCAATTATTGTCAATATTTTCAAAATTGTTTTATTACTTTTTCCAATTTTTATATTTATTTTCTTATATTTTTAAATTATTGTCATGAATTTTTTAATTTCTTACTTCAATTTTTATTTATTTTTGTTATTTCTTAATTTCTTTTCAAATTTAAGTATTTTTATTAATTTTCAAGTCTTTGATTCAATTTTTTTTAAGTTTTAATTAGTTTTGTCATCTTTCAATTATTTGTCTACAATTTTTATCATTTTTATTATTTTTCACCTATTACTTCCAAATTTAAATTTTTAGTGATTTCTTAATTATTTTCTTTAAAATTCTGTTATTTTTGTTATTTATCGACTATTTTTTCCTATTTTAAATTATTTTTGTCATTTTTTATTCGTTATTTAAAATTTTCAATTAATTTCTTATTTCTCAATTATTGTCAATTTTTTTGACATTGTTTTATTACTTTCTCCAAATTTTATACTTATATCTTTAAATTATTCTCATGAATTTTTTAATTTCTTAAATTTTCATTTATTTTTGGCGTTTCTACTTTATTTTCGAATTTTAATCATTTTTATAATTTTTCAAGTCTTTACTTCAAATTTTTTATTTTTTACTTAATTTTTAATTAGTTTTGTCATATTTGAATTATTTGTCTCAATTTTATTTTTGTTTTTTTTACCTATTACCTTCAAATTTAAATTTTTTGTGATTCATCAATTATTTTCTTCAAATTTATGTTATTTTTGTTATTTCTCGACAATTTTTTTCTATTTTAAATTATTTTTGTCAATTTTCATTTATCTTTTAAAATTTTAAATTAATTTAGTAATTTCTCAATTATTGTCAATATTTTCGACATTTTTTAACTACTTTCTCCAAGTTTTACGTATCTTCTCATATCTTTAAATTATTGTCATTGAATCTTTAATTTCTTACTTTAATTAACATTTCGACGGCCCCCGTTGATAAAATGTTTATTGAAAATCCAGTGGAATAAAATCCTAATTTGAAATAGCGTGCTATATAATTCTTATTCAATTGTTTGTGTAATAAAATGACAACTGATGTTCAGTGCAACAAAATGCTATCTTAAAAAATTAAATATTCATTTTGTATGCAAATATAAATGTAATTTTCATATTTATACCATCAGATACATATTAATTATAAATTACATCTTACATACAATACGGAGTTAATTTGCAGTTAAAAATAATGACATTTATGTTTAAATAATTTTTCAGAGATAACATTTTGTTGTACTCAAAATCAGTTGGCATTTTATTACACAACCAATTGAATAAGAATTGTATAGCACGCTCTTTTGAATTAGCATTTTATTCCACTGGCGTTTCAATAAACATTTTATTAACGGGGACCATGGATTTAATTTTTTCATTTTTAAATTATTTTTTCATTAGTCAGTTGCTTTTTATTATTAATTTGAATTATTTTTTTCATTTTTCAAGTATTTTCTTCAAATTTCTATCAGTTTTATGATTTTTCAATTATTTAATTATTTTCTTTAATCGTCAATTTTTTTCTGCAATTTTTTAATTATCTATTGACATCAAATTTTTGTTTTGTTATTTCATTTTTAAATTATTTTTGTCATTTTTCAATTATTTTCTGCATATTTCTATTAGGTTTGATCAAGAATTATAGTAGTTTTTTCAATCTTTTTTTTTTAAGGTCATGAATTTCTGTATTTATTACACAGATTTCAATTTTTTTTCTACGAATTTAGATTATTTTTATCAAATATTAGCAATTTTCTTCAATAATTTTTAAATAATTTTTTTTTGCCAATTATTATTTACAAGTTTTAATTATTTTTTTCAAATTTTAATGATTTTTTTTTCAATTTTTCATTCTTTTTATTATTTACACCAGCTATCAATTATTTATCTCAAATTTTTATTATTTATTACTTTCTCCAAATTTTACTTATTTTCTTATATCTCTAAATTATTGTCTTGGATTCTTTAATTTCTTACTTTAATTTACATTTAATTTTGTCATTTTATAAATTTTTTTTGACAAATGTCAATTGCAGTATTTATTTTTATTTTTAATTATTTTTATCATTTCTCAAGTACCTTCTTCAAATTTCAATTTTTTTTGTGATTTTGCAATTATTTTGTCATTATTTAATTATTTTCTTTAAGCGTCAATTTTTATCTCCAGTTTTTCAAATATTAATTTCTAATTTTTATTTTGTTCCTTTATTTTTCAATTATCATATCAATCATATATTTTTTACATAATTTTAAATTAGTTTTGTCATCTTTCATTTTTTTTCTTTTTGGTTCAATTATTTTTGTCATTGCTCGACTAGTTTTTCCATTTTTTGATTATTTTTATCATTTTCAATTATTTTTGTCATTTCTCAATTGATTTTTTTTTTAATTTTAATTATTTTTCTCATTTTTCAAGTATTTTCTTTCAATTTCTATCAACTTTATGATTTTTCAATTATTTAATTATTTTCTTTAATGGTTAATTTTTTTCTACAATTTTTTAATTATCTATTGACATCAAATTTTTATTTTGTTTTTCCATTTTTCAATTATTTTTGTCAATTTCCAATTCTTTTCTTCAAATTTTTAATTTTTTACATAATTTTTAATTAGTTTTGTCATCGTTCAATTATTTGCCTACAATTTTTATCATTTTTATTATTTTTCACGTATTACCTTCAAATTTAAATTTTTTGTGGTTTTTGAATTATTTTCTTCAAATTTCAATTTTCTTGTGTTTGTAATTTTGCAATTATTTTGTCATTATTCAATTTTTTCCTTAAGCGTCAATTTTTATCTCCAATTTTTCAATTATGGATTTCTAATTTTTATTTTGTTTCTCCATTTTTCAATTTTTTTGATATTTTTTACGTCTTTTCTTCAAATCATAAATTTTTAACATAATTTTATATTAGTTTTATCATCTTTCATTTTTGTTCTGCTTGGTTCAATTATATTTGTCATTTCTCAATCGTTTTTTTTTTAATTTTAATTATTTTTATCATCATTCAAATATTTTCTTCAAATTTCTATCAATTTTATGATTTTTCAATTATTTAATTATTTTCTTTAATTGTCAATTTTTCTCCAATTTTTTAATTATCTATTGACATCAAATTTTTATTTTTTTTTTTCATTTTTCAATTATTTTTGTCATTTTCCAAGTCTTTCTTCAAATTTTTAATTTTTAACATAATTTTTAATTAGTTTTGTCATCTTTCATTTTGTTTCTTCAAATTTCAATTATTTTTGTCATTTTCCAATTATTTTCTTCTAATATCTATTATTTTTGCCATTTTTCAAGTATTTTCTTCAAATTTCTATCAATTTTATGATTTTTCAATTATTTAATTATCTTCTTTAATTGTCCATTTTTTCTCCAATTTTTTAATTATCTATTGACATCAAATTTTTTTTTTTTTTTTTCATTTTTCAATTATTTTTGTTATTTTTAAGTCTTTTCTTCAAATTTTTAATTTTTTACATAATTTTTAATTAGTTTTGTCATCTTTTATTTTGTTTCTTCAAATTTCAATTGTTTTGTCATTTTCCAATTATTTTCTTCTAATTTCTATTATTTTTGCCATTTTTCAAGTATTTTCTTCAAATTTCTATCAATTTTATGATTTTTCAATTATTTAATTATTTTCTTTAATTGTCCATTTTTCTCCAATTTTTTAATTATCTATTGACATCAAATTTTTATTTTGTTTTTATTTTTCAATTATTTTGGTCCTTTTCCAAGTCTTTCTTAAAATTTTTAATTTTTAACATAATTTTTAATTAGTTTTGTCATATTTCATTTTGTTTTTTCAAATTTCAATTATTTTTGTCATTTTCCAATTAATTTCTTCTAATTTCTATTATTTTTGCCATTTTTCAAGTATTTTCTTCAAATTTCTATCAGTTTTATGATTTTTCAATTATTTAATTATTTTCTTTAATCGTCAATTTTTTTCTCCAATTTTGTAATTATGTATTGATATCAAATTTTTATTTTGTTTTTCCATTTTTCAATTATTTTTGTCATTTTCCAAGTCTTTCTGCATATTTTTTAATTTTTTACATAATTTTTGATTAGTTTTGTCACCTTTTATTTTGTTTCTTTAAATTTCAATTATTTTTTTTTCATTTTTCAATTATTTTCTTCAAATTTCTATTATTTTTGCTATTTTGGAATTATTTTCTTCAAAGATCAATTTTACCTTAAAAACTTATGTATTACGCATTTTTTTTTTTCACTTTAAAACTCACTATTAGCTCAATTTTTAAAATTAAAAATTCGCTTTTTTCACTGTTTTCAATCAGTAAGTCAGCTGGCAGCCCTGCATTTTTGTAAAAAATGTCAGCCATGTTGGATCCGCAATTTTTAATTTTTTATTATTATTATTTCTGATCATCTAGACGTGAGATTTCATGTACACTGTTTGGGTACCTAAAAAAACGGACCTGCATTTGAAAGAGTGTCACGACGGCAATTTTGAATATCTCGACTTGAATTTTTTTTTTCACAAATACTTGAATATAAAATAAAGATGACGGTTTAATTTAATTTAATGTACGATTCATATTTTGTTAAAAGAAAAAATCCGAAAAATCGGTCTGTTTTTTCCTTTGTCACAGTAGACTTCCTCCTTAAGCACTCAATAATCACCTTTCAAAAAATATTAATTATTATTAATTTTTCATTATTTAGTAAACACATAGTAAGTGTACATTCTGCAGAAAAGCTGACCTGCAAAATTTGTAAAAAGGTTTTTAAATGCAAGAGTTACTTGAAGCAACACACGCTGAGCCATTCCACGGAAAAAATATTCAATTGTACCTTCTGCGAGATGAGTTTTCAACGCAAATATAATCTGCAGCGACACATGCTGAGCCATTCGCAGGAAAAAAAATTCAAATGTCCCCACTGCAAGAAGGGTTTTAGGCGCAATGATTATCTGCAGCAACACATGCTTATGAGCCATTCCACGGAAAAAAAATTCAATTGTTCCCTCTGTGAGAAGAGTTTCGTAAGCAAAAAATACCTGCATCAACACATGCTGAGTCATTCCACGGAAAAAAAATTCAAATGTTCCATCTGCGCGAAGGCTTTTGGACGCGAAGGTTTTCTGCAGGAACACATGCTGACCCATTCCACGGAAAAAAAGTTCAAATGTTTCCATTGCGATGAGGGTTTTAAACGCAAAAATCATCTGCAGGTACACATGCTGGTCCATACCATGGAAAAAAAGTTCAAATGTTCCCTTTGCGAGAAGAATTTTGGACGCAAAGATTGCCTGCAGGAACACATGCTTAGCCATTCCACGGAAAAAAAATTTAAGTGTTCCCGCTGTAAGAAGAGTTTTGGAAACAAACGTTATCTGCAGAAACACATGCTGAGATATTCCAGGGGAAAAAAGTTCAAGTGTTCGCTCTGCGTGAAGAGTTTTGGAGACAAAAAGCAGCTGCAGCGACACATGTTGACCCACTCTACGGAAAAAAAGTTCGAGTGTTCCCTGTGCACGAAGGGTTTTGCACGCAATTACTATCTGAAGCGACATATGATGATCCATTCCACGGAAAAAAAATTCAAGTGTTCCCACTGTGACAAATGCTTCAAGTCATCAAGTAACTTGAACAATCATGTAAAAGAGTTACATACCAAAGATGGATTTTTTAACTGCAAATTTTGCCAGAAAAAGTTCTTTTCGTCAGAAAGATTCGAAGACCATCTACGAATTCATACGGGTGAAAAACTTTATAATTGCGAAACGTGCGAAAAAAGTTTCCAACTGCTGTCTTCTTTAAAAAGACACAGAAAGAATCACTTTACTTGCGACGAGTGCGAGGAGAAGTTTTTATATAAGCGCCAATTGAGAGAGCATATGAGGATTCACTTTCCGGAAAAACCCCTCGGATTCGAATCATTTGATTAATGATTCTAGCTCAACTGCTAGACTGGGTCTGACAGACCCGGTAGACTTTTTCTGCTCTCTTCTACAGAGAACTGTAGTTTGAAAATAGTGAAAAAAAGAGGCTCTAAAGAAATGGGTCTGTCAGACCCAGTCTAGCAGTTGAGGGTTAACTGCAGAAGAGTTCTATGTAATGTAGAAAGAAATTGGACATTTGGAAAGGAATTGCGAGCGTCACAAAATTACTGTTAAGAGAAAATATCCTGCTGTCGAATTCGGATTGAATTTTGTAAGATCGAATGTCTATTTAAACACGATTTATATTTTTTTACAACTCTTATGTAATTTTTTTTTTTTGTCTTTATTTTTGATCATTTTAACGAGGTTGTTAGATGAGAGATTAATATTAGTTTTGGATTTAGAGATTTTAAAAACCCCTGAAGAAAATACTTTAAAATTAATATTTAACCCATAGAACGTCCTGGAAAAAAACTTATTGCTAAATTTTTTGGTGAATCGGAGATTTTAAGAATGCGATTGAAGATTGAAATTTTCAATGAATCGCATCAAAAATTTGTTGTAGCAGTTCAACGAAGACGCTGATGCGCGGGTCCAGTTTTTTTAAAACTGCCATATTTCCTAAAAATTTATGACTTTTTTTATATGAAACTTTTTAGAAAACTTATTTGGATATTAATGAAAAACTTTCTCGCTTGAAGTTCTTTCTAATAGCGGAAACAAAAAACTTTCTCGCATACTACTTTTCAGAAACATTATTACAAACAGGTCTCTATTATTATTAAAAAAAAATGTTTTTTATCTTTTCAATCATTCAGTGGGCTTTACTGGACTCAGATGCGTAAGAATACCAAGTTTCATTTAGGTTCATGAAGATTTACCCGAGATATGACGAGTTATCTTTTAAAATTTAATTGAAATTGAAAACAAAAAATTTTCAATTTTTGTTCATTATTGTTACAAATATTACTTCTATAAAAAAATGTTGAGGACAAAAAAGTTGCAGAATTTTATTCTCTACAAGGCTGTGTTTTTTCAACACTATTTAAAATTTCAATCTTCAATCCGCTTCCTAAATACTCTATTAAATTTCACGTGAATCGGCCAAACTATTTTAAAGTGATGTCCGAACAAAAAATCCTGGACAGACAGAATTTTTTTTTGCATTTTCGCGATCCTTATCACTAAAAAGGAAAAAGTATGTAAAAATTGTTGAGTTTGATGCAATGTGGAGACAAAATGTTGATTATATTTATATAGATAATACAAAAAAAACAAATATATTAGTAAATATTTACTAAAAAGTCCAACTCCAGAATTAGTTAAATTACAAGAATAATCAAAAAATAGAACAAATAGTCCAGAAATGCCAAAATTAATTGAACTAAGAAGAACAAAAATGAAAGATGATAGAATAAATTTCAAATAATGTAAAAAATTTATAATTTGAAGAAAAAAGATAAAAAATTACATAAATAATTGAAAAATGGAGAAACAAAATAAAAATTGGAGATAAAAATTGACGTTTAACAAAAATAATTGAAATTTGAAAAAAATAATTAATAAATCACACAAAAAATGTAAATTTGAAGGTAAAAAGTGAAAAATAAAAAAATAAAATAAATTAGAGACAAACAATTGTAAGATGACAAAAGTAAATTAAAAATTAACTAAAAAATAAAAAAATTGAATAAAAGACTTGAAAAATGATAAAAATAATTAAAATTTGAAAAGAAATAGAGAAATGACAAAAATAAATGAAAATCGAAGTAAGAAATTAAAAAATTCATGACAATAATTTAAAGATATAAGAAAATAAGTATAAAATTTGGAGAAAATATTGACAATTATTGAGAAATTAATAAATTAATTGAAAAATTTAAAAAACAAATACAAAATAACAAAATAAATAAAAAAAGGAAAGAATAGTCGAGAAATGACAAAAAAAATTGAAATTTGAAGATAATACTTGAAAAATGATAAAAATAATTAAAATTAAAAATAAAAAGCAAATGACAAATAACAAGAATAATTGAAAAATTAAAAAAATTAAATGTGAATTAAAGTACGAAATTAAAGAATCCATGACAATAATTTAAAGATATAAGAAGATATTAAAAAAATTAGAGAAAGTAATAAAAAATGTCGAAAGTATTGATAATAAATGAGAAATTACTAAATTAATTGAAAATTTTAAAAAACAATTTTTAAAAATGACAAAAATAATGATGAAATAAGGAAAAAATGTTTAGAAATGACACAAATAATTGAAATTTGAAGAAAATAATTGAGAAATCACAAAAAATTTAATTTTGAAGGTAATACATGAAAAATAACAAGAATAAATAAATTTGAGACAAACAATTGAAAGATGACAAAACTGAATTAAAAATTAAGTAAAAAATAAACAAAATTAAATAAAAGACTTGAAAAATGATAAAGATAATTACAATTTGAAACGAAATTAAGAATGACAAAAATAAATGAACATTGAAGTAATAAATTAAAAAATTCATGACAATAATTTAAAGATATAAGAAAATAAGTATAAAATTTGGATAAAATATTGACAATTATTAAGAAATTAATAAAATAATTAAAAATTTTAAAAAACAAATACAAAACAACAAAAATAAATAAAAAAAGGAAAGAATAGTCGAGAAATGACAAAAAAATTTAAATTTAAAGAAAATACTTGAAAAATGATAAAAATAATTAAAATTAAAAATAAAAAGCAAATGATAAATGACAAAAATAATTGAAAAATGAAAAAATTAAATGTGAATTAAAGTAACAAATTAAAGAATCCATGATAATAATTTTAAAATATAAGAAAATAAGTAAAATTTAAAGAAAGTAATAAAAAAAATGTCGAAAATATTGATAATAATTGAGAAATTACTAAATTAATTGAAAATTTTTAAAAACAATTAAAAAATCACAAAAATAATAATAAAATAAGAAGAAATAGTTGAAAAATGACAAAAATAATTGAAATTTGAAGAAAATAATTTAGAAATCACACTAAAAATGTAAATTTGAAGGTAATACGTGAAAAATGAAAAAATAAAATAAATTTCTTACAAATAATTGAGAACTGACAAAAATAAATAAAAATTGTAAGAAAATAAAAAATTCGACAATAATTTAAAAATATAAGAAAATAAATATAATATTTGGAAAAAGTAATTGAAAAATGTCAAAAATATTGACAATAATTAAAAAATTACTAAATTCATTGAAAATTGAAAAAAAAAATACAAAATGGCAAAAATGATTAAAAACAAGAAAGAATAGTAGAGAAATGACTAAAAAAAATTTATAATTGAAGAAAATAATTGAAAAATCACAAACAATTTAAATTTAAAGATAATACGTGAAAAATAAAAAAAATAATAAAAATTTGAGACAAATAATTAAAAGATGACAAAACTAATTAAAAATTATGTAAAAAATAAAAAAATTGAATAAAAGACTTGTAAAATGATAAAAATAATTAAAATCTGAAAAGAAATTGAGAAATGACAAAAACGAATGAAGATTAAAGTAAGAAATTAAAAATTCATGACAATAATTTAAAAATATAAGAAAATAAATATAAAATTTGGAAAAAGTAATAAAACAATGTCGAAAATATTGACAGTAATTGAGAAATTACTAAATTAATTGAAAATTTTAAAAAACAAATACAAAATAACAAAAATAATTTAAAATAGGAAAGAACAGTCGAGACATGACAAAAACAATTGAAATTTGAAGAAATTAATTGAGAAATCACAAAAAGTTTAAATTTGAAGGTAAAACATGAAAATAACAAAAATAATATATTTAAAAATTATTGAAGAAAATTGGCAAATTTTGAAGAAAATAATTGAAATTTGTAGAAAAAAATTAAAAACTGTGTAATAAATTGAGAAATTCATGACCATAAAAAAAAACAGATTTTAAAAAAATTATTGAAATTTGATGAAACTAATTTTCAAATGTCTAAACTAATAAAAATATGCAGAAAATAATTGGAAAATGACAAAAATAATTGAAAAATGGAAAAACGAAAAAAAAATTTGACGTCAATAGTTAATTAAAAAATTAGAGAAAAAAATTGACTATTAAAGAAAATAATTAAATAATTGAAACATCATAAAATTGATAGAAATTTAAAAAAAAATACTTTGAAAAATGATAAAAATAATTAAAATTAAAAAAAAATTGAGAAATGACAAAAATAATTGAAAATTACAAAAAATAATCAAAAAATGGAACAAATAGTCGAGAAATGACAAAAATAATTGAACCAAGCAGAAAAAAAATGAAAGATGATAAAACCAATTTAAAATTATGTAAAAAATTTATAATTTGACGAAAATACTTAAAAAATGACATAAATAATTGAAAAATGAAGAAACAAAATAAAAATTAGAAATCAATAATTGAAAAATTGAAGATAAAAATTGACGTTTAAAGAAAATAATTAAATAATGACAAAATAATTGCAAAATCCCAAAAAATTTGAAATTTGAAGAAAATACTTTAAAAATGATAAAAATAATTAAAATTAAAAATAAAAAGTAATTGACAGATGACAAAAATAATTGAAAAATGAAAAAATTAAATGTCAATTAAAGTAAGAATTAAAAAATCCATGACAATAATTAAAAAATCTAAGAAAATAAGTAAAATTTGGAGAAAGTAATAAAAAAATGTCGAAAATATTGATAATAAATGAAAAATGACTAAATTAATTGAAAATTTTAAAAAGTGGTAAATAATTGAATTATGACATGAATAATTGATAACTAGTGTAAAGAATAAAAAAAATGAAAGAATGAAAAAAAATAATTGAAATTTAAAAAATATAAATGGAACTTGTAAAACATAATTGGCGATTGGTGTAAAGTATTTAAAAATTATTGATTCATAATAATAAAATTATTGAAGAAAATTGCTGAAATTTGAAGAAATAATTGAAATTCGTAGAAAAAAATTGAAAACTGTGTAATAAATTGAGATAATCATGACAATAAAAAAGAAGATTGAAAAAAAATTATTGAAACTTGATGAAAATAATTTTGAAATGTCAAAACTAATAGAAATATGCAGAAAATAATTGAATAATAACAAAAATAATTGAAATTTGATGATAAAATTGAAGTTTTGTCCAAAAACAAAATTAAAAATTAATATATCAGTAGGGAAATAATTGATACATTTTATCAAATGGTAACGTGATCTTTATTATTACAAACTTGAAATTTCACGATTTTGCCAAAAAAGCAAACAAAATCGTTATATTGCGCTATGTAACAACATCTACAAATATTTTCTCAAATAAAAAATAAATAAAGAATGGAAATCTAAAACAATTTAAAAAATCATTTACAAAAAGTAATTAAAATATTAAGTACCTTCAAAATCTGTTTGATAAAATATTAAGTACCTGCCCCTAAAAATTGACGAAAATTCGATTAAAAACGAGTATTTCAGATTTCCATTTTGCTTCAAAATTACACATTAATTTTTTAACAGGGATAAAATCCTTCTAGAAAACTCGTGTATATATAAAAGAAATATAAGTCTTTTTCGCTTCTATTCTATAATTATCGAAAATAACGAATTCTCGTTTATTCTCAAATAAAAAACTATAATTGAACCTATTTATTGCCGCTAGGAATCTTCCGTATCGCAGATAAATTTGACTATTTATATTCTATTTAAGTAACTCGGAATTAATTCATCATCGACATTGATGTGTATAAATTTTTATCTATTTCTTAATTCTATCATAATTATTTATCTATTTCGAGCACTGGAATGCAGAAAAATTTAAGCATTTCTACATATTTAACTATTACTAATATTAAAAGGTACTTTAACAATTTCAAAATCCCATCTCCAAGAATATAATAAATTTGGAAAATTGACAGATTTTTCTGAAAAAGTTACTAACTAATTAAAAGAAAGGCACACAATATTAGAACAAAAAGAAAAACGGTAAAATAGACTTAAAAATACGAATTGTAAAACATTAAAAAAATACAAGAACATTTCTTTAAAGAATGAAAAACAAACAATTGAAAAACCGATCATTTTCCAAATTTAGCGGGATTTTAAAATTTCCTTTTTTTTTTCAATCCACAACCTTTCGTTTGTAAAAACACAATAAATCACAAAGAAAAAAGAAGAAAGTAGTATGTACAGATTTGAAGAACTTTCCAGAAAAAATTGGAAGTTTATAGATCAAAATTTGATCAAAAAGATGACAAAAGTGAAGTGTAGAATTATCTAAATATGTTAAAATTGTCGTGATTAAAGCTCAATATCAGCTGCAGAGTGTTCTGTTCTATTTCTAGGTATAAGCGTTTTAAGTAGACTTGTTTGGTGATTTTAGGCGCAATTTCTAAAATTTTCTTGTCTCTTCTCTTCCATTAACTGTCGTGAACAGGAGCCGTTGTTTTGTCCCAATTCATTGAGCGTTCAACTGCCGCTTTCCACTTTGAATAGCGCAGATCTCGTTCTAGAAAAATCAAAAAAATAAAATAAAAATTCTTTACACTTTAAATTTAAGTTTTTCATTAGATAAAAACAGGGTGTCTATGAAAATATGATTTTCAAATTCCCGGATCTAAAATTACATTTTTCCCGGATTTGTTTTATGTATGATTATTAGCTATAATATTAAAATAATTATCGGTTAATAAGAAATTTTAAAAAGTTGGGGTATAGATTTGAAACTTGTTACTCGCATGTTTTAGAAGTTTTTAAAAATAATTGAAAAATGGTAAAAATAATAAAATTTAAGGAAATTAATTGGAAAATGACAAAAATAATTGAAATTTGAAGAAACAAAATGAAATATGACAAAACTAATTAAAAATTATGTTAAAAATTAAAAATTTAAAGAAATTAATTGGAAAATGACAAAAATAATTGAAATTTGAAGAAACAAAATGAAATATGACAAAACTAATTAAAAATTATGTTAAAAATTAAAAATTTGAAGAAAGACTTGGAAAATGACAAAAATAATTGAAAAATAATGAAAAAAAAAAATTTGATGTTAATAGATAGTTAAATAATTGGAGAAAAATGGACAATTAAAGAAAATAATTAGATAATTGAAAAATCATAAAATTGATAGAAATTTGAAGAAAATACTTGAAAAATGGAAAAAATAATAAAAATTAGAAGAAAATAATTGGAAAATGACAAAAATAATTGAAATTTGAAGAAACAAAATGAAATATGACAAAACTAATTAAAAATTATGTTAAAAATTAAAAATTTGAAGAAAGACTTGGAAAATGACAAAAATAATTGAAAAATGAAAAAAAAAAAAAAATTTGATGTCAATAGAAAATTAAAAAATTGGAGAAAAAATGGACAATTAAAGAAAATAATTAAATAATTGAAAAATCATAAAATTGATAGAAATTTGAAGAAAATACTTGAAAAATGGCAAAAATAATAGAAATTAGAAGAAAATAATTGGAAAATGACAAAAATAATTGAAATTTGAAGAAACAAAATGAAAGATGACAAAACTAATTAAAATTTCAGTTTAAAAAAAAAAATTTGAAGAAAGACTTGGAAAATGACAAAAATAATTGAAAAATGGAAAAATAAAATAAAAATTTGATGTCAATATGTAATTACAAAATTGGAGAAACAATAGACAATTAAAGAAAATAATTAAATAATTGAAAAATCATAAAATTGATGGAAATTTGAAGAAAATACTTGAAAAATGGCAAAAATAATAGAAATTAGAAGAAATTAATTGGAAAATGACAAAAATAATTGAAATTTGAAGAAACAAAATGAAATATGACAAAACTAATTAAAAATTATGTTAAAAATTAAAAATTTTAAGAAAGACTTGGAAAAGGACCAAAATAATTGAAAAATAAAAACAAAATAAAAATTTGATGTCAATAGATAATTAAAAAATTGGAGAAAAATGGACAATTAAAGAAAATAATTAAATAATTGAAAAATCATAAAATTGATGGAAATTTGAAGAAAATACTTGAAAAATGGCAAAAATAATAGAAATTAGAAGAAATTAATTGGAAAATGACAAAAATAATTGAAATTTGAAGAAACAAAATGAAATATGACAAAACTAATTAAAAATTATGTTAAAAATTAAAAATTTTAAGAAAGACTTGGAAAAGGACCAAAATAATTGAAAAATAAAAACAAAATAAAAATTTGATGTCAATAGATAATTAAAAAATTGGAGAAAAATGGACAATTAAAGAAAATAATTAAATAATTGAAAAATCATAAAATTGATAGAAATTTGAAGAAAATACTTGAAAAATGGCAAAAATAATAGAAATTAGAAGAAAATAATTGGAAAATGACAAAACAATTGAAATTTGAAGAAACAAAATAAAAGATGACAAAACTAATTAAAAATTATGTAAAAAATTAAAAATTTGAAGAAAAGACTTAAAAATAACAAAAATAATTGAAAAATGAAAAAAAAAAAAAAAAATTTGATGTCAATAGATAATTAAAAAATTGGAGAAAAAATGGACAATTAAAGAAGATAATTAAATAATTGAAAAATCATAAAATTGATAGAAATTTGAAGAAAATACTTGAAAAATGGCAAAAATAATAGATATTAGAAGAAAATAATTGGAAAATGACAAAAATAATTGAAATTTGAAGAAACAAAATGAAAGATGACAAAACTAATTAAAAATTATGTTAAAAATTAAAAATTTAAAGAAATTAATTGGAAAATGACAAAAATAATTGAAAAATGAAAAAAAAAAATAAAAATTTGATGTCAATAGATAATTAAAAAATTGGAGAAAAATGGACAATTAAAGAAAATAATTAAATAATTGAAAAATCATAAAATTGATAGAAATTTGAAGAAAATACTTGAAAAATGGCAAAAATAATAGAAATTAGAAGAAAATAATTGGAAAATGACAAAAATAATTGAAATTTGAAGAAACAAAATGAAAGATGACAAAACTAATTAAAAATTCAGTTTAAAAAAAAAATTTGAAGAAAGACTTGGAAAATGACAAAAATAATTGAAAAATGGAAAAATAAAATAAAAATTTGATGTCAATATGTAATTACAAAATTGTAGAAAAAATTGACCATTACAAAAAATAATTAAATAACTGAAAAATCATAAAATTTATAGAAATTTGAAGAAAATACTTAAAAAATGATAAAAGTAATAAAAATAAAAATAAAAAAAAAACAATTGAGAAATGACAAAAATAATTGAAAATTACAAAAAAAAATAGAGAAAGTAATGAAAACTGTCGAAAATATTGACAATAGTTAAGAAGTTACTAAATTAATTGAAAATTTTTAAACACAAAATGACAAAAATAATTAAAAATAGGAAAGAATAATCGAGAAATGACAAAAATAATTGAAATTTGAAGAGAATATTTCAGAAATCACCAAAAATTTAAATTTGAAAGTAATATGTGAAAAAAAATAAAAATGATAAAAATTGTAGGCAAATAATTGAAAGATGGCAAAACTAATTAAAAATTAAGTAAAAAAATTTGAAGAAAAGACTTGAAAAATGATAAAGAAATGATTTTTTTTCTTAAAAAAGAAATTGTGAAATGACAAAAATAAATGAAAATTGAAACAAGAAAATAAAAAAATCTTAACAATAATTGAAAGATATAATAAAATACCTAAGTATAAAATTTGGAGAAAGTAATAAAAAATGTCGAAAATGTTGATAATAATTAAGAAATTACTAAATTAATGGAAAATTTTAAATAAAAAATAAAAAAATGTCAAAAATAATTTAAAATAGGAAAAAATAGTCGAGAAATAACCAAAATAACAGAAATTTGAAGAAAATAATTGAGAAATGACCAAAAATTTAAATTTGAAAGTAATATGTGAAAAATCAGAAAAATTATAAAAATTGTAAACAAATAATTGAAAGATGACAAAACTAATTAAAAAATAAGTATAAAATAATAAAAATTGAGAAATGACAAAAATAATTGAAAAATGCAAAAATTAAATGTAAATTAAAGAATGAAATTAAAGAATCCCTGACAATAATTTTAAGATATAAGAAGATAAGTTAAATTTAAAGAAAGTAATAAAAAATGTCGAAAATATTAATAATAATAAATGAAAAATTACTAAATTAATTGAAAATTAAAAAAAAAACAATTTAAAAATGACAAAAATAATAATAAAAAAAGAAAAAATAGTTAAGAAATGACAAAAATAATTGAAATTTGAAGAAAATAATTGAGAAATCACAAAAAATTTAAATTTGAAAGTAATGTGTGAAAAATAAGAAAAATGATAAAAATTGTAGACAACTAATTGACAGAATATGACAAAACTAATTAAAAATTAAGTAAAAAAAAATAAAAATTGAGAAATGACAAAAATAATTGAAAAATGCAAAAGTTAAATTTACATTAAAGTAAGAAATTAAAGAATCCATGCTAATAATTTAATGATATAAGAAAATGAGTAAAATTTGGAGAAAGTAATAACTAATGTCGAAAATATTCATAATAATTGAGAAATTACTAAATTAATTGAAAATTGTAAAATACAAAATGACAAAAATAATTAAAAATAGGAAAAAATAATCGAGAAATAACAAAAATAACAGAAATTAGAAGAAAATAATTGAGAAACCACTAAAAATTTAAATTTGAAACTAATACATGAAAAAGAATAAAAATGATAAAAATTGTAGACAAATAATTAAAAGATGACAAAACTAATTAAAAATTAAGTAAACAATAAAAAATTGAGAAATGACAAAAATGATTGAAAAATGCAAAAATTAAATGTAAATTAAAGTAAGAAATTTAAGAATCCATGAAAATAATTAAATGATATAAGAAAATGAGTAAAATTTGGAGAAAGTAATAAAAAAAATGTCGAAATGAGAAATCACAAAAAATTTAAATTTGAAAGTAATACGTAAAAAATAATACAAATGATAAAAATTGTAGACAATTAATTGAAAGATGACAAAACTAATTAAAAATTAAGTAAAAAATAAAAAAATTGAATAAAAGACGTGAAAAATTGTAAAAATAATTTAAATTTGAAAAGAAATTGAGAAATGACAAAAATAAATGAAAATTGAAGTCAGAAATTAAAAAATTCATGACAATAATTTAAAGGTATAAGAAAATAAGAATAAAATTTGGAGAAAGTAATAAAAAATGTCGAAAATATTCATAATAATTGAGAAATTATTAAATTAATTGAAAATTTTCAAAAACAAATACAAAATAACAAAAATAATTAAAAATAGGAAAGAATAGTCGAGAAATGACAAAAATAATTGAAATTTGAAAAAAATAATTGAGAAATCCCAAAAAAATTAAACTTGAAAGTAATACGTGAAAAATAGCAAAAATAATAAGAATTTGAGATAAATAATTGAATAATGACATGAAGAATTGATAACTGGTGTAAATAAATAAAAGAATGAAAGATTGACAAAAATTAATTGCAGTTTGAAAAAATAAAATGTAACTTGTAAAAAATAATTGGCAATTGGTGTAAAGTATTTAAAAATTATTGATACATAATAATAAAATTATTAAAGAAAATTGTTGAAATTTGAAGAAAATAAACGAAATTCGTAGAAAAAAATTGAAAACTGTGTAATAAATTGAGAAATTCATGACCATAAAAAAAAAGATTGAAAAAAGTTAATAAAATTTGATGAAAATAATTTTGAAATGTCAAAACTAATAAAAATATGCAGAAAATAATTGGAAAGCGATCAAAATAATTGAATAATAACAAAAATAATTGAAATTTGATGTAAAAATTGAAAGACGACGAAAGTAATTGACAATACTGGTTTAAAAATAAAAAAATTGTAGACATTAATTAAAAAATTGAAAAAGTAATTCAAATTAGAGGAAACTAATTAAACAATATCAAAAATAATAGAAATTTAAAGAAAATAATAATAATAATAATAATCTAATAATAATAATAATCATGATTTTTCTAAGAAAGTGAGAAAAAAGAATTTTTTTTTAAAGTGATTAATAGTGAGTGGTTTTAAAAAAAGTGAATAAAAGTGAGAACTATTTTGAATTTTACTATTTTGAAAATCTAACTTCAGATTAATAACCAGCGACATGGATTACCACAGAAGAAATAAGTTTGAAATGAATTTGAGTAATATTGCAAAATATGTCTGACATATTGGACCCGCCATTTTGAATTTTAAAAATTTGGTAAATCTTACATTGTATTCACAATCAGAGACTTCGGAAACCCCCGAGTAAAAAGTTTCAAGCGAATTTGAAGAATTATTAAAAAAATGTCCGCCATATTGAATCCGTCATTTTGAATTTTGAAAATTTAACTTGAGTTTCGTAATCAGAGACCTCGAAAATCCTCGAGTAACAAGTTTCAACAAGATTCAACCGCTTGATTTCCGGCGGGCACTAAAGGGTTAAGGAATTAGCGGATATTTTTAGGAATTCCCGGATAAAAAGAATAAAAAATCACCATCGTCCTTAATCTGAGGCGAAAATTTCGTAATTTGCGAGGCGTCAACTTCCGTAATTTCCATAAGATTCGCTCCGACTCCGGCTAAAATTGCAGCTCCCAAAGCAGTCGTTTCAAACATTTTTGGTCGAACTGTAAATTAGAAAAAGTTTATTTTTACAATTTTTTTTAAATTAAACAAAAGTAAATAAATAAATAAATAGAAAAAAAAATTTTAAAATAAATAAAATAATAAAATAAATAAATTTTACCCACCGACATTGATTCCGGTTATATCAGCTTGTAATTGCATCAGTAAATCATTAACAGTCATTCCACCATCGACCTGTAAAGTTGTCAATTTTGTTCCTGAATCTTTGACCATTGCTTCAAGAATGTCACGAGTTTGAAAACAAACTGCTTCCAAAGCTGCACGAATTATGTGACATTGTTGTGTGTCTTCGGTAATTCCACAAATAACTCTAAACAAAAAAGATAAAATTTATAAAAAAAATCGTTTGGTAAGAGAGAAACTAATTGAAAATAATTTATTAACAAATTTTTTTTTATTGAAACTGTTAAATTATTATCTAAAAATAAAAACTAAAACGAATCAAAATTTTGAAAAAACTTAAATTTCAAGTTTTTTTTGTCTTAATTTAATTTAGTTTTTCAGGGTTTCGGTTGGCTTTTAAAAAAACGATTTAAGATTTTCAAGGTTGAAAATAAATTATATCAAGGTCCACTTTTTAATGTTTGTAACGATAGATGAATATAATTTTAAGCTGGGGAAAATAATTAAAAACTTTAAAGAAAATAATTGAATATGAGAAAAAAAATTGAAGCAGTGCAGGATATAAATGAAATTTTAAGAAAAGAATGAAAATATACTTGAAATTTGAAGAAAATAATTGAAAAACTTAAAGACATGATTGAAAAATAAAAAAATTAGTTTTATATTATATCGAATTATAAAAAATAATTGAAAAATTGGAATTTCTATAATTGAAAATCATAAAAATTGAAAAATATATTTGAATTTGAAGCAAATCAATTTCAAATTGAAGAATGAATTTGAAAATTGACGAAAATAATTGAAAAATTGAAGAATAAAACTGAAAAATGAAGAAAGAGATTTAACATGACAATAAAGAAGTAGATTTAATATTGAAAAAAAAAATAATTAAAAATAAAAACAAAATTTAAAAATAATTTACAGATATTAAAATTGAAGAAAATAATTGAAATTTAAGACAAATAATTAAAAATCTTTTAAATTAATTGAAAAAACTGAGGATAATGAAAAATTGGAGAAAATAATTAAAAATTAAGGAATCTAATTCAGAAATAATGAAAATGTTTAGAAATCAAAGAAAATAATTGAATTTGAAAAATAATTTTGAAAATTAACGAAAATAATTGAAAAATTAAAGAAAAAAATTGAAAATTGAAGACTTTAATTGAAATTTGAAGAGAAATAAAATTTAAAGAATTTTTGATAGAAAAATAATATAAATTACTTAAAATTGAAGAAAATAATCGAAATTTAAGAGGAATAATTAAAAAAATATAAATTAATTGATAAAATGAAAATAATGAAAAATTGGAGAAAGTAATTGAAAATTGAGATAAATATAATTGAAATTTTAGAAAACTAATTTAAAAATAATAAAAATGTTTAAAAATTGAAAAAATAATTGAAAAACTTGAATTATAAGATTAGAAATTTTTAAAATTGAAGAGTGTTATTGAATTTGAAGAAAACAATTAAAATTTAAAGAAAAATAATTGAAAAATAATGGAAAAATTTAAAGAACATAGTTGACATAACAAAAAATAATTGAGAATAGAAGAAATTGAAAATGAAAAAAAAAAATTAAAAATACAAACATAATTAAAAAATAATAGAAATGCGAAATGAAATAAATAAATAAATAATTTAAAATTGAAGAAAATAATTGCAATTTAAGAATATACATTAGATATATTAGATATTAGATACAAAAGAAAACAATTGAAAAATGAAGAAAGAAGAAAATAAAAATGAAGATGTGGATTTAATATTGAATAAAATAATTAAAACTAAAAACATAATTTAAAATTTATATGAATAGTTTGAAATGAAGAAAAAAATTAAAATTTAAGAAAAACAATTGAAAATCTTTTAGATTAATTGGAAAAATGAGAATAATAAAAAATTTGAGGGAAATAATTGAAAAATGAGATAAATTTAATTCAAAATTTAGGAGAATAATTCAGAAATAATAAAAATGTTTAAAAATTAAAGAAATTAAAATAATTTGACTTTCTATAATTGAAAATTACAAAAATTGAAGAGTATAATTGAAGTTGAAGAAATCAATTTAAAGTTGAAGAATAAATGTGGAAATTGTCGATAATAATTGAAAAGCTGAAGATCCCAATTGAAAATTGAAGATAATTGAAATTTGAACAAAACTAATTGAAAAATGTTTAGAATATATTTGATATAGAAGAAAATAATTAAAAAATGAAGAAATAAATTGAAGAAAATAATTGAAAAAGATAAGAATAATGAAAAACTGGAGAAAATAATTAAAAATCGAGATAAATATAATTAAAAATTACGAAAATTGAAGAGTTTAATTTAAGTTGAAGAAATCAGTTTAAAATTAAATAATACATTTGTCAATTGACGATAATAATTAAAAAGTTAAAGATCATAATTGAAAATAAAAAATATAACTGAAATTTGAAGAAAAAAAATTAAAAAATGTTAAGATTATATTTGATAGATATAAAAGAAAAATGATTTAGAAATGAATAAAGAAATTGAAATTGAAAATGAAGTGGGTTTAATATTGAAAATAATAGCTAAAACTAAAGCAAATAATTCAAAAATAATATAAATAATTTGTAATTGAATTAAACAATTGAAATTTAAGAAAAATAATTGAATAAGATAAGAATATTGAAAAATTGAAGAAAATAATTGAAAATTGATATAAACATAATTGAAAATTTAGGAAATTAATTCAGAAATAATGATAATTATTAACGATTGAAGAAAAGAACAGAAATTTGAGAAAAATAATTGAAAATTTCCTAAATTAATTGAAAAAAAATTATTAAATTTAGAGGAAATGGTTTAAAAACGATAGAAATAATGGAAAATTGAAGAAAATAGTTTGAAATTTGAGAGAAATAATTTCAAAAATGACAGAATATATATAAAACACAAGGAAATCAAAGAATTAATAGAAGATTCTAGTTTAATAAATAATTAAAACCTTTTTGGTAATTATGAAGAAATAATTTAAAATTGAACATCATGGAATGTTGAACAAAAGTAATTGAAAAATTTTAAGAATATATTTGATATAAAAGAAAATAATTTAAAAATGAAGAAAGAAATTGAAGAAAATAATTGAAATTTAATAAAAAAAATTGAGAAAGATAAGAATAATGAAAAATTGGAGAAAATAATTGAAAATTGACATAAATATAATTAAAATTTAACAAACTAATTCAGAAATAGTGAAAATGTTTAAAAAGTGAAGATAATAATTGAAATTTGAGAAAAATAATTTAAAATTTCATAAATTAATTATTTATTTTTGACTTTTTTTCAAAATGGACTTTTTTTCTTTTCAGACAAAAAAATAGAAAAAAGGGTCCATTTTAAAAAAAAAAGTTAAAAAAATTTTGAATTTAAAAAAAAGGGTTCAATTTTGAATTTAAAAAAAAAAGTTTCTCATTATGTAAAAGAGCTGGAAAAAACCTTTCGAAAACATATAGGTGAACTTTTTTTTATTTTGTTATTTTTAAGATGATAAAAGTTCAAGATGAAATCAAGGTTTTCAAGGCCGTTTGGCACCCTGATTTTTTTAATTTTTAAACAGAGAAAAAACTGCTTACCCTCGCGCGTCTTGTTGCCAATAAGGTGCGTATAATCCTGAAAAAGCCGGGACAAAATAAACGTCACCGGAGCAACGAACTCGTCCGGCTAAATCTTGAGATTGTGTGATACTGCTCAGCATTTGCATATTATCCCTTAGCCAGGATAAAGCAGCTCCTGCCACGGCAACTGAACCCTCGAGTGCATAAATTGCCGGATTTTTGCCGAATTTGTAGGCCACTGTAGTTATTAATCCGTGATTTGAATCCACTTTCTGCAAAAAGAAGAAACAGTGAAATCAGTCTTTTTATTTAGTTTGAAAAAAGTGTTTTTTTTGTGGATAAAATAATAAAAAATCAGAAAATGTTTTAGCATCACAAATATATCAGTCGGCAATTCCTATCAATAAACGGTCTCATCATTCTTAATAAAAAAAAAAAATCAATGTTAAATTTCCTAGGAAACTGGAAATATTTTCCTATTCAATTTGCATCAAATTTTATAAATTATTTTGTTTATTAATTACCACGTTTCCGGTATTGTACAACAAAAAACATCCGGTTCCATAGGTCGCTTTTGCTTGTCCAGGTTTAAGACACAATTGTCCGAGTAAAGCTCCTTGTTGATCTCCCACACACTGTAATTTAAAATAAAATTAATTAATTAACGTTCTATTTGATAAATTTTGAAATGCATTTTTAAAATCAAATTAAACTGGCTATTAATTTAAAATGTTCAACAAAATATTAGTAATTGAAACTTGAGAAAATAATTAAAAAATGTCAATAAAATTTATTTTTGTAAAAAACAGTTGATTGAAGAAGATGACAATTAAAGAAAAAAATTCTGAAAAAAAAAAACAAAAATATTTGAATAACAAAACTAATTGGTAACTCGTGTAAAAATTTAAAAATTTGAAGACCGTACTTGAAAAATTGACAAAAAAACTAAAATGTTAAGAAACTAATTAAATAATGACACAAATAATTGAAAGTTGACAAAATCAATAGAAATTTGAAGAAAATAATTGAAATTTGAGAAGAATAATATTCAAGAATGGCTAAAATATTTGAATAAAGACAAAAATAATTGAAAAAATTAAAAAATAATTCAATTTTCAAAAAAAAGATTGTAAAGTGACGAAAGTAATGGGAAAATTATTTAAAAATTAAAAACTGAAGACAAAAATTAAAAATAACAAACAAAATAATTGAAATTTGAAGAAAATAGATGAAAAGTTTAAAAAAATAATTAAAATTACAAGAAAATAATAATTAAAGAATGACAAAAGTAAATAAAATTTGAAAAAAATAATTTGTGAATGGTGCAAAAAATTAAAAATTTGAGTACAATAATTGAGATATTGACAAAATAATTAAAAAGTGAAGAAAGAAATTGAATACTGACATAAATAATTTAAAGATGGAGAAAAAATTAAACTTTTTAGACAATAGTTGAAAAATTGAAAGAAGTTTTAAGAAATTAATTGAAACTTCAAGAAAATAATTAAAAAATGTGAAAAAAATTTATATATGTAGAAAACAGTAAAAAATAACTAAAATTTCGAATAAAATTAATCAAAAATGAGAAATATATTTTAAAAATCGAGTAAAAAATAAGAAACTTATTACATTACTTGAAAAATCGTATAAAATAATTGAAAAGTGGTGTTAAAGTTAATAAATTCATGACAATAATAAGAAGATTGAGGAAAACAACATTTAAAGAAAATATTTCCAAAATGTCAAAAATATTTGAATGACAAATAAAATTGTAATTTAAAGAAAATAATTGAGACATGACAAAAATAATTTATAACTAGTGAAAAAATTAAAATTTGAAAACAATACTTGTAAAACTGACGAAACAATTAAAATTTTAAGAAACTATTTGAATAATGACATAAGAAAATGGTTGAAATTTTAGGAAAATAATTTAAAACTAGTGTAAAAAAATGGAAGGGAATAAATAAAAATTGAACAAAATAATTGAAATTTGTAGAAAATAATTTTAGAATAAGGGGGGGGGGGGGGGAGGAGAAAAAAAATATTTATAAAATAACAATAATTTTGTAATAATTAACAATTAATAGACAAAAATTTTTAAATTAAAAAAAATATTAGATTTTGAGGTAAATAATTGAAATTTGAAAACAATAATTCGTGACAATAATAAAAACATTAATGAAATTAATTCCATAATGTCAAAAATATTTAATTAATGACAAAAATAATTGTAATAAAAAAAATATTTGGGAAATGACAACAAATTTATAAAAAAAATTTTAAAAAAGGAAATTTCTATTTTAAAACATTAAAAATTTAAAGTCAACACTAAAAAAACTGAAGAAACAATTAAAATGTTAAGGAATTAATTGAATAATGATGTAAATAATTGAAAGCTGGTGTAAAAATGAAAAATAAATAGACAATAATTGAATAATTGAAAAAAAAGTTTGAGGTAAATAATTGGAATTTGAATACAATAACTCCAGAATTTATAAAAAATTTAAATATAAAGAAAGTAATTAAAATTTAAAGAAAATAATTGATCTAATTAATAATTAATCTAAAAATAATAATCTAAAAAATTTAAATATTCGTGACAATAATTCAAAGACTGAAGAAAATAAATGAAGTTTTGAGAAAATAATTAAAAAATGACAAAAAGAACTACACTTTGGAAAAAAATTAAAATATGTAATACAACAATAGAAAATATGTATAAAATAATTAAAAAATTAACCATATAATTGAAATGTGAAAAAACTAATTAAATAACGACATAAATAATTGAAAGCTGGTGTAAAAATAAAAAATTTATAGACAATAATTGAAAACTTGAAAAAAATTATATTTAAAGAAAATATTTCTAAAGTGTCAAAAATATTTTAATAAGGCCAAAAATAATTGTAATTTGAAAAAAATAATTGAGATATTACAAAAATGATTGATAACTGGTGTAAACATTTAAAATTTTTAATACAATACTTGAAAAATTGACGAAAAAATTGAAATATTAAGAAACTATTTCAGTAATGACATCAATAATTGAAAGATGGTGTAAAAATTAAAAGTAAATAGTCAATTATTGAATAGTTAAAAAAATATATTAGAAGTTTAAGGTAAATAATTGAAATTTAAAGATAATAATTCCAGAATTTAAAAAAAAAATTAAATATGAAGAAAGTAATTAAAATTTAAAGAAAATAATTGAAATTCGTAGAAAATGCATAAATTCATGACAATAATAAAAATAATGAAGAAAATTATTGAAATTTGACGAAAATAATTGAAAAATTTATAAATTCATGTCAATAAAAAAAAATTGAATCAAATAATTGGAAAACGACAAAAAAAATTATATTTTTACGTAATAAATTTAAATATTCATAACAATAATTTAAAGAGTAAAGAAAATAATTGATATTTGAGAAAATTTAATTCAAAATAGCAAAATTACTTGAAAAATTGACAAAAATGCCTTAAAGTTGATAAAACTACTTTAAAATTGACAAAAATAATTGAAAAGAGGTGAAGAACTTAAATATTTGTAGACTATTAAAAAAAATCTACAAGTGAGTTTTTTTTTAAAGTGAATAATAGTGAGCGATTTTAAAAACAGTGAGTAAAAATGAGAAAAGTGAGTTACTGGCAGCCCTAATAATTTAAATTATTCCAGATTACTTACACCCGAAATTGGAATTCCAGAAAGTTCTTCTGGATTTGTAATCGGAGCGAAAATTTCCGCACTTGAGCGAATTTCCGGTAAAATGTGTTGTGGAATTTCGAAGAAATTACAAAGAAGTGGATCCCACTTCAAAGTTTCGATGTTCATTAACATTGTTCGCGATGCGTTCGAGACATCTGTCGCGTGCAATTTTCCCTGAGTGAGATTCTGTGAAAAGAGAAAAAATAATTGAAATTTTTTTTAAATAATAACAATAATACCATTTAGAAATATCCATTTAAAACCCTTTTTACAGATTTTTAACATTAAAAAAAAAGATAAAAGTAAATAAGAGAACAAATTTTAATCAAAATATATAATTAAAAACTTTTTGAAAATTAGGAAAAAGAATTGAAAGTAATTGAAAATTGATGAAAATAATATAGAACATAATATCAATAATTGTAAATTGAATGAAATAATTGAAATGTCAGATAAATAGTTTAAAATTTTTGAAATTATAAAACAAATGAAAATAATTGAAAATTGAAAGAGATAAATTTTGGAAAATAATTGAAAAATGATTTTAAATTTTGAAACTTGAAGAAAATAATTGTAATATGATAAAAACAATGCTAAGTTTAAAAAAAAAACATTTAAGAGAAATAATTGAAAGAATTACGGAATTTTTCTAAATTAATAAAATAATTGAAATTTGAAAAAATTACATGAAGATCTTAAAAATTTATTGAAAAGAATGAGAATAATTAAAAATTGAATAAAAGCATAGAAAAGAATCAAAATAATTGAAATTTAGGATAATTAATAAAAAAAAATTTGAAATTAAGAAAACAAATAAACATAATTAAAAATTGAAGAAAAGAATTGAAATATAGAAAAATATTTATAAATCTTAGAAAATACTTTTAGAAGATGAGAATAATAATTAACAATCAAGGAAAATAATTGAAAACTGATAAAATTATTCAAAATTGAAAAAAATAATTGAAATGTGCTGGAAATAATTTAAGATTGAGAAAAAAATTTAAATATGATAAAATCATAGAATATATGTTATAAAGGAATAAAATTTAATTACAAAATTACATAAAAAATTTTAATTCAAGATAAGCAGAGATAAGTATTATTAAATCACAAAAATAATCGAAAATTGATCAAAATAATTGAAATTTTAGAAAAATACTTAAAAATCTTACAAAATAAAAAATGTTAGAAAATGAAAATTTCAATAATTGAAAACTGATAAAATTATTCTAAATTGAAAAAAATAATTGAAATATGCTGGAAATAGTTTAAGATTGAGAAGAAAAGTTGAAATATAATAAAAATAATTTAAATATGAAAAATTGAAAACAGTGAATAAAATTTAAGGGAAATAATTAAAAAAATCATAGAATATATGGTTAAAGAGAGAAAATGAATATCAAAATTTACTTATAAAATTTTAATTAAACAGAATTATTAAAACATCCCAAAAATAATAGAAAATTGATGAAAATAGTTGAAATTTTAGAAAAATTCTTAAAAGTTTTAGAAAATAATAAATTTTAGAAAATGATAATAATAATTAACAATCGAGGAAATTAATTAAAATAGAAAAAAATAGGTTAAATATGCTAAAAATAACTGAAGATTCAGAAAAAAATTGTAATATGATGAAAATAATTTAAATAGGAAAAATTGATAACAATAATCTAAATTTGTGATAATAACTGAAAATTTAGGAAATTAATTGAAAAATAATGAAACTATTAGAGGATGGTGAAAATAATTGAAAAATAATGAAAAGAAATGAAAATTGAAAAAAGTACATGAAATATTCTGAAAATAACCTATTTAGAAAAATGATTGAAATATAATGAAAATAATTTAAATATGAAAAATTGATAATAGTAAATAAAATTTGAGGGAAATTATTGAAAAAATCATAAAATATATGTTTAAAGAAATAAAATAATTACAAAAATACTTAAAAAATTTTAATTAAAGGGAATAATTAAAAAATCGCCGAAAGAATCGAAAATTGATGAAAATAATTGAAATTTCAGATAAATAATCTAAATTATTGAAGATAATGCAAAAATAATTAAAATAATAGAAAAATTGCAAATTTTATTTTTAAGCAATATTTGAAAAATCGTTTAAAATATGGAAATTTGAAGACAATAATCTTAATTTGTGATAATAACTGCAAATTTAGGAAATTAATTTAAAAATAATGAAAACATTAAAAGATGGAGAAAATCATTTTATCTAAATTCAATAACATTCTTCAATTTTTAGTTATTTGTACGATTTTCAACTAACTCTTTAATATTTAAAAAATTCTCGCCTTTTTCAATTAATTTTTTCAATCATAAAAATTGCTCTAAAATAACTTTCTAACAATTTTCTTTAATTTTCTTCTTTTTTGAATTTTCTTCAATTCCTAATTATTTTCTTTTATAATTTCAATAACATTTTTAAATTTTCAATTATTTTCTTTAATAAAAAATTCTCGACTTACATCAATTATTTTTTTCTACATCAATAAATTTCTTTAACTTTAGATACATATGTTCAATTATATTCTACAAATTTTAATTCCATTCTTTAAATTTAAATTATTTTCTTCAATTTTCAATCAATTCTTCAATATTCAATAATAATCTGATTTTTAAATTTTTTTGAACAATCATAAACATTGTTTTTACTTATTAATTCAATTGTTTAATTCTATAACTATTTTTTTAAATTTTCAATTTAATTCTTCAGTTTACAATTATTTTCTTCTGTATTTAATAATTATGTGCTCTTTTAAATTACTTTTTAAACTATTTTATTATATTTTATAAATTTCAATTACATTCTTCAATAATCAATTATTTTCATCAATTACAATTTTGTTCCTTTCTCAATTCAGTTATTCAATTTACAATTAATCCAATAATTCCCCTAATTTCTCAATTATTTTGTTTAAAGTTAATGCATATTGTTTAATTTTTGAAACTTTTTTTTCTCAAATTGTTTATTATTCTAGCCATTTTTCGAATTTTGTTTTCAATTGTCAATTTCAGTTATTTCCTACAATTTTTCCATTTTTATTTATTCTCTTAAAATTGTAGAATTATTCTTTAATTTTTTGTTGTTGTTATTTTTCTCTTGTCGATTATTCTTGCCATGTACATTTGGCGATTTTTTTCAATTTTTAATTATTTTCGACATTTTGAAATGTTTTTTCAATTATTTTTCAAAAATTTTAAATTACTTTCTTTAATTTTCAATTATTTTCATTAAAATTTTTAAATTCTCGTATTTAGTTAATTTTTTTTCGATTAATAATAAGTTTCTTTAATTCTAAATTTAATTGGTCAAATATTTTCTACAATTTTCATATTTCTTTTCAAATTCAATTTTCAATTTTTCAATTACATTCTTCAAATTTTAATTATTTTCTTAAAATTTTAATTGTTTTCTTTAATTTTCAATTATTTTCTTCAATTTCTGTTTTTTTTCTACTTTCAATCCAAGTTGTTCAAATTTAGTTATATCCAACAATTATTTCTATAATTTATTAATTTTTCTTTTTGCAATTATTTTCTTGAAATTTAATTTTTATTGTTTTATTTTTAAATATTTTTAGTTGTGTATTAATCTAGCCATTTTTCGAATTTTGTTTTCAATTGTCAATTATTTTCGCCTTTGTTTTTGTAATTTCTTTTTCAATTATTAATTATTTTTTCAAATTTCAATTTAATTTTTCATTTTAGTTCTTAATTTTTTTTATTACTTTCTTCAATTTTCAATTGTTTTCTTCCATTTTCAATACAATTTTTCAATTTTCAATTATTTCCAACAGTTATTCCCAGAATTTTCTTAATTTTTAAATTAATTTATTAGAATTTAATATTAATTGTTTAATTTTTTGATTAATTTACCCAAATGAGCCAAGTGTCGACAGTTCCGAAGGCACAGGTTTCAGCTTGAACAGCTTGTTTGATTTTTGGAACGTTGTCGATCAGCCAACGAATTTTAAGAGCACTAAAATACGGAGACATTGGCAGGCCACAAAGTGGCTTCAAATAATTCTTATTCCTCGATTTATTCGGAATTTTATCCAAAACGTGTTCCATTGTCGTTGTCGTTCTCATATCCAGCCAAACTAAAAAATAAATAAGTCAATAAGTAAAATTCTTTTTTCCAAATTGACAGAATTAACAAGAAAATATCCGAAATATCTCAAATTAGGCGGATAAAAAATTTTTATATTCGTTTTATTCGTCAAATTTTCTATAATTAGATTCATAAATAAAATTTTGATTTAAAATAAAATAAAAAAAAAAAAATTACCAATAGCATTGTGTAAAGGTTCCCCGGTTTTTTTGTCCCAAACAAGAGTAGTTTCTCGTTGATTTGTAATTCCAATTGCTTTTATGTCCGATTTGCATAAACCCACATCTTTTAATTTATCCATTGTCTTTTTTATGCAATCCATGACCGCTTGGAGAATTTCTTTTGGGTCTTGTTCCACCCATCCTTCCTGGGGATAAATTTGCTTTATTTCTATTTGATGAGAAGCTACCACTTTTCTTCGTAGAACGTCAAAAATCTAAAAAGAAAAAAAAGTCAATTTAATTCAAGGGAAAAATTGAATTCAAAAATATATATTAATTTTTACGAATAAAAACAATTAAATTTAAAAGAAATTATAAATAATGTTAATAAATATAATAATAAAATAATTGTTAATAAACTAAATATTAGCTAAAAAGTTTAATTAATTAATTAAATTTAAAAGAAATTATAAAGAATGTTAATAAATATAATAATAAAATAACTGTTAATAAATTAAATATTAGCTAAAAAGTTTAATTAAAAAACATTAATTAAAATTACATTAAACATTAAAAATAAAATCTATTTTTTTTAGCTTCAAAAAAATAAAATGTATAATTTTAATTTCCAAAATTAATGTTTTTAATTAAACTATTTTTTGAAATGTTAAAAAAACGAAACAACAAATTTAAAGCCAAATTCTGTAAAATAAAAAATAAAATAAGAAAAATACAATCCAAGAAAAACAAAATTATAAATTTTATAAATTAAATTTCAATTCGAAACAAAACGAAAAAATTATTAAATGCTAAAAAGATTTTTAAATCTGTAAAATAATAATAATTTTAGTGAAAAAAAAATAATATATAAATTTTTAAAAAATATACAATTTAAAAATAAATAACAAAAATTTTTACTTTTTTCAAATTAAAAGATTTTTTAATCTATATAATAATAATAATAATAATAATAAAAAGCTGTTAAAATAAAATTGTCATTATTGAACAATGGAGGCAAAAATAAGTCGTAAAATAAATGAAAATTGCCAAAATTTTAATTTACAGATGAAAGAAAATAATAATTATTAATAGAAAGACTCACTAAAAATCTGGCACTGCTTGTTCCCTCATCAATAGCACCAATAAAAGGCCCACTTTTCTTAAAAGTTGTCATACTTAATTTTTTAACTTCCCCGATGTTCAATTTTTCAAAGACGACCTACTTGTAACCTTTCGACTCTTGAATTCGTTATATAATCAAAAAGAAACGATAGGATCTATAATTTTTGACAAGAGACAATTTTCAGTTTTAAAAACGCCAATTCCTTTCTTTTATTAAAAAAAGCCAGGAAATCAACAAAACATGGACAATATTTCCAACCTCAAACTCATCTTTAGGGATAAGATTCGTTTATAAGAATCCATTTCTTTTTTTAAACTTTTCGGGAACTTGGATTATTGATTTTCAAGTTTAAATATTTTGTTTATTTAACAAATGTCTGCGGACGTTGTCAATTTAACGTATATGTGTATATATATAGGTATATTTATTGACAACGAAACGTGGAATTAGCAGACGACGTCAAAGTAGAAATGAGCAGAAACTTCACGTTAATGATTCACGCGCGAATTATGAAATTTAAATTAGAAAAAAATGATATTCTTTGGAAAATTTAGTTTATTAAGTGATTCACTTTATTTGCAGATTAAAAATACTTTTTTAGCAATGAATAATTTTCCTTTAAAGCTTAAAAATTAATAGTTAATGAGAAAGTATTTTTCAAATTTACATTTTTTGGAGCTTTTTTTTATTTATTTTTCAGGCCTGTTTGTTTTGAACAGTTGGCAACAATGAAAAGGTATCTTTGAAAGAATGAAATTTTAATTAGAATTGAGGAAATCTACTGGAAAAGGTTAGAGAGAAAATAAATGAAAAATTTAAATTCGGGAAAATTGACAAATTTTTTCGTATTTGCAATTTTATTTATTTTTTCCAGTTTAAAAAATTTTACAAATGTCACTTTCGTCTTGCAGTATTACCTAAATTTTAAAATATTATAATTGGACATACAATAATTCGTATTATTAAGACAATGCACACATATAGGTAATTAAAATAGTTACTTCGTTTAAAACAGTTATTTCGTATCGGACAATTTTTGAGAAGTCACCAAATATAAAATTGTGGAACTGGAAATTATTAATTATTGATAATAAAAAATGATCAAACGTCAGCTGCCATCACCTGAAAAGTCGCAAATAAAATAAATTATTAATACTTTTATTTTTTAGGATATTTAATGTTTTTGGGTACAAGGGGAATTATTTTATTTATCGAGAAAAAAATTTTAAAAATAAGGAGGTAATTTATTTAGGAAAATTTTATAAATTAAAAATATATAAAAATTAAAATAAATTAGTAAAAAAATAAATTTTAATTAAAATAATTTAATTTATAAAAAAAATACATAAAATAATTTTAAATGATTTAGTAATTAAATTAGGATTAGATACCCTATTATTTAAATTTAAATTTATTATTAATAAATTAAATTTAAATTAGTAAATTAGTAAATTTGGAGGTATTTAATATTATCTTTTAAATAAATAAAAATAAAGAATAGAAAATATTTATAAATAAATAAATATAAATATAATAATAATACTTCATGTATCTTAATCAGTTAAAAAATTGCTGAATTAAGTTTCTTTGAATAAAATAAAGACAAATTATTTGCTTTTTTTTGTAAATAATATTGCTATTAATTAAATTACTATTAATTATTAAATAATTACTATTTATTAAATTACTATTAATTATTAAATATCTATTCAATAATTTACTTTTTAATTAAATTACTATTAATTATTAAATTGCTATTAAATATTAAATTACTATTATAATTAATAAATTATTGTTAATTATAAAATTACTATTAATATTTAAATTACAATAATTAAATTACTATTAAAAGTAGCGTAACTGGGAGGGCAAGGGCCCTGGGGCAAAAAAGAAATTAGGGCTCCAATTATATATAATAATAATTTACAAGTTTAATTCCTTTAGTTTCAGTAAATTTGTTTAGTTTTTTCGATCAATTTTTTAATTTTAATTATTTTGCCCTTGACATTAAATCAATTTAATTATTTATTTCTAAATTTTATGTTATGCATTGCAAATTTAAATTCATTTTTTTAATTTACAATTATAATTAAACAATTAATTATAGTTATAATTTCTAAAATTATTTTCTAATATTTTTAAGTATTTTTCTAAAATTTCAATTATTTTATTTTTATTTCAAAAAAATTCTTCAATTATTTATTCTTGCTTAAAAATAAATTTTGCAATTTTTCTATTATTTTCTTCAATTTCTAAATATTTTAATTATTTTTGCATTATTTTCAGAAAATTTCAATTACTTTTTTAATTTTGAATTATTTTTCTAGATTGTTAATTATTATTCACATTTTCTAAAATTATTTTCCAAGTTTTTTAAGTATTTTTCTAAAATTTTAATTATTTTTATCAATTTTTTAATTATTCTCTTTAATTAAAATTTTTTAAGTAAGTTTCTAATATTTTCTTTTTTAAACATATATCCTATGATTTTTTCAATTATTTCCCTCAAATTTTATTTCCTCTTTTCAATTTCACATATTTAAATTATTTTTATCATATTACAATTTTTTTCTTAATCTTAAATTATTTCCAGCATATTTCACTTATTCTTTTTAATATTTAATTAATTTCAACATTTTTTAATTTTTATCTTTGATTATTAATTATTATTATCATTTTCTAAAATTTAATATTTTCTAAGATTTTTAAGTATTTTTCTAAAATTTTAATTATTTTCATCAATTTTTTGTTCTTTCTGCGATTTTTTTAATTATTCTCTTTAATTAAAATTTTGTAAGTAGTTTTGAAATTATTTTTTTTTTTAACATTTATTCTCTGATTTTTTCAATATTTCTCTCAAATTTTATTTACTGTTTTCAATTTAACGTTTTTAAATTATTTTTATCATATTTCAATTTTTTTTCAATCTTAAATTATTTCACGCCTATTTAACATATTTTTTTTAATTTTCAATTAATTAATTAATTAATTAATTATTTCCCTCAAATTTTATTTCCTCTTTTCAATTTTTCATATTTAAATTATTTTTATTATATTTCAATTTTTTCTCAATCTTAAAATATTTCCAACACATTTTACTTTTTCTTTTTAATATTGAATTAATTTCAAAATTTTTTAATTATTTTCTTCGATTATTAATTATTATTATCATTTTCTAAAATTTAATATTTTCTAAGATTTTTAAGTATTTTTCTAGAATTTTAATTATTTTTATCATTTTTTAATTCTTTCTGTGATTTTTTAATTATTGTCTTTTTTTAAAATATATATTCTATGATTTTTTCAATTATTTCCCTCAAATTTTATTTACAATTTTGAATTTCTGATATTTAAATTTTTTTATTATATTTCAATTTTTTTTTCGGTATCTTTAATTATTTTGAGCAAATTTAACCTATTTTTTTTCAATTTTGAATTAATTTTATCATTTTTCTATTATTTTCCTGGATTGCTAATTATTATTCACAATTTCTAAAATTATTTTCTAAGGTTATTAAGTATTTTTCTAAAATTTTAATTATTTTCATCAATTTTTTATTTTTTCTGAGATTTTTTAATTATTCTTTTTTTTTTAAACATATATTCTATGATTTTTTCAATTATTTCCCTCAACTTTTATTTACAATTTTGAATTCTTTATATTTAAATTAATTTTATCATATTAAAATTTTTTTTTGGAATCTTAAATTATTTTGAACATATTTAACCTATTTTTTCAATTTTGAATTAACCTGATTATTTTTCTACTATTTTCCTGGATTGCTAATTATTATTCACATTTTCTAAAATTATTTTCTAAGATTTTTAAGCATTTATCTAAAATTTTAATTATTTTTAATATTCAATTAATTTCAATTTCTTTTCAATTTTTCATGTTTAAATTATTTTTATCATATTTTATATTTTTCTTTCCCAATCTGAAATTATTTCCAGCATATTTAACCTATTTTATTGAATTTTGAATTAATTTTATCATTTTTCAATTTTTTTTTCTCGAATTGTTAATTATTATAATTATTTTCTTAAATTTATTATTTTCTAAGGTTTTTAAGTATTTTTCTAAAATTTCAATATTTTCATCAATTTTCTATTATTTTTGCGATTTTTTTAAGAATTCTTTTTAATTAAAATTTTGTAAGTAATTTTGTAATTGTTTTTTTTCTTTAAACATATATTCTATGGAATTTTTCATTATTCCCCTCAAATTTTATTTACTGTTTTCTTTCATATTTAATTTATTTTTAACATAATCAATTTTTTCTGAATCCTAAATTCTTTCCAGGATATTTTAATCATTTGTTTTAATTTTCAATAATTTGTATCATTTTTTAATTATTTTCCTCGATTGTTAATTGTAATTCTCATCTTCTAAAATTATTTTCTAATATTTATAAGTATTTTTCTATATTTCAATTTTTTTCCCCAATTTTTAATTATTTTATATTTGTTTTTCAATTTCTAATTTTTTTTTTATTAATTATCCTAAATATCAATTATTTTTATTCTTTTCAATGCTTTTTAATTATTCTCATTTTTTTCAATAAATTTTTAAAATCTTCATGTAATTTTTTCAAATTTCAATTATTTTTTAATTTAAAAAAAAGTCCGTAATTTTTTCAATTATTTTTCTTAAATGTAATTTTTTTAAACTTAGCATTGTTTTTATCATATTACAATTATTTTCTTGATGTTTCAAATTTTAAAATCATTTTTCAATTATTTTCCAAAATTTATCTCTTTTAATTTTCAATTATTTTCATTTGTTTTATAATTTACAAAATTTTAAACTATTTATCTGACATATCAATTATTTCACTCAATTAACAATTATTGATATTATGTTTTATAATATTCAGTTATTTCACTCAAATTTTATTGAATGTTTTCAATTTTTCATATTTAATTTATTTTCAACATAATTCAATTTTCTTTCTCAATCGTAAATTATTTTTAGTATATTTCAATATATTTTATAATTTTGAATTAATTTTATCATTTTTCAATTATTTGTCTCAATTGTTAATTATTATTCTCGTTTTTCTAAAATTATTTTCTAAGATTTTTAAGTATTTTTCTGATTAAATACTTAAAATACTTAAAATCATTTGTTATCAGAATTTCAATTTTTTTTTTATTACTTATCGTAAACTTCAATTACTTTTAGCATTCTTCCAGATTTTTCTCCAATTTTTAGTTTTTTTCATTTTATAAAATTAATTTCACAACTTTTTTCAAGTATTTTTCTCAAATTTCTTTTATTTTCTTCAGTTTATAATTATTTTTATTTGTTTTCATAATTTCCAAATTTTTTTTATTAATTATCGTAACTTTCAATTATTTTCAGATTTCTTAAATTCTTTTCTCCATTTTTTAGTTATTCTCAAATTTAAATTATTTTTTCTTTATTTAAAAAAAAAATCTGTAATTTTTTCAATTATTTCTCTCAAATGTCATTTATTTGTATACAACTTATCATTGATTTTATCATATTTCAGTTATTTTCCTCTAGTTTCAAATTTTAAAATCATTTTTCAACTATTTTCCAAAATTTATTTTCTTCAATTTTTAATTCTTTACAATTTTTACAGTTTAATAATTTAAAAAAATTTTTAATTATTTATCTGACATTTCTGTTATTTTAGTCAATTTTAAATTAATTATATTATTTTTTATATTTTTTTCCTCAATTTTTTATTACTTTCGTTCTTTTTCTCGTTCTTTTTTATAATTTCCAAAAAAAATTTACTTATTTCTTTTTAATTAAAATTTATTTTTAATAAATAATAATTAAAAAATAATTTCTGAAAATTTCTTTAACTTTCCTTTTTTCAAATATTTTATGTAAGTTTTTCAATTATTTACTTAAATTAAATTTTTTTTTTTCAATTTATTTATCTTAATTTGTAATTTTTTTTTTCCAATTCTCAATTATTTTCTCTAATTTTTCATTATTCAATTTTTTTCTATTTACTTTCAAGATTTTCAAGTATTTTTCTCAAATTTAAATTATTTTTTTTATGTTTAAAAAACTTCTATGATTGTTTAAATTACTTTCCCCAATTTTTAATTTATTTTATTTTTTTTTTTTTTTTCAATTAATTTGCTTGCAGTTATTTTGTCTAGTTTATATATTATTTTTTGCAATTCTTTTCAATTCTCAAATATTAAAAATTTTGTCGTTAATAAATATTTATTTTATTAATATAAATCGATTTTCAAATATGATATTTAAAATATTTATAAATGCTGATAGCACAAGATGTAGAAATTATTAATTACTACAATTAGTAAGATTTTTGGAATTTTGTTTAAAAAAAAAGTGTATCAGGATTGACCAAGGTTATTTAATTATTATTAACTTACTATTAATCATTAATATTATGTTTATCTTTTTTTATTTTTTTTATTTATTTTTTTTTATTTTATTTATTAAATTACTATTAATTAAATTACTACTGTTGCAAATATTATCTTTCATAGTTCAAAACAAAAAATTTAGAAAATTTCCTGGGCTTGATGAAAGTGCAAATAAAAAAAATATAAAAAATTTCAATTACTTTTAGCATTCTTCCATATTTTTCTTCAATTTTTAGTTTTTTTCATTTTATAAAATTAATTTCACAACTTTTTTCAAGTATTTTTCTCAAATTTCTATTATTTTCTTCAGTTTATAATTATTTTTATTTGTTTTCATAATTTCCAAATTTTTTTTATTAATTATCGTAACATTCAATTTTTTTCAGTTTTCATAAATTCTTTTCTCCATTTTTTAGTTATTCTCAAATTTTAATTATTTTTTCTTTATTTAAAAAAAAAATCTGTAATTTTTTCAATTATTTCTCTCAAATGTCATTTATTTGTATACAACTTATCATTGATTTTATCATATTTCAGTTATTTTCCTCTAGTTTCAAATTTTAAAATCATTTTTCAACTATTTTCCAAAATTTATTTTCTTCAATTTTTAATTCTTTACAATTTTTACAGTTTAATAATTTAAAAAAATTTTTAATTATTTATCTGACATTTCTGTTATTTTAGTCAATTTTAAATTAATTATATTAGTTTTTATATTTTTTTCCTCAATTTTCTATTACTTTCGTTCTTTTTCTCGTTCTTTTTTATAATTTCCAAAAAAAAATTACTTATTTCTTTTTAATTAAAATTTATTTTTAATAAATAATAATTAAAAAATAATTTCTGAAAATTTCTTTAACTTTCCTTTTTTCAAATATTTTATGTAAGTTTTTCAATTATTTACTTAAATTAAATTTTTTTTTTTTTCAATTTATTTATCTTAATTTGCAATTTTTTTTTTCCAATTCTCAATTATTTTCTCTAATTTTTCATTATTCAATTTTTTTCTATTTACTTTCAAGATTTTCAAGTATTTTTCTCAAATTTAAATTATTTTCTTTATGTTTAAAAAACTTCTATGATTGTTTAAATTCTTTCCCCAATTTTTAGTTGATTTTATTTATTTTTTTTTTTTCAATTAATTTGCTTGCAGTTATTTTGTCTAGTTTATATATTATTTTTTGCAATTCTTTTCAATTCTCAAATATTAAAAATTTTGTCGTTAATAAATATTTATTTTATTAATATAAATCGATTTTCAAATATGATATTTAAAATATTTATAAATGCTGATAACACAAGATGTAGAAATTATAAATTACTACAATTAGTAAGATTTTTGGAATTTTTTTTAAAAAACAGTGTCTATCAGGATTGACCAAGGTTATTTAATTATTATTAAATTACTATTAATTATTGATTTTATGTTTATCTTTTTTTATTTATTTTAGGTATTTATTAAATTACTATTAATTAAATTACTACTTTTGCAAATATTATCTTTCATAGTTCAAAACAAAAAATTTAGAAAATTTCCTGGGCTTGATGAAAGTGCAAATAAAAAAAATATAAAAAATTTCAATTACTTTTAGCATTCTTCCAGATTTTTCTCCAATTTTTAGTTTTTTTCATTTTATAAAATTAATTTCACAACTTTTTTCAAGTATTTTTCTCAAATTTCTATTATTTTCTTCAGTTTATAATTATTTTTATTTGTTTTCATAATTTCCAAATTTTTTTTATTAATTATCGTAACATTCAATTTTTTTCAGTTTTCATAAATTCTTTTCTCCATTTTTTAGTTATTCTCAAATTTTAATTATTTTTTCTTTATTTAAAAAAAAAATCTGTAATTTTTTCAATTATTTCTCTCAAATGTCATTTATTTGTATACAACTTATCATTGATTTTATCATATTTCAGTTATTTTCCTCTAGTTTCAAATTTTAAAATCATTTTTCAACTATTTTCCAAAATTTATTTTCTTCAATTTTTAATTCTTTACAATTTTTACAGTTTAATAATTTAAAAAAATTTTTAATTATTTATCTGACATTTCTGTTATTTTAGTCAATTTTAAATTAATTATATTATTTTTTATATTTTTTTCCTCAATTTTTTATTACTTTCGTTCTTTTTCTCGTTCTTTTTTATAATTTCCAAAAAAAATTTACTTATTTCTTTTTAATTAAAATTTATTTTTAATAAATAATAATTAAAAAATAATTTCTGAAAATTTCTTTAACTTTCCTTTTTTCAAATATTTTATGTAAGTTTTTCAATTATTTACTTAAATTAAATTTTTTTTTTTCAATTTATTTATCTTAATTTGTAATTTTTTTTTTCCAATTCTCAATTATTTTCTCTAATTTTTCATTATTCAATTTTTTTCTATTTACTTTCAAGATTTTCAAGTATTTTTCTCAAATTTAAATTATTTTTTTTATGTTTAAAAAACTTCTATGATTGTTTAAATTACTTTCCCCAATTTTTAATTTATTTTATTTTTTTTTTTTTTTTCAATTAATTTGCTTGCAGTTATTTTGTCTAGTTTATATATTATTTTTTGCAATTCTTTTCAATTCTCAAATATTAAAAATTTTGTCGTTAATAAATATTTATTTTATTAATATAAATCGATTTTCAAATATGATATTTAAAATATTTATAAATGCTGATAGCACAAGATGTAGAAATTATTAATTACTACAATTAGTAAGATTTTTGGAATTTTGTTTAAAAAAAAAGTGTATCAGGATTGACCAAGGTTATTTAATTATTATTAACTTACTATTAATCATTAATATTATGTTTATCTTTTTTTATTTTTTTTATTTATTTTTTTTTATTTTATTTATTAAATTACTATTAATTAAATTACTACTGTTGCAAATATTATCTTTCATAGTTCAAAACAAAAAATTTAGAAAATTTCCTGGGCTTGATGAAAGTGCAAATAAAAAAAATATAAAAAATTTCAATTACTTTTAGCATTCTTCCATATTTTTCTTCAATTTTTAGTTTTTTTCATTTTATAAAATTAATTTCACAACTTTTTTCAAGTATTTTTCTCAAATTTCTATTATTTTCTTCAGTTTATAATTATTTTTATTTGTTTTCATAATTTCCAAATTTTTTTTATTAATTATCGTAACATTCAATTTTTTTCAGTTTTCATAAATTCTTTTCTCCATTTTTTAGTTATTCTCAAATTTTAATTATTTTTTCTTTATTTAAAAAAAAAATCTGTAATTTTTTCAATTATTTCTCTCAAATGTCATTTATTTGTATACAACTTATCATTGATTTTATCATATTTCAGTTATTTTCCTCTAGTTTCAAATTTTAAAATCATTTTTCAACTATTTTCCAAAATTTATTTTCTTCAATTTTTAATTCTTTACAATTTTTACAGTTTAATAATTTAAAAAATTTTTAATTATTTATCTGACATTTCTGTTATTTTAGTCAATTTTAAATTAATTATATTAGTTTTTATATTTTTTTCCTCAATTTTCTATTACTTTCGTTCTTTTTCTCGTTCTTTTTTATAATTTCCAAAAAAAAATTACTTATTTCTTTTTAATTAAAATTTATTTTTAATAAATAATAATTAAAAAATAATTTCTGAAAATTTCTTTAACTTTCCTTTTTTCAAATATTTTATGTAAGTTTTTCAATTATTTACTTAAATTAAATTTTTTTTTTTTCAATTTATTTATCTTAATTTGCAATTTTTTTTTTCCAATTCTCAATTATTTTCTCTAATTTTTCATTATTCAATTTTTTTCTATTTACTTTCAAGATTTTCAAGTATTTTTCTCAAATTTAAATTATTTTCTTTATGTTTAAAAAACTTCTATGATTGTTTAAATTACTTTCCCCAATTTTTAATTGATTTTATTATTTTCTTTTTTCAATTAATTTGCTTGCAGTTATTTTGTCTAGTTTATATATTATTTTTTGCAATTCTTTTCAATTCTCAAATATTAATAATTTTGTCGTTAATAAATATTTATTTTATTAATATAAATCGATTTTCAAATATGATATTTAAAATATTTATAAATGCTGATAACACAAGATGTAGAAATTATAAATTACTACAATTAGTAAGATTTTTGGAATTTTTTTTAAAAAAACAGTGTCTATCAGGATTGACCAAGGTTATTTAATTATTATTAAATTACTATTAATTATTGATTTTATGTTTATCTTTTTTTATTTATTTTAGGTATTTATTAAATTACTATTAATTAAATTACTACTGTTGCAAATATTATCTTTCATAGTTCAAAACAAAAAATTTACAAAATTTCCTGGGCTTGATAAAAGTGCAAACAAAAAAAATATAAAAATAATTTTGCACATTTTTTTTTAGCTATTACAATAATTAATTACCTTCTAACCTCTTCTGGTTAATTTCCTCATAAAATTGAAGAAATTATTGTACACCGGCTTCAGTTTTTGATTCAGACTTCAGGGTTGTAACTTCCTACAAAGGTTTAAAAGTTGTTGTTGAATCTGTCTAATTTATTTTAAGTGTTTTAGTCAAATTTCTTTCAATATTTTAAAATTCATTATATTTTATCAATAAGTCAATAAGTAAGAAAATTTTTTGTACAATTACATTTCCCTTATTGAACTGAACAATTGCTTTAATTTTGTTCACAATCATAAAATTTTCTTTATCATCACTTGTTTCAGTTGAAGTTTGCATCAAGTTCTCGAGAGTTGTTGACTCAAAAAATTCCCTTTTTTCTGGTTCATTTTCAGTAGCCTCCAAAGTTGAAGTTTCCATCAAGTTCTCGAGAGTTGTTGACTCAAAAATTTCCCTTTTTTCTCGTTCATTTTCAGTAGCCTCCAAAGTTGAAGTTTCCATCAAGTTCTCGAGAGTTGTTGACTCAAAAATTTCCCTCTTTTTTTCTTTATTTGTTGCAGTCTCTAGAGTTGTAGTTTCCATCTCGGGCTCAACAGTTGAAATTTCAAACTCGAATAAAGGAGACAAAATTTCAAAAATGTCTCGTTTTGTTTTAGTTTCGAAAGGTGCAGCAGAAATATTATTTATTGCCAAAAGGCAAATTGCCATTGTCACAATAATTCGGAACATGATTCTATCTGCGAAAAAAAAAAATTCTGTAAAAATTTTATTTTATCGCAAAATACACCGAAAATAGAAAAAAATATTATTGTTTTTATAAAAATATGAATTAATCTATAATATTATATATAGATATTGAAATAAAACTAAATATTTAAAAGAGTAATTAATGAAAATAATCGGGTTATTTGAAAAGTCACAAATGCCCTTGATGTTAGAAAAGATACACGAAATATTTTCGTTTGAGAATAATAATAAACAGAGCGAACAAAACAATTTAATTTTGAAATTAAAATAAATATAAAATTTAGATTTATAAACTTTTATCACTTTTACTCACTTTTTTCGAGTTGACGTAAAATGAACGAAAATTTTTACAACTGAATGCGAATTTGAAACGATAGTAACTAAATTAGGTTCCAAAGGGCATTTGGTTTTATAGCTTTCTCCCCACCAAATTGATGGAAAAATATTAGGGAAGAAATAAAATTATTCCACGAGCTAAAATCTAAAATAAATCTAAAATATTATTAAGTTTTAAATTTAAAGCAATTTCAATTTCTTTTAATTTCTGTTAAAAAAAAAAAAAATTCCGTTTTTCTTGAAAAAAATTGACTAAAAGTACAAATAATCCACGGCTCAAAAATACTAAATTTAAAGTGATAAATAAAATATTAAAGTAATAGATAAAATACAAAATATAGTTTTAAAAATAAAAAACATAATATTGAAGATATTAAACTGAAATAATTTCTTTTATAAATAAAATATTTATATTGTAATTACTAAATAAATAAATAAATAAATAAATAAAATAAGAAAAAAAATTAGTTAAATTTAATAACATTAATATGACATATTAAAATTATTAATTAAATTTATTTTTTTATTTTTTATTATTTTTTATTTTTTGAAACATTTCTACAATTTTTTAATAATTCTTTTCTCTTATGATTTCAATTACTTGAACTACAATTTTTAACTTTTTTATTATTTTTCAATTATTTTCTGCAATTTTTAATTATTTTCATCATGATTCCATTATTTCTTCAATTTTCGATTATTTTTGTCATTGTTTTTAACATATTACAATTATTTCCTTCAAATTTCAAAATTTCAAATAATCTTTCCATTTTTTCCTCCATTTTTAATTATTTTTATTTTTAAAACTGATTTTTTAAATTTTTTAAATATTTTTCTCAAATTACCATTGTTTTATTCAATTTTTTATTATTTTCAATTTTTTTTATAATTTCAATTATTTTATTCAAATTTAAAGATTTTAAATAATTTTTTATCATATTCCCCAAATTTTAAATTTTCTTATTTTTAAAATATTATATTCTGTCATTTTTTCAGTTACTTTTCTAAAGTATTTTTATTATTTTCTTTAATTTTCGATTATTTTTGTCATTTTTCAATTATCTCTCTCAATTTTAATTATTTTAATAATAAAAAGATTATTATTAATAATTTTAATAAAAATAAAATTTCCAAGATTTTCAAGAATGTTTGAGAAATTTCAATAACTTTTCAATTAATTTGCAAAATTTGAATTATTTTTTTCAATTTTTAATTTCTTTTACCATTTTACAATTATTTTCTTCATCTTTAAATTAATTTAATTATTTTTCAATTAATTTCCTAAATTTTCAGTTATTATCTCAAATTTAGACTATTGTCTTCAATTTTCAATTTTTCAAACGATTTTTCAATTATTCTCTTTTATTTCATATTTTTAAATATATACTGTATTTTTCTACTATTTTTCCAATTTTTAATTAAATCTTCATTTTTTTGGCGCAAATTTCAAATTTTTTTTTTTATCTGAAATCACAATTATTCCCATCAATTTTCAATTATTTCTGCGATATTTAAATTATTCACTTGAATTACAATTTTTTAAATAATTTAGTAATTTTTTTTTTAACATATAATTGACATTTTTTTAATTATTCCTCTCAAATTTCATTTACTAGGTATTTCTAATTTATCATTGTTTTTATCATATTTTAATTATTTTCTTCAAGTTCCAAATTTTAAATTAATCATTAAATTATTTTCCTTAATTTTTAATTTTATTATTTTTTTTAAAATTATTTTCTAAGATTATACAACATTTTTCTCAAATTCTATTATTTTCTTCAATTTTTAATTATTTTTAATTGTTTTCCTTATTTAAATTATTTTATTCAAATTTCAAAATTTGAAATATATTTTGATTAATTTCCCCAATTTTTAAATATTCTTATTTTTAAAAATGGATTTTTAAGATTTTTAAATATTGTTCTCCAATTTTCTTTATTTTCTTCAATTTTTTTCATTATTTCAATTATTTTCTTCAAGTTTCAAAATTATTTTAAAATAATTTTTCAATTATTTCTCTCAATTTCAATTATTTTAAAAATAAATTTCTAAGATTTTTAAGAATACGCATGAAAAATTATTATTATACTTATTGTATTTTTTATGGTTCCAATAATGTTCTATTATTGACCGCGGGATATATTATTGAATAAATAAATAAAAAATAAAAAAATTAAAAAAGAATGTTTTTAAAATTTGAATAACTTTTCAATTAATATTCAAAATTTAAATTATTTTTTTTAAATTTATTTACCTATTATACTTTATTTATTTCATATATATATAATTTAAAATTATTTTTAAGATTTTTTAATTATTTTTTCCAATTTTAAATTCGTTTCACTTTTTTACAATTATTTTCCCCATTTTTTAATCATCTCCCTCAATTTTATTTTTTTTAATAATAAATTTCTAAGATTTTCAAGAAAATCTTTTTTTTTCAATTTTCTTTAATTTTCTTCAATTTTCAATTTTTCAAACGATTTTTTAATTATTCCCTTTTATTTCATATTTTCAAATATATTCTGTATTTTTCTATTATTTTTCTAATTTTTAATAATCTTCATTTTTTTTTGCGTAAATTTCAAATTTTTTTTTTATTTATCTGAAATCACAATTATCCTCATCAATTTTCAATTATTTCTGCGATATTTAAATTATTCACTTGAATTACAATTTTTTAAATAATTTAGTAATTTATTTTTTTTTTAACATGTATTTGTCATTTTTTCAATTATTCCTCTCAAATTTCATTTACTAGGTATTCTCAATTTATCATAATTTTTATCATATTTTAATTATTTTCTTCAAGTTTCAAAATTAAAATTAATCATTCAATTATTTTCCTTAATTTTTAATTATTTTTAATTTGTTTTCAATTATTTTCTAAGATTTTTAAATATTTTTCTCAAATTTCTATTATTTTCTTCAATTTTCAATTACTTTCAATTTTTTCTGAATTTCAATTATTTTATTCAAATTTCTAAATTTAAAATAATTTTCTATTATTGTTCCCAATTTTTAAATATTCTTATTTTTTCAATTTTTTTCTAAGGGTTTAAAATATTTTTCTCCAATTTTCATTATTTTCTTCAATTTTTAAATATTTTCAATCTTTTTTCATAATTTCAATTATTTTCTTCAAGTTTTAAAATTTAAAATAATTTTTTAATTATTTCTCTCAATTTCAATTATTTTAAAAATAAATTTCAAAGATTTTCAAGAATATTTTTGGAAATTCAATAACTTTTCAATTAATTTCCAAAATAAGAATTATTTTTTTTAATTTTCAATTCTTTTTATCATTTTATAATTATTAAAATAATATATTTTATATTAATATATTTTCTTTAAATATATTTAATTTTTTTAAAATTAATTTTCTAAATTTTCAGTTATTATCTCAAATTTAGATTTTTGTCCTCAATTTTTCAAACGATTTTTTAATTATTCTCTTTTATTTCAATTTGCAAATATATTCTGTAATTTTTCTATTATTTTTTCAAATTTCATCATTTTTCATTTTCATTTTTTTGGCATAATATTCCAAAAATTTAAGTATTTATCTTAAATCAAAAATATTCTCATCAATTTTCAATTATTTCTTCGATATTAAATTCATTAAATTTTTTAAAATAATTTAGTAATTTACTTCTTTTTTTAACATACATATATATTTGTCATTTTTTCAATTATTTTTCTCAGATTTAATTTATTAGGTATTTACAATTGATCATATTATTTTTAACATATTTCAATTATTTTCTTCAAGTTTAAAATTTTAAAAAAATCTTTCAATTATTTTCCTCAATTTTTAATTATTTTTATTTTCAAAATTATTTTCTAAGATTTTTTAATATTTTTCTCAAATTTCCATTATTTTTTTCAATTTTTATTATATTTAAATTCTTTTCCTCAAGTTTCAAAATTTAAAATAATTATTCAATTATTTTCCCCAAATTTTAATTATTCTTATTTTTTAAAATTATTTTCTAAGATTTTTAAATATTATTCTCAAATTTCGATTATTTTCTTCAATTTTTAATTATTTTCAATTATTTTCGTAATTTCCAAAAAGTTTTTATTTTTTTATCGAAAATTTCCAGTATTTTATTATTCTGTAACTTTTTTTGTTATTTTTCTAAAATTTTGATTATTTTTTTTTAATTTTCCATTATTTTTATCAATTTCCAATTATTTTTCTCAATTTAAATTATTTTAAAAATAAATTTCTAAGTTTTTCAAGAATGTTTCTAAATTTCAATAATTTTTCAATTAATTTGCAAAGTTTAAATTATTTTTCTTAAAATTCGATTATTTTTTAAATTTATTTATTTATTTCATATATACACATTTTACTTCAAATTATTTTTATGATTTTTTAATTATTTTTTCAATTTCAAATTCTGTTTACCTTTTTACAATTATTTTCTTCATCTTCTAATTAATTTAATTATTTTTTAATTAATTTCCTAAATTTTCAGTTATTATCTCAAATTTAGATAATTGTCTTCAACTTTCAATTTTTCAAATGATTTTTCAATTATTCTCTTCAAGTTTCAAAATTTAAAATCATTTTTCGATTATTTTCTCCAATTTTTAATTATTCTTATTTTTTAAATTATTTTCTAAGGGTTTAAAATATTTTTCTAAAATTTCCATTCTTTTCTTCAATTTTTGATTATTTTTGCCATTCTTTAATTATATCCCTGAATTTTAATTATTTTTATAATAAATTTCTAAGATTTTCAAAAATATTTGTGAAATTACAATAATTTTTCAATTAATTTGCAAAATTTGAATTAATTTTAAATTTTATATTTTTTGAATAATCTAATTTTAAATTACTTTTATCGTTTTTCAATTTAACTCCTAATTTTTTTTTTACTATTATTCTCTTTTTGCGAAATTATTTTCTTAAATTTTTAATTATTTTCATTTGCTTTCATAATTTTTAAAATTTTTTACCAATTATCTTAAATTACAATTATTTTTATTTTTTTTTAAAATTCGTTTCTCCAATGTTTTCAATTATTTTCTAAGATTTTCAAGTATTTTCCTCAATTTTTAATTTTTTTTATTTTCAAAATTATTTTCTAAGATTTTTTAATTATTTTCTCAAATTTCTATTATTTTCTTCAATTTTCAATTATTTTCAATTTTTTTTTCTTAATTTCAATCAATTTATACAAATTTCAAAATTTAAAACAATTTTCGATTATTTTCCCCAATTTTTAAATATTCTTATTTTTAAAAATGGATTTTTAAGATTTAAAAATATTTGTCTCCAATGTTCATTATTTTCTTTAATTTTTAAATATTTAAAATAATTTTTTTCATAATTTCAATTATTTTCTTCAAGTTTCAAATTTTAAAATCATTTGTCAATTATTTCTCTCAATTTCAATTATTTTTAAAATAAATTTCTAAGATTTTCAAGAATGTTTCTAAAATTTGAATAATTTTCAATTAATATCCAAAATTTAAATTACTTTTTTTCTTACCATTTTACAATTATTTCCTCCATCTTTAAGTATATTTAATTATTTTTTAATTAATTTTCTAAATTTTTAATTATTATCTCAAATTTAGATTTTTCTCTTCAATTTTTCAAACGATTTTTCAATTATTTTCTTTTATTTCAATTTGCCAATATATTCTGTAATTTTTCTCTTATTTTTTTCCTATTTTTAATTATTTTTATTTTCAAAATTATTTTCTAAGATTTTTTAATATTTTTCTCAAATTTACATTATTTTATTCAACTTTTAATCATATTTAAATTACTTTCTTCAGGTTTCAAATTTTAAAATAATTTTTCAATTCTTTCTCCCAATTTTGAATTATTCTCATTTTTCAAAATTACGTTCTAGGTTTTTAAAATATTTTTTTTAAATTTCCCATTATATTCTGAATTTTTTTTATCATTTTCCTTATTTCTGAATCAATTTTCTAAATTTTTAATCATTTACCTCAAATTTCAATTATTTTCTTCAAATATTAATTTTTTTCAATTATTTTTATAATTTACTAAATTTTGTACTTATTATCTTAAATTTCAATTATTTTCAATTTTCTTCAATTCTTTCCGTCAAATTTTCATTATTCTCATTTTTTTCAATTTATTTCTAAGAGTTTCAAATATTTTTCTCAAATTTAAATTATTAACCTTAATTTTAAAACAATATAAAATTTATTAAATAAACAACTTATTTCGTTTCTGATTTTAAAATTATTTTTATTAAATAACAAATGTCTGATTTACTGAATCGGCAAAAATAAAAAGAACTTTGAATTTTGTTAATCAAGTTTTGCATTAAAAAAATTTTATATTGAATATTTTCTGTCAAAAAAAGGCACAAAATAAAATTTATAGAAAGTTGTTATACATGCAATTACTCTTGTATTATTTCTTATCTATATACAAGGCCTTTCAAAAGTGTCTTTCATCAGTTTAAAGCGGGACATGAAAGAAGTGTAGTTGCTCTTGAGTTTAATAACAAATCCTTTGTCTTGTCCTCAACTAGTAAATATCAAATTTTCTTGTTATTTCACATCGATAGAAATTAACGTAAGTGAAAAATATTTTAATTCATTATTATAATAATTATTATTATTATTATATTTTTATTGCTTTCTCATAATAGAGGTCGTTCAACCATTAATCAGATAATTCGTTGCGCCTCATAAAATTTTTTTTTTTTATCAAAAATGCTTATTTTCAGGAGATAGATCAAAAACTATTGATAATATGTTTTAAATTTTAACGCATGAATGGTCCTGTAGAAAAAAATGGTTTTTTTCAATTAATTATTTAATTGATAATTAATTGATTATCAATTAATTAATTAAGAATTATCATTAATTCTATAAATAATAATTTATCAACTCTTGCAAAAGATGTATTTATTTATAGTGAAAATTTATCTTGACATGATGATTTTTAATCAATTGTAATGTCATTACAATCGGTTTTGTAAAAAATCACTGCACACATTTCCATGAATGTTTAAATGTAAATATCATGTGAATTTGTGATAAGATGTTCAAACATTGTAGCTATAGTGATATAAATACTGTTATTGCTTTTGTGATGAGAAACTCTATACAATAATAAAACGTATTTTTCAATTAAATTTTATTAATAGTCGTGTTAATAAAATTGCTTTATTGTTTATTATTAATTTGTAATTAATTAATTATTGCATAGGAAAGTGAAAATTTGACAAATTGAAAAACTTTAATTTATAATTAATTTATTTTATTTAATTTATTACTATTATTATTATTATTAAATTCAAATGTAATATAATTAAATATAATATTTTCGTTAATAATGAGAATTATAAATATGAATTGAACTCTTTTTGTGGAATTAGAATTTTTCTTGATCATATTTTTCGACTATAATTTTTTTATTATTTATTAATTTATTATTAATTTCTAGTAGTAAATAGTATGAAATATAAATAATGATACAACTTAAAAATATAATGTAAATGATTAATAATTTAAAGGCACAATCATAGAGATTTAAAATAAAAAAAATACTAATTTCTAATGTAGATAAATTTTAAATAATTTTCGCATTAATAATTCTCTAGAGAATTATTAAATTTCGAATTCTCTTTATGTGTTCTTATTGAGATTTGAGAAAAGAAATTTTAAGTTAAATTAAAAATAGACGGATTAAATATTTATTTTGAAAAATTAGTTGCGGTAAAGTTAATATGTGACTAATCAACTGTACAAATTAAGATAACGCGGTTGAAAAAGATAAAATAGGAATTTCCAAATTATCAGAACCATTCAAATAATTAATTATTCTTTTTAAGAAAACAATTATGATCGTGTATATTTAAATTTAAAAAGTGTCTATTTTGTTTTTTTTTTAAGTCTTTATCACTGTTTCTGTTTCTCGACGAAATATCGAAAAAGTTTTTAATACCTTCGCAATGCTGGGAAAAATATAATAAAATTAGATAACTGAAATAAGTCAATAAAAGGTAGATTATTATAATAAAGTTGACGATGATAAAAAGTTCATGTGGAGATGATGATGAAGTTGATCATGGTAACAGCGATGATGCTGAAATTGATGAAATTGATGATATTGATGACATTTGTAATGTTGATGTTATTGCTAACGCTAAAATATTTGATGACGTTGATGACATTAATGACGACATTATTAAGACCGAAAACGTTGGTGACGATGACGATGACATTGATAACGTTGATGATAATGACGACGATATTATGATATTGGACGATATCAATACAATAATATTGATGACGATATTCAAGAAAACGATATTGATGATTATAATTTGGTTGATAATGATGACACTGATGTCCCGGTCATCAATGTTTTCGTTTTTAATAATTTTATTGTCGTCATCAAATCCATCAACGTCATCAATATCTTCGTCATCAGTGTTATCATTATCACTTCATTAACGCCATCAATGTCATCGTCATCAGCGTTTCGATTTTATCGAAATCATTGTAATTATTAGTGTCATCAACGTCATTAAATTTTTCAGAGTTATCAATAACTTCAACGTCATGAATGTCATCAATATCATCAATATCATCAATATCATCAATATCAACAATTTCAATATCGTCCTCAATATTACAGTATTGATATCGTCCAATATCAAAATATCGTCGTCAATATCATCAACGTTATCAATGTATATTATATTTATTATCATCATCAATATCGTATTCTTTAATATCGTCATCAATATAATATTATTGATATGATCCAGTATCAAAATATCGTTGTCATTATCATCAATGCCATCAATGTTATCGTCATCAGAGTTTTCGTTTTATCAATGTCATTATAATTATTAGTGTCATCAACGTCATTAAATTTTTTAGAGTTATCAATAACTTCAACATCATAAATGTTATCAATATCATCAATATCATCAATATCATCAATATCAACAATTTCAATATCGTCCTCAATATTACAGTATTGATATCGTCCAATATCAAAATATCGTCGTTAATATCATCAACGTTATCAGTTTCATCGTCACCAACGTTTTTGTTTTTAATAATATTATTGTCGTCATCAATCTCTTCAACATCATCCATTTCTTCGTCATCAGTGTTATTATTATCACTTCATCAACGCCATCAATGACATCGTCATCAGCGTTTCGATTTAATCGAAATCCTTGTAATTTTTAGTGTCATCAACGTCATAAACTATTTTAGCGTTATCAATTACTTCAAGGTCAAAAATTGTCAAAAATGTCAAAAATGTCATAAATGTCATCAATATCATCAATATCATCAATATCAACAATCTCATCAATTTCATCATCAGTGTTACCATTATCAACCGGATTATCATCATAATATTGTCGTCAATATCATCAACGTTATCAATTTCATCGGCACCAACGTTTTCGTTCTTAATAATCATCATTATCAATAGCTTCAACGTCATAAATATCATTAATGTCATAAATGTCATAAATGTCATCAATATCATCAATATCATCAATTTCATCATCGTCAGTGTTACCATTATCAATCTCATCATCATCAATATCGTCAGCAAAATTATAGTAGTAATATCATCCCATATCTGATGACGTTGATAATTATAACACTGATCATGATGAAATTGATGAAATTGTTGATGTTGATGATATTGATGACATTTATTTATGACGTTGATGTTATTGATAACGCTGAAACAAATGATGACGTTGATGACGCTGATGACGTTGATAATGATAACACTGATCATGATGAAATTGATGAAATTGTTGATGTTGATGATATTGATGACATTTATTTATGACGTTGATGTTATTGATAACGCTGAAATATATGATGATGTTAATGACGCTGATGACATTAATAATGACAATGACTTGGATAAAACTAAAACGTTGATGACGTTGATAAAGTAATAATGATCACACTGATGACGAAGACATTATTAACGTTGTTGACATTGATGACGACAATAACATTTCTAATAACAAAAACACTGTTGACGGTGACATTGATAACGTTGATGATATTGATGACGATATTGATGATCTAAATATATATGATATAAAGAGTATGATGACGAAGATAGCATTGATTGATAAAGTCGATATTAATGGCATTGATGATTTTGATGACATTGTTGATGTTAATGACATTGATGATATTTTTTAACACTGATGATAATGACGTCGATGATGACGGTAATGACAATGAAGATGACATTAATGACGATGAAGATGATAATGACGACGATAACATTGATTGACAAAGTCGAGTTTAATGACATTGTTCAGACATTGTCAGGGATCACAGGACCTATTGTTATTGAAAAAGGTGAATAGGTGCAAATTTTTTCAAAAATAGGGGACAAAAAGGGGACAGAAAATTTGCTTCAACTTATGTATTTGAAGATTTTTTAGGACATTTTTATTTACAAATTTTAAATATGGAAAAATATACAGGGCTGCCAGCGGATTTGTAGATTAAAAATAGTACAAAAAAGTGACGTTTTAATTTAAAAAGGTGAATAAATAGGGAATTTTTAAGTGAAAAAAGTGAATAAACAATAATTTGCAATAACAAACAAAATATTACTGATATTAATTTGGAGCCCGCAAGCAGGCAAATAATTAATCAGGGCTCCCCAAAATCAATTTAAAAAAAAAATTGTTAAATGAGAAAACTAATTGGAAAATTAATTAAAAATCAAGAAATGAAGACAAAAATTTAAAAAATACTGGTAATTACAAGAAAATAATTGAAGAATGACAAAAATAAGTAAAATTTGACGAAAAATAATTATTCAAACGTAAAAGAAATTAATTTAAAAAATGAAAAAAAATTTTACATATGTAGAAAATATGTAGAAAACAGTTGAAAAATTACAAAAAAAGTTGAATTATGGAAAAAAAATTAATGAGAAATATAATTCATAAAATGAAGTAAAAAGTAAAAAATGAATTACATTAATTGAAAAATTAAGGACATAATTGAAACGTGAATAAACTAATTGAATAATGCCATAAATAATTGAAAGCTAATATTAAAATTAAAAATTTATAGACAACAATAATAAAAATATTAAAGAAAATGACATTTAAAGAAAATAATTCCAAAATGTCAAAAATATTTGAATAATGACAAAAATAATTGTAGTTTAAAAAAAATAATTGAGAAATGACAAAAATAATTGATAACTGATGTAAAGAATTGAAAATTTAGACAATAATTATTAGAAAATTGAAAAAATATTAGAAGTTTGAGGAAAATAATTAAAAGTTGAAGATATTAATTGACTTTGGAAGAAAATAATTGAAATTTAAAGAGAAAAATTCAAAAATGTCAAAAAAAATTAAATATGAGGAAAGAAATTTGTAGAAAGCTGGTTTGAAAATTAAAAAATTATAGACAATAATTGAACAATTCAAAAAAATATTGGAAGTTTGAGGAAAATAATTGAAAGTTTAAGAAATTAATTGAAGTCTAAAGAAAAAAATTGAAATTTGAATACAATAATTCAAAAATGTCATAAAATTTAAATATAAGGGAAGTAATTGTAATTTGTAGAAATAATTGAAAAAATAATTGGAAGAGTTGTAAAAAATTAATAAATTCATGAGAATAATAAAAATGATAAAGAAAATGATTGAAATTTAAAGAAATTTATTTAAAACTGCTGTAAATTTTTTTTAATTTCTTGACAATAAACAAAATTGAATAAAATAATTTTAATTTGTTAAAAATAATTTTAAAACGTCAAAAATAATAAAAATATGAAGAAAATATTTGGAAAATGACAAAAATAATTGAAATTTGAAGAAAATAATTAAAGAATAACAAAACTAAATTAAAATTTGTGTAGAAAATTTAAATATTTCTGCCAATAAAATAAAGATTAAAAACGTAATTTAAATTTTAAGAAAATATTTGAAATATTACAAAAATAAGTGAAAATTGGTGTAATAAATTAAAAAATTTATGGCAATAATTTAAAGTTTAATGAAAATAATTTAAATTTGAAGAAACTAATTGAAGTTTAAAGAAAATAATTGTAATTTAATAGACTAATTAAAAAATGTCAAAAAATTTAAATACGAAGAAAGTAATTAAAGTTTCTAGAAAATGATTGAAACGTGTAGAAAATAATTGAAAAAGTTGTAAAAAATTAATAAATTCGTGACAATAATGAAAAGAATGAAGACAATTTTTAAAATCTGAAGAAAATAAATTAAAACTGGTGTAAAATTTAAAAATTCATGACAAATAAATTGAATATAACAATTGAATTTTTTATTAAATAATTCTAAAATGACAAAAATAATAGAAATATGAAGAAAATAATTTGAAAATAACGAAAATACTAAGAAATATGACAAAAATAATTGAAATTTTTAAACAAATAATTAAAAAATGACAAAAGTAAATTGAAACTTGTGTCGAAAATTTAAATGTTCTTGGCAATAATTTATGGATTTTAGAATATAATTGAAATTTTAAAAAAATAATTGAAAAATGACAAAAATAAATTAAAACTTGTGTAATAATTTTGAATATTCCTGACATGAATTTCAAAACTGAAGAAAATAATTGATATTCGAAAAAATGAAAAAGATAATTGAAAAGAGCTAGTAGAAATTAAATATTTGTAGACTGTATTTAAAAAATTGATGATGTAATGTAATTTTTTTGAAAACTGAATTTTTTACACGAGATTTGTCATTTGGGAGGCCTCGAAAATCCTCGGCAATCGTGATTCAAGATGATTAATTCGAAAATATGGAAAGTCACAATTTTGAATGTATATCCAAAATTTTGAAAAATTAATTTTTAACATCGGAATCTTTATTTGCGACCTCAAAAATCTCCAAATAAGACTTGTTGAATTTTCTTGAATATTTATGTGATAAAAGATTGCATATTGCAATGTATTATTTTTACATATTTTTTGTAACATCTGACATTTTGAAAATTTAATTTCTTTAAACATCATATCTTAAAATATGGCTAAAAATGAAGAAATTTATGACATAAAATATTTTTAGCTAATAAATTAAAAAAGTTGGAATTTTTTTTTTAAATGTTATTTTTTCTCATGTATTTTTAATGGGGATTTTCTATCGATTTTGGCTATAACTATAAACTTTAATACTGAAAATTAGAAAAAGGGGAAATAGGGGACAATTCTTTAAAATAGGGGAAATAGGTGCACAATTTTAAAATAGGGGAAAAAAGGTGAATAGGGGACAACCTGTGATCCCTGCATTGTTGATGTTAAAGATATTAATGATGTTTTTTGACATTGATGATGTTAATGACATTGAAGATGTTTTTGACATTGATGATGTTAATGATATTGATGCTGTTTTTTGACATTGATGATGTTAATGATATTGATGATCTTTTTTGACATTGATGATAATCACGTTGATGATGATGGTCATGATAATGAAGATGACATTAATGACGAGGATAACATTGATTGACAAAGTTGAGTTTAATGACATTGATGATTTCGATGGCATTGATGATATTAATGTTATTGATGATGTTTTTTGACATTGATGATAATGACGTTGATGACACGTATACAATAATAATGATAATGACAAAGTTGTCGATTATGAAGAAAGAAGATATTATTGACGACGAGCTTGACATTGATGTCGTTGATGATATTCATGACTATATATATACAATTGATGACACTGAATATAGCAATCTCGACAATAATATTGTTTACCGTAGTATTTACAATGCTGATAACATTTTTATGTTTTGATGACATTGATGATGAAGTAGATAAATTGATGACATTGATGATGAAGTTGATAAATTGATGACAATGATGACGAAGATGACATTAATGATATTGCTAACGTTAATGACATTGATGCTGATGGTTGTGTTAAATAGAAAATTGACGATGATGATGACGTTGATGACGTTGATGACATTGATGATGGCGTTGATGATATTGATAATGACGTTGATGACAATGACAATGACGATGACATTAATGACGATGAAGATGACATTAATGACGATGAAGATGACATTAATTGACATTGATGATGACGAAAAAATATTGATTGACAAAGAAAGTTTAATGTCATTGATTTTTTTTTTGATATTGGTGTTAATGACGTTGATGACATTGGTAATGATGTTGATGACATTGATAACATTTATCATGACGTTGATGACATTTATGATGACGTTGATGACATTGATGATGACGTTGATGACATTGATGATGACGTTGATGACATTTATGATGACGTTGATGACATTGATAATGACGTTGATGACATTGATGACGTTGATGACACTGATGATGACGTTGATGACATTCATGACGTTAATGAAGTTAATAACATGAATGATAATGGTAATGACAATCAAGATGACATTTTTGACAATGATTTTTTCCTCTCCTAAACTTGTTTTGTGAAAAAAAAATTCATGACAATTTTTTATGATACAAAATTATTTTTCCAGAACCACAATGGATCACATTCTTCGTCAATCTGCTCGATTTTCCAGAAGCGTTCGAGTTCTAGAATTGCCAAAAAAGAAACAGAATGTAAATTTAACAAGACAAATCAGCTCACAGGGAGTTTTCGAAAGAGAGGATAAATACGGTGCTCATAATTATCATCCGTTGCCTGTTGCCCTTTGCAAAGCCGAGGGCGTTTTTATGTGGGATATGGAGGGAAAACGATATTTCGATTTTCTCAGTGCATATTCTGCAGTGAATCAGGGCCACTGCCATCCAAGAATCTACAAGGCTCTCGTTGAGCAGGCAAAAATATTAACTCTCACTTCTCGAGCATTTTACTCGAGTAACCTCGGCGAATTTGAAGAATACATCACCAAATTATTCGGGTAGATAATAAACTTACTTACTACTTTCTGAAAATTGCTTTCATTAATAAAAAAAAAAAAAAAAGTGGTCACCCATCTAAACACTAACCCCGCTCTATCTTGCTTAACCTCAATGATTATAAAGACGTACACTTACCAGCCCAGCTACACTTCATATTAATGTTCATTTCTGTTAATTATTATAATATAGTTTTTCGTCGTTTTTAATAATTAAGACAAAATTAAGCGTGAATAAATTAAAATCGATTCTTTAATAAGATTTTTCGTTATTTTGATGACAGATACGACAAATGGCTGCCGATGAATACTGGCGTTGAGGGTGGTGAAACGGCTTGTAAACTTTCACGAAAATGGGGCTATTCAAAGAAGAAGATACCAGAAAATCAGGCAAAAATTATTTTTGCCGAGGGTAATTTTTGGGGCAGAACAATGAGTGCTATTTCGTCTAGTACTGATCCATCGAGTTACAGTGGATTTGGACCCTTTATGCCGGGTTTTGAAATAATTCCGTACGACGATGTCAGCGCTCTGGAAAAATCCCTTCAAGATCCAAAAGTTTGTGCTTTTATGGTGGAGCCGATCCAAGGCGAAGCTGGAGTCGTTGTTCCAAAAGTAAATTAAAATTGTTTTTTTTTTAAATTCATTACACAGTTACACGAAAAAATAAAAGTATCGGGCTTGATGTACCCAAATAGCACGTAATATTGCAGCAACGTTGCCCTGTAATGTTGCTGCAACGTTTCCTGCAATGTTGCAGCAACGTTGCACTGCAATGTATCTACAACGTTGCACTGCAATGTATCTGCAACGTTGCCGCAACGTTCAAAATATAGCAGTTCAAAATTTTATAAAGGCTTCATTAACTTTTAAAAATAGTACTTAGTAAAGATGCCAATTACTGAATAAAAGAAAAGTTCAACCAATGCAAATTACGTTAATTGTTCATTTTTTTGTATAATCAACGTTGTATTTGAGCGTTGTATTGAGCAACTATATTATTGCAACGTTGCAGCAACATTGAAGTGCAACGTTGCGGCAATATTGCAGTGCAAAGTTGCCACAATATTGCAGTGCAACGTTGCAGCAACATTACAGGAAACGTTGCAGCAACATTACAAGTCAACGTTGCAGCAACATTACAGGGCAACATTGCAGCAACATTACAGGGCAACGTTGCAGCAATGTGCACATGGACAACATTGAGGCAACGTTGCTGCAACATTGCGCGGCAATATTGCCAACATTGCACGACAATGTTGCTGCAACGTTGCTGCAATATTACGTGCTATTTGGGTATATATATATATATTTTTTTTTTTTGAAGCGCTGAATTCGAATCTAACCTCATAATTGGCCCAGCACTTCTAGGGTTAACCCTAACCTCAAAAAAACCTAAAAATGGCTAAAATGTCACTTTCTGTCTACTAGAAACTAAACCCGACTGTAAATTGATTTATATATAAGATCAATCGAAAGCTTGAATTATTACCTTTAAAATGCTTTTTTGAAAATTGTTTTACGATGATTTTTAACGAAGATATGATAAATTTAAAAATAAGTTTTCTTTTAACTGCGAGAAACTCAAGAATTTTGTTTTGTAGAGACAAATGGTTAAGAGAAATTTTTTTTTTTATTTATATATTTTTTGATTCTACATGAAAAAATAAATATTTTTTCTCTTGACCATTTGTCTCCAAAACACAAAATTCTTTAGTTTCTCGCAGTTGAAAAAACTTATTTTTAAATATATCATATCTTCGTTAAAAATCATCGTAAAACAATTTTCAAGAAAGCATTTTAAAGTTAATTATTTAAGCTTTTCATTGATTTTATATATACAACAATTTGGAGTCGGGTTTAGTTTCTATTAGAACAGAGAAAACCATTTTGGCCATTTTTAGGTGTTTTTGAGGTTAGAATTATTATTAATTATTATTATTATTATTATTATTATTATTATTATTAATTTTTTAATTAATTTCTTAAATTTTTAATTATTTACCTAAAATTTCAATTATTTTCTTCAATTTTAAATTATTTCTATGCACTTTTAATCATTCTGTTCAATCAAACAAATTTGTAAATAATATTTCAATTATCTCAAATTATTCAAGTTTCAATTATTTATATTACCTTTTAATTATTTTCTTCAATTTTCAATTATTTTGATTCTTTTTCATAATTTCCAAAAAGATATTGCATAATATATTTTAAATAAACGAGATAAATAAATTGAAAAAATTAGAACAATACAAAATTAGAGAAAATGATAAAAAATTGACAAAAATAATTGAAAAAATTGCATAATATATTTTAAATAAAAAATATTTAAAAAAAATTTAGAAAAATACTTGAAACATTAAAAAGTTTATGAAAAAAAATATAATTGAAAATTGGAGAAAATAATGGAAATTTTAGAAAAATACGTAAAAATCTAAAAAAATAATTTTAAAAAATGAGAATTATGATTAAAAATTAAGGGGAAATACTTGAAAAATGATAAAAATAATTTTAAATTGAAAGAAAACTTATAATTCGGTAAAAATATTTAAAAAATTTTAAATTAATTGGAATCTGATGAAAAGAATTAAAATTTTTAAAAATTATGCCAAAAGTAATAAACATTATCGAATTTATTTTTAGACAAAATAAAATTAAAAATTCGTTTAAAAAATTGAAGAGAATAATCTAAATTTGAAATGAGTTAAAAGAAATAAATGAAATTTGAAAAAAAAATTGAATAAAAAAAAGCAAAGAAAACTACTTAAAAATCTGAGAAATTAATTGAAAAAATGAAAATAATTAAAAATTGAAAAAAAGAATTGAAGAGGGGTAAAATAATCGAAACTTAAAATAGTTAATAAAATTTTTTGGAACTTTTGAAAAGAAATTAAAATAATTAAAAAACGAAAAAAATAATTGAAATTTAGGTAAATAATTAAAAATTTTAAAACTTGATTCAGAAATAATAAAAATGATTAAACATTGAAGAAAATAATGGGAAAATTGAGACAAATATTGAAAATTCTTAGAAAATAATTCAAAAAAATAAGAATAATTAAAAATTGGGAAAAATAATTGTACAATTTTTTTAAATTTTGAAACTTGAAGAAAAGAATTGAAATATAATAAAAACAATGGTAAGTTGAAAAAATTAATGAAATTTGAAATAAATAATTTAAAAAATTGAATTTTTTTTTAAATGAGTAAAAATTATTACAATTTGAGAAAAAAATTGAAATTCTTAGAAATTAATTGTAAAAATGGGAATAATTAAAAATTGGAGAAAAGAATTGAAGAAAGTTGAAGATAATCGTAATTTAAGATAATTAACAGAAGATTTTGAAAATTATGAAAACAAATGAAAATAATTAAAATCTTATTTGATTTCGGGTAAGAATCAGTGGCGTAACTGGGGGTGCAAGGGCCCTAGGGAAAAAAGGAAAAAGGGGCCCCAATTATATATTATATTATATATTATTATATATAATATAATATATTATATTATACATATATGTTGTTCAATTTCCATTTCTTTTTATTATATTACAATTATTTTCTCCATCTTTTAATATTTTTATTATTTTTCAATTAATTTCTTAAATTTTTAGTTATTATCTCCAAATTAAATTATTGTCTTTAATTTTTAATTATTTAAAAGATTTTTCAATTATTTCCGTTTGCTTAAAAATAAATTCTGTAATTTTAAATTATTTTCTCCGATTTTGAATTATTTTCATTCTTTTGGCATAATTTTCAAAATTTTTTAAAATTTATCAGAAATTTCAATTGTTATTTTCATCAATTTTTTATTATTTCTGCGATTTTTTAATTATTCCGAGACTTATTCTCTTTACTTGCAATTTTTAAATAATTTTCTAATTACATATTTTCTTTTTTTAAATATTTCTATGATTTTTTCAATTATTATGCTCAAACTTTATTTACTGTATCATTCTCTCAAATTTTAATTATTTTCATCATAAATTTAAATTATTTTTCTCAATCTTAAATTATTTTCATCATATATTTTAATTATTTTTTTTAATTTTGAATTAATTTTATTATTCATCAATTATTTTCCTCGACTGTTAATTATTATTCTCATTTCCTAAAATTAATTCCTAAAATTTTTAAATATTTTTCTAAAACTTCAATTATTTTCATTTGTTTTCATAATTTCCAAATTTTTTTTATTAATTATCGTAATTTATATTTATTTTTAGCTTTCTTCAATTCTTTTCTCCAATTTTTATTTATTCTCATTTTATTTAATTGATTTTTAAACATCTTCATGTATTTTTCTCATATTTAAATTATTTTTTTTTTTGTTTAAGAATATTCTGTAATTTTTTAAAATTATTTCACTCGAATGTGATTTATTTTTTACAACTTATCAATGTTTGTGTCATATTTCAATTATTTTCATCAAGTTTCAAATTGTAAAATCATTTTTCAATTATTTTCCAAAAATATCCTTCAATTTAAAATTTTTTACATTTCTTTTATAATTTCAAAAATTTTAAACTATTTATCTGAGATTTCAATTATTCCATTCAATTTTCAATTATTTATATTTTTTTTTTATTTTCTTCAATTTTTTAGTTACTTTCGTTTTTTTTTCATATTTTATAAAAAGTTTATAATTAGTTCTGTTTAATTTAAAATTATTTTCTTCAATTTTAAATTATGATTATCTTGTTTCATTTATTTTCTCTAATTTTTAATTATTCTCTTTTTTTTCAATAAACTTCTAAAAGTTTTAAGTATTTTTCTGAAAGTTACTTTAACTTTCCTTTCATTTAAAATATATTATGTAATTTTTTCAATTATTTTCTCAAATTTTCATTATTTTTTTCAATTTTATATTATTTATCTCAATTGTCAATCATTTTTTGGGGGTTTTGTGGTTCGGGACCGAAACCCTTATAGTGAGATTTTGTCGTCCGTCTGTCCGTCGTTCACAGCCAATAGCTGTCAATTTTAGGTTGTGAGCGAGAGAGAGAGAGAGACAGTGAGAGACAGAGACAGAGATACGTAAGTTACTGAGAGTTACGTAGCTTACCGTAAAAGTTACCGCGAGTTACGTAAGTAAGTTACGTAAGTTACCGTGAGTAACGTAAGTTACCGTAAGAATTACCGCGAGTTACCGTAAGTAACCGTAAAAGTTACCGTGAGTTATGTAGGTTACCGCGAGTTACGTAGGTCCGTGAGTTATGTAAGTTACCGAGAGTTACGTAAGTTACCGTGAGTAACGTAAGTTTTCTAAGAATTACCGCGAGTTACGTAAGTTACCGCTAGTTACGTAAGTTACCGCAAGTTACGTAAGTTACCGCAAGAATTACCGCGAGTTACCGTAAGTAACCGTAAAAGTTACCGTGAGTTATGTAGGTTACCGCGAGTTACGTAGGTCCGTGAGTTATGTAAGTTACCGAGAGTTACGTAAGTTACCGTGAGTAACGTAAGTTTTCTAAGAATTACCGCGAGTTACGTAAGTTACCGTTAGTTACGTAAGTTACCGTTAGTTACGTAAGTTACCGTTAGTTACGTAAGTTGCCGTAAGAATTACCGCGAGTTACCGTAAGTAACCGTAAAAGTTACCGTGAGTTATGTAGGTTACCGCGAGTTACGTAGGTCCGTGAGTTATGTAAGTTACCGAGAGTTACGTAAGTTACCGTGAGTAACGTAAGTTTTCTAAGAATTACCGCGAGTTACGTAAGTTACCGCAAGTTACGTAAGTTACCGTTAGTTACGTAAGTTGCCGTAAGAATTACCGCGAGTTACCGTAAGTAACCGTAAAAGTTACCGTGAGTTATGTAGGTTACCGCGAGTTACGTAGGTCCGTGAGTTACGTAAGTTACCGTATATTGAAACTTTTATCGTCCGTCCGCCTGTCCTTTCGTCGTTCATAGCCAATAGCTGTCAATTTACGGTTGTGTGTGTGTGAGAGAGGGAAATAGTGAAAGACAGAGACAGAGATTATCGACTATCGATAAAAAAGTTTTTCTGGGAGTGTATGAGAGAGAAATAGAGATTAAGAGAAAGCTTTCTGTGCTGTTTATTTAAAATTATTTTCCCTAATTTTTCATTATTTCATTTTTTCAATTTATTTTTAAGATTTTCAAATAATTTTCATAATTTTAAATTATTTTCTTTATTTTTAAAAGATTTATATGAGGTTTTAAATTACTTTCCCCAATTTTTAATTGATTTCATTTTTTTTTTCAATTAATTTGAAAAATCAGCAATTTTTTTATTTAATTTCAATAATTTCTTGCAATTTTTTTTTAATTTTAAAATTTTATAAATTTTGTCCTTTAAAAAAAGGTTTTTTAGGGTTGACTGAGGGTCCCCTGAGCTCAAGGGCCCCGGGGCACTGCCCCATTTTGCCACTTATAATAGTTACGCCACTGGTAAGAATTGAACATTGAAAAGTGGATGCAATAACTTAGATTTGATATAATAAATGAAAATTGAGGAAATTAATTGAAAAATAATTGAAATATCTAATTAAGGGGAGGTTACCGTTCTCAATGGTAAAAAATGCATGGAATTTGGGAATTTTTTTTTTCATAGACGGAAATATTTTTGGAATTGCGGTTTTTTTATTTAAATAGTACATAATTATATAAACTTATTATATTTAATATAAACATATTTATATTAAAAAAAATTAAAAATGGTGGCTGTAGTAACGTGTAGAAGAAAAAAACTGAATTAACAAATATTTTATAAATCTATCATTAAATTTATTATTATTATTATTAAATATAATAAAATAATATCTAGAGATCCTTTAATCCTCCGCATGCGACTTCATCCTTAGACCAACTTGTAGATACCAATATGTAGATCTGACGTCACTATTGAAAATCCCATAGTGATGTTATACCTATATGTAGGAATCTATATTTAGAGCCCTAAGCAGAATAAAACGGGAACGCGAACGTAATAATGTGAGAGAAAGGGATAGAAATATCGTCTGTCCTTTTCTGTCACATGCTTGCGTTCCGTTCCGGTTTAATACTGCTTAAGGTCTAATTTTTTCTATTTTCTCTTTAAGGGGAGCGTACAATAATCCACATTAGCATAGACGTAAACATAAGCCATACGATAGAAAAGAACAGACGTATTGTATTATCTGTCTTTTTCTATCGCATTGTAATTATACTAATATACATTTTAACAAATAATAAAATATATCTTGAAAAATAAAAATTTGAAAATTGTCTAACGTTTGCGTTTTATTACAACGTTTCATTGTAGACTCACCATAAAAGTGCCGATGCGTGTTGGCGTAAAAGCGTCGGCGGATTAAACTCTATAGTATAACAAAAATCACTAAAATTACACAAAATTTTTTTTCTACTTTTAGGATGGCTACCTGACAAAAATCCGAGAACTCTGCACAAAATACAATGTTTTGTGGATTGCTGACGAGGTGCAAACCGGCTTGGCCAGAACCGGAAAACGTTTGGCAGTTGATCACGAGGGTGTCAAGCCTGACATTTTAATTCTCGGAAAAGCTCTTTCCGGTGGCTTCTATCCTGTTTCCGGTGTCCTCGCAAATGATCCTGTTATGCTCAGCATTCATCCAGGTGAGCATGGCTCGACCTACGGCGGAAATCCTCTAGGTTGTAAAGTCGCCCTGGAAGCCCTCAAAGTTCTAGAGGAGGAAAAACTCGCGGAAAATGCCGAAAAGTGTGGAAAATTATTGCGTGATGAATTAAATAAACTTCCAAATGATGTCGTCACCACTGTCAGAGGAAAGGGACTTCTCAATGCAATTGTCATTAATGAAAAATTCGACGCTTGGCAAATTTGTTTAAAACTCAAAGAGCAAGGTTTGCTGGCAAAACCCACACATAATCACATTATCAGATTAGCCCCGCCGTTAGTTATAACCGACGCACAAATTCTCGAGTGTGCCGATATAATAAAGAAGGTCGTCCTAAAAAATGCCCAGTGATATTTGGGCTTTTTATTAATTTTTAAAACTGTTTTTAAAAACGTTAATTTTTGAATCGTTATAAGATGAATGAAGGTGGTGTCCCTTCTCGGCGTAAAAATTTCGGCGGAAATAGAAAAACAATGTGCGTGAGAGAGAACGTGATATCTGCTCTTCTCTTTCTAGCGCATGGTTTACGCTTTTCGCCGACGCTTTTACGCCTACATGTACTTTGATCCGCTCAGTGATATACTTGAGGCTTTTTATTAATTTTTGAAACTATTTAAAAAACGTTAATGCTTTACCATTTTATGATACATTTGTATTTAAGTTTATATTTTTCACTATCAAGTATGCAAATATTTATTAAAAATCTATATTTTCTGTATTCAAAATTTATTTTAAAATAAAAATTTGTTAAACTTAATAAACTGTGGAATTATTTGACGGGAACCATAATAATTTTGCAGGTTTATATAATAAGGACAAGAAACTATTAATCTTCCGATGCACTTTATTTGTGACATACAAGAAATCAACTAAATATATAATCCATCTTAAAAATAATCTTACAACTGATTGTTCATCGATAAATAGGAAATACCCAGCAAAAAGACAACATAATCTTTTTCAAAGACAGTCTTTTTGCCAGGGACTGGGGCAAAACCGAATTCACAAAAAAAAAAAGAATTCTAATATTTTTATTTGCAAATAGATTACAATTATTATTTCTTGACGTTCATTTAAATTTGCAAATAATCTCTTATAAATAGAAAATTGTCTCTTATAATTACAGATCTATTTACAACTATTTAAAGAAAGATTTTCAATTTCAAAATATAATAAATTACTGCGCTAATTACAATGTTAAATAACTTGTTAGTATTATCATAAATTAAATAATTCAATAAATAACTTAAAATGACAGCTTTCTACTCAGTTTAAAAGTCATTAAAATCTAAAATGCGGTTTTTCCCCGGCCTCCTCGGTTTTTTGTGTGCCAGCACACGGTTTGAAATCCACCTGGTGGATTTTCTGTAAAACTCAGGATTGAGTCTAAAATCTTGATAAGCAGTTTCACGAAACTTTGTCGTCGTTTACAAATTAAAAATATTTGTTATTCAAACAAAAACACAGGTTGTTTTTCTCGTGAAAATGAACGCATTATTACTGTGAAAGAAGTTTTAAAATTACTGTACATTACCGCATACTACCTACTTATAAGTAAAATAGTACGTTAAAAATGCCACAAGTTATGGTAACTAAGTTGAAATTGCACAAAAAAAAGGTTTATAGAGTATTTCGAAAATTTTAAAAATCTCATATTCGCTTTGGCGCATGATTATCATGTAACTTAAAAATTCAGTTAAAATAAATACTATTTGATATAATTTGTATTTATCTAATTATTATTCAACACAACGACATTTCTATCTCTTTCTATCACATGCTTGCGTTCCGTTTTATTCTGCTTAGGTTATTCCCCTGATCCTCTAATCCATTACATATGACTTCACCCTAAAGCCCAACGCAGAATAGAACGAAACGCGAACGCAAGTGTATGATAGAAAAGGATAGAATTATCTGATTAGTCTATTCTATTCCCTTGATCCTCTAATCCGCCACATGTAACTTCGCCCTAAAGCCCAACGCAAAATAGAACGAAATGCGAACGCAAGTGTATAGATAGAAATATTATCCGTTCTTTTCTATCACAAGCTTGCGTTCTGTTCTCGTTTTATTCTGCTTAGTACTATTCCCCTGATCCCCTAATCTGCCACATGTGACTTCACCCTAAAGCCCAACGCAAAATAAAACGGAACGCAAATATATGATAGAAATGTCACTATGGGATGTTTAATAGTGACGTCATATCCACGTGTTGGTATCTACAGGAAGATTAAGGGGGAAGTCGCATGCGGAGGATTAAAGGTTCTGGAGGATAAAATAGGCCAATCAAAAAAGTACTTTCCAATGTGATCAATTATTTGATTTGTCTATTCTATTCCCTTGATTCTTTAATCCGACTCATCTGACTTCACCCTAAAGCCCAACACAGAATAGAACGAAACGCGAACGCAAGTGTATGCCAGAAAAGGATAAAAATATTGTCCGTCCTTTTCTATCACAAACTTGCGTTCTGTTCCCGCTTTATTCTGCTTAGGACTATTCCCCTGATCCTCTATTCCATTACATGTGACTTCACCCTAAAGCCCAAAGCAGAATAAAACGGAACGCAAACGCAAATATATAATAGAAAAGGATAGAAATAACGTCTGACCTTTTTTATCACATGCTTGAGTTCCGTTCCCGTTTTATTCTACTTAGGGTGAAGTCACATACGAAGGACTAGGTTATCAGGGGATTAGAATTGACAAATAAGAAAATACTTTCCAATGTGACCAATTATCTGATTGGTCTATTCTAATCCACTTATAACCTAGTCCTCCGCATGTGACTTCACCCTCAGGGCTCTAAACGTAGATACGTACATATAGGTATAACGTCACTGGGATTTTTAATAGTGACGTAAGATCCACGTGTTGGTATCTACATGAAGATTTAAAAGTGAAGTCGCTTGCGGAGGATTAAAGGATCTGGGGAATAAGTAGAGGCCAATCAAAAAATGCTTTTCAATGTGACCAATTATCTGATTGGTCTATTCTATTTTCTTGATCCTTTTGTCCAACGCAAGTGACTTCACCCTAAAGCCCAACACAGAATTTAACGGAACGCAAACGCAAGTACATACTAGAGAAGGATAGAAACATTGTCCGTCTTTTTTATGACATACTTGTGTTGCGTTTCCGTTTTATTCAGCTTGCGGCTTTAACTGTAGATACCTACATATAGGAATAACGTCACTATGGAATTTTCAATATGGACGTCAGATCTACATTTTGGTATCTACAGGTAGTTCTAAGGGTGAAGTCGAATGCGGAGGATTAGAGGATCAGGGGAATAAGCATAGGCCAATCATGTTGGTATCTATAGGTAGTTCTAAGGGTGAAGTCAAATGCGGAGGATTAGGGGAATAACCACAGGCTAATCAAAAAAAGCTTTTTAATGTAACTATTTTTCTGATTAGTCTATTCTATTCCCCTGCTCCTCTAATCTGCCACATGTGACATCACCCTAAAGACCAACGCAGAATGGAACGGAATGCGAACGCAAGTATATGAAACAAAAGTATAGAAATATTGTCCGTCCTTTTCTATCACCTGCTTGCGTTCCGTTCCCGTTTTATTCTACTTGAGGTGCCGTCCCACGTCGGCGTAAAAGCATCGGCGGAAAGAGAAAACCATGCGTTAGAAAGAGATAAACAGATATCGCTTTCTCTCTCACTTACGTGGTTTTACGTTTTACGCCAACGTATGTTCTTATTAAAAATGTGCAAATTATGACCAAAGATAAGCCGAACAACGTCATAGGAAGAATTCCAAAAAATTGAATTTCGCCAAAATAAAATTATATCAAATAGTTATTTTACAATATAAATATTATTTAAAAACTAGATTCAATTGTAATTCGAATAAACGACAATTATATTAAATTATAATATAAAATTTGTGTCAAATAGCCAGTTAATAAATATTTCGACGTCTGAAAATTAGACAATTGAAAATTGACCAATAATCATGCACCACTTTGTTCCGGGGTAATTTTGATTTTTTGTAATATGGGAACCAATATGGGTACCTATATTTAGAATCATGTCACAAGTGGAGAGAATTTGACGGTTTTGGAAAAAAAGCTTCAATGTGTGAATCTAGAAATGATTCAATATTTGTGGAAATAGCCGAAAACATTTTTAAAGTAGGTAATTGTTTGTCGAACTTATAAAAAATTCCACGAAAATGTTGGAACATGCAGGAAATTATAGGGACATGTAGAAAATTGTATTAAATTGTTAAAAAACATTAAAGGTGTCCCATGTTGGTGTAAAAGCGTCGGCGTAATCGCAAACCCTTACATTCCGCCGACGCTTTTACGGCACCTTAAAAATTCTACCTAAATGTAGAAAAAAGTTAATTAAAAGTAGAAAAATAGGAAACTTTGTAATAAACCGTAGGAACCTGCCTACAATTGATTAAAAATCTATTGTGAAAATATCAGCAAATTTTATCTAGATCCATTGTAGAAACTCAAATATCAACCACTTAAAACATGTAAAAATCTGTGTATAGGCGCCCATACTGAAACTTTTTTCAGTAATTAAAATTTCGATGCGAAACTTTTATTAGCAGACCGAGTATTTTACGCATTAATGCGTAGAAACTCACGTCTCTATTAAATGATTTACTATCTCATTAAAAAGATATCAAATGAGATCATCTTATCAACCCGTACATTACCCTACTTAAAATAATGTAGGAACCTATTTAAAATTACTCAAGATCACGTGGAATTCACTGGGTGCCATATCAGAAGTATTATATATACAGAATTCACTAAAATAACGAAAAAAAAAAACTGGAAGACAAATTTGGCACAATGTTTGGTTTCTTTTCCTTAACCAAAATTGTCGTCTTTTTCTGATTCTGTCATGTCTCATTTGTTTCTTGTGTTTTCCAACTTTCTGATTTGGAACAATTAACTGGTCTCGCGTACCCCAATCTTGGAGATCACTTGGGCACTCTTGCCGCGAACACTCGACAAGTGTCGTTTCTTGTTTATCGTGCAAAATCACGAAAATTTATGTACAATGTCCCTGAGACTTGTGTAAGTACCGACTATAAGACCCAGAAGTCCAAATAATACTAAAGACGTGTTTTTCGCGACCATAAGCGCCTTCTCGGTTGTCGTCGATATTGACCAGAAAGCACAGATGTGAATAATTGCCGGAAAGGCTATTCCCAGTGCTGATAGGCACATTGCTCCAAACAGAGAGATAAAGAGGTCCAGCTCTGGAATCATCACTGCGAGAAGAACTGAAAAAAAAATTTTAAATTGAATTATTTTTAATTATAAACATAATTTAATAATTGGTCAGTATATTTGTTAAAAATAAAATTTTTAAAATAATAATAATGATGATGGTAATGTAAATTGTTGTATTACTGACAATTTTGGTTTTGATCCCTGCTAACAGTACTGTCGGTAAGAATATTCTGTAGGTAAGACTTTTGATAGGAACCTTCATTATCGGTAGTTGAAAAGGAAGAAATGGGAAATCTACATTGCCGACTCAAGGTAAGGTTATCGGCCGGAATCTATATTTCTAGATAAGGATAAGGGTATTGATAGAAATCTACATTACCGGAAAATCGTAAATTCAGTAAAAATCCACATTACCGGCAAATCATAAATTCTGTAGAAATATACATTACCGACAAATAATCAATGTGGTAGAAATCTACATTATCGATTAATGGTAAGATTATCAGCAGAAGTCTACATTACCGATTAATATTATCGCCTGATTGGTTGGTTTGTACTAACTGAGTATTTTATATAATTGTTTATTTAATTATTATTTTTTTTATATTATTTATTTAATTTATTTATTTACTATAAGCAAGTTTATAAACCAAGTATCTATTACGAAACAATTATGCGATAATCTTAACCTCGGTCGGTAATGTAGACTTCTGCTGATAATCTTACCTTTAATCGATAATGTAGATTTCTACTGCATTTATTATTAGTCGGTAATGCAGATTTTGATCAATAGCATTACCCCCATCTGGAAATATAGATTCCGTATAATAACCTTATCTTGAGTCGGCAATGCAGATTTCCTGTTCCTTTCTTCGACTATTAATAATGACGATTTCTGACAAAAGTTTTACCGACGGAACCGGTACATTCACTATTGAAGGGTTAATAGGTAGGAAATCTTAATGCCGACAGATGGTTAGGTACCCGATAAAAATTTATCATACCGACTGGTGGTAAAGTTACCGACTGATGGAAAAGTTACCGACTGATGGTAAAGTTACCGACTGATGTTAAAATTACCCCCTGATAGCATAAAAATTAAACAAAAAGGTAGATTACCCGCAAAATAACAGACAAAAAATAAATTTCTAAATAAGAATATGGACAAATGAATTCATAATTCGAAGAACAAAAATTAAAATTTAAAACACGAAAATCATATTTTGTAACAAAAATTCAAAAATGACGAAATAAATAGAAAATTAAATAATAAATAATGAAACTAATTTGACATTAAAGAATATAATTAAAAATGAAAAAGTTTTATTTAAAAAAACAAAAGAAAATAATTGAAACTTGCAGAAATTTAATTTAAAATTTAGGAGAAAAATTAAAAAATAATGAAAATAATTAGAAAGTGAAGAAAATTGTTGAAAATTAAATTCCTAAATTTTCAATTATTTAATCTCATTTTCGAATTATTTTTTCAATTTTCGTTTTCTTTGATCTTTTTGCAATTACTTTGTCTATAATTGTAATTAGATATATTAATTATTTTGGAATTATTTCCTACATTTTTATTTATTATCTCAAATCTAAGTTAATGTATCCACTTTTCAATATTTTAATCATTCTTTTTTTTTCTCAAATTTCAAATACTTTCGTCAATTTTTAATTATTATTTTTTTAATTTGCAATGATTTTCACAAATTTTATATTATTTTGAATATTTGTTGATTAATTCCAAAAAGTTTAATTATTTATTTTAAATTTTCATTACCTTCTACAATTTTCAATTATTTTTGTCATTTTTCAGTTACTTTTTATCATTTTCAATTAATTTTTAATTCATTTTCTAATTTTTTTTATTATTTATCTCTAATTATATTTATTATTACAATTCACAATTATTTTTATCACTCTGCAATAATTTTCTTTTATTATACAAATTTATATTCTAATTTTCTCAATTATTTTTCTCAAACTAAAAATATTTTCTTTAATTTGTTAACTATTTTATTGCTTGACAAATATTTTCTTGAATTGTTTATTATTTTCATTATTCTTTAATTGATCTTCTAGAGTTTAAAATTTTTTTCTTAAATTTTAATAATTTTCTTCAAATTTCAATTATTATTGTTATCATTTTGCAATTAATATCTTCAATTTTTAATTATTCTTAAACTTCATTCCTCAATTAAATTCCTAAATTTTCAATTCTTTATCTCATTTTTCAATTATTTTTTTCAATTTTTATTTTCTATTATCTTTTTGAAATTATGTTCTTCGCCTTTTAATTAAATACCTAAAATAATTATTTTTCAATTAATTTCCTTAATTTTCATTGATTATCTTAAATCTAAGTTACTGCATACACTTTTTAATATTTTAATCATTCCTCAATTATTTTTCACAAATTTTAATTACTTTGGGTCAATTTTTAATTACTTTTTTCATTTGCTATTATTTTCACAATTTTTATATTATTTTGAATATTTGTTGATTAATTTCGAAAATTTCAATTATTTATCTTAAACTCCCATTATTTTCATCAATAAATTTTCAATTATTTCTAAAAAGTTGTACCTAATTATTTTCTTGAATTTAAAATTCTTGCAAGCATTTTCTAATAATTTTGTAATTTACTTCACAAATATTCTGTATTTTTAAAAATATTTTTCTAAAATTGCAATTAATATCTACAAATTTCAACTATTTCTATCATTTCTCAAATATACTTTTTGTCATTGTCAATTACTTTTTAATTTGTTTTATAATTTTTTTTATTATTTATCTCAAATTCCAGTTATTTTTGCAATTCACAATTATTTTTATTATTATTATTTTTCTATTATTTTTCGTAATTTAAAATTATTTTCTTCAATTTTCATTATTTTTATTACTTTGCAAATATTTCCTCAATTTTTCACTACTTTCAATATTCTTCAATTAATTTCCTAAATTTTAAAATATTTTTCTCAAATTTTAGTAATTTTTGTCAATTTTCAATTATGATTGTTATCAGTTTGCAATCAACTTCTTCAATTTTCAATATTCTCAAACTTGATTCCTCAATTAAATTCCTAAATTTTTAATTATTTATCTCATTTTTCAATGATTTTTTTCAATTTTAACTTTCTATTATCTTTTTGCAATTATTTTCTCCAAATTTTAATTAGATACCTATATTAAATATTTTTCAATTAATTTCCTAAATTTTCATCTTTTATCTATAAGTTACTACATCCACTTTTTAATATTTTAATCATTCCTCAATTATTTTTTACAAATTTTAATTACTTCGCGTCAATTTTTAATTACTTTTTTCATTTGCTATTATTTTCACAATTTTTATATTATTTTAAATATTTGTTGATTAATTTCGAAAAATTCAATTATTTATCTCAAATTTCCATTATTTTCATCAATAAATTTCCAATTATTTCTAAAATGTTGTACCTGTAATTATTTTCTTGAATTTAAAATTGTTGCAAGCATTTTCTAATAATTTTGTAATTTACTTTACAAATATTCTGTATTTTTTAAAATTATTTTTCTAAAAACTGCAATTAATATCTACAAATTTCAACTATTTTTATCATTTTTCAACAATTTTCTTCAATGCGTCTCATTATTTTTCAATTTTTTTTAATTTTCAAATTCAAAATTTACGGAAGTTTCAATTATTACTTTCTTTACTTTTTCCAAATCAAACTTTTTTAGTTTAAATTACTTCCTTCAATATTTCAAATTATTTTTATAATTTTTCAAGTAGTCTTGTGTATCGCAAAAAAATTCTTTAATTTTTTCCATTATTTTTTACAAATTTTAATTATTTTCTTCAAATTTAAATTATTTCCATCATTTTTCAAATATACTTTTTCTCATTGTCAACTATTTTTTAAATTAATTTTATAATTCGTTTATTATTTGTCTCAAGTTCCAGTTATTTTTACAATTCACAATTATGTTTATTATTATTATTTTTCTATCATTTTTTACAATTTAAAATCATTTTATTCAATTTTCATTATTTTTATTACTTTGCAAATATTTTCTCGAATTTTTCACTACTTTCAATATTCTTCAATTAGTTTCCTAGATTTTAAAATATTTTTCTCAAAGTTTAGTAATTTTTTTCAATTTTCAATTATTATTGTTATCATTTTGCAATCAATTTCTTCAATTTTAATTTTCTTTTATCTTTTTGCAATTATTTTGTCCACCTTTTAATTCGATATATTAATTATTTTTCAATTAATATCCTGAATTTACATTTATTACCTTAAATCAAAATTATTGGATCCACTTTCCAATGATTTAATCATTTTTCAAATATTTTTTCTCAAATTTCAATCAAGTTCGTAAAATTTTAATTTCTTTTAATTTGTATTGATTTTTACAAATTTTATATTGTGATTATTAATTTGTTTATTAATTCCGAAAATTTACTCGAAATCAAAGAAACTGTCAACTTTTGCGTTACAATATTAAGAATTTCCGACTAATGGTAAAGTTATCAAGAGAAATCTGCATTATCGACATAAATCAGAGTTAGCTGCAGAACTCTTTATTACCGATTAAGAATTATATTATCGTTAGAAATTTACGTTGCTAGCTGTTTATAAGTTATCGACAGAAATCTGTATTACCGACTGTCGGTAACATCGAAAACTGCAATTAGAAAGTATGTAAACGTTATGCAAATCCGTATTGTCGATTTGGGGAAAGGTTAGACAGACATTAATTTCGACTTCCACGTTATATTCACTATATCTTCAAAAATCTGTATTACCGACTGATGGTAAAATTATGCAGAGAAATCTACAGTGTCGACTAACAGCGAATTTATCGGCGGGACTCTTTATTACCCACCAAGAATGATATTATCTACAGTACTCTACTTTACCGACCGAAGGTAAGTTATCGACAAGAATCTGTAATACCGACCGTCGGTAAAAATTCAATTTTCTCTTAAATGAAGGTTTTGATGCATTAGTGTTAAGTTTGGTGTCAGGAATATTAAAAAAAAACTTTTTTTTACTTACATGTGCCAAGAACAATACTCGTCCTGAGTACGTATTCCCAAATAATGGTTCTGTGATTTTTCGTTAATTTTGGATAAATATAGTCATTCCAGGAAATGTCAATGGCGACATAACACTGAAGTGCGTGTGTAAAGAAAATAGCTATTGCTAAAAGTATTTGGGCTACTTTTGCTGGAACAGCATTGGTAGAGTCTTCTGAAATACTGAACGTTATACTTCCCATTACATTATTGCCGTATCTTATGTACCCGAAGAATCCCATTCCAATGTATAATGCAATGATGCTGACCATTCCAATATTTAAGACTCCGCAGACCTTGCCGAAACTTCTCGGTTCCTTCATTTCATTTTCCAGTGGCATTATCTTGAAAGAAAATTTCTGTTTAAAAAATCATACTTAACAGTGAAAAAATGGGGAGTTAATTGGTGCAGGAACCCAATTTGGATTAAATTTAAAAATTCACTGAACATAACCTAAAATTTTTTTCTTCTTAGATCCAATAATGACAAAATTTTGGTAGGAAAAAAAATAGGAAATGGGATATTTTAGAGGGAAATCTGTAGGAAAAAGTACAAATTAATATTTTATAAATGATGATAACTTACGACTCCAATAGCTTCGAGGGCAAAAAGTACTGTGCCGAAGAAAAGAGGAAAATCTTCAACTTTTCCGATTGGATCCTTTCCTTCAAGAGTTAATGGTTCTCGGAATAAATAATAGACTATTATTCCAAAACTGGCAAGAGTAATTACGTTAGCAATGGTGGAAAGGGGAGCCAGTGCTTTCAAGTTTCTAATCCAGTTGATGAAAATTAGTGGTAAAAGAAGAGCTAACATGTAGTATGTTAATTTTGTCTCACTTGACATGAAAGAATCCAAGGCCTGTGAAAAAGACGTTCAAAATAAAATTTCTTTCAATTTAGTTATAATTACATTAATGTCTAATCGAATTTGAGATAATATGAATTTTATTATATTTAATATGACTAATGTTTTTTTTTAAATGCTCAGGACAATATAAGGAATATTTCTATTTCAGGGCAATTTTTATAATTTGTATATTAAAAAAGTTATTAAATAAAAATTGTATAACTTTTAAGCAGCAAGATAAAACTCAATGACCCAAATGCTAAAACGAACTTACCTGTGTTCTTTTCAAGATTCCAGAAGAAATGAACTTCACAGTTACTTTCTTGATATTTAATTTTAATAAATTATAAATGTAAACATTGGAGATTTCTGTTTGTAAACAGATAAAAGATAACTTTATGCTTCTCAGATGGAAAAGCGCGCACAATTATATTGATTTGTTTAGAAACAGAAATCTCCAATGTTTACATTTATAATTTATTAAAATTAAATAACAAGAAAGTAACTGTGAAGTTCATTTCTTCTGGAATCTTGAAAAGAACACAGGCAAGTTCGTTTTAGCATTTGGATCAATGAATTTTATCTTGCTGCTTAAAAGTTATATAATTTTTATTTAATAACTTTTTTAATATAAAAATTATAAAAAATTGCCCTGAAATAGAAATATTCCTTATTTTTTCCTGAGCATTTAAAAAAAAGAAAACCTTTATACGACTAATAGAACAGACGATATTGCTATTCCAAATTTTTTTTCGAAATTTTAATTCTCGTAAACTACTTAAAAATTTTGCCTAAATATTTATGTTTAAACTACTTTGGAACTGCTTAGGACTAGTTGAAAACTGTTTTAAAACAGATTAAAATAAGTTCATAATTGTTTAGAACAAGTTCCACATTTAAAATCGTTTGTAACTATTTGCAAACCGTTAAAAAATAATTCAGAACCAGTTTAAAACTGCTTTAAAAAAGTTCAAAATAAGTTCAAAATTGTTTAGAACAAGTTCCAAAGTTAAAATTGTTTGTAAATAGTTGCAAACTGTTTAAAAATAATTCGGAACTTGTCTAAAACAGTTTGAAACAAGTTCAAACTGATTAAGTGTTGTTTAAATTTGTTTAAAACAAGATAGCAACTAATTAAAATTAACTTAAAATTGTTTATAACTAGTTCAAAACTGTTTGAAAATTGTTTGGAACTAGTTTAAAACTGTTGAAACTAGTTTAATGTTGCTTGTCATGTCAAAATTGTCTAAAACTAGTTTAAAACTGTTTAAAACTAGTTTAAAACTGTTTAAAACTAGTTTAAAACTGTTTAAATCTAGTTAAAAACTATCTAGAAGTAGTTTAAAAAATTTTAAACTAGTTTGAAACTGGAACAAGTTCGTAACTGTGTAAAACTATTTTGGAACTAATTAAAAATTGTTTGAAAATAGTTCGGATTTGTTTGAAACTAGTTTAAAATTGTTTGTAACATGTTTAAAGTGATAATAGTTCAGAATAGATTAAAACTAGTTTAAAGTAGTTTGAAGAGAGTTAAAAACAGTTTAAAACTAGTTCACAATAGTCTTGATCTAGTTTATAACTGTTTAAAACTAATGTAAAATTGTTTGTAAACAATTCAAAAACTGACTGGAATTAGATTTAAATTATTTATAACTAGTTCGAAACTGGAACAAGTTCAAAATTGTTTAAAACTACTTTAAAACTGTTTAGAACTAGCTTGAAACTGTCTTAAAACAGATCAAAATAAGTTTATAATTATTTAGAACAAGTTCAACACTTAGAATTGTTTGTAACTATTTGTAAGTCGTTAAAAAGTATTCAAAACTAGTTTAAAACTGTTTTTAAAAAGTATAAACTTGATGAGAACAAGTTCCAAAGTTAAAATCGTTTGTAACTAGTTGCAAACTGTTTAAAAAAAATTCGGAACTAGTCTAAAACAGTTTGAAACAAGTTTAAACTGATTAAGTGTTTCCTAAATTTGTTTAAAACAAGTTAGAAACTATTTAAAATTAACTTAAAATTGTTTTTAACTAGTTCAAAACTGTTTGGAAATTACTTGGAACTAGTTCAAAACTGTTGAAACTAGTTTAATGTTTCCTGTCCTGTCAAAACTGTTTTAATCTAGTTTAAAAAAAGCACCAAGATAGGTATCAAAATTAGGATCAAGATAGAAATTAATGGTTAGTACCTAGGTAGGGACCAAACTAGGATCCAAGATGGGGACCAGGGTAGGAACCCAGGTAGGCTAAAGGTCGGGTTTAATGTAGAAATAAATGTACCAAGCAAGGTAGGAACCAAAGTAGGGACTAAGATGGGGACCAAGGTAAGATTCAAAGTAGGGGTAAAATTAGAAATGATAGTAAGGACCATGTAGGGACCAGATAAAAGATTGGGTAGGAAATTAGGTAATAGATAAGCTAAGGACAAATGTAAAAACCTAGGTAGGAACCGATGTAGGGTGTAATGTAGGAACTGAGGTAGGGTCCAATGTAGAATTTGTGATAAGGTCTCATGTAGAGAAAAAGTTAGGGGCTCATACAGTAGGAGATGTACGAACCTAGGTAGGAACTTATGTAGGGGCCAGTACAGTAACTTATGTAGGGACCTATCCAAAACCTTAGGTAGGGCCCAATGTAGGTATCGAGGTAAATGACAATGTAGGAACTGAAGTAGGGTCGATGTAGAGGCTAATGCGGAAACTAATGTAGGGACCTTGGTAGGAACCTAGGAAGGGTTTATTAAAGGAATCGAGGTAATCGACAATGTAGGAAGTGATGTAGGATCGATTTAGAGACTAACGCAGGAACTGATTTAGAGACCTAGGTAGGAACCTAGTAGGGTCCAATGTAGGAATCGAGGTAGAGGACAATGCACGAGTTAATGCAGGAATTTAGATAGGAACACACGTAAGAATCTAGGTAGGAACCGAGGTAGGGTCCAATGTAGGAACCGATGTAGGGTCCAATGTAGAAATCGAGGTAGGGTCCAATGTAGAATTTGTGATAAGGTCTCATGTAGAGAAAAAGTTAGGGGCTCATACAGTAGGAGATGTACGAACCTAGGTAGAAACTTATGTAGGGGCCAGTACAGTAACTGATGTAGGGACCTAGGCAAAAACCTTAGGCAGGGCTCAATGTAGGTATCGAGGTAAATGACAATGTAGGAACTGAAGTAGGGTCGATGTAGAGGCTAATGCAGGAACTGAAGTAGGGACCTTGGTAGGAACCTAGGAAGGGTCTAATATAGGAATCGAGGTAATAGACAATGTAGGGAACTGAAGTAGGGTAGATGTAGAGGCTAATGCGGAAACTGATGTAGGGACCTAGGTAGGAACCAGGTAGGGTCCAATGTAGGAATCGAGGTAGAGAACAATGCACGAGTTAATGCAGGAATTTAGGTAGGAACACATGTAAGGATCTAGGTAGGAACCGAGGTAGGGTTCAATGTAGGAACCGAGGTAGGGTCCAATGTAGGAATCGAGGTAGGGAACAATGCAAGAATTAATGTAAAGGACAATGCAAGAATTAGTGTAAGGTCCGAGGTAGAAGCTAATGCCTAAACTGACGTAGGGACCTAGGTAGGAACTGATGTAGGGATCTAGGTAGGGGATGTTGGAATCCAGTTAACGTCTCATAAAGAGTAAAAGGTAGGGACCGATTCAGTAACTAATGTAGGGACCTCGGTATAAACTGATGGAGGGAACTACTCAGAAACTCTAGGTAGGGTCCAATGTAGGAACCGAGGTAAAGGACAATGTAGGAACTAATCTAGGTCCGATGTAGAGGCTAATGCAGAAATTGATGTAGGGACCTCGGTAGGAACCTAGAAAGGGGTCAAAGTGGGAATAGAGGTAAAAGACAATGTAGGAACTGATGTAGAGACCTAGGTAGGAACTGACGTAGGAATCTAGGTAGAGGCTAAAGTAAGGTCCATTGTAGTATTGAAATAGGATCCAAAGTAAAAATCACGATAGGGTTTCATATAAAGAAAGTTGTAGGAGACAATGCAGGAACTGATGTAGGAACCTAGGAAGGAACTCATGTAGGGTCCTAGGTAAAAACCCAAGTAGGTTTCAATGTAGGAATCGCGATAGGGTCTAATATAGAGAAAGTCATAGGATACAATGCAGAAATTGATGTAGGGACCTAGGTAAGGACCTAGATAGGGACCTAAATAAGAACCTAGGTAGGAGGCAATGTTTGAATCGAGGTAGGGTCCAATGTAGGAATCGAGATAGGTTACAATGTACAATTCGATGTATAGGCTAATGCAGGAACTGGTGTAGGGACCTAGGTAGGAATCTGGTAGGGTTCAATGTAGGAATCGAGATAGGAGATAATGAACGAGTCAATGTAGGAACTTAGGTAAGGAGTTACGTTGGGACCTGTGCAAGGATCTACGTAGGAACCGATGTAGGCTCCAATGTAGGAATCTAGGTAGGGGGCAATGAAAAAATTAATGTAGGGGATAACGCAAGAATTATTGTAAGGTTTGAGGTACAAATTAATGCAGGAACTGACATAGGGACCTGAGTAGGATCTGATGCTGGGATCTAGGTAGGGGCTAAAATAAGATCCATTGTAGTATCGATATAGGATCTAATGAAGCAATCGTGATAGGGTCCGATATAGGGAAACTTGTAGGAGGCAATGCAGTAACTGATGTAGGGACCTAGGTGAGGACCTAGATAGGGACCTGGATAGGGACCTGGGTAAGAACCTAGGTAGGGAGCAATGTTTGTATCGTGGTAGGGTCAAATGTAGGAATTGAGATAAGGTCTCACATAGTAAGAGTTAGGGGTAAGAGTTAGGGGAGAGTACAGGAACTGATGTAGGAACCTAGTTAGGAACTCATGGAGGGACCTAGGTAGGAACTCGTGGAGGGACCTGAACCTAGGTAGGGTTAAAGTAGAAAATGATGTACGGAACTAGGTAAAAACCTAGGTAGGAACTCATGGAGGGACCTAGGTAGGAACTCATGGAGGGACCTGACTAAGAACCTAGGTAGGGTTGAAGTAGGAACTGATGTAGGGACCTAGGTAAAAACCTAGGTAGGTTTCAATGTAGGAATCGAGGTAGGGTCCAATATAAAAATCGAGATAGGTGACAATGTAGAAATCGATATAAGGGGTAATGCAGGAACTGATATATGGACCTCGGTAGGGACCTCGGTAGGGACCTCGGTAGGGTCTTATGTAGAAATCGAGATATGTTCTTATACATTAAAAGAGGTAGGGGACAATTTAGGAACTGATGTAGGAACCTAGGCTGAAGCTAATTTAAAAACTGACATAGAATCTTAGGTAGGAACTGATGTAGGGATCAAAGTAGGAACTCATGTAGGGACCTAAAAAGGGTTTCATGTAGGGTCTTAGGTAGGAACCGAGGTAGGGTCCATTGTACTAATCGAGATAGGGTCCAATACAGGGACCGAAGTAGGAGCCAATTCAGGAACTAATGTAGGGGCCTAGTTAGGGTCCAAGGTAGGAACCATGGTTCTGTTCCTAAATAGGAAAAATATCTAAGTGCAAAAGAAAACATCTGAACTTTTAAAACAATTTTAACATTAATTCCAGAATCAACAGTTTACCTTCTTTCATACTAATTGTATTAAAAATATTTTTAAAAACTTACGTATTTCAAATTGGTTGCAATGAAGACTGTGTAAACGCAGCAGGTACCAAGTTGATATATTAATAAAAATGTGTTTATCACGTTTCTGCAATAAAAAGTTATCTGTTGATAATATTAAATTATTAAATGCCCTCGTTTGAATTGAATATTTAAAAAAAAGCTTGTCAACAAAATGAATATTAAAACAAAATAAACAAATTTTTTTAAAATACACAAAGTTTTTTTTAACAATAAAAAATTAGGTAATTTTCTTTCACTCACCCAGATATTCTGGAGCATGGTCGCAAAAATTTAGGTCCATCCTTAAGCGCTTCAACGGCAGTCGTAGGATACGTCAAAGAGGGAATTTTTCTTCTCTTGCAAAGTACATATTCTGATTTAATTAGAAGATGAATGCAGTATGTACACAAGAATCCAATTACAACTGTTCCCACTATTCCCACCGCGAATCCTGCGTGAGAAAATGCTTTTGGCATTGCCAAAATTCCAGTTCCCAGACTCCCTTTCAACAAATGAAGAAGTGTTTCCCAAAATCTAGAAAAAATGTTAATTTTCAATTTAAAACAATTTTTTTTAATCTTCCTTGTTTAAATATTTAAATTTCTATGAAAATTCGCACAATAAATATTAATTATTGAATATTACAATTGCATCAGTTTTAGTGTTAGGTAATTAAATTAACAAATTAATTTTTTTTTTTATCAACGGTAAACATTCTTGTAAACATATTACCGATCACGATAATGATTATTTTTTATAACAATAACAATTATACATAAGTATAAAAAAAAAAAATATTTTAATCTATGTTAATCCTTGTTAATCCTATGTTTAATCCTTGTTTAAATATTTAAATTTCTATGAAAATTCGCACAATAAATATTAATTATTGAATATTACAATTGCATCAGTTTTAGTGTTAGGTAATTAAATTAACAAATTAATTTTTTTTTTTATCAACGGTAAACATTCTTGTAAACATATTACCGATCACGATAATGATTATTTTTTATAACAATAACAATTATACATAAGTATAAAAAAAAAAAATATTTTAATCTATGTTTTGAATGAAAAAAAATTTGCGTTCAGCAAATTTATATAACGGTGATAATTGATGAGAAGCTCTAACTATAAATCGTCAAGAAAATTTTTTTTTTGCCTTGAGCGCGTCTAATTAATGCTAAAAATTTATAGTGTTGTTAATTATAAACTACTTACGTAGTGGGATGATCAACTTCTCTGTGGTCGTACGGATCATATTCATCCTCCATTTCTTGTACATAACTTTTTTTATCCTGAAGCTCAACAGTGTAGACATTACTTTTCTCGTCTTTAGACATTTTCCTACAACGAAAAAAAGAAAATAATAAAAAAAAAAAAAAATTCGTTTTTCATTTATCTGTACAACATGAAAGCATGTCATGCAGATAATTGCTATTCAGTTCGAACAGTACGATAACACCGGTTAATACCCAGTATACTTTAATATACTCTTTTTTTAAATTATAAATTTTTTGTTTTGTTTTTTTAAAGAAAAACATTTTTTTTTTTAATTCCAAGGATCATAATATTATACCAATAGTAGTTATGTAAATTTAACAATAATTTATTACGTTTTTGTTTTTTATTAGTTTTATTGGATAGAATTTCTTTGGAAAAATAAATTTATTTATTTTAACTTTTGTAAGTTTATTACCTATTATAAAAAAACGTGTTTTAAAAAAATGTTACTTACTTTTTTGACTCATTTTTGGTAAATTTGTTCTTCTTTTGGTCCAGTTGGTCCTGTAATGATAAAATTGTACAATTTAATTGAATTTTATATATATGGTTATGTTATCAATAATAATAAATATTTAAAAATAAAGAAAACAAGTTTGATTTATATAAAACAAAATTTATGAAATTTTAGAATTAAAAACTATTGCACAAAATAATTAAAATTTAAAAAAATAACTGCAAATTCGCAAATTAATTTTTAAAGAAATAATGAAATCAATTAAAAATTGGGGTAAGTAATTTGAAAAATTGTAGAAATGTTTTAAAATTGAAGAAAATAATTTTAATTTAAAAAAATACTTAAGAATCTTAGAAATGAATTGAAAAAAATTCGAATAATGAAAAATTGAAGAAAATAACTGAAAATTGAAAAAAAATATTGAAACTGAGATAAATAATTAAAATTTTAGAACAGTAATTCAGAAATACTGAAAAATGATTAAAAATTGAAGAAAAAAATGAAAAAATAAAATAAATAATTAAAAAAAAAAAAATACAGAATATACATAAAATACAGGAAAATCATAGATATCATATTTTAGATATAATTTCAGATAAAAAATTAAGAACTAGAAGTAACTAGAAGAAAATTGAAATATTGTTAATTCCCTTAATTTTTTTTAACTTTGATAAGTTAAAGTTTTATTTCAGGAAAATACTTGAAAATCTTATGAATTAATTGAAGAAAAGAGAAAAATTAAAAATTGGAATTAAGGATTGCAGAAAGATAAAAATATTAAAAATTTAAGATAATTATAAAAAAAATTTTTGAATTTATGAAAACAAATGGAAATACATAAAAATATTAGAAAATAATTTTACATAATGAGAATAATAATTAAAATTTCAGGAAAATAATTAAAAAATGTTAAAATAATGAAAAATTCAGCAAAATAATTGAAATATGATGAAAATAATTTAAAATGTTTTAAAATAATTGAAATATGACGAAAATAATTAAAATTTTAGATTTTTGGATAAATAATTAAAATTTTTGAAAATTATACCAGTAGATTAAAATTAATTTGTAATTTGAGAAATGATAGGAAAATTACAGAATTTAGTTTTAAACAAAAGAAAATAATTCAAAAATAGTTTAACAATTTAAAAATTAAAGAAAGTAATAAAAACATAATATAAATAATTAAAAATTAAATGCAATAATTAAAATATCAGATAAATTATTTAAAATTCTGGAAATTTGAGAAAGCTAATTTAAAAATCTTAGAAAATAAATTTAAAAAATAAGAATAATTAAAAAATGGGGAAAATAATTGGATGATTTTAGAATTTGAAACTTGAAGAAAATAATGAAAATATTATAAAAACAATGATAATTTGAAAAAAAGTAATAAAATTTGAAATAAATAATTTGAAAAATTCAAGGATTTTTGTTTAAATAAAAAATAAATAATTGAAATTTGAGAAAAGTATTTGAAAATCTTAAAAATTAATTGAAAAAAGTAGAAATAATTGAAATTTAGAATAAACAATTATAGAAAGCTAAAAATAATAGAAGTTTAAAATAAATGAAAATTTTTTTGAAAATTTTGAAAACAACTGATTCTTATTAAAAATCTTAGAAATTAATTGTACAAAATGAGAATAATAACAAAAAACTGAGAAAATAATTGAAAAAAATTTTTAAAAAATTTAAATTAAAAAAAATAATTGAAATATGATGAAAATAATTTAAGAATTTTAAAGAAATAATTGAAATATGATGAAAATAGTTAAAATTTCAAATAAATAATTGTAATTTTTTAGAATTCTGTCAAAAGATTGAAAATAATTAGAAATTGAAGAAATTAAGGGAAATTTCAGAAAAATATTTTATAAGCTTAGAAAATAATTTTAAAAAATAAGAATAATTAAAAATTTGTAAAATGAATATAAATGATAAAAAGAAATGAAAATTGAGGAAAATAATTGAAATATGATAAAAATAATTAAAAATTTTAAAAAAATAATTGAAATATGATGAAAATAATTAGAAATTAAAGAAATTAATAAAATTTTGAGAAAAATATTTTAAAATCTTAGACAATAATTTAAAAAATAAGAATAATTAAATATTGATAAAATAAATATAAATGCTAAAAAGAAATGAAAATTGTGCAAAATTATTAAAAAATGATGAAAATAATTTAAAATTTTTAAGAAATAATTGAAATATGATGAAAATAATTTAAATTTTCAGAAAAATAATTGTAATTTTTGAGAATTCTGCCAAAAGAATGAAAATAATTAGAAATTGAAGAAATTAATGGTAATTTGAGAAAAATAGTTTATAATCTTAGAAAATAATTTTAAAGAATAAGAATAATTAAAAATTGGGAAAATAAATATAAATGATAAAAAGAAGTGAAAATTGAACAAACAAATTGAAATACGATAAAAATAATTTAAAATTTTAAAAAAATAATTGAAATAAAATGAAAATAATTAGAAATTGAAATTAATGGAAATTTGAGAAAAATATTTTACTATCTCAGAAAATAAATTTAAAAAATGAGAATAATTAAAAATTTCTAAAACATTTATATTCATAAATGATAAAAAGAAATGAAAATTGAACAAAATAATTGAAATTTTCAGCTAAAAAATTGTAATTTTTTTAGAATTCTGACAAAAGAATGATGACAATTAAAAATTGAAGAAATGAATGGAAATTTAAGAAAAATATTTTAAAATCGTAGAAAATAATTTAAAAAATAAGAATAATTAAAAATTAGGAAAATAATTACAAAATGATAAAAAGAAATGAAAATTGAAGAAAATAATTTAAAATTTTGAAAAAATTTGATAAAAGTTTTAAAGAAATAATCGAAATATGATGAAAATAATTGAAATTTTAGATAAATAATTGAAATTTTTTAAAATTGTGCCAAGAATTAAAATAATTAGAATTTGAAGAAATTAATGGAAATTTAAGAAAAATATTTTAAAATTATAGAAAATAATTTTAAAAAATAAGAATAATTAAAAATTAAGAAAAATAATTGAAAAATGTTTTTAAACATTGTAACTATAGAAGAAAATAATTAAAATATTGTAAAAAAAAAATGAAATTTCAGAAAAGTACTTAAAAATCTTAGAAATTAATTGAAGAAAAGAGAAAAATTATAAATTGTAGAAAAGAATTGAAAAAAGCTATAGAATTATTTAAAATTTAAGATAATTAATAAACAAATGTTGAATTTATGAAAACAAATCGAAATTCTAAAAAATACTACTGTCCGATATTTTTTCACAGAATTCAAAATTTCAAGTAATAATTAAAAATTGAGGGAAGTAATTGAAAATTGTTAAAAAATAATGAAAGATTGTAAAACAATAATTGAAATATAATGAAAATAATTAAAAAATTTTTTAAATAATTGAAATGTAATGAAAGTAACTGAAATTTTAGATAAATAATTGAAATTTTGTAAAATTATACTAAAAGATCAAAAATAATTTTAAACTTGGAGAAATAATAAAAAATCACAGAATTTCTTTTCAATCAAAGGAAAATAATTGAAAAATTGAAAACTAAAGACAGAAAATAATTGAAAAATGATAAAATTGCTAATTAAATAAAGAAAAATAGTAATTAATTTGTAAATATTAATCACTTTAAATTTAGTATTTTTTGAACCGTGAACTTTTAATCAATGCAAGTTTAAATTAACAGAAATTTGAAGTAATTATATTTCCTACATTTTTTAAACCTGTATTAAAAAAAAAAAGAATTTGCAACAAAAATATATAAAAAATTGAATTTAATCCTTAAAAGTGACATTTCTCAAAACCGGATTTTCGATTCAATCACAATTAATAATCTATTAATTAATAATTAATAATAATTAATAATTAATTTAATCACAATTAATAAATAAATTTTTCTCGTTAGTCTAAATGTGGTGCTCTTTAACGTTTAAACGATATTTACAATATTGTACAAAGTTTAAAATACGAATTTGTCACTTCTTAGACTTAAATTAAATTTTTAATATATTTTTGTTGCAAAACATTATTTTTTCCAACAAGGTTAAGAAATTTACGAAAAACTGAAGAAATTTTATACAGATCATTTTTTCCAATTTTCCGATAGTAACTTAGAAAACCGAGTGTCCGTAAAATTTAAAAAAATTCATATAACTTCTGTAATTCTCATACAATAAGAAAACAAAAAAAATACGTATTTCCTTATTTTTCATATAGAATCAGAAAAAAAGTATTTCAAGTAAAAAAAATTTTTAATGAAAATGTCACGTGGAATGCCCCATATCTCGATTAATGTATTAGAGAATGATTTAGGCGGTAAATAAATGTACTAATTATGTTTAATAAATAACGTAAATAATAATTAATTAATAAAATTACTGAAAATTTATTTTCTACGCACAAATTTTCTAAATTATATGTTGAAAAATAATTTTTTTTTTTATAAATATTTGTGTAGCCATGAAACAGTGAATGTGGCGTTTTAATAGAGCGAGTGCTGCATATTATCATATGATGTTAAATTACAAATTTAATGCCAGTAACTGGATAAGGTCAAACCTCCAACCATGAAGGATTTTATATAAAAGGAGTTTCTAATGAAATTTTGCTTTACTATTACATGAGAAGGTGAAGGGTACAATGCGCCATTATCATTCATTGTATAAAATTTGAAAAAAAAAGTCAATCTACAATACGTGTGGTTAAAAATAGAATTCATGGAAATTAGTTTAATTGATTAGAAGTAATAAAACTTTTTTGTCGGAAAAATTTTAATGAAATAAGTTTTTTTTTTTTATAAAGCGTGAGGCAAATATGATTTTGTGATTAGTATTCTGTTAGTGAATGAAGGACACATTCCCTTTGAGTTGAAGTGGTACTGATAATTTCAATAATTTTCTATCAGATCAATCATTGTCGTTAAGAATTATATTGATAGGGATTTTCAGTGATTTTCAGTAGCTTTGGTATTTATGATGATTTTATTGATTAAATGATTTCGGTGATTAAGTACTTTAGATGAGTTTGATGGTTTCTACGAATTTATCAATTTTGAAGATTTACATAAATTCTGAAAGAAATAATCAATTTTGTAGATTTAATCAGTTTTATGAATTTCACGAATTCTTGGAATTTGATGATTTTAAAAGTTTGACATAATAAAGGGTTACATGATGGTTTAAATTTTAATGATTTTAATGATCTAATTATTATTTTAATTATTAAAATGGTGTGATGAATATAAAATAATTTAAATCATTGAATTATTTTTAACTAGATTAAACATTAATTTCTACACCTTGTGTTATTGAAAATTATATTATAATATTTTAATTATAAAATTAAAATCTAACAAATTTTATTTATATAGGACAAAATTTATAAAATTTTAGAAACTAAAAGAAATTGCAGCAAAAAATAATTGAAATTAAAAAAAAAAATAATTGCAAATTTTGCAAGTTAATTGAAAAGAAACTAATGAAGGCAATTAAAAATTGGGGAAAGTAATTTAGAAAATCACAGAAATGTTTTTAAATTAAAACATAATTCAGAAATAATCGAAATGATTAAAAATTAAAGAAAATAATGAAAAAATAATATAAAAAATGTAAAATTAAAAAAAATAATTAAAATTTGAGAAAATAATTGAAAATATTACATAGTATATTTTAAATAAACGATAGTTACAGTAAATTTCAGGAAAATATTAGAAATTTTTAGAAGTTTATAGAAAAGAAAAAAAATTATTGAATATGAAAAAAATAATGGAAATTTTAGAAAAATACTTAAAAATTTTGGAAACTAATTTTAAGAAATGAAAATAATACAAAATTGGGGAAAAAATTGAAAAATTAACGAAACTAAAATAACTATAAATAAAATAAATAAATAGGTAATTATAAAAATAAATTTAAAATTTGAATCTTGAAGAAAATAATTGAAATATAATTAAAATAATGAGAAGTTGAAAATAAACAAAATTTGAAATAAATAATTGTAAAAATTGCAGAATATTTTTGTAATAAAAAATGTAATTAAAATTTGATAAAAATGCTTATAAATAGTCGAAAATAATTTTAAATCGAAAAAAATAATTGGAATATGATGAAAAGAATTGAAATTTCTGAAAATTCTGCCAAAAGAATGAAAATAATTACAGTTTGGAGAAAATAATAGAAAAATGAAAAATAATTAAAAGATGAAAAAAATTAATTAAAATAATGAAAATGTTTCAAAACTGAAGAAAATAATAAAACAATAATATAAATGATTTAAAACTGAAGAGTATAATTAAAATTTAAGAAAAAAATTGAAAAAAATTACATATTAATTTTAAATAAAGGAAAGTTTAAAAAAAATTTATTAATAATTCTTGAAACTTTTAGAAGTTCATACAAAAAAAAAAGGAAAAAATTAAAAATTAGAGAAAATAACTGAAAACAGATAAACATAATTTGAAGAGAATAATTTTTAATTTAAGAGAAAAAATTACAAAAAATACAAAAAAATCCTAGATATAATTGAAAATTTAATAAAATAATGAAAATCTCAAATAAATAATTAAAAACTTTTTGGATCTTAAAAATTAATTGAAAAAAATGAAAATAATTGAATTTTCAGAAAAATACTTCAAAATAGTCGAAAATAATTTAAAAAACTGAGAATAATAATAAAAAATTGAAGGAAATAATTGAAAAATGATAAAAATAATTTAATATTGAAAAAATTAATTTTAAATTGAAAAAAATAATTGAAATTCATGAAATACTTTAATGTTTAAAGAAAATAACTGAAAATGATTAAAATAATTGAAATTTTAGATACACTTTTTAAAAATGATGAAAAAGAATGTAAATAACTGAAATTTAAAGAAAATAATAAAAATATACCTAATATAAGTAATTTAAAATTGAATTAAATAATTGAAATATCAGATGAATAATTTAAATTTTTTGAAATTAAGATTTATTGATCAATTAATTGAAAAATTAACGAAACTAAAATAAATAAATAATTAAAAATAATTTAAAAATTTTGATCTTAATGTCAATAATGGAAATATGATAAAAATAATGACAAGTTGAAAATAATAAATAAAATTTGAAATAAATAATTAGAAGAATTGCAGAATTTTTTTAAATAAAAATATATAATTGAAATTTGAGAAAAATGCTTAAAAATTGAAGAAACTATAATTTTGCAAAATGAGAATAAAAATTAAAAATTTAGGGAAATAATTGAAAAATGATCAAAATAATTTGAAATTTTAGATATACTTTTTGAAAATGATGAAAAAGAACGTGAATAACTGAAAAGTGAAGAAAATAATAAAAATATAATATAAATAATTTAAAATTGAATTAAATAATTGAAAATTATTGAAATAAAGATTTCAAAATAGTTTAAAATAAAAAAAAATAAAAAAAATAAAATTAAAAAACTGGTTGTTTTAAAATAAAAATTGAGAGAAATAATTGAAAAATGATAAAAATAATTGCAAATTGTAGAAAATAATGGAAATTTGAGAAAAATACTTGAAATTGTTAGAAAATAATTTTACAAAATGAGAATAATAATTAAAAATTGATGAAAATGAATGAAAAATGATAACAAAAAAATTAAAATTGAAAAAATAATTGAAATGTAATGAAAATACTTTAAAGATTAGAAAAAAATTGAAATATGATTAAAATAATTGAAATTCCAGATAAATATAATTAAAATTTTTAAAAAATTGTAAATTTTGGAAGCTAATTAAAAAGTTTCTCATTAAAATATCCAAAAATTGAAAAATGTTTAAAATAATTGCAAATTGAAGAAAATAATGTAAATTTGAGAAAAATACTTAAAAATCTTTGAAAACAATTTTACAAAATGGGAATAATAATCAAAAATTGGAGGATATAATTGCAAAATGATAAAAGTAATTTAAAATTGACAAAAATAATTGAAATATGATGAAAATAATTTAAAATTGACAAAAATAATTAAAATATGATGAAAATAATATAAATATGAGGAATTAAAAAAAGTATTGAAGTTTTGAACTGAGTAAATGAAATTTGAGAGAAATAATTGAAAAATTTGTAGATTTTTTTGTAAATAAAAAAAATACTTGAAATTTGAGAAAAATACTTAATAACCTTTAAAATTAATTGAAACAAAATGAGAAAATTAAAAATTGGGGAAAAATTTCAGAAAGTTAAAAAAAAAATTGAAATTTGAGATAGTTAATAAAATTTTTTGAAAATTATGAAAACAAATGAAAGTAATTAAAAATTGAAGATAATAATTGAAATTTAAGAAAAATACTTGAAAATATTCGAAAATAATTTTACAAAATGAGAATAATAATAAAAAATTGCAGGAATTAATTTCAAAATGATAAAAATAATTTAAAATGGTAAAAATAAGTGAAATTTCAGATAAATAACTGAAATTTGAAAATTATGTTAAAGGAATGAAAATAATTAAAAGTTAGAGAAAATAATGGAAAAATTACAGAATTTATTTTTAAGCAAAAAATATTGAAAAATCGGTTATAATAATTGAAAATTCAAGACAGAAAATAATTAAAAAATGATAAAAATTGCTAAATAAATAAAAAAAAAATAGTTGAAAATCGTATTTGAAGTAATTGAAATTATAATAGAAAAGATTGATTAAAAATTGAAGAAATTTTTAAATCACTTCAAGTTTAGTATATTTGAAGCGTTGATTAAATAACTTTTTAATTAATGCAATTTCAAATAAACTAAAATTTGAAGAAATTAAAATTGTTGTAATTTTAAAACTTGAAAACGTTTTAAAAAATTGAAACATGATTAAAAATTTTAAAACAAAAAAAAACATTCAATGAATGAAACTTGTAAATTATTATATGTGATGATTTTATTAGATTTAGTGATTCAATGAAGTTTGGTTCATGATTTTAATTATTTCAGTAATTTTGAAATTTGAATGATTTTATAGGTTTTATGATTTCCTCGATTTTATCGATTTGCTGATTTCAATTGTTTTGTAAATTTGACGATTTCAATAATGGCTTAATGATTTCAATGACTGAAATGACGATTTAAATAACTTTAATCGTTTCATTATTTTCATGATTTCAGTTGTTTAATTATTTTAATGATTTTAATCGTTTCAATGACTTAATATAAATAGTTTCATGATTTCAAATATTATATAATGATTTGATGATTTCAAATTAAGCTATGGTAGTTAAATGATTTTATAATAGTTAAATGATCCTCATAATGATTTAATACTTTAATTTAGTTTAATATTTGAATGATTTTAATGATTTTAATGTGTTTAAAATATTTCAATGATTTTATTAGTTCCAATTATTTGCAAAAGTTTAATTACTTCAATGAGTTAAAAAATCTAATCGTATGTTTACTTTTATTACTTCCTCATATATTATCTCAATCACTTTATTAGTTTTTTAAATAGAATGATTTTAAAGCTTTGATGATTTCAATGTAGTAAGATATTATTCATTTTAATGTTTATCTAATATTTTTAATAAATTTGGTGATTTTATTTTTTTTAATTTGATGACTGTAGAGATTTCAATGCTTGTAACGGAATTTACGTTTAATGCTTTATTTAATGATTGTACACCTCTTAATTATTATTGTAATGATTTTAGTGTTTTTTAATTGATTCATATATATTTTTTGTACTTAGGTTCATACTTAAATGATTTTAATGATGATCTTAACATTAGTAATTGATTTAATTTTTCATGATTTTAATGATTTTCATGTTTTTAACGTTTATGACGAATTTTGTTTGACTCATTTTAATTATCTGAAAGTTTTTAATGTTTTGAATCTTTTTTTTATGTTTTTAATGGTTTAACGGTTTTTTAATGATTTTAGCAATTTCAATTATACTGAGTTCTACTTTAAATGATTCTAATGATTCTAATGAGGTTATCAGTTGACAAAAATGGTATTAAACACAGTGTCATCATAATTTCAATGATTGTACTACATTAAATTAAATTCACTTGAACTATCAAATTATTGTCTGTAATCACATTAAAGCAACCTAACTGCACTTAGGATCGTTAAATATAATAAAGAGCAGGAGACATATATACACGCATTCTAATTCTTTGTGAAACTAATTCAATCATTAACATTAAAAGTACATGTCTTCACAGAAGCACTAAACATCATTATCGATGACGTCAATTTTACGTTGCGTCAATTAAAAAAACTAGTTTCATTCAAGGATATAACAAATCTTTACAGAAATCTATGTTAAACTATGTAAGATTATTTTTTAAATCAATTTTAAACAAATAACAAAACAAACTTTTTTTCTATACCATTGTAATAAGTGCATTTTAATTATCATTTTTCTATAATAACCGTTTCTATTCAAATAATAATGAGTCATTATAAAAAATGACATTTGCATTGCTTTTTTTTTCATTCATGCGTTTTTTTAAATCAAAATTTGAAAATGTTGTCTACACACTATTTAATACATTAGAGAAAGAATTTTTCGTAACTTGCAATCGTTTTGATATTAAAAATACAAAATTTAATTAATTGCTTTTGAATTAATTATAAAATGTAATAAAAAGGTCAATAGAATACAAATTTATGAGGAAAAACTTGAAAAACATTTACAGGAAGTAAATAGTTGTTTAAAATGTGAAAAACAACATGAAACTAAAAATAAGTAATGAAAAAAACCTTCGTTCATTTAATTAAGAATAAAATGTCAAGCCTTGTTCGACTAACAATTAAATAAAAATTAGCATTGATAAGATGTCTATTGGAAACTACAATATATTTCCAACTGATTCAGACATGAAAAAATGAATTCCTTACTTTTTCGTTATTTTATGAGTTTTTCATCCTGTCATTAAGTTTTTATTTAATATTCTTACGTAATAGAAACAAAAGCCTGTTTGATTTTTTTTTTTAAAAGAAAGAACAATATTTGTAATTATAACATTGCTGAAATTATTTAATGGAAAATACGTATTAATGGAAAATAATACTATTAATTAAATAATAATAATAATAATAACAGTATAATAGTACAGCAATAGTAGAATATAATAATAATAATAATAATAATAATTTTTTAAAAAATAATGAAAAAAGAATAATGTCGTACAAAAAGTACATAAATTAAAATAGTCAATAATGAATAAAGAACGGAATATAAATTTTATAAAATCATATTTGGTTAAAAATAAATAGTCAAATCGCATATTTTATCACATAATGAGTTCACTACTTTTCCTTGTTAAATCAACTACTATATTGATAGGCTGAATACAGTAATGACATACAGTCCATAAAAAAATGTGCACAAATTGTAAATTTTTGTTGACAATTGCATAATTAATACACACAATAATGTTTTTTTTTTTTTTTTTTTTGCGTAGGATGTGAACACACCCTTATTTGGGGACCTTAATTGCAATAATAATATTAAACGAAACTTAAAATTTTTATTTATGACCATATCGTAATAAAATATAAACAGTGACATAATGTTACAACCTGTTATTAAAAATAATATAAAGTACTTTGAAAATGATAAGAATATTGTTGAAAAGTAAAAGTGTGACGTTAAAAAAAATTATAAAATAGAAAATTGTATAATTTCTGTTACAAAATACATTACGTTAATTAATTATTATTGTACAATTGCTAAGGAGATAATACTTTTTTAAATTGGAAACAATTTTCTAAAACGAAAATTAGTTTCAAGAAATACTACAAAAAACATAAAATAACACTTTTTAATTAAAATATTGAAAAGAAGATTTTAAAAAATATTACAAAACATTGAAAGAGAAGATTAAAAAAAAAAAGATTTTAAAGTAAATTTTAAAAAAATTATAAAAATCACGAAAAATGTACAATTTTTGTTAAAATTAATTCGCTCGTTAAAAAAAACAATTCAGTTTCCTGCATCCTGAGAAATATGTGTTTTTAAATAATTAAAAAAAAAACATGTGTAATTTATGTGTGAAGTTAAAAAAAAATTCTGAAAAATTATAAAATAAAAGACGAAAGAAAATTGAAACTGAATAATTTATTGTGCTTGATAAATTGTCGGCATGTTTTATTTTCATTTGAGGTAATATTCTAAAAGTTATGTTGTTACTTGTTCTCCACTGAAAGATTTATGAGGTAACTAATAATTCAGTAAAAGCTTATTTGTCTTCAGTAATACAATATTTTGCAAGTCTATGGTTTTTTCCTAAGATTTGAACCGTTATTTCTTTATTACTTTTGTAGATATATATATATATATATATATATATAAGTTTTTAAATAATAAATAAATAATAATAATAATAATAATAATAACACTGTGTTAAAATAAGAAAACAGTAACAGAACATTTTATCGGACTTAGTGGAGGTTGTAGGTAATAAAAAACTAAAAAGAATAGTATATATTAAATTTCTGTTACCCCCTCAAAATCTTGTTTTAGAGCCAAAAAACCGATTTTATATATATTTTCATATATATCATACCTTGAAACTTCGTCATTTTTTATCCGAATCAAAAAGTTTTTTGTTTGTTTGGAAGCTTAAAATACACGCTTTCAACCTGTACAAGAATTTTTTAATTATCATTAAAATTCAGGCAGTTATAAACCAAAAATAATGAAAAATTTTCATTTTTCATTGATTTTTCAAATTTAAAGCTAATTTAAGTCTCTTATCTTATTAAACTTTTATTTTCTCTCAATGCACTTTTAAAGCATAGTAAATAGAGTTCCAAATGACCCTAGATTGAATAAAATTCAATTAAAATTGTCATTAATTTTTTAGTAACGTCAATAAATTATGACTTGATAGACAGTTTTTCATTTTTTCTTCCTCGCATTAATAATTTTGACTATTTTTCAATTTTGATATATTTTAGCAATGATAAGAAACACTTTTTGAAGTTTCAGAATTACCTGCTAGTACATAGTATTAATTTTATTAAATAATGTTACATGTATTTATTAGATGATTTTTAAACTGTGTTAGCATTGCAAAAATGCGTAAAATTTAAAAAACAGGCAAAATTAAAAGTGGAATAACTTTGACAATTTTAATCGAATTTTATTCAATCTAGGGTCATTTGAAACTGTATTTACTAAGCTTTAAAAGTGCATTAAGAGAAAATAAAAGTTTAATAAGATAAGAGACTTAAATTAGATTCAAAAATTTTTTCATTGAAAAATCAATGAAAGACTGAAATTTTTTGGTATTTTTTTTGTCTATAACTTCATGAATTTAAATGATAATTAAAAAATTCTTGTGCAGGTTAAAAGCGTGTATTTTAAGCTTTCAAACAAACAAAAAACTTCTTGATTTGGATAAAAAATGGCGAAGTTTGAGGGTATGATGTACATGAATTTACCTAAAAACAGTTTTTTGGTTCTAAAACAAGATTTTGAGGGGTTAAGAGAGATTTAATATATACCATTCTTTTCAGTTTTTTAATCTAAAACCTCCACTAGGTTTGATAAGAAGTTTTATGTCACTGTCACACAGTTTTATTCAGGTTTTTATAAAAATTTTTACTGAAATATTGATATATTATATTGCTATTCTTATATGCTACATGTTATTTTACTAACAGAATCGTTAAATTACATAACATCGAAGTTATTCCACTTTTGATTTTGTAGTAACATCATTTAATTTTGACCTTATGAGCAGTTTTGACTATTTTTCAATTTTGATATATTTTTGCAATAATAAGAAACACTTTTTAAAGTTTAAGAATTACTTCATAGTACTTAAAATATTAATTTTATTAAATAATGTTACATGTATTTATTAGATGATTCTTAAACTCTAAAAATTATTTTAGCATTGCGAAAATGCGTAAAAATAAAAAAAAAGACAAAATTAAAAAAGTAATAACTTTGACAATTTTAATCAAATTTTGTTTAATTTAGGGTCATTTGAAACTGCATTTACTAAGCTTTTGATGTGTATTAAGAGAAAATAAAATTTTAATAAGATAAGAGACTTAAAATAGCTTAAAAGTTGAAAAATCAATGAAAAAATGAAAATTTTTTGTGTTTTTTTTGTCTATAACTTCATGAATTTAAATGATAATAGAAAAATTCTTGTATTTCTTGAAAGCGTGTATTTTAAGCTTCTAAATAAACAAAAAACTTTTTGATTCGGATAAAAAATGGCGAAGTTTGAGGGTATGATGTACATGAATCTACCTAAACACGTTTTTTTTGGCTCTAAAACAAGATTTTGATGGGGTATAAGAGATTTAATATATACCATTCTTTTCAGTTTTTTATTATACAACCTCCAGCAGGTCCGATAAGAAGTTTTATGTCACTGTCATACAGTGTAAAAATCTTGTATATATATTTGTATGTATACTATTAGTATTATCACACATTTTATTATCATTGACTAAAACACTTAATTGCTTTTTTTTTAGTGTGAAGTAGTACATAAAGTATATTACTTTTAATAACAATAATATTATTGTTTTAATATTATTATTTATTGCAGTATTGTATATTATATTACATAGTATAATTTTAAAAGATGCTTAGGTATTAACGTTAACATTGCACTAGAGAAAAAAAGGATAATTATTTAAAATTTTTTATAACCAAAAATTTATAATTTTTATTTACAAACGTTATTCAGAACAGAAAATTGCAAAATTGGTTAAAAAACCAAAAATTAACTGAAAAACTAGATTATTGACAAATAAAAAATGTAAAATCAGTTTCAATAAATATTTACTATTATTGCAATAATTAAATAATTGTCGTCAATTATTAACTCTTTGATATTTCGGGTCATTCCACGTAATATTTTCATTTTAAAAAATTGTTTCATTTGTATTATTATTTTTTCCGATTCGAATAGAAAGGAGTTTTTTACTTTCTCATTGAAAGAATGTAATGCATTTTTCAAACACATTTTCAGAAACGTTGCGCATACTTTTCACGTGTTTGTTTTTCCCCGTTATTTTTAAAAGTGATAAGTTCCAATTTTTCCTATAGTGTACAGGTGGTCATAATAAAGTTACAAATAAATTAAAAAAACATTAAGTCTTTCACGATATACAATTAAAAGTCAAAATACACGAAATAAATGTAAATAGAACTATTAGTCTCGTGTTTTAATGTTATTGTCAACAACTAATTAAGTTTTTTTTAATTGTAAACAAGCCTACAGAGCAAATTTACTGCAAAAATGGATAAAAATTGGTTTTAAATTAATTTTTCCCAAATACCGACAAAATAAAAAAAGAAAATTTGTTTTTTTTAAATTGTTAAAAAAAATTTGTTTTTCGCAAGATTTATACTCAATTCTCAGAAAAATGTCAAAGATCTGTAAATTTCCTACAATAATTGATTGTCGACAGTTTACAGATAATCACTGCATCAATTCTGTTATCATTAAGATTAGATACAGTGTACTTTATGTTTACGTTTTCTTAAGGTATTTAATCAGGGACTAATAATGTTTTATGTTTGAATAGAGTCTGATCGAGAGAAAAAAAAAGAGGTAGAAAGTAATGGTTGGCAATATTGACAAGTGCTGCCACACTTTATGTCACAAGCAGCCAATTATGAATTGAATGCCTATATTTAATGTAACAAGAAATTATTGCAATTGATGAATAATTTCACGACTTACCAAACTGGACGTAAATCCCAGATTGTCGTGTGACATTTTTCCTCGAGTGTTTCTTTTTTTTTGGCTTCTTTCCTTTTCTTTTTTTTGTTTGTTTATTAATGTCGGAAAATTGTCGTTAAACCAAAAATTCCACAGGAAATGAGTGTCAAGGAATGAACGTTTCGCAAAGAACTAAGTAACAATTAGAGACGCAGGTGAAGTGGTTCATTCACGTAAACACAGGTGTTGACGCATTATAACTGTGATCGGGTACAGATACGGTGGCCGTAAGCAAACTGCTCTGACTTTGTACCAAGTATTGTTTATATAGCACCACGACATTCGAGTCCAAGAGCGCTGATTCGTTTTGAGCCCTACAGGTTTGCAGTGGACTCCGATAAGACCAATGAAACGGATAAAAAAGCAGGATAAACAATTTCAAAATTGGAGAAAATGACAATTGACTAATTATTGACGCAAAAAAATCAAATAACCCGGATTTATTGTGATTTTGTGGTGGTAGTGAAAAAAATACCACCGTGGAGTTAAAAATTTGAAAATTTTTGAAAAACCCAGAAAAACGGGTTTTTACCCGGATTTTTTAAAGTAAACCCGGAATAACCCGGATTTATTGAGATTTAAAAAAGTTATTAAGAAAATACTACTGTAGAGCGTGATTTGGTCAAGAAATTTTAAAAAACCGGAATACGAGTTTTTACCCGAAAATTTTAGTCGTAAACCCGGAATAAACGGATTTATTTTGGCTTTAATGTGATATTGAGAAACTAATACTGCAGAAAGTAATTCATTTGAGAGATTTTGAAAAACTCGGTAAACGGGTTTTTTACCCGGAAATTTTCAGGTAAACACGAATTTATTAAGACTTTGCTGTGGTATTGAGAAACTAATACTGTAGATAGTGATTTACTTGAGAAATTTGAAAATTCCACGAAACGGGTTTTAGCAGGAAATTTTTTACGTTAACCCGGAATAACCTGGATTTATTCTGATTTTGTGGTGGTAGTGAGAAAGTAACACAGTAAAGTTAAAAAAATTAAAAATTTTTGAAAAACCCGGATTTTTTTTAACGTAAACCCGGAATAACCCGTATTTATTGCGATTTTGATGAGGTATTGAGAAAATACTACTGTAGAACATGATTTACTCGAGAAATTTAAAAACCCGGAATACGGGGTTTTACCCGATAAATTTTGACCTAAACCCGGAATAATCCAAATTTATTTAGCTTTAATGTGATATTGAGAAGATACGGCTGGAAAAAGTGATTCACTTAAGAGATTTAGAGAAACCCTGTAAACGGGTTTTTTACCTGGAAATTTTCAGATAAACACGAATTTATGAAGACTTTGCTGTGGTATTGAGAAAATAATACTGTAGATAGTGATTGTCTTGAGAAATTTGAAAATTCCACAAAACGGGTTTTACCAGGAAATTTTTTACATTAACCCGGAATAACCCGGATTTATTGAGATTTTGTTGTGGTAGTGAAAAAATACCACCGTGGAGTTAGAAATTTGAAAATTTTTGAAAAACCCGAAAAACGGGTTTTTACCCGGATTTTTTTTTTAGTTATCCCGCAATAACCCGGGTTTATTGCGATTTTTATGAGGTATTAAGAAAATACTAATGTAGAATGTAATTTACTCGAGAAATTAAAAAAAACCCGGAATACGGGTTTTTATCCAAAAAAATTTTAGTTAAACCCGGATTTATCACGGCTTTAATGTGATATTGAGAAAATAATACTGCTGAAAGTAATTTACTTGAGAGATTTTGAAAAACCCGGAAAATTTTTTGATGTAAACATAGAGGTAGATTTACTTCAAAGATTTTGAAAAAACCCGCAAACGGTGTTTCTACCCGAAATTTATTTACAATAACCCGGAATAACTCAGATTTATTGCGATTTTGATGTGGTATTAAAAAAATACTACTGTAGAACGTGATTTACTCGAGAAATTTAAAAATCATGAACTACGGGTTTTTACCCGGAAAATTTTGACGTAAACCCGTAAAACCCTAGAATTATTACGATTTTGAAGTGGTATTAAGAAAATACTATTGTAGAACGTGATTTACTCGAGAAATTTGAAAACCCTGAAATACGGGTTTTTACCAGGAAAATATTGACGTAAACCCGGAAAAACAAGGAATTATTGCGATTTTGATGTGGTATTAAAAAAATACTACTGTAGAACGTGATTTACTCGAGAAATTTAAAAATCATGAAATACGGGTTTTTACCAGGAAAATATTGACGTAAACCCGGAAAAACAAGGAATTATTGCGTTTTTGATGTGGTATTAAGAAAATACTACTGTGGAAAGTGATTAACTCGAGAAATTTAAAAACCCTGAAATACGGATTTTACCCGGAAAAATATTGACGTAAACCCGGGAAAACCCGGAATTATTGTGATTTTGACGTGGTATTAAGAAAATACTACTGTAGAAAGTGATTTACTCGTGAAATTTAAAAAACCCCTGAGTACGGGTTTTTACACGGAAAATATTGACGTAAACCTGGAAAAACCCAGAATTATTACGATTTTGATGTGGTATTAAGAAAATACTACTGTGGAACGTGATTAATTCGAGAAATTTGAAAACCCCGGTAAGCGGTTTTTTTACCTGGAAATTTTTAGGTAAACACGAATTTATTACGAATATCCTGTGGTACCAAGAAAATAGTACTCTAGAGAACAATTTACTTGAGAAAATTAAAAACTCAGCTAAACGGGTTTTATCTGGAAATTTTTTACGTTAAACCGGAAAAACCCGAATTTATTTAGTTTTCGATGCAATATTGAGAAAATAGTATTGCAGAATATATATTCACATAAGAGATTTTTAAACACCAGTAAAACGGGTTTTTATTCGGAAAAGTTTTAACGTTAACCCGAAATAACCAGGATTGATTGTGATTTTGACATGGTATTAAGAAAATATTACTGTAGAACGTGATTTACTCGTGAAAATTGAAAACCCTGGAGTACGGGTTTTTACCCGGAAAATTTTGACGTAAACCTGTAAAACCCTAGAATTATTACGATTTTAACGTGGTATTAAGAAAATACTACTGCAGAAACTTAAGAGATTTTGAAAAACCCGGTAAACGGGTTTTTTACCCGGAATTTTTTTAAGTTAAGCACGAATTTATTACGACTTTGCTGTGGTACTGAGAAAATAATACTGTAGAGAGTGGTTTATTTTAGAAATTTTAAAGATTCGGAAATATTTTTCACGTAAACCCGGAATAACCTGGATTTATTGCAGCCTTGATGTGGTATTGAGAAAATACTACTGTAGAGAGGGATTTATTTAAGACATTTTGGAAAACCCGCAAACAGGGTTTTTACCCGAAATTTGTTTACAATAACCCGGAATAACCCAGATTTATTGCTATTTTTATGTAGTATTGAAAAAAAATACTACTGTAGAACGTGATTTACTCGAGAAAATGGAAAAACCCAGATTGTGGGTATTTACCCGGAAATTTATGACGTAAACCCGGAATAACCCGGATTTATTTCGGCTGTTATTTGATATTGAGAAAATACTTAAGTAGAAAGTGATTCATTCAAAAGATTTTGAAAACCCCGGTAAACGGGTTTTTCATCCGGAATTTTTTAGGTACACCCAGAATAACCCGGATTTATTTCGGATTGGATGTGGTACTGAGAAAATACTACTGTAGAAAGTGGTTTTTTGAGAAATTTGAAAAAAAAAACCCGGAAACAGTTTATCGGGTTTTATTTGGAAATTTTTGAAGTATACCCGGAAAACCCCGGACATTTTTCGTATTTGCTGTGGTACTGACTTAACCCGAAATAACCGGAATTTATAGCAATTCTTGTAGTATCAAAAGAAATCCTACTGTAGAGACTGCTTGACTCGTAAAAATTGTAATATTTTGTCAAAACACAGAAAACCCGGAATTTTTACCCGCAACTTAATTTTTACACTGTAAGATTGCAAGAACGAAGAAAAAGATTAGAAATGTTTTAAAACAAGAAAATGGTTATGTAGTTTATAATGCGGTACACAAGTCTTGACCCGAAAAACCCGGATTTATCGCGATTCTAGTGGTGTCAATAAACACTCATATAGTGGATATTGCTTAACTCGAAAAATTGGTATAATTTGTCAAAAGACGGGAAACCCGGAAAACAGATTTTGGCCTGAAACAATTTTTGGCATAAAACCCGAAATAACCCGGATTCATCGCAATTATTGTCGTAGCATTAAAAATCCTATTGTGGAGATTGATCAATTCGAAAAATTTGTACAACTTGCCCCATCACGAAAAAAAACCCGGAAAACAAGTTTTTACCCAGAATTAAATTTTTGTACTAAAAGAATGCATAACGACGAAATTAATTAGAAATGTTTTAAAGACAAGAAAAAGTCTTCTAAAAATTAGATTTACTGTAAACCTGACTTAACCCGAAATAACCCGGATTTAACGTGATTCTTGTGGTGGCACTAAAAATCCTATTGTGAAGACTGCTCATCTTGAAAAATTTGTACGGTTTATCAAAATACATAAAAACCATTAAAACACGGGTTTATTACCCGGAAATCCAATTTTTATACAAAAGGATAAAAAAGAACAAAAAAAATGAGAATTATTCACCAATCCCTTTATTAAGACTGATTTATTTGAAAAATTTGGAAAATCCGATAACTCCGTTTTTTTACCCGGAAACAAATTTTTTTAAGAAAAAGATTCAAAACGACAGGAAAATTTGTAAATAATTGTAAAAATAAGAGAATGTCAGGAAACTGTGATTTACATTGCAACACCCTAACCCGGAAAACAATTTTTGTACAGCAAAAATTTCCAAACAACCGAAAAACTTAGAAATATTTGGAAATTAACAAAATGTATTTAAAGACACTTTATAGTATGTGAAATCCGATAAAACCCGATATTACCGAAATAACCCGGATTTACTAGAGTTTTCCCATGGATTTGAAAAAAATACGATTGTGGAAAATGCTTTAATTAGAGAATCGGGAAATTTTTTAAAAACCCGGTTGCATTACCCGGAAAAGAGTTTTTAAAATAAACTGAAAAAACCCGGAAACTTAACCCGGAATATAATTAATTCTTGTATGAATCTTGTGTGAAAGTAAAAACGTGAAATAAATCAGAAAACGTTGACTTAATACACTTTTAAATCTCTAATAACCCGTATTAACCCGGATTCGTTGCAAATTTCTAATTACTTAAGAATTTGCAATTAAAAAGACACCATTAAAGTCGAAAAAGTATAATATACATTTTTTTTGAAACTCCGAAAAACCCGGATTTATTACCTAGATATAATTTTTGTGTAAAGACTCAAAAGCAACAAAAAAGCAAAAAATGTAATTAAAAGAGTAGAAAATTAGGAGAATGCAAGATTATTAATTTGTTAAATTAAACCCAGATGTGAAATAAGAAATTATAATCCGGCAATGAATGGAAAGATTGAACAGAATTAGTTTTTTTCTGGGAAGTTTAAAACAGTTTAAAATTGTTTTTAAATTCCAAATATCGAGAAAATTTAGAAAACGCATTTTAAAAAAAAATCTGAATTAAAAAATGGGTGTCTTCTGGGTAAATAAATAAGTATTTAAATGGGTAACTTCTGGGTAACCAAATGGGTTCCTTCTGGGTAACTTAGTAAGTTAGGTACCATCTGGGAAACTAAATGGGTTCTTTCTGGGTAACTTAGTAAGTTGGGCACCTTCTGGGTAACAAAATGGGTAACTTATGGGTAATTAAATTAGTACCCTCTAATAAGTAAATAAATGGGTACCCTCTCGGTATAAATGAAATGGATGCCTTCTGGGTGACTTAACTGATACCGTCTAGGAAACCAAATGTGTACCTTCTGGGTAACTTAGTAATATGGGCACCATCTGGGTAACATAGTAAGTTGGGTACCTTCTAGGTAATAAAATGAGTAACTTCTGAGAAACTAAATGGGTTACTTCTGGGGAACTTAGTCAGATGGGCACCTTCTGGGTAACAAAATGGGTAACTTCTGGGTAACCAAATGGGTTCCTTCTGGGCAACTTCGTAAGTTGGGTACCTTCTGGGTAATAAAATGAGTAACTTCTGGGAAACTAAATGGGTTCCTTCTGGGTAACAAAATGGGTGCTTTCTATGAAACGTAATGGGTACCTTTTAAGTAACAAAACGGGTATTTGCTGGGTATCTAAATGTGTATTTTTTGAATGGATAAATATATGCTTTCTGGGTAATTAAATAAGCGTCTTCTTAATATTTAATTGGTTACCTTCTGAGCAACTAACAGGGTACCTAATGGGTAACTAAACGGGTGCCTTCTGGGTAACTAAACAAGTATTCTCTGAGTAACTAAATGGGTGCCTTCTGTATAAATAAATGGTTCACTAAATGGGTACCTTCTGGACAACATAATGGGTACCCATTGGGTAACTAAATGGGTGCCTTTGTGTAACTAAATTAGTACCTTATGGATGGCTAAATATGAACCTTTTGGGTAACTAAATGGGTACCTTCTGGGTAACTAACTTGGTACCTCCTGGGTAACTAAATGGGTACCTTCTGGGTAACTCTGTGGGTACCCATTAGGTAACTAAATGAGTGTCTTCTGTGGTACTTAATTAGAATCTTATAAATTGCTAAATATGTACCTTCTGGGTAACTAAACTTTTTCCTTCCAGATACCTAACTAGTCACCATTAGGGTATCTAAATACAATTTTATGGGTATTTTTTAGTTATCTTCATTATTAGACCTAATCAAAATCACCCTGATTTTCAAACCTCAAAAAACACATTTCATTTCTTTCCAAAGCATACGCATAATATAACGACTCCCGATTATACGTCTTAAAATAAAAAATCCATGTCCACAAATCATTTCGTGTTTTTCCTTTAAGGAGACCTAGAAGCAGTACGATCACCTCACATATCAGAAAGGATCGCTAAGTGAAGTGAGAGGTGTCACATATGTTTTATAATCAAACTTCAAAACCCTTTCTCTCTGAAGGCAAATATTTTTAAACTAAAAATGAATTATTTTTATTAAAATTAGCCCACAAATTGACTAGTTTTCATCAATTTTTCGAGACGTTGTGTTTTGTTTGTTTATAAACATACATATCTATATATATATATATATATATATATATATATATGTACACTTTTTCAACAACTGCTCGGTTAAAGACTCAAAGAGTGCATTCTGACCGAGTAATTACTCTTTCACTTTCAATAAGTCTGCAAAGAACTATCTACAGTGTAATTGAGCTACAATTGGACATGGCCTTAAAGGTGTGCTGTACTCTCCTATCTTTTATTCAAGCAAATCGACCTTGTCCGACATTTTTTGTTATTGACGGTGTCAGTCACGAATCACATTTCTTAAAGTGTAATAGCTCCTGTTATTGCCATTATCACAACATAAATCTGAATTAATGTTTGTACAACCACTGACCAGGAAGTCGAATTGTGATTTCATTTAAAGAAGCATTTTATTTATTATTGTTATTATTATTATTTGCTACTTAAATTGTCAACTCCGGGCCATTTTTATTATCACTGGCTTCAACCAGTTTTAGAATTTATATACATCTCATTTTTAAAATTACACTGAAAAACATTGTAGATTAATATTTACTAAACGGAAACCTTCCGTTTCCGGAAATGACTCTTATTTCTAAAAGTAAACAGCTGGAATTATTATAATTTTAATACACTATTTTATCAATAGAAAAATAGTATAGTCCCCCCCCCCCCTTATAAATAAATATTTATTAACCTATCTATTTTAATAATACTTTTGACAACTAATATTAAAAAGCAAATCGTAATATAACATTCGCTTTAACAGACGCAACGCAAATATACAATTAACATCAAGAAGTTCAAGTTCAAGTTTGAAATGCTTTTTATTGTTTATATCAAAATAAATTTGTTTATACATTATGAGTACGTGTAACATTGTAAAGGATTCTATCTTGACGATATTTGTCCTAATAAAAAATATGCAATTTAACGATTCTGTTAGTAAAATAAGAAGGATGTAACATCACATATAGCATATACAAGATTAGCAATATAATATAGCAATATTTCAGTAAAAAATTTTATTAACTGTGTGACAGTGACATAGAACTTCTTATCGGACCTATTGGAGGTTGTAGAATAAAAAACTAAAGAGAATGGTATATATTAAATCTCTCATGACCCCTCAAAATCTTGTTTTAGAGCCAAAAAACCATTTTTAGGTAGATTCATGTACATCAGACGCTCAAACTTCGCCATTTTTTATCAGAATCAAAAAGTTTTTAATTTGCTTAAGAGCTTAAAATACACGCTTCCAAGCTGTACAATAATTTATTTATTATCATTTAAATTCATGAAGTTATAGACCAAAAATCATCAAGAATTTTCATTTTTTTCGTTGGTTTTTCAACTTTGAAGGTAATTTAGGTCTCTTATCTTATTGAAATTTAATTTTCTCTCAATACACATCAGAAGCTTAATAAATGCAGTTTTAAATAACCCTAAAAAAATAAAATTTGATTAAAATTGTCAAAGTTATTTCACTTTTAATTTTGTCTGTATTTTAATTTTTACGCATTTTTGCAATGCTAAAATAATTTGTACAGTCTTAGAATCATCTAATAAATACATGTAACATTATTTCATAAAATTAATATTAGGTATACTATCAGGTGATTCTTAAACTTTAAAAAGTGTTTATTATCATTGCAAAAATATATTAAAATTGAAAAATAGGCAAATATGTTCATAAAGTCAAAATTTAATGATGTTACTACAAAATTAAAAGTGGAATAACTTTGATGTTATGTAATTTAACGATACTGTTAGTAAAATAAGAAAGATGTAACATCGCATATAGTATATAAGGTTGGCAATAGGTTGGCAATAATAAAAAATTTTATAAAAACCTGAATAACACTCACATAAAACTTCTTATCGGAACTAGTGGAGGTTGTAGAATAAAAAACTAAAAAGAATGGTATATATTAAATCTCTCATGACCCCTCAAAATCTTGTTTTAGAGCCAAAAAACCATTTTTAGGTAGATTCATGTACATCATACGCTCAAACTTCGCCATTTTTTATCCGAATCAAAAAGTTTTTTTTTGTTTGAAAGCTTAAAATTCACGCTTTCAACCTATACAAGAATTTTTTAATTATCATTTAAATTCATGAAGTTATATTACCAAAAATCATAACAAATTTTCATTTTTTCATTGATTTTTCAACTTTGAAGCATATTTAAATCTCTTATCTTATTAAAATTATATTTTCTCTCAATACTCATCAAAAGCTTAGTAAATGCAGTTTCAAATGACCCTAAAATGAATAAAATTTGATTAAAATTATCAAAGTTATCCCACTTTTAATTGTGTCTGTTTCTTAATTTTTACGTATTTTTGCAATGCTAAGATAATTTTTAGACTTTAAGAATCATCTAATAAATACATGTAACATTATTTAAGAAAATTATTATTATTCTAGGGTCATTTGAAACTGCATTTACTGATCTTTTAAGGTGTATTGAGAGAAAATAAAATTTTAATAAGACAAGAGATTTAAATTAGCTTCAAAGTTGAAAAATCAATGACAAACTGAAAATTTGTTATGATTTTTGGTAATATAACTTCATGAATTTAAATGATAATTAAAAAATTCTTGTAAGGGTTGAAAGCGTGAATTTTAAGCTATCGAACAAAAAAAAAACTTTTTGATTCGGATAAAAAATGGCGAAGTTTGAGCGTATGATGTACATGAATCTACCTAAAATCGGTTTTTTGGCTCTAAAAAAAGATTTTGATGGGGTATCAGAGATTAAATATATACCATTCTTTTTAGTTTTTTATTACCTACAACCTCCACTAAGTCAAATAAAAAGTTCTTTTACATTTTTTTTATTTTTATTAGTACATGATTTTTATTAGTAATATGAAATTATATATAAAATCGGTTTTTTGGCTCTAAAACAAGATTTTGAGGGGGTATCAGAGATTTAATATATACCATTCTTTTTCGTTTTTTATTACCTACAACCTCCACTAAGTCGAATAAAAAGTTCTGTTAAATTTTTTTTATTTTTATTAGTAATTATAAAATTAATATTAACAGGTAATTTATTTTCCTTTTATCATTTGATTTTTTACATCAGTACTTAAAACTCAGTCAAATAATAATAATAATCAAGAAGTACAAGGGATTTATTTTTTAATTTAAATAATAATCTTTAATTCAAGTTGAATTATTTGGAAATCGATCAATCTTACTATTTTCATGAAGATTAAATTGGGAGAATTTTCGGTTATCATTGTGACGACACAATATTGAGAATCTGTGGTGAAAATATATATGTAAGAGGAAATGATCAATTTACGTTTATCTGACATCTAGGAATGTTTCAATTATTAAGATTGCACAAAGGCCTGAAACAAATTTTCTCATTGAGTTTTTTTCATTTCCCAAGAATAATAAACAAAAAAGATAATAACCACTGATAATGAAACTTCTGAAAAGTCTCTTGAAACTGGATAAATATTGTTTTTTAGATTTTATATATTCTGGCGTGTACAATGGCATTATTATAAAATTATTGCATTTTAATTATTACGATTAGTTGACAGTGATTATGTTAAAGAAATAAAAGAGAAATCAAAAAAATTGTTAGTTTGGAAATATTAATTACTTTGTTTAAATAAAAAAATATATTTTTAACATTTCTCAGAAGCTAAATTATGAATCACGTAATTTCTGCTTTTCATCTTTTTGTACACACAAATTATTCATTGATTTTAGATTTAATTTATCGAAATTTTTTATCTATGCAAAATTTAATTGGTCCACATTTTAATCAATCTTAATTAAAGTTTTCAATCGATCTAAATTTCAATTAGGTAAATTTTAATTTGGAAAAATGTTAATTTGATTAATTGGAATTTGGATCAACTAATATTAAATCGATTAAAAATTAAATGAATTGAAGTTTGTATTATATTATTTTTATTAGATAAAAATTAAAAAAAATTAAAAATCTATTAAAAATTTTGATTCATTGATATTTGGGTAAATTAAAATTAAAATTAAAATAAATGACCATTAATTTAAGTTTGGAACATTTTAGTTATATTTGCATAATAGTTTTGATAATCTGTAAAATCTTAAATTCCTTCTTTTGACCTTAACATAATTTAAACTCATTATCTTTAAAACTTGAAATAATTAATTTACATTTCTATAATCATATTTTTGTTTATTTTTCTGTCCACGTATAATTGAGTGCATTAACATTTTTTTCAAATTAGGAAATCTAAAAAAAAAATTACAATTATTTTAGAATTACAAATATGTAAAAGTTAAGGAATTCAAATAATATACAATTTTTGTACAATTTTCATAAATTAACATTTTTAACATTTTTGTCATTCAAATAATTATATAATTTTTATTGCAGTTACACTGACTGATTATTGTAAATATCTTCGATTAAATTACAAAAATGTAATTTGAAAATTTTCCTTTGAAAATTCCAAAGCTGTGAATATTATTATTTATTTTTCTTAGATCATTTCTATCTCGAATTGTGAATATGTAATAATTGTTTGGAAGATATTTTAAACATGAGCAATTGTCACAATATATGTCTCATCATAATCTGTTATAAAAAGTCTGTTTTATGTTTACTTTAAACATTTCTTTGCACACAAGTGAAATAATAAATAAATCTCCAGTGACTCATTTTTCAAGAAACAACAAATATTTTCCATTATGATTGACAAAGTGATTAGGAAAAATTTAGAACCGGTTAATAATTTACTACCTGTGAATAAATAAAATGACACTTATGATTAACTATATATATTTGTCACTACTTCATAATTCTTTCAATGTTTCGCAGATTTGCTCAAAAATTTATTTTTATTTTAATTATTTATTTATAATTTTGTATATATAATTTTTAAAAATGTTTTTTTTTTAAATGTAATTTGTAGTTTAAAACAACAATTTAGTTGAGAAATTATTAAAATTAAGAAAAACGGCCATTAAAAAAAGTTTTTAAATTTTATTTTCGGTCAGAAAACATATTTACAATAATAATATAAATGTTTCGCGTCATTTGTGAAGTAATAATTGCTTTATTTTTTTAATGATACGTAAATTGTTGTAACTAGATATATTTTTTAACTTTCGTTTCAAAAGAAGCTGATAGTAGTTGATATTATCATTTTATAAATCTAATCACTATCAGATTATTGAAGCAAATAATATATATTAATTTATCAGCAATTCATCTCATACTCCTGAACAACCGAAAATCAAAATTTACTTTCTTTTTTTTTCATTCTACTTTTTTTTACACATTCAAGAGAAATTATATTCCTTCAAATCGCAATTTTTTTAAAATAAATAAATTATCCTTTTTAATTAAGATATTAATTCATTTTTTAAACAATTTTTCCTTCAAGTGACATATTTTTAATAATTTATTTTTATATAAATAAGTTATCCTTGTAAATGACTTTCTCAAAAATAAATAAATGCTTAATTTTTCTTAAAAGACAACTTTGTCTCATAAAATAATTATTTTACTGCTACATTTTCACTGCTACGTGTGTTTATGCGAAAGTTATAAATAATTTTTTAAATTGCATAAGTGCACTAAAGTTGAGGAAAAATGCGTCATGAATTCGCAGATGATAGTTTATGGCTTGCTATAAAAAATTGTCTAATTTAAAAGATTGATCATCTCAATTAAATTTTTTTTAGTTTTCTTCTGTTATTTTCTTTTTTTTTTTAAATATAATTAATTATCAAAAATATCTAAAAACAGAGATATTTTTGAAAAAAAAAAATTGAATGAATTTTTATTTAAAATTAGATACGATTGATCGTGGTTTTTCATATCAATTTAAAATGCTTTTTATTTTCTCTAATTAAAAACTAAAAATGTCAATTTCAGAATAATTAATCTTATCATTAATTCCAATCACAAAAAGTTTTAGATTTTTCTGAAAACGTGTGATTTCTCACTTATTTCTTGCATTTTTACAAAAAATTGGAATAACAATAAATTGCCAAGGTATTAGATGAGTTTAGAGAATTTTAATTTAAAAAATGCTAAGATTCTCGATCAATTTTTATAAAAATCAGAAAATTGGCAATTTTTTAATCTATCAGTTTTTTCTTTATGTTAAATTAATACAATTCTAAATTTTTTTCTAAACTGGATTAATTTTTTAATGACAATTTATTTTAAATATATTTAATATTTGTTGACAAAAATTAAATTGACAAGTAGATTTTGGTTTTTTCATAAAGTTAAGTTTATAACTTTAGAATACATAATTTTTTAAAATTTTCTCTCAAATTTCCTAAAAATTTGAATTGAGATAAATAAATTGATCTTATTACAATATTTTCTTAAAATGTTCAAAAAATTATTTTCCATAATGGCATTAAATTTAAATTGCATTAACAAATCTTTAGTGTTTTAATTATTGTATAGTTTTAATAAATGTTTAAAATAAATTATATATTATTATAGTATATATATTATTTAGTATATATTAAATCTCTGATACCCCCTCAAAATCTTGTTTTAGAGCCAAAAAAATGATTTTAGGTCGATTCATGTACATCACACCTTGAAACTTCGACATTTTTTATCCGAATTAAAAAGTTTTTTATTTGTTTGGAAGCTTAAAATGCACGCTTTCAATCTGTACAAGATTTTATTAATTATCATTTAAATTCATGAAGTTATATACCAAAAATCATAACAAATTTTCAGTTTGTCATTGATATTTCAACTTTGAAGCTAATTTAAATCTCTTATCTTATTAAAATTTTATTTTCTCTCAATGCACTTTAAAAGCTTAGTAAATGCAGTTTCAAATGACCCTAGAATAAATAAAATTTGATTAAAATTGTCAAAGTTATTCTATACTTTTAATTTTGTAGTAACATCATTAAATTTTCACATTATGAACAGTATTGACTATTTTTTAATTTTGATATTTTTATGCAATTATAAGAAACAATTTTTAAAGTTTAAGAATTATCTGATAGGACATAATAATAATTTTCTTAAATAATGTTACATGTATTTAATAGATGATTCTTAAACTCTAAAAATTATCTTAGCATTGCAAAAATACGTAAAAATTAAGAAACAGACACAATTAAAAGTGGGATAACTTTGATAATTTTAATCAAATTTTATTCATTTTAGGGTCATTTGAAACTGCATTTTCTAAGCTTTTGATGAGTATTGAGAGAAAATAAAATTTTAATAAGACAAAGGATTTAAATTAGCTTCAAAGTTGAAAAATCAATGACAAACTGAAAATTTGTTATGATTTTTGGTAATATAACTTCATGAATTTAAATGATAATTAAAAAATTCTTGTATAGGTTGAAAGCGTGAATTTTAAGCTTTCAAACAAAAAAAAACTTTTTGATTCGGATAAAAAATGGCGAAGTTTGAGCGTATGATGTACATGAATCTACCTAAAAACGGTTTTTTGGCTCTAAAACAAGATTTTGATGGGTCATGAGAGATTTAATATACACCATTCTTTTTAGTTTTTTATTCTACAACCTCCACTAGTTCCGATAAGAACTTTTATGTGAGTGTTATTCAGATTTTTATAAATTTTTTTACTGAATTCTTGCTATTTTATATTTCCAACCTTATATACTATATGTGACGTTACATCCTTCTTATTTTACTAACAGTATCGTTAAATTACATAACATCAAAGTTATTCCACTTTTAATTTTGTAGTAACATCATTAAATTTTGACTTTATGAACAGTTTTGCCTATTTTTCAATTTTAATATATTTTTGCAATGATAAGAAACAATTTTTCAAGTTTAGGAATTACCTGATAGGACATAATAATAATTTTATTAAATAATGTTACATGCATTTATTAGATGATTCTTAAACTCTAAAAATTATCTTAGCATTGCAAAAATTCGTAAAAATTAAGAAACAGACAAAATTAAAAGTGGAATAACTTTGACAATATTAATCGAATTTTATTCATTTTAGGTTCATTTGAAACTGTATTTACTAATCTTTTGATGTGTATTGAGAAAAAATAAAATTTTAATAAGATAAGAGAATTAAATTACATTCAAAGTTGAAAAATCAATGAAAAAATGAAAATTTTCGATGATGTTTGGTCTATAAATTCATGAATTTAAATGACAATAAATAAATTATTGTAGAGCTTGAAAGCGGGTATTTTAAGCTTTCAAACAAATAAAAAATTTTTTGATTCGGATAAAAAATGGCGAAGTTTGAGGGTATGATGTACATGAATCTACCTAAAAACGGTTTTTTGGCTCTAAAACAAGATTTTGAGGGGTCATGAGAGATTTAATATACACCATTCTTTTTAGTTTTTTATTCTACAACCTCCACTAGTTCCGATAAGAACTTTTATGTGAGTGTTATTCAGATTTTTATAAATTTTTTTACTGAATTAATGCTATATTATATTGCCAACCTTATGTACTATATGTGGTGCTACATCCTTCTTATTTTATTAACAGTACCGTTAAATTACATAACGTCAAAGTTATTGCACTTTTAATTTTGTAGTAACATCATTAAATTTTGACTTTATTAACAGTTTTGCTTATTTTTCAATTTTAATATATTTTTGCAATGATAATAAACACTTTTTAAAGTTTAAGAATCACCTGATATTATACCTAATATTAATTTTCTTAAATAATGTTACATGTATTTATTAGATTATTCTTAGACTGTAAAAATTATCTTAGCATTGCAAAAATGCGTAAAAATTAAAATACAGACAAAATTAAAAGTGGAATAACTTTGACAAGTTTAATCGAATTTTATTCTTTTTAGAGTCATTTGATACTGCATTTATTAAGCTTCTGATCTGCATTGAGAGAAAATTAAATTTCAATAAGATAAGAGCCTTAAATTAGCTTCAAAGTTAAAAATTCAATGTTAATAACTTTTCATATACTGTAAATTATTAAAAAGTATTATTTATTTTTTCGATTTTAAACAGCAGCATACATAGAATTAATAAAATGTGAATTTCTGAGAAAAAACAAAGTTACATATATTTTTATTTTGTTTTACTGACAATAGTTAACTAATGACGAAAATGGTCATTTTTCTCACTAGTTAAGAAAACTGTTACTTTTCCTAGTAGTGACGAAAATAGTCACTTATCTCATCAGTGACGGGAATGGTGAAATTAAATTCAAAATGAATTGCTCTTTAAGGGCATGTCTTAGATCTTGGAACCACTTGAGACTAAAATGTAGAATTCTATCTTATCTCCCATATTTAATTTGTTAATAATTTAATTGTTTTTTAAAATTTTTAATAAGTCGAACATTCATGACACACTTTATGACTTTCGAAAACGATTCACAAAATTTAAAATCGATATCTTCTCTAGTTTAGGCTTAAGTACGTGTAAAAAAATTAATCAATATTACCGACATTCATAAAGTGTGTCATGAATGTTCGACTTATTAAAAATGTTAAAAAACAATTAAATTATTAACAAATTAAGTATGGGAGATAAGATAGAATTCTACATTTTAGTCTCAAGTGGTCCCAAGATCTGGGACATGCCCTTAAATATCGATTCTAAGCATACAGACACATGTGGAGGATTAGGGGAATAGAATAGAGCAATCAGAAAATGCTTTCTAATGTAACCAATTATTTGACTAATCTATTCTATTGCCCTGATCTCCTAATCCTCCTCATGTGACTTTACCCTAATTGATGCACATCGCAGAAAAAAAACACCTCTGTCAAAAACTCCACACTTTTAATCAAGTATCTCGAAATCTCGATATTCCAGTAACTCATCCTTGCATTCTTCCATATTTGGAGGACTATACAGTCCCAATCCCACCAACTCGATGTTCACCTTCGACTCATATTTCAGCAACGCCTCGTTATTCTTATTATCGTCCCGGCTCACCAGCTCAATTGTCCAAGTCGCATACGGACTCAAAACATATTTCTCCAGAGAAATTCCATTGCTCGAATTCATTTTGCAATTACCGTCATTATACATGGTCTCCAAAACGTAACTCTTGGAAGACATGACAAATCTCCTCTCATCGCACCTGTAATACGAGTCGCCATTGTGCGAAAGCTTGACAGAGAAGCTCTGCAGATCACCATTAATATCGTCCTTCTTCACTTCTGGGTCAGCAGAACTAATTCGAAGCCACACGTTACTAAACTTAACCGCATTTAGCTCCCTGTGCTCACTAATATTTGCAAAAAGCGTCACTCTCTGACCCGACAAGATTCTCTTAATCTCCGCCGAATATCTGGTGCTATCCCAAACGTAAAATGGGGACAACTCCTGTCCAAATTCGGCGAAATTTAATCTTCTAGAGGCCACTAATTTATAACTCTTCTCGTGCAGCTGCATTCCGTAAGATTCCAATCGCTCCCCAGCTCTTTCCGCCATTATTACAAAGTCCTCGGAAATTTTGTCGGGAAGTACAAAAACGTTTGTAAATTGATTTGTGAAAGGGAAAATGTGCTGCTTGAAGCTAGCCATCCACTTGTGGTAATCATCCAGCACGTAATTCGCGTACGATAGCTGAATCGTTTTTGTCAGATGCATACTGAGCTGAGAATCTTTTACGTAGGTGATATCAAATGGCGGGAGATGCAGGTCTCTGACGTAAGGAATCTTTTTCAGTGTCTCCACGTGATTTTGTAATTTGCTAAAAGAACCCAATACCAGGTCAATTGCTTCCCTCAAGTCCCGCATCACACCGACAAATGACTTCAGAACCGGAGATTTCGTAATACAATTCTCCAGTCTGTTCAAGATGTAATTGAAGAACTTTTGCATCTCGAAGCTCTTGAGGTCGAGGTAAGTAACTGTCGAAAAACTCTTGGGACTTCTCCACATTTTTTCCATCAGCGGCGCTAGCTTCGTATACACCTCTTCTTGGAGAGTTCGTAGCGTTGACGTTTTTTCGAAGACTCTATTGATCTCGATTTCAAAATGGTCGAGCTTCTTGGTTTCGTTCAAATCGAGGAAATGGTGTCCAACCATCACCATCATCCGGACACAAGTCTTCAGACGATTTATCGCCAAAAACGCACCATTCCAGTGTGTTTCCGCGCAAACTGACTGATTACATTCATTTGAATTACTCCATAAAGACTTGGGGTTGTCGAGCTCGTAATCCAGGACCTTGACCAGGTCACTCTTTGTCAGCTTGTCCACAGATGTCATATTCACCAACTTTGTAATTAAAGCAACTATTCCATCAAGAGGTTTCGAATCCTCACGAGTCTCCAAAAGTTGTCGAACTTTCTGCTTGGCTAATTCCAGAGCCTTGTCAAGAACCGATTCTTGTATTCCTTTCCTTAGTGCGACCTGATTTTGGAAATACTGCCTGTAGCCTTCTGTGGAATTGCATACCTCAACGTCCACTACGTCCCGGTCAGCAGAGTCGTCAATCAGTTTTTCAAGTTTAGAACTCGCCTCGCTAAACTTTGCTCCAATTATGATCAACGACGGATTGATCAAACCTAGGCCGAGGTTTATCATGGCAAGTATGTCATTAAAGGTTTTCGATTCTAGTCTCCCCTCTAGTGATCCGGACACTTGGCCTATTTCACTTTCGGGATTTTTGTTCATCTCTATTACTGCCTCCATTTTCTTGAAGATTAATTCCGTTTCCCCTTCCAATCTCCTAGTGTTCAGGTCCACCTCCTTCTGTATAATCACTTGAATGATCCGTTGCGCCTTATCGACGTTTTGGTTGATGTCGTTTGAAAATCTGGCACTGGCGTACTTTGTACTCAACACTTGTCTAGAATCCTGCAAACACTTTAATTGTTTCTGGAACTCTACCAAGTACGTCGAGAGCAAAAAAACCACTAAATCGTTGCTGTTTTTGATCCTTCGGATCTTTAGGGAAACCATGTTGTCCAAACTTCGCAGAACCGTGCTGTACTCGTTGGTCTTGTCCGTCTGTCTTCTATGCATGAAATAATCTAGAATCCCTTCCTTCCAGGTCTGATACAAGAAGAGCGCGTGAGTCTTGTTCTTCATTAGGTGATACTCCTCCTCCATGCCACCGAGTTCATCAACCAGAGTCAGCATGTTATGGGTCTGGAAAATCTGTTTGTTTGAAATCAGCTGATTGTAGAGTTCCACGTAATTTGAGTCCTGACCTACGATACTTGAGAAAACGAACTTCTTGTAACGATTAACCAAATGGGCAAAACTCTGTAAGATCGTTTCTTTCCTGGGTATTTCGGATCCTAGAAAACTGACACCGTCTTTTCCGTTCTTTCCGTCAGCTCCACTGACGATCGTCTCGTTTGACACTACTCCAAACTTATAATAATCAAAGTTCCGCATCGTTATTTTTCTGCTACTGCCGCCTTTTCCCGCTTTCCCGCCAAAACCTTCTTTTCCATCGGCACCATTTGAGGACATCACGGTCACGGGAAACACAATAGAACCGTTCAACGACAGCAGTTTAAACTCTCCTGCAATACCTCCTTTTCCTCTCACGCCACCATTTCCTCCGTTTCCGCCAGAGAAACCCCGTAGCCCAAAAATGTAACACTCTTTCCTGTATCTAAAATTCAGTAGGTCGCCTAGTACAGACAAATAAGTAACTTTCTCTTCTGAAGGAATAACTTTAAAATTCAAGCGAAAGAAAGAGTACCAATCACAAGAGCGTTTCCTTAAGTTTAAATCAATGTCATCATTGTCAGGTGAGATTCCATTTTGTCCATCGGCTCCGTCACCGCCATCTTGACCATTACTTCCGTTCCCGCCATTTAGGGAAAATCGGAGATTTTCGGCATTAATTATCGTTTGCGCAAGTCCGTAAAACGAACCCGCTGCTCCACCAGATAATCCCGCTTGACCGTCTGCTCCATTTTGATTAAGGTCATTGTTCCCGTTGCTCGCTTTCGGCTCCTGCAAATAATTTTTTTTTCAATTAATACGCTTTCTAATTTAGGTTAATGATGCAAAACTTCAAGGTGATTCTCCAATACAAATATTCACGTCGACGCGGCGTCGATTGGCAATGCAAAAGTCACTGTTGCCAACTATCTTGAAAATTTATTTTTCACGTGTGTTTCAAATTCCGATATTCCTGTTAGTTAGCAGTGACAGTGTATTTGACATCTTTTATCAAAGATACTTTTATAAATATAAATCGAGGCATGTATATACATATTTTGATGTTTATATATACATATGTCGATTATTTGTGATTGTGTTGTATATTTACCAATTATTATTTATATTATTTACCAATTATTGGTAAATTAACAACACAATCACAAATAATCGACATATGCATTCATAACCTTCAAAATGTGTATACACATGTCTTGATTATTTTTTCATCTTTTTCATATTACTTTAACACTTGTTACTGATATTTACTTATCAGAAAATGTTACAGGAGGCCTCTACATATTTACAATTACATAGGTTATGCGTTACACACACTTTGTGTAATTACAAATGTAACAATAAATAAGGTGCACTTGTTGAGAACATATTACGATTCATGTTCTCAACAAATCTGTCTCAGTGCTTAATTAAAAAATAAAATTACCTGAATACTTGAAAATCCGAGAAAATTATCTTATATTTAGGAGAATCCATATATTTTTATAATTGGCAAATTCTTTAATTCATTCATTCATTTTGTCTGTCGACAACTCAAGTTTGGCACTCAGATATTTTACGTTTTAAATCAGCAACTTTTTAAAAAATGTATTATTTACATTCATCAACTTTTTAATTTAAAAATATCAGTTGAAATAATTTTAATTTTGTTATTAATAAATCTATAATTCTTTCTATAATTGCCAACAGTTTCCAAATTACAATTATTCTCCTAAAATTTTGTGATTTTATTCTTAATTTTTTTTAATTAATTTCTTCTGTTGTCGATTATTTTCGTCAGTTTTAGAATTTTTTTCAATATTGTCAATTAGTTTCCTCATTTCTCAATTATTGTCTTTAATATACAAATATTTTCGTCATTTTTTAATCTTTTTTTCCATTGTCAACTACCTATTTTCTTAGTATTTAAATTTAATTCTCTAATCTTCAATTTACTTTTTTTAATTTTTAATTTCTTTCGTCAATTATTTTCCTCAATTTTTAATTATTTTATTCACTATTCTCGCCTCTGTTCAATTATCAATTATTTTCTTGAAATTTCAATACATTTCTAAAATTTCCAGTCGATTTCTTCACTTTTAATTTCTTTCCTACATTTTTTTCGTTAATTATTATCTACAGTTTTCAATTGACAATTTATTATTATCCCTCAATTATATAGTTGTTCTTTAATCCTGAAAATTATTTCTTTCTGATGCCCATTAATCTCGCCATTTAACGAATTTTTTATCATTTGACAATTATTTTCCATAATATTTCATTATTTTTGTTATTTTGTAATTTTCTTTACAATTATCATTTATATTATCATACAGCTTCAATTTAATTATTTAATTGTCAATTTATTTTTACAATTTTAATTATTTCCTTTTCTTTCAATTATTTTCATCGATTATCAATTAATTCTACAATATTTAATAACTCTCGGATGTTTTCAATTATGTTTTCTCTCATAAAAATTGTTTTAAAATTTCAATTCAATTGTTCAATTTTACAAATATTTTCTTCAATTCTCAATTACTTTCTTCAAATTTCCATTCCATTTTAAAATGAAATTGAAAGACTATATTGAAAATCAAAGAAAATATCTGAAATTGAAGAAAAGATTTGAAAATTGAAGAAAGTTATAAAAAAATGAAATCAAATCAATAGAAAATTTTAAAATTGAATTGAAATTTGAAAAAATAATGAATAATTTTAAAAAAATTACAAAGACAAAGGCGAAAGTAATTATTGAAAATTAGAAACAAAATTCAAAAAATTGCTAGATTAATACACAACTGAAAAATTTTTTTAAATAAAACAATAAAAATTAAATTTCAAGAAAATAATTGCAAAAAGAAAAGTTAAAATTTGTAGGAATACTTGTTGAAAATAATTGTAAATTGAACAACTGGACTGAAAGTAGGAAGTAACTAAAATTAAAGAAAATAATTGAAAATTAACGAAAACAATTAAAATTTTAAGGAAATAAGTTAAAGTTGAAAAATGAAATTGAAATTTAAAGAATCTCAATAAAAGATTGAAAAGAATAACTAAAAAAAGGCGAGAACTATTGCTAACTGAAAAATGGTATTGAAATTTGAAAAAAAATTGAGAATTGCAGAAAATATTTGTACAATTGAATTTAAAATTAAAGAAAATTGTTAATAATTGAAAGAAGAAGCAACCAAATATGAGAATTTAAAAATATTAATGAAAAATTAAGAAAATTATAGGAATAATTGTAAATTAAACAACTGAATTGAAGAAGAAAAAAAAATTAAATTGACGAAAATAATTGATGATTCACGAATGTAATTGAAATTTAACAATATAAAAAGTAATTTAAAAAAGCACATGATTATTAAATACAGAAGAAAATAATTATAAAAACTGAAGTATTGAACAATTGAATTGATAATTCAAAACAATTTTTATAATTGTTAAAAAAAACTTGAAAAATCAGATAATTATTGATTATTGAAGAATTGATAGAAAATTTAAGAAAATTATTTACATTTGAAGAAAGGAATTGAATCTTAATTAATTTGTAGAATATAATTGAAAACTGTAGATAATAATTAACGAAAAAAATGTAGGAAAGAAATTAAAAGTGAAGAAATCGACTGGAAATTTTAGAAATGTATTGAAATTTCAAGAAAATAATTGATAATTGAACAGAGGCGAGAATAGTGAATAAAATAATTAAAAATTGAGGAAAATAATTGACGAAAGAAATTAAAAATTAAAAAAAGTAAATTGAAGATTAGAGAATTAAATTTAAATACTAAGAAAATAGGTAGTTGACAATGGAAAAAAAGATTAAAAAATGACGAAAATATTTGTATATTAAAGACAATAATTGAGAAATGAGGAAACTAATTGACAATATTGAAAAAAATTCTAAAACTGACGAAAATAATCGACAACAGAAGAAATTAATTAAAAAAAATTAAGAATAAAATCACAAAATTTTAGGAGAATAATTGTAATTTGGAAACTGTTGGCAATTATAGAAAGAATTATAGATTTATTAATAACAAAATTAAAATTATTTCAACTGATATTTTTAAATTAAAAAGTTGATGAATGTAAATAATACATTTTTTAAAAAGTTGCTGATTTAAAACGTAAAATATCTGAGTGCCAAACTTGAGTTGTCGACAGACAAAATGAATGAATGAATTAAAGAATTTGCCAATTATAAAAATATATGGATTCTCCTAAATATAAGATAATTTTCTCGGATTTTCAAGTATTCAGGTAATTTTATTTTTTTATTAAGCACTGAGACAGATTTGTTGAGAACATGAATCGTAATATGTTCTCAACAAGTGCACCTTATTTATTGTTACATTTGTAATTATACAAAACGTGTGTAACGCATAACCTATGTAATTGTAAATATGTAGAGGCCTCCTGTAACATTTTCTGATAAGTAAATATCAGTAACAAGTGTTAAAGTAATATGAAAAAGATGAAAAAATAATCAAGGCATGTGTATACACATTTTGAAGGTTATGTATGCATATGTCGATTATTTGTGATTGTGTTGTTAATTTACCAATAATTGGTAAATAATATAAATAATAATTGGTAAATATACAACACAATCACAAATAATCGACATATGTATACATAAACTTCAAAATATGTATATACATGCCTTGATTTATATTTATAAAAGTATCTTTGATAAAAGATGTCAAATACACTGTCACTGCTAACTAACAGGAATATCGGAATTTGAACCACGCGTGAAAAATAAATTTTCAGGATAGTTGGCAACAGTGACTTTTGCATTGCCAATCGACGCCGCGTCGACGCGACGTCGACGTGAATATTTGTATTGGAGAATCACCTTTACGGGAAAAATTCTAGAAGTCTGGTAAGGTTAAAATCCCATGTGAGCAGAAAGCGCAAAACCGAAAGCAGAAATAACGAGAGTGAGAGAGGTAGATAGATATCACCGTCTCTCTCACTCTCATGATTTTCTGCTTTCGGTTTTGCGCTTTCTGCTCACATGGGATTTTACCCTAAGGGTGTCGTCTCATGTTAGGGATTAATGGATTAGGGATTAGAATAGACCAATCAGATAATTGGTCACATTGGAAAGCATTTTCTGATTGGTCTATTCTAATCCCTGATCCATTAATCCCTAGCATGAGACGGCACCCTAAGACACTAAGCAGAATAAGACGCGAACACAAGCATGTGATAGAAAAGGACACAAATATTGTCTGTCCTTTTTTATCTCATGCTTGCGTTATGTTCCCGTTTGAATCTGCTTAGGACATAAACTGGAATAAATTGTTGGAATAAGTGTTCCGACCTCCATCGGGCAATTTTAACGCTTTAAAAAATTGATAAATTAAACGCAGAACGTTTTTATTGACAGATGTAAATTTAGGATAAAAGTACGATATTGTCACTTTTCGGTATATAAATTAAAGGGGAAAGCTAAAAAATGTTGAATTACAAATTTAAAGAAATAATTAAATTAATAAAATATAAAATTATTGATTAAAAATATTGAAAAAAAATATTTTTCTCATAGGCGCATAGAATAAATGAACATAGAAATGATGCGAAAATTTGCCAAGTGTATAAAGCTTAAGTTTCGAATTGCGGGCAGGGTTGAGAAGGTGATTTTTATTACTAAAGGTATGTTCTCAAGTAGAGGATGAAAAATGTATATCAGTAGAAATGTCTCAGTCTCGTAAAAAGGACAGATACACAGTTTAATTCGGATTAATTCTAATTCAATTTTATATTTTTGAATTAGTGTTAAAATTAATATATTTTTACTTAGAGTGAAGTCACATGCGGAGGATTAGAAGCTGAAAGCTCCAAAATTGACTTCACCCTTATTTTTTTATTATATTAAATAATAATAATATTAATAATAATAAAATTAATGATAGATTTATAAAATATTTTTTAATTCAGAGAGTAAGGTCTTCAATAATATTATTTTATTCTATGAAATTAATTATAATATATTAATTTCATATTGATTTTTAAACAAAAAGTATAAAAATGGTTATTTTATTATAATTTATGAGGATACAATGCACTATTATTTTGTTAATATATCTATTTTATAACCTAATATAATTAAGTAAATGTATGTGCACTTGTCATATGCAATAAATAAAGAGATTAGACATTAAATGAAAATAGAATGTTAACATAACCTCACTTTTATCTTCGCACATATTGTACGGGAAATGTTTTGATGCGGAAAATGTGCGGGATTTTTTTTTGCCATAAAATTATTTACAAAACTTTTTCTTATAAAGTTAAATGACCTTTAGTAAATAACCTCGGGTAAATTATTACTTAGCCACCTCTGGTTATGTTTAATTCTTCAGTCATAGCTACCCATCCCTACCATAATGTCACATAATGTGCCAAGTCGAAAATGTTTATTATAAAATATTCGCGAAAATACTTTTTATACATTCAAAGTGAATTTAGTTTGATTTTGATTTGTTTAATTGTGTGCATGAGTAAAATAATGGGAAAAATTTTCATTACGGGTGTTTTAGGTAAATTAATTTATTCTTCCCAATAGTGTATATATTTATAAAAAAATTTCCTCCTTCAAATATTACAACCTTCTTTAAAGCAGCAAATTTATATGGGCAAATCCACGAAACTTTTAACTTCTGTGATACTCAAATTCAACACTTAAAAGTGTGTATTATTTTGAATTAAAACTTAATGTATCATTATATTTCGATGAATTATATACAAAGTAACATTTATGTACATTATTAGAACAAAATATTAATTTGTCAATGAGTTTTACGAGTTTAAAAGTGAAAAAACGCTTAAATTTCATTTGAAACTCTTACAAAAGTTTATATTCTTAACGACTTTATTTTTGCGGCGTATAAAACATCACTTTAGCTACAAGAAAAATAACTAATAGACATGTTTTTTTAAAAAAAATTCATTATCCCATTAGTGTGCCATTAATGTAACTAAAGATATGAAGGTTTGATTGAGTGATACCATTTTTTAAGAAACAATGATTGAGCATCTTCTTATGAAAATTTCTAGTGCGGCGTAGAATGAAAATAAAAGTTCAATGAATTTCTAAATAGATAATAAAAAAATGAAACTTTTAAGACCTTTTTCGTTAATGTGCCATTAATTGTATTTCTGTAGGAACAATTTGAAGATGTTAATAAAAATCGTAATTTCATTTAAATTTATACGTTTTTCAAGGGCACAACTGCAATTTTACTTTAAATAGGTCAAAATATGGTGTAATCGAAACATTTTCTTACAGATATTAAAAAACCAAGTATGCCGCTTAAGGATTTTGAAGATAACCAATTTTATTAAGTTAAGAATGTGTTCAAAATTTCAAAAGATAAATTTTTAAAAGCCTAAATCAGCAATTAAAGGTTCAATATTTTCGAAACTTGGTATACTTATGTAATTTTATCTGCTGCTTACGAAAATAACAATGAAAATTATCAAAGTATTCATTTTCATGGTAAAAAACATAAAAACCTATAAAAATCGTAGATTTTCGCATTTATCTCGGTAGATATAAAAAATATTAAAAAATACTTTCGATAAAATTTGTAAATCTCAATGAAATACGTTTTTTATGTTAAATGCACTTTTAACCAAAAGTAAATATTTTTCGCGAAAAACGCAAAAAAGTGCGAAGCTCGAGAAAAAAAACCAATTTTACATTACCGCAACGACAAGAACAACCTATTACTAATGTTACTATAGTAATTTCATATATTGATTATGAAAACCCTAAAAAATTTTGGAAGATTAGTATAATCTTATAGTAAAAAACATAAAAAGCCCATAAAAATCGTGATTTAAGAGAGACCGGGGTTACTGGGCGCGCTTTTTACTCTTTGTGTTGTATCAGTTTGTCATTTTTGCATTTCTGAAAACCTAATTGCACAGAAAACTTGCTGTAATATCTCAGCTTTAATTTAAAACAAGATAACATGGGATAAATTTTGTACACTTTTTTTTAGAATAGTTTATTTGGAGTTGTGCAAAGTACGCCAAGCAACTCCGGGCCGGGGTGACTTGGCGCGGCAGTATAATGATATGATTTATAGTTTAAACAATATATTATATTATAATATTATATAATATTTATTATAGAGAAATTTTATAATAAAAGCATTTAAAATGAAACATATTTAATTAAAAAGAGAAAGTTATCTTATACAACAATCAAGTAAACAATCATATAAACTTTAAATATTAAGAGACGTAAAATTTTAAAGTTCTAAAAATTATTTTTTGTTTTGAAGAATTATTCTTGTTAATAAATAACCTAAAAATGTTGATAAATGTAATTCGATGGAGGCGCATGAATATTCCCTAAATCTCATTTAGCATAAATCCCATTAAGCCTAAAATCAAAAAGCCTAAAATGCATTCAGCCAAAATTCCATTTAACCTAAATTGAATTTAACCTAAATTTCATTTAACCTAAATCGCGTTTAACTTAAATTCCATTAAATCTAAATTTCATTTTACCTAAATCCCATTCAATCTAAATTCCATTTAACCTAAATCTCATTTAACCTAAATCTCATTTTACCGAAATTCCATTTAACCTAAATTCCATTTAACCTAAATTCCATTTAACCTAAATCCCATTTAACCTAAATCCCATTTAACCTAAATCCCATTTAACCTAAATTCCGTTTAACCTAAATCTCATTTAACCTAAATTCCATTTAACCTAAATCCCATTTAACCTAAAACACATTTAGTATAAATTCCATTTAACCCAAAATGCATTCAGCCTAAATCTCACTACACCTAAATCCCATTTAACCTAAATCTCATTTAACCTAAATTCCACTTAACCGAAATCCCATTTAACCTAAAACGCATTTAGTCTAAATTCCATTTAACCTAAAATACATTCAGCCTAAATCCCATTTAACCTAAATTCCGTTTAACCTAAATCTCATTTAACCTAAATTCCACTTAACCTAAATCCCATTTAACCTAAAACGCATTTAGTCTAAATTCCATTTAACCTAAAATGCATTCAGCCTAAATCTCACTTCACCTAAATCCCATTTAACCTAAATCTTATTTAACATAAATTCCACTTAACCTAAATCGCATTGAACCTAAATTCCATTTAACCTATATTCCATTTAACCTAAAAGGCATTCAGCCTAAATCTCACTTCACCTAAATCCTATTTAACCTAAGTCTCATTTAACCTAAATTCCATTTAACCTCAATCCCATTTAACCTAAAACGCATTTAGTCTAAATTCCATTTAACCTAAAATGCATTCAGCCTAAATCTCACTTCACCTAAATCCCATTTAACCTAAATCTCATTTAACCTAAATTCCACTTAATCTAAATCCCATTTAACCTAAAACGCATTTAGTCTAAATTCCATTTAACCTAAATACCATTTAACCTTAAACGCATTGAGCCTAAATCTCACTTCACCTAAATCCCATTGAACCTAAAATTTTTTTTAATTTAAGAATAAATATAGTTGAATCAAGTAAAGTTTTAGGTTCAATGGGATTTAGATGAAGTGAGATTTAGGCTTAATGCGTTTTAGGTTAAAGGGAGTTTAGACTAAATGCGTTTTAGGTTAAATGGGATTTAGATTAAGTAGAATTTAGGTTAAATGAGATTTAGGTTAAATGGGATTTATGTGAAGTGAGATGTAGGCTGAATGCATTTTAGGTTAAATGGAATTAAGACTAAATGCGTTTTAGGTTAAATGGGATTGAGGTTAAATGGAATTTAGGTTAAATGAGACTTAGGTTAAATGGGATTTAGGTGAAGTGAGATTTAGGCTGAATGCCTTTTAGGTTAAATGGAATATAGGTTAAATGGAATTTAGGTTCAATGGGATTTAGGTTAAGTGGAATTTATGTTAAATGAGATTTAGGTTAAATGGGATTTAGGTGAAGTGAGATTTAGGCTGAATGCATTTTAGGTTAAATGGAATTTAGACTAAATGCGTTTTAGGTTAAATGGGATTAAGGTTAAGTGTAATTTAGGTTAAATGAGATTTAGGTCAAACGGAATTTAGGTTAAATGGGATTTAGGCTGAATGCATTTTAGGTTAAATGGAATTTAGACTAAATGCGTTTTTGGTTAAATAGGATTTAGGTTAAGTGGAATTTAGGTTAAATGAGATTTAGGTTAAATGGGATTTAGGTGAAGTGAGATTTAGGCTGAATGCATTTTAGGTTAAATGGAATTTATACTAAATGCGTTTTAGGTTAAATGGGATTTAGGTTAAATGGAATTTAGGTTAAATGAGATTTAGGTTAAATGGAATTTAGGTTAAATGGGATTTAGGTTAAATGGGATTTAGGTTAAATGGGATTTAGGTTAAATGGAATTTAGGTTAAATGGAATTTCGGTAAAATGAGATTTAGGTTAAATGAGATTTAGGTTAAATGGAATTTAGATTGAATGGGATTTAGGTAAAATGAAATTTAGGTTTAAAGGAATTTAGGTTAAACGCGATTTAGGTTAAATGAAATTTTGGTTAAATGCAATTTAGGTTAAATGGAATTTTGGCTGAATGCATTTTAGGCTTTTTGATTTTAGGCTTAATGGGATTTAAGCTAAATGAGATTTAGGGAATATTCATGCGCCTCATTTGATGAATATTTTTGGTATTTCAATTAAAAAAATTTATTATTTAACATTTTTTGTTTGAATAACAGCGAATTTTAAATTTTAAAAACATTAAATTACATAAAATAAACATTTTACTTTTTTGTAAACATTAAAGAAATACAAGAAGAAACATTAAATGTGACTATATTAATAATAATTAATAATTTTTTTAATACAAATTTAAATTTGCATTTAGAAAATTATTATTACATTAATTATTAATTATTAATTTTAGTTGGCTATAATTTTTAATTAACTAATATTTAATAACAAATATGAATAGTAATTGACTTATTTATTACAAAAACACTAAATTTACTGTGTTAGATTTATTAATCTAGTAAACATCTGTTAGTTTAAGTACGCCAGGTAATTCCGGAAGAACCGAGCCGACTAACCCCGAAGATACTTTTTATACATTTATTAATTTTTATCACCAATATTAATAAAAATAAAAAATTCTTTATTCTTTATTCCAAAATTTATGTTTTAAACCCCGTTTCTATGGTATGAAGAAAAATGTTAATTTAAGTGATTTAAAGGTAGGTACTATTATAAAAATTTTATTTCTTGCACTAAAAACGATAGTTTCTTTTTAAGCAGAGGGATCAGTGGGATTTTTACCTTTCAACGTTATTGGCATGTATTAAATTTTTTTATAATTATTATTTACAATCTAAAATTATTTTACCTTGCCTTTATAAAACTATTAGAACATGATTAAAAACTATTAAAAACTATTAGGTTTAATAAGTTTTCTGTTACTTTCAAATGATTTTTAAATAATCGTGTAACAGCAAAGTATAGATATTATTAAAACAGAAAGAAACTCTTAACCATTTTAGTAATTTTTTTTTTTTTTTTTAAAAATATTAATTTTTCATGAATTTCGAGTTTTATTAAAAAGAATTAACTAAAAGAATAACTAATTTTTCTTTTATTATTATTTATTTTTAATTATTACACATGTTTCTTTTATCTTATAAGTTTTTTTTAATTTTTCCTTGTATATTATAATTATATTTACTCAAAATATAAAAAAAAATGTTGACAATGTTTAAACAACATAAATTTTTATCGGTTGAAATTTCACTGATCACTCTTGTTCAGGGGACGCATTACAGTGGGAAAAAATCGTAAAGTAGGGTTCAAGTCGATTTTTGAGCGCAATTTTTAATCTATTTCAAACTTTTTTTTTTAAATGTTCACAAGTAAATTCTTCAGAGATCTGTGACAGCCGAGTTTTTAATTTTTGCATTATAAAAAATATGTATATGTTAATGCAAAGTGTAAAAAAACAGTGATTTTTAACATTTTTTTATCTCATTCGTCGTAAAAATTTTTCCTATGCTTTACACTTCATGTGTGTAGTGCTTAGGAGAGTACAAAAAGAAAACAAGAGTTTGGTTTTTAAAAAATTGTTATAAACAAACAATATAAACAAATTCATTGTTTGAACATGTATGAGTAGAAAAACAACTTGTTTTTACTAAGTTATTCTTGTACTATGCAAATTAACACTTTTAATCACAAAAAATTTATATTGCAATTAAATTTACTTTTTTTATCAACAATTTTTATAAACAAATGTATTATTTAGCTATTTTTTAGCGTAAAATTGGCGCGTTTTCTGTTAATTTTCACTAGACCATGCAAAGTAAGTATTTTTTAAACAAAATTTATTTTACAATTAATTTATTTTTTTATATAAACAATAAATATAAATAAATAAACTAAAATGAGATTTCTATGTTAAAAGAAATGTTTTTTTTATATTATGCTTAGCTCAAGTAAACTGAACTTTGTAATGAAGAAAAATTTATTTCTTAATTAATTTTCCTTTTTTTATAAACAATTTTTATAAACAAATGCATTATTTGTGCATTTAGTAGCTAAAAATTGTTGCGTTTCCAGTGAGTTTTCTCTAGGTAATGGAAAGTAAATATTGTTTCATCAAAATTTATTCTACGATTAATTTACATCTAAAACTACGATCTCATCTCGAAAAAAGACGTCAAGCAAACAAGTCAAATCTAAATCTAGACGCAAAGACTAAAGTAGTTTAATTTTTGTAATTCAATAATTTAGGATGCTCAGTGCTACCAATTTCATTATGTGAGTTTGTTATAAAAATTTTAATGTAATTATATAAAGCTTTAATTAGCTTTAATTACTGTTAATACAAATTGTATTTAACTCTTAAATCTAGACGCAAAGACTGAAGTAGTTTAATTTTTTTATTTCATTAATTTTGGATACTTGGTTCTACCAATATCATTATGTAACTTTATTACAAAATTCTTAATGTAATTATGTAAATTAATTTAATAAAGAACTATAATTACTGTTAATACAAATTGCATTTAACTCTTAATCCTTTAAGAGTTACATTTATCAATAAATTGAAAAAAATAAAACCCCGAAAAAACGTTTTTTGATCTTTACTCCCACTTTTCTCAAAATCTTGACGTAATACAGAACTTTAAGTTATAGGATCATGTTCATCAGAAAAAATATATTAAAAACGATTTAGATATCAAAAATGACAAAAATAAGAATTTCTTTTGGATCTCTACCCCCACTTTCCTCAAAATTATTTCCTTTTTTTGTAGTCTCGCACGTGTGAGTCTTAAAAAATACGATTCAAGATATAATTTAAAATCTCACGGAAGGCTCTAGCACGACAGATTGAAGAGAAAAGATCTTGAAAACACCAAAAAACCATTTTTTAGGTTTTAACCCCTACTTTTCTCAAAATTTTGACGTGTTAGATCATTTTGGGACCCACAATCGTGTTTAGAGAACAAAAATACATTGGAAACCACTCCGATATTCAAACTGAAAAAAAAGGTCAAATTTTTCAGGTTTTTGTAATTTATTAACATTATAGAGTTAAACATTGACGGCGTGAGATAAAAATGAATTACGGATACAAATTAATAGTGCTGAGACATACTTGAACACATATACAAAGTGTCATCAATGTGCCTGCAAATTTAAAAAAAAAAAAAAAAATCTTGAAAGTCAAAAGTTTCGTGGATTTGCCCATATGCGCCTTTTGTAAAATTTACATGTGAATCTACTACGTTAACTGTTTAAAATTTGCAAAAAGCACAAGCAAATTGGCTGCTTTAAAATAGGTTATGTTACAATTTTCGGAAAATTACAAATCTAAAGTGTGATTTGGACCCAAAATGTTTTTAAAGCAATTAGAAAATTTTAAACGCAACCAAAACCACAGAACCTTCAGGAAAGCTCAGGGAAGAATTATTGTAAGAATTAAAAAAAAGATTATTGTGAAAATGAAAAATAATTAATATTATTTAATTATTTTGCATAAATTAATATATGCGTTTAAATTTGAATTAATTGAAATTTAAAAGTTTAAACAAATTGGAATATGAGTTAATTGTTAATTGATGTTTGGAATTTATTTAATTTATAAGGATTTGAAGATATAAAAATTTAATACTAGTTTTGGCAATATTAATTATTAATACCAAAAACTTATAGATCTAAGGTATTTTAATAATCGGTATTAGAACAATTTTGTACATTTTAAAAGGAATAAAATATTAAAATTGAAATTTTTATGATATATCCAAAACATAAGTTTATTTATTCTAAAATATGTTTTTAAAATACCTAAATTCTACTTTCCTTAAACTTTTTTTAAACATTTGAAATCACTAAAAAACAAAACTTGTGATTTTTAAAAATTGATTAAAATTTAAAATAAGAATTTTAAAGTTTACAAGTTTTGTTAATTTATTATTAAGAATAAGTAAAAAAAAGGTTTACGCAAGATAGGCATTTGATTGATTTAAAAAACGCACTTTTGTATAATTTTTTAACTTCTTAGAACTTTTTGAAGGTTTAAAATTCATGCCCTCCTTCTAATCAAAAAATTCAATGTCCGATTTTGGTCTCCCCGATTCACGAGGTTCAATTTTGAAATCAGTTTCGACAGCTTTTTTAATACTAATTTGTCATTTCAATAAAAAACGATCAAGTTTGCTCTTTTATATTCTCATGAAATATAGATGTTTGTCTACTATCTTTCTTTATTAACGCTAACAATACCGCAGAAACAATGAAAGACATTAAACATGAAAAAGTCAAATTATTATGAAAAAATGTAGATAGAACTTCAGTTTTTTTATTAGACCGTACATTGCATAATAGTTTATATAATTATAGGCAATTGTGTGCTTTCAACTATTAATTATTTTCATCATATTTCAATTATTTTCTTCAATATTCAATAATTCTCGGCTTTTTTCAATATTTTTTTTTAATTACCTATTACGTTCTTGAAGCTTCAATTCAATTCTTCAATTATTCAACTATTTTCAGAAATTCACAATTATTTTCTTTAACCTACAATTATTCTGTTCAATTTTCAGTTATTTTCTTCAATTTCCAATTATTTTCTACAACTCTCAATTATTTTCTGCCATTTTGAATTATTTTCATTAATTTCAAATTATTTCTTCATTTCTCAATTATTTTCTTCGATTTTCTACTATTTTCTTCAATTGCCAATTATTTTCTTCAATTTCCAATTATTTTCATCAATTTCTAATTAATTTATTTAATTCTGAAATATTTTCTACGATTTTCAATTATTTTAATCAATTTCTAATTATTTTCTTCAACTCTAAATTATTTTTTTCAATTGCCAATTATTTGATTCAATTTTTAATTATTTTCATCAATTTTTAATTATTTTCCTCAGATTTAAATTATTTCCTTCAATTTTTAATTATTTAATTTAATATTAAATAACTCTCGACTTTTTTCAACTATTTTTTTCAATTATCATTTATTTATTTCACATCTCAATAACTCCTCCAATTTTGAACTATTTTCTACAATTTTTAATTAATTTCTTTAAATTACAATTACATTCTTCATTTTTATTGTTTTCTTCAAATTCTATAATTCCTGGGTTGTTCAATTTCTTTTTTCTTCAATTAACACTTATTTTCTTCTACTTTCAATCCCATTGTTCAATTCTTGAATTATTTTCTTTAATTCTCAATTATAATTTTCGACTTTCATTTCCATTCTTTAATTTTCGATTGTTTTTTCAATATTCAATAACTCTGGGCTTTTTACAATAATTTTTTTATAAATTCTCAACTATTTTCTTCAATTTCCAATTATTTTTTCATATTTCTTTCAATTTCTCAATTTTTTCAATTTTCTTCAATATTTAACAATTCTCAGCTTTTTTATATTATGTTATTCTTTCAATTTTTTTTAAATTGATAATTTTTAAATTATTTTCATCAATTTGCAATTATTTCCGACGATTTCTAAATTTTTCTGCTGTTTTCCAATATTGTCTTTAATTTTTAAGTACTTTCTTCAATTTTCAATTATTTTCTTTAATTTTCAATTATTTTCTAATAATACAGCCCACAATCATCAGATCTTTTACGGACACAAATATATTTTTATATTAAAATTGAAAAATTAATTTTTAATTACTTTGTTCAATTTTCAATTGTTTCTTTGAATATTCAGTAATCTCGACTTTTTTCAATTATCAGTTATTTATTTCATGTTTGAAAAACTTCTTTAATTTTCAATAATTTTCCTCTATTTTTAATTTAATTGTTCAATTGTTGAATTATTTTTTTCAATTCTCAATTAATTTCTTTAAATAACAATTCTATTTTTCAATTGTTAATGTTTTCTTCAATATTAAATAATTCCTGGCATTTTTCATTTTTTTTTAATTATAAATTATTTTCTTCTTTTTTTAATTCAATTGTTCAGTAATTTTCTTTAATTCTCAATTATTGTATTTGAATTTCAATTTTATTTCTCAATTTCTAATTGTTTTTTTTTAATATTCAATAATTCTGTGTTTTTCTGATTTTAATTTCATTATTTAATTTTCAATTTATTTCTTCAATTTTGAATTATTAACTTAAAATTTAAATTATTTTTTTTTGGATTTTCTATCTAGTTAACCAATTTTCAATTATATTCTTTGTATTTAATAACGATTGTTCAATTTTTTCAATTATTGTTTATTTATTTCACATCTCAATAACTCCTCCAATTTTGAACTATTTTCTACAATTTTTAATTAATTTCTTCAAATTACAATTACATTCTTCATTTTTATTGTTTTCTTCAAATTCTATAATTCCTGGGTTGTTCAATTTCTTTTTTCTTCAATTATCACTTATTTTCTTCTACTTTCAATCCCATTGTTCAATTCTTGAATTATTTTCTTTAATTCTCAATTATAATTTTCGACTTTCATTTCCATTCTTTAATTTTCGATTGTTTTTTCAATATTCAATAACTCTGGGCTTTTTACAATAATTTTTTTATAAATTCTCAACTATTTTCTTCAATTTCCAATTATTTTTTCATATTTCTTTCAATTTCTCAATTTTTTCAATTTTCTTCAATATTTAACAATTCTCAGCTTTTTTATATTATGTTGTTCTTTCAATTTTTTTTAAATTGATAATTTTTAAATTATTTTCATCAATTTGCAATTATTTCCGACGATTTCTAAATTTTTCTGCTGTTTTCCAATATTGTCTTTAATTTTTAAGTACTTTCTTCAATTTTCAATTATTTTCTTTAATTTTCAATTATTTTCTAATAATACAGCCCACAATCATCAGATCTTTTACGGACACAAATATATTTTTATATTAAAATTGAAAAATTAATTTTTAATTACTTTGTTCAATTTTCAATTGTTTCTTTGAATATTCAGTAATCTCGACTTTTTTCAATTATCAGTTATTTATTTCATGTTTGAAAAACTTCTTTAATTTTCAATAATTTTCCTCTATTTTTAATTTAATTGTTCAATTGTTGAATTATTTTTTTCAATTCTCAATTAATTTCTTTAAATAACAATTCTATTTTTCAATTGTTAATGTTTTCTTCAATATTAAATAATTCCTGGCATTTTTCATTTTTTTTTAATTATAAATTATTTTCTTCTTTTTTTAATTCAATTGTTCAGTAATTTTCTTTAATTCTCAATTATTGTATTTGAATTTCAATTTTATTTCTCAATTTCTAATTGTTTTTTTTTTAATATTCAATAATTCTGTGTTTTTCTGATTTTAATTTCATTATTTAATTTTCAATTTATTTCTTCAATTTTGAATTATTAACTTAAAATTTAAATTATTTTTTTTTGGATTTTCTATCTAGTTAACCAATTTTCAATTATATTCTTTGTATTTAATAACCATTGTTCAATTTTTTCAATTATTGTTTATTTATTTCACATCTCAATAACTCCTCCAATTTTGAACTATTTTCTACAATTTTTAATTAATTTCTTCAAATTACAATTACATTCTTCATTTTTATTGTTTTCTTCAAATTCTATAATTCCTGGGTTGTTCAATTTCTTTTTTCTTCAATTATCACTTATTTTCTTCTACTTTCAATCCCATTGTTCAATTCTTGAATTATTTTCTTTAATTCTCAATTATAATTTTCGACTTTCATTTCCATTCTTTAATTTTCGATTGTTTTTTCAATATTCAATAACTCTGGGCTTTTTACAATAATTTTTTTATAAATTCTCAACTATTTTCTTCAATTTCCAATTATTTTTTCATATTTCTTTCAATTTCTCAATTTTTTCAATTTTCTTCAATATTTAACAATTCTCAGCTTTTTTATATTATGTTGTTCTTTCAATTTTTTTTAAATTGATAATTTTTAAATTATTTTCATCAATTTGCAATTATTTCCGACGATTTCTAAATTTTTCTGCTGTTTTCCAATATTGTCTTTAATTTTTAAGTACTTTCTTCAATTTTCAATTATTTTCTTTAATTTTCAATTATTTTCTAATAATACAGCCCACAATCATCAGATCTTTTACGGACACAAATATATTTTTATATTAAAATTGAAAAATTAATTTTTAATTACTTTGTTCAATTTTCAATTGTTTCTTTGAATATTCAGTAATCTCGACTTTTTTCAATTATCAGTTATTTATTTCATGTTTGAAAAACTTCTTTAATTTTCAATAATTTTCCTCTATTTTTAATTTAATTGTTCAATTGTTGAATTATTTTTTTCAATTCTGAATTAATTTCTTTAAATAACAATTCTATTTTTCAATTGTTAATGTTTTCTTCAATATTAAATAATTCCTGGCATTTTTCATTTTTTTTTAATTATAAATTATTTTCTTCTTTTTTTAATTCAATTGTTCAGTAATTTTCTTTAATTCTCAATTATTGTATTTGAATTTCAATTTTATTTCTCAATTTCTAATTGTTTTTTTTTAATATTCAATAATTCTGTGTTTTTCTGATTTTAATTTCATTATTTAATTTTCAATTTATTTCTTCAATTTTGAATTATTAACTTAAAATTTAAATTATTTTTTTTTGGATTTTCTATCTAGTTAACCAATTTTCAATTATATTCTTTGTATTTAATAACCATTGTTCAATTTTTTCAATTATTGTTTATTTATTTCACATCTCAATAACTCCTCCAATTTTGAACTATTTTCTACAATTTTTAATTAATTTCTTCAAATTACAATTACATTCTTCATTTTTATTGTTTTCTTCAAATTCTATAATTCCTGGGTTGTTCAATTTCTTTTTTCTTCAATTAACACTTATTTTCTTCTACTTTCAATCCCATTGTTCAATTCTTGAATTATTTTCTTTAATTCTCAATTATAATTTTCGACTTTCATTTCCATTCTTTAATTTTCGATTGTTTTTTCAATATTCAATAACTCTGGGCTTTTTACAATAATTTTTTTATAAATTCTCAACTATTTTCTTCAATTTCCAATTATTTTGTCATATTTCTTTCAATTTCTCAATTTTTTCAATTTTCTTCAATATTTAACAATTCTCAGCTTTTTTATATTATGTTGTTCTTTCAATTTTTTTTAAATCGATAATTTTTAAATTATTTTCATCAATTTGCAATTATTTCCGACGATTTCTAAATTTTTCTGCTGTTTTCAAATATTGTCTTTAATTTTTAAGTACTTTCTTCAATTTTCAATTATTTTCTTCAATTTTTTTTTATTTGACAATAATACAGCCCACAATCATAAGATCTTTTACGGACACAAATATATTTTTATATTAAAATTGAAAAATTAATTTTTAATTACTTTGTTCAATTTTCAATTGTTTCTTTGAATATTCAGTAATCTCGACTTTTTTCAATTATCAGTTATTTATTTCATGTTTGAAAACCTTCTTTAATTTTCAATAATTTTCCTCTATTTTTAATTTAATTGTTCAATTGTTGAATTATTTTTTTCAATTCTCAATTAATTTCTTTAAATAACAATTCTATTTTTCAATTGTTAATGTTTTCTTCAATATTAAATAATTCCTGGCATTTTTCATTTTTTTTTAATTATAAATTATTTTCTTCTTTTATTAATCCAATTGTTCAGTAGTTTTCTTTAATTCTCAATTATTGTATTTGAATTTCAATTTTATTTCTCAATTTCTAATTGTTTTTTTTAATATTCAATAATTCTGTGTTTTTCTGATTTTAATTTCATTATTTAATTTTCCATTTATTTCTTCAATTTTGAATTATTAACTTAAAATTTAAATTATTTTTTTTTTGATTTTCTATCTAGTTAACCAATTTTCAATTATATTCTTTGTATTTAATAACCATTGTTCAATTTTTTCAATTATTGTTCAATTGTAGATTAATGTTTACTTTTTTTTTAAATTTTGTTTCTAATTGTTAAATATCTTTGTCATTGTTCAATTATTTTTTTCCATTATCAATTATTTCTTTTCATTATTAATTGTTTCTTTTAATTCTTAATTATTATTTTTTGTAAAGATTAATATTTAATTCTTCAATTCTCAATTATTTTCTTTGAATTTCAATTATTTTCTTCAATTATCAACTGTTACCTTTAATTTTTGTACACTGAGAAAAATGGAATTAATGGATATTCAAATTTAACATCCATATATTAAAACATAGTATTTAGATATTCAAACTTAATATCCAGATATTAAAATAATTATTTTTTAATATCCAAGATATTAAGTTTAAATATCCATTTCTCTCAGTGTAGTCATTTGTAGGTCTATTTATACTTAAAATAAATTTTAGGTTAACAAGAGAAAAAACCGGGAAATGACCGGGAATTTTATGGAACGAAATTAGTAGACACCCTGGAGCCACCTACTACAGAAAGCAATTTATTAAAGGCAAAAGTTTTATATTTGAAATGAAATATACTTTTGTAACCAAATACCCGTATTTAATCTCTAAATAAATTAAAATTAATTCAAGCCTATCTAGAATCCCCAAGCTAGCATCACTGGTTCCGATGCCGTTAATTTTTCTCATTTCCCATTTTTTATCCGGAACATTTGACTAAATTAAATTATCAAATAATTTGCAAAACTCACCAAGTAATCTTCTAGCGTCAAATTCCTTGAAGCTCCGTCTAAATTGATGATCCTGTCTGAAACAACTTCCCAAACCGGAGAGAATATTGCAATTGTAATTTCCTTACCAACTGCGACAATATCCACATCGATAAGGACCTTATAAAGCGCAAAAATTTCAAGAATCCTGTAGTCCTTTGACCAATATGATTTGTTCATTATTATCTGGCTAAGTTTCAAAAATTTCCCTCTAACTGTAAGTTTCATGACATCTTGCAATTCAACACAAGAAAATGTCGCTCGAATTTTAAAAGCATTCGACTTTACGGCATCATAGACATCCTTCATCAAAGTCGTATTTCCAAACGCATTCTCATTGCTCTCCAATTCCTCCAAAAGTTCACGAAACGAACTTGATGTTTCCTCTTCAGACAAAAAATCAACCTGATCGTACGTCACCTTCAGCTTTTTAATCCAGTCATTTTTCTTCTTCAAAATCTTCTCGTACTTTACCAACTGACGGGTCCAATTTTCCGCCTGGTTAATGTGCTCCAAATTTAGAAATTCTTTGGTAAACCAAAAATGCACCATACACAAAGATTTAATGTAATTATACCCCCTCAATGTAAACTTATCAATATTCGGATTTGTCAAAGACGACAATTCACTGTTTAGATTTTTCATACAGTGGTTGAAAACAACAACGTCATTTGAAAGCATACAGTTTAAGAAACTTGAAACGCTGTTATAGATTGTTTCTGTTTTTTTCTGCAAATCGAAGAAGTAGTTCAAATTTGTGCCTTTTGTTTTGGAGAGCTCGGAGTCTAGAGCCATAGGCAGAGAATTAAAACTGTGGATCAGTCCAACATTTATCAAATTATACCAACAGTCTACGACCACGTGAATATTATTATGGAAATCAAAAACAGTTATACGCGAGGAGTTGAGCTTATCAAGGTGTGTGAGCACCTTATAATATTCCATCGGATTCCACCCATCCAGAAAAATTAAATTCTCACCAGTCACGTACTCGGACAACTCTCTTTGGTTACTGCCAATTCTAAAATGACGCCCATATGTGGCAATTATCTCACGATAACTATTTTTCTCCTCTTCGGAGAATTGTACCCTAGGTTTGGGAGCATAGAAGTCTTTATTGGAAAGTTCTCCGTTCGTTATCACTAGGAGACTACTGTTTCTATATTTCGTGATGCTTCTAAAAATCCGTGGAGTCAGTTCAAATAAGAAAATAATTTCCCGTTCCTTCTGAATGTTGAAAATATCCAGACCTAGATTGCGAACAGGCGCTGGAAGAGTGAAAATTATTTTCCAGGTAGAAACAGAGTGCATCAGCAGTAAGACAATTTGGCTTATATAACTTTCAAAGTTTCTTTTTCTAGGATAAGGAAAGAAAATAGTTGATTTATTGGGATGCTTGTACAGATGGACATTTTCTACAATTAAATCGTAAGTTTCCTTTTCGTCTTCTTTGAAATCGCTTCGGTTCTTTAGGGGAAGCAGCTTATGATCGAGGGTTAGAAATCTCGCAAGGTTAACTGCATCCTTTTTTTTGTCAGCAATTATCATTACCATGTCCACATGCTTGAATTCAAAAATATCATGTATGATTTTCAGTTCTTTAACTAGTAGGTCCACCTTTGAGAAACTGTAATTCTCGCATTTTTCGAAGATTTCGATGGTTTCGGGACTCGCCTGCAAGAAAAATATTGAGGGAAATTATGACGCTTAAGGATTCGCTTGAGATTTGGGTTTCAAAAATTTTGGACTTCAAGTTCCACATTCCAAAATCCACGTTACGGTTTCTATACCACTGATTTCATATCCCAGATTATATATTTGGAATTTATATTCCGAATTTAATACCCAAGAATCCATATTTTTGGTTGCATGTAACGAATTTCATATCCAGGATTCCATATTTTGAATTCTAATCCCTGGATTCCGATATTCTGAATTCTACATTCTAAACGCGAGACACGGAGCTTAGCACTTAAAATCTGAAAAGTGGAATTCAGGATGTAGAATCCGAAATTTAAAATTTTAGATTCTGAAATATGGAATATGGAATATTTCTGTAATATTTTTTGGAATATGGAACTTGTAATATAAATCCGGAATATGGCAAAAAGAAATTAGAAATCGGAATATGGAACTGAGAATATGGAATCACATATAAGAATATGTAGAATCCCGAATTTAAAATCCAAAATGTGGTTACAGGGAACCCTCGATTTTGCACTAGCCAAAAAAAGTAAACAGAATAATGACACCGAAATCGGTAAAATTAGTTGAAAATGTTTGTTAAGGGTTCTTTATGCAGGGATCACAGGTTGTCCCCTATTCACCTTTTTTCCCCTATTTTAAAATTTTGCACCTATTTCCCCTATTTTAAAGAATTGTCCCCTATTTCCCCTTTTTCTAATTTTCAGTATTAAAGTTTATAGTTATAGCCAAAAATTTTAGCAGTTCAATATAAAAAAAAAAAATTTATAAAAACCCAGCCCAATTAATTTACATTAATCTGCATCAGTCAATAGAAAATCACCATTAAAAATACATGGGGAAAAATAAACTTTTAAAAATAAATTCCCAACTTTTTTAATTCATAAGCTAAAAACATTTTAGGTCATAAATTTCTTCATTTTTAGCCATATTTTAAGATATAATGTTTAAAGAAATTAAATTTTCAAAATGTCGGGTGTTATAAAAAATATGTAGAAATAATACATTGCAATATGTGCAATCTTTTATCACATAAATATTCAAGGAAATTCAACAAGTCTTATTTGGAGATTTTTGAGGTCGCAAATAAAGATTCCGAAGTCAAAAATTAATTTTTAAAAATTTTGAATATACATTCTCGTGTAAAAAACTCAGTTTTCAAAAAAATGACCTTACATCATCAATTTTTTTAATACAGTCTACAAATATTTAATTTTTACATCTCTTTTCAATTATCTTTTTCATTTTTATTCATTTTTAAAGTCCTTTTGTCAATTTTCAAATAATTCTAAGATTTTGAACTTCATTTTTTCGTATATCAATTATCTTTTCTATCTTTAACTTATTGTCAGGAATATTTAAATTTATTACACAAGTTTTCATTTATTTTTGTCATTTTTATATTATTTTTTTAAAATTTCAATTATATTCTAAAATCTATAAATTATTGCCAAGAATATTCAAATTTTCTACACAATTTTCAATTTACTTTCGTCATTTTTTAATTATTTGCTTAAAAATTTCAATTACTTTTGTATATTTCTTAGTATTTTTGTCATTTTCAAATTATTTTCTTCATATTTCTATTATTTTTTAAATTTTACACCAATTTTAATTTATTTTCTTCAAATTTTAAAAATTGTCTTCATTCTTTTTATTATTGTCATGAATTTATTAATTTTTTACAACTTTTTCAATTATTTTCTACACATTTTAATTATTTTCTAGAAACTTTAATTACTTTCTTCATATTTAAATTTTTTGACTTTTTTTAATTAGTCTATTAAATTACAATTATTTTTTTTAAACTTCAATTACTTTCTTCTAATTTAAATTATTTTCTTTAAAGTTTAAATTATTGGCATACATTTTTAAATTTATTACACAAATTTTCATTTATTTTTGTAATATTTCAAGTATTTTCTTAAAATTTCAATTATGTTTTTAATCCTTATTTTATTGTCAGAAGTATTTAAATTTTCTACACAAATTTAAATTTAGTTTTGTTATTTTTTAAATTATTTTCTTCAAATTTCAATTACTTTTGTCATTATTCAATTATTTCTGTCATTTTCCAATTATTTTCTTCATATTTTTATTATTTTTGGCATTTTAAAATTATTTTGATCAAATTTCAATTATTTTATTCAATTTTGTTTATTGTCAAGAAATTAAAAAAAAGTTAAAAAAACAATTTCAATCATTTTTTTAATCCTTTTTATTATTCTCATAAATTTATTAATTTTTTACAACTTTTTCAATTTTTTTTCAATTATTTCTACAAATTTCAATTACTTTCCTTATATTTAAATTTTATGACATTTTGCAATTATTGTCTTCAAATTTCAATTTTTTTCTTTAGACTTCAATTAATTTCTAAAACTTTCAATTATTTCCCTCAAACTTCCAATATTTTTTTCAAAGGTTCAATTATTGTCTATAAATTTTTAATTTTTAAACCAGCTTTCAATTATTTATCTCATTATTCAACTAGTTTCTTAATTTTTCAATTTTTTCGTCAATTTTTCAAGTATTGTCTTCAAATTTATAATTTTTTACACTTTTTCCAATTATTTTCTACCAATTTCAATTCCTTTTCTCATATTTAATTTTTTTTGGCATTTTTGAATTATTCTCTTTAAATTTCAATTATTTTCTTCAAACGTCAATTAATATCTTCAACTTTTAATTATTTTCCTCAAACTTCTAATACTTTTTTCAATTTTTCAATGATTATTATCTATAAATTATCAATTACTTACATCAGTTATCAAGTATTTTTGTCATTTCTCATCTATTTTTTTCAAACTATTATTTTTGTTATTATTCAAATATTTTTGACATTTTGGAATTATTTTCTTTAAATGTCATTTTCTTCAATCTTTTTATTATTGTTGTCTATAAATTTTTAATTTTTACACTTGCTTTTAATTATTTATGACATTATTCAATTAGTTTCTTCACGTTTCAATTATGTCCTTAATTTTTCAATTAAAGTAATAAATTTTTTATTTTTTACTTCGTTTTTTGAGTTATATTTCTCATTAATTTTTTTTTCCAAATTTCAGTTTTTTATGGTAATTTTTCAACTGTTTTCTACATATTTTCTACATATGTAAATTTTTTTTATTTTCTTTTAAATGTGAATCATTTTTCGTCAAATTTTACTTATTTTTATCATGCTTCAATTATTTTCTTGTAATTACAAGTATTCTTTACATTTTTCAATTATTTTCTTTAAATTTCAATTATTTTGTTTTAAATTAAAATTTTTTGTCTTTATTTCTTAATTTTTTAATTCATTTTCCAATTATTTTTCTCATTTAACAAATTTTTTTTTTAAATTTGATATTGGGGAGCCCTGATTAATTATTTGCCTGCTGGCGGGCCCCAAATTAATATCAGTAATATTTTGTTTATTACTGCAAATTATTGTTTATTCACTTTTCTCACTTGAAAACTCCCTATTTATTCACCTTTTTAAAATAATAAGTCACTTTTTTGTACTATTTTCAATCTACAAGTCCGCTGGCAGCCCTGTATAATGTTTCCTTATTTAAAATTTGTGAATAAAAAAGTCCTATAAAATCTTCAAGTACATAAGTTGAAGCAAATTTTTTGTCCCCTTTTTGTCCCCTATTTTTGAAAAAATTCGCACCTATTCACCTTTTTCAGTAGCAATAGGTACTGTGATCCCTGTTTATGGAATAATGGAAAAAATGTCTACAAGGTGCATCAGTGACAGAAAATTACAAGACGAATTTGGTTTATTTTCATCTATTAGCTGAGGTACGTATACTTTGTAAAGGTTATTTTATAAGAAAACCTGGAAAATTTTCTGCAAAGTGAAACAGTAAAAAATAGAATATTAAAACCGGAATCAGATAATTATTTTTAGCGGGATGAAAAATTCCAAATGTGGAATTCAGCTAAGAATACGTTATCGATCCCCAGATTGACATAAATTACACACAATTTACTAATTTGAATTAAAACCTCAATTTCGTGTCGGTCAGTAATTTTTTTTTTTTAGTTGTGTTTCCCTCAAAACAGATTTGCATGAAAAAGAAATTTTGTTGTAAATACTATCACTAATATTGAAAAATCGGGAAGGTTGGAATCTAAAAATGCCCAAATGGTACTAAAATTCCAAATTTTCAGAACCCAAATTAAAATGAGGTTTATAATTTTAATTATTAATCAATTCTTACCTCTGGTTCTAGACATGTGTCCGTAAATGAAGAAGCATGTTTTTGCAATTCTGAAAAACTAAATGTTGGGAATGATAAACAAAATACCAAAAATGCCAAATTCTTCATCTTTTTTTCCGGTAAATTGTTAAAAACATTTACTCAGGGTTTATTAGGTATTATTTTATTTGTAAATTGATTGTGATTATAGGTGAGAATTTTACACTGTAACATTAATCTGCGTTTAATTTTATAAATTATTTTTGCATTTATAGGCGGGTATAATTATCATAAAAAGAATGAAGATTTATCTGTATTGACACAAGTGAAAAAATGCTCATAAATTTGTGAGAACTATAATGTATATAAGTATTATTCTTATGTCTATCATGTCTATATGTGTGTAGATTCAATAGACACTTCGAACAAATGTAATATTAATAATAAGAATTGGGGAAACACTCTTTACGGTAAACAATGATTTACTTTAAACGAAATAAAGTCTTTGGCTTGAATTGAAGCCTTTGAAAGGTTATTAGATCCATGGACTATTCTTAGAAAAATTAATTTTACTGACAATCAGTTTTAAATTTAAGTGAATAAATTTTTTAGTGAGTAAATATTATACAATGGCAAAGAGAATAGGTAACTAATAGTTTTGTAATACTGTTTTTAAAGAATTCTTCCTATAAATTACAAAAGTTGTATGTAACAAAGTATAATAAATTTAAATCGACTATATTCTTTTCTATTTTCGAAAACTGTGATTTTCTGATCAACAGCGGATAATTTCTGATTTTTGAGTGCCAGAGATTGTATTGATACTTTCAATGTCTTGCTAAATTTTTCCGTTGGATTTGTCACTGACTTTATTACGGTTGTAAAATTTCATCAAACTTTGACAAAATGAAAAGTTTCATGAATCTTTGGAAAAGTTAAAAAGTTCTCAAAATTTCAAGATGGCGGAAATACATAGGTAGCCTTAACCTTCTCTCATTTGATAGATAAAAAGCGCATGTTAACGATTGATTTATAAAATATTTTTTAATTCAGAGAGTAAGGTCTTCAATCATATTATTTTATTATATTAAATTAATTATACATAAGATAAATTTTATGTTGTTTATAATTTTAATTTTGTCTGTCTTCATTACTCTAATGCAAAAAAAAATCTTTACTAACTTATTTATGCTAAACTGTTATTCTGCTTTATGTGACTGTCCCTTTAGTAAATAACCTCAGGTAAATTATTACTTACCCACCTCTGATTATGTTTAAATCTTTCGCTCGCCATAGCTACCCATCTCTATTACTCATGAAGTTTTATGATTTATGTACCGTACCCTGCCCTTTATCGAATGTGTCAAATCAAATGTCAGTTTGTCGAAAATGTTTATTATAAAATACTTTTTATACAATTATACATTCAAAGTGCATTTAGTTTGATTTTGATTTGTTTAACTGTGTGCATGAGTAAAATAATGGAAAAAATTTTCACGTCTTAGGTAATTTATTTTATTGCGTATATTTATAAAAACTTTTCCTTGTTCAAATATAATAACCTTTTTTAAAACAGCAAATTTATATGCGCCTTTTATAAAAAATGTATAAAATTTACAAAAAGTAAATTGGCTACTTTAAAATAGGTTATGTGACAGTTTTTGAAAAATTACAAGTCTAAAGTGTGATTTGGACTTATTTATTTTTGTTTTAATAAACAGCTCGTTTTATCGTTCATAGTTGTTTCATTTATTCATTAAAAGAAAAATTATGTAATTAAGTAAAAAAAAATTTTTAATAATAAAAAAATTGTTAGAGTAAAAATTTTAAAAATTCGCAAAATAAAAGAAAATTGACAATTTGTAAACGAAATTCGAAAAATGGCTGGAAAATTATACAATTGAAAAAATAAAGTAAACAATAAATATTAAATTCAAACAAAATAATTTAAAAATTAAGAAAATTACAGGAATAACTGTTGGTAATAGTTAAAAATTGAAAGACTGGATTGAAAATAAAAAAAAAATAATTGAAAATTCAAGAATTTAATAAAAAAATGAAGAAATAAACTGAAAATTTAAAAATTCAATTCAAGTTTGAAAAAATAATTAAAAAATAGAAAAAAATACAAAAACAAAGGCGAAAATAGTTAACAATTAAAAACAAAATTCGAAAATGGCTAGATTAATATATAGTTAAAAAAAATTTTTTTAATAAAACAATAATAATTAAATTTCAAGAAAAGTGCAAAATGAAAGATTAAAAAAATTATAGGAATAATTGTTGAAAATAATTGTAGATTAAAAACTGGATTGAAAGTAGAAAAAAATTAAAATTGAAGCAAATAATTGAAAATTTAAGAATGGACTTGAAATTGAAAGAATATAATAAAAGATTGAAAAAAGTAACTGAAAAAAGGCGAGAATTATTGAATATGAAAGAAAATTATTGCAAATTAAAAATTAAAGAAAGTAATTTAAAAATTTAGAAAAATAACGAAAATAATTGATAATTGAAAGCAAAATTAAAAAAATTTCTAGAATAATATACAATTTGGAAAAATAATTTTAAAAATTAAGAAATGAACATTAAATTTAAACTAAATAATTGAAAAATTAGGATAATTAGATGAATCATTGTAAATTGTACAACTGAATTGAAAAAGGAAAAAAAGTTGATTTTGAATGTAATTGAAATTTAAAAAATATAATAAAAATACTTAAAAAGTAATTTAAAAAGCACATAATTATTAAATGCGGAAGAAAGTAACTAAAAACTGAAGAATTTCATTGAAAATTTAAAAAAATAATTAAGAATTTAAAAAAATAGTTATAGAATTAAATAATTGAATTGATAATTTAAAACAATTTTTATGATAGTTAAAAAAACATTTTATATCAGATAATTATTGAATATTGAAGAATTGATTAAAAATAGAAAAAAAGAAAATTGAAAATGGAAGAAAATAATTTAAATTTATAGAATAGAATTAATATTTGTAGAATATAATTGATATAATAATATATCGTATATGAAATTAACGAAATTTATTGATGTAGAGAAAAATAGTTTATATAAGTCGAGAATTTTTGTATTATTAAAGAAAATAATTAAAATTTTAAAAATGGAATTGAAGAGAATAGTTGTAGAAAATTGAAGAAAAGAAAATTGTTAAAACGAAATTTTAAGACAATTTTTATGATTGAAAAAAATAATTGACAAAGATGAGAATTTTTTAATATTGAAGAGTTAGATGAAAATCGTACAAATAATATAAAATTGAAGAATGTAATTGAAAATAGAAAAAAATAATTTAAAGTTGAAAACTAAAAAATGGAATTGCTAAATTTTTAAAAAAAATTGAAAATTGAAGAAAATTATTTAAACAATTGAATTTAGTATCAAATGAACTTATTGATATTTGAAAAAAAATAATTCAGCAAAGGCGGAAAATTTTTAATGTTAAAGTAATAATTTAAAATTAAAAAATGGAATGTAAATTTGAAGAAAGTAATTGAGAATTGAAGAAAATAGTTGTGGAATTGAACAATTGAATTGAAATTTTAAAACAATTTTTATAAGTGAAAAAAATAATTAAAAATACCCGAGAATTATTAAATATTGTGGAATTAATTGATAATCGATGAAAATAATTGAAAAATAGGAAATAATTAAAAATTGAGGAAAATAATTAAAATTGTAGAAATAAATTGAAAATTAAAGAATTAAATTAAAGCTCTATGATAATAATTGATAAATGTAGGAAAAATTACAAAATGACGAAAATAATGAAGTATTATGGAAAATAATTGTCAATTAATAAAAAATTCGATGAATGGCAAGATTAATGGAGATCAGGAAGAAATAATTTTAAAGATTAAAGAACAACTTTATGTTGTTAATAAAATTGAGGGATAATAATAAATTATCAATTGAAAACTGTAGATAATTAAACAAAAAATTGTAGGATTAAAATCAAAATTGAAGAAATCAACTTGAAAGTTTAGATATGTATTGAAATTTCAAGAAAATATTTGATAATTGAAAAGAGGCGAGAATTATTGAATGTTGCATAAAATAATTGAAAATTAAAAATTAAGGAAAATAATTAAGAATTGACGAAAAAATTAAAAATTATGAAAAATAAATTGAAGATTAAACAGGGGGTCTACTAACTGGGAAAACCGGGAAATAACCGGGAATTTTTTTCTGGGATAATACATTCTTTTTAATTTTCAATTATTTTCTTCAATTTCCAATTATTAATTATTAATTATTTTCCAATCATTAATTTAAAATTATTTCTTCATTTCTCAATTATTTTCTTCGATTTTCTACTATTTTCTTCATTTGACAATTATTTTCTTCAATTTTCAATTCTTTTAATCAATTTCTAATTAATTTATTTAATTCTGAAATATTTTCTACGATTTTCAATTATTTTAATCAATTTTTAATTATTTTCTTCAACTATAAATTTTTTTTTTTTTTTGAATTGCCAATTATTTGATTCAATTTTTAATTATTTTCTTCAATTTTTAATTATTTTCTTTAGATCTCAACTATTTTCCTCAATTTTTAATTATTTAATTTAGTATTCAATAATTCTCGACTTTTTTCAACTATTTTTTTCAATTATCATTTGTTTATTTCACATCTCAATAACCCCTCCATTTTTCAATTATTTTCTTCTAAAATTAATAATTCTCGGCTTTTTTCAATATTTTTTTTCAATTATCAATTATGTTTTTGAAACTTGAATTCAATTCATCAATTATTATTCATCAATTTTCATAAAATCACATTTTCTTCAATTCCAAATTATTTTCTACAATTTTTAATTAATTTCTTCAAATTCCAATTTTGTTCTTAAATTTCAATCATTTTTTCATATTTCTTTCAATTTCTCAATTTCTTTTAATTTTCAATTTCTTCTCAATTTTCTTCAATATTTAACAATTCTTAAATTATGTTTATCTTTCAATTTCTATTTAAATTGAGAATTTTTAAATTATTTTCATCAATTCGCAATTATTTCCGTCGATTTCTAAATTTTTCTGCTGTTTCCAAATATTGTATTTAATTTTTAAGTACTTTCTTCAATTTTTAATTATTTTGTTCAATTTTCAATTGTTTGTTTCAATATTTAGTAATCTCGACTTTTTTCAAGTATTTTTTTTTCAATTATCAGTTTTTATTTCATGTTTCAAAACCTCCTTCAATTTTCAATAATTTTCTTCTATTTTCAATTTAATTGTTCAATTGTTCAATTATTTTTTTCAATTCTCAATTAATTTCTTTAAATAACAATTCTATTCTTAAATTTTTAATGTTTTCTTCAATATTAAATAATTCCTGTCATTTTCCATTTTTTTTTTAATTATAAATTATTTTCTTCTTTTTTCAATCCAATTGTTGAGTAATTTTCTTTAATTCTCAATTATTGTATTCGAATTTAAATTTTATTTCTCAATTTTCAATTGCTTTTTTTTAATATTCAATAATTCTGTGTTTTTCTGATTTCAATTACACTACTTAATTTTCAATTTATTTCTTCAATTTTGAATTATTAACTTAAATTTTAAATTATTTTTTTGGATTTTCTATCTAGTTGACCAATTTTCAATTATATTCTTTGTATTTAATAACGATTGTTCAATTTTTTCAATTATTGTTCAATTGTGGGTTAATATTTACTTTTTTTTTTAATTTTGTTTCTAATTGTCAAATATCTTTGTCATTGTTCAATCATTTCTTTCCATTATTAATTATTTCTTTTCGTTATTAATTGTTTCTTTTAATTCTTAACTATTATTTTTTGTAAAGATTAATATTTAATTCTTCAATTCTCAATTATTTTCTTTGAATTTCAATTATTTTCTTCAATTATCAACTGTTATACAAGCCATTTGTAGGTCTATTTATACTTAAAATAAATTTTAAGTTAACAAGAGAAAAAACCGGGAAAAATAGGAACAAAAACCGGGAAATGACCGGGAATTTTGTGGGACGAAATTAGTAGACACCCTGATTAAAGAATTAAATTTAAATATTAAGAAAATATGTAATTGATAATTGAAAAAAGATTCAGTTCCAATTCGGGAACTATAGGGATCTCGTAATATGAAATCCGGAATATGGAAAAAAGAAATTGGAAATCAAAATATTGTATCTGAAAATTGGAATCCCGGATATGAATATGGTTTCAAGGAACTCTCAATTTTTTAAATCTAGGATCGGGAATCAGGGACAATTTTTTTCTTATAATATTCGCCACTGTAAGACGTATATTTGATTAAAGCTGTTTTTATAAGAGAACCTGGAAAAAATTTTGTAAAGTGAACCAGTAAAAAGAAAACAGAAAATTGAAACCGGAATCGGTAAAATTAGTTGAAAATGTTTGTTAAGGGATCTTTATGGAATAATGGAATAAAATTTCTACAAGGTGCTTCAGTGACAGAAAATTACAAGACAAATTTGGTTTATTTTCATCTATTAGCTGAGGTACGTATACTTTGTAAAGGTTATTTTATAAGAAAACCTGGAAAATTTTCTGCAAAGTGAAACAGTAAAAAACAGAATATTAAAACCGGAATCAGTAAAATTAGTTTGGACGAGATGAGAAATTCGGAATGTGGAATTTACTATCACTAATATTGAAAAATAGGGAAGGTTTGAATATAAAAATTTTCCAAATGGTAATGGGATTCCAAATTGTTGGTCATTTAAAACTATACATTTTTGCAAATTCAAATAATAGAAATTACGAAATTGAAGAATATATCTAAAAAATGACGAAAATAATTGACAGCTGATAAATAATTCAAAAAATGACTATCTCATTAAACAATTGAAAGGAATAGTTGAGGAGCACTTTTTCAAAAGTTGATAAATCCATTTTTCAAAAAAGTTGAGATAATTACAAGTTTAACATATTAAGAGCCTTACAAATCGATCTGTCACTGTTAAATTCAAGAAAAAAAAATTATTACCAAAGAATTTTCAATTGAAAAAAAAACTTGGACTTAACCAAGATGATTTAAAATTTTAATTTTTTTCCTAGAATAAATTACAAAAACCTTTAAATTCCTTTATTACTATAAACTTTAATTCAAAATAAATCTCCTTAAGTGCAAAAAACATTCGTATATAAATAATTCCATATATTTTTTCTACTTTATAATTAACTCTAGAGGTTATGTGCGAAACTGCATTTGTTTAATTTTCTCGAAATAACAAAATGTGGATTTATCAACTTTTAAAAAAGTACTCCTCAGTTTAAAAATTAAACAATGAATATTTAATTTAAACAAAATAGATGAAATATTATAGGAATAACTGTTCAAAATAATTGCAAATTGAATAACTGGATTGGAAATCAAAAAAACTAATTGAAATTGAAAAAATAAATAAAAAGTTGAGGAAATAAATTGAAACTTTAAGAATTAAATTAATATTTGAAAAAATAATTGATAACTGGAACAAAAATTACAAAATGACGAAAATATTCGACAATTAAAAACAAAATTATAAAAAATATCTCTAGATTAATACACAACCATACAAAAAAATTAAAAAAATCAAAGAATAATTATAAAATTTTAAAGAAAAGAATTGAACATTAAAAAATTGTAGAAAATAATTGGAAATTGCGGAAAACAATTAATAATTGAAAGAAATAGTTGAAAAATGACGAGAATAATTAAAAAATTGATAAAAAAATATGTAAAAAATAACGAAAATAACTGTCAACTAAAAACAAAATTCGAAAAATGACTAGATTATTAACTGATAAAAAAAATTGAAAAAACTAAACAAGAAATATTAAATTTAAAGAAAATAATTCCAAATTGAAAAACTAATAAAATGAAAGGAATAATTGTTGGAAATAATTGCACATTTAACAACTGGATTAAAAATCGAAAAAAATAGTTAAAATTGAAAAAAATAATTAAAAATTAAATAATTGAATTTAAATTTATGGAATATACTTTAAAATTAAAGAATGGAATTAAAAATTAAAGAAAATAATTGAACAATTAAATTTAGAATCAAAAAAACTTAATAAAAATCGAAATAATAATAGAAAAAAGGCGATAATAATAATAATAACAATTGAATTGCAATTTTAATACAATTTTGATCAACGATAAAGGTAATTGGAAAAATCCAAGAATTATTGAATATTGAGAAATTAATGGAATATCGATAAAAATTGAAAATTAAAGAAAATATTTAAGAATTGAAGAAATTAATTAAAAATTGAAGAAATAAATTGAAAATTAAAGAATTAAATGAAAATATCAAGAAAATACTTGATAATTAAAAAATAAAATAACAATATGTCGAAAATAATTAAGAATTGAAAAAATCCAAGAATGGTAAGAATAATCGAGATTAGAATTGTTTTTTAAAATTAATAAATAATCATAAAATTAAAGGAGAATAATAAATTGTCAATTAAAAGCTGATGAAAATTATGGACGAATTTGTAGAAAATAAATGAAAATTAAAGAATTGTATTGAAATTTCATTAAAATAATTGATAATGGAAAGAAAATTTACAAAATGACTAAAAAATTTAAATATTAAAGAAAATAATTCAGAAATGAGGAAAATAATTGCCAATCAAAAAAAAAATTTCAAATCTGTCGGGAATAATCGACAATAGAACAAAGTATCTAAAAAAATTAAAGAATGATTATAAAATTTAAAGAGAATAATTGTTTTTATAAAAAATTGTTGAAAATTATAGCATCATAAACATTAAAAAACATTGAATTGTTTCTGGTCATTTACAACTATAAATGTTTGCAAGTACAAATAAGATTACTAATTTAATGAAATGTGTTATTCAAATAAATTTAATATTTTAGATAAATATAACTTCCATTCTATGGAAATTAAAATCATTGCCTACTTCAAGAAATGGACAAACAAGTAAAAGTAAATAAAAAATGTTTCAAAAGAGCACGAATTTTTTCAATTTTATATTTAAAAATGAAAAAATAATAAAAAAAATAAATAAAAGAAGAAAATAGAGTAGGTAGAGACATTACAAAAAGTTGAAATATTTTTGTTGAAAGAAAAGTTTTTGAACAAAATGTATTCAAACTTCTATAAGTTATACGAACTTAATTCGTTCCAAATTTCTATTGGTGATTATTTCTATTCTAAAAAAGTTCTAGCAACTCAAGTTTTAATTTTTTGAAATTTGAAATAGTTGCAAACTTGAAACAGTTTCAACGAAATGTTGACTCAAATTTATTTTAACTTCGATTAATTCAAATTTTTATTTATTAAAGTCTTAAGATTTATATTTAATTTTTTTTAAATACCTAATTATTTTAATCTCCTAAATTTATACAAACTGACATATATAAACTTAATTTTATCTATACGATTTTAAATTGATTTAAACTTTAATTAGTACAGGAATTTCAAAGTTACTCGTATTTTAATATTAATAAACATCAGTTATTTTAAATATTTAATTCCTTAAATTTGAAATAATAAAAATACTAATTAATTAAAATTTGAACTATTATAATCTTTATATATTTTCAAAATCTAATAAATTAAAATTTAAAAAATTTTAAAAAATGTATAATAAATTAAAATAAATTAAATGTTCAGTTATTAATGATCAGAATAATAAAAACGCAAGGAATGATTAAAATTTAGATAATTTAAAGCCTAATAACCAATAAAAATTTAGATAAATTCAAACTTCAATAAATTAAAACTTAAATATATATATTGATTCTTAATTACTAATTTAGATTTTCATTAAAAAAAATTATTTCGAAATTTTAATTATATCAATTTCCAATGATCTAAATATCAATTAATTTAATCACAAGAACATTGCAAGTTAGTTTACATTGATAGAATTAACTTTTAATTTACTAAAATATATAGATTCTTACCTCTGGTTCTAGACATGTCTCCGTAAATGAAGAAGCATGTGTCTGCAATTCTAAAAAACTAAAAGTTGGTAATGATAAACAAAATACAAAAAATGCAAAATTCTTCATCTTTTTCCCGGTAAATTGTTAAAAACATTTACTCAGGGTTTATTAGGTATTATTTTATTTGTAAATTGATTATGATTATATGTGAAAATTTTCCACTGTAACATTAATCTGCGTTTAATTTTATAAATTATTTTTGCATTTATAGGCGGGTATAATTATCATAAAAAAATGAAAATTTATCTCTCTTGACACAAGTGACAAAATGCTCATAAATTTTTGTAAACTATAATGTATTTAAGTATTATTCTTATGTATATAATGTCCACATGTGTGTAGATTCAATAGACATTTCGAACAAATGTAATATTATTGATAATAAGAATTATGCAAACATTCTTTAGGGTAAACAATGATTTCATTTAAACGAAATCAAGTCTTTGGCTTGAATTGATGCCTTTGAAAGGTTATTAGATCCATAGACTATTCTTAGACAAATTGATTCTACTGACAGACAGTTTTAAAGTTAAGTACATAAATATTTTAGTGAGTAAATATTATACATGGCAAAGAAAATAGATAATTAATAGTTTTGTAATACTGTTTTAAAAGAATATTTTCTATAAATTACAAAAGTTAAGTGTTACAAAGTATAATAAATTCAAATTGATTATATTCTTTTCTATCTTCGAAAACTGAGATTTTCTAATCAATGGCGGATAATTTATTATTATTGAGAGCCAGAGATTGTATTGATACTTTCAGCGTCTTACTAAATTTTTCTATTAGATTTTTCACTGACTTTATTAGGTTTGTAAAATTCCATGAAACTTTGACAAAATCAAAAGTTTCAAAGTTCACAAAATTTCAAGATGGCGGAAATACATAAGTAGACTCAACCTTCTCTCATTTGATACATGCGCATGCTAAAAAATGCGATATATTTTTACTCCGACCTCATCTCGTATCTTTCTAAGTTGTTCCTTAGACGTAATCAAAATTTTTTACCCTTGTGTGGCTAAGAGGGAGTCTGGAGGAGATTTTTCGGGAGAGGATTAGGCATTATTATAAAAACTTGAAAGAGCAATGAGTTTTCCACATTTATTAAATCTTAATACATTGTAAAACAAAATTTACAAAATACATACATTGTACATATCTTAACAATATAACAGCCACTAAAGTAATTACAATTCATTTTCGTAATATTTCTTCAAATCTGAACTACAGAAGAAGATCCTGCTTTAACTTCTTTTAGACATCGGGATCAGCCGAGGCAAAATGGAATCGACGATTTGAAATAATATTTCCGAAATTAGAGAGAAAAAATAACACTTTTCCTACTAGTGATGAAATTGTTCTTTTTATCACTAATGACGAAAACCGTCTTTTTTACCACCGGTAAAGGAAACTGTTACTTTTCACACTAGTGACGAAAAGGGTCAGTTTCTTAACTAGTAACGAAAAGAGTTATTTTGACCGCAAAGGACGAAAATAGTATTTCTTCTCACTACTGAAGACTCCACACTTTTAATCAAGTATCTCGAAATCTCGATATTCCAATAACTCATCCTTGCATTCTTCCATGTTCAGAGGACTATACAGTCCCAATCCCACCAACTCGATGTTCACCTTCGACTCATATTTTAGCAATGCCTCGTTATTCTTATTATCGTCCCGGCTTACCAGCTCAATTGTCCAAGTCGCATACGGACTCAAGATATATTTCTCCAGAGAAGTTCTATTGCCCGAGTTCATTTTGCCCTTACCGTCATTATACATAGTCTCCAAAACGTAACTCTTGGAAGACATAACAAATCTCCTCTCATCGCACCTGTAATGCGAGTCGCCATTGTGCGAAAGCTTGACAGAGAAGCTCTGCAGATCACCATTGATATCGTCCTTCTTCACTTCTGGGTCAGCAGAACTAATTCGAAGCCACACGTCACTAAACTTAACCGCGTTTAGCTCCCCGTGCTCACTAATATTTGCAAAAAGCGCCACTCTCTGACCCGACAAGATTCTCTTAATCTCCGCCGAATATCTGGTGCTATCCCAAACGTAAAATGGGGACAACTCCTGTCCAAATTCTGCGAAATTTAATCTTTTAGAGGCCACCAATTCATAACTCTTCTCGTGCAGCTGCTTTCCGTAAGATTCCAATCGCTCCCCAGCCCTTTCTGCCATTTCTACAAAGTCCTCGGAAATTTTGTCGGGAATTACAAAAACTTCTATAAATTTATTTGTAAAAGGGAAAATGTGCTGCTTGAAACTAGCCATCCACTTGTGGTAATCATCCAGCACGTAATTCGCGTACGATAGCTGAATCGTTTTTGTCAGATACGTGCTGAGCTGAGAATCTTTTACGTAGGTGATATCAAATGGCGGGAGATGCAGGTCTCTGACATAAGGAATCTTCTTCAGTGTCTCCACGTACTGCTGTAATTTGCTAAAAGAACCCAACACCAGGTCAATTGCTTCCCTTAAGTCCCTCATCACACCGACAAACGACTTAAGAACCGGGAATTTCGCAATAAAGTCCTCCAGCCTGTTCAAGACATAATGAAAGAACTTTTGCATCTCGAAGTTCTTGAGATCGAGGTAAGTAACTGTCGAAAAACTCTTGGGACTTCTCCACATTTTTTCCATCAACGGTGCCAACTTCGTGTACACCTCTTCTTGGAGAGTACGTAGCGTTGACGCTTTCTCGAAGACTCTATTGATCTCGATTCCAAAATAGTCGAGCTTCTTGGTTTCGTTCAAATCGAGGAAATGGTGTCCAACCATCACCCTCATGCGGACACAAGTCTTTAGATGTTTTATCGCCAAAATTGCACCATTCCAGTGTGTTTCCGCGCAAACTGACTGATTACATTCATTTGAATTACTCCATAAAAACTTAGGGTTGTCGAGCTTGTCATCCAGGACTTTGACCAGGTCAGTTTTTGGCAACTTGTCTAGAGATGTCACATTCACCAACTTTGTAATTAAAGCAACTAATCCATCAAGAGGTTTCGAATCCTCACGAGTCTCCAAAAGTTGTCGAACTTTCTGCTTGGCTAATTCCAGGGCCTTGTCAAGAACCGATTCTTGTATTCCTTTTCTTAGTGCGACCTGATTTTGAAAATACTGCCTGTAGCCTTCTATGGAATTGCATACCTCAACGTCCACTACGTCCCGGTCAGCAGAGTCGTCAATCAGTTTTTCAATTTTAGAACTTGCCTCGCTGAACTTTGCTCCAATTATGACTAACGACGGATTGATCAAACCTAGGCCTAGATTTATCATGGCAAGAATGTCATTGAAGATTTTCGATTTCAGTCTCCCCTCCAGTGGTCTAGACACTTGTCCTATTTCACCTTCGGGATTTTTGTTTATCTCTATTACTGCCTCCATTTTCTTGAAGACTAATTCCGTTTCTCCTTCCAATCTCCTAGTGTTCAGGTCCACCTCCTTCTGTACAATCACTTGAATGATCCGTTGCGCTTTATCGACGTTCTGCTTGGAGTCTCTTGAAAAACTGGCACTGGCGTACTTCGTAATCAGCACTTTTCGAGAGTCCTGCAAACACTTTAATTGTTTCTTGAACTCCACCAAGTACGTCGAGAGCATAAAAACCACTAAATCGTTGCTGTTTTTGATTCTTCGGATCTTTAGGGAAACCATGTTGTCTAAACTTCGCAGAACCGTGCTGTACTCGTTGGTCTTGTCCGTCTGTCTTCTGTGCATGAAATAGTCTAGAATCCCTTCCTTCCAGGTCTGATACAAGAAGAGCGCGTGAGTCTTGTTTTTTATTAGGTGATACTCCTCCTCCATGCAACCGAGTTCATTAACCAGAGTCAGCATGTTATGGGTCTGGAAAATCTGTTTGTTTGAAATCAGCTGATTGTAGAGTTCCGCATAATTTGAGTCGTGGCCTACGATACTTGAGAAAACGAACTTCTTGTAACGATTAACCAAATGGGCAAAACTCTGTAAGATCGTTTCTTTCCTGGGTATTTCGGATCCTAGAAAACTGACACCGTCTTTTCCGTTCTCTCCGTCAGCTCCACTGACGAACGTCTCGTTCGACACTGTTCCATATTTATAATAATCAAAGTTCTGCATCGTTATTTTTCTGCTACTGCCGCCTTTTCCCGCTTTCCCGCCTAAACCTTCTTTTCCATCGGCACCATTCGAGGACATCACGGTCACGGGAAACACAACAGAACCGTTCAACGACAGCAGTTTGAACTCTCCTGCAATACCTCCTTTTCCTCTCACGCCACCATTTCCTCCGTTCCCGCCAGTGAAACCGCGTAGCCCAAAAATGTAACACTCTTTCCTGTAACTGAGTTTCAGTAGGTCGCCTAGTAGAGACACATAAATCAGTTTCTCTTCTGAGGGAATAGTTTGAAAATTCAAGTGAAAGAACGCGTTCCAATTACAAGAGTGTTTCCTTAAGTTTAAATCAATGTCATCATTGTCAGGTGAGACTCCATCTCGTCCATCGGCTCCGTCACCGCCATCTTGACCATTGCTTCCGTTCCCGCCGTTTAGAGAAAATCGGAGATTTTCCGCGTTAATAATCTTTTGCGCAAGTCCATAAAACGATCCCGCTGCTCCACCAAGTAGTCCCGCTTGACCGTCTGCTCCATTTTGGTTAAGGTCAATGTTCCCGTTGCTTGCTTTCTGCTCCTAAAATTAAGTTTGTTTTTTTTAATTAATACGCTCTCGAATTTAGTTCAATGATGCAAGACTTTGGGGACTCGTACACGGAAAAAAATTTCGGACGGCTGGTAAACCGGATTAAGCTGTTGGAATAATTTGTCCAACCTCGCTCGGACAATTTTAACGCACTAAAAAAATTGATAAAATAAACGCAGAAAGATTTCACTGCCAGATGTAAATTTAGGATATAAAGTACTATATTGTCACTTTTCGGTATATAATATAAAGGCGAAGCTAAAGGCTTCGTAAAATCTAATCTATTTAATCTAAGGGTGAAGTCCCATGATTGAGTTTTATCTTCCGTTTTGTAACTACACCAGGAGTGCAAAATAGATGCAGATATAGTGTTGTCACTTTCGCACTCATGGTCTAGTTACAAAATCATGGAACTTCACCCTGAAATATGTTTTTAATTCCAAAAACTTCTATTGTGTAAAACAGTATACGCAATCACATTGTGAATCTAGGGTGGAGGGGATCTCCACATGTGACTTCACTCTAGATTACGTAACTCGTAAGTATTTATAAGTTTGAGTTTTCTGAATGCGATCAAGAACAAGAAAGTTAACTAAATGGCGAAAGTCTCAATTAAATACAAGTTTTGGCTTTTGCGCTTTCAAACAAATTCACATTTAAGGTGCGATCACACGACACTTAGAAAACCATTCCCATCTTTCTCTCACCAGTGAAACTGCTGCATAAGCTTGTCTAACTCTTCAGCTTCTGCTTTTTGGAAAAAGTGGTAAAATGCAGAATGAGACAAACTTATACCACTGTCAGGGGAGAGGGAAAGATAAAAATAGTTTTTCTAAGTCGTGTGGAAGTACCCTCACTGAAAATTTATTTCCATAAAATAGATCATAATCTACAAATGTAAAAATTGCGTTTACCCCCCCCCCCTCCCACACTAAAAATACATTGTTTATACGATTGAAGTACAGTCTGTTGTGACATATATGCTTTCTAAAAGGTTACTAGACAAATCTTACTTTTCGTGTCATTTCTAGGATGTTTTACTTTATGCCGTAATATTTTTCTCATAGACATAGAATAAATAAACATAGGAATGATGCGAAAAGTGAAAGTTTGCCTAGTAACCTTTTGGAATGCATATATTTACCCGACTGTACATTCCAATGAGTGACAAGTGTATAAGGCTTAAGTTTCGAATTGCAGGCAGGGTTGAGAAGGTAATTCTTGTTACTTAAGATATGTTACGAACACATCCCTGTCCATAATTTGATTAACTTTAACTCTTGATTGGAGGAATATTTCTAATTCAATTTTACATTTTTGAATTAGTGCTGAAATTAATATAATTTTTTTAAAGTGAATTGATATACGGAGGATTAAGGGATTAAAAGAATAGAATAGATCAATTAGAAAATACTTTCCAATGTGACGAATTACGTGATTAGTTTATTCTGATCCCCTAATCCTCCGAATATAACTTCACCCTTATTCCTTTTATTATATTTTATAATAATAATAAATTTAATGATAGTTTTATAAAATATTTTTTAATTCAGCAAGTAAAGTCTTCAAAAATATTATTTTGTTTAATTAAATTAATTATACACAAGATAAATTTTATGTTATTTATAATTTTAATTTTGTCTGTCTTTATTACTCCAATACAAAAAAAAAAGAATAAAATTCTTTACTAACTTATTTATGCTAATCTGTTATTCTGCTCTATGTGACTGCACCTTTAGTAAATAACCTCAGGTAAATTATTACTTACCCACCTCTGGTGATGTTTAATTCTTCTCATGCCATAGTTACCCATCCCTTCTATGCATGAAGTTTTGTGATTTATGTTTCGTACCCTGTCACTTGTCAGTTTGACGAAAATGTTTATTATAAAATACTTTTTATACATTCAAAGTGCATTTAGTATGATTTTAATTTGTTTAATACGTACATTAGTAAAATAATGGAAAGATTTTTCACTACGGGCGTTCTAGGTAAATTAATTTATTCTTATGGCATACATATTTATAAAAGCTTTTCCTTGTTCAAATAATATAACCTTTTTTAAAGCAGAAAATTTATACGCGCCTTTTGTAAAAAAAAAAACAGTATAAAATTTACAAAAAGCACAAGTAAATTGGCTACTTTAAAATAGGTTATATTACAATTTTCGAAAAATTAGAAATCTTATAAATGTGATTTAGACCAAAAATGTTTTTAAAGCGATTAGCAAATTGTAAACGCAACCAAATTATACATCTCGAAATCCAGTCTGACATATTTTTGTATTTTAAATAGAAATTGGACACGTAATAGAGAAGACAAGGTTATGTTTGATAAGTCATTTTTTTGTTTCTTAAAACTAAAAAGTAAATTGAAATAAAATTTCTAACAAAATGTGGCAAGTGTAATTTAAAACAACGAAAAAGCCTTTAAAACTCATATTTGGATAGATATGAAAGATTTTCGAGAATCAGATTCGTTTTCGATAAACGAGAGATAATAATTTTAAATAAATTAGGTAACATAAAAAAAATATTTTGGTAATCAGTTTTGACAGCTTTTTTAATACTAATTTGTCATTTCAACCAAACACGATCAAGTTTGATCTTTTTTAAAAAGCTGAAGATTCCGCTCAAATTATATTTGTAAAAAGTGTCAATCGTACTTATCATTCTAGAATGAAATATTTCTGCGTTTAGTTTATCAAATTTTTTAAAGTCATAACTTTATCCAAACGTGGTCCTATTTTGCAATTAGTGTCTATTTTGTGTCAAAATAATAAATGAAAAAACCACTGCCAAGTTGTACCTCAAGTATTTATTTGGTGTGAGTAATTTTTTATATTCATTTTTTGAAAACATTGCATCCTCATATAGAGATTAGTACAAACATCACTAAGTTTTAATGAAGAGCTCGCAAAAAATAATAAATAAACCAAGTAATGCATTTTTGAATTGTTTACAAAACGATAAAAAATTCTTATTAATAAAATTTATAGAAAAAGCAAGAAAAAATTAATTTTTAAAAAAATTTTCAATTTTTGAAACCTTGATAACTTTGAACCGAATTACAGTAGAAGGTTCGCAAGTAGCTCATTCGATGTGTTTTTTAATCACCTACATAATTATGAGAATATATTAAAGCTTGTAATAAAGCATAAAAATAAAATTATTAAAAAACAAGATTTTCAAAATTTTCGATTTTTAAAATGCTAATAACTTTGGGTGAAATTGTATTAGAGGGTTCGCTAATAGCTCAGTCGATGCGTTTTCAAAAAATAAAACGAAAAAAATACTTACATTTTAACCTTTTTAAATAAAAATATACAATTTTGCAAAAAAATGATTTTTTCAAAATTTTTAAATGCGAAAAAAAATAGTTAGAATTGATCGATTGGGTTCGAATATAAATCTTAATTTGTCCCCCCTGAGGGACCTATTATTTCGTGAAAAAACATAGTTCTAAGTATTATAGTTTTCGAGATATTGGGCCAAACGTAATGTGGACACACACGGACATTTTTTAAAAATTTTATTTTCGACATCCTGAGATCGAAATATGTCGAGATATGTCAAAAAATCGCAATCGATAATTTGAGGGTAAATAATACTTCTTCTATGAGGAAGCAATATGCTATTTCTCCCCTCGTATGCAATCATCTTCATTCATTCTGTGTCATCTTCTTGAGAAACCAATTTTGTCACGGTAAAAGTTTTATATTTAGAATGAAATATACTTTTACTACCAAATATCTAAAATATTACATCTAAAATATCTCAAAATACCTTGTAATTCATTTAATCTATTAATTTAATCTCTAATTTAGTCATTAAATAAATTAAAATTAATACAAATCGATCGAGAATCCCCCAATCTTGCATCACTGGTTCCATTGCCGTTAATTTTTCTTATTCCTGTTTTTCATACGTAACATTTGACTAAATTAAATTATCAAATAATTTGCAAAACTCACCAAGTAATCTTCTAGCGTCAAATTCCTTGAAGCTCCGTCTAAATTGATGATCCTGTCTGAAACAACTTCCCAAACCGGAGAGAATACTGCTATCGTAATTTCCTTACCAACTGCTACAATATCCACATCTATAAAGACCTTATCAAGCGCAAAAATTTCAAGAATCCTGTAGTCCTTTGGACAATATGATTTGTTCATTATCTGGCTAAGTTTTAAAAATTTCCCTCTAACTGTAAGTTTCATGATATCTTGCAATTCAACACAAGAAAATGTTGCCTGCATTTTAAACGCATTCGTCTTTACGGCATCATAGGCATCCTTCATCAAAGTCGTATTTCCAAACGCATTCTCATTGCTCTCCAATTCCTCCAGAAGTTCACGAAGCGAACTTGATGTTTCCTCTTCAGACAAAGAATCAACCTGATCGTACGTCACCTTCAGCTTTTTAATCCAGTCATTTTTCTTCTTCAAAATCTTCTCGTACTTTACCAACTGACGGGTCCAATTTTCCACTTGGTTAATGTGATCAACATTTAGAAACCCTTCGGTAAACCAGACATGCATCATACACAAAGATTTAATGTAATTATACCCCCTCAATGTAAACTTATCAATATTCGGGTTTGTCAAAGACGACAATTCACTGTTTAGATTTTTCATACAGTGGTTAAAAACTACAACGTCATTTGAAAGCATACAGTTCAAGAAACTTGACACACTGTTATAGATTGTTTCTGTTTTTTTCTGCAAATCGAAGAAGTGGTTCAAATTTGTGCCTTTTGTTTTGGAGAGCTCGGAATCTAGAGCCAAAGCCAAAGAATTAAAACCGTGGATCAGTCCAACATTTATCAAATTATACCAACAGTCTTCAACCACGTGAATACTATTCTGATAATCAAGAAAGGTAAAACGCGAGAAGTTAAGCTTATCGAGGTGTGAGAGCATCTTAAAATATTCCGTCGGATTCCACCCATCTAGAAAAATGAAATTCTCACCAGTCACGTACTCGGATAACTCTCTTTGGTTGTTGCCAATTCTAAAATGACGCCCATATGTGGCAATTTTCTCACGATAACTATTTTTCTCATCTTTAGATAATTCTTCCCTAGGTTTGCGAGAATAGAAGTCATTATTGGAAAGTTCTCCGTTCGTTATCACCAGGAGACTACTGTCTCTATATTTCGTGATGCTTCTAAAAATCTGTGCAGACAGTTCAAATAAGAGAAAAATTTCCCGTTCCTTCTGACTGTTGAAAATCTCCTGATCTTGATTGCGAACAGGCGCTGGTAGAGTGAAAATTATTTTCAAGGTAAACAAAGAGTGCATCAGGAGTGAGACAGTTTGGCTTATATAACTTTCAATGTCTCTTTTTCTAGGATGAGGGAAAAAAATGGTGGATTCCTTGGGATGCTTGTACAGATGGACATTTTCTACAATGAAATCGTAAGCTTTCCTCTGGTCTTCTTTAAAATCACTTCTGTTCTTTAGGGGAAGCAGTTCCTGATCGTGGGTCAGAAATCTCGCAAGGTTAACTGCATCCTTGTACTTGTCCGCAATTATCATTACCATGTTCACATTCTTGACTTCAAAAATATCGTTTATGATATGCAGTTTTTTAGATAGTTCGTCCAACTTTGAGGAACTGTAATTTTCGCATTTTTCGAAGATTTCGGTTGTTTCGGGACTCGCCTGCAAGAAAAATGTTGAGGGAAATTACGACGCTTAAGGATTCGCTTGAGATTGGGTTTTAAAGATTTTGGACTTCAAGTTCCACATTCCAAAATCCACGTTACGGATTCTATACCCCTGATTTCATATCCCGGATTACAGATTTCGAATTCATATTCCGAATTCAATACCCAAGAATCCATATTTTTGGTTGCATATAACGAAATGTATATCTGTTCAATATTTTGAATTCCAATCCGGGAACTATATGGAACTCGTAATATGAAGTCCGGAATACAGAAAAAAGAAATTGGAAATCGGAATATGAATTCGGGAGATTGGATTCCCGGGTAAGAATATGTGGAATATTCGGAATATGGTTTGAGGGAACCCTTAATTTTTTAAATCTAGGATCGGGAATCAGGGACAATTCCTTTTTTATAATATACGCGACTGTATGACGTTTATTTTGTAAAGGCTCATTTTATAAGAAAACCTGGAAAATTTTCTTTAAAGTGAACTAGTAAAAAAAAAAAAAACAGAATATTGAAACCGGAATTGGTAAAAATAGTTGAAAATTTTTGTTAAAGGTTCTCTACGGAATAATGGAGAAAATTTCTACAAGATGCATCAGTGACAGAAAATCACAAGACGAATTTGGTTCATTATCATCTATTAGCTGAGGTACGTATTTTTAGTAAAGGTTATTTTATAAGAAAACCTGGAAAATTTTCTGCAAAGTGAAACAGTAAAAAACAGAATAATGAAACCGGTATCAGTAGAACTAGTTTGAACGGGATGTGAATTTTGAAATGTGGAATTTACTATCACCAACTAGTGGCGTAACTGTAAAGGGGCAAAGTGGGGCAGTGCCTCGGTGCCCTTGAGCAAACCTACTAGGCCTTTTTTTTAAAAAAAAAGTTTCAAAACATAATTGCAAATTTTACAAATAAATTTAAAAAAATCCAGTGACACTATCAAACAAGTCGGTTGAAAATTATTTTTCATTGAAAATTCAGATAAATAATTTAAAATTGAAAAAAATAATTAAAATTTGAGAAAATAGTTGAAAATATTCCATAATATATTTTAAATAAAGGAAAGTTGAAGAAAATTTTAGAAAATGTTAGAAAAATACTTATAACGTTCAGAATTTTATTTAAAAAAAAATTATTAAAATTAAAGAGAAATAATTAAAAACATTTGTCAAATTATGAAAATAAACGAAAATAATTGAAAATTCAAGAAAATAATATAAATAATCGAAAATTGAATTAAGTAATTGAAATTTCAGATAAATAGTTTAAAAATTTGGAAAATCTAAAATAAATAAAAAAAAATTGAAAATTGAAGGAAATAAATTTTGGAAAATAATTGAAAAATAATTTTTAAATTTGAAACTTGAAGAAAAGATTTATAATATGAGATACACAATGATAAGTTGCAAAAAATAATGAGTTTTGAGTGAAAAAATTACAGAATTTTTTTTTTTAAATAAAAAAAAATAATTCTAATTTGAGAAAACTACATGAAGATTTTAGAAATTAATTTAAAAAAATAAAAATTGAAGAAAATAATTGAAGTTTTAGAAATATACTTGAAATCTTAAAAAGTAATTTTAGAAAATGAGAATAATAATTAACAATCGAGAAAAATAATTGAAAAATGATAAAAATTATTCTAAATTAAAAAAAAGAACTGTAATATGCTGATAATAATTAAAGAATGAGAAAAAAATTGAAATATGATGAAAATAATTTAAATAAAATATGAGAGAAATAAGAATAATAACTGAAAAAAGCAAAGAAGATAAGATTAAAGGAAGAAAATAATTACAAAATTACTTTAAAATTTTTTAATGAAAGTGAATAATTAAAAAATCTCAGAAATAATCGCAAATTGATGAAAATTATTGAAATTTCATCTAAGTAATTGAAATTTTATAAAATTATGCCTAAATAATGAAAATAATTGAAAAATCGTTTAAAACATGGAAAATTGATGACAATAATCTAAATTTGAGATAATAACTGAAAATGTAGAAAATTAATTAAAAAATAATAAAAATATTAAAAGATGGAAAAAATAATTGCAAAATAATTTTTAAAAAAATGAATATTGAACAAAATAATTGAAAATTGTGATATATACGTATATTTAAAAGTTCTGGGAATGAATTCAGAAATTATGAAAGTTATTAAAAATTGAAAAGAATAATGGCAAAATGACAAAAATAATGGTAAATCATAAAAATTAATTTAAATTTGCAATGAGTAATATAGAATTAAAGAATAAATAATTAAATTAATTTAATGTCAAGGAAAAAATAATTAAAATTTAAAGAGTGATTGAAAAAACTAAACAAGAAACCGCTGCCAAGTTGTACCTCAAGTATTAATTCGGCGTGAGTAATTTTTGGTATTCATTTTTTAAAAACATTGCTTCCTCATAGAGATTACTACAAACATCAATAAGTTTTAAGTAATAGCTTGCAAAAGAAATATCAAATAGTCCAAATGATGCATTTTGTAATTGTCTACAAAACAAACAAAAATTATTCTTCATAAAATTTATATAGAAAGCTAAAAACAAAGAAATTAATTTTTATAAACTTTTCAATTTTTAAAACTTTGATAACTCTGAACACGATTACAGTAGAAGATTTTTAAATAGCTCATTTGATGTATTTTTTGGTCACCTACATAATAATGGAAATATATTAAAGCTTGTAACAAAAAAATTATTAAAGAACAAGATTTTTAATATTTTCGATTTTTAAAATGTTTATAACTTTGGATTAAATTGTACCAGAGGGTTTGCTAATAGCTCAATCGATGCGTTTTCAAAGACGCATTCATGGGACGGCGCCCTAAGGTAGCAATAATTGAAATTTAAAAAATAAATTTAAGAAAAAAAATTAAAAAGAATAAAAAATTGCAGAAAATAATAGAAAAATGATAAAAATAGAACAAAATTGTAGTTTCAGTAACTGTAATCATAATAGAATAGAATAAATAAAAATGTTAAGAAATTTGTAAATCACTTTAAATGAATATTTTAAACTTTTAAATTATTATTATTTTTATATAATTGGGGCCCTATTTTCTCTTTTGCCCCAGGGCCCTTGCCCTCTCAGTTACGCCACTGTCATCAAAATTGGAAAATCGGGAAGGTTGGAATCTAAAAATCTCCAAACGGTAATGAAATTCCAAAGTTTTAAAACCCAAAATAAAATTTGGTTTATAATTTTAATTATTAATCAATTCTCACCTCTGGTTCTAGACACGTGTCCGTAAATGAAGAAGCATGTGTCTGCAATTCTGAAAAACTAAAAGTTGGTAATGATAAACAAAATACAAAGAATGCAACATTCTTCATCTTTTTTTGTGGTAAATAGTTAAAACATTTAATCAAGGTTAATTAGGTATTATTTTTTTCTGTAAATTGACTTTAATTATAAGTGATAATTTCACACTGTAACACTAATCTGAGTTTAATTTTATAAATTATGTTTGCATTTATAGGCAGGTATAGTTATCATAAAAAGAATAAAAATTTATCTCTATTGACACAAGTGACAAAATGCTTATAAATTTGTGAAAACTATAATGTATTCAGGTATTATTCTTATGCGTGTAATGTCTATATAAGTGCAGATTCAATAGACATTTCGAACAAATGTAATTGTATTAATAATAAGAATTATGGAAACACTTTTTAGGGCAAACAATGATTTAATTTAAACGAAATAAAGCCATTGATTTGAATTGAAGCATTTGAAAGGTTATTAGATCCATAAACTATTCTTAGACAAATTAATTCTACTGACAATCAGTTTTAAATTTATTGAATTTTTTTAGTGAGTAAATATACAATGGCAAAGAGAATAGATAATTAATAGTTTTGTAAAACTGTTTTAAAAGAATATTTCTATAAATTACAACAGTTAAATATTACAAAGTATAATAAATTCAAATTAACTATATTCTTTTCTGTCTTCGAAAACTGCGATTTTCTGATCAATGGCGGATAATTTCTGCTTTTTGAGTGCCAGGGATTGTATTGATGAAATTTTTCCATTGGAATTTTTACTTAAAACTTTGGAAACGTCTCAAAATTCCCAAAATTTTAAGATGGCGGAAATACATAGGTAGACTTACCCTTCTCTTATTTGATAGATAAAAAAATTTGCATGCGCAAAAATTTATTCTTACCCTAACCTCATCTCGTAACTCTCGAAGCAGTTCCTTAGACATAATCAAAATTTTTTACCCGGAGAGGATAGAGAATATTTCGGGAGAGGATCAGTTGTTATAAAAACTTGAAACAGCCGTAATTTTTCCACATTCATTTATTCTTATGATACATTATAAAACAAAATTCACAAAATACATCAATATCTTAACAATATAATAACCAATAAAGTAATTACAATTCATTTTCGTAATATTTCTTTAAATCTGAGCTACAGACGGAAACATTTTTATCAGTATATTGTCCCAACCCAACCAATTCCATATTCACTTGCCCCTTGTACTTCTTGAAAGAGTCAAAATTCCCGGTGGCGCCACGATTAACAATCTCGATCGTCCAGCTGGCGTAGGGGCTCAAAATAAAGTCACTGTTGCTCATTTTAACATCAAAATTCTTGTCAAACTTCTCTTGTTTTTCGTCATTGTAGACTCTCTCCATCAGATGGCTCTCCGAAGAAATCAAAAACACCCTCTCATCACACCTATAATATGAATCGCCATTGTGCTTAAGCAACAGAGCATACCCTTGAAGATCCTGCTTTAACTTTTTCCCGACTTCTGGATCAGCCGTGGCAAAACGAAGCCAAATGTCGCTAAACTTGACTGCGTTTAAGTTTCGGTGTTCACTAATATTGGCGACAAGTTTCATCCTCTTCCCTGAAAAGATGGCGCTGATGTTGCTCGCAAAATGGCTGCTGTTCCAAATGTGGAACGGAGGCAAGCTATATCCGAATTTAGTGGTAACCGTGTTCTCGAACTCCTTGAGCTCTGCCCTTCTTTTATTCATCTTTGACCCATAAAACTCTAATCTCTCTGCTGCGTCCTGTGCCCTGGTGAGCAAATCATCAACTTCCGGAATCGACGACTCGAAAATACCCATCAACTCGTCCGCGAAGGGAAAAATGTATTGCTTGAAACTGGTCATCCATTTGAAGTAGTCGTCTAATACGATGTTTGCGAAAGACGTCTGCACCATTTTTGCCAAGGCCATGCTGAGCTTCGCGTCCTTGACATATGTGACGTCAAAAGGAGCAAGGTAGAGCTCCTTCTCGTAGTCGGCCTTCTTCATAGTCTCCACGTACTCTTCAATTCGAATGTAGGTGCTCAAAATCATGTCAACAACTTCCTTCATTCTCTTGAGCGTCTTCTCGAAATTGGACGCAAGTCCAAAATCCTTGGCGAAGTACTCTATCTGCTCCAGAACCTTCTCGAAGTAATCCTTCATCTCGAACTTCTTGAAATCTAGGTACCCGACCGAGGAACAAGTTCCATTGACGTTTGAAGTGTTTCTAATCTTCTCCAGAAGTGGGATCATCTTGAATAGAATTTCTTCCTTGAAGGAGCGCAGCTGTCTTGTCTTTTGATAAGCTCTCTCAACCTGATCTCTTATCCCATTGATTCTGTCGGGATTTTTCAGGTCCTCGCATTTTGTGCCAAGGTCGCCGAGTAGCTGCTTCACCTTCGTGTAGGTCTTGAGGTGATTGAGAACCTGTGGGTTAATTATCTGAGGTTAATTAAACTCGGAGTGTTTAAAAGAATAATGTATCTAAACTTGCCTTAGGTTTGTCAACCTTTCCTCAAGTTTATAAACTTGCGGGAAACTTTCTGAAAGTTGACGATACTTGAGGAAAGGTTGACAAAGTTAGGCAAGTTTAGGTGGGTAATGATTTAACACAATTTTAAAGATGGCGTATTAACAAAATTGAGATTTTTGCCATAGTTTAGGGGATGATGTTTAAAGTAATTGTAATGTTAGGTTAAACGTACTGTAATGTCTTAAACGGAGGTTCTATAATAGTGTATGACCTCTTAGGGATTTTAGCCTTATCCATGAATTAAGGACATTTTGTATCCTCATTGTATCCTTAGAGCGCTCAAAAAACACTTTCGTAGAATTGGTATAGAATCCATGAAAATGAATATTTTTCAAAATTCCAATCGGCAAATTCTGCTTTATAGGACCCCAAAAAATAACCCATACATTACAAAATTACGAAAAAAAATTTTTTACTATTTTTATGAAAATTTTTTTTTTAGATTTTGAATAAATAACATAAATATTGGTTTTTAATCATTATAATGGTTAATTTGTTTAAACAAATTATTATTGTTTATTTACAACTTTTTATCAAATTAAACTACAGAGTTGTAACTTTTTCTCACTTTTAATAGTTTCTACAATATAACCAACAACAAACTGAAAGTAACAATTTTACTAATTGTTTACACAAATTACTATTGTTTAACATCTAATCTTCATTAAATTGAGCTACAGAGTTACAATCCTTCAAGCCCAATGTAACCAGTTCCAAACAACTATTTAACAATAACAATTTCCCCAATTGTTTAAACAAATGACTATTTTCAGTTTTTTCCACAATTTTGAAACTTTTTAAGCAGAATATGAACAGTTACTAACAACAATCTAAGAATAACAATTTTTAAAATTGTTTAAACAAATTAACTATTGTTTTGCTTTGACTATTTATCAAATTGAACTATAGAGTTGCAATTTGTTCTCAATTTTGTAGTTTTTCAAGCCGAATGTAACCAGTTACAAAGAACATTTTAAGAATAACAATTTTACCAATTGCTTAAACAAATTACTATTTATTGTTTAACTTCTTCTCCTTATCAAACTGAGATATAAAGTTTCTATTTTTACTCAATTTTGCATCTTTTTAATCTGAATGTAACTAGTTGCTAACAACAATCTCAAAATAACAAGTTTACCAATAGTTTAAACAAATTATTATTGTTTAGCTTTTACTATTGATCAAATTGAGCTACAAAGTTGCATTTTTTTAATCCGTATTTAACCAGTTATTTACAATAATTTAAGAATAACAATTTTACTAATTGTTTAAACAAATTACTATTGTTTAACATCTAATTTTCATCAAATTGAGCTACAGAGTTACAGTTTTTTCTCAAAATTGCAATTTTTCAAAGCGAATGTAACCAGTTGCTAACTACAACCTAAAAATAAGAATTATATCAATTTTTTTAAAACAAATTGCTATTGTTTAACTTCTATTTTTTATGAAATTGAGCTACACTGCAAAAACATGATTTCTTAAATTTGACAAAAATGTCTTAAATTAAGATACTTTTTGTGTCTAAGACACGAAAATTTTGCAAATTTCAGGCCAAATGTAACAAGTAACTAACAACAATCTAAGATGCCGCGGGGAAAGGTGTCAAATTAATTTCCGATGTAAACAAATTAATTACTAGAGACGAGGAACAGATGCAGAATTTACTGCAAGTTATTAAGCAGTTCCCAGATTGTAATAAAGAGACATTGTCAAAAGAAAAAATGTAAACAAAAATTTTTGTTAATAATAAATTATTAACAACTAGCAAAATAAAACGTGCGCAAGCGCGCGATTAGTTTCTCATACATTTTCAAATGATAAAATACAATAATAAATATAAAAAATCGGTAAATACTATTTATCTAATAAGAAAAATAAATATTTTAAATATAATATTTAAAAATCAGTTAATATAAATAAAATAAATATTTATTTAGGACAAAATTTATAATATTTTAGAATTAAAAAGAATTGCAAAAAATAATTGAAATTAAACAAATAATTGCAAATTTTGAAAATTAATTGAAAAAAAAAATTAAATCAATTAAAAATTGGCGAAAGTAATTTAAACAATCATAAAAATGTTTTAAACATAAAGAAAATAATTAAAATTTGAGAAAAATACTTTGAGAATCTTAAAAGTAAATTACAAATTGAATAATGAAAAATTTGAGAAAATAATTAAACAAATTACATAAAATATTTTAAATAAAGGAAAGTTAAACAAAATTTGACTAAAATACTTCAACTTTCAGAAGTTTATTGAAATATAAAAAATAATTCAAAATTAAAGAAAATAAATGAAAAAAGATAAAAATAATTTAAAATTGAACAGAACAAGTTTTAATTAAAGAGAAATAAGTAAAAATTTTCGGCAATTATAAAAAAGAACGAGAAAAAAAATATAAAAAATAATATACATAATGAAATAATTGAAAAGTCAGATAAATAATAATTAATTTTTGAAATTATGAAACAAATTTAAAGAATTGAAAATTGAAGGAAATAGATTTTGGAAAATAATTGAAAAATGTTTTTAAATTTTATAACTTGCCGAAAATAATTAAAATATGATTCATTTAAATTATTTAAATAAATAAAAAAAAAATAATTGAAATTTGAAAAAAATACATGAAGATCTTAGAATTCAATGAAAAAAAAAAGAAAATAACTAAAAATTGGAGAAAAGAATTGAAGAACTAAGCTAAAAGTAATTGGAATTTACGATAATTAATAAACAAATTTTGAAATTATGAAAACAAAGAAAAATAATTAAAAATTAAAGAAAACAATTGAAATTTTAGAAAAATTCTTAAAAATCTTAGAAAATAATTTTAGAAAATGAGAATAACTAAAAATTGGAAAAAAGACTGGAAGAATGCTAAAAATAATTGAAATTTACGATAATTAATAAATTTTTTTTAGAAATTATGAAAACAAAGAAAAATAATTCAAAATTGAAGAAAATAATAGAAATTTGAGGAAAATACTTAAAAAATTTTAGAAATTTATTTTATAAAATGAGGAAAACTAAAAATTGGAGAAAAGTCTGGAAGAAATGTAAAAACAATTGAAATTTATGATAATTAATAAAAAAATTTGAAATTCTGATAACAAATGAAAATAATTAGAAATTGAAGAAAATGTTTAAATTTTCAGAAAAATACTTAAAAATCTTGGAAAATAATATTAGAAAATGAGTATAATAATTAAAAATCGAAAAAAATAATTGAAAAATTATAAAATTAATTAAAAATTGACAAAAATAATTGAAATATGCTGAAAATAATTTAAGATTGAGAAAGAAAATTGAATTATGATGAAAATAATTTAAATAATATAAAAACTTAAAAACATTTAATAATATTTGAGAGAAATAACTGAAAAATAGAATATATGTTTAAAAAAAATAATAATTACAAAATAACTTAAAAAATTTTAATTAAAGAGAATAATTAAAAAATCGCAGAAATAATCGAAAATTGATGAAAATAATTGCAATATCGGATAAATAATTGAAAATTTTAAAAGTAATGCCAAAAATAATGAATTTAATTATAAATTGACGAAAATCAAGAAAAAAATTGCAGAATTTATTTTTAAGCAAAAGACAATAATTAAAAAATTGTTATAACAAGTTTTAATTAAAGAGAAATAAGTAAAAATTTTCGGCAATTATAAAAAAGAACGAGAAAAAAAATATAAAAAATAATATAAATAATGAAATAATTGAAAAGTCAGATAAATAATAATTAATTATTGAAATTATGAAACAAATTTAAAGAATTGAAAATTGAAGGAAATAGATTTTGGAAAATAATTGAAAAATGTTTTTAAATTTTGAAACTTGACGAAAATAATTAAAATATGATACAAACAATGATAAGTTGTAACAAATAAATGATATTTAAGTGTGATAATTGAAAAAACTACAGAATTTTTTTAAATAAAGAAAAAATAATTGAAATTTGAAAAAAATACATGAAGATCTTAGAAATGAATTAAAAAAAAGAAAATAAATAAAAATTGCAGAAAAATCTGGTAGAAAGCTAAAAATAATTGAAATTTACGATAATAAAGAATTGAAAATTGAAGGAAATAAATTTTGGAAAATAATTGAAAAATATTTTTAAATTTTATAACTTGCCGAAAATAATTAAAATATGATACTTAAAAAATTTTCGAAATTTATTTTATAAAATGAGAAAAACTAAAAATTGGAGAGAAGTCTGGAAGAAAGCTAAAAATAATTGAAATTTACGATAGTTAATTTAAAAAAAAAGAATCTGAAATTCTGATAACAAATGAAAATAATTAAAAATGGAAGAAAATACTTGAATTTTCAAAAAAATACTTAAAAATCTTAGAAAATAATTTTAGAAAATGAGAATAATGATTAACAATCGAGAAAAATATTTGTAAAATGATAAAATTAATTCAAAATTGAAAAAAATAATTGAAATATGCTGAAAATAATTTAAGATTGGGAAAGAAAATTAAATTTTGATGAAAATAATTTAAATATGAAAAATTGATAAAATTTTCAATAAAAGTTGAGAGAAATAACTGAAAAAATCATAGAGTATATGTTTAAAAATAAATAATAATTACAAAATTACTTGAAAAATTTTAATTAAAGAGAATAGTTAAAAAATCGCAGAAATAACGAAAATTTATGAAAATAATTGCAATATCGGATAAATATATGAAAGTTTTAAAAGTAATGACAAAATAATGAATTTAATTATAAATTGATGAAAATTAAGAAAAATTGCAGAATTTATTTTGAAGCAAAAGAAAATAATTAAAAAATCGTTATATAATGAAAAATTGAAGACAATAATTTAAATTTGAGATAATAACTGAAAATTTAGGCAATTAATTGCATGTGTACATATTTTCAACTTCTTCAAAAACCATAATAAATTTTTAAATCATTTTTCGAAACTTTTTTTTGATTAAAATGACAATTAAAAACCAGCACAAAATAAAATAACAGGGACTAACTTCACTTCAGTTTTTAAAACGTGGACAGAAAAGATGAATAAATATTAATACTAACTAACTTCAGGAGTTTACGGAGATTATTATTATTTAATTCTCACTCGATAATTACGTCAAACATTAAATCTTACCTCTCAAAAGAAAAAAATGTACAATTGAGAAAAAATTTCAACTATGTAGCACTATTAAATAAAGATTACAAATTAAACAACATTAATTTGTTTAAACAATTAGTAAAATTGTTATTTTTATATTGTTATTAGCAACTGGTAACATTCAACTTGAAAAAATTGAAAAAAATTGAAATTCTGTAACTTAATTTGTTAAAGAATAAAAGTTAAGCAATCGTAATTATTTTAAACAATTAGTAAAATTGTTATTCTTAAATTGTTGTTAGTAACTAGTTACATTCGGCTTGAAAAATTGCAAAATTAAGAAAAAATTGCAACTCTGTAGTTCAATCTCATAAAGACTAATAGTTAAACAATAGTAATTTGTTTAAACAATTGGTAAAATTGTTATTCTTAAAATGTTCTTAGTAACTGATTACATTCGTCTTAAAAATTTACAAAATTGAGAAAAAATTGCAATTTTTTAGCTCAATTTAATAAAGAGTAGAAATTAAAAAATAGTAATTTGTTTAAACAATTGGTGAAATTGTTATTCTTAAATTGTTGATAGCAACTGGTAACATTTGGCATAAAAAATTACAAATATGAGATAAAATTGCAACTCTGTAACTCAATTTAATAAAAAGTAGAAGTTAAACAATAGTAATTTGTTTAAACAATTAGTAAAATTGTTATTCTTAAATTATTGTAAATAACTGGTTACATTCGGATTAAAAAAATGCAACTTTGTAGCTCAATTTAATCAATAGTAAAAGCTAAACAATAATAATTTGTTTAAACTACTGGTAAACTTGTTATTCTTAGATTGTTGTTAGCAACTAGTTACATTCAGATTAAAAAGATGCAAATTGAGAAAAAATAGAAACTTTATATCTTAGTTTGATAAGGAGAAGAAGTTAAACAATAAATAGTAATTTGTTTAAGCAATTGGTAAAATTGTTATTCTTAAAATGTTCTTTGTAACTGGTTACATTCGGCTTGAAAAACTACAAAATTGAGAACAAATTGCAACTCTATAGTTCAATTTGATAAATAGTCAAAGCTAAACAATAGTTAATTTGTTTAAACAATTTTAAAAATTGTTATTCTTAGATTGTTGTTAGTAACTGTTTATATTCTGCTTGAAAAGTTTCAAAATTGTGGAAAAAACTGAAATTCTGTAGCTCAATTTCATAAAGAGTAGAAATTAAACAATAGTCATTTGTTTAAACAATTAATAAATTGTTATTCTTAAATTATTGTTAGTAATTGGTTACATTTGGCTTGAAAAATTACAAAATTGAGATAAAATTGCAACTATTTAGCTCAATTTAATGAAGATTAGATGTTAAACAATAGTAATTTGTTTAAACAATTTGGGAAATTATTATTATTTTTGCTTGGTTGTTAGTAACTGATTACACCTGTCTTGAAAAGTTGCAAAATGTAGAACAAATTGCAAATCTTTAGCTTAATTTGATAAATAGTATAAGGTAAACAATATTAATTGTTTTAAACAATTAGTCAAATCGTTATTTTTAGATTTTTAGCAACTGGTTAAATTCGTCTTGAAAAATTGCAAAATTGTGAAAAAAAATTTAAACCTGTATTAGCTCAATTTCATAACAAATAGAAGTTAAACAATAGTAATTTGTTTAAACAATTGATAAAATAGTTATTTTTAGGTTGTTGTTAGCGACTGGGTACATTCGGCTTGAAAAATTTTAATTTTGAGAAAAAAAATCTCTGTAGCTCAATTTAATGAAGATTAGATGTTAAACAATAGTAATTTGTGTAAACAATTAGTAAAATGGTTACCTTCAGTTTGTTGTTAGTTATATTGTAGAAAATATTAAAATTGAGAAAAAGTTACAACTCTGTAGCTTAATTTGATAAAAAGTAGTAAATAAACAATAATTTGTTTAAACAAATTAACAATTATAATGATTAAGAATTCAGTATTTGTGTTATTATTGAAAATCTAGGAAAAAACTTTCATTAAAATAGTAAAAAATATTTTTGAACGATTCTTTTCGTAATTTTGTCATTTATGGGGTTCTTTGTGGCCCTATAAAAAATAGTTATTATTAAAAAATGATTAAATAAACAATTTGGCATTATTCTTTAAAGTCTCCTGAAGAGAAACTGAGTTTGCCGATTGGAAAATATTAATTTTCAAGGATTCTATACCAATTCTACGAAAAAGGGTTTTATTCTCCATGCATTTTACGGAAACATTGAGCGCTTTGAGAGACCTCTAAATATTTTTTTGATTTTGAAAAATAGGAGTATTTTTTTGGTATACAACAATCCTAGGGGTAAGATCATTAAAATTCCGACATTACTTTTTTTTAACCATCATAGTCCTCAAGCACTAACTAAACATCAAAATTTCGTTCCTTTACAAACCGACTCTTCAAACTTCGGTCTGTAATGAATTGAAATTTTGAGAATTTATTTTGATGTTTGGTCGATGTTTTTGTATGGTTGGTCTGTGAAAGATCAAAATTTTGAGGATTTATTTTAATGTTTAGTCGGTGTTTTGTTTTGTTTTGAACTTTGAAGTTTCGGAATTTTAAGATTTTATTTTGATGTTTAGTTTGAGTTTGTAGAGTTGGTCTGTGCATATTTTTATAACTTTTGCGCAATTGATGTTTGTAGAATCGGTCATTGAAGAATGAAAATCTGTGTCGTATTTTTTTGTTTTCTTTATGTTTTATCGGTAAATAACCCAGGGGGTTTTCACGCAAAGTTTTGCGGATGACTTTACGGTAATTTTGAGAATTTTTCGCTTGAAATTCCTGCAATTGATGCAGAAGATGATGAATAATTGAACTAATAATGCGATCATAGCAGACTGTCTGTTAACCCTAACAAGACGAATTTAGTCCTCTGATGATCCAAAACCAAATGGTATCATCATATCCTAACATTTCCGATTTTTGTCTTTTACAAAGTTTTTTTTTTTTTTAAAAAATCAAAGTATTATTTATTCCCTACAAACCTTAAGCGATTCCTGAACTAAAAGGTGTTTCTTGCCGTAGACTTTCTTCCACAGCGACTCCTCCTGCTCGATTTTATCATTAAGGGTCTGGATCACATCACTATCTGGTGTTCGTTTGTTCTCAACCAAGTTTCTAAGTTCCGCGAATGACCTCTCTACGTTTGCGAGTGGCTCGACATTCTGACCCCTCTTGATCAGTTCTTCCTTCCTTTTTGTCAGCAAACTAAGATTCTCGTCAATGGCCAGTTTTTGAAATTCCTTCTTCATATCAACCCAGTTGTTGAAGAACTGCCGAGACTTGTAAACCACATTCGGTATTCTGACTTCTAGTATATTAGCATCAGCCGTTTCGTCAAGAAAGTTCTGCACAATTGATCCCGCTGCGCTGATCTTAGTACCTATCGTAGCAAGTGCCGGATTGATGATCCCCAGTCCCGCATTGACCAGAGTAAAAATATCATTAAAGGTCTTCATAACAGCCTGATGCTCCACTTCCATAGACTTCTTGACCAATTCCTCAGCATTTCTCTCCTGCAATCCCACCATCCTCGAAACCTGCCTCAACAACATCTCCATTTCCCCGCTAATCTCGTCATTACTTTTCGTTAAATTACTCTGCAAGTCCTCCTGAATTATCCTCTGAGCCTCTTCGATTTTATCACCATACTCCTCCGTATACTTACTATTCGTATTCTTAATTATCACAACTGTCTTAGCATTCTGCAAATGCCTCGCCTGCTGTTGACTCTCCACCAAATAGTTGGCCAACATGAAGATCAGGAAACCCTGCGAATTCCTAACCAGTCTCTTTATCTTCTCCGACACTGTCCCTTCCAATCGACGCAGAATCTCACTATACTCATCACTCGCCTCATTCTTCTTCCGGTTAGCCGAATAATAATCCAAACGATTTTTCCAAGACTGGTACAGAAACAGGGTTTCGGATTTGTTACTCGTTTTGTAGTAGTGCTGCTCCAAGTCTATGTATTCCTCGACCAATGTCAATGTGTCATACGTCTTGAGAATTTCCCCGTTCCCAATGACCTGTTTATAAAGATCAACATGTCTCGAGTCATTGTAATTGACCACACTCTCCAGAATAAATCTTTTGTAAAGATTTGCAGTCTGGGCGTATGTCTGCAGAATTATTCGTTCCTTGGATATCTTCATGCCTATACTGCTGCTATTGTCCTTCCCATCCCTGCCGTCATTTGCACGAACATCGGTTGCGTTCTCTTTAATGAAGTAATCGAAATAGTCCTTGTTGTGGAAAGTGACTTTTCTCGTGAAGCCGCCATTTCCGGCTTTACCGCCGTGACCCTGTTTACCATCCGCGCCATTCGAGGCTGACACGGTGACCAAAAATTGAGAGGAATCGTCCAATGAAATTAGTTTATAGTCGCCTGCCATGCCTCCTTTTCCTTTAATGCCACCTTGTCCTCCATAACCGCCAGGATAACCCTCCAATCCAAAAATGTAACATTCCCGCTTATATTTAAGTTGGATCATTGGACCTACCAGAGAAGTGTAATAAAGCTCCCTCTCTGTTTGCTTGATTTTGAAAATAATATGTTTATTTCTTGACCATGAACAGTAGTGTCGATTTAAATTGTCGATTATAAAATTTTTACTGGGCGATTCTCCATCAGCTCCGGCTGCAGCGTCGCCGCCATCTTGTCCGTCAGAACCGTTTCCTCCGTTCACGGATATCTGGAGATTTTTTGCATTGATAATTGTATTGGCTAGTCCATAGTAAGTTCCACCAGAACCTCCCGGCAAACCTGCCAAACCGTTTGCACCATTTCGGTTCGCGATCTGGTTTCCGTTCTTTGCTTTCTGACCCTGAAAATAGGTTAGAATTACTCAACTGCTTCTGATTGTTAAGAAATTATTTCGTTTGTTTTAGTTTCATATTTTAAATTTAAACTGATCGGAATTCACATAGGAAATGATGTTGTTTTTGACATCAGAAATGATATCAGAAATTACATAGCAAATATGATGTAAGAAATAATATCAGAAATGATAACAGAAATTACATCTAAATTTGAGAAATTTGTTTTAGTTTCCTCTTTTAGATATATATATATATATTGATCGGAATTCACATAGGAAATACCCAAATAGCACGTAATATTGCAGCAACGTTGCCTCAATGTTGTCCATGTCCACATTGCTGAAATGTTTCCCTGCAATGTTGCTGCAACGTTGCCCTGTAATATTGCTGCAACGTTTCCCTGCAATGTTGCCGCAACGTTTCCGTGCAATGTTGCTGCAACGTTGCATTGAAATGTTGCCGCAACGTTGCAGCAATTTTCAAAATATAGCAGTTCAAAATTTTATAAAGGGATGACATTTACGGAATAAAAGAAAAGTTCAACCAATGCAAATTACGTTAACTGTTCATTTTTTTGTATAATCAACGTTGTATTTAAGCGTTGTATTGAGCAACTATATTATTGCAACGTTGCAGCAACGTTGCGGCAATATTGCAGTGCAACGTTGTGGCAATATTGCAGTGCAACGTTGCGGGTACATTACAGGGAAACGTTGCAACAACATTGCAGCAAACGTTGCAGCAACATTGCAGGGAAACGTTGCAGCAACATTGCAGGAAACGTTGCAGCAACATTGCAGGGCAACGTTGCTGCAATATTACGTGCTATTTGGGTAATGTCATTTGTGACACCAGAAATGATATCAGAAATGACATCAGAAATAACGTCGAAATTGACATCAGAAATGATGTCAGAAATTACATCAGAAATGTCATATTCGTATTTCCTGTAACATTTCCGATCAATTTATCCAAAAGAAGAAACTGAAAAATGTCAATTTCGTAACTGCAATAAGTTTTGAAAATTAATAAATAAAAATGATATTGGAAATGATATCAGAAATGATATCAGAAATGATGTAAGACTTGATATCATAAATAATAGCAGAAATTATTATTATTAATTAAATAATAGCATCTGATTTTGAGACCAGAAATTATGTCATTTCTGATATAATTTCTGATGACATTTCTGATATCAGATGATGATATCTGATATCTGATGATTTTCTGATATCTGATAATCATTTCTGATTATTTATTGCCAATAATTATTTACGAAATTGACGACATGTTTTAGTTTCTTCTTTTAGATCAATATTCCTGACATCAGAAATGATATCAAAATTGATATCAGAATTGACATTAGAAATTATAGGATCAGAAATGATATCAGAAATGATATCAGAAATGAAGTAAGAAATAATATCAGAAATGACATCAGAAATAATATCGGAAATGATACCAGAAATGATGTAATGTTTGACTAAGTTAATTATCTAAATCTACACCTTTTGCTATCAACAATTATAAATATTTTTAATATAATATTTAAAAATAAATTTTAACCTATAAATAAATAAAAAAATAAATATTTATTTAGGAAAAAATTTATAAAATTTTAGTAATAAAAAAAAATTGCAAAAAGTAATTTAAATTAAAGATTAAACAAAATAATTGCAAATTTTTCAAATTAATTGAAAAAAAGTTAGAGCAATTAAAAATTGAGGAAAGTAAGGTAAAAAATCATGCAAATATTTTAAAAATAAAAATAAAAATTTTAGAAAAATACTTGAAAATTTTAAAAATAAATTGAAAGACATTGAATAATGAAAAATTAGAGAAAATAATTAAAAATTGAAAAAAACCTGCTTAAAAATTGAGACAAATAATTTAAAATTAAAAAAAAAAATTAAAATTCCAGAAAATAATTTTAAAAATTACATAATAATTTATTTTAAATAATAGAAAAATTAAGAACATTTCAGAAAAATACTCTAAACTTTCTAAAGTTCATTTAAAAAAAAAAAAAAAAAAAAAAATGAGGAAATAAATGGAAAAAGATTAGCATAATTTAAAGTTGAAGAGAATAATTTTTACTTAAAGAGAAATAATTAAAAACTTTTTGGAACTAATGAAAAACAACGAAAGTAATTGAAAATTGAATTAAAAAATTGTAATGTTAGATAAATAGTTTAAAATTTTTAAAATTATAAACAAATGAAAAAAATTGAAAATTGTAGAAAGTAAATTTTGAACAATAATTGAAATTCTCTAATAAAGAGAATAATTAAAAAATCGCAGAAATAATCGCAAATTGATGAAAATAATTGAAAAATCGTTTAAAACAAAGAAAATTGATGACAATAATCTAAATTTGAGATATAACTGAAAATTTAGGTAATAATTTTTTGGGAAATAATTGAAAAATGATATTAAACTTTGAAATTTGAAGAAAATAATTCAAATATGATGTAAACATAGAGAAGTTGAAAAAAAAAATTGAGTGATATTTAAAAATTGGAAGAAACAAATGTAAGGAAGATAAAAATAATTGAAATTTACGATAATTAATCAAAAAATGTGGAAATTATGAGAACAAATAGAAATAATTGAAAATGAAAAAAATAATTGAAATTTTAGACAAATACTTAACAATCTAAGAAAATAATTTTAGAAATAATCGAAAATTAAACAAAATAATTGAAATTTCAGATAAATAATTGAATTTTTTGGAAATCATGCAAAAATATTAAAATTAATTCAAAATTAAAGAAAATAATAGAAAAATTACACAATTTATTTTTAAGCAAAAGAATTCAAGAGTTAGAGAAAAAATTTAAAAATGATAGAAAATTGCAGAAACTAATTCGAAAATGATAAAAATAATACAAAATTGTAGTTTAAATAATGAAAATTATAATAGAAATGTATTATTAAATATTGCAGAAAATTTTTATTCTTTTCTATTTTTTTTTTATTTGACAAAAATACAGCCCACAAATGTCAATTTGAAACGTGAATTCATTTTTCAATTATTATAATAATTACAGAATTAATTTCCTGAACTTTTAAATAAAGGTATTTCTTAAATCTGAATTTTCAACTATTTTGTTCAATTTTCATTTCTTTTAATTATTTTGCAATTATTTATCCATCTTTTAATATTTTCATTATTTTTCAATTTATTTCCTAAATTTTCAGCTATTATCTGAAACTTAGATTATTGTCATTAATTTTCCATGTTTTACTGTTTCCAACGATTTTTCAATTATTTTCAATATTCAGGCATTATTTTCAAAAATTTTAATTATTTAGATGAAATTTCAATTGTTTTCATCAATTTTTTATTGTTTCTGCAATTCTTTAATTTATTCTCTTTAATTAAATTTTTTTTAGTAATTTTGTAATTATTTCCTTTTTTTTAAACATATATTCTATTATTTTTTCAATTATTTTTTTCAATTTTTTGAATTAATTTTATCATTTTTTAATTCTTTTCCCCGATTGTTAATTATTATTCTCATTTTATAAAATTATTTTCTAAGATTTTTATGTATTTTTCTAAAATTTCAATTAATATTTTTTTTTTTAAATTTTGTAATTATTTCAATTATTTTACTCAAATGTTATTTTTTTTACAACCTAGCATTGGTTGTATCATATTTTAATTATTTTCTAGAAGTTTTAAATTTTAAAATAATTTTTTAATTATTTTTCAAAATTTCTTTCTTTCAATTATCAATTTTTTTCATCTGTCTATAATTTCAAAAATTTTTAAACTATTTATCTGACATTTCAATAATTTAATTCAATTTTCAATTATTTTCATTCTTTTTCAAAATTTCCAAAAAGTTTTTAAATATTTCTCTTTAATTGAAAATTAGCTTCTGCAATTTTAAATTATGTTTATATTTTTCATTTATTTTCTCTAATTTTTAATTATTTACTTTTTTTTCAATGTAAAAGTTTTAAGTATTTTTCTGAAATTTTCTTTTACTTTCCTTTAATTAATATACATATATTATGTAATTTTTTCAATTATTTTCTGGGATTTTAATTATTCTTTTCAATTTTAAATATTTGTTTCAATTTTCAATCATTTTTGTTTAATTTTCTATTATTTTCTGTAATTTTTCATTATTCAATTTTTTTCAATTTATTTGTAAGATTTTCAACTATTTTTCTCAAATTTAAATTATTTTCTTTATTTTTCAAACTTTTCTATGATTTTTTAAATTACTTTCCCTAAATTTTAATTGATTGCATTATTTTTTACAATTAATTTGCAAATTTTAAAAATACCTATTTTGTTTAATTACAATTATTTTTTACATTTTTTTTTTCTAAAATTTTATAAATTTTGTCCTAAATAAATATTAATCCTATTTATTTCTTTATATAATGAATTTTTATATTATGAATTTTTATATTAATGAATTTTTTAATTTAAAAATCATTTATTTATTTCTGAGAAACTTCTAAAAAATATTACTTTTTCCAACTATTTAACTTTTTTCTTACAATTTCTTATTTCTCCATAAATTTTTTCAGTATTTCTTTTTTTTCTGTATTTTTACACAATTTCTTAATTTTTAACATTTTTTAAAAGATTTTTCATTCTTTTGCTTTTAATTTCTTTTTTGTGTTATATATATTCGTGTTTCAATATTTTTCTAATTTTTTTTTTTAACGCAAAATTATTTCAGTTTATTTTATACAATTTTGTTTTTATAATGTTTACAACAATTTATTTATTTCGTTATTGATTTTCATAATTGGGGCAGGCGGAAGAAATAATGTTACTTCTTCAACTTCCCGATTTTTTTTTAATTAATCTTTTTTTTGTACATTTTGTTTTTTCCAAACCCCTCCCTCTCCCTTCTCTGAAATCGAAAAAATCTAATTAAAAAAGGGTCATTTAGAAAGTACAATTTTTTTCAAAAGCCCCCCCCCCCCCCCTACAGTTTCAAAATTCCGCCCAAAATTTTAAAACCCCGTACGAAATTTTTTTCTGCGTGTACGCTCCTGGATTTTTAAAAACATCTTTGCTGTTATAGAATTGTTTTAAAAATTTACATAAAAATTTGTTTAGATTATTAATATTAGAATTATTAATTTATTCTAATTATTTCTTATTGCTTTTTTATAAAGAAAGCTTTGCGATCGTTAAGTTTTATATTTATTTTCCATATTGGATCCGCCATTTTGAAATTTAAAATTTGTTGCAAATCTGACATTGAATTCTTAATCAGAAACAAGTTTCAAGCGAATTTGAGCAATTTAAAAAAAAAAGTCCCCCATATTGGACCCACCATTTTGAATTTTGAAAATCTGACTTCAGATTCGTAATCAGCGAAAACGAAAGGGAAAAAAATCCGGGAAATGTCAAAATTACAAAAACTCACCATAAACACACCACGGCTCTTAGAAACACCTTCCAGGTCAATTTTCCTGTTTAAAACAATTTCCCAGACAGGGGCGAATATAAAAACATCCAAACCCTCGGCACCAGCAATCAGATCTCGATCGATAATAATCTTCTCCAAAGCAAAAAGTTCCAAAATTCTGAATTTTTGCTGACACCGAGTGCTGCTCAATATCTCATCAAGTCTCAAAAATTTTCCCGTCACCTGCAATTTCACTTCATTGGCTATCCGCACACAACTAAAGTTTGCCTCCATCTTTACAGAATTTGACTCGATCGTTTTGTGGGCAATTTTCATGTTATTCACATTCAAAAATGTGTCCGAACTGTTTCTCAATTTCTCCTCAAGGATTTTTAGTGTTTTTGAAATATCCCCAACCGACATATCTGGAACTTTGTGAAACACCGCCACCAATTTTTGATACCAATCCATATTATTTTTTATCATTTCCGTGTATTTTTTCAAGCTAGATATCCACTGTTCCGTCATGAATGAAGAGTCCACACTTGGGAGGATTGAAATCGACCACTCATAAGCCGAGCAAAACAGTCCCAAATAATTATTAACCGCTGGCATCATCCCCTCTAAATTTTCCATCTTCGCTTCTTGAAGCTGACTACTCAAATTTTTGAAGCAATTGTTTAATGTTTCCAAACCCTCGGCGATAGTACAATTAAAAAACGAGGTCAATGTGGCATAAACTGTATTCAGTTTATTGGACAGTGTCAAGACACCCGTCAAGCTTAATAGACTTGAACCTGGCTGCGATAAATTTTTCGTGACCACCGCCTGAAAGGAGTGCAAAACCGAAGTCATTCCCTCGTTCACAAAATTGAAAACACAATCCGAGAAGAGAGCGTGTGAATTCTCAAAGTCGCCGGAGTTTACTACAGTTGCTCGCAACTTGCCCAGACGAATAAACACCCTATTATAATTCATGTTCGAGTATACATCAAAAATTATCAATTTATCTCCGTTATTGATGAAAAATTCGGCAAGATGTTTTCCGTTCTCTCTTGAGGATGACTTTGATAAATACTTTTTCGTTAGCTCCTTGAATTCCCGCCTCACTGAATTAGTGTCATGATTTCCTTTCCCAGAATCCTTACTCGTCTCATCTGTCAACACGAGATGGCTACTGTGAAGGTATCTTTTAGAATTCCTGATGAATTTGACAGTTGTGTCGAAAAGCCGCTTAATTCGAAGCTGATTATCGTTCGGGAATGATGAGATGGACAATGTCAAGAGGATCTTCACATATATCGTGTGCCTGACAAATTCTGAGACGAGAAAACTCGCGAGTTTGTCGTTTTTGGTTTGGTGTGGATAAACGAAAAATAATGTTCGGGTGATTGGATTCTGATAAACGTGAATGTTGTCGAGAATGAAATCGTAAATTAATAAATTCTCATTGCTAAAGGCTTTACGTTCCTTGGTGGGGCGCTTTTGATTGTTTTTCGAGAGAAATCGCGCCATTTTGATACCATTCTCCATGTTATCGGCAACTATTAAAACCAATTCCGGATGTTGTAGTTCGTAGAGTGTGTACAACATGTTTAAGTGCTTGATAATGTCGTCAGATGAGCCTGTCAGAAATTCTATGCACTCGGGTAGACTCAACAGATCGGTGGAATTACCCTGTGGACAAACAATGTTATGGAAAATTAGGTAATTGTTGGTTAAATACGTGTGTGAATGGCATAGAGTAATACTGCGCAGGTTTAATTGACATAGGTTACTGTTGCACATGTGAAATTACCGTAGTAAGTTACTGCGCATGTGTAAGTGTCATAGATCACTGCTGCGCATGTGTAAGAGTCATACATCAGTACTGCGCATGTGTGAGAGTCATATATCAGTACTGCGCATGTGTAAGAGTCATACATCAGTACTGCGCATGCGTAAGATTCATACATCAGTACTGCGCATGTGTGAGAGACGGATATCAGTACTGCGCATGTGTAAATGTCATGATAAGCTAGTGCGCATATATAAGAGTCATAATTAACTAGTGCGCATGTGTAAGAATCAATAATTAACTACTGCGCATGTGTAAGAGTCATACATCAGTACTGCGCATGCGTAAGAGTCGTATATCAGTGCTGCACATGTGTAAATGTCATAATAAGCTAGTGCGCATGTATAAGAGTCATAATTAACTAGTGCGCATGTGTAAGAGTCAATAATTAACAACTGCGCATGTGTAAGAGTCATACATCAGTACTGCGCATGCGTAAGATTCATACATCAGTACTGCGCATGTGTAAGAGACGGATATCAGTACTGCGCATGTGTAAATGTCATGATAAGCTAGTGCGCATATATAAGAGTCATAATTAACTACTGCGCATGTGTAAGAGTCATACATCAGTACTGCGCATGCGTAAGAGTCGTATATCAGTGCTGCACATGTGTAAATGTCATAATAAGTTAGTGCGCATGTATAAGAGTCATAATTAACTAGTGCGCATGTGTAAGAGTCAATAATTAACTACTGCGCATGTGTAAGAGTCATACATCAGTACTGCGCATGCGTAAGAGTCATATATCAGTACTGCGCATGTGTAAGAATCATACATCAGTACTGCGCATGCGTAAGAGTCGTATATCAGTACTGCGCATGTGTAAATGTCATGATAAGCTAGTGCGCATATATAAGAGTCATAATTAACTAGTGCGCATGTGTAAGAATCAATAATTAATTACTGCGCATGTGTAAATGTCATGGTAAATTAGTGCGCATGTATAAGAGTCATAAGTAACTAATGCGCATGTGTAAGAATCAATAATTAACTACTGCGCATGTGTAAGATTCATACATCAGTACTGCGCATGTGTAAGAGACGTATATCAGTACTGCGCATGTGTAAATGTCATGGTAAACTAGTGCGCATGTATAAGAGTCATAATTAACTAGTGCGCATGTGTAAGAGTCATACATCAGTACTGCGCATGTGTAAGAGTCATATATCAGTACTGCGCATGTGTAAGAGTCATACATCAGTACTGCGCATGCGTAAGAGTCGTATATCAGTACTGCGCATGTGTAAATGTCATTGTAAATTAGTGCGCATGTATAAGAGTCATAAGTAACTAATGCGCATGTGTAAGAATCAATAATTAACTACTGCGCATGTGTAAGAGTCATACATCAGTACTGCGCATGCGTAAGAGTCGTATATCAGTACTGCGCATGTGTAAATGTCATGGTAAACTAGTGCGCATGTATAAGAGTCATAATTAACTAGTGCGCATGTGTAAGAATCAATAATTAACTACTGCGCATGTGTAAGAGTCATACATCAGTACTGCGCATGCGTAAGAGTCGTAGTTTTACACTGCGCATGTTTAACTCTCACAATTATCTACTACGCATGTGTAAGATTCATACATCAGTACTGCGCATGTGTAAGAGACGTATATCAGTACTGCGCATGTGTAAATGTCATAATAAGCTAGTGCGCATGTATAAGAGTCATAATTAACTAGTGCGCATGTGTAAGAGTCAATAATTAACTACTGCGCATGTGTAAGATTCATACATCAGTACTGCGCATGTGTAAGAGACGTATATCAGTACTGCGCATGTGTAAATGTCATGGTAAACCAGTGCGCATGTATAAGAGTCATAATTAACTAGTGCGCATGTGTAAGAGTCAATAATTAACTACTGCGCATGTGTAAGATTCATACATCAGTACTGCGCATGTGTAAGAGACGGATATCAGTACTGCGCATGTGTAAATGTCATGGTTAACTAGTGCGCATGTATAAGAGTCATAATTAACTAGTGCGCATGTGTAAGAATCAATAATTAACTACTGCGCATGTGTAAGAGTCATACATCAGTACTGCGCATGCGTAAGAGTCGTATATCAGTGCTGCACATGTGTAAATATCATAATAAGCTAGTGCGCATATATAAGAGTCATAATTAACTAGTGCGCATGTGTAAGAATCAATAATTAATTACTGCGCATGTGTAAGAGACGTATATCAGTACTGCGCATGTGTAAATGTCATGGTAAATTAGTGCGCATGTATAAGAGTCATAAGTAACTAATGCGCATGTGTAAGAATCAATAATTAACTACTGCGCATGTGTAAGATTCATACATCAGTACTGCGCATGCGTAATAGTCGTATATCAGTACTGCGCATGTGTAAATGTCATGGTAAACTAGTGCGCATGTATAAGAGTCATAATTAACTAGTGCGCATGTGTAAGAATCAATAATTAACTACTGCGCATGTGTAAGAGTCATACATCAGTACTGCGCATACGTAAGAGTCGTATATCAGTACTGCGCATGTGTAAATGTCATGGTAAACTAGTGCGCATGTATAAGAGTCATAATTAACTAGTGCGCATGTGTAAGAATCAATAATTAACTACTGCGCATGTGTAAGAGTCATACATCAGTACTGCGCATGCGTAAGAGTCATAGTTTTATACTGCGCATGTTTAACTCTCATAATTATCTATTGCGCAAGTGTAAAAGTCATATATCAGTACTGCGCATGTGTAAATGTTATAGTTTACTACTGCTCATGTGTAAGAGTCATAGTTAACTACTGCGCATGCGCGCAGTGGCGTAACTGTTAAGGGGCTAAGTGGGACAGTGCCCCGGGGCTCATGAGCTCGCTCAACCCTAATAGACCTCTTTTAAAAAAAAATTCCAAAAATTTTACTAATTGTAATAATTTAAAGTTTGACTAAATTAAACTACGCGCGCTTTTTTTGCACTTTGTGTTAAAAACAACAGGGGCGTAGCAAGGTGGGCTTAGGCCCCCACCAAATTTTTTTTTACTAGTTGAAAAAAAAATTCTACGAAAAATTTTTTGGCTACGGGTATGGAATTTTGGCTCCCCCCCCCCCCCCTCCCACGCCGAAAAAAATTTCTGGCTACGGCTCTGATCAACAATTATAAATATTTTAAATATGATATTTGAAAAGAAAATTCAATAAACAAATAAATAATATAAATAGATATTTCGGACAAAATTGATAAAAAATCATAGAAATTTTTTAAAAATAATGGGAATACTAAAAACTTATGCGAAAAAAACATGAAAATCTTAAAAATAAATTGAAAAAATTGAATAATGAAAAATTAGAGAAAATAATTGAAAATTGAAAAATAAATGATTGGAAATTGAAAAAAAATAATTAAAATTTGAGAAAATAATTGAAAAAATTGCATAGGTATATTTCAAACAATGGAAGGTTAAAGAAAATTTCAGAAAAAGACTTAAAGCATACTGAAGTTCCTTGAAAAAAAAAGAAAATAATTAAAATTAAATTTAAATAATTAAATATAAAATAAATAATTAAATAATAAATTAAATTAAATAATGAGAAAAAATAGACGTTATTTAAAATTGAAGAAAACAATTTTTAATTAAATTTTTCATTAATAATGCAAAAATTTTGAAAATTATGAAAAAGAACGAAAGTAATTAAAAACTGAAGAAAATAATAAAAAAAAGAATATCAATAATTTTAAATTGAATGAAATAATTGAAATGTAAGATAAATAGTTTTAAATTTTGTAAATTATAAAAGAAATAAAAAAATTTTTAATTAAAAGAGATAAATTATAGAAAATAATTAAAAATTAATTTAAATTTTGAAACTTAAAGAAAATAAACGTATAATTAAAAAAAAATGAAATTTGCGAGAAATACATGAAAATCTTAAAAATTAATTGAAAAAAATGAGAATATTTAAAAATTGGATAAAAGAATTGAAGAGAACTAAAAATAAATAAAATTTACGATAATTAATAAATAAAATTTAGAAATTAAGAAAACAAATAAAAATAATTAAAAATTAAAGAAAACAATTGAAACTTTAGAAAAATACTTAAAAATCTTAAAAAATAATAAACTTTAGATAAATACTTAAAAATCTTAGAAAATAATAAATTTTAGAAAATGATAATAATAATTAACAATCGAGGAAGATAATTAAAAAATTAAAAAATTAATTAAATATTGAAAAAAAATTGGTTAAATATGCTGGAAATAATTTAAGATTGAGAAAAAAGTTGAAATATGATAAAAATAATTTAAATATGAAAAATTGAAAACAGTAAATAAAATTTGAGGGAAATAATTAAAAAAATAAATAAAGAAAGAAAATAGTTACAGAATTACTTAAAACATTTTAATTAAACAGAATTAATAAAAAATTGCGTAAATAATCGAAAATTTATCAAAATAATTGAAAATTTAGAAAAATACTTACAAATCTTATAAAATAATAAACTTTCGAAAATGATATTATAATTAACAATGGAGGAAAATAATTTGAAAATGATCAAATGAATTCGAAATTGAATAATAATAATTGGTTAAATATGCGGGAAATAATTTAAGATTGGGAAAAAAATTGAAATGTGATAAAAATAGTTTAAATATGAAAAAAGTAACTAAAATTTGAAGGAAATAATTGAAAAAATCATAAAATATACGTTTAAAGAGATATAATAATTATAAAATCACTTAAAATTTTTAAATTAATTTAGAAATTATAAAAATGATTAAAAATTGAAGGTAATAATTGCAAAATGACAGAAAAGAATGGTAAATTAAAAAAATTAATTTAAATTTGAGATGAATAATATAAATTTTAGGAATAAATATTTGTATTGATTTAATGTCAAGGAAAAAATAATTTCAATTGAAAAAGTGATTGATAAAACTAAAAAAAATAATTAAAATTTGAGGATGGTAAATTTTAGATTTTGGGAAACAATTTAAAGATAATTAAAAGAATTAAAACTTGCAGAAAATAAAAAAAAATAAATAAATAAAAATGATCAAAAATAGTCACTAGATGTTTTTTTCTTTTTAAATTTTAAATCATATTTCACCTTCTCAAAATGTTCTTTAAATTTATAGCAATTTTAATTTCTTCAAATTTCAGTTAATGTGAACTTGCATTACTTAAAAGTTTAATTAATTCACGTTTCAAATGTAGGTACTAAATTTGAAATAACTTAAAAATTTCGTCGATTTTTAATAATTTTTTTCTTTTATGATTTCAATTACTTAAATTACAATTTTGTACTATTTTGATCATTTTTCAATTATTTTCTGCAATTTTCATTTCTTTTTGTTATTTTGCAATTAATTTCTCCATGTTTTAATATTTTCATTATTTTTTAATTAATTTCTGAAATTTTCAGTTATTATCTCAATTTTAGATTTTTGACATCAATTTTCAATATTATAAACGATTTTTCAATTATTTTCTAATGCTTAAAATTAAATTCTGCAATTTTTCTATTATTTTCTTCAATTTCTAATTATTTTCATTATTTTCGCATAATTTTTAAAAATTATATTCCTACGTTTTTGGGGTCGCTGAAACCGAAAAAAACGACAAAAAATCCCCCCCCCCTCCTTCACCCCCTATTACCCCCTAGGAGGGGGTTGGAATTTCAAATTTAACAAAAAATCGATTTCGGTACCCATTTTTATGTTTTTTGGGGTTCTAAAAAATAACCAACAAGAACAAATCTTTCCTCTCCTTCACCCCCTATTACCCCCTGAGAGGGGGTTGGAATTCCAAATTTCACAAAAAGTCGAGTTTGGTGTCAATTACTATGTTTTTTAGGGCACTGAAACCGAAAAAAACACCAAAAAGCAAATCCTCCCTACCCCACCCCCCTATTACCCCCTAATAGGGAGCTGGAATTTCAAATTTAACAAAAAAACGAGTTCGGTGCCTATTCATATGTTTTTTGGGGTTCTAAAACAAAAAAAGAACAAAAAAAAAACAAATTTAATTAGTTTAAATGGTCTTTTTCGGTTTCAGTGTCTCAAAAAACATGGGAAAAGACACCGTACACGACTTTTTATAAAATTTAAAATTCCAGGTCCCTCTTAGGGGGTAATGGGGGGATGGGGTAGGGGGGATTTGTTTTTTGGTGTTTTTTTTCGGTTTCAGTGCTCCAAAAAACATAGAAATAGACACCAAACTCGACTTTTTGTGAAATTTGGAATTCCAACCCCCCCCCCCCCCCCCAGGGGGTAAAAGGGGGTAAAGGAAGGGGGAAATTTGTTCTTGGTGGTCTATTTTTGTTTTAGAACCCCAAAAAACATAGGAATAGACACCAAACTCGACTTTTTGTGAAATTTGTAATTCCAACCCCCTCCCTGGGGGTAATAGGGGGTGAAAAAGGGGGGAATCTGTTTTTTGGAGTTTCTTTGTGTTTTAGTGCCCCAAAAAACATAGTAATAGACACCAAACTCGACTTTTTATGAAATTTGTAATTCCAACCCCCTCCCAGGGGGTAATAGGGGGTGAAGAAGGGGAGAAGTTTGTTTTTGTTGTTCTTTTTTTGTTTTAGAACCCCAAAAAATATAGGAATGAACACCGAAATTGATTTTTTGTTAAATTCGAAATTCCAACCCCCTCCTTGGGGGTAGATGGGGGTGAAAAAATGAGGAATTTGTTTGTTGGTGTTTTTTGCATTTTCAGTGCCCCAAAAAAATTAGCAGTAGACACCGAACTCGTTTTTTTGTTAAATTTGTAATTCCAGCTCCCTCTTAGAGGGTAATAGGGGGGTGGGGTAGGAGGGATTTGTTTTTTGGTGTTTTTTTCGGTTTCAGTGTCCCAAAAACCATAGTAATAGACACCAAACTCAACTTTTTGTGTAATGTGGAATTCCAACCCCCTTTTAGGGGGTAAAGGGGGTAAAGGAAGGGAGAAATTTGTTCTTGGTGGTTTTTTTTTTTTTAGAACCTCAAAAAACATAGAAATGGACACCGAACTCGATTTTTTGTCAAATTTAAAAATCCAACCCCCTCCTAGGGGGTAATAGGGGGTGAAAAAATGGGGGATTTGTTTTTTGGTGTTTCTTTCGGTTTCAGTGCCCCAAAAAAAACATAGTAATAGACACCAAACTCGACTTTTTGTGAAATTTGGAATTCCAACCCCCTCCTCGGGGGTAAAAGGGGGGTGAAGGAGGGGGGGGATTTTTTGTCGTATTTTTCGGTTTCAGCGCCCCAAGAAACATAGGAATAGACACTCTATTCGACTTTTTTTGGAAAATTAAATTTAAACTCCCGCGAAGTGGAAGGGGGGGCTAGGGGGAAAATGGGCAAAGGCCCAATTTTTGATGCTCATATTCGTTTTGAGCGACTCCAAAAACGTAGAAATATATGGGTCTTTTTTTGTGTGCATGTGTTATTTTTCACAATCTTAAATTATTTTCAGCATATTATTTAAATTATTTGTTACAATTTTCAATTAATTTTATAATTGTTCAATTATTTTCTTCGATTGTTAATTATTAATCTGATTTTCTCAAGTAATTTCTAAGATTTTTAAGTATTTTTTTAAAATTTCAATTATTTTCTTCAATTTTCAAATATTTCCTCTAATTTTTCATTATTCCATTTTTGTCAATTTATTTTTAAAATTTTAAAATATTTTTCTCAATTTTAAATTATTTTCCTTATTTTTAAAACATTTCTATGGTTTTTTAAATTACTTTTTCCAACTTTAAATAAATTTCATTTTTTTTCAATTAATTTGCAAAATTTCATTTATTTTATTTATTTATATAAATTTATTTTTAATAATAAAGGTCTATTAGGGTTGACCCAGCGCCCCCTGAGCTAAAAATTAATACACACTCTCCGATACATGAATATAATTTTTAAATAATTAATAATTAATGATTTTTTGTAAAATGGTCGAGTATAATTGATTAGATAAATTAATATTTTGTAATCCAATGTATATAAAGTCAAATTCAACACAATTAAATACAAATAAAATAATTAACTTTTTATAAAATATCCACATTCATAAGTAATTGTAAAAATAATTATTATTATTTGAATGGTCCAGATTTAAACAAACTTACCCATATTGTTTTACATGAATCAGAAAACGTAAATAAAGTGGCTTTAGAAAAATGGAATAGTGTCACTAGCAAAATAATTTGCAAAATTCGTGGCTTCATTTTCCTCTATTTTTAAACTAAACTAATTCTGAAAATCTAGGAATTTAGATACATTAAAATTAAACAGGTTAGAAATCAAAAGAAAAATTTTAATTTAATATAACTCGAGACAATTTTAAAAATAATCTTCGTTATGGATTTTATGTCAAAAAGATTTGCAAATTTACCGCTGCCGTTTTGGTTGTTAAATTGAATTTATAGTTATTCATAATGGACAAATTGGCGCCAACACAATGATGATCGTTTATTCAACTGTTCTCAAATTCTATTATTGAAATTGAATAAAAAAAATTCCCAAATAAATTAATTTATTTGTCGCTAATCAAAAAGTTGTGTGCTATGAAAGCATCTTATACGTAGAAATATTTTCTTCACGAAATAAAAGCAATCTGTGTTACAAAAGAACTGAGATAAAATATTAAAGTGTATGTATTATTAACTAATTGAAATAAAATCCGAGCGTTTTGAATGAACAAAAAGCAGTTGCCATAATAAAAAAAAAGAAATAATTTTAATTTTACTATTCGAACAAAGAAACAAAGAGTTTTGATTGATCAGCTGGCTGAATTATTTAAAATTAAAATAAAAATTGTATCTTAAGAAATAAATTAAATCAACTTAATTATTTATTGTTAATTCTATATTTTTAGATAAGGAATTGATAACTATTTATTTTAAATAACAAATCGTTCAATTATGGATTTATTAATTTGTTTCTTAATAAATTTATGCATTTTGAAGTGATCGAAAAAATTGGAAACCAGATTTTAAAATATTAGGAAAGTGTCCAAAATGGGGGGCTAAAAAAAATAAAAAATAATACTATAATAATGAAATTAATATAAATATGACATAATAAATATATTTTCTTCTTTGATAAACTTTTTTGATGAAAAAAAAAAACAGTAAAGTGTTAATTCACCATCAAAATCAAAATCGACTTTGCTTTGAGGAACGTAAATCATTTGTTTTATTAAGCACCTTGCAAAACGATCAATAAAAACTTGTTTATTTTAAACTCATTGCAAATGTGTTTTTAAACGTCCCAACTATTTCTTTAAATTGCAAAAGCAGCACATATGTTTCTTTTAATCGATAATCCACTTCACTTTTTTTAAACTCGTTAATAATTAAATTTTTCCCATAAACCATTTAACCGGAAAAATAATAAATTACTTGAGACAAATGTTTTATGACTCATTTCATGAAATTTAAACATTTTCATTTGTTTGAAATTACAATTCCTTCAACAGTGGGAAAAGTTACAGTTTCCATCACTAGTTGAAAAAAGAGAAAAAATTTCATTTTATTATTTTCAATATTATGTTTTATTTTTTAACTATTTTATATTGAAGAAATAAAAAAGTATGGAAGAAGAAATAAAATATTGAAAAAAAAAGATTAAAAGGAATAAAAAAATAAGGAGAAAAGAAAAGAATGAGAAAAAAGTATTTAAAAAAGATTAAGAAAGGAATGGAAGCAAATAAAATGCAATTTAAAAAAGTAAGTTGATTTTAATGACTAAAGAATTGCAAGTCCTTTGTGAAACGACAGTTAAGGATAATAATCAGTGAACGAGAATATTGTCAACAATAATAATCTGTTGCTCATCTGACATGTATAAATGGCTTCAACCCTTTTATTTACTCATAAATATATAGAACTCGATGGCGTGTTTAAACTGGCAGTCACTTGAAAACCTTCTCGCAATAATAAACCAGTTTTTTTTACATTAAATTTACAAATCGACAAATGTGATAAAAAGAAGTTTATATTTTATTAAAAAAATTAATAATACAATCATGTATCCAATTACGGAATATATTGGCGATGTACCATTTGAAATGCGAAATGTTTCTGATTTTAAATCGTCCACTCCAGAAAAAAGTAAGTGTACAATTTAATTTTTTTTAAAAGAAAAAAACAAGTGTTAAAAGTCGAGAGAAAAAAAAAATATATTATTATTATGTTATTGTAAAATTATTTTATCAAATCAAGATTCTGATAAATTAATATTCGATTCGAATTCTTTTAAAAAGAAAGTCGATTAAGAGGAAATTTTGTAAAATGAAAATTATGTTAATTGTGAATTCGGTGAACTGAAAATTATGATAATTAAGAATTTGGAGTGATTGATATTCGGTTTAAAACATAACTTTAATTTTGTTTTTCCAGTAAATACAAATGTAAAGACGATTAATGTAAAGAGTAAGAATACCGGTCAAAATTGGAAATCCATTGGATTAAAATCGGACCTTTATCTTGCGCTTTCTCCACTTTATTATGTGAGCAAATTATGCGGTCTTTTTCCCGTTAAAATGAAAGCACGTGGAGAGGGAATTTATGCTGGGAAATTGGACACATCTGCAGTGATTTATGGGTATTAATTTTAATTAAATATAGACAATTTTATTACAATTTTTATGAAATTAACTTTTTTTGAAAAAAAAAGGTGAAAACATTTTTCATTTTATTTGTTGTCATAAAGGTAATTATAATATTATAAATCAATTATTTGTTAAAATTAATAATCCATTTTATTAATTATTACACAGCCACACAAAAAAAAATTTTTTGCGAGACATTACACTAGTGTATTTCTACGTATTTTTCTTCGCTAAATTCGAATCCGAAATTAAAATTGTTAGATTGGTGTTACTTTTTAAGACAATCAAAATTTTGAAAATCACAAAAAAACGAAAAAAAATTTTTTTTTTGTCCAGGACACTAGGTTAGTGTTTTCCTACGTATTTTTCTCCACAGAATCCAAATTTAAAGGCAGAATAACCAGATTGGCTAACATTTTTTTAATAATTTCAAAAAATTTCTCAAAAACACGAAAAAAGACAAAAACAAAAATTTTTTTTGTCAAAACAATATACTAATGTTTTTCTACGTATTTTTCAACGCAGTCTCTGAATCCAAAGTAAAAAAAACCGGATAGAACAAAATTTTTCAGAAAATTTTTAAAAATTGCTCAAAAGCCCAAAATAAACCAAAAAAAAATTTTTTTTGTCCGGACAATATGGTAGTGTTTTCCTACATATTTTTCTTCTCTTAATCTGAATCCGAAGTCAGAAAACCGGATTATTTAAATTTTTTGAGATAATCTGAAAAAATTGTTCAAAAACCCCAAAAAAAATCAAAAAAAAATTCTCTTCTTGTCCGGGACATCATGCTATTGTCTTCCTACGTATTTTTCTCCTCTGAATCTGAATCCGAAGTCAAAAAAACCCAATAATCCAAAATTTTTAAGATAATCTCAAAAAATTACTAAAAAACCCGAAAAAAAAACAAAAACATAAATTTTTTTTGTCCGAATTAATATGCCATCGTTTTTTCCAACGTATTTTTCTCCGCTTAATCTGAATCTGATGTCAAAAAACCGGATTATCTGAAATTTTCGAGATAATCTCAAAAAATTGTTCAAAAACCCGAAAAAACCAAAAAAAAATGTTTTTTTTGGTTTTCTGTTGTTTTTCTACGTACTTTTATCCGCTGAATCTAAATCTGAAATCAAAAACCCAAATAGGCCAAAATTTTTAAAATAATCTCAAAAAATTGCTAAAAAAACCGAAAAAAACAAAAACAAAAACTTTTTTATGTCCGGGACAATATGCTATAGTGTTTTTCTACGTAACTTTCTCCACAGAATCCAAATCCGAAGTCAAAAAACCGGATAGGCCAACATTTTTTAGATAATCTCAAAAAATTGCTCAAAAACCCGAGAAAAACTAAAAAAAAAAATGTCTTCTTGTCTAGTGTTTTCCTACGTATTTTTTCCGTAAAATCCGAATCTGAAGTAAAAAAAACCCAGATTTTCTACATTTTTTTAGATAAACTCAAAAAATTGCTCAAAAACGCAAGAAAAAACAAAAATAAATTTTTTTTCCCCGTGTCAATATGCTATTATTTTTTTACGTATCTTTCTTTGTGGAATGCAAATTCGAAATCAGAATAACCAGATCAGCTAAAGTTTTTGAGTTAATCTCAAAAAATCGTTCAAAAACCCGGAAAACCCCAAAAAAAATTTTTTTTGTCCTGGACAATATGGTACTGTTTTCCTACGTATTTTTCTCCGCTGGATCCAAATCTGATGTCAGAATAACCAGATTGCCTAAAATTATTGAGATAGCCACAGAAAACTGCTGAACTACACGAAAAAAACACTTTTTTGAGATTATCTTAAAAATTTTAGCCAATCCGGTTATTTTGACCTCGGATTTAAATTCAGCGGATAAAAATACGTAGAAAAACAATAACATATTGTCCTGGACCAAAAAAATTTTGTTTTTGTTTTTTTGGGCTTTTGAGCAATTTTTTGAGATTATCTGAAAAAAATTTTGATATTATCTCAAAAATTATATCCATTCTGGTTATTCTGATTTTGGATTTTGATTCAGCGGAGAAAAATACTAGCATATTGTCCCGAAAAAAATTTTTTTTTTTTTCGGTTTTTTGTGTCCCGGACAAAAAATTTTCTTTGTGTGGTGCTCTGTTATTGATTAATGTAATATTAAAATTAATAATTTAATTTGAAATATTTAACTTTTTTATTAATAGAATATTATTAGCTGCTGTTTTTATTACATCTCAAGCTTGGGGAATATGGAGAGATTTAAGAGACGGTTGGAAAAACAGTACGAGATTATCATCTCAAACTGCATTAACAGTGACATGTACTGATGTAACAGCAATGGTGACAGTTATGATAGCTGCAATTTCAAATGCTCCCTTTCATTGGAATAGCCTTCAAAGGGCCATGAAAATATTGGCCGAGGTATTGTTTATAATTACAACATAAAAGAATTAACAACTTTTTAATTTGCTTTATTACATACAAAGATTAATATTAATTTAAAATAACTCGCGGTAACTTTTACGGTAACTTACGTAACTCACTGTGGCTTACGTAACTCACTGTAACTTACGTAACGCACTGTAACTTACGTAAGTCACGGTAACCTACGTAACTCTCGGTAACTTACGTAATTTACGGTAACTTACGTAACCCACAGTAACTTATGCAACTCTGGGTAACTTACGTAATTTGCGGTAACTTACGTAACTCTCGGTAACTTTTACTGTAACTTACGTAACTCGCAGTAACTTTTACGGTAACTTACGTATCTCACGGTAACTTTTACGTAAACTTACGTAACTCACTGTAACTTACGTAATTTGCGGTAACTTACGTAATTTGCGGTAACTTACGTAACCCACGGTAACTTACGCAACTCTGGGTAACTTACGTAACTCACAGTAACTTATTTAACTCAAGGACCTACGTAACTCTCTGTAACTTTTATGGTAACTTACGTAACTCGCGGTTACTTTTACGGTAACTTACGTAACTCGCGGTAACTTACGTAACTCACTGTAACTTACGTAACCCACGGCAACTTACGTAACTCTCGGTAACTTAGTAATTTGCGGTAACTTACGTAACCCACGGTCCCGAACCATTAAACCTTAATTATTTCATAACTGTTAATTTAAATTTTGTAAAAGTGGACATCAATCCGAGAAGTAACTACAATGTTACAAACAACAACGGAAATGGCCATTTCTCAAACTAGAAAAAAAAATTACTTTTCCCACTAGTGAAGGAAATGGTTACTTTTTCTACAAGTGAAGGAAATAGTCACTTTTCCAACTAGTGAAGAAAATGTCCATTTTCCCAATAGTGAAGAAAATTGAGTTATTTTTTGTAATAATTAATTCCTGTTAATAAGCCCGGACTGGAGCTGTTAATAACAAATCTAATCATTTTAACATTTAATAAAAAAGAATTATTTCAGACTGATGAAAAAATTGGCATTATTGAATTGAAGAGACTCCTAAGAATTTCAATTGCACTTATATTTTTTCCTCTTGTTTATCTAATACTTATTTCGATTCTGGACTTTCGAGCGTGGAAATTGTCGGACAAAAAGAAACCTCAACTACTTCCTGACAAAGGCCAAATTAATTATTTACCACTTTATTTCATGTACATTATAATAACAGTTTTTGAGATCCAGTATGCTTTGTTTATCTATAATGTTGGAGAACGCTTCGCCAGACTGAATAAATTCAGCAGGAAATTATTAAAAACTAACAAAATTATGGAACAAGGTTTTTAGTTTAAAATATAATAATTATTATATAAATGTATATATATATGAATACAATTAAAAATTGTTTTCAATTTTATAGATTTTAAAATTTAATTTCTTTTTAGCCCCTCAGTACAAGCAGCTAGAATATCCCACTATGATTCCTACAATTTTATCGGATGCGAATCGTCTTAGAAAAATTAAAACAAACCAGTCAGCTACTGTCGGAAGTGGTAAGTTATATAGAAACCGATATTAGAAATTTTATTACTTATTCTCACCATTTTCTAATTTTTTTTTTATTTCAATTATTATTTATTCACTTATCACATTTTTTTCTTAAAATCCAAGTTACTTTTAAAATGTCCAATTTAGTTTGGTGTCCGTCTGTCTGTCCGTCCGACGTTCACAGCCAATAGCCGTGCATTATAATAATCGTTATATTAAATCTTAAATCAATATATCGAATCAAAAATCGATATATCAAATCAAAAGTCGATATATGACATCAAGAATCGAGGCGCATGAATATTCCCTAAATCTCATTTAGCATAAATCCCATTAAGCCTAAAATCAAAAAGCCTAAAATGCATTCAGCCAAAATTCCATTTAACCTAAATTGAATTTAACCTAAATTTCATTTAACCTAAATCGCTTTTAACTTAAATTCCATTAAACCTAAATTTCATTTTACCTAAATCCCATTCAATCTAAATTCCATTTAACCTAAATCTCATTTAACCTAAATCTCATTTTACCGAAATTCCATTTAACCTAAATTCCAATTAATCTAAATCCCATTTAACCTAAATTCCATTTAACCTAAATCCCATTTAACCTAAAACACATTTAGTATAAATTCCATTTAACCCAAAATGCATTCAGCCTAAATCTCACTACACCTAAATCCCATTTAACCTAAATCTCATTTAACCTAAATTCCACTTAACCGATATCCCATTTAACCTAAAACGCATTTAGTCTAAATTCCATTTAACCTAAAATACATTTAGCCTAAATCCCATTTAACCTAAATTCCGTTTAACCTAAATCTCATTTAACCTAAATTCCACTTAACCTAAATCCCATTTAACCTAAAACGCATTTAGTCTAAATTCCATTTAACCTAAAATGCATTCAGCCTAAATCTCACTTCACCTAAATCCCATTTAACCTAAATCTCATTTAACATAAATTCCACTTAACCTAAATCCCATTGAACCTAAATTCCATTTAACCTAAATCCCATTTAACCTATATTCCATTTAACCTAAATGGCATTCAGCCTAAATCTCACTTCACCTAAATCCCATTTAACCTAAGTCTCATTTAACCTAAATTCCATTTAACCTCAATCCCATTTAACCTAAAACGCATTTAGTCTAAATTCCATTTAACCTAAAATGCATTCAGCCTAAATCTCACTTCACCTAAATCCCATTTAAACTAAATCTCATTTAACCTAAATTCCACTTAATCTAAATCCCATTTAACCTAAAACGCATTTAGTCTAAATTCCATTTAACCTAAATACCATTTAACCTAAAACGCATTGAGCCTAAATCTCACTTCACCTAAATCCCATTGAACCTAAAAATTTTTTTAATTTAAGAATAAATAAAGTTGAATCAAGTAAAGTTTTAGGTTCAATGGGATTTAGATGACGTGAGATTTAGGCTCAATGCGTTTTAGGTTAAATGGAATTTAGGTTAAATGGAATTTAGACTAAATGCGTTTTAGGTTAAATGGGATTTAGATTAAGTAGAATTTAGGTTAAATGAGATTTAGGTTAAATGGGATTTATGTGAAGTGAGATTTAGGCTGAATGCATTTTAGGTTAAATGGAATTTAGACTAAATGCGTTTTAGGTTAAATGGGATTTAGGTTAAGTGGAATTTAGGTTTAATGAGATTTAGGTTAAATGGGATTTAGGTGAAGTGAGATTTAGGCTGAATGCGTTTTAGGTTAAATGGAATTTAGGTTAAACGGGATTTAGGTTAAATGCAATTTAGGTTAAATGGGATTTAGGTTAAGTGGAATTTATGTTAAATGAGATTTAGGTTAAATGGGATTTAGGTGAAGTGAGATTTAGGCTGAATGCATTTTAGGTTAAATGGAATTTAGACTAAATGCGTTTTAGGTTAAATGGGATTTAGGTTAAGTGTAATTTAGGTTAAATGAGATTTAGGTTAAACGGAATTTAGGTTAAATGGGATTTAGGCTGAATGCATTTTAGGTTAAATGGAATTTAGACTAAATGCGTTTTAGGTTAAATAGGATTTAGGTTAAGTGGAATTTAGGTTAAATGAGATTTAGGTTAAGTGGGATTTAGGTGAAGTGAGATTTAGGCTGAATGCATTTTAGGTTAAATGGAATTTATACTAAATGCGTTTTAGGTTAAATGGGATTTAGGTTAAATGGAATTTAGGTTAAATGAGATTTAGGTTAAACGGAATTTAGGTTAAATGGGATTTAGGTTAAATGAGATTGAGGTTAAATGAGATTTAGGTTAAATGGAATTTAGATTGAATGGGATTTAGGTAAAATGAAATTTAGGTTTAAAGGAATTTAGGTTAAACGCGATTTAGGTTAAATGAAATTTTGGTTAAATGCAATTTAGGTTAAATGGAATTTTGGCTGAATGCATTTTAGGCTTTTTGATTTTAGGCTTAATGGGATTTAAGCTAAATGAGATTTAGGGAATATTCATGCGCCTCCAAGAATCGATATATTGAATCAAAAATCAATTTATCAAATATAAAGTCGATATATCAAGTCGACAATCGATATAGAATTAAAAATCGATATATTGAAACAATAATAAAAATATCGAATTTAAAATCGATATATTGAAACAATAATTATAATATCGAATTTAAAATCGACATATCAAAATTAAAGTCTATATATCCAATCAAAAATCGATATATAGAATTGAAATATCGAATTTAAAATAGATATATCAAACAAAATATCGAATTTAAAATCAATATATCGAATCAAAACGGATACAAATTATAAATCGATATATAGAATCAAAACTCAAAATATCGAATAAAAAGTCGATATATCGAAAATCGGGAATCGAAAAATCGAATCGAAAATGAATATATCGAAAATCGAGAATCATAATATCAAATCGAAAATCGATATAACGAATCGAAATTTCAAATTCAAATCGATATACGGCTTCGAAAAGTTGTATATCGAATAGATAATCGATAAAACGAAAAGGAAATCGAAATGTCAAATCCGAAATCAATATATTGAATCGAAAATCGACATATCGGATCGGACATGAATATATCGAAAATCAAGAATCTATATATCAAATCAAAAATCGATATATCGCATTGTATTATCAAATTTAAATCGATATATCGAATTGAAAAGCAGTATATCGAATAAATAATCGATATATCGAATAGAAACTCGAAATGTCGCATCCAAAATCAATATATTGAATCGAAAATCGAGAATCGAAATAATGAATCGAAAATAGATATATCGAATTTAAAGTCTATATATCAAATCGACTATCGGTATATTGAAACAATAATTGAAATATCGAATTTAAAATCAATATCTCCAATCAGAAATCGATATATCGAATCGAAATATTGAAATTAAAAATAAATATATCGAACGAAATATAGAAATAAAAATCGATATATGGAATCGAAAATCAAAATATCAAATAAAAAATCGAGAATCGAAATATCGAATCACAAATGAATATATCGAAAATCGAGAATCAATATATCAAATCGGATAAGCGGTATATCGAATTGATAATCCAAATATCGAATTTTAAGTCCATATATATCAAATAAAAAATCGCTAATCAATATTTCTAATTGAAAATCGATATAATGAAACGATAATTGAAATATCCAATTTAAAATCGATATATCAAATCGAAAATCGGTATAACTAATCGAAATATCAAATTTAAAATCGTTGTATGGAATCGAAAAGCTGTATATCGAATAGAAAATCAAACTTTTGAATCCAAAAACAATATATTTAATCGAAAATGAATATATCGAAAATCAATATATTAAATTGAAAATCGATATAGCAAAACGGATTATCAAATTTAAATCAATTTATATCGATTTATATAATATATTGAATTGAAAATCGAGAATCGAATTAGTAAATCGAAAATCGACATATCAAATCAAAAATGACTATCGAAAATCGAGAATTAATATATTCAATCGGAAAAGCGATATATCGAATTGATAATCCAAATATCGAATTTAAAGTCGATATGTCAAAATCAAAAATTGATATATCAAATAAAAAATCGAAATATCGAATTAAAAATTGATATATCGAAAATCGTTAATCGATATACTAAATCGATAATCAAGATATCGAATCAAAATCGATACATCACGTTATAAATCGATATATCGAATTGAAAATAAAAATATTGACTCGAAAATCGATGTATTGAATCGAAAATCGGTATATCGAATCGAGAAACAATATAATGAATCATAAATCGACATATCGAATCGAATATGAATATATCGAAATTGAGAATCAATATATCAAATCGAAAATCGGAATATTGAATTTAAAATCGATATATTGAATCGAAAATCAAAAAATCGAATCAAAATATCAAATTTGAAATCGATATATCAAATCGAAAATCTACATATCGAATTGAATTTAAATATATCGAAATTCGAGAATCAATATATCAAATCGAAGATCAAAATATCGAATTTTAAATCGATATTTTTAATCGGAAATCGATATATCTTATAAAAAATCGAGAATTAATATTATGAATCAAAAATCGACATATCAAATCGATTATGTATATATCGAAATTCGAGAATCAATATATCAAATCGAAAATCGAAATATCGAATTTAAAATCGATATATTCAATCGAAATTCGAGAATCGATATTATGAATCGAAAATCGACATATCAAATCGATTATGAATACATCGAAAATCGGGAATCAATATATCAAATCGAAAATCGATTTATCGAATCGAATTATCAAATTTAAAATCGTTATATGGAATCAAACAGCGGTGTATATCGAATCCAAAACGGTCACGAAACCCTCGATTATAATTTTTTGTTTCATTCTAGTAATTTTTTTCAATTCTTAGTTTCTTGTAATTATAATTATTCTATTTATGTATATAATTATTTTTTTTAGTTTTTGGTATTTTTTAAATTGTTTTTTTTTTAATTTAATTGTAAAAATGAGAAATTGTCAAAACGGAAATTGTATTATAATAGATTTTAAAAGACCATTTAAAATTATTTTTTAAATATTTATTGATGTAAAAAATGATAATATTTGACATTTTCAGGTAATCAAATTTTAGTGGAATCAATATCGACTCTAACAACTTTGCACGGGAACTTGTGCGATTCAACCTCATTGTTAAACATCGCATTTGGGTTTCCTCTACTTACTTGTGTTTTGGGTTGTATGCTTCATTTAATTAATACTTGCTACTTCCTGTACACTGAAATCAAATCTGAGGATTACAGTGGATATTTTCTGATTAATCAACCTCTTTGGGTCTTCTTTCACATAATAACACTTCTACTTTTGGTGCAGCCTTGTTACATGGCTATTTTAAAGGTTTAAATTTAGATAAGCAGCAATTATATTTTAAAATATAATAAAACATTATCGCAATGTAATAAAAGAAAAATAAAAATTATATACAATAAATAAGGAAGTATTAAAAATAAATTAAATCTAAAGAACTACTTTTATATATTTAAGTATTACAAATTAAAGTAAATTTTTATAAATTATAATTATAGTACTAAAATTGTGTTAAAAATTAAATTAAATTAATTATATTAATAAAATATAAAATATTAACAAAATCAGGAATCACAGTGGTTTTTGTGTTCAATTTTAGGTAAAAAAAGGGGGATTTAGATTTTAAAAAAGGGGGGATTTGGAAAATCAAGAAAAAAATAACAATTTTCTTTTCTTATTTTTACTTAAAAGTTAATTTAATTTTTAGAAAAATAATAATTAAGAAATTCCATTAAAATTTTTTCAAAAATTGCTACAAACTTTCCCCATTAATTTCTATACGAAATTTCAAAATCTTTATATGGAATTCCATTTCTTATGGGTGTAAAAGTTATAAAAAAGATAGTTAAAAATTCATTAATAGCTTTGACTTTTATACTATGATTGTGAAAAAAAAATGGAAACTTATTGGAAAAAGGTGAAAAGGGGAGAAAATATAGAATTTTATGTGTTTTAGGTAATTTTCTCTAAATAAGGGGAAAAAAGAAAAAAAGGGGGAAAAGGGGAACACTTAAAAAAAAACTTAAAAAATGTCCTTGTAAAAAATTTAAAAGGTTTTGTTTACTTTAAAAAAGTGTAGAATCAAACTAAAAAATTTGTCATTTTTACATTAAATTTAAAAAATGTTGTTTCCCATATACTTGGTACCAAAAATTTTTTTCTCGACAGTCTAGGGACACGACATTGCTGGTCAGTCAATTGTTGACTCTCAAGTGGGATCCAGACGTGATGAAACAATTGGAAATATTTTCTCTCCAACTGCTGCATAGACCCTTAAACTTTTCAGCCTGTGGATTATTTTCAATTGATCGAGGTTTAGTGACATCGGTAAGAATTTTTTTTTCAACTGGGTTTTTTTCTATTGGTTCAAAAATTAAAAAAAAAAAACTTTTAGATCGCAGGTGCAGTTGCAACTTATCTCGTCATTCTTGTGCAATTCCAAAACGAAAATGACTGCTCTCAGGGAACAAAGGATCTGAAAAATGCTACGGATATTATTTTCAAGAATTTGTCATTGGCAAAAGTATCAAAAAATTAGTCTTATTGTTATGTGTGTGTGCGTGTGTGTGTGAGTTTGTATATGTTATGTATATGCTTAATGTGAAGTAAAAATAAAAATTCGAAAATTTGTTGGGTTTTTTTTTCTAATAAGAAGACATTTTTATCACTAGTATATGGAATAAAAACAATATTTCAAAAAATATCAGGATAATATGAGGATACAAGAGGTTCAACTTGCCCCCAAGATTGCAGCTGATTAACAAATGATATTTATATAATTTTTTCGTTAATAAACAATTATTTTACCCTAAAAAACTTTAGATACAGTCTTGGGGGCAAGTTGAACCTCTTGTAGCCTGATATTATCCTAATACATTTGAAAATTCTGTTTTAATTTCATATCCTCTATTCAAAACAGAGGTAATTTGAATGGAGACAATTTTTCCGCCAAAAACTTCTCTCATATCATGTTTTCCGGATACAAATGTCAAAGTCAAAACAAGAATCTGGTAGGATTACGAGAATAAAACTTGAAAGCTGTTTTATGTCTCCAAAAAAACTACTGAATTAATAATTTAGTTAACATTAAAATCAATTAGATCTTACGTTTTCTAGGTTAAAATAGATGTTAATTACTAACAAAATTATATAAAAATCATTTTTTAACCAGCTGCAGTCTTGGGGGCAAGTTGAACCTCTCGCATTCTCTTATTATCCTGATACTTTATAAGATTCTGTTTTTATTCCATATTCTCTAGTCAAAAAAAAAGTAATTTGAAAGGAGTTTATTTTCCTGACAAAAACTCCTCTCATATCATGTTCTCCGGATACAATTGTCAAAGTCAAATCGACATTTGTGTAGAATTTCAAGCATAAAACATGAAAGATTTTTTTTTTACGCTAATTCGTTACGAAAGTAATAATTAACATTAAAATCAATTAGATCTCAAGTGATCTCATATGATCCTGATACTTTATGGAATTCTAGTTTTATTTTATATATCCTATTCAAAACAAAAGTAATTTAAATGGAGATAATTTTCCCGCCAAAAACTTCTCTCATATCATGTTCTCCGGATACAGTTGTCAAAGTCGAATCGAGAATTTGGTCGGATTACGAGAATAAAAAATAAAAACTGTTTTATGTCGCCAACTCGTTATTGAATTAACAATTTAATTGACATTAAAATCAATTAAAACTGATAATTCTTAGGTTAAAATAAATGTTTATTAATAAAAAAATTAAAAAAATTTTTTTTTAACCAGCTGCAGGATTGATGGCAAGTTGAACCTCTAGTATTATCATATTATCCTGATACTACATGAGATTCTGTTTTTATTACATATCCTCTAGTCAAAACAAAAGTAATTTGAGTGCAGACAATTTTCCCGCCAAAAACTCCTGTCATATCATGTTCTCCGGATATAATTGTCAAAGTCGAAACGAGAATTTGGCAGGATTACGAGAATCAAAATTAAAATCTGTTTTCTGTCGCCAATTAGTTACTGAATTAATAATTTAATTAACATTAAAATATTTAGATTTGACGTTTTGTAGATTAAAATAAATGTTTATTAATAAACAAATTATTTAAATTATTTTTTAACCAGCTGCAGGCTTGGTAACAAGTTAAACCTCTCTTATTTTCATATTATCCTGATACTTTATGATATTCTGTTCGTATTCCACATCCTCTAGTCAAAACAAAAGTAATTTGAGTGCAGACAATTTTCCCGCCAAAAACTCCTGTCATATCATGTTCTCCGGATATAATTGTCAAAGTCGAAACGAGAATTTGGCAGGATTACGAGAATCAAAATTAAAATCTGTTTTCTGTCGCCAATTAGTTACTGAATTAATAATTTAATTAACATTAAAATATTTAGATTTGACGTTTTGTAGATTAAAATAAATGTTTATTAATAAACAAATTATTTAAATTATTTTTTAACCAGCTGCAGGCTTGGTAACAAGTTAAACCTCTCTTATTCTCATATTATCCTGATACTTTATGATATTCGGTTCTTATTCCATATTCTCTAGTCAAAACAAAAGTAATTTGAGTGCAGACAATTTTCCCGCCAAAAACTCCTGTCATATCATGTTCTCCGGATATAATTGTCAAAGTCGAAACGAGAATTTGGCAGGATTACGAGAATCAAAATTAAAATCTGTTTTCTGTCGCCAATTAGTTACTGAATTAATAATTTAATTAACATTAAAATATTTAGATTTGACGTTTTGTAGATTAAAATAAATGTTTATTAATAAACAAATAATTTAAATTATTTTTTAACCAGCTGCAGGCTTGGTAACAAGTTAAACCTCTCTTATTCTCATATTATCCTGATACTTTATGATATTCGGTTCTTATTCCACATCCTCTAGTCAAAACAAAAGTAATTTGAGTGCAGACAATTTTCCCGCCAAAAACTCCTGTCATATCATGTTCTCCGGATATAATTGTCAAAGTCGAAACGAGAATTTGGCAGGATTACGAGAATCAAAATTAAAATCTGTTTTCTGTCGCCAATTAGTTACTGAATTAATAATTTAATTAACATTAAAATAATTAGATTTGACGTTTTGTAGATTAAAATAAATGTTTATTAATAAACAAATTATTTAAATTATTTTTTAACCAGCTGCAGGCTTGATGGCAAGTTGAACCTCTCGTGTTTTTATACTATCCTGATACTTCATAAGATTCTATTTTTGTTAAACATCCTCTGGTCGTAACAAAAGTAATATGAGTACCCGCCAAAAACTCTTGTCATATCATGTTCTCCGGATACAATTGTCCAAGTCAAAACGATTTTGCAACTAATTTTTTACTTTTCTTCTTCGTAACGTAAACTGTCACTTTTCACACTAGTGAGAAAAAATGTTATTCCCCCCCCCCCCCCTCAATTAGTGAAAAAAATTACACTTTTCTCACAAAAGATGAAAAAGTCAACTTTTTCTACTAGTGACGGAAAAATTTCTTTTTCTCCTACTAGTGAACAAGACTTCTTCATTTTTCCTACCAGTGACGGAAATGGTCATTTTTGCTTCTAGTCAAGAAATTGTCATTTTTTCAACTTCTTTCAAAAATGATCATTTTCATCACTAGTGCAGTAAAATTGGTAATTTTTCCACTAGTGTCGGAAACGGACATTTCTTACGTTTGTGACGAAAATTATTTGAAAATCTAATTTTTTTACACCAAGAGCAAAAAGGAAGCAATTTCAAAGGACTTTAAAGACAGGTGAAATAATTCAAAAAGCAGACAAAATTTTGATAAAATTTCTGTATTATGACAGTGTTTTACTTAAGTGTACAGAGAATATTACTTGGTAATTACAATGGTAATAGTATATAATATTTCATATAATATAATAATATAGTTATATATAATAATATATCTATAACTTATTAGAAAAAGGTAAATTCATCATGCATAGCTTCTATCAAACTCTTGGCCGAGACTAAGCGCGTTAAAAGTTTCATTTTTATATAATCAGGCTTACATGTCTTTATTTCTTTTCCAAGCCAAAAACAAGCGATTGGAGAAGACGCATAAATAATATTCGTCCCTACCAACTAGACTTATAAAAATTGCGATAATCTAAAAAATATAAATGTGAACTCTTTTGTTTTTTTTTTTGTTTTTTTTCTCTATTATCCGATGACAAAAAACACTATTTTCCCGTTCTCTCCCACTCAATCATTCGACAATTTTTCATCCTTACGCTCATTTTTTGTTTGTTTTATTTTAGTTTAATATCCAGTTGTTGTTATTGTTATTGTTGTTATATTAATATATTTGTTCTTTCAATTATTATTTTTTTCACTTATGGCGACAATAATAGCGTCAATCTGCAGTCTCTCTACCAGTTTTTAAAATACAATTAATAGAGCGATAAGATTATTATCAGTATCATACACATAACTCTAATATTCGCATTCCTCCAACAATTGAAAATGAGCTGTCTCGAAGAAAATAGACAAGGCACTTGAACCGAATAGTTTTTTTTTCTCATCCTTTATCTTAACTAGTTGGCCTCGGAAATGTATATAACTGACTATTTGCAAAACGCACCTTTCTTATTATATTCAATCAGCACAAAAGAAATCATTCCTTTCACAATTTCCAACCCTTCAAAAGTTCCAGGGCTTTCTATTTTTTTTTTTTTTTTTTAATTATTTTTCTAAAACCATCAAAAATTGAGAGCAATCACTCTCGATTCGACAAAAAAAAAAAAACTAAAAGAAAAAAATCACAATCCGAAATTCTCAATCAAAAAAATTCCAGATCCCGTCAAAATTTCAAACAAAAAAAAAATCAATTTTTACTCTTTTTTAAAAAGAAAAACAATAATAAGATTAAATTACAGAGGGGGGCGGGCGGGGGCTTACTCTGAGCTAAAAAAAACGGATCAGGTGCTTGCGCATTTCCCAATTAAAAAAAAAACAGAGAGAAAAAAAAATTAATAAAAATTTTCCCTCCTTGGTGTGTGACAATTCCGAGCGACGCCGGGTCGTTTCTCGGTATTCCAACAAAAATGCAATTTATGTACAAAAATATAAATAAATTAACAAACAGAGAAAGAGAAAATAAAAACAGGCAAAAAAAAAAGAAGACAAAACAGAAAGAAAGAAAAAAAAATCATTATGCCGGGCTAATTAATCAGTTGAGCTTGAAATTGCGAGAATTTCAAGCGCGCGCCAAAGAATTATAAATATCTTCTTATGAAGCCACAGTCTTTAAGTACAGTACACTGAAGCTTCACTTATTTAAACCCCGATCCACGCAAATCCATGACAAAAGTCTCACTTATTTTAACTTCCTCGTACTTATGAAAATGTACGAAAAAAAGAAATGTATGAAAATGTAATTTCATCAATGAAAATGTTAATTAATTTTGATTGATCGACAAGTTAAAATAAGTGAGACTTTATGTTAAAATGTTAAAATAAATGCGATCTTTAAGTAAGCGAGACTTTAAATAAGTGAAGTTTCAGTGTATATCTGAATCTAAGACGACGCTGAGTTTTAGGTCCAGATATCGGTTGTACGTGATGTAAACTGTTACTATAAACATCGTCGTCTTTTATTACTCTTGAGTAGCAAAACCATTGTCAAAGTCCGAGAGAGTTGGCCAAGTCGTATGCAGCAGCTTTCAGTAATGGAGAAGGGGGGGGGGGAATTGGAGGCGGAGGGGGGAGGAAGTGTTTGTGAAATAGGTGAGGAAAATAGGGATCGAGAGGTGGGGGGGGGGGGTGAAAAGGGAGAACAGGGAGCCACCCAACAGCGGTGCGAGTACCCTTTCTTTTGTGGATCATCAATCAATCGTTTGTTAGAGGAAAGTTGTATCATTGAAAATTTTTTGACAATTCTTTCGACAAGAATTTCGTGAGTTTCAATTATTTTAGCGCTTTCCCCAGGCACCGTCGGGAACAGTTGCCGGGGCATGAGTGAATCCTCCAAATTGAGGAAATTCCTCGACACTGGCGGTATTTGGGGCACTCTGCTGTTGCTGTTGCTGTTGCTCCCAGGGACCGCCTTTAACGATAAATCCAGAATCGTTCTCGCTGCCGCTTCCCTCGTCACGTTGAGCAGTTCGTAGACTATTGGTGTATTCGAAGGTGTGCGACAATTCTTGTATCTAAAAAAAAAAACGAAGATAAAGATATAGATAAAACCTCAAAATTGGATTATTTTTATTAATAACTAGCAAAATAAAACGCGCGCCAGCGCGCGATTAGTTCTTCGTACCTTTTAGAAATTATAAAATACATTAAAAAATATAACAAATCGTCAAATAATATTTATCTAATACGAAGAAATAAATATTTTAAATACAATATTTAAAAATCAATTAATATAAATAAAGTAAATATTTATTTAGGAAAAAATTTATAATATTTTAGAATTTAAAAAAATTGCAAAAAATAATTGAAATTAAACAAAATAATTGCAAATTTTGCAAATTAATTTAAAAAAAATGAAAACAATTAAAAATTGGAGAATTTACACATTCATAAAAATGTTTTAAACATAAAGAAAATAATTTAAATTTGAGAAAAACACTTGAGAATCTTAAATCTTAAAAGTAAATTAAAACAAAATTAATTAATGGAAAATTAGAAAAAATAATTGAAAATTGAAAAAACATGGTTAAAAATTGAGATAAATAAATTAAAACTAAAAGAAATAATTAAAATTTAGGAAAATAGTTAAACAAATTACATAAAATATTTTAAATAAAGGAAAGTTAAGCAAAATTTGAGAAAAATACTTAAAACTTTCAGAAGTTCATTGAAAAAAAAAAAGAAAATAATTAAAAATTAGAGAAAATAAATGAAAACAGATAAACATAATTTAAAATTGAACAGAACAAATTTTAATTAAAGAGAATTAAGTAAAAACTTTTTGGCAATTATGAAAAAGAACGAGAGTAATTGAAAATTGAAGAAAATAATAAAAATAGTGAAATAATTGAAAAGTCAGATAAATAGATAAAAATATTTTTAATTATGAAACAAATGTGAAGAATTGAAATTTGAAGGAAATAAATTTTGGAAAATAATTGAAAAATGTTTTTAAATTTTATAACTTGCCGAAAATAATTAAAATATGATTCATTTAAATTATTTAAATAAATAAAAAAAAAAAATAATTGAAATTTGAAAAAAAATACATGAAGATCTTAGAATTCAATGAAAAAAAAAGAAAATAACTAAAAATTGGAGAAAAGAATTGAAGAACTAAGCTAAAAGTAATTGGAATTTACGATAATTAATAAACAAATTTTGAAATTATAAAAACAAAGAAAAATAATTAAAAATTAAAGAAAACAATTGAAATTTTAGAAAAATTCTTAAAAATCTTAGAAAATAATTTTAGAAAATGAGAATAACTAAAAATTGAAAAAAACACTGGAAGAATGCTAAAAATTATTGAAATTTACGATAATTAATAAATTTTTTTTAGAAATTATGAAAACAAAGAAAAATAATTCAAAATTGAAGAAAATAATAGAAATTTGAGGAAAATACTTAAAAAATTTTAGAAATTTATTTTATAAAATAAGGACAACTAAAAATTGGAGAAAAGTCTGGAAGAAATCTAAAAACAATTGAAATTTATGATAATTAATAAAAAAATTTGAAATTCTGATAACAAATGAAAATAATTAGAAATTGAAGAAAATGTTTAAATTTTCAGAAAAATACTTAAAAATCTTGGATAATAATATTAGAAAATGAGTATAATAATTAAAAATCGAAAAAAATAATTGAAAAATTATAAAATTAATTAAAAATTGACAAAAATAATTGAAATATGCTGAAAATAATTTAAGATTGAGAAAGAAAATTGAATTATGATGAAAATAATTTAAATAATATAAAAACTTAAAAACATTTAATAATATTTGAGAGAAATAACTGAAAAATAGAATATATGTTTAAAAAAAATAATAATTACAAAATAACTTAAAAAATTTTAATTAAAGAGAATAATTAAAAAATCGCAGAAATAATCGAAAATTGATGAAAATAATTGCAATATCGGATAAATAATTGAAAATTTTAAAAGTAATGCCAAAAATAATGAATATAATTATAAATTGACGAAAATCAAGAAAAAAATTGCAGAATTTATTTTTAAGCAAAAGACAATAATTAAAAAATTGTTATATAATGGAAAATTGATGACAATAATCTAAATTTGAGAAAATAACTGAAAATTTAGGAAATTAATTGCATGTGTTTATGTATATACTTTAAAACGTGGACAGAAAAAATGAATAAATATAAAAAGTAACTAACTTCAGGAGTTTACGGAGATTATTATTATTTAATAATTGTTATTATATCCTTTATTATAACTATATTCAATTAATTTTTTTCAATTTTTTTAACTGAAATTCAAACTTATTATTAATAAATAATGTAAAAATAAATTTATTAAAAAATTTAAATGATAACAAATTTATTTTCTGTTTTTGACATAATAACAACTTTTTTAATGACTTTAAACTGAGAGGAAGAAATTAAACAGAATATCAAGAGAATTGTCATTTCCAATTTTTTTTTTAAACTACAAAACATGCGCGACAAATTTTGCATTATTGATGGTCATTTAAAACTATAAATTTTTGAAAATTAAAATAATGGAAATCACGAAATTGAAGAATATTTCTGAAAAATGACGAAAATAATTGACAGTTGAAAACAAATTTCGAAAAATCGGTACATAATAACCCAATTGAAAAGAATAGTTTAAAAAACTAAACAATAAATATTAAATTTAAACAAAATAGTTGAGAAATTATAGGAATAACTGTTGAAAAAAAATTGCAAATTGAAAACTGGATTGAAAATCGAAAAACATAGTTAAAATTGAAAAAAATAATAAAAAATTGAGGAAGTAAATTGAAAATTTAAGAAATTAAAATTAAATTAAAAGTTGTAAAAATAATTGATAATTGAAAAACAAAACTCGAAAAATGACTAGATTAACACGCAACTGAACAAAAGAATTTAAAAAATAAATTACAATTAAAAAATGAAAAAATTGTCAATTGAAAACAAAATTCGAAAAATGGCTAGATTAATAGACAACTGATTAAAAGTAATTGTAAAGATTAAACAAGAAATATTAATTTTAAAGAAAAGAATTGGAAATTGAAAATGAAGAAAATTATAGGAATAATTGTTGGAAATAATTGCACATTTAACAACTGGATTGAAAATCGAATGAAAAATAATTGAAAATGAAGAAAATAATGAAAAAATTGAGGAAGTAAATTGCAAATTTAAGAAATAAATTAAAAAATTAAATTTAAATTTGTAAAAATAATTGATAATTGAAGAAAAAATTACAAATTTGAGGTAAATAATTAACAATTAAAAACAAAATTAAAAAAATGGCTAGATTAATAAACAACGGAAAAAAATTAATTGTAAAAACTAAACAAGAAATAATAAATTTAAAGAAAAAAATTGGAAATTGAAAATTAAGAAAATTATAGGAATAATTGTTGAAAATAATAATTGCACATTTAACAACTGAACTGAAATTTTTAAAAAATTATTGAAATTCAAAAAAATAAAAAAATAAAATAATAAAATTGAAGTGAGCAATTAAAAATTGAAGAATGGAATTGAAACTTACGGAATATGCTTAAAAATTAAAAAAAAAGTAATTGAAAAAAGCCGAAAATTAATTAATATAGAAGTAAACATTTGAAAACTGAAGAATGAAATTAAAAGTTAAAGAAAATAATTGAATAATTGTAGGTATTTCAAATTAAAGAAACTTAATGATTATCGAAAAAAATAATAGAAAAAAGACTATAATTTTTTAATAGAGTAAAGAAAATAATTGAAAATTGAAAAGTGAAATTTAAATTTGAAGAAAAGAACTAAGAATTGAAAAGAATAGTTCTAGAATTGAATAATTAAATTGGAATTTTATAACAATTTTTACGAGTGAAAAAAATAATTGAAAAAATCAAGGAATTATTGAATATTGAGGAATTAATTGAAAGTCGATAAAAATAATTGATAAATAATGAGAATATTTGAGAATAGAAGAAAATAATTAAAAATTGAAGAAATAAATTGATAGTTAATGAATTAAATGAAAATTTCAAGAAAATAATTGATAATTTAAAGAAAAATTACAATATAACGAAAATAATTAAATATTAACGAACATAATTAACTATTAACAAAAATAACTAACAATTGAAAAAAAAATCGAAAACTAGTGAGAATAATGGGCATTCGACCAAAAGAATTTTTAAAATTAATGAATAATCATAAAATTAAGAAGAATTGTATTAAACTTTCAAGAAAATATTTCATAATTAAGAAAATGCGAGAATTATTGAATTTTTAATAAAATAATTGAAAAACGAAGAATGCAATTAAAAATTGAAGAAAATAATTAAAAATTAAAAAATTAAATTGAATTTTTAAAAAAATAGTTCATAATTGAAAAAAAAATTACAAAATGACTAAAATAATAATTTGGATTATTATTGTAGATTAATTGGTTTATTAAGGGGACCTAAGTGGTAAAATGACAAAAAAAAGTTTTTTTTTATTATTATCTGAAAGTAAACTCAATCAGGAATAGAACAAGACTAAAAATATAAAAATAATTAATATAATAATAATAAATAAGGAAATATGCTCAATTATTTATATCATTGAAAAGAAAGTAAGCATCATTTCTAAATATTTTATGTATCTTAAACATCTTTCTAAAATAACTTTTTCATTTCTTAATGATTAAAAATTTTTTTGTCAAAACTTCCAACGTTACCTATTTTTATTAAAAAAAAACATCTAAATTAAATTTCTTTAAATAAATGTTGTATTTTAGATCTCAAAATGCTTCTTTTTTATTGAAGAAATTATTATTAAACTTATTTAATTCCTAATAAAAATTGAGATTAAAGAGACCAATTGAGATTAGAGTATTTTTTATAAGAATTAATTTAACTTCTTTTACAGAAAATAAGATTAATAAAAAATAAAGTTTAATCTAAAATATTGATACACTAAAATTTTAATGAATTAAAATTGAATACTATCAATACAAAAATTACTTAAAATATTCATACGAAGAAGTTTAATTGATTGATATTTAGATTATTGGAAATTGAGATCTTTGAAATTTCGAAATAACTATTTACTAATCTAAATCTAAATTAATAGTTAAACATCGATATAATTAAGTTTTAATTTATTGAAGTTTGAACTAAATTTCAATTTCAATTGTTTCATCAATGCTCAATTGCATTTTTCAATTTTAAATTGATTTCTCAAATTTCAACTATATTATCTGATTCTCAAATTTTGCATTTCAATTTTCAATTATATCTTTGCACTTTTTCAATTATAGTTTTTAATACATATTAAAATTCTTTTTCATTTTTAAATTACTGTCTTTGATTCAATTTTTTTAGCCATTTATCAATTACTTGCATTTAATTACGACTATAACCCACTGTTTTTAATTAATTTGATGAATAATCAATTATTTTTGTAGCAGGTATTTTTAATTAGTGATGTAATTTTCCAATTATTTTTGTTTTCTGTTTATCGACTAATTTTTTGTTATGATTTCCCAAGATTTAATTATATTATACAATTCAAAAATTTTTCATTTTCAATTATATTCTTCAATTTTTTAAATTATATTCGCTATTAACATTTTTTGCATTTATTAATTTAGTTGATTTTAAAGCAGATTATTATCGATTTTCTTATTTTTACACTTAAAAAAAAAAAGTGTCAAACATTTTTCGTAATTTTACCGCTTTTTCACAATTTGTTAGATTTTTTTGTAAACTTTTCATCTTTTAATTGTTCATTAAACATTCATTCTCATATTTTTGTATTTATTGGGTATATATTTTTGACTTTTTTGTAATTTCTTTATTTTTACGCTTTTTAGATGAAAATGAGTCGATTTAGACTATTTTTTGGAAAATCGAAAATCTCAACGATCACAAAACTTTCTCTGTGAGGAAGCAAAAATGACTACAAATTCATGAAAAAATCTAGAAACTGAAAAAAAAAACTATTAAAAATTTTGAGATTAAAAATAAAAAATGTTTAGTAGTTTTTGATCAAAATTAGTAGTCAAAAAGTAGCTTTTAATAAATAAAATAAATTATCAAAAAGATAAAAGAGTGTGGTAGTTAGAAGCCGATATATTAATAATTTTATAAATTAAAAATAAAAGTAGTTTTTTTAGCTTCAAAAAAATAAAATATAAAGTTTATAATTTTAATTTCCAAAATTAATGTTTTAATTAAACTATTTTTTGAAATGAATTATTTAATAAATTTTTTTTATTACATTATTAATAATTATACTTATTTTTATATTGAATTTTGAGATTTTACATCCTTTAATTGTTGGAAGAATAATATTAAGAATTTCTATTATTATTTTATTAATAATAGGTATATTTAATAAACAAGAATTTTTTCAATATTTATAAAGACATTTGCACACTTTAAGTGTTTTTCTCTGAAAATTGTAAAAATACTGAAATAATGTATTCCTGGATGAAAAACTTACATATTCCTCTTCCAATTTGAGAAGATAGTCCTTGGCATCGAGGACATTTTCTTCAGCACCGATTATTGTCACCATTTCCGGGTCTGGATCGGTTTTGCGAGGTATTTTAATATCGACTTTAAAGTCATCCATTATTTTCCGTATATTTCGTCCCTTCGCTCCGATTAGTCTCGAATGAACTGCGGAAGTGATGCGAATCTCTTCTTTCGTCAAGTTGTCCTAGAATTGAGGTAAAATTAAATTTTTTATTAAATTGAAATTTTTGACAGTAGAAATTTAATTTGAAAATCAACAACTTTTAAAAGAAATATGTTAAAAACGGGTTAAAGTCAATTGAAAACTAATAATAGAAATTAAAATATCAATAGTCAAAAAAAAAAAAAAAAGCAGTGAAATAAAAAATTAAAAAATCAAAAATAGTAATAAAATTATGTAACAAGTTTACCAGTGCATTAACAATCTTGAGAATATCATCGCGAGCATCGTAAGTATTGGACTCGTATCCTGTGATTGTTATAATTCGCTCATCAGGTTCGCCCTTGCGACGGAAATTAATTTGCACATCGTGATCGGTGCGAATTTTCGTAATTACCGCGCCTTTTCTGCCGATAATTTTTGGATGATACTCGGGATCTACTTCCATCTGTAAAACAAAATTAATTTAAAATTAATATTCAATAAATTCACTTTATTCTGAGTTGAAGAAATTTTAGCCCAAAAATAAATACATAAAAATTATTCCTCGGAACACACTTGTTAAAAAATAAAATAAAATAAAATAAAAAAGTATTCATAATCTGCTAGGAAATTCCATTCAAAATATCAAGAGATAAAAAAATGATAAAATTTGCTTTCGTTTCAATTTAGAGCGGATTGCAATTGGAAAATAAAGTAGACTTTATTATCCTAGGGAAATAAAGTACACTTTATTATCCTAGGGAAAAAAGTACACTTTATTATCTTAAGGAAATAAAGTACCATTATTCACTTACGGAAAAAAGTACGATTTTGTAGAAATTATTGCCCTAGAAAAAAATTGCATTTTATTGACCTACAGATATTATTTCCAAAGGCTAATAAAATCGACATTAGTTCCCTAGGGTGATAAAATCCACATTATTTCCCAAGGGTGAAATAATTAACAAATGCCTTCAATTATTAATAATTCTTTTCTACTAATATAATTCCAATTATTTACTACAATATTCAACCTTTCTATTATTTTTTAAACATTTTCTTCAGTTTTTAATTATTTTAATTATTTTTTGATTTTTCCCTTGAATTTTAAATTTATTTTCCGCAAAGTTTCAATTATTCTAATTATTTTTTTTTAAATAAAACTTTTTCAGTTTTAATTGTTTTCTTCATCGTTAAATATCAATCTCATTATTTATTCATTGTTACACCCATTTATTATCAATTGCTTTTGACATTTTTCAATTATTTTTACAAAATATAATTATTTTTCAAAACGTAATTATTGTATTAATATCTTTTATTATTGTTTATTATCCGTTTCACTAATTTCCTCTTTTTCCATAATCATTTTCAAAATATTTTCCAATATTAAAAAATTGTTTCGTGCTTCCATTCTTATTAAATTTTTATTAATAAGTTTTTAATGTTAGTTGTATTTTAAAAATGACATTATTCGATTTTCAATCATTTTCTTTTATAACAAATAAATTCTGTAATTTTCTCAATTATTTTTCTTATATTTCCATAATTACCTTTAATTTACCATTATTTTTATTATTTTTCAAATGTAAATCAGTTTTTTTCAGTTTAACATTATTTTTATTATTCTGCAATTATTTTCTTCAATTTTCAATTATTTTCATAATTTCACAAATATTTTCACCAATTTTTTATTATTTTCATTATTCTCTAATTAATTTCCTAATTTTTAAATTTTTTATTCTCAATTTTCAATTCTTTTCTTCAATTTTCAATTATTGTTATCATTTTGCAATTAATTTCTCCAAATTTTTATTATTTGTATTATTTTACAACTTAATTAGTAAATTTTCAATTACATTTATTAAATTTCAATTATTTTCATAAATTGTCAATTAATTGTCTCAAATTTTCTATTATTTTTTTTCAATTTTCATTTATTTTTATTATCTTGCAATTATTTTCTACAATTTCTAATCACTTTCATTATTTTTCAATTATTTATGTCAATATTCAATAATTTCTTTAATTTTTCATTTCCTTGTATCATTTTTCAATTATTTTCTCCACTTTTTAATTAGGTATATTAATTATTTTTCAACTAATTTCGTAAATTTTCAATTATTATCTCAAATATAAATTATTGTTTTCACTTTTCATTGTTTTAAATCATTTTTCAATCATTTTTCTCAAATCTCAATTAGGTTTTTCAATTTTTAAATACATCTTTTCATTTTTCAATTATTTTCATAAATTTTATATTATTTTGATTATTTTTTTAATTAATTGCAAAAATTTTAATTATTTTCCTTCATTTTCAATTATTTCTATAATGTTTTAACTGTTCTCCTTACCAAAAAAATTTTAAAAATCACATTGTAATTACTTTCTTTCATTTCACATATAATCTGCAATTTGTGTCACTTATTTTTCGAAAATTTCAATTATTTTTCGAAAATTTCAATTATTTTTTTAAATTTTCAACTATTTTTATAATTTTGCAAATATTTTCTCAAATTTCTAATCATTTGAATGATTTTTAATTAAATTTTCTAAAGCTTTAATTATTTTTTTCAAATTCCAATTATTTTGCTCATTGCTCAATTAATTTTCTACAATTTCAATTATTTTTTTCAATTTTCAGTTATTATCGTTATCATTCTTCAATTATTTTTATTATTTTTATTAGACCTCAATTAATTTCCTAAATTTTTAATTATTTTTCTCAAATATCAATTATTTTCTATAATTTTTAATTAATAGTCTCGAATTTCAATTATTTTCTTCAATTTTCAGTTATTATCGTTATCATTTTCCAATTATTTTCCTCACTTGGTAATTATTTTTATTATTCCTCAATTAGTTTCCTAAATTTTCAATTATTTTTCTCAATTTTCAATTACTTTTTTCAATTTTCAATTCTCTCAAATTGTAAATTAGTTTTCTCAATTCTCATTTATTATTATCGTTTTGCAAATAATGCTCTTCAATTTTTAATTATTTTAATTATTTTCCAATTAATTTCGTGAATTTTCAATTAGATATCTCAAATTTCAAATACTTTTTTTTCAATTTTCATTTACTTTTATCATTTTGCAATTATTTTGTCCTATTTCTAATCAATTTAATTATTTTTCAGTTAATTTCCTAATTTTTCAATTATTTATGTCAATTTTCATTTCCTTGTATCATTTTTCAATTATTTTCTCCACTTTTTAATTGGGTATATTAATTATTTTTCAACTAATTTCCTAAAATTTTCAATTAATGTTATCATTTTGCAATTAATTTCTCCAAATTTTCATTATTTTTATTATTTCAAAACTTAATTCGTAAATTTTCAATTACATTGATTAAATTTCAATTATTTTCATAAATTGTCAATTAATTGTCTCAAATTTTCTATTATTTTTTTTCAATTTTCCTTTATTTTTATTATCTTGCAATTATTTTCTACAATTTCTAATCACTTTCATTATTTTTCAATTATTTATGTCAATATTCAATAATTTCTTTAATTTTTCATTTCCTTGTATCATTTTTCAATTATTTTCTCCACTTTTTAATTAGGTATATTAATTATTTTTCAACTAATTTCGTAAATTTTCAATTATTATCTCAAATATAAATTATTGTTTTCACTTTTCATTGTTTTAAATAATTTTTCAATTATTTTTCTCAAATCTCAATTACGTTTTTTAATTTTTAATTATATCTTTTCATTCCTCAATGATTTTCACAAATTTTATATTATTTTGATTATTTTTTAATTAATTGCAAAAAGTTAATTACTTTCTTTCATTTTCAATTATTTCTATGTTTTTATTTTTCTTTCCGCTTAAAAAATTTTAAATTCACTTTGTAATTACTTTCTTTTATTTCACACATAATCTGTCATTTGTTTCCGTTATTTTTCTAAAATTTCAATTATTTTCTTCAGTTTTTAATTATTATCGTTATCATTTTTCAATTATCTTTCCCAATTTGTGTTTATGTTTATTATTCCTCAATTAATTTCCTAAATTTTCAACTATTTTTCTCAAATATCAATTATTTTCTTCAATTTTTAATTAATTCTCTTGAACGTTAATTATTTTCTTCAATTTTCAATTATTATCATTATTATTTTTTAATTATTTTTTCCAATTTGTAATTATTTTTATTATTCCTCAATTAATTTCCTAAATTTTCAATTATTTTTCTCAAATATCAATTATTTTCTTCAATTTTTAATTGATTCTCTCGAATTTCAATTATTTTCTTCAATTTTCAGTTATTATCGTTATCATTTTTTAATTATTTTTCACAATTTGTAATTAAGTTTTTAACTATTTTCCTCAAATTTCAATTACATTTTTATTTTTTAATTAATCGTCTCAAATTGTAAATTAGTTTCCTCAATTCTTATTTATTTTTATCGTTCTAATGTTCTCCAATTTTTAATTATTTTAATTATTTTCCAATTTTCTTTCATTTTCAATTATATCTATGTTTTAATTATTCTCCTCACTTAAAAAATTTTAAAACTACTTTCTTTTATTTTGCAGATATCCTGTAATTTGTTTCACTTATTTCTCTAAAATTCCAATTATTTTTTTCATTTTTCAATTATTATTTCACCCATTTGCAATTATTCTCATTTCTTCAACCAATTCCCAAGATTTTTACGTATTTTTTCAAATAATTTTCTTTTAAATTACTTGCCTTTAATTCGAAAGATTTAAGCGCCCTGTCCTCTTTCTCGGCCTTGAGAATTTCGCACTTTTCTAAAATTGCCTGCTTCGCGCTTTCCACATTAGCTGGAGTTCCACAGATCTAAAAATTGAAAAAAAACACATTAGTATAAATAAATCGAAAAAAATTATGAGTTTAAGTAACGTATATCAAGTTTAAATTTATAAAAAAAAAAAATATTCTTTTTCTCACCTCGATATAATCAAGTCTTTCTTCTGCCGGAGAAAGCTTGATATGAACATCATAAGTTTCCATCAGTTCTCGAACATCTTTTCCCTTTTGTCCGATTATTGAACGATGGAAATCGAATGGAACTTCCACCTGTCAAAAAAACGAATTTCGATTAATTTTAATAAAATATTCTCTAATAATATAAATTTCCTACCGATTAATTTTGTAATTAATAAAACATTTCTACTGATTTAAGTAGAAAAAGCTACAATTTATTATTTATTTAACTTCATTTTATTTTAAATTTATTTAATATTTTATTCTTTTCTCGTTTTTTTTCTCCTTATTAATTTCTCTCTTCATTTTCAAAATAAAGATAAACTTACCTCAATGGTAGTTGGTACGAGATCAAGCAGAGCTTGTTTTGCATTTGCTGCATTTTCAGGTAAACCAGTGATACGAATTATATCACCTGGTGAAACAGACGGAGCTATTTCTCCATTTTCTCCGTTCACTTGTTCAACTGGTTTCTCTTCAGCTGTTAAATTGACAAAATTAATTATTATTCTTTCTCATTACAGGGAAGGCAAATGTTAATTTTATCAGAAAAAAAAATTTTAGGACAAAAAAAATTAAATTACTTTTGAATTTCTTACCATAAGTATCCCGATCGGGTATTTTAATTTGAACATCAAATTCGGCTGTGATATTTTGTATTTTGCAGCCTTTGGCACCCATTACAGTTCGATGATATTTTTTTGGAATGACACATTCAATGGTAATCATAGATTCCTGAAAATAAACAAAATAATAACATTTATTTCATGTTAAATAATAATTTTATAAAATCATATTGTTTCGTACAATATTCTGGGCACATTGTTTTAAAAGATTTAATAATTAAATTAGGATTAAATACCGTATTATTTAAATTTAAATTTTATTGCTAATAATTTAAATTTAAATAATTAAATTAATAGATTTTATGGTATTTAATATTATTCAGGGGAATTTAATCTCTAAACGTAAGAAGTATGGAAACTAAATTTTTGTTTCTTATTTCTTTAAAACTAAACAATTCTCAAAAGAATGAAAATTTGAATCAACTGAAATTTGAAATGTAATAAAATTTGAAAAGATTGAAATTATGATAAAATAACGACTGGATTATTAGTAAATTTGAGTAAAATAATATTTAGACATAAAATAAAAACAGAGAAAAAGAAGTTAAGCAATATATTAAAAAATGGGAGAAAATCTTCAAAAATTTTTTTAAAAAATATGAAAAAGTTAGAAAAAATATAAAAAATAGCGAAAAATGAACTAGAAAATAAAAAATAGTAAGAGTAAAATAAGAAAATGTAAAAATTGTGTAAACAGAATGACAAATTCATTTAAAAATGAAAAAATTTAGGAAATTATTCACAAATAGAAAAAAATTTAAAAAGGAATATTATAATTATTAATATATAATTATTAATATACAATTATTAATAAATAAATTTAAGAAATAAAAGAAACACACTATTAAACAATTTTAACAACAAAAATTTGTTTCAAGAATTTTAGAATCCGAAAATTTTATGAAAGGGTAAATAAATTTGCAAAAAAAAATAGACAAAATGTTAAATTTTCCTAAAAAACGAGTGAATCTAAAAATAATCAAATAAATGAAAAAATAATTGTACTTTGTCCCCCCTTTAATTATCAAATTAAATAAGAAAATCAATGTTATAATCAAATTTTATAAAATAGCCTGAAATACTTTGGGTAAAAATAAGAAAATCGACAACACAAAAAAAAAAATTAAAAGCAAATAAAATAAAAATTTTCAAAAAGCGTTTAGCATAAAAAAAATTACTTTTGTCATTTTGCAATTATTACCTTCAATTTTTAATTATTTTTAAAATTTCTGAATTAATTTCCTAAACTTTCAAATATTTCAAATAATTATTTTGTTCAATTTTCATTTCTTTTTATTATTTTGCTACGATTTTCTCCATCGTTTAATATTTTCATTATTTTTCAATTAATTTCCTAAATTTTCAGTTAATATCACAAATTTAGTTTATTGTAATCAATTTTCAATTATTTATTTTTTTTAAACATATATTCTATGATTTTTCCAATTATTTGCCTAAAATTTTATTTACTGTTGTCAATATATTATATTTAAATTATTTTCATCATATTTCAATTATTTTTCACAATCTCAAAATATTTTCAGCATTTTTAAATTATTTTTTCCAATTTTGAATTAATTTTATAATTATTCAATTATTTTCTTCGACCGTTAATTATTATTCTGATTTTCTTAATTTATTTTTTAAGATTTTTAAGTATTTTTCTAAAATTTCGATTATTTTCATCAATTTTCAGTTATTTCTGTGATTTTTAAATTATTCTCTTTAAATAAAAATTTTTAAATAAATTAGTAATTATTTTCTTTTTTTAAACATATATTCTATAATTTTTTCGATTATTTTCCTCAAATTTTATTTACAGTTTTCAATTTAACATATTTGAATTAATTTTATCATAATGAAATTATTTTCATCATATTTCAATTTTTTTTCTGAATCTTAAGTTATTTCCAGAATATTTCAATAACTTTCTAAAATTTTTAAGTATTTTTCTAAAATTTCAATTATTTTCATCAATTTTCGATTATTTCTGCGATTTTTTAATCATTCTCTTTTATTAAAATTTTTGGACTAATTTTGTAATTATCTTCTTTTTGAAACATATATTCTATGATTTTTTCAATTATTTCCCTCAAATTTAATTTACTGTTTTCAATTTTTCATATTATTTAAATTATTTTTATTATATTTTAATTTTTTTTTCTCAATCTTAAATTATTTCCAGATTATTTCAATTTTTTTTTTCAATTTTGCATTAATTCATTTTTCAATTATTTTCCTCGATTGTTAATTATTATTGTCATTTTTTAGATTTTTAAGTTTTTTTTCGAAAATTTTAATTAATTTCTCCAATTTTTAATTATTTTTATTTGTTTTCATAATTTCAAATTTTTTTTATTAATTATCGTAAATTTCAATTATTTTTAGCTTTCTTCAATTCTTTTCTTCATTTTTGAGTTATTCTCATTTTTTCCAATTGATTTCTAAGATCTTGTATTTTTCTCAAATTTGAATTATTTTTCTTTATTTAAAAAAAAATCTGTAATTTTTTCAATTATCTCACTTAAATGTCATTTATTTTTTACAACTTATCATTGTTTGTATCATATTTCAATTATTTTCTTCAATTTTCAATTCTTTACATTTGTTTTATAATTTCCAAATTTTTTAATTATTTATCTGACATTTCAATTATTTCATTCAATTTTCAATTAATTATATTATTTTTTATATTATTTTTTTCAATCTTCAATTACTTTCGTTCTTTTTCTCTTTCTTTTTCATAATTTTCAAAAAGTTTTTACTTATTTCTCTTTAATTAAAACTTGTTTTCTTCAATTTAAATTATTTTCTTTATATTTAAAACACTTCTATGATTGTTTAAATTACTTTCCCCAATTTTTAATTGATTTCATTATTTTTTTTTTCAACTAATTTGCAAAATTTGCAATTATTTCGTTTAATTTAAATTATTTATTGCAATTCTTTTTAATTCTAAAACACTGTGAATTTTGTTGTAAATAAATATTTATTTTATTTATAAAAATTGATTTTTAAATATCGTATTTAAAATATTTATAATTGTTGATAACACAAGATGTAGAAATAATAAATTACTACAATTATTAAGGTTTTTGGAATTTTTTTTTAAAAAGGGTTTATTAGCTGTTACGGTACTGAAAGTATTTATTTAAATAAATTCTAAATCTCACCAAGTCTTGAACAATTTCTCGCATACGTTGTTTTGCCGCTTCAATGCACTCGTGAGAGCCTTTCAAAGTGACACGATTGCTTTCAACACCGGGTCTCGGGAAGGAGATTTGCACGCCTCCATATTCATCTGAAATTTTATGCAAAACTCCACCTCTTCTTGCGACAAAGTGTCTATGGTGTTTCAGATCAATCAGAATTTCACCTTCAATAATATTGTCCTGAAAATTAAAAAATTAACATCATTATCAAAAATTTAAGTAAATTTATCATTTTCCTTAATTCACTTTTGCAAATTTCAAATACAATTTTAATTACCTTTTCTACAAGTAAAATAATATTTACACCGATTCTTAGTTAAGCTTCACTTATTTAAACCCGGTCCACGCAAATTTGATTGGTCGACAAGTTAAAATAAGTGAGACTTCTAACTGTTAAAATAAATGCGACTTTAAGTAAGTGAAGTTTCAGTGTAAATTAAACTGATTTTTACAATTTTCAGTGAATTAAAAATATTTTTAAAATAAACTTCGTACTATTTCGCTGATGCATGCTTCTAGTTCAGTTTTGGCAAGTGTAACAAATTCTTCTTTTCCCATAATAGTGATCAATTCCTTATCTTCATCTTTATCAGTCGGGAAGATAATTCTAACGCCTGTATTCTCTCGAATCTAAAAAAACAGATACAATTTAAAATTTCAAGTTTTTAAGTTTCAAAATGATTTAAATTTCTGTTAATTTACAATAAAGAGCAATTATTATAAAAAAAAAGTACCCTTTTGATATTAGCTCCGTTTTTCCCGATAATGAATTTATGGTGTTGGGCCTTGGCACGAATTTCGACAGTGAAACTTGAGATCAATTTCTCATGGGCGAGCTCTAAAAGTTGTTTCTTGGCTTTTTCGACGTCTTCTTTTGGTCCTCTAATGCTCACCTAGTAAAAAAAAAGAACAATTAACAAGAAATAATGAAGAATAAAATATTTAATCAAAGTTAAACGAATTATGTCGAATAAATGAGAAGATTTCGAAAGAAAATATCTTCAAATTCATATTATTGAAAAATTAAGAAAATGAGGAAAAATTAATGAAAAGATAATAAATTATAAAAACAAAAACATAAAAACGTAAAAAGATAAGTAAACAGTCTATTAAAAAATGAGAAAATTCTTTTAAATAAAAAAATGTATGGATATTATTAAATAAAGAGAAATTTAAAAAAAAAACAAGAATGAAACAGTGACATAAAAAAGTACACTTTTCAAAAAATTAAACATTTTACAGACATTTTTTTTTAATAAAAGATGTAAGTAAGAATTTTGGATAATTTAAAATATTTTAAAAGAAAAAAAATTATATGAAATTAGAAGAATGATGTTAAAATGAGAATATTTAGTTCAAGATTAAATTTGCAATAAATGTAAAATAAAAGAATAAAAGTCTGCAAAAAAGTAGATAATAGAGAAATTTAAAAAATATAAATAAAAGCATCGAATAAATGTTTTCAAAAATTCATAACTACAAGATAAAAACTAAACACTTTAAAAGAAGGAAAATATTTCTTAGAAATTCTGACAAATATGAAAGAATTAATTAAAATGCACGGACTAATTCAAAAATATAAAATTAAATAAGAATTTACACCATTTAAAATTCTAAATATTGAAACAAACAAAAAATAATATTAAATTAAAACCTATATTTATTAATTTATTAAACATATAAAATATTAAACTAAAATTTATTAAACTTTAAAATGATATTAACAGAATAAAGTAAATTAATACAAATTTTATAATTAATCAAAAAAATATTTAAATAAATCTTTTCATCTTAATTTACTTAATTTATTTAAATAATTTAAATACTTCTCAAAACTTATTTTATTTAAAAAATATTCATAACTTAAATCGACTACAAAAATTGTAAACGACAAGAAAATGAAATAAATAGGAAGAAAAAGAAGAAATGTTTCTTTTCTTAATCTAATAAATCTGTAAAAAAAATGTGAAAAGTAAAACAAAAATAGTAAGAATCTGCTAAAAAATTAGAATTAATAAAAATAAAAAAATGTATTTAAAGATAAATAAAAAACCACAAAAGAACTTTAAAAATCCTTTAAAAATATAAAAGTTTAGAAAAATTATACCAAAAATATTTTTATATTAAAAAATAAAGAAAATCTGAAAGTTTTATAAAAGAATAAGTAAGTTTGCAAAAAATCTCTCAAAAAATAGACAAGATTTGAAGAAAAATTGAATAAATTTACAAAAAAATGAGCGTATTTATTTTTAAAAATATGTAAATAATTAAGAAAATCAACGAAATAGAAATTTTATTGAATGTTATAATAACAAAGTCTGGATTAAAAATTCCATGACAAATTTCCAGAACAAATTTTGGGAAAATTCCAGGACAATTTAAAAAAACAATTCATTGTTTTCGTATAAATCTAAAAATTCTTTAATAATCGCAAATTAATTATTAATTAATTAATAACATAAATAAATGAAAGCTGGCGTAAAAATTAAAAATTTATAGACAATAATTGAATAATTGAGAAAAATATTAGAAGTTTGAGAAACATAACTGAAAGTTAAACAAATTAATTGAAGTTTGAAGAAAATAATTGAAATTTGAAGAGAATAATTCGAAAATATCAAAGAAACAAATAATATTAATATTTAAAAAATATTTCTTTATTTCATAATAAATAATAATCATAATAATAATATGAAGAAATTAATTATATTTTGAAGAAAATAATTAAAAAATGACAAAAATAATTCAAATTTGAAAAAAAAAACTCTAAAATGACAAAACTAAATGAAAAATCAAAAAATGGAGAGAAACATTAAAAAATTGGAACGAAATAATTGAAAAGTTTCAAAAATAATTAAAATTACAAGAAAATAATTGAAGAATGGAAAAAAAATTGAAGTTCGAAAAACTTATTTGAGACTGGTGTAAAAAAAATAAAATGAAATACGATAATTGAAAAATTAAACAAAATATTCGAAGTTTGAGGAAAATAATTGAAAGTTGAAGAGATTAATTGAAGATTGAAGAAAATAATTGAAAAAGGTATAAAAAATTAATTATAAATTCATAACAATAATAAAACGAATGACGAAAATTATTGTAATTTGAAGAAAATAATTTAAAACTGGTGTAAAAAATTTAAAAATCCATGACAATAAAAAAATTGAAATTTGTAGAAAAGAATTTTAAAATGGCAAAAATAATTAAAAAATAGCAAAAATACTTGAACAATGACAAAAATAAATTGAAACTTGTGTCGAAAATTTAAATATTCATGACAATAATTTTTAAATTTGAATTAATTAAAATTTAAAAGTTTAAGTAATTTGGAATAAAAGTTAATTGACGTTTGGAATTTATTTGAATTATAATGACTTAAAGATATAAAAATTTAATACTATTTTTTGCTATCTTTATACCAAAAATTTGTAGATCGTAGGTATTTTGATAATCTGTATTACCACAATTTTGTATTTTTTATATAGAATAAAATATTAAAATTGACATTTTTAAGATTTATTTACAAATTTCTGGGGTTTTTTTATGGTTATTTTAAAAAAATAAACTTACTTTATCGCTTTTACTGTCGGAAGAAGGGAATTTAATAGTAACACCTCCGCAGTCTTCCATTATAGATTGAATCAGTTTTCCACCGGTTCCAATAAGCGTATTATAATATTTCGGAGAAATTGATATTTCATCGGTAACTGTCGCCGTCTGAAAAATAAATATAATTCAAATTAAACAAAAATTCTACAATACAGAATTTAATTTTTATATTTTATCTCAAAGTCGTAAAAAAGTAAAAATGTTTAAAATTTTCGAATCTAATAACAAAAATTAAACAAATTTAAAATTCCTAGTTACCATCTCGTTCTGAATTTGTTGAATTTTATCTCTAGCTTCCTCTGCATTTTCTTTTTTCCCAGTGATCGTGATAACGTCGCTTTTCTCTCCTTCAGCTGGTAAATCAATTCTCGTCTGTGTCTCTTCACGAATCTGTCAATTTTAAAAATAAAGTTGCATTACAATAATTATATTACAAATTATTCTTTTAAATTAGAAAAATGGATATTAAATAGATACTAAATATAAAATAAATATATGAAAATAATAAAGTGAAATCTCTTTAAGTCGAATTTCTTTAAATTATTACTTTTTCAACTTAAATAAAATTACCTTGCGAATGTTGGCACCACCTTTACCAATGATAAATTTGTGAAATTGTTTGAAAATCGGGACCTCGAGAACGAAGCTATTTTCTCGCAATTCTTTCACCAATTTTGTCAAATATTTGTGACACTTTTCCACATCTTGTTTAGGACCTCGAATTTTAACCGCTCCGACTTTGTCCCCTTTAAAAATAAAAAAACAGTTTAAGGAAACAAGAAAAATTGTGTAATAAAAACAAATAATTAAGAATTGCAAGATAATTTTAACATTAAATTATAAAATAAAATAAAAATTTGAAGTACAATAATAACAGTTAACAGTAATGTGAACAAACCTTGAGCAGGAATAAGAATCTGCACTTGATTAAATTTATCCCTAATTTCCTTGATATTGTCACCTTTGTTTCCAATTATTTTTCGGTAAAAACGATGCTCGATCGCGACATCTTTTTCAACTTCATTCTCAAGTTTATCCACCATTTCAAGTAATTCCTGAAAAAAAAAATTAGATGTAACAATTAATATTATTAGAACAAGAAATAATTTTTAAATATATATACCATTTTACAATCCAAAGAATTTTGAAAATATGCAATAGCTTAATTACCATAAAAAATAAATAATAAAGGATTTTTTTTCCTAGGCCAATAAAATGCACTTTTTTTCCCTAGGCTAATAAAATATGCTTTATTTCCCTAGGTCAATAAAATGTAATTTATCTCCCTACTATAATAAAATCTACTTTTTTCCCTAGGTCAATATCTCTCTAGGCTAATAAAATGTACTCTATTTACATAGAAGAAAATAATTCCAAAAAGGCAGAAATACTAGAATTTTTTTAGAAAATAATTAGAAAATGACAAAAATAATTGAAATTTAAAGAAACAAAATGAAAGATGACAAAACTAATTAAAAATTATGTAAAAAAATTAAAAAATATGCAAAAAGACTTAGAAAATGACAAAAATAATTGAAAAATGTAAAAGCAAAATAAAAATTTGATGTCCATACATAATTAAAAAAATTGGAGAAAAAATTGACGATTAAAGAAAATAATTTAATAATTGAAAAATCATAAAATTGATAGAAATTTGAAGAAAATACTTGAAAAATGATAAAAATAATTAAAATTTTAAAAAAATTGAGAAATGACAAAACTAATTGAAAATTGTAAAAATAATCAAAAAATGAAACAATTAGTCGAGAAATGACAAAAATAATTGAACAAAGAAGAAAAAACTCTAAGATGAAAAAACGTAATTAAAATTATGTAAAAATTACATGATTTGACGAAAAGACATAAAAAATTACATGAATAATTGGAAAATGGAGAAAAAAATTAAAATTAGAATACTGAATGACAAAATAGTTGCAGAATCACAAAAAAAATTAAATTTCAAGAAAATACTTGAAAAATGATAAAAATAATTAAAATTGAAAATAAAATGGAATTGAAAAATGACAAAAATAATTGAAAAATGAAAAAATTAAATGTAAATTGAAGTTATAAATTAAAGAATCCATGGCAATGATTTAAAGATATAAGAAAATAAGTAAACTTTGAAGAAAATAATAAAAAAAAAATGACTAAAATATTGATAATATTTGAGAAATGACTAAATGAATTGAAAATTTTAAAAAACAATTAAAAAATAACAAATATAATTTAAAATAGGAAAAAATAGTCGAGAAATGACAAAAATAATTAAAGTTTGAAGAAAATAATTGAGAAATCACAAAAAACTTAAATTCAAGTTAATACTTGAAAAATAACAAAAATAATAAAAATTTAAGCCAAATAATTAAAAGATGACAAAACTAATTAAAAATTAATTTAAAAATTTAAAGAAAAGACTTGAAAAATGATAAAAATAAGTAAAATTTGAAAATAAATTGAGAAATGACATAAATAAATTAAAATTGAAGTAAAAAATTAAAAAAATCATGACGATAATTTAAAGATATAAGAAAAAAAGTATAAAATGTGGAGAAAAGAATAAAACAATGACAAAAATATAGATAATGATTGAGAAATTTTGAAAAACAATTAATAAATGACAAAACTAATTAAAAATAGGAAAAAATAGTCGAGAAATGACAAAAATAATTGAAATTTGAAGAAAATAATTGAGAATTAAAAAAAAAAAATTAAATTTGAAGATAATATGTGGAAAATAACAAAAATAATACAAATTTGAGACAAATAATTGAATAATGACATGAATAATTGATAATTGTTGTAAATAATTAAAAGAATGAAAGATTGAAAAAAAAAATAATTGAAATTTGAAAAAAATAAATGCAACTTGTAAAAAATAATTGGCAATTGGTGTAAAGTATTAAAAAATTATTGATATATAATAATAAAATTATTGAAAAAAATTGCTGGAATTTGAAGAAAATACTTAAAATTCGCAAAAAAAAATAGAAGATGATAAAACTAATTTAAAATTATGTAAAAAATGTATGACTTGACGAAAAGACACAAAAAATGACATAAATAATTGGAAAATGAAGTAACAAAATAAAAATTAGAAATCAATAATTGAATAAAATTAAAGATAAAAATTGACGCTTAAAGAAAAAAATTGAATAATAACAAAATAATTGAAAAATCACAAAAAAAATTTAAATTTCAGGAAAATACTTGGAAAATGATGAAAATAATTAAAATTAAAAATAAAATTCAATTGACAAATGATTGAATGAATTGAATACTGAAAAAATTAAATATAAATTAAAGTAAGAAATTAATAATTCATGACAATGATTTAAAAATATAAGAAAATAAGTATAAAATTTGAAGAAAGTAATAAAACAATGTCGAAAATATTGCCAATAATTGAGAAACGACTAAATTAATTGAAATTAAAAAAAAAAACAATAAAAAATGACAAAAATAATTTAAAATAGGAAAAAATAGTCGAGAAATATAAAAAATAACAGAATTTTGAAGAAAATAATTTATCACAAAAATCACAAAAAATTTAATATTTGAAGGTAATACGTGAAAAATAAAAAAAAATATTAAAAATTGGAGACAAATAATTGAAAGATGACAAAACTAATTAAAAATTAAGTAAAAAATAAAAAATTTGAAGAAAAGATTTGAAAAATGATAAAAATAATTAAAATTTGCAAAGAAATTGAGAAATGACATAAATAAATGAAAATTGAAGGAAAAAAAAAATTCATGACAATAATTTAAAGATATAAGAAAATAAGTATAAAATTTGGAGAAAGTAATAAAAAAATGTCGAAAATATTGATAATAAAATTGAGAAATGACTAAATTAATTTAAAAATTTAAAAAACAATCAAAAAATGATAAAACTAATTAAAAATAGGAAAAAAAAGTCGAGAAATGACAAAAATAATTGAAATTTGAAGAAAATAATTGAGAAATCACAAAAATAATACAAATTTGAGATAAATAACTGAATTATGACATGAATAATTGATAACTGTTGTAAATAATTAAAAGAATTAAAGATTGGAAAAAAAATAAACGAAATTTGAAAAAATAAATGAAACTTGTAAAAAATAATTGGCAATTGGTGTAAAGTATTTAAAAATTATTGATACAGAATAATAAAATAATTAAAAAATTTGGAATTTAAAGAAAATAATTGAAATTCGTAGAAAAAACTTGAAAACTGTGTAATAAATTGAGAAATTCATGACCATAAAAAATAGATTTAAAAAAATGATTGAAATTTGATGAAAATAATTGAATAATAACAAAAATAATTGAAATTTGATGAAAAAATTGAAAGACGACGAAAGTAATTGACAATACTGGATTAAAAATTAAAAATTTGTAGAAATTAATTAAAAAAAAATAAATAAAAAATGTACTTTATCTCCCTAGGCGAATAAAATGTACTTTATCTCCCTAGGTCAATAAAATGTACTTTACCTCTCTAGGTGAATAAAATGTACTTTATCTTCCTAGATCAATAAAATGTACTTTATCTCCATAAGCTAATAAAATATACTCTATTTACCTAGGTTAATAAAATTGCACTTTAGTCCCTACATCGATGAAATGCACTTTATTTACCTAGGCTAGTAATATGTAATTTATCTCCCTAGGTCTATAAAATGTTTTTAACATCCTAGGTCAATAAAATGTACTTTATTTCCCTAGACTAATAGAAATGTATTTTATCCATCTTCTGGCTGTCTAGCGAATAATCTTTTTTTATATTCACGTTTCATTTTTTATGATTTTTTTCTACGTTGCACTAAATTTTCAATATTACCCGGATCGCTAGAAACTATTATCAAAATTAATAAAATGTCCTTTATTTCCCGAAATTAAAAACCGCACTTTATCTCTGTTTGTGATTAAAGTGTATTTGATTTATCAAAGTCACCAAAGTGTACTTCATGTTCCTAAGTCAATACAGTGAACTTTATTTACCTACATCAATGAAAGTGCTTCAAAACTATGCGCTTTTGTAATTTCTATTAAAATAAAATAAAAAACATACCTTCTCGGCTTGTTGTACTCCAGTTTGATTTCCTTCAATTCTAATCAAATTAATTCCAGTATTCTCGGAAATTGTTATGACAACTCCCATTTCACTTTTTAGACGATTCACTGCAATTGAAAAATTTGTGAAATGTTGATATTAATTTTGTAACTTGTGTAAAATTATTTTTAAAAAACCTCAATATTTTGTTCAATCTAGTCTAAAACTTTAATCAGGGTGTCTACTAATTTTGTCCCACAAAATTCCCGGTCATTTCCCGGTTTTTGTTCCTATTTTTCCCGGTTTTTTCTCTTGTTAACTTGAAATTTATTTTAAGTATAAATAGACCTACAAATGGCTACAAAAATTGAAGATAACAGTTGATAATTGAAGAACATAATTGAAATTCAAAGAAAATAATTGAGAATTGAAGAATTAAATATTAAACTTTACAAAAAATAATAATTAAGAATTAAAAGAAGCAATTAATAATGAAAAGAAATAATTAATAATGGAAAGAAATAACTGAACAATGACAAAGATATTTGACAATTAGAAACAAAATTAAAAAAAAAAGTAAATATTAATCTACAATTGAACAATAATTAAAAAAATTGAACAATGGTTATTAAATTCAAAGAATATAATTGAAAATTGGTCAACTAGATAGAAAATAAAAAAAAAAATAATTTAAATTTTAAGTTAATAATTAAAAATTGAAGAAATAAATTGAAAATTAAATAATGAAATTGAAATCAGAAAAGCACAGAATTATTGAATATTAAAAAAAAAACAATTGAAAATTGACAAATAAAATTGAAATTCGAATACAATAATTACTGAACAATTGGATTAAAAAAAGAAGAAAATAATTTATATTAAAAAAAAGTGGAAAATGCCAGGAATTCTTTAATATTGAAGAAAACATTAAAAATTGAAGAATAGAATGGTTATTTAAAGACATTAATTGAGAATTGAAAAAAATAATTGAATTAAATTGAGAATAGAAGAAAATTATTGAAAATTGAAGGAGGTTTTGAAACATGAAAAAAATAACTGATAATTGAAAAAAAAATAATTGAAAAAAGTCGAGATTACTGAATATTGAAACAAACAATTGAAAATTGAACAAAATAATTAAAAATTAAAGAAAATAATTAAAAATTGAAGAAAATAATTAAAAATTTAAGAAAGTACTTAAAAATTAAAGACAATATTTGACAACAGCAGAAAAATTTAGAAATCGACGGATATAATTGCGAAATGATGAAAATAAAAAAAAATTGATAAAAATTACCAATTTAAATAAAAATTGAAAGAATTGAGAAGAAATTGAAAATTTAAATAAATTGTGAAATTGAAAAAAATATGAAAAAATAATTGGAAATGGAAGAAAGTAGTTGAAATTTAAAAATGAAATTGGAAATTGAAAAAAATAATTGAGAATTTAAGATAAATCATTGTTAAAAGCCTAGAGTTATTGAATATTGAAAAAAACAATTGAAAATTAAAGAATGGAATTGAATGTCGAAAATTATAATTAAGAATTAAAGAAAATAATTCAAGAATTGAACAATGGGATTGAATGTAGAAGAAAATAAGTGATAATTGCAGAAAAAAGAAATTGAACAATCCAGGAATTATAGAATTTGAAGAAAACAATAAAAAATGAAGAATGTAATTGTAATTTGAAGAAATTAATTAAAATTGTAGAATAATAATTGATGAATTGAATTGAAGTTTCAAAAACATAATTAAATATTGAAAAAAAATATTAAAAAATGCCGAGAATTATTCAATATTAAGTTAAATAATTAAAAATTGAAGGAAATAATTGAGATCTAAAGAAAATAATTAGAAATTGATGAAAATAATTGAAAATTGAAGAAAATAATTTAAAATTGAAGACAATAATTGATAATTGAAGAAAATAGTAGAAAATCGAAGAAAATGATTGAGAAATAAAGAAATAATCTGAAATTAATGAAAATAATTGAAAATGGAAGAAAATAATTGAGAATTGCAGAAAATAATTGGAAATTGAAGAAAATAATTGATAATTGAATCAAATAATTGGTAATTGAAAAAAATAATTAGGAGTTGAAGAAAATAATTGATAATTGAATCAAATAATTTGTAATTGAAAAAAATAATTTAGAGTAGAAGAAAGTAATAAAAAATTGATTAACATAATTAAAAATCGGAGAAAATATTTCAGAATTAAATAAATTAATTAGAAATTAATTAAAATAATTGAAAATTTAAGAAAATGATTGGCAGTTGAAGAAAATAGTAGAAAATCGAAGAAAATAATTGAGAAATAAAGAAAATAAGTGATAATTGAAGAAAAAAGAAATTGAACAATCCAGGAATTATAGAATTTGAAGAAAACAATAAAAAATGAAAAATGTAATTGTAATTTGAAGAAATTAATTAAAATTGTAGAATAATAATTGATAAATTGAATTGAAGTTTCAAAAACATAATTGAATATTGAAAAAAAATATTAAAAAAAGCCGAGAATTATTCAATATTAAGTTAAATAATTAAAAATTGAAGGAAATAATTGAGATCTAAAGAAAATAATTAAAAATTGATGAATATAATTTAAAATTGGAGAAAATAATTTAAAATTGAAGAAAATAATTGATAATTGAAGAAAATAATTGGTAATTAAAAAAAATAATTTAGAGTTGAGTAAAATAATAAAAAATTGATTAAAATAATTAAAAATCGGAGAAAATATTTCAGAATTAAAGTAATTAATTAGAAATTAATGAAAATAATTGAAAATTGAAGAAAATGATTGGCAATTGAAGAAAATAGTAGAAAATCGAAGAAAATGATTGAGAAATAAAGAAATAATTTGAAATTAATGAAAATAATTGAGAATTGCAGAAAATTATTGGAAATTGAAGAAAATAATTGATAATTGAATCAAATAATTGGTAATTGAAAAAAATAATAAGGAGTTGAAGAAAATAATAAAAAGTTGATTAAAATAAATAAAAATCGGAGAAAATATTTCAGAATTAAAGAAATTAATTAGAAATTAATGAAAACAATTTTGAATTGAAGAAAAAAATTGGCAATTGAAGAAAATAGTAGAAAATCGAAGAAAATAATTGAGAAATAATGAAATAATTTGAAATTAATGAAAATAATTGAAAATGGAAGAAAATAATTGAGAATTGCAGAAAATAATTGGAAATTGAAGAAAATAATTGAGATCTAAAGAAAATAATTAAAAATTGATGAAAATAATTGAGAATTGAAGAAAGTAATTGAAAATTGCAGAAAATAATTGATAATTGAATCAAATCATTGGTAATTGAAAAAAATAATTTAGAGTTGTATAAAATAATAAAAAATTGATTAAAATAATTAAAAATCGGAGAAAATATTTTAGAATTAAAGAAATTAATTAGAAATTAATGAAAATTGGTAATTAAAAAAAATAATTTAGAGTTGAATAAAATAATAAAAAATTGATTAAAATAATTAAAAATCGGAGAAAATATTTTAGAATTAAAGAAATTAATTAGAAATTAATGATAATAATTTTGAATTGAAGAAAAAAATTGGCAATTGAAGAAAATAGTAGAAAATCGAAGAAAATAATTGAGAAATAATGAAATAATTTGAAATTAATTAAAATAATTGAAAATGGAAGAAAATAATTGAGAATTGCAGAAAATAATTGGAAATTGAAGAAAATAATTGATAATTGAAGAAAATAATTGGTAATTAAAAAAAATAATTTAGAGCTGAAGGAAATAATAAAAAATTGATTAAAATAATTAAAAATCGGAGAAAATATTTCAGAATTAAAGAAATTAATTAGAAATTAATGAAAATATTTCAAAATTAAAGAAAATAATTGGCAATTGAAGAAAATAGTAGAAAATGGAAGAAAAAAATTGAGAAATAAAGAAAATAAGTGACAATTGAAGAAAAAAGAAATTGAACAATCCAGGAATTATAGAATTTGAAGAAAACAATAAAAAATGAAGAATGTAATTGTAATTTGAAAAAAATAATTAAAATTGTAGAATAATAATTGATAAATTGAATTGAAGTTTCAAAAACATAATTGAATATTGAAAAAAAATATTAAAAAATGCCGAGAATTAGTCAATATTAAGTTAAATAATTAAGAATTGAAGGAAATAATTGAGATTTAAAGAAAATAATTAAAAATTGATGAAAATAATTGAGAATTGAAGAAAGTAATTGAAAATTGCAGAAAATAATTGATAATTGAATCAAATAATTGGTAATTGAAAAAAATAATTTAGAGTTGAATAAAATAATAAAAAATTGATTAAAATAATTAAAAATCGGAGAAAATATTTTAGAATTACAGAAATTAATTAAAAATTAATGAAAATAATTTTGAATTGAAGAAAAAAATTGTCAATTGAAGAAAATAATTGAGAAATAAAGAAATAATTTGAAATTAATGAAAATAATTGAAAATGGAAGAAAATAATTGAGAATTGCAGAAAATAATTGGAAATTGAAGAGAATAATTGAAAATTGAAAAGAATAATTGTCAGTTCAAGAAAATAATTGTGAATTTCTGAAAATAGTTGAATAATTGAAGAATTGAATTGAAGCTTCAAGAACGTAATCGATAATTGAAAAAAGCCGAGAATTATTGAATATCGAAGAAAATAATTGAAATATGATGAAAATAATTGATAATTGAAAGCACGCAATAGAATTGCCCATAACTATATAAACTATTGTGCAATTATTATTATTATTATTATTATTATTCAATTGCATAATTGTCACATAATTACACAAAATTTAAATGCATAATCAGATTGGTTTAAAATGCTTAAAGTTATTATCTTTATTTATAAAACAAACTGATATATTAGTCAAATTTATTAGCCCAGAAACAAAATTCCCTGTTTGACGGAAAATTCCCGGTTTTTCCCGGTCAATTTAAATTCCCGGTTATTTCCCGGTTAGTAGACACCCTGATTTAATTTATCAGAAATGAATGAATTTTAATTCTATTTTGGAATTTTCCTGTCTCTATTTTATAATTGAAATTGCACTGCTTACCGTTAGTTCCATTTTTGCCAATGATGTGCTTGTAATATTTGGGATGGATTTTGAGTTCCGTGAAAGTGAGTTTGGCAACAAAGTCTTCGACCATGGTGTGAATTGTACTTTTGACCCTTTCAACTTCCTCAGGGGGGCCCTCGATTTTTATTCGATTTTCCTTGTCGTTAAATTCGACATTCACCTTTCCCATGTCCTGGGTGATTTTCTTGATATTAGCTCCCTTTGGTCCAATAATGTATTTGTGAATCCACGCCGGAGCTTCCACTGCGTCATTGCACATGCTGTTCGCTTTCTCGTAAACTTTGCTCAGAGCTGTTTAAAAAACAAAAAACAAAAAAAGAGTTAGAAGGAATGAGAAGAAAAATTTGAAAATGAGAAAAATCCCTAGATTTATGACTAAATAATTTAGAGTAATTAAGTGATAAAAAAGAAATTTAAATAAAATACAAAGTAAAAGTAGTTAAAAAAAAAAAATTGAAATTATAAAAACACAATTTTTTTTTTTAAATTAATTTTGTTCAACTTTGTACGGAATTCCTCACCAACTCCAAGTTTTTCGTGAGGACCTCGAAGAGTGATGGTTCCAACAGAAGAATCAGCGGTGGGAATTTCAACACTAACTCCAGTCGATTGGAGAATTTCGTGGATAGTACTACCTTTTGGCCCGAGCACGTACTTATGTTGAACTTTGGGAACTTCTACAGAAACGGTTGTACATCGTTTTTCCTAAAAAAGAGAAAAAAAATTTTTTTTTTTAATTTATATATACCAATTTTTTTAAAGAATTTCTTTAGATCAGGGCTGGCAGCGGACTTGCAGATTGAAAATAGTAAAAAAAAAAGTCAATTTTAATTAAAAAAAAAAAAAAAAAAAAAAGAGTAGGTAAATAGTGAGTTTTTAAGTAATAAAGTGAGTAAACAAAATTTTGAAAAAACTAATTCGAAAATGGCAAAAATAATTGAGATATGAAGAAAATAATTAAATAATGGAAAAAATAATTCAAATTTAAAAAAAATTTTGTAAAATGACGAAACTAAATGAAAAAACATAATTGAATATTGAAAAAAAATATTAAAAAAAGCCGAGAATTATTCAATATTAAGTTAAATAATTAAAAATTGAAGAAAATAATAGAGATCTAAAGAAAATAATAAAAAATTGATGAAAATAATTGAAAATTGAAGATAATAATTGAAAATTGAAGAAAATAATTGATAATTGAAGAAAATAATTGGTAATTAAAAAAAATAATTTAGAGTTGAAGAAAATAATAAAAAATTGATTAAAATAATTAAAAATCGGAGAAAATATTTTAGAATTAAAGAAATTAATTAGAAATTAATGAAAATTGGTAATTAAAAAAAATAATTTAGAGTTGAAGAAAATAATAAAAAGTTGATTAAAATAATTAAAAATCAGAGAAAATATTTCAGAATTAAAAAAATTAATTAGAAATTAATGAAAATAATTGAAAATTGAAGAAAATAATTGGCAATTGAAGGAAATAGTAGAAAATCGAAGAAAATAATTGAGAAATAAAGAAATAATTTGAAATTAATGAAAATAATGCAAAATGGAAGAAAATAATTGAGAAATAAAGAAAATAAGTGATTATTGAAGAAAAAAGAAATTGAAGAACCAAGAATTATAGAATTTGAAAAAAACAATAAAAAATTAAGAAAGTAATTGTAATTTAATGAAATTAATTAAAATTGTAGAATAATAATTGATGAATTGAATTGAAGTTTCAAAAACATAATTGAATATTGAAAAAAAAAAATTAAAAAAAGCCGATAATTATTCAAAATTAAGTTAAAGAATTAAAAATTGAAGGAAATAATTAAGATCTAAAGAAAATAATTGAAAATTGAAGAAAATAATTGAAAATTGAATCAAATAATTGGTAACTGAAAAAAATAATTTAGAGTTGAAGAAAATAATAAAAAATTGATTAAAATAATTAAAAATCGGAGAAAATATTTCAGAATTAAAGAAAGTAATAAGAAATTAATGAAAATACTTGAAAATTGAAGAAAATAATTGGCAATTGAAGAAAATAGTAAAAAATCGAAGAAAATAATTGAGAAATAAATAAATAATCTGCAATTAATGAAAATAATGTAAAATGGAAGAAAATAATTGAGAATTGCAGAAAATACTTGAAAATTGAAGAAAATAATTGGCAATTGAAGAAAATAGTAAAAAATCGAAGAAAATAATTGAGAAATAAATAAATAATCTGAAATTAATGAAAATAATGTAAAATGAAAGAAAATAATTGAGAATTGCAGAAAATAATTGAAAATTGAAGAAAATAATTGGCAATTGAAGAAAATTGTAGAAAATCGAAGAAAATAATTGAGAAATAAAGAAAATTAGTAATAATTGAAGAAAAAATTATGGCTGCCAGCGGACTTGGAGATTGAAAATAATAAAAAAAGTCAATTTAAAAAAAAAAAAAAAAGTAAATAGTGAGTTTTTAAGTAAAAAAGTGAGTAAGCAATATTTGGAAAAAACTAATTCAAAAATGGCAAAAATAATTGAGATATGAAGAAAATAATTAAATAATGGAAAAAATAATTCAAATTTAAAAAAATTTTTGTAAAATGACGAAACTAAATGAAAAATTGATTAAAAATCAAAAAATTAAGACAACAATTAAAAAATTGATACTTTATTTACTCTTAATTTGAAGAAAATAATTGAAGAATGACAAAAATAATTGAGATATTGAGGAAATAATTAAAATGTGAAGAAACTAATTAAATAATGATTTAAATAACCGAAAGCTGGTATAAAAATTAAACTTTGTAGACAATAGTTGAAAAAATGTATAGAATAATTGAAAAATAAACGGTATAATTGAATAATGACAAATAATTGATAACTGGTGTAAAAAATTAAAAATAGCACGACAATACTTGAAAAATTGACAAAACAATTGAAATGTTAAGAAAATAATTGAATAATGATATAAATAATTGAAAGCTGGTGTAAAAATTAAAAATTTATAGACAGTACTTGAAGAATTGAAAAAAATACTAGAAGTTCGAGGAAAATAAATAAAATTTTGAAGAAAATTGAACTTTGACGAGAATAACTCAAAAACGTCAAAAAATTTAAATATGAGGAAATTAATTTTAAACTGGTTTTAGAATTTTAAAAATTCATTACAATAAAAAAATTGAGAAAAATAATTGCAATTTCTAGAAACTAATTAAAAAATGATAAAAAGAATTAAAATTTGTGGAAACTAATTAAAAAATGACAAAAATAATTAAAATTTGAAAAAAATTGTAGAATGACAAAACTAATTGAAAAATTGATTAAAAACAAAAAAAAATGAAAACAAAAATTAAAAAAAATAATCCAAGTTTCAAGAAAACAATTAAAAAATGTAAAAGAAAAGTTTATATATGTACAAAACAGTTGGAAATGCCAAAAATGTATCAAGCTAAACAAAAGGTTCACCTTTAAAAATAAAAAAAGTTTAAGAAAATTAAACCAAAAATATTTTTATAATATTACACTTAATACCAGTTCAACAATAAATTTAGAAAAATATAGAAAATCTAAAAATTTTATGGAAGAATAAGTATGTTTGCAAAAAATCTCGGAAAAATAGACAAGATGTGAAAATAAATTGAATAAATATACAAAAAAATAGGCGTATTTTTTTTAAAAATATGTAAATAATTATGAAAATTAACGAAATAAAAAGTTTAGTTATTATAACAATTAGTTAATCTTATGATAGTTATTATAACAAAATTGTGTAAAATAATATTAAATAATTTGCATAAATAGAAGAAAATTAAAGAAAATCCTAGAATAAAAAGACAACTACAAAGAAAAATATCAAAAGTAAGAGAAAAAATCTTAAAATTTTGTAAAAATAAGAAATTATTTGATAAAAATTAAACAGTTTCAAAAAAGTAATATCTGTTAGAAATATTGTAAGAAGTAAAAAATAAGATTATTGAGAAAATAATTAATATTAGATATTTAATTATTTTGCATTAATTAATATGCATTTAATTTTAAATTAATTGAAATTTTGAACAAATTGGAATATGAGTTAATTGACGTTTGAAATTTATTTAAATTATAATGAATTAAAAGAAGTTTGAGGAAAATAATTGAAAGTTGAAGAAAATAATTGCAATTTGATGAGAAGAATTCAAAAATGTCAACAAAAAAAAAAGGATATATATAAAGAAAGTAATTAAGGTTTGAAGAAAATAATTGAGAATTGTATAAAATAATTGAAGAAATTAAATAAATTTAAACTGGTGTAAGAAACTTAAAAATTCATGTCAATAAAAAAAAAATATTTAAAATTTGTAGAAAGTAATTCTAAAATGGCAAAAATAATAGAAATATGAAGAAAATAATTGAAAAATGACAAAAATAGTTTAATAATATCCAAAGAAGAAAATAATTGAAAACTTGTGTAAAAAACTTAAAACTTCATGACAGTGAAAAAAAATTGAATAAAATAATTGAAATTTGTAGACAATAATTCTAAAATGGCAAAAATATTATATATATGAAGAAAATAATTTGAAAATGACAAAAATAATTGAATAATAACCAGAGTAATTGAAATTTGAAGAAAATAATTACAAAATAACAAAAGTAAATTGAAACTTCTATAGGAAATTTAAATATTCGTGACAATAATTTAATGATTCAAGAACATAATTGATATTTTTAGAAAATATTTGAATCATAACAAAAAATAAATGAAAACTTGTGTAAGAAATTTTATTATTCATGCCAAGAATTGTAATGTTTTTTGAAAAACATCAATTAAAAATTGCAAAAATAAATATATTGAAATATATTTAAAAAAGTGGGATTTTTACAGTTTCTCAAAAATTCAAATTTTTGACGAAATAACGATGATATTTTGAAGTTCCTATGCTTGTTTTCAAGGTAATTTTTTAAGAAATAGAACTATTATGGTTATTTCGTCAGAAATTTGGATTTTTGTGAAACAGTAAAAAGTTCACTTTTTTGAATATATTTCAATGAAAAATGTACTAAATCACTTCACTTATTTTCATCAGAATTTTATCAACTTTTAAGAAATAAAAAAAAATTTAATAATTATAGTTTGTACGCTTAAAGAAGCTTTTCAATTCTTAAAAAATGGGTGGACTGACAAATTTGGCCGGTACTGTAATAAAGGGGGTAAATATTACTCTAGGTTAATAAAGTGCATTTTATTTACTTTGATTAATAAAGCGTATTTTATTTCCCTTGGTTAATAAAGTGTATATTATTTCCCTGGGTAATAAAGTGTATTTTATTTTCCTTATTTAAAAAAGCTTGGTTCATAAAGCGTATTTTATTTCCTTTGATTATTAAAGTGTATTTCCCTGCCCCCCGTTGATAAAGTGTATATTAAAATATTAAAAAGCCAATGTAATAAAATGTTAATTTGAAAAACAGTGGATTGTCATTTTTATAACTAATTTTGTTGGATATGATTTCTATTAAACTGTTTGTTTAATCAAATGTCTTTTGAAGTTTTGTCATAAAATGTTAATTGAACCGAACGATGGATACACTTGTTTATTAATTCAAATATGCAATAACATTCTGTATAACATTCTTTATAACCTTCTTTATAACATTATTCTACTGTTTTTCAAATTAACATTTTATTACACTAGCTTTTTAATAAACACTTTATCAACGGAGGTCGTCGATTTTATTTCCCTTGATTAATAAAGTGTATTTTGTTTCTTTTTATTAAAAAAGTGTATTTTATTTTTCCTTGTTTGAAAAGGTGTATTCTATTTCCCTTGTTTAAAAAAGTATATTTTATATCCCTCGGTTAATAAAGTGCAATTTATTTCCCTTGATTAAAAAAATGCATTTTATTTCCCTTGGTTAATAAAGTGTATTTCATTTATTTTCATTAAAAAAGTGTATTTTATTTCTTTTTATTAGAAAAGTCTATTTTATTTAAAAAAATACATCACATATGTATTTTATTTCCCTGGTTAAAAAAGGGTATTCTATTTTCCTTGGTTAATGCAGTGTATTTTATGTTTTCCTGTTTAGAAAGGTGTATTCTATTTCTCTAGTTTAAAAAATTATATTTTATGTCCCTTGATTAATAAAAGGGGTAATTAATACCCAATGTTAATAAAGTGTATTTAATTTACTTTGGTTAATAAAGTGTATTTTATTTCCCTTGGTTAATAAATTGCAATTTATTTCCCTTAATTAATAAAATGCAATTTATTTCCCTTGATTAATAAAGTGTATTTTATTTCCCTTGGTTAAAAAAGTGTCTTCTATTTCCCTTGTTTAAAAAAGTGTCTTTTATTTCCTTTGATTAATAAAGTGTATTTTATGTCCCTTGGTTAATAAAGTGCAATTTATTTCCTTTGAATAATAAAGAGTATTTTACTTCCCTTGGTTAATGCAGTGTATTTTATGTTTTCCTGTTTAGAAAGGTGTATTCTATTTCTCTAGTTTAAAAAATTATATTTTATGTCCCTTGATTAATAAAGGGGATAATTAATACCCAATGTTAATAAAGTGTATTTAATTTACTTTGGTTAATAAAGTGTATTTTATTTCCCTTGGTTAATAAAGTGCAATTTATTTCCCTTGATTAATAAAATGCAATTTATTTCTCTTGATTAATAAAGTGTATTTTATTTCCCTTGGTTAAAAAAGTGTCTTCTATTTCCCGTGTTTAAAAAAGTGTCTTTTATTTCCTTTGATTAATAAAGTGTATTTTATTTCCCTTGGTTAATAAAGTGCAGTTTATTTCCTTTGATTAATAAAGAGTATTTTACTTCCCTTGGTTAATAAAGTGTATTTAATTTACTTTGATTAGTAAAGTGTATTTTATTTCAGTTGGTTAATAAAGTGCAATTTATTTCCTTTAATTAATAAAGAGTATTTAATTCCCTTGGTTAATAAAGGGGGTAATTATTACCCTAGGTTAATAAAGTGTATTTTATTTCTTTTCATTAAAAAAGTGTATTTTATTTTTCCTTGTTTAAAAAAGTATATATTATGTCCCTTGATTAATAAAGGGAGTAATTATTACCCTAGGTTAATAAAGTGTATTTTATTTCATTTTATTAGAAAAGTGTATTTTGTTTCCCTTGGTTAATAAAGTGTATTTTATTTTTCCTTGTTTAAAAAGGTGTATTCCATTTCTCTTGTTTAAAAAAATATATTTTATGTTCCTTGGTTAATAAAGGGGGTAATTATTACCCTTATGTTAATAAAGTGTATTTTATTTCCTTTGGTTAAAAAGGTGTCTTCTATTTTCCTTGTTTAAAAAAGTATACTTTATGTCTATTGGTTAAAAACGAGGGTAATTATTGCCCTAGGTTAATAAAGTGTATTTTATTTCTTTTAGTTAAAAAGGTGTCTTCTATTTCCCTTGTTTAAAAAAGTTTACTTTATGTCTATTGGTTAAAAACGAGGGTAATTATTGCCCTAGGTTAATAAAGTGTATTTTATTTCTTTTCATTAAAAAAGTTTATTTTATTTTTCCTTGTTCAAAAAAGTATATTTTATGTCCCTTGGTTAATATAGGGGGTAATTATTACCCTAGGTTAATAAAGTGTATTTTATTTCCCTTGGTTAATAAAGTGTATATTATTTCCCTTGGTTAATAAAATGTAATTTACTTCCCTTGATTAATACAGTGTATTTTATTTCCCTTGTTTAAAAAGTGTATCTTATTTCCCTTCGTTAATAAAAGGTGTACTATTACCCATAGTTAATAAAGTGTTTTTTATTACCCATGGTTAATAAAGTGTTTTTTATTACCCATGGTTAATAAAGTGTTTTTTATTTCCCTTGGTTCATAAAGCGTATTTTATTTCCTTTGATTAATAAAGTATATTCTATTTCCCTTGGTTAATAAAGTGTATTTTATGTTTCCTTGTGAAAAAAGATCTATTCTATTTGCCTTGTTTAAAAAAGTATATTTTATTTCCCTTGATTAATAAAGTGTATTTTATTTTCCTTGTTTAAAAAGTATATCTTATTTCCCTTGGTTATTAAAAGGTGTATTTTTACCCTGGAAGGGTAAATGGGTTTATATTATTCAAGGTTAATATTATGCATTTTATTTCCCTAGGGTAATAAACTTTCTTTATTGCCTTAGGTCAATAAAGTTTGCTCTATCTCTCTAAATTGCTAAAGTACATTTTACTTGCTTAGGCTAATAAAGTGTTTCTTATCTTTTCAAGTTGCTAAAATATACTTTATTTACCTTGATTAATAAATTGTAGTTTATGTCCCTAGTTTAATAAATAGCATATTTAATTTCTAAACAAATATTGTAATCTATTCTCTTTATTTTATGTCAAGAGGCTTTAAACTACACTTATTACACCAAGGGCCTCTTACAGTACAATTTATAAAAAAAGTATTCTTTTTGACTTGTTTCCCCTTCAATTAAACGAATGAAATGTACAAATAAAATCATTAAAAGAAACTCACAATATCTTTATAAATTTCCTCAATCTTCTGTTTTGCCGCAGCAACACCTTCAGTCTCGCCGGCAATAGTGATCTCGTCCTTCTGGACTGACAGGGGTGGGACGTTGATAAGCGCTCCAGTTTCGGCAATAAGATTCGTCAGATTTTCGCAATGGGCACCCACAATAAATGGATGATATATTTTTGGCACTGATACTCTCACGAACGCCTTTCTCGACTGGATAAACAAATAAACAATAATTATACATTATGCACCTATCTTTTTTTTTTTATAATCTTATAAATAATAATAATAATAATAAATAATTGAATAAACTTGCCTGTTCGTCAGAAATGACTCGAATGTCATGCTCGGCTTTTTCAATTCCCTCCTTTGTTCCCGTGATCAAAATAATGTCCGACTGATCTTGAACAGCAGGAACAATAATTTTCGTCGATGTCACTTTCTCGAGATCCTTTAGTCTCTGCCTCTGCTTTCCAAGAATCCAACGATGGTGTTCTTTAGGTATATGAATTTGCTTCGTTGACTGTAAAATTAAACATTTTTTTTAGTGTTTTCTTTTTTTTTTTTTTCTTCTTCTGTTGATGTAAGTGTGAATTTTAAGGTTTTTAAATGTAGATAAAAATAGGAAAATTCTCATACCTGAGTTTGGAAAGTGGTTAAAATTCGACGTTTCGCTTCAAGCACTTGGGATTGTTTTCCAGTCACCAGAAAAGTGAGCGACTGGTCTTTTGAAGAAGCGATTTCGATATGAGCACCTGATTCCTTGGTGATTAGTTGACAAGTGCGAACCGACTCGCCTTCTCCAAATTTGTCACTGTGGTCGAATTTCCTCTCCTCGATTGGCACACGAAAAACCTATTTGTAAAAAGAAATTAATTTTTAAATATATACAAACTGACGTAGATTTTTTCTTTTACACACATGATTTAATTTTTTAACTACTTTATCAATATCTTACTACTTATACCTGAATTAATTAACATTATTCATTATTTAAATTCGACGATTAATCAGAATTAGTCAAATTAATTAAAAAAAAATAAAATAAAATAAAGAATGACGAGATTAAATAAAAATAAATAAAATAAAACTAACCGTGTATTGAAAAATTGTTAAAGAAAAACTATTTTTAATTAAATTACTCCAATTTTTCGTGAATTTGGGTTCTTTTTAATAGTCAATTGACCAAAATTAATCCACCTAAAATTAATTTTTTAAAAATGAATAACTTAAGAAAATTATTTTAAAAAAATAGGCAGAAAATTTAGAAATATGGTAATAAAACGTCTTAAAATTTTAGAAAAAATGCATAAATTGTTTTGAGTTTTTTTTTTACTTGTTTTATTTTAAAAGAAGACCTTTGACAAAATTGTTTTAAAAATTAAGGAAAAAACAAACAATAATTAACATTCTTGTAAAAGTGAAAAATTAAATAAAAAGAAATTCAATATTTTTGAGAGAAGGAAAAATATGTTTAAAAAATACAGAAAAACAAAGAGTCTTAAAAAAGTTTCAAAAATTAATAAATTATTCAAAAATACAGAAAAATATATATGTACTAAATAAATGTTTTTAAAAAATTATAAATTAAAAATTAACAAAATTATTGAAAATTCAAAAGTGATTAACAATTTTTAGCAAATTATTCCAAAACTGGAGAAAAATTACAAATAAATTAGAAACAACTCTAAAAATTATATAAAAATATATAAAATATATAATATAATATATAAAAAATAGTTTTTAATGCTTGTGTTGTGAAAAAATATAAATATTTATACATTAATTTGAAATTTGTAAATAAAAAAATTTTCAAAATTTGCAAATTAATTGAAAAATAATAAAAGCAATTAAAAAATGAAGAAAATAATTCAAATTTGAAAAGTACTTGAAAATCTTGAAAGTTAATTTTAAAAAATGAGAATAATTAAAAATTGAGAAATAAATTTTAGACAAATAATTGAAAATATTGGAAATTATGAAAAAGAATTAAAGTAATTAACACTTAAAGAAAATAATTTTTTTTAAAAATATAAATAATTTAAAATTGAAGAAAATAATTGAAATTTGAGAAAAATAATTGAAAAATGATTTAAGACATTTTTAATTGAAGAAAATAAACAAAAAATCATAGAAATAATTGAAAATTGAATAAAATAATTGAAATTTTACATAAATATTTGAAAATTACAAATAATAATTACAATTTGAGAGAAATTATTTTAAAAAATTACAGAATACATTTAAAATTAAAGAAAATAATTGCAAATTTAGGAAATTAATTGAAAAATAATGAAAATAGTACAAAATTGATAAAAAATAAAAATTGAAGAGAATTTTTAAATCAATTCAAATGTAGTATATTTTAAGAGTGGATTAATTGAATTTTTAATCAATGCAAGTTTAAATAAATATAAGTTTGAATAAATGAAAATTGTTAAAAATTATAAATGAATTAAAAATTAAAGAAAATAATTGAACAATTGCATTTAAAATTAAAGAAACTTAATGATAATCGAAAAAAATAATAGAAAAAAGGCGATAATTTTGTAATATTAAAGAAAATAATTGAAAAGGGGAATTTAATTTTAAAGAAAATAACTGAGAATTGAAGAGAATAGTTCTAGAATTCAATAATTGAATTGAAATTGTAAAACAATTTTTACGACTGAAAAAAATAACTGAAAAAATCTGAGAATTATATTGAATATTGAGGAATTAATTGAAAATCGATAAAAATATTTGAAAATTAAAGAAAATAATTAAAAATTTTAAGAAACAAATTGGAAATTGAAGAAAATAGTAAAAAATCGAAGAAAATAATTGAGAAATAAAGAAATAATTTAAAAAATTATGAAAATAATTCAAAACGGAAGAAAATAATGGAGAATTGTAGAAAATAATTGGAAATTGAAGAAAATAATTATTGAAGTTTAAAAAAAAATTGAAAATTGAAGGAAATAATTAAGAATTTAAAAAAAAATCATTGTAAAAAGCCTAGAGTTATTGAATACTGAAATATTCAATTGAAATATTGAAAATTAAAGAATGGAATTGAATGTCGAAAATTATAATTGAGAATTAAAGAAAATAATTAAAGAATTGAACAATGGGATTCAAAGTAGAAGAAAATAATTTGAAATTAAAGAAAATGTGAATTTATGAAAATTGTTGAATAATAATTGATGAATTGAAGTGAAGTTTCAAAAACATAATTGATAATTGAAAAAAAATATTGAAAAAAGCCGAGAATTATTGATTATAGAAAAGAATAATTAAAAATTGGAGGAGTTATTGAGATGTGAAATAAATAAATGATATTTAAAAAAAATAGTTGAAAAAAAGTCGAGAATTATTGAATATTAAATTAAATAATTAAAAATTGAAGAAAATAATTGAAATCTGAAGAAAATAATTAAAAATTAATGAAAATAATTGAACATTGAAGAAAATAATTGAAAATTGAATGAAATAATTGGTAATTGAAAAAAATAATTTAGAGTTGAAGAAAATAATTAAAAATTGATTAAAATAATTGAAAATCGTAGAAAAGATTTCAGAATTAAAGAAATTAATTAGAAATTGATGAAAATAATTGAAAATTGAAGAAAATAATTGGCAATTGAAGAAAATAGTAGAAAATCGAAGAAAATAATTGAAAAATGAAGAAATAATTAAAAACTATTGAAAATAATTGAGAATTGTAAAAAATAATGGGAATTTTGAATATTGAAAAAAGCTATTGAAAATTAAAGAATGAAATTCAATGTCGAAAACTATAAAAGAGAATTGAACAAAATAATTCAAGAATTGAACAATGGGATTGAAAGTAGAAGAAAATAAGTGATAATTGAAGAAAAATAAATTTAACAACCGAGGAATTATAGAATTTGAAGAAAACAATAAAAAATGAAGAATGTAATTGTAATTTGAAAAAATTAATTATAAACTGTAGAAAATAATTTGAAAATGAAGAAAATGTGATTTTATGAAAATTGTTAAAGAATAATTGATGAATTGAAGTTTCAAAAACATAATTGTTAATTGAAAAAAAAGTATTGAAAAAAGCCGAGAATTATTGATTATAAATGAAAATAATTAAAAATTGGAGGAGTTATTGAGATGTGAAATAAATAAATGATATTTGAAAAAAATAGTTGAAAAAAAGTCGAGAATTATTGAATATTAAATTAAGTTATTAAAAATTGAAGGAAATAATTGAGATCTGAAGGAAATATAATTAATAATTGATGAAAATAATTGAAAATTTAAAAAAATAATTGAAAATTGAATGAAATAATTGGTAATTGAAAAAAATAATTTAGAGTTGAAGAAAATAATTAAAAATTGATTTAAATAATTGAAAATATTTCAGAATTAAAGAAATTAATGAAAATAATTCAAAAGTGAAGAAAATAATTGGCAATTGAAGGAAAAGGTAGAAAATCGAAGAAAATAATTGAGAAATGAAGAAATAATTTAAAAATTAATTAAAATAATTCAAAACTGAAGAAAATAATTGAGAATTGTAGAAAATAATTGGAAATTAAAGAAAATAATTGAGAATTTAAAAAAAATCATTGTAAAAAGCCTAGAGTTATTGAGTATTGAAAAAAACAATTGAAAATTAAAGAATGGAATTAAATGTCGAAAATTATAATTGAGAATCTATAATAATAATCCGCAAGATTCATTCATTCATTCATTCATTCGTGTCTGTCCGCATCTGAAGTTTGGCACTTAGATATTTTTTTGTTTTAAATCAGTTACGTTTGAAAAAATGTATATCTTTAAATTAAAATTAGAGTCTACTTTCATAAGAATTAATTTAACTGCAATGTCAGAAAATAAATTAATTAAAATATAGTTTACCCTAAAATATTGAACTGAAATTTCCATACACTCAAATTTTTAGTAAATTAAAATTTAATTCTATTAATATAAACTAATTTGAAATGTTCTTGTGATTAAATTAATTGATATTTAGATCATTGAAAATTGAGATCATTAAAATTTTGAAATAATTATTTTAAATGAAAATCTAAATTAGTAATTAAGAATCAATATATATTTAAGTTTTAATTTATTGAAGTTTGAATTCATCTAAATTTTTATTGGTTATTAGGCTTTAAATTATCTAAATTTTAATCAATCCATGCGTTTTTATTATTCTGATTATTAATAACTAAACATTTTAACTTTTCACAATTTTAATTTTTTTTGTAAATATAAATTTCACTTAATTTCAAATTCCATAAGATCCAATTTTCATTGATTTAAATTATAGTCTAAATTATTATTTTTAAAATTTGGACTGATTAAAGCTTTGATATACAATGAAATTTTTTTTGTATAATTAGAAGTTTTTATATAATGGTTAATGTTAAAAATAATTTAAATATGCATTATTAGATTTTGAAAACATGTAAAGTTTATAATAGTTCAAATTTGAATTAATTAAAATTTTTATTAATTAAAATTTAAAGGAATTTAAAAAAATTAAATATAAGTCTTTTAAGACTTTAAAAAATAAAAAATTGAATTAATTAAAGTTTAAATAAATTTGAGTCAACATTTTGTTGAAACTGTTTTAAGTTTGGATCTATTTTAAATTTGGAAAAATTAAAACTTGAATTGTTAGAACTTTTGAAGAATAGAAATAATTCTCAATTTACTTTCACTTATTTGTTTATTTTTTGGAGTCGGCAGCGATTTTAATTTGCATAGAATGAAAGTTATATTTATCTAGAATATTAAGTTTATTAAATTTGAATAACAAATTTCATTAAATTATTTATCTTATTTGTTCTTGCAAAAATTTATAGTTGTAAATGACCAGAAACAATTCACTGTTTTTCAATGTTTATGTGACTATTATTTTCAACAGTTTTTAATATACAATTATTCTCTTTAAATTTTATAATTATTCTTTAATTTTTTTAGATATTTTGTTCTGTTGTCGATCTTTCTCGACAGATTAAAATTTTTTCTTTTGATTGTCAATTATTTTCCTCATTTCTAAATTATTGTCTTTAATATTTAATTGATTTAGTCAATACAATTCTTCAATTTTAATTTATTTTCTACAATTTTATCCATAATTTCCAACAGTTTTTAATTGACAATTTATTATTCTCCTTCAATTTTATCATTATTCATTAAATTAAAGAAAAACATTTTCTAATCCTGATTATTCTCACCATTCTTCATTTTTTTTTCAATTGTTAATTTTTTTTTTTTCAATTTATTTCTTCAATTTTTAATAATTTTCTTCAATTCTCAAATATTTTCTTTAATTTTCAATTATTTTTATCGATTTTCCACTAATTGCTCAATATTCAATAATTCTTGGATTTTTTCAATTACTTTTTTCACTCATCAAAATTGTTTTAAAATTTAAATTCAATTGTTATTATTATTATTATTATCGTCTTTTTTCTATTATTATTTCGATTATCATTAAGTTTATTTCATTTTAAATTTAATTGTTTAATTATTTTTTTTAATTTTCAATAATTTTTTCCAATTTTTAATCCAGTTGTTAAATGTGAAACTATTTCCAACAATTATTTCTTTAATTTTCTTAATTTTTCAATTTGGAATTATTTTCTTTAAATTTAATATTTCATGTTTAAATTTTTCAATTATTTTTATCAGTTATTAATCTAGTCATTTTTCAAATTTTTTTTTTAATTGAAAGTTATTTTCGTTATTATTCACATATTTTCATCAATTTTTTAATTATTCTCGTCATTTTTCACTTATTTCTTTCAATTATTAATTGTTTTCCGCAATTTTCAATTATTTTCTACAATTTTTTTTCAATGTTCAATTATTATCTTAAAATTTTATAATTATTCTATGATTTTTTAAATTATTTTGTTCGGTTGTGTATCAATCTAGACATTTTTTTATTTTGTTTTTAATTGTCGAATATTTTAATCATTTTGTAATTTTTGTTCCAGTTATCAATTATTTTTTCCAATTTTAATTTAATTCTTAAATTTTCAATTTATTTCCACAACTTTTTATTATTTTTTTCAATTTCAATTATTTTTTTCGATAACCAATCCAGTTATTCAATTTTCAATTGTTTCGAACAGTTATATTATAATATTTCAACTATTTTGTTTAAATTTAATATTCATTATTTAATTTTTAAAACTATTCCTTTCAATTGTGTAACTATGTAGTCATTTTTTGAATTCTCTTTCAACTGTCAATTATTTTCGTCATTTTTCAGATATATTTTTCAATTTCGTAATTTCCATCATTGGAATGTGCAAAAATTTATAGTTTTAAATGACCAACAACAATGGAAAGTTTGTCGCGCGCTTGGGCGCGCGTTTATGTTGCTAGTTAAAGAAAATAATTCAAGAATTGAAAGTAGAAGAAAATAAGTGATAATTGAAGAAAAAAGAAATTGAACAACCCAGAAATTATAGAATTTGAAGAAAACAATAAAAAATCAAGAATGTAATTGTAATTTGAAGAAATTAATTAAAAACTGTTGAAAATAATTTGAAATTGAAGAAAATGTGATTTTATGAAAATTGTTGAATAATAATTGATGAATTGAAGTTTGAAACACATAATTGTTTGATAGAATCCTTAAAACGCCGAATTTCCATTTCTCCGAAACTGCAAATGTCCAGATAATTCATGATATATTAAATTCTCGGCATTTTTCTGGATAATTACTTGAGTAACAAGGGAACATCCAAGGCGCATTCGATTGTTGGTTGGAGGCGGAGGATTTGGGCTGCTGGTTGTTGATCCAGTTGATTCTGGGAGAACTGGAAAAGTCTCATCGTAAGTTGGAGGCTCGTAGGCCGGTCCCTCTTCCATTACTGAAGGCTGCTGCATTTTGGGATTGTCCTTTGTCGTGCCAAGTCCTTACAGTATCACTGCATTAATAAAAAACATAAAATTAATTTCACGATAAATTCAAAAATTTATTTTATTTATTATTATTTAATTATAGGCTTCGAAACACTGTAGAGAACTAAAAAAAGTGTGGAAAATATCCCTAAAATTAAAAAAAGTAGTATATATTTTTTTAAAAAAAGTAAAATTAGCTTTTAAGTAGGAAATTAAAAAAAATTGTATTATTTAAAAATAGAAAGAAAATAAAGACGCGCATGATTAAGTTCTAAAATTTATTATTTAGATTTTTTATTTTACAAAATTTCATTAGATATAATTTCCCTTTTGCCGAATTTCAATTTGTCGAATTAAAATTAAAAAACAATTAGAAATTCAAAAAAAAAATCATAAGAAACTGAGAAAATAATTAACAATTATTTTTTTTTTTTAACAAAAAAGGGTAACAAAGGGTTTTAAAGAAAAATTACTAGAAAATGAAAAAATAACTAGACGTTTTTAGAAATTAAAAAACTATTTAATAAATTGGGATTATTTAAAAATGAAGAAATACGAGGAATTGCAAAAGATATTTTTAAAAAATCCCCCCCCCCCAAAAAAAAACGGAAAATAAAAAAGTCGCCTCAAAATGAAAATAATCACTTAAAAATGAAATAAAATTACTAGGAAATTTCAAAATAACTATGAAGTGAAGAAAATAACAATAAATTGATTAAAGCCAACTGGAAATTCAAAAAAATTAATAAAAAGTAAATAAATAACTAGAAATGTAGATAAATAATCAGAAGTAAAAGAAATACAAAATTCTTAGAAAACGACATCTAAAAAAAGAAAAATAACTAAAAACTGAAGAAAAATTATAGGAAATTAAAAATTATTTTCAAAATTTAAGAAAAAATACAAATAAACTTGGAAAATTACTGAAAATTAAAAAAAAATCTTTAGCAATGGATAAAAATTACTGCAAAGTAAAAATAATTTAATAACTAGAAATTAAAGAAAAAAAATTTTTAAAAAATTGAAAAAATAAATAAAATTCATAAAAGGCAAAATGTTAACCAGAAGATGAATAAAAGTGAATGAAAAAGAAAAAAAATCAAAAATACAAATGGAATTATAAAAAACGAAGAAAAAATAAATTCAAAAATAGAGAAAAATCACTAGAAAGTGAAAAAATGTTTAGAAATTCGAGAAAGATTGCTAGAAAATTTTAGAAATTACTAGAAAATAAAAAAAACTAAAAAATTACAAAACAAATTGCAAGTGAAGAAAATAATTATTATTAATAAAAAAAATCACTGTTAAGTGAATAAATAACTAGGGTTGAGGATAAATAACTAGAAATAAATACAAAATATTTAAAAAATGGAAAAAAATTACTAAAAGTTAAGAAAAATCTTGAGATTGAAAAAAGTTATTATAAATTTAAATTTTAAAAATCAACAAAAAATAATTTTTAAAAATAACTAGGATTGAAGATAAACAATTAAAAATTATAGAAAATGAAAAAAAATATTAAATATTCAAAAAACAATCTAAAGACCTTAAAAAAGTATTATAAATTAAAAAAGAAGATAATCAATGAAAAAACTAACAAAATATTTCTAAAACTAGATTTTTAGCTAGAAATTAATACAAAATATCTAAAAAATAAACAAAAATTTTCTAAAAATTAAAAAAAAATCTTGAAACTGAAAAAAGTTATAAATTCTAAAATAAATTTAAAAATGAAAAAAAAATAATTTTAAAAAATAACTAGGATTTAAGATAAACAGCTAAAAATTCTAGAAAATGAAAAAAAAAATTTTAAGCATTCAAAAAAACATCTAGACACCGAAAAAATTATTATAAATTTAAAAAAAAGTTTAAAAAATCACCTAAACAACAAAAAAATAAAGAGAAAATCTGAAAAGTTATAAAATAATTAAAAATTAAAGAAAAACAAATTAAAAATAAATAAAGAGAACGAAAAATACTTCGACATTAAAAAACGATAATTATAAAATATAAATTTTTATTTTTACTTTTTTAGAGCTCCCCTCTACCCTTAACAATTAGAAGAGAAAGTAGGAATTCCATACTCTAAAAAATTTACTTCAGGCTGTCCTGATTTTTAATTCAACTTAAATAAATCCGAATTTTGATTTAAAATAATTTTTAGATCATCGAATTTGTATTTAAGAGAATTATAATTTTACAAAAATTTCTTTGATTAATTTTTTATTTAAAAGAATTCAAATTTAAACAAATTTTCATTTAGAAAAACTCATTAGTATACTAAGAAAATTACTAAAAGTTCAAAACAAAATTTTAGAAATTAAAAAAAATTACTATTAAAGTAAAAAAAAATGTTAAAAACTAGAAATTAAAGAAAAACTAATTACCGATGTTGAAAAAACATAACTAAATTTTGAAAAAATTATTATTAATTTTAAAACATCCACAAAATAACTAACGACAAATTACTAAAAAGTTTAAAAAAAGTAACACAAAAATAAAAGATAGAACTAAAAGGAAAAAAGACAAAAAAAAATAACTAAAAGTAACTAGACACTTTTAAAAAAATTTCGAATTTAGAAAAAATCGGAAAAATTATAAAATAATTGAAAATTAATAAAAAACCATTTTTAAAAAATAAATAAATCTTTATAAGAATGATAATGATTAAAAAATATAAATTTAATAAAAAAGAAAACTAAAATAAAAAAAAAATATTTGGAAAAGTTACTAAAGAATTGATAAAATTAAATAAAAATTTCTAAAACTAATACACTAATCTGCCATAATAATAATATATATTTTTTATTATTATTTATATTTAATTTTTATTCTTAATTCATAAAAATCATAAAAAATATTTCAGGCGTTTGTCTGAATAAAGGATTATTTTGATATAATAAATTATTTAATTTATAATAACTACCATTAATTAATTTATTTATTTAATAAATCAGTTTTTAATTTAAATTTTATATATAACATGTAAATCTAATGTAATTATAAAAAATTCAAAATTTTTTGTGCAAAAACATATATATAATATAATAATTCAATAAATTATTATCCCTCTTATAATTGAAATTATTAAATTTATTAATTTCATTTTTATTAAATTTATAAACTTTAAATTTAAATAAATATTTCTTCTTCTAAAAATTATTGATAAAATGTTTAATATTTTATTATTAAATAATAATATAATTCTAAATAATGATCAAATTACAACTAATAAATTTAATACATTTTTTTTTATTTAACAAAATTTTTATGTTTCCGAATTTGTATTTAACAGAATTATCATTTTACAGAGTTTATTTTGAGTCAAATTTTTATTTAAAAGAATCCGAATTTAACCAAATTTTCAATTAGCAGAATTCTCATTCAAGACAAAATTAAAAATCAACTAAAACGAAAAAAAATTTGGGTCGTTTGTAAAGATGGTAATTAAATGCAAATTATAATTAACGCACTGATAAATTCCCTGTATTATTTAATCTTGTAAAAAAAAAAAAAAATTATGATTAAATAATCGTCTTTGGCTTTATAAAAAATATCTAAAATTGGGGATAAATAAAATTAAATTTCAGAAAAGGTCAAAGGTGTTGGCCACGAATTTTAAAAACTTACAAATGAAATCTAATCGTTCGGCTGATAAGATTGAAATTTGAGGAAAAAAATGTATTTTAAACGGATTTTAATGACCTCATTTTAATGTTTTTTAAATGCATAACTTCAAAAGATTTACCTGATTTTTAAAATAAATGAATTGGATATTTTAGAAACAAAATGTTTTAAATTATTAATTAAATGTTTAAAAATAATTCAAAAACAAAATAAAAACAAAATAAATTTTCTTCAATAAATAATTTAAAACCAAAAAAATTATTAAAAAACACAAATGGATTTTATTTAAAAAAAAAAAAAATTAATTAAAAGTGTCTTGAAATCGAAAAAAAACCTCAATTATAAATTTAAATGTATTTAACATTAATTACTAAATTCGTAAAATTCCTGAATTGAACACTCCACGTGGTTAAAAAAAAAATGACAACCAGCAAAAAAATCCATTTAAAAATTGTTTTTAAATAACCTCTATTTCATCAATTTTCACGAATTTCAAGTTGAAAAGGAAAAAAAATAATTCCCAGATTGAAAAATGAGTTAATTTATGCATATAATTAGAAATAAAAAGTGATAAAATGGGAAAATTAAGCGCTCGGACTATTTATAATTATCCCTTGAGGTTTAAAATCCTTGGCTCTTAATTTAACAGCAGAATAGAAAAATTTAAATTCCATTCATTGATTGTCGTCGAGACATTTTCTAAATTTTCCACATGTAAAAATAAGAGATTACACTGTTTAACTGGATTATTTGGTTGATAAAAAAAAAGTGCGCATTTCGCGGAGAAGTCACTTGACTTAAAGGCCAACAATGTTTAATTAATATATCCAATAATCGAATAAAATGCCAGCATGTCAATGACCAATGGTGGAGACAGTGACCACCATATGGAATGGAATGTTCACTTGACACGTCACGAGATCGCTAACCTCTCATCCGACTCGTTTTTTCAAGCACGCCACAAAAATCTCTCCGTTCTAATTTTCCCGAAATAAGTGACACTGACGCGCGATTATTCCACAAAAATGGCCAAATTATTCAGCCAAGTGGCAATACGACGGCATGACCTTAAGTTAGGGGAAAAAAAATGATACTTACTGTACCGTAATACAAGAATCCGGCCAAGAAATAAACTACTATCACGTCGCCAGCTTCCTAGTAATCCACCTGAAACATGGTAAATAAATCCGAAAAATGAATAATCACGAGGGACACGGCACTAATTTGATTAAAAACGATTGAGAATAGACACTCGAACGTTCGCCATCAAGAGCAACTGCGACTTCACTTACCGGTAACGCAAAGTGAAATGAGACGAATTTGGGATTGGTCAGTCAGATTGGTCTCAATTCCGAGAAAAAATGGTCACCATTCCTTATCATCTTCTTTTAGACAGAGTTGGGAAGCTACGCGTGACTTACAGTTTTTACGTATATTACGTTTTTGACGTATTTTACGGTGATAAATGATTGAAGGTGCCATCCCATGGCTGCGTTTTGTATTGCGTTCAGGGATGTAAAGTTACGCGTAACTCGAGGTTTTCGACGTATAATACATGGTTTTCTACATAATGTAAAATACGTATTATACGTAGAATACTCCCCACTCCCTCTTAAATTCCAATTTTTTCATGTACATATAATACACATGTATTATACGTATTATACATATGTAAAATACATACATCATGTATAATACATGCACATCCCTGGCTGCGTTATAATGGGACAGAAAAGGACAAAGTATATGTTTGTCTTTTTCTCTCATTAGACCTAACGCACAGTGAATCGTAATCGCTAATCCTTAATCGTAAGAATGAGAGGAAGCAGGACAGAGATATATGTCTGTCCTACTTCCTCTCATTCTTAAGATTAATGGCCTGTTTACACCTTCAAAAAAAAAAATTTTTTTGCATGAGAGTAAAGAGGACAGATACACAGTCTGTCCTTTTCCCTCCAATGCGGAAAAATTTTTTTTTCGAAGGTGTAAATAGGCCATTAGCGATTAGGATTCATTGTGCGTTAGGCTTCACAACGCAATGCAAAACCAGGGATGTAAAGTTACGCGTAACTTGGAATTTTTAACGTAAATTACGTCAAAAATGTAATTTACGTAAAAAACATGTAAAAAAATATGGCGAACAACTGGTTCTTAACTTTTATTGCTGTTCATAGTCCTATTTCCTTTTTTTTTTAGTACAAAGGAGAGTTTTTACCACTAAAAGTTCATTGGTCTTTCGTTTCTTGGTATTTTTAGAATAGTTTTCACAAACCGGAAATTATGAAATAAGGTACATTTGTTTACTTAAATACACATTGCCGCCATCTTGAAAACGTAAACTACGTTTTGTAAAGAACTAGGCATGTAAATTACCTATGTAATTTACATGTAAATTACCTATGTATGTAATTTACATATAAAAAACTATGTTACGTAAAATACCGTATATTACCCCCCACTCCCAAAAAATACATTATGTAAAATATTATTGAGGTAATTTACTAGGTATTTTACCGTAAAGTACCACGTAATTTACCTAAGGTATTTTACTAGCACAACCCTGGACGGCGCCCTTATGATGAGAGTTTTTCAAGATAAAACAAATAATGGTACGCTCACACCTCTGTGGCTGCCTGCCTGCCTGCCAGAGTTACCATGGTAACGTGTGAGAGTGAAGAGTTCAGACAATAAAAATTTGAATTGTCTGAACCCTTCACTCCCGCAGCAGCCAAGAGCTGTACGAGTACCTTAAGGCCTAAGGGTAAAATCCCATGTAAAGCCCAAAGCACAAGGAATACGGTTACGGGAGCAGGGCATGAGATAATAAAGGACAGAGACTGTTTCTGTCCTTTTCTGTCCCATGCTCTGGTCCCGTAACCGTATTTCTATCTGCTTAGGCCTTAAGTAGAAAGCGCAAAACAGAAATCAGAAATAATGAGAGTGAGAGAGGTAGGTAGATATCACTGTCCCTCTCACTCTCATGATTTTCTGCTTTCGGTTTTGCGCTTTCTGCTCACATGGGATTTTACCTTTACGCACATTTAATCGTAATCGCTAATCCCCAGGACAGAGATATATGTCTGTCCTACTTCCTCTCATTCTTACGATTAAGTATTAGCGATTACGATTCATTGTGCGTTAGGCTTAACAATAAAAAAAATCATAACCTATTTGAATTTTTATTACTATTTAGCTGTGATTCACAGGTTTGTAATACTATGATTATATTTTTAAGTATAGCCTAAAGCACAACGAATCGTAATCGCTAATCCTTAATCGTAATAATGAGAGAAAGTAGGACAGAGATATATGTCTGTCCTACTTCCTCTCATTCTTACGATTAAGGATTAGCGATTACGATTCATTGTGCGTTAGGCTTATGTTTCACTTTTTTTAATTCAGGGTGAAAATTTTAGACAGTTTCTACAGGATTTAGCCTAAAGCACAGTGAATCGTAATCGCTAATCCTTAATCGTAAGAATGAGAGGAAGTAGGACAGACATATATCTCTGTCCTGCTTCCTCTCATTATTACGATTAAGGATTAGCGATTACAATTCATTGTGCGTTGGGCTTTTTTTTACGCTTTTGCGCCAACATGCCTTACCCTGTATTTTCTCCAAAATTCAATTGTCAGAAAAACCATTTGACCGAATTTTGTTTAACCAAAAGCTTATTCCAAAATTGCATTTATCAGAAATCCACATGGTCAGAAATTGCATTTATCAGAAATCTCAATTATCCAAAATTGTAATTATCAGAAATCTAATTTGTCATAAATTTCTACTATCAGAAATCTCATTTATCCAACATTACATTTAACAGAAATCTCATTTGTCAAAAATCGCATTTATCAGAAAGAACAATTGTCGGAAAGTTCATTTATCAAAAATCTAATTTGTTTAATTTTGTAATACAATTAAAAACATTATCATTTGTAACATTATTACTATCCTTTCGACCACAACTCCATTTACAGATTAATTTAAGATTTTTAACAATTCGAGTGACTAAAGCGTTTATCACATTTTGTTATAACATTAAAAGCCGCAAGCATGTGTGATTTAACAATGTTTGTAATTTCACTTTCGCTGAATTCTCGGTTACTGTAATATCAGATGGACAACATTTCGCCTCTGTTTCTGCGACTCTTATGTAGGGCAGGTAAGCATTGAATTTTTTGTGTCGCAAAATCACTCTAGTGCCCTGAAAAAAAAAATAATAATTGAAATTAAACAATATAATTGCAAATTTTGCAAATTGAAAAAAAAATGAAATCAATTAAAAATTGGAAAAAGTAATTTAAAAAATCATAGAAATGCTTTAAAAATAAAGAAAATAAGGTAAATTTAAGAAAAATATTTTAAAATCTTAAAAATAAATAGAAAAAAATTTGTGGAAATAATTGAAAAAATTATATAATTTATTTTAAATGTAGGAAAGTTGAAGAAAAATTCGGAAAAATAAGTAAAACTTTCAAAAGTTCATTGCAAAAAAAAAAAAAAAAATAATTAAAAATTAGAGAAAATAAGTAAAAAAAATATAAACATAATTTAAAATTGAAGAGAATAGTTTTCAATTAAAGAGAAATAATGAAAAACTTTTTTGAAATTATGAAAAAGAACGAAAATAATCGACAATTGAAGAAAATAATACCTATAAATAATTGTAAATTGAATAAAATAATGGAAATGTCAGATAAATAGTTTATATTTTTTAAAATTATGAAACAAATGAAAAAAAAAACAAATTAACGGAAATAAATGTTGAAAAATAATTAAAAAAATGTTTTTAAAATTTAAAACTTGTATTTGAAATGTTATACAAACAATCAAAAGTTGTAAAAAAATAAATGACATTTGAGTGCAATAATTGAAAAAATTGCAGAAATTTTTTAATTAAAAAAAATAATTAAGGTTTGAAATAAATACATGAAGATTTTAGAAATCAGCTGAAAGAAATGAGAAGAACTAAAAAAGGAAGAAAAGAATTAAAGAAAGCTGAAAATAATTTAAGTTCACGATAATTAATAAGAAGAATTGGAAATTACGAAAACAAATAAAAGTACCTAATTGAAAATTAATGAAAATAATTGAAATTTTAAAAAACTACTTAAAAATCTTAGAAAATTAGAAAAATAATTCAAATGAAGGAAAATAATTAAAAAATGATTAAATTAATTCAAAATTAAAAAAAAAATTAAAATATGCTGAAAATAATTTAAATATGAAAAATTGAAAACATTAAATGAAATTTGAGGAAAATAATTGAAAAAATCAAAGAATATATGTTTTAAAAAAGAAGATAATTACAATATTACTTAAAAAATGTTAATTAAAGAGTATAATTAAAAAATCGCAGAAATAATTGATAATTGATTAAAATAATTGAAATTTTAAAAAAATACTTAAAAATCTTAGAAAATAAATAGAAAAAATCAGATTAATAATTAACAATCGAAGAAAATAATTGAATAATTATAAAATTAATTAAAAATTAGAAAAAGTAATTTAAAAAATCATAGAAATGTTTTAAAAATAAAGAAAATAATTTAAATTTGAACAAAATATTTTACAATATTAAAAATAAAATTTAAAAAATTGAATAATAAAAAATTAGAGAAAATATTTGAAAATTAAGATAAATAATATAAAATTGAATAAACTCATTGAAAGTTGAGAAAATAATTGAAAAAATTACATAATTTATTTTAAATGAAGGAAAGATAAAGAAAAATTCGAAAAAATAATTAAAACTTCCAAAAGTTCATTGAAGAAAAAAGAAAATAATTAAAAATTAAAGAAAATAAGGAAAAAAATACAAACATAATTTAAAATTGTGGGCAAAAAATTTTAAATAAAAAGAAATAATTAGAAACTTTTTGGAAATTATGAAACAGAACGAAAGTAATCGAAAATTGAAGAAAATAATTGAAATATACTGAAAATAATTTAAATATGAAAAATTGAAAACAGTAAATAAAAATTGAGGGAAATAATTAAAATAATCATACAATATATATGCTTAAAAAAAGAAGATAATTAAAAAATAACTTAAAAAATTGTAATTTAAGAGAATAATTAAAAAATCGTAGAAATAATTAAAAATTGATGAAAATAATTGAAATTTTATAAAAATACTTATAAATGTTAGAATATAATTTGAGCAAATCAGAATAATAATTAACAATCAAAGAAAACAATTAAATAATTTTAAAATTAATTCAAAATTGGAAAAAAAGTTTTAAAACTAAAGAAAATAATTTAAATTTGATAAAAATATTTTAAAATCATAAAAATAAATTGAAAAAAATTGAGAATAATGAAAAAAATTGGAGGAAATATTTAAAAATTAGGATAAACAATATAAAATTAAAAAAACTACATAATTTATTTTAAATGAAGGAAAGTTTATGAAAAATTCGAAAAAATAATTAAAACTTCCAAAAGTTCATTGAAGAAAAAAGAAAATAAGTAAAAAAATACGAACATAATTTAAAATTGTGAACAAAAATTTTTAAATAAAAAGAAATAATTAAAAACTTTATGGAAATCATGAAACAGAACGAAAGTAATCGAAAATTAAAGAAAATAATATAAATAATTGAAAATTGAATAAAATAATGGAAATGTCAGATAAATAGTATAAAATTTTTGAAATTATGAAACAAATAAAAAAAATTTTAATTTAAGGAAATAAATGTTGAAAAATAATTGAAAAAATGATTTTCAAATTTGAAACTTGAAGTAAATAATTGAAATGTGATACAAACAATGATAAGTTGTAAAAATTAAAATGGCATTTGAGTGAAATAATTGAAAAAATTACAGAAATTTTTTTAATTAAAATTATTATTATGAAAACAAATGAAAATAATTAAAAATTGAAGAAAATAATTGAAATATACTGAAAATAATTTAAATATGAAAAATTGAAAACAGTAAATAAAAATTGAGGGAAATAATTAAAATAATCATACAATATATATGCTTAAAAAAAGAAGATAATTAAAAAATAACTTAAAAAATTGTAATTAAAGAGAATAATTAGAAAATTGCAGAAATAATCGAAAACTGTTGAAAATAATTGAAATTTCAGATAAATGATTGCAATTTTTTTAAAATTACTCCAAAATAATGAAAATAATTAGAAATTATAGAAAATAATAGGAAAATTGCAGAATTTAATTTTAAGCCTAAGAAAATATTTGAAAAATTGTTTAAAAAATGGAAAATTAATTACAATAATCTACATTTTAGATAATAGGGCTCTTCTTTGTTTTTTTGCCCGTTTATGTAAATAAATAAATAAAATAAATAAATTAATAACTGAAACTTTCGGAAATTAATTGAAAAATAACAAAAAGAAATGAAAATTTCAGAAAATAATTGAAAAATGTCAAAAATAGTACAAAATTGTTGTTTAAGTAATTGAAATTATAATAGAAAATAATTATAAAAAATCGAAGAAACTTTTAAACTGGCAAAAATTATCGACAAGAGAGAAAAAAAAATAATAAAGAATAATTCTAAAATTTTAAGAGAATAATTAAAAATTGAAAGAATTGTAGGAAATAATTGAAAGAAATAATTGTAAAATAACAAGAACAATTGCAAAATAAAAGAAAGTATCAGAAAAATGACGAAGATAATTGACAATTGAAAACAAAATTCAAAAAATGGCTAGAATAATAAATAATTTGAAAAAATAATTTGAAAAATTTAACAATAAACATTAAATTTAAATTAAATAATTTAAAAATTAGGAAAATTATAGAAATAATTTGAAATTAAACAACTGAATTGAAAAAGGGAAAAAAATGAAATTAATGAAAATAATTGATAATTGAAAAATGTAATTGAAATTTAAAAAATATAATCAAAAATTGTATAAAGTAGGTAATTTTAAGAAGCACATAATTATTAGATACAGAAGAAAATAATTGAAAACTGAAGAATTGAATTGAGAATTTAAAAAAATAGTTATAGAATTGATAATTTAAAACAATTTTTATGATTATTAAAAAAAAATGTTAAATCAGAGAATTATTGAATATTGAAGAATTGATTGAAAATTGGAAAAAAGTAATTGAAAATTAAAGAAAATAATTGAAAGTCGAGAATTTTTTATTATTAAAGAAAATAATTGAAAATTTAAAAACAGAATTGAAAACTGAAGATAATAATGAGGAATTGAAGAAAATAGTTGTAGAAAATTGAAGAAAGAAGAAAATTAAAGAAAATTGGTGTTACGAAAAATTAAAACAATTTTTATGATTGAAAAAATTATTTGAAAAAAGCAGACAAATGTTTAATATTGAAGAGTTAGTTGAAAATTGTACAAATAATTGGAAATTGAAGAATGTGATTGAAATTAAAAGAATATAATTAAAAATTGAAAAAGTTGTTGATAACACTCGAGAATTATTGAATGTAGAAGCAAAAGTTGAAAACAGAAAAATGGAATTAAATTTAAAAAAAAATTAAGTATTTAGTGAAATATTTGAACAATTTAATTTAATAGGTATTAAATAAACTTATTGATACTTAAAAAAAGATAATAATTGACTAAAGGCGGAATATTTTTAATATTAAAGTAATAATTGAACATTGAAGAAATTAATTTTCACTTACATCGATACGAAATGTGCCCTTCAACCCTAGATTATTTTGCCTTAAAAACAGACTGATTTTTCGATTTGCCCGCTTCCATTTGAATTTTATTTTAGTGAAGTCAGAATTTTCATTTATATATTTCTCAACAATTTTAATCTGTGTACTCAAATCAATTAATAACTTGCCCTTAAGCGCCTCAAAAATGTCCATTCTTTTACAAGTTAGTGTCCTTTGTTTCACTCCTGTAACATAAAATAAAATAACATTACAATTTTAATACCTTTAACATTTATTTTATTATTTATTTGTTTGTATCATTTATTTACTTCGATAATGTTTTCTGTGCGTATTTCAGTAATTATTTAAATAATTTGTTTTTATGTACATTTTAAAGTTAAGTCAGGAGAAAAAACCATAGAAACGTTAGAAAAAGTTGCGAGCTATTATTCTCTTTTTGGACAGGTACACAGAGGATTAGAATGAGCTTCGACATGAGACGGAATATAATTCCTTTTCAATAGCAGTTTCTAAATGATGAATGGATTTAATGTCCTCTGAGGTGACATTAGAGCGTCCAAGAAACCATTTTTTTAAATCCATAAGATTGTTCCGTGCCATTTTTGCGTCATTGTACGTAGTTTCATTTTCTTTCAACAGATTCACATTTTCTTCACTGCTGCTTTCGGGATCACTTTCTGGAAAAATATCATCGTCCGTTTCTTTTTCTTCTTTTTCAAGTGTCTGGAAATATACATTTAAGATATTTTATTCAGGGAAAATAATTAATAGAATTATAGAAATTACAAATATTATTAAAATTATAATAAAATATATAATTTTTTATTCTAAAATTATATATTCTTTACTATATAATATAACCATTGAGGAAATTAATGTTACTGCACTTATTAATAATGTTTTGAAATATTAGTTTGAAATATTAAAAGAAAGAAGAAATAAATCTTTTTTACAAATTATTTACATTTTAAGAGATTAAATTTAATTTTAGACAAAATTCGAAAAATGGCTGCATAATTACACAATTGAAAAGAATAGTTTAAAAAATTAAACAATAAATATATTAAATTTAAACAAAATAGTTGAAAAATTATAGGAATAACTGTTGCAAATTAAACAACTGAATTGAAAATCAAAAAAATAATTGAAGTTGAAGAAAATAATGAAAAATTGAGGAAATAAATTGAAAATTTAAGAATAAAATTAAAATTTAAAAAAAAATTGAAAAAAAAATTACAAAATGACGAAAATAAATGACAATTGAAAACAAAATTAAAAAAAAATAGCTAGATTCATACACAATCGAACCAAATAATTCAAAAAATCAAAGGATTTATAATAGAAAATTGAAAAATTGCGGAAAGTAATTAGTAATTAAAGGAAATAGTTGAAAAATTGAAGAAATTAATTGAAAGAATGAAAAGATAATTAAAATCTCCTCTATTAAAAAATACCAACTACAAAAATAATTGATTATTTATCAAATTAATTAAAACATTCAGGGGTTTAGACGTGATTAAATGCAAGTAATTAATAAATAGCAAAAAAATTAAATTAAAGACAGTAATTTCTAAATGAAAAATAATTGGAATATGTATTAAAAACAATAATTGAAAAACTGCAAAGATATAATTAAAAATTGAAGAGCAAAATTTGCGGATTAGATAATATAATTGAAATTTGAGAAATCAATTTAATATTGAAGAATACAATTGAGAATTAACGAAAACAATTTAAAATTTTAATAAATAATTTGATGAATTGAACAACATTATTGACTATTGAATAAAATAATTAAAATTGAAAAAAATATTAAAACATTAAGGAAATAAATTTAAAATTGAAGAAATAATTTAAAAAATAATTAAATTAAAATATGAAAAATAATTGATAATTGAAAAAAAATTACAAAATGACGAAAATTTGAACAAAATTGAAAAAGAAACTCAAAAAATGGTTAGATTAATACACAACCGAACAAAAAATTCAAAAATCAAAGAATAATTATAAAATTTAAGATAAATGAAAAATGAAAATGACGAAAATAATTGTCAATTGAAAACAAAAGTAAAAAAATGTCTATATTAATAGACAACTGAAAAAAAATTGAAAATATTAAACAAGAAATATTAAGTTTAAAGATAATAATTGTAAATTGAAAAATTAAGAGAATTATAGGAATAATTTTTAGAAATAATTGCACATTTAACAACTGGATTTAAAATCGAAAAAAAAAATTAAAATTGAAAAAAAAATAATTGAAAATTGAACAAAAGCAATAAAAAAATTGAAGAATTTAATTGAAATTTATGGAATGCACTTAAAAATGAAAGTAAAGTAATTAAAAAAAAAGCCGAGAATTAATGAATATAGAAGAAAACAATAAAAAACTGAAGAATGGCCATAAAAATTAAAAAATGGAATTAAAAATTAAAAAAAATAATTGCACGTTTGTATTTAAAATTAAAGAAACCTAATGATAATCGAAAAAATAACAGAAAAAAGGCGATATATTTTAATAATAAAGAAAATAATTGAAAATTGAAAAGTGGAATTGAAATGAAAATAAAAATAACTTACAATTGAAGAGAATAGTTCTAGAATTAAATAATAATTAAATTGAAATTTTTTAACAATTTTTATGAGTGAAATAAATAATTTAAAAAATACGAGGATTATTGAATATTGAGGAATTACTTGAAAATTGATAAAAATAATTGAAAATTAAAGAAATTATTTGAGAATTGAAGAAAATAATTTAAAAAATGAAGAAAAACATTGAAAATTAAAGAATTGAATTGAATTATTGAAGAAAATTATTAAAAATTGAAGAAATAAATTGAAAATTATAGAATTAAATGGAAATTTCAAGACAATAATTGATAATTGAGAAAATGCGAGAATAATTAAGTATAGAATGAAATAATTGAAAAACGAAGAATAATTGAAAATTGATAAAATTGAAGGAAATAATGGAAAATTGCGGAAAATAATTAATAATTGAAGGAAATAGTTGAAAAATTACAAAATAATTTAAAAAGTTAAGAAAATATATTAAAACTGACCAAAAAAATGGACAATTGAAAACAAAATTCGAAAAATGGCTGCATAGTTACACAATTGAAAAGAATAGTTTAAGAAATTAAACAATAAATATATTAAATTTAAAGGAAATATTTATAAATTAAAAAAATAAGAGAATTATAGGAATAATACTTGGAAATAATTGCACATTTAACAACTGGATTGAAAATCGAAAAAAAAAATTGAATATTGAAGAATGGAATTAATATTTAAAGAAAATACTTAAACATTGAAAAAAATAATAGAAAAAAGGCGATAATTTTTTAATATTAAAGAAAATAAATTGAAAATTGATAGGTGGAATTTAAATTTGAAAAAAATAACTAAGATCTGAAATGATTAGTTTTAGAATTGAATAATTGAATAATATTCTAAAACACTTTTTATGAGTGAATAAAATGATTGCAAAAATACGAGAATTATTTAATATTGCGGAATTAATTAAAAATCGATAAAGATAGTTGAAAATAAAAAAAAAATATTTAAGAATTGAAGAACATAATTGAAAATCGAAGAAATAAATTGACAATTTAAGAATTAAATGGAAATTTTATGAAAATAATTGATAATTAAAAGAAAAATTACAAATTATAATGAGTGGTAATAATGGGTGGTTATGAAAAAAGAAATAAATAATAAATTAAATATGACGAAAATAATTAAATATTGAAAAAAATAATTAACTATTAAAAAAAAAAAATTAACAATATATTGAACAAAAAAAATCGAAAAATAGTGAAAATAATCGGCATTTGAACAATAAAAATTTTAAAATTAATAAATAATCATAAAATTCAAGGAGAATAATAAAATGTCAATTGAAAACTGATAAAAATTATGGGAAAAATTGTAGAAAATAAATTAATTTTGCAGAAATCAATTGGAAATTGAAGAAAATAATTGTGAATTAATAGAAAAATTACAATATGACAAAAATAATTAACTATTAAAATAAAAATTATTAACAATTAATTGAAAAAAAAATTCGGAAAATGGTGTAAATAATCGGCATTCAAAGAATGAAATTTTTTAAAATTAATGAATAATCATAAAATTGAAGAAGAATAATAAATTGTCAATTGAAAACTGATGAAAATTTATGGAAAAAATCGTAGAAAACAAATGAAAATTGAAGAAATCTATTGGAAATTGAATAATTGTATTTACATTTCAAGAAAATAATTGATAACTGAGAAAGTGAGAGAATTATTGAATATTGAATAAAATAATTGAAAAACGAAGAACGCAATTGAAAAATGAAGAAAACCATTGAGAAGTGAAGAAAATAATTAAAATCTTTAAAAAAAAATATCAGACTAAAAATCAAAATTCTATTAATTGTTTAAACAAATAATTATTGTTTAATTTGAACTTTTTATCAAATTTAGTCACAGGATTGTAACATTTTCTCTATTTTTCATGTGTTAAAAACGAATGTAATCAATTACTAACAACAAACTAAAAATAACAATTCGACTGATTGTTTAAATAAATTACTATTGTTTAACTTCAATTTAAAAAAAAAAATGTTTTTGGTTTAATGTGCTTAAACTTTTTTTATTTCTATTAAGAATTTTTAAATTTCTTTTGTGAAATTTTTATTCATCATTATATATACCTACACACATTTTTTTTATTTTATTTTTATTAATTCTAATTTTTTAGTAGATTTTAACCAAATTTTATTATTTTTTATACTTTTAACATTTTTTTACAGTTTGTTAGATGAAGGAAAAAAACATTTCTCCATTTTCTTCCTATTTATTTAATTTCTTTTATGTTTTATATATTCTTTTAGTCCTTCCTTGCGTTTTAATTAATTCTTTATTAATTTTTGTCATCATTTTTCCATTTCATAGAATCATTTTTCCTTCGTTTCAATTGTTTAGTTTTTATCTTATATAATTACGAATTTTTGAAAACATTTATTTGATGCTTTTAAATCTACATTTTTTAAATATCACAATTTTCTACTTTTCTTGAAAGCTTTTATTATTTTATTTTATATTATGTTAATTTAATATTGTACTAAATATTCTCATTTTAATATCTTTCTTCTATTTCACAAAATTTCTTTTCTTTTAAAATATTTTTAAATTTTCCAAAATTTTATTCATTCTTTTTTTTATTAAATTTATCAAATAATTCTCTAATTTTTCTAATTTTAAAATTTTATTCTCTTTAATAATATATTTGAACGTTTTGTTAATTTTCACCTTTTTTATCATTTTAAATTTAAAAAAATGTCCGTAAATACGCTTATTTTTCGGTCTTTTTGGGGTCCCATAAAAGATAGTTAATTTTAAAAAATTTTAAAACAAAAAAACAGGGACATTTTTTTTTGACATAGAACAATCCTAGGGGATGAGAGCATTAAAATTCCGAATTGACTTTACTGTAAATGCGACGTTAAACTTTAAATAAAAAGAAAAAAAAAAGTTTATATAACAGTAAATAATAATTAACATTTTAATTTCCAAAAATTAGAAAAATTACCCCGTTATCGGCGTTTCTTGTCAACTTTTCGATAAGTTGATTGAGCGACAGCTTACACCAAGTCGGGATATAATTATCCTCTCCAATCCACTCATCAATTTCTGAACTGGAAAATGTTTTAGAATCATGAATACGATCCAAATTCGTTATTATCTCTTCGGTTCTAATGTCTGATTGACTAGTGATACATTTATTGTCCAAAAACGCCTTCCAGGCTTTAGATAATGTTTCTAGAGTCACACAGTTCCAAGCATACTCAACAAGAAAAATCGTGTCCGAGAGCTTCCAGTTTTTTATGAAATTTGCTATTGCAGCTGGACTGTGAGAATCTTCGAAAATCAGTTTTTGAAGAAAGAAGTGTTTATAGTGCATTCTCAAGCTGTCGATGACACCTTGGTCCATTGGCTGAATTGAAGACAAGACATTATGCGGTAAAAATTTAACTATAAATTGACAATTAATACTGTTTAATTCTTCAGCCGATGGATGACAAGGTGCGTTGTCAAGGATAAGTAAAAATTTCTCCTCGTTTCCTGGCTTTCTTTCCTTTACGCAAGGAATGAAGATATTTTGATACCAGTCCAAAAATAATTCACCTATAAAAGAAGAAACATTAGAAAATATTAAATAAGACAATAAAAAATAAAAAGAGTGTTGATTAGGGTGCCGAAAAAATAAAACGAATTTAGTTCAGATAAATTGTTTTAATGAAAAAAAGTTATGCACGTATTTTTTCCTTCTGAAAAAAAATTAATTTTAAATAAAGAAAAGATAAAGGAAATTTCAGAAAAATACTTAAAAATTTTAAAAGTTCATTGAAAAACAGAGAGGATATAATTAAAAATTAGAGAATGAAAAAATATAAACATAAATTAAAATTGACGAAAACAATTTTTGATTAAAGAGAAATAATTAAAAACTTTTTGGAACTTATGAAAAAGAACAAGAACAATTAAATATTGAAGAAATTAATAAAAAATTAATGTAAATAATTGAAAATTGAATGAAACAATTCATTCATGAATGAAATTGTCAGATGAATAGTTTAAAATTTCGGAAAATAATTGAAAAATGATTTTTAAATTTGAAACTTGAAGAAAAAAATTAAAATATGATTAAAACAATGATGAGTTGAAATAATAAATAATTAAAATAGAAAAATATCGAAATTTGAGGAAAATACAAGAAGATTTTAGAAACTAATTGAAAAAAAATGACAATAACTGAAAATTGACAAAAAGAATTGAAGAAAGTTAAAAATAATTGAAATTTACTATAACTAATAAACAACTTTGAAAATTAAGAAACAAATGAAAATAATTAATAATTGAAAAAAATAATTAAAATTATAGAAAAATACTTAAAAATCTTAGAAAATAATTTTAGAAAATGAGAATAATCATTAGAAAATGAGGAAAATAATTGAAAAATGATAAAATGATTTCAAAATTGAAAAAAAAATAATTGAAATTTCAGATAAATAATTGAAAATTTTGAAAAAATAATGAAAATAATTAAAAATTAAAGAAAATATTAGAAAAATTACAGAATTTATTTTTAGCAAAAGAAAATAATTGAAAAATCGTTTAAAACATGGAAATTTGATGACAATAATAATGACACTCATTATTATTATTATTATCACAATTTCCAATTATTTTGTTAAATTTTAATTTCCTTCTCTTATTTTGTAATTATTTCTCCATCTTTTAAATTTTTATTATCATATTTCAATTATTTTAATCAATATTCAATTATTTCTGTGATTTTTTGAATATTTTTCTTTAAATAAAATTTTTTAAGTAATTTTGTAATTAACTCCTTATTTTAAAAATAAAATCTATGATTTTTTCAATTATTTCCCTCAAATTTTATTTATTGTTTTCAATTTTTTTATATTTAAATTATTTTCATCAATTTTCAACTATTTCTGCGATTTTTTAATTATTCCCTTTAGTTAATTTTTTTTTAGTAATTTTGTAATTATCTTCTTTTTTTAAACATATATTCTATGATTTTTTCAATTATTTCCCTCAAATTTTATTTATTGTTTTCAATTTTTCATATTTAATTATTTTTTTCAATTTTGAATTAATTTTATAATTATTCAATTACTTTCTTCGATTGTTAATAAATATTCTAATTTTCTAAAATTATTTTTTAAGATTTTTAAGTATTTTTCTAAAATTTGAATTATTTTCATCAATATTCAATTATTTCTGTGATTTTTTGAATTTTTTTCTTTAAATAAAATTTTTTAAGTAATTTTGTAATTAACTCCTTATTTTAAAAATAAAATCTATGATTTTTTCAATTATTTCCCTCAAATTTTATTTATTGTTTTCAATTTTTTTATATTTAAATTATTTTCATCAATTTTGAATTATTTCTACGATTTTTTAATTATTCCCTTTAGTTAATTTTTTTTTAGTAATTTTGTAATTATCTTCTTTTTTTAAACATATATTCTATGATTTTTTCAATTATTTCCTCAAATTTTATTTATTGTTTTCAATTTTTCATATTTCAATTATTTTTTCCAATTTTGAATTAATTTTATTATTATTCAATTATTTTCTTCGATTGTTAATTAATATTCTGATTTTCTAAAATTATTTTTTAAGATTTTTAAGTATTTTTCTAAAATTTGAATTATTTTCATCAATATTCAATTATTTCTGTGATTTTTTGAATTTTTTTCTTTAAATAAAATTTTTTAAGTAATTTTGTAATTAACTTCTTTTTTTCTAAGAACATAGAATTTAACATAAATTCTATGATTTTTTCAATTACTTCCCTCAAATGTTATTTTTTGTTTTCAATTTTTTTATATTTAAATTATTTTCAGCATATTTCAATTTTATTTTTCAATTTTGAACTAATTTTATCATTTTTTAACTATTTTTCTCGATTTTAATTATTTTTCTCATTTTCTAAGATTTGTAAGACATTTTCTAAAATTTCAATTATTTTCTTCAATTTTCAATTGGGTACTTTCATTTGTTTTCATAATTCCAAATTTTTTTTTATTAATTATCGTGAATTTTAATTATTTTTAGCTTTCTTCAATTCTTTTCTCCAATTTTTAATTAGTATAATTTTTTTTAAATTGAAAATTAATCTTATTATTATTTATTATTATTATAAATAATATTAATCAATAATATTAAATAAGCTAAAATCTTCATGTATTTTTTCCAAATTTTAATTATTATTTTTATTTAAAGAAAATTCTGTAATTTTTCATTTATTTCACTCAAATGTCATTTATTTTTTACAACTTATGATTGTTTGCATCATATTTCAATTATTTTCATTTGTTTTCATAATATGTATCCAAAACATTTTATTAATTTTCGTGAATTTTAATTATTTTTAGCTTTCTTCAATTCTTTTCTCCAATTTTAAGTTACTATCATTTTTTTCAATTGATTGCTAAAATTTTCAGGTATTTTTTTCAAATTTCAATTATTTTTTTTATTTAAAAAAAATTCTGTAATTTATTAATTTATTTCACTCACATGTAATTTATTTTTTACAATTTATCATTGTTTGTATCACATTTCAATTATTTATTTCAAGTTTCAAATTTTACCATTATTTTTCCAATTATTTTTCAACATTTATTTCCTTAAATTTTTTATTTTTTCATTTCTTTTATAATTTCACAAATTTTAAACTATTTATCTGACATTTCCATTATTTTATTCAATTTTAAATTATTTATATTATTTTCTTCTATTATCGTTTACTTTCGTTCTTTTTCAAAATTTCCAAAAAGTTTTTAATCATTTCTTTTTATTTAAAAAATGTTCTCTAATTTTTAATTATTTTCTTTTTTCTTCAATGATCTTTTCAAAATTTTAAATATTTTTCTAAATTTTTCTCCACCTTTCCTTCATTTAAAAATAAATTATGTAATTTTTTCAATTATTTTCTCAAATTTTAATTTTTTTTTTCAATTTTATGTTATTTATCTTAATTTTCAAATATTTTCTCTAACTTTTCATTATTCAATTTTATTCAATTTATTTTTAAGATTTCAAATTTTTTTTAAATTTAAATTATTTTCTTTATTTTTAAATCACTTTTATGATTTTTTAAATTACTTTTTCTATCTTTTGATTGATTTCATTCTTTTTTTTCAATTAATTTGCAAAATTTGATTTTTTTTATTTATTTCAGGCATCACAGACAGTCACCTTTTCACCTTTTTCACCTTTTTTGATGACTCGTCACCTTTTTAATGTTTAAATTTAGTTTTATTGATGATTGATACAACAACAAAAAATCCCATTTACTAATTAAAAAAAGCCATAAAAAAGAATAGAGTCGAATAAACAGATAACAAATCTTTTCTATGATCCTGCTATTTATGTAATTTATGTACTTTTTTTTTCAATTTTCAAGTAATTTTCTTAATATTTCATTAGTTTAGTAATTTAGTAATTTTTCTTTTTTTTCTTACAAATTTAATATAATTCTTTAATCTTCAATTTATTTTTTCAATTTTTAATATTTTCTCCAATTATAATTCTCGTCATTTTTCAATTATTTCTTTCAATTATTATTTATTTTCCGCAATTTATAATTATTTCCTAAAATTTTTTCAATTATTCTCTTAAAATTTTATAATTATTCTTTTTTTTTCAATTTTTTTGTTTTGCTGTCTTTTAATCGAGCCATTTTTCGAATTTTGTTTCCAATTGTCTATTATTTTCGTCATATTTCAGATATTTTCTTCAATTTTTCAATTATTCTCGTCATTTTTCAATTATTTCTTCCAATTATTAATTTCTTCTGCAATTTTAAATTATTTTCTACTAATTTTTCAATTTACAATTATTCTTGAGGTTCATAATTATTCTTTAATATTTTGTTATTTTGACAATTATTCTCGACAGCTTTCTTATTTCTTTTTCAATTGTCAATTACTTTTTTAAAATTTTAATTTAATTCCATAATCTTTAATTTATTTCTTCAATTCTTAATTATTTTCTTTTCTCAATTATTATTTTTAATTTGAAATCCCAGTCTTCAATTTTCAATTATTTTATTCAATATTCAGTAGTTCTTACCTTTCTTTAATTATCAATTTTTTTTTCAAATTTGAATGTAATTCCTAAATTTTCAATTTAATTGTTAATTTTTTTTATTATTTTCTTTAAATTTTAATTTAATTCCTTAATTTTCAATTTAAATGTTAATTTTTTTTATTATTTTCTTCAAATTTTAATTTTTTAGTTTTCAATTATGATCTTCATTCTAAAATATTTTATTTTATTTTCAACTATTTTTATCGATTTTTAATTAATTCCGCAATATTTAATAATTCTCGGATTTTTTCAATCATTTTTCTCACTCATAAAAAGTGTTTTAGAATTTCAATTCAATTATTTAATTCTAAAACTAATCATTTCAGATCTTAGTTATTTCTTAGTTATTCTCTCAATTTTTCAAATTGCAATTATTATCTTTAAACTTAATATTTCTTGTTTAATTTATTCAATTATTTTTTTCAGTTGTCTATTAATCTAGTCATTTTTCGAATTTTGTTTTCAATTGACAATTATTATCGTTATTTTTCATATATTTCCTGAATTTTTAAATTATTTTGTAATTTTTCAACTATTTCCTTCAATTATTAATTATTTTCCGCAATTATCAATCATTTACTTCAATTTTATCAATTTTCAATTATTCTTCGTTTTTCAATTATTTTATTCTATACTCAATTATTCTCGCATTTTCTCAATTATCAATTATTCTCTTGAAATTTCCATTTAATTCTATAATTTTCAATTTATTTCTTCAATTTTTAATTATTTTCTTCAATTCTTCAATTCAATTATTTAATTTTCAATGTTTTTCTTCATTTTTTTAAATTATTTTCTTCAATTCTCAAATAATTTCTTTAATTTTTAATTATTTTTATCAATTTTCAAGTAATTCCTCAATATTCAATAATTCTCGTATTTTTTAAATTATTTATTTCACTCATAAAAATTGATTAAAAATTTTAATTTGATTATTCAATTCTAGAACTATTCTCTTCAATTTCTGTTATTTTTTCTTATTATCATTAAGTTTCTTTAATTTTAAATGTAATCATGGAATTTTTTTTTTTAATTTTTAATTCCATTCTTTAATTTTTATGTCCATTCTTCAGTTTTTAATTGTTTTCTTCTATAGTCATTAATTCTCGGCTTTTTTTTAATTACTTTACTTTCATTTTTAAGTGCATTCCATAAATTTCAATTAAATTCTTCAATTTAATTTTTTCACAAATTTTAAACTATTTATCTGACATTTCCATTATTTTATTCAATTTTAAATTATTTATATTATTTTCTTCTATTTTCAATTATTTTCTTCAATTTTTAATTATTTTATTCAATGTTCAATAAGTCAATAATCCTCGTTTTTTTTTCAATTCTTAATTATTTTTTTTTGAATTTTCAATATAATTCTTTAATTATCTTTTTCAATTTTCAATTAATTTCATAAATTTTCATTCATTTTTTAAAATTTTTACTATAATTTTCTTCAGTTTTCAATTGACAACTTAATATTCTTCTTCAATTTTGTACCTAATTATCCTTTAAATTTTTTTTAATTATTTTGTTCTGTTGTCGATTATTCTCGACAGCTTTCAATTTTTTTGTACTTTTTTTTCAATTTTCAAGTAATGTTCTTAATATTTCATTAGTTTAGTAATTTAGTAATTTTTTTTTTCTTACAAATTTAATTTAATTCTTTAATCTTCAATTTATTTCTGCAATTTTTAATATTTTCTCCAATTATAATTCTCGCCATTTTTCAATTATTTCTTTCAATTATTAATTATTTTCCGCAATTTATAATTATTTCCTACAATTTTTTCAATTATTCTCTTCAAATTTTATAATTATTCTTTTTTTTTCAATTTTTTTGTTTTGCTGTCTTTTAATCGAGCCATTTTCCGAATTTTGTTTCCAATTGTCTATTATTTTCGTCATATTTCAGATATTTTCTTCAATTTTTCAATTATTCTCGTCATTTTTCAATTATTTCTTCCAATTATTAAATTCTTCCGCAATTTTCAATTATTTTCTACAAATTTTTCAATTGACAATTATTCTTGAGGTTCATAATTGTTCTTTAATATTTTGTTCTGTTGACAATTATTCTCGACAGCTTTCTTATTTTTTTTTCAATTGTCAATTACTTTTTTAAAATTTTAATTTAATTCCATAATCTTTAATTTATTTCTTCAATTCTTAATTATTTTCTTTTCTCAATTATTATTTTTAATTTGAAATCCCAGTCTTCAATTTTCAATTATTTTATTCAATATTCAGTAGTTCTTACCTTTCTTTAATCATCAATTTTTTTTTCAAATTCATTTCAACTATTTTTATCGATTTTTAATTAATTCCGCAATATTCAATAATTCTCGGATTTTTTTAATCATTTTTTTCACTCATAAGAAGTGTTTTAGAATTTCAATTCAATTATTTAATTCTAAAACTAATCATTTCAGATCTTAGTTATTTCTTAGTTATTCTCTCAATTTTTCAAATTGCAATTATTATCTTTAAACTTAATATTTCTTGTTTAATTTATTCAATTATTTTTTTCAGTTGTCTATTAATCTAGTCATTTTTCGAATTTTGCTTTCAATTGACAATTATTATCGTCATTTTTCATATATTTTCTGAACTTTTTAAATTATTTTGTAATTTTTCAACTATTTCCTTCAATTATTAATTATTTTCCGCAATTATCAATCATTTCCTTCAATTTTATCAATTTTCAATTATTCTTCGTTTTTCAATTATTTTATTCTATACTCAATTATTCTCGCATTTTCTCAATTATCAATTATTGTCTTGAAATTTCCATTTAATTCTCTAATTTTCAATTTATTTCTTCAATTTTTAATTATTTTCTTCAATTCTTCAATTCAATTATTTAATTTTCAATGTTTTTCTTCATTTTTTTGAATTATTTTCTTCAATTCTCAAATAATTTCTTTAATTTTCAATTATTTTTATCATTTTTCAAGTAATTCCTCAATATTCAATAATTCTCGTATTTTTTAAATTATTTATTTCACTCATAAAAATTGATTAAAAATTTTAATTTAATTATTCAATTCTAGAACTATTCTCTTCAATTTCTGTTATTTTTTCCTATTATCATTAAGTTTCTTCAATTTTAAATGTAATCGTGGAATTTTTTTTTTAATTTTTAATTCCATTCTTTAATTTTTATGTCCATTCTTCAGTTTTCAATTGTTTTCTTCTATATTCATTAATTCTCGGCTTTTTTTAAATTACTTTACTTTCATTTTTAAGTGCATTCCATAAATTTCAATTAAATTCTTCAATTTAATTTTTTCACAAATTTTAAACTATTTATCTGACATTTCCATTATTTTATTCAATTTTAAATTATTTATATTATTTTCTTCTATTTTCGATTACTTTCGTTCTTTTTCATAATTTTCAAAAAGTTTTTAATCATTTCTTTTTATTAAAAAAATTTTCTCTAATTTTGAATTATTTTCTTTTTTCTTCAATGAACTTTTGAAAATTTTAAATATTTTTCTGAATTTTTCTCCAACTTTCCTTCATTTAAAATAAATTATGTAATTTTTTAAATTATTTTCTCAAATTTTAATTTTTTTTCAATTTTATATTATTTATCTTAAGTTTAAAATATTTTCTCTAATTTTTCATTATTCAACGTTTTTCAATTTACTTTTAAGATTTTAAAATATTTTTCTCAAATTTAAATTACTTTCTTTATTTGTAAAACATTTCTACGATTCTTTAAATTATTTTTTCCAATTTTTAATTGTTTTCATTATTTTTTTCAATTAATTTGCAAAATTCGCAATTATATTGTTCAATTTCAATTATTCCAAAACTCAATTGTCAGAATATCCATTTGACCGAATTTTATTTATCCAAAATTGCATTTATCAGAAATCTCATTTATCCAAATACGCATTTAACGAAAATCTCATTTGTCCGAAATTGCATTTAACAGAAATCTAATTTGTCAGTAATTTGAATTATCTAAAATCTTCTTTATCAAAAATTGCATTTATCAGAAATATTATTTTTCAGAAATCTCTTTTGTCGAAAATGTTAATTATCAGTAATCTTATTTGTCAAAAATTGCATTTATCAGAAATCGCAGTTATCGGAAGTCTCATTTATCCAAAAGATAATTCTCCATAACCTTCAATTGTGCGATTTCGGACAATTGCGATTTCTGATAAATGCAAGTTTTGACAAATAAGATTTCTGATAAATGCAATTTTGGACAAATTAGATTTTTGATAATTGGAAATTCTGACAAATTAGATTTCTGTTAAATGCAATTTCGGACAAATGAGATTTTCGATGAATGCGTATTTGAATAAATGATATTTCTGACAAATGCAATTTTGGATAAATAAAATTCAGTCAAATGGATATTCTGACAATTGAGTTTTGGAGAAAATGTGGGCGACCCAATTTTTTGAGGTTGCGTTATAGAAAATTCAAAGTCGTGTTTTTTTTTAGGCACCCTAGTCTTCATAAAAAAAAAAAAAAAAAAAACAATACACACGTGTCATCCAGGAATTCTTTTGCGACTTGTAAACCAGTGGCAATTTATTTTTAATTTTTCTCAAACATCGAGGATTTCTCGTTCTTCCAATAAGCATCAACGGGACTTGATGAGTTCCTGTTGCGTTAGCACAAGTCACAATCGTCACTCTCTCTTTGAATTCCTCGAGTTTAAACTCTTTCATTTCTTCGGAAAGTGCCAAAGTTTTGTTCGGAAGTGACTTGGTAAATAATCCTGCCTCATCGACATTGTAAATATTGTCAAAACTGTACTCATGTTCCGCAAGAAACTTTTTCATTTCATCCTGAAAAGTTACATCTTTATCGACTGAGGTTTTTTCTCCTTTTTGAGAGATTTGTCCAATACAATTTCTTGTCTTGAATCTGTGCAGCCAGCCTTGACTTGCCAGAAACTTTTCCATTGTCGCTATTTCTTGACATTGTCCAGAATCAACACCACTTTCCTGCAGTTCTCTCCTCTTTTTTTGCAATAATTCCTCTTTAATGCACAAGGCTTTTTCCTTAATTGCAGGTCCATTGACAGGAATATTTAAACTTCGTTTCTGCTTGATCCATTCAAGCAAAATATTTTCTAGAACAGGATTTTCTCCCTTGTCAATTCTCGTTCTTGTTTGCGACAATTTGCTTTGTGTGTTCTGTATGTATTTTTCTTTATTTGCCAGTACGTAACAAATTGCGGCCAAACTCACGCCAAGCTTTTGAGCAATTTCTTTTTTTGAAACTCCTTCATCAACAAGCTTAATCGCATTCAATTTCTCATTTAAAGATAGTTTCTTGCACTTTTTCTGTCGAGGTTTTCGCAAATTACCTAAAAATATATTCAAATTTGTTAATTAAATTTTTTAAAATAGTATTTAAAAGGAAATTATATGTTGGAATAAATTAGTTTTTAATTGATTTTACAGTTAAAGTTTGAAATATTAACAGAAAGAATAAATAAATCTTTTTTACAAATTATTTACATTTTAAGAGATTAAATTTAATTTTAGACAAAATTCGAAAAATGGCTGCATAATTACACAATTGAAAAGAATAGTTTAAAAAATTAAACAATAAATATATTAAATTTAAACAAAATAGTTGAAAAACTATAGGAATAACTGTTGCCAATTAAACAACTGAATTGAAAATCAAAAAAATAATTGAAGTTGAAGAAAATAATGAAAAATCGAAGAAATAAATTGAAAATTTAAGAATTAAATTAAAATTTAAAAAAATAATTGAAAAAAAAATTACAAAATGACGAAAATAAATGACAATTGAAAACAAAATTAAAAAAAAATAGCTAGATTCATACACAATCGAACCAAATAATTTAAAAAATCAAAGGATTTATAATAGAAAATTGAAAAATTGCGGAAAGTAATTAGTAATTAAAGGAAATAGTTGAAAAATTGAAGAAATTAATTGAAAGAATGAAAAGATAATTAAAAACTCCTCTATTAAAAAATACCAACTACAAAAATAATTGATTATTTATCAAATTAATTAAAACATTCAGGGGTTTAGACGTAATTAAATGCAAGTAATTAATAAATAGCAAAAAAATTAAATTAAAGACAGTAATTTCTAAATGAAAAATAATTGGAATATGTATTAAAAACAATAATTGAAAAACTGCAAAGATATAATTAAAAATTGAAGAGCAAAATTTGCGGATTAGATAATATAATTGAAATTTGAGAAATCAATTTAATATTGAAGAATACAGTTGAGAATTAACGAAAACAATTAAAAATTTTAATAAATAATTTGATGAATTGAACAACATTATTGACTATTGAATAAAATAATTAAAATTGAAAAAAATATTAAAACATTAAGGAAATAAATTTAAAATTGAAGAAATAATTTAAAAAATAATTAAATTAAAATATGAAAAATAATTGATAATTGAAAAAAAATTACAAAATGACGAAAATTTGAACAAAATTGAAAAAGAAACTCAAAAAATGGTTAGATTAATACACAACCGAACAAAAAATTCAAAAATCAAAGAATAATTATAAAATTTAAGATAAATGAAAAATGAAAATGACGAAAATAATTGTCAATTGAAAACAAAAGTAAAAAAATGTCTATATTAATAGACAACTGAAAAAAAATTGAAAATATTAAACAAGAAATATTAAGTTTAAAGACAATAATTGTAAATTGAAAAATTAAGAGAATTATAGAAATAATTTTTAGAAATAATTGCACATTTAACAACTGGATTTAAAATCGAAAAAAAAAATTAAAATTGAAAAAAAAAATTATTGAAAATTGAACAAAAGCAATAAAAAAATTGAAGAATTTAATTGAAATTTATGGAATGTACTTAAAAATTAAAGTAAATTAAAAAAAGCCGAGAATTAATGAATATAGAAGAAAACAATTAAAAACTGAAGAATGGACATAAAAATTAAAAAATGTAATTAAAAATACAAATAAATTATTGCACGATTGTATTTAAAATGAAAGAAACTTAATGATAATCGAAAAAAATAACAGAAAAAAGACGATATATTTTAATAATAAAGAAAGTAATTGAAAATTGAAAAGTGGAATTGAAATGAAAATAAAAATAACTTACAATTGAAGAGAATAGTTCTAGAATTGAATAATAATTAAATTGAAATTTTTAAACAATTTTTATGAGTGAAATAAATAATTGAAAAAATACGAGAATTATTGAATATTGAGGAATTACTTAAAAATTGATAAAAATAATTGAAAATTCAAGAAATTATTTGAGAATTAAAGAAAATAATTTTAAAAAATGAAGAAAAACATTGAAAATTAAATAATTGAATTGAATAATTGCAGAAAATAATTAAAAATTGAAGAAATAAATTGAAAATTATAGAATTAAATGGAAATTTCAAGACGATAATTGATAATTGAGAAACTGCGAGAATAATTGAGTATAGAATAAACTAATTGAAAAACGAAGAATAATTAAAAATTGAAGGAAATAATTGAAAATTGCGGAAAATAATTAATAATTGAAGGAAATAGTTGAAAAATTACAAAATTATTTAAAAAGTTTAGAAAATATATGAAAAATGACGATAATAATTGTCAATTGAAAACAAAATTCGAAAAATGACTAGATTAATAGACAACTGAAAAAAATAATTGAATAAATTAAACAAGAAATATTAAATTTAAAGAAAATATTTGTAAATTAATAAAATAAGAGAATTATAGGAATAATTCTTGGAAATAATTGCACATTTAACAACTGGATTGAAAATCGAGAAAAATAATTGAAAATTGAATAATGGAATTAAAATTTAAAGAATGTACTTAAACATTGAAGAAAATAATAGAAAAAAGGCGATAATTTTTTAATATTAAAGAAAATAAATTGAAAATTGTTAGGTGGAATTTAAATTTGAAAAAAATAACTAAGATCTGAAAAGATTAGTTTTAGAATTAAATAATTGAATTGAAATTCTAAAACACTTTTTATGAGTGAAAAAAATGATTAAAAAAATCCGAGAATTATTGAATATTGCGGAATTAATTAAAAATCGATAAAAATAGTTGAAAATAAAATAAAATATTTGAGAATTGAAGAACATAATTGAAAACTAAAAAATTAAAATTTGAAGAAAATAATAAAAAAAAATTAATAATTAAATTGAAAATTTAAGAATTAAATTAAAATTTAAAGAAAATAATAAAAAAAAATTTAACAATTAAATTGAAAATTTAAGAATTACATTCAAATTTGAAAAAAAAATTGATAATTAAAGAAAGGTAAGAACTACTGAATATTGAATAAAATAATTGAAAATTGAAGACTGGGATTTCAAATTAAAAATAATAATTCAGAAAAGAAAATAATTAAGAATTGAAGAAATAAATTAAAGATTATGGAATTAAATTAAAATTTTAAGAAAGTAATTGACAATTGAGAAAAAATTAGAAAACTGTCGAGAATAATTGTCAACAGAAGAAAATATTAAAGAATAATTATGAACCTCAAGAATAATTGTAAATTGACAAATTTGTAGAAAATAATTGAAAATTGCGGAAGAAATGAATAATTGGAAGAAATAATTGAAAAATGACGAGAATAATTGAAAAATTGAGGAAAATATCTAAAATATGACGAAAATAATTGGAAAAATTCAAAAAATGGCTCGATTAATAGAAGATTTTGAAGAGAATAATTGAAAAAATTGTAGGAAATAATTATAAATTGCGAAAAATAATTAATAATTGAAAGAAATAATTGAAAATTGACGAGAATTGTAATTGGAGAAAATATTAAAAATTGAAGAAATAAATTGAAGAATAAAGAATTAAATTAAATTTTTAAGAAAATAAATGATAATTAAAAGAAAAATTACTAAATTAATGGAATTTTAAGAAAATTACTTGAAAATTGAAAAAAAGTATAAAAAAATTGAAAGCTGTTGAGAATAATCGACAACAGAACAAAATAATTTTAAAAAATTTAAAGGATAATTAGGTACAAAATTGAAGAAGAATATTAAGTTGTCAATTGAAAACTGAAGAAAATTGTAGTAAAAATTTTAAAAAATAAATGAAAATTTATGTAATTAATTGAAAATTGAAAAAGATAATTAAAGAATTATATTGAAAATTCAAAAAAAATAATTAAGAATTGAAAAAAGACGAGGATTATTGACTTATTGAACATTGACTAAAATAATTAAAAATTGAAGAAAATAATGGAAATGTCAGATAAATAGTTTAAAATTTGTGAAATTATGAAACAAATGAAAAAATCTTAAATTTAACGAAATAAATGTTGAAAAAAATTGGAAAAATGATTTTAAAATTTGAAACTTGAAGTAAATAATTGAAATGCGATACAAACAATTTAAATATGAAAAATTGAAAACAGTAAATAAAATTTGAGGAAAATTATTAAAAAAATCATAGAATTTATGTTTAAATAAAGAAGATAATTACAAAATAACTTAAAAATTGTTAATTAAAGAGAATAATTAAAAAATTACAGAAATAATTGAAAATTGATGAAAATAATTTGAGAAAATCAGAATAATAATTAACAATCGAAGAAAATAATTGATTAACTATGAAATTAATTCAAAATTGAAAAAAATAATTTAAATATGATATATTGAAAACAGTAAATAAAATTTGAGGTAAATAATTGAAGAAAAAAACATACAATTTGTGTATAAAAAAAGAATATAGGTATATGTAATTACAAATTTACTTAAAAATTTTTATTTAAAGAGATTAATTAAAAAATTGCAGATATAATCGAAAACTGTTGAAAATAATTGAAATTTCAGATAAATAATTGCCATTTTTGAAAATTGTACCAAAATAATGAAAATAATTAGAAATAATACTTTTATTTGTACAAAAAAATATATTATTGAAAAATCTTAATGGTTCTTCCCTCACAATAGAAAATAAAGGATGAAAATAAAACTTACTCTCCAATTCTGGCTGGACGCTATTTTCAAAATTCTCTTCTCTTTTGATCTCTGCAGACACTTTGTGCTCCTCGGATTCAAACAAAACCTCTAACTCTTCATTTTTCCGACTTTTTGAATTAACACAGGAGTTTAAAATTGGATTCCTGTCAAGAGTGGCTGTAAAAAAGAAGATTAAGTTTAGAAAATAACAATTTTTATTTATTTAGTTTAACACAAAAAATGCTTAAAATGCCAAAAATTGTTTTCGTTTAAAATTGTTCAGTTTTGATAAAATTAGGAAAAATTAACATTTACAGTTGCGAATATAACCGGGAATATAATATTTTTGCAAATTCAAATAATAAAAATTACGAAATTGAAGAATATAAATATCTGAGAAATAACAAAAATAATTGACGGTTGAAAACAAAATTCAAAAAATGACTACATAATTACAAAATTAAAAAGAATAGTTTAAAAACTTAAACAATAAATATTAAATTTAAATAAAATAATTGAAAAATTATAAGAATAATTGTTGTAAATAATTGCAAATTGAACAAAAAATTTCTAGAATTGAAATTTTAAAACAATTTTTATAAGTGAAAAAAAAAAAATTGAAAAAACCAGAGAATTATTGAATATTGAGGAATTAATTGAAAAGCGATAAAAATACTTGAAAATAAAGAAAATATTTAAGGATTGAAGAAAATATTTAAAAATTAAAGAAATAAATTGAAGATTAAAGAATTAAATTTAAAGATTAATGAGTGAAATTTAAATTTTAAAAAAATAGTTGATAATTGAAAGAAAAACTACAAAATTACTAAAATAATTGACAATTGAAAGAAAAGTTCGAAAAGTGTCGAGAATAATCGACATTATATTTTAATTATATTTTAATTATTTTTCAATTAAATTCTTAAAATTTCATTTACTATGTCAAATATAGATTATTATTGTCTTCAATTTTCAACTTTATGAACGATTTTTTAATTATTTTCTTTTGCTTAAAATAGATTCTGTAATTTTTCTATTATTTTCTCCAATTTCTAATTATTTTCATTCTTTATGCATAATTTTCGTCATATTTCAATTATTTTTTCAAATTTTTAAATTATTTTCATCATATTTCTATTATTTTTTTTCAATTTTAAATTGTTTTTATAATTTTTTAATTTTAAAATATTTTTCTCAAATTTTCTATTATTTTCTTCCATTTTTAATAATTTTCAATTCTTTTCATAATTTTCAAATTTTCAACTATTTATCTGAAATTTTCAACATTCTATTCAATTTTTAATTATATCTACGATTTTCTTGTATTTTATGTACCTATATTCTGTATTTTTTTGCAATTATTTCTCTTAAATTAAAATTTATTCTTTTCAATTTTAAATTATGTTTATATCTTTTTTCATTTATTTTCTCTAAATTTTAATTATTATTTTTTTTTTTTGCAATGAACCTCTAAAATATTCAAGTATTTTTCTAAAATTCTCTTTCATTTTCCTTCATTTACGTAAATTTTATCAATTATTTTATCAAATTTAAATTATTTTCTCAAATTTTAAATTATTATTTATATTTCTCCATCGTTTTCTTAAATATTTAATCATTTCCATCATTTCTGAATTAATTCTCTAAATTTTTAACTAATTATCTCAATTTCAAGCATTTTTTTTTAATTTTCAATTATTTTCTCCAATTTTTATTTATTGTAATTTTTTTGAATTTATTTCTAAGATTTGGAAGTATTTTTTCCCAAATCTAAATTATTTTCCTTCAATTTTAAAACATTTCTATGATTTTTTAAATTACTTTCGCCAATTTTAATTGTTTTCATTATCTTTTTTTTCAATTAATTTGCAAAATTTGACATTTTTTTTAAATATTATATTTAAAATATTTACAATTTATCCATTTTTATTTTAATTGTTTGTGTTTCAAAATAGTGGAGCTCAAAAAAAAAATATATATATATAAAAATAATTTAAAAATAAATTAAAAATAAATTCTCCTTAATTCTCTGGAAGGAGATCATTTCTAGTGGAAAAAATTAACATTTTGCGTTGTGTTAAATAATTATTAAAATGGCAAATTTTAGTATTTTCTTGTCCTAAATTACCATGATATCTAACATAATTTGTGGCATATAAATAAAATAAATCTTACTTTCAAATTCTCTTGTTTCATCATTTTCAGTAACCTCTGTTTTTTCTACTTTTATCAATACTTCGTTAAATTCAAATCCGGTTGATATTTCATTTTCGAGTTTTATTCTTTTATGCAAATAGAAACCAGATTCAGCGTCTAACTCCATTTCGTCATGTTTTTCTTCTTTTATTTTGACGGTTTCGATCTGAAAATTAAAATTTTGTATTTTGCTTTCGTACTCATAATTCATGGAAACTTATTGTAAATGTTATCAATAGTTATTCACATTTAAACTAGTTTAAAAACTATTTTACAATTATTGTTTTTAAATTATAATAATTTGGATTGACTGGAAATTAAAATTTGAATAACACCCTGTTATTTTTTATCCAATTCCAAATTTTTTAAATTTATTTTAAAGCTGAGAAACAAGACTTTTTACACCTAATAGAGGTTTTATGTTTTAAATAAAATTTATGGTAAAAAAAGTGTAAAAAAGTTAGAAAATTGGCAATTTTTTTTTTAATTTTTTTAATTTTGGCAATGATTTACGGTCCAATTTTTTTTATGTTTTGTTCTGTGCTAAATTATTTAGCGTTTAATCGTTTCAAATTTAGATACATTGAAATTTATTATTTGTTTAAAAGCTTAATCATCGGAAAATTTATATAAAAAATTGCAAATATAATTTATTATTACGAAAAAATGTATCTTACCGAGTTTGGTTGTTTTAAGGTTATATCTTCATTTGCAATAATTGTTTTCTTTTTAGTGAAATTTCGAATCGAAGTTTCCATTATGAATTTTTAAATAAAATACTTCATAGCACTTGTAACTAAATATTAAAAAATATTTTACTTTTAGGTAATTTAGAAGAATAGAATTAAAAATGAAGAGAAAAACTACATAGGTTAAGAAAACTATGTAAATTTTATATTATATATATGTGTATTGTTATCATTTTCTCTTGAATAAGTAAAAGAACGGAAATCACTAAAATAAGAAAATAAAAGTTTAATAATCACTGTTACGTTAATAAATTAAGTATTAATTTATTATATTCATAAAGACGTGGAATCAGAAACATTTTTGTTTACATACAGTGCAAACAAGTAAACTGAAGTAAACCACGAAACAAGAAAACTAGACCACGAAGTAACAAAAAAAAATGTGATAGATGGCCAGAGATGGGTGATAACGCGTCTACATAATCATTATGTAGGTAAGTTACGTACTTAAAGGTACTTACGCGGACAGGGATGGGTGCGTATTATACATATGTAAAGGTAATTTACGTCACGTAAATTACAGTTTTTTTATTCTACCTCTAAAACCAAAAATGACACGTCAATTTCCGATCTCTGCTATTTCTTCAACTAAAGCCTAACGCACAATGAATCGTAATCGCTAATCCTTAAGTCCAAAGCACAACGAATACGGTTACGGGAGCAGGGCATGAGATAATAAAGGACAGAGACTGTTTCTGTCCTTTTCTGTCTCATGCTCTGGTCCCGTAACCGAATTTCGAGGCGCATGAATATTCCCTAAATCTCATTTAGCCTAAATCCCATTGAGCTTAAAATCAAAAAGCCTAAAATGCATTCAGCCAAAATTCCATTTAACCTAAATTCCATTTAACCTAAATCTCGTTTAACCTAAATTCCATTAAACCTAAATTCCATTAAACCTAAATTTCATTTTACCTAAATCCCATTCAATCTAAATTCCATTTAACCTAAATCTCATTTAACCGAAATTCCATTTAACCTAAATTCCATTTAACCTAAATCCCATTCAACCTAAATTCCGTTTAACCTAAATTCCATTAAACCTAAATTCCATTAAACCTAAATTTCATTTTACCTAAATCCCATTCAATCTAAATTCCATTTAACCTAAATCTCATTTAACCGAAATTCCATTTAACCTAAATTTCATTTAACCTAAATCCCATTTAACCTAAATCCCATTTAACCTAAATTCCGTTTAACCTAAATCTCATTTAACCTAAATTCCATTTAACCTAAATCCCATTTAACCTAAAACGCATTTAGTCTAAATTCCATTTAACCTAAAATGCATTCAGCCTAAATCTCACTTCACCTAAATCCCATTTAACCTAAATCTCATTTAACCTAAATCTCATTTAACCTAAATTCCATTTAACCTAAATCCCATTTAACCTAAAACGCATTTAGTCTAAATTTCATTTAACATAAAATTCATTCAGCCTAAATCTCACTTCACCTAAATCCCATTTAACCTAAATTCCATTTAACCTAAAACTTTTCTTGATTCAACTATATTTATCCTTAAATTAAAAAAAGTTTTAGGTTTAATGGAATTTAGGTTAAGTGGGATTTAGGTTAAGTGGAATTTAGGTTAAATGAGATTTAGGTTAAATTGGATTTAGGTGAAATGAGATTTAGGCTGAATGCATTTTAGGTTAAATGGAATTTAGACTAAATGCGTTTTAGGTTAAATGGGATTTAGGTTAAGTGAAATTTAGGTTAAATGGAATTTAGACTAAATGCGTTTTAGTTTAAATGGGATTTAGGCTGAATGCATTTTAGGTTAACTGGAATTTAGACTAAATGCGTTTTAGGTTAAATGGGATTTAGGTTTAGTGGAATTTAGGTTAAATGAGATTTAGGTTTAATGGGATTTAGGTGAAGTGAGATTTAGGCTGAATGCGTTTTAGGTTAAATGGAATTTAGACTAAATGCAATTCAGGTTAAATGGGATTTAGGTTAAATGGAGTTTAGGTTGAATGAAATTTAGGTTAAACGGAATTTAGGTTAAATGGAATTTAGGTTAAATGGAATTTAGGTTAAATGGGATTTAGGTTAAATGGAATTTAGGTTAAATGGAATTTAGGTTAAGTGGGATTTAGGTTAAATAGAATTTAGGTTAAATGAAATTTAGGTTAAATGAAATTTAGGTTAAGTGGGATTTAGGTTAAGTGGAATTTAGGTTAAATGAGATTTAGGTTAAATGGGATTTAGGTGAAGTGAGATTTAGGCTGAATGCATTTTAGGTTAAATGGAATTTAGACTAAATGCGTGTTAGGTTAAATGGGATTTAGGTTAAGTGGAATTTAGGTTAAATGGAATTTAGACTAAATGCGTTTTAGGTTAAATGGGATTTAGACTGAATGCATTTTAGGTAAAATGGAATTTAGACTAAATGCGTTTTAGGTTTAATGGGATTTAGATTAAGTGGAATGTAGGTTAAATGGAATTTAGGCTATATGCGTTTTAGTTTAAATGGGATTTAGGCTGAATGCATATTAGGTTAAATGGGATTTAGGCTGAATGAATTTTAGGTTAAATGTAATTTAGGTTGAATGGATGTTAGGTTTAATGAGATTTTGGTTAAATGGAATTTAGGCTGAATGCATTTTAGGCTTTGTGATTTTAGGCTCAATGGGATTTACGCTAAATGAGATTTAGGGAATATTCATGAGCCTCCGTATTTCTATCTGCTTAGGCCTTTAATCGTAAGAATGAGAGGAAGTAGGACAGACATATATATCTCTGTCCTGCTTCCTCTCAAGGATTAGCGATTACGATTCATTGTGCTTTAGGCTTAACTTCAAGTTTCAACTCTATATTTGTTTTTTTTGTTTATGGTTTGAAAGCAGTACAAAATGTCAAAATTACATATTTTTTCTTTTATTTAAGAAGAAGAAGAAGGAGAAGAAGGAGAAGAAGGAGAAGAAGAAGAGATATTTTTTCTTTCATTCGTAGTAAGTAATTGAACTAAAATTAGTATTCATTCCACTCTTTATTTATTGAAAGATGTTAAAAATAAAAAGAAATAATCAGTTGTTAATGATAATATGTACACGATTTTATGTCATTTTTCAAATTCAGAGAATAAGATACATATATATAACTAATCGAGGTTATGTTTTTAATCAACTGGTATTATTTGGCGGCAAAATAAAACTTACAAATTATACATAATATATTTATTTCTTTTTTATTAAAGGAGCACAGCTTTGCAAACATTAATAATAATTTTATACTAAGTATTTGTTACAACCATATATATTTTAAATTTTACATTAATTATTTTTGGGTTTCTATTTTTCATAAATTTAACTTTGCAAAAAGTTGAAAATCTAAAAAAATGTAAAATAAAAAATTTAAAATTTTTTAAATTTGTCTTATGCATATAAACAATTTCTCCCTATAAATAATTTATAAGTGAAAAAAATGTTTTTAAGTTCCATTCGTCACTTTTACAATAGAAATTGTAATATACAATATTTTAAATTAAAATTATTAATTTTTGAATTGATAATTATTGAAAAAATAAGTTTAAACATTTTTTTAATAATAATTTCCAAATTCCAAACCTCAATTAATTTATTAATTTTATTTTTACTACTTCTTAGTTTTTAGTATTTAGTAGATTCTTGCAAAATTTTTGTATTATTTCTAGTTATTTCATTTTTTTATAATTAAAAAAAAAATTTCCATTTTCTTTCTATTTATTTAATTTTATTGTTCTTTCACAATTTTTCAGTTATTCCTTACCTTTTAATTAATTTTTAAAATTTGTATTCATTTTTCTATATTTTAGAAATAGTTTTCCTTTTTTGAAATTGTTTAATTTATATCCTTTTTAATTTCGAATTTCTGTAAACGTTTATTCGATTCTCTTATCTACAATTTTCTATAATTTCTTAATTTTCTACTTTTTTGAAAACTTTACTTCTTTTTATTTATTTTTTGTAAATTTAATCTTGCACTAAATTTTCTAATTTTAACATCGTCCTTCTATTTCTTAAATTTTTTTTTCTTTTAAAATCTGATTTTACTAAGTTCTCAAAAAAATTATTTAATGTTCCTTTCTTCAATTCTTAAAATAATTCTAGAATTTTTTTAATTTTTAAAATATTTTTCTCTTCAATAATATTTTACCTTTTTTTATTTATCTTATTTATTTTCATAATTTAATGAGAATGTCCGTAAATATTCTAATTTTTTAAATAGGTTGTCTACAATTTTGTTGTTAATTTTTCCATTCTTGATTAGTTTTTAAAATTGTTCTCTAATTTAATTAATTTTTATTCGTTACTTTCTTTATTTCAAAGAATTTTCTCTCTTTTTTTTTGTTTGTAGACCGTTTTTTTTATCTTTTTTACAATTTCATATTTTGGTTTTAGAATTTATTATAAAAACTATTTTTTTGAATTTAAAAGTTCCTATTTTCCTTAATTCTGCGTTCATAAGGGTTAAAAACAAAAAATTTCAATTTTGAAATTTTTTATTCCAATTTTATTTTTTTGTCGTTTGTTAATATTAATTTTTTCTTTTAAATTATTTTCTTCCATTTTCAGTTATTATAGTCATAATTTAATTGTTTTCTTGAAATTCCAATTACAATTTTTGGAAAACTTAATTTTTCCAAATTTAGTCTATTTCTCATCTTTCAATTATTTTCTTATCTTTTAACTTATAGTCTTCAATTTTCAATTATTTCTTAAGGTACTTCTTCAATAATTATTAATTTTAATTCATTAAATTCAATTATTCTTCTAAATTTTTATGACATTTTTTCAAATTTCAATTTTTGTCTTAAATTTTAATTTTTTAAAAATAAGTTTCAAAACAATTTCTTCGTTTTCCAATTATTTTCTTCGTTTCTCATTTCTTTCTTTAATTTAAAACTATTTTGTCTGCAATTTAAATTACTTTTAATATTTTTAAATAAGTTTCTTCTTTTTTAATTATTTTTTACAAATTTAACTTGTAACTTATAATTGTTAAATATTTTGTTCATTTTATAACAAATTTTCTCAAATAAAAATGTACTTTTTCAATTCTAAATTATTGTCTTCAATTTCAGTTATTTTTCTAATTTTTAAATGATTCTTCTCAATTTTGCATTATTTTTCTTCTTTCAATTATTTTCGGCATTTTTATTGAATGTCTTCAATTTTCAACTATTTTTTGCAAGTTATACATTTTCGTCTTCATTTTGTCAAACGAGTTTCTTCAATTTAAAATATTTTTGTATTTTTAAATGAATTTCTTGAATCAATATTTTTCTCGTCATTTTAAAATGATTTTTTCCTTCTTCAAAATTATCTTCTTAAATTGTCACTTTTTCTTTCTTCAGTTTAAAACTGATGTCTTAAATTTCAATTTATTTTGTCATTTTTTCTTATATTTCTTTTTTATTCAATTCTTCTCTTCACTTTTAACTTAAAGCCTACAATTTTCAATTATTTTTGCTATTTTTTAACAAATTTCTTCATCTTTCAATTCTGTCTTTAATTTTTAATTATTGTCTTAAATATTCAATTATTTTATTCAATTTCAGATTATTTTTTAATTTTTGTAATTTTTAATTTTGAACGATGTATTTTCAAGAATTTTAAAATATTTTTTTGAAAATTTCAATTTTTTTCTATCTGATTCTAAAATTCCAATTACATTCTAAATATTTTAAAATATTTGTCATTAATTTTCAGTTATTTTTTTCTAAAGATTTTCTAAATTTTTTAATATCTTATTTGAAGTTTTAGTTATTTTTGTTCTTAATCTTATATTCGTATTATTTTATATTTTCTAACAATTTATTTATATTTTAATTATTTTTCTCATTTTTAAATTTAATTTTTGTTTTGTTTTTTTATTTTCTTTTATTTTTTGTTATTTTCTTAAATTTTACCTGTAATCAATAATCTTTAATTATATTTGTGATTTTCTAATGAATTTCTTTAATTCTATATTTTTTCTTCCATTATGAAATTTTTGTTTTCAGTATCTTTTTTTTTGTCATTACTTAATTATTAACTTCTTCTTTTTTAAATTATTTTCTTCAATGTTCAGTTATTTTAGTCATAGTTAGTTTTCTTTAAATTCTAATTCTTTTCTTCAAATTTCAATTACAATCTTTAATTTTTTATTTTGTCTTCAATTTCTTGAGGAACTTTGGTTTTCTCTTTAAATTTTAATTATTGTCTTCAATTTCAATTATTTTTCTCATTTTTAAATAATTTTTCCCAAATTTCGTCTGCTTCTCATTTTTCAATTATTTTTGAAGGGATTTCTTCAATTTTTTAATTTTAATTCTTTAAATTCAATAATTTTTTATGTACTTTTTTCAAATTTTGAAATTTTGTAAACAGTATAATTTAAACATTAATAACTATTTCTATCACTTACAGGTGGATTTGAAAAATGATGAGGATGAAAAAATACACAGAAAAGATGTTTACTAAAAATAATTGCAGAATTAAACTTGAGCCCGATTCCGGGAACAACAATGAACCCAAAGGAAGATCAATATCAAAAAAGTCGGAAGACAACCAGGATGTGAAATTTGACAAAACCAAGAATATTTTAAGCCTTAGAGTGCACAATTTTTGTTCAAATACCACACAAGAAACTATTTTTGCCGATAAAAATGTGAAGGTGAATAAAGTTGGGCCTAGTAATAATAAAACCAGAAGAAAAACAAAGCCAAAAGTAATGAAAAACCAAGTAGATAATTTATCTTCAAATACCACTCAAGAAGCTAATTTTAATGAAAACAGTAGCAAATTAATTAAAGTTCCCGATGTGATTAATAAATCGAAAAAGAACACTAATAAAATAGATCCTCGTTATCATTGCTTGAAATGTTATCAGAATTTCAAGACCAAAAGATACTTTGACCATCATATGCGATCGCACAACAGAGAAAAGCCATTCAAGTGCACGGATTGCGAGAGAAGTTATTTTCACAAAAAACACTTGAATAGGCATTACAAAGATGATCACGATCCTAGGAGAATTCCATTAATTTGTGATATTTGCAACAAGGCGTTCAAGAGGAAAGGAAACTTGGAAGATCATCTGTTGATTCACACGGGAGATAATAAAGTGACCTGTACAATTTGCAAGAAGATTCTCACGAACAAGAGGTCCATGAAGATGCACATGCTGACGCATTTGGAGAAAAAAAAGTACCAGTGCCACCTTTGCTCTGATGAATTTTGCAGAAAATTGGATATCGTGAAACATTTGAAGTATCACGAGGATAAGAAGCAGAACAAGTGTCCGCGTTGCGACAAAAGCTACAATGATAAGACAGTTTTGAGGACGCATATTAGAAGGGTGCACACTAGGGAGAGATTTCTTGAATGCAGTTTCTGTGAAAAGAAATTTTTTAGCAAGAATCTTCATGAGTCGCATCTGCTGGTGCATACAGGAGAAAAGCCGTACACGTGTGATACCTGCGGCAGAGGATTCACGTGCAAAAGGAATTTGAGGTATCATATTATTCAGCATGTAAAAGAGTTTCCTCATCATTGCGATTATTGTGGAAAAGGATTCGCCAGACGCTGCAATTTGGCAAAACATCACAAGATGCATATCCGGACGAATACTCTGACTGTTAGCACGAAAAACTCACGTAAAGCTGAACCTGTGGATTAGGGTGTCCGTAAAAAAGTCGACTTTCGAATTTTGTTTACGCTACCCACCAGTTTGGTTCCAATATAAAAAAAAAAAAAATTTCTGTAAAATTGCAGTCTGATTGATTAATATTAACCCGTGCCAGCAATCGATTGAAATTTCCCATTGAAAATGCATGGGGAAAATGAATTTTGTTTTAAAAAATGCATAAACTTTTTACATTTTTTTTTGCAAAAAATTTTCCAGCTCACAAATTTCTTTATTTTTAGCTATATTTTGAGAAAACGGGAATATTTAAAAATTTCAGCTAATTCGTTTTCATAATTCTTCAAATTCGCTTGAAACTTATTACTCGTTTTCGAAGTCTCTGATTGTGAAAACGATGTCAGATTTACCAATTTTTCAAAATTCAAAATGGCGGATCCAATATGGCAGACATATTTTTGCAAAATTGCTAAAATTCACTTCAAATTTGTTACTCGGTGGTAATCCATGACGCTGGTTACTAATCTGAAGTTAGATTTTTAAAATAGTAAAAGTGTAACAAGTTTCAAGCGAATTTGAGCATTTTCAGGTCAGCAAGTGACTTACTTTTCTCATTTTTATTCATTTTTTTTAAAATCACTAACTATTACTCACTTTAAAAAAAAATCACTATTCTCACTTTCTTAGTAAAATAATAATTATCTATTATTATTATTGTTATTATATACAATTATGTTCTTCAAATTTCAATAAATTTTGACCTCTAATTTATTACACAGTTTTCAATTTTTTTTTTCAAATTTCAGCAATTTTCTTCAATAATTTTTAAATACTTTACACCAATTGCCAATTATTTTTTCCAAGTTTCATTTTTTTTCAAATTTCAATTAATTTTTTTTTCAATCTTATATTCTTTTAATTATTTACACCAGTTATCAATTATTCATGTCATTATTCAATTACACTAGTTTACAAAAAAAAAAAAAAAAAAATTTATGTACATTCAATGTCACTATTTTTTTCTTATGTACTAAGCATCTCGTTACTTAAAAATGACATTAAGAATTTTTTCTATGGATAGGTTTTCGAAATATGAATTTTTAAAATTTTTTTACGTTTTTTTCGGAGGTGACTTCACGTTTTAGGCCGTATCTCGAGTTACAGACGTCCGATTAAGTTTTTCTAGGTGTCAAATTAAAGGTAATCAAATTCCAAACAATCGCTTTTAACATTATTTTTCAATCGGTTAAATATTTTAAGTGATATAGTCCAAAAAAAAAAATAGAAAATTTGAGTTTTTGGCCCAAAATCTGAAAAACAAATTCATTCTACCGCCATGCAAAAATAGAAAACGTCAAATTATGTCCAGTTTTAAATTTGTTACATATATGGCTCAATTTTAGGAAGAAAAAAATGTATGGATGAAAAAAATCTATTGGTAATTATTGAAGTTATAAGCCAGGGTACTGAAATTCTCGTTTTACGCCATTTCGATATTTTACCTCCTTTTATAGTGATTATGTTGATTAATTTAATGAATACAATATCTAATTAGAAAATGGACTTTTTTCACAGATTTCAAATAATTTTCAGTGCTTTACTAATTAAAATTTGACTGAAAATTTTTTTGGAGTTTTTGATAAAAATTTCTGAAGAGGCATAAATTGATTAAAATCTGCTTCTTTGACAAGTTGAATCAGATTCTCCAGAAATTTTTGTCAAAAACTCCAAAAAATTTTTCAGTCAAATATCATTTATTTTTCATATTTCTATATCTAATTTGAAATTTTTTCATCTATTAACGAACAAAATTCAACAAAAATTGAACCTCTGCGCATCTGATTCAACTTGTCAAAAAAGCAGATTTTAATCAATTTATGTCTCTCCAGAAACTTTTGTCAAAAACTCCAAAAAAATTTTCAGTCAAATATTTTTTATTTTCTATATTTCTAAATCTAATTTCAAACTTTTTTATCTATTAACGAACAAAATTCAACAAAAATTAAACCTCTGCGCATCTGATTCAACTTGTCAAAAAAGCAGATTTTAATCAATTTATGCCTCTCCAGAAACTTTTGTCAAAAACTCCAAAAAAATTTTCAGTCAAATTTTAATTAGTAAAGCGCTGAAAATTATTTGAAATCTGTGAAAAAAGTCCATTTTCTAATTAGATATTGTATTCATTAAATTAATCAACATAATCACTATAAAAGGAGGTAAAATACCGAAATGGCGTAAAACGAGAATTTCAGTACCCTGGCTTATAACTTCAATAATTACCAATAGATTTTTTTCATCCATACATTTTTTTCTTCCTAAAAGTGAGCCATATATGTAAAAAATTTAAAACTGGACATAATTTGACGTTTTCTATTTTTGCATGGCGGTAGAATGAATTTGTTTTTCAGATTTTGGGCCAAAAACTCAAATTTTCTATTTTTTTTTTGGACTATATCACTTAAAATATTTAACCGATTGAAAAATAATGTTAAAAGCGATTGTTGGGAATTTGATTACCTTTAATTTGACACCTAGAAAAACTTAATCGGACGTCTGTAACTCGAGATACGGCCTAAAACGTGAAGTCACCTCCGAAAAAAACGTAAAAAAATTTAAAAAATTCATATTTCGGAAACCTATCTATAGAAAAATTTCTTAATGTCATTTTTAAGTTTAGAGAACCATAGTACATAAAAAAAAATAGTGGCATTAAATGTACATTTTGGCTTTCTTACCTTTATAAAATTATAGCCCGTTTATGTAAATAAATAAATGTATTACCTTCAATTTTTATTATTTTTGTTATTTTTCATGTATTACCTTCAAATTTAAATTTTTTGTGATTTCTCGACTATTTTTTCCTAATTTCAATTATTTTTGTCATTTTTTAATTGTTTTTTTAAATTTCCAATTAATTTAGTAATTTCTCAATTATTGTCAATACTAGCAAAATAAAACGCGCGCAAGCGCGCGATTAGTTTCTCATACATTTTCAAATTATAAAATACAATAATAAATATAAATAATCGGTAAATACTATTTATCTGATAAGAAAAATAAATATTTTAAATATAATATTTAAAAATCAGTTAATATAAATAAAATAAATATTTATTTAGGACAAAATTTATAATATTTTAGAATTAAAAATAATTGCAAAAAATAATTGAAATTAAACAAATAATTGCAAATTTTTAAAATTAATTGAAAAAAATATTAAATCAATTAAAAATTGGGGAAAGTAATTTAAACAAACATAAAAATGTTTTAAACATAAAGAAAATAATTAAAATTTGAGAAAAATACTTGAGAATCTTAAAAGTAAATTAAAACAAAATTGAATAATGAAAAATTAGAGAAAATAATTGAAAATTGAAAAAACATGGTTAAAAATTGAGATAAATAAATTAAAATTAAAAAAATAATTAAAATTTGAGAAAATAATTAAACAAATTACATAAAATATTTTAAATAAAGGAAAGTTAAACAAAATTTGACTAAATTGATATTAAATTTAGTGACTAAATGATATTAAATAAATAAATAAATAAATAAAATATTTAAACTTTCAGAAGTTTATTGAAATATAAAAAATAATTAAAAATTAAAGAAAATAAATGAAAAAAGATAAAAATAATTTAAAATTGAACAGAACAAAATTTAATTAAAGAGAAATAAGTAAAAATTTTCGGCAATTATAAAAAAGAACGAGAAAAAAAATATAAAAAATAATATAAATAATGAAATAATATGAAAAGTCAGATAAATAATAATTAATTTTTGAAATTATGAAACAAATTTAAAGAATTGAAAATTGAAGGAAATAGATTTTGGAAAATAATTGAAAAATGTTTTTAAATTTTAAAACTTGACGAAGATAATTAAAATATGATACAAACAATGATAAGTTGTAACAAATAAATTATATTTAAGTGTGATAATTGAAAAAACTACAGAATTTTTTTTAAATAAAGAAAATATAATTGAAATTTGAAAAAAAAATACAAGATGATCTTAGAAATCAATTAAAAAAAAAAGAAAATAAATAAAAATTGAAGAAAACAATTGAAATTTTAGAAAAATTCTTAAAAATCTTAGAAAATAATTTTAGAAAATGTGAATAACTAAATATTAGAAAAAAAAGATTGGAAGAATGCTAAAAATAATTGAAATTTACGATAATTAAAAAAATTTTATGGAAATTATGAAAACAAATAAAAATAATTATAAATTGAAGAAAATAATAGAAATTTAAGAAAATTACTTGAAAAAATTTTAGAAATTAATTTTATAATATGAGAAAAACTAAAAATTGGAGAAAAGTCTGGAAGAAAGCTAAAAATAATTGAAATTTACGATAATTAATTAAAAAAAATCTGAAATTCTGATAACAAATGAAAATAATTAAAAATGGAAGAAAATATTTGAATTTTCAGAAAAATACTTAAAAATCTTAGAAAATGAGAATAATGATTAACAATCGAGAAAAATATTTGTAAAATGATCAAATTAATTCAAAATTGAAAAAAATAATTGAAATATGCTGAAAATAATTTAAGATTGGGAAAGAAAATTGAATTATGATGAAAATAATTTAAATATGAAAAATTGAAGACATTCAATAAAAGTTGAGAGAAATAACTGAAAAAATCATAGAATATATGTTTAAAAAAAAAAATAATTACAAAATTACTTGAAAAATTTTAATTAAAGAGAATAATTAAAAAATCGCAGAAATAACGAAAATTTATGAAAATAATTGCAATATCGGATAAATAATTGAAAGTTTTAAAAGTAATGACAAAATAATGAATTTAATTATAAATTGATAAAAATTAAGAATAATTGCAGAATTTATTTTGAAGCAAAAGAAAATAATTAAAAAATCGTTATATAATGAAAAATTGAAGACAATAATTTAAATTTGAGATAATAACTGAAAATTTAGGAAATTAATTGCATGTGTACATATTTTCAACTTCTTCAAAAACCATAATAAATTTTTTAATCATTTTTCGAAACTTTTTTTTTATTCAAATGACAATTAAAAACCAGCACAAAATAAAATAACAGGGACTAACTTCACGTCAGTTTTTAAAACGTGGACAGAAAAGATGAATAAATATTAATATTAACTAATTTCAGGAGTTTACGGAGATTATTATTATTTAATAATTAATTTTCGACGTTGTTTTATTACTTTCTCCAAATTTTATACTTATTTTCTTATATTTTTAAATTATTGTCATGAATTTTTTAATTTCTTTCTTCAATTTCCATTTAATTTTTTCATTTTTCAATTATTTTTGTCATTTGTCAATTGCTTTTTACTTTTAATTTAAATTATTATCATTTTTCAAGTATTTTCTTCAAATTTCAAATTTTTTGGGATTTTGCAATTATTTTGTCATGATTTAATTATTTTCTTTAAGCGTTAATTTCTATCTCCAATTTTTCAATTAATGATTTCTAATTTTTATTTTTTTTCTCCATTTTTTAATTATTTGTAGCATTTTTTACGCCTTTTTTCAAATCATAAATTTTTTACATAATTTTAAATTAGTTTTATCATCTTTCATTTTTTTTTCAAGGTTCAATTATTTTTGTCATTTCTCGATTATTTGTTTCATTCTTTAATTATTTTTGTAATTTTCAATTATTTTTGTCATTTCTCAATTGTTTTTTTTTTAATTTTAATTATTTTTATCCTTTTTTCAAGTATTTTTTTTTAAATTTCTATCAATTTTATGATTTTTAAATTATTTAATTATTTTCTTTAATGGTCACTTTTTTTCTCCAATTTTTTAATTATGTATTGACATCAAATTTTTATTTTGTTTTTCCATTTTTCAATTATTTTTGTCATTTTCCAATTATTTTCTTCAAATTTCTATTGTATCCGGGAAAAATGTGATTTTAGATCCGGGAAAACCGGGAATTTGCCGGGAATTTGAAAATCATGTTTCGGTAATTAATCTTTTAATCAATGTAAATTCAAATTAACAGAAATTTGAAGAAATAAAAATTGCTGCGTATAAATGTAACATTTGAGAATATTTTAAAAAGGTGAAATATTATTAATATATTAAATATATTATATTATATTAAATATATATTAAATATTAAATTTTCCCGGATTTTTAAAAATGAAAATTATAGATTAAATTTTTTTCATATTGTTACATAAAAAATTGGTTTCCAATATTAAGAATGATTTATTAATCAATTTTAAGGTTGTTTCTTGTCTTTTCAATTATTTTCTTCAATTTGGAATTACTTTTTTCCAATTCTGAATTATTTTCGTCAAACTTTAATTATATTTTTTTATTCATTTTCCTTCATTTTTTGATTATTTTCTCCGAACTTAAATTATATTAATCAATTTTTCCAGATCTCAATTATGTTTCTGAATTTAAAAGTTTTCAATTTCTTCAATTCTAAATTATTATTTTCAAGTTTCATTTACATTTTACAATTTTAAAAACAAATTCTTTAGTTTTCAATTATTTCTTCAATTCTTAATTATTTGCTTGAATTTTTAATTTTTTTCAGGATTTTAGAATTATTTTCTTCAGTTTTAAACTGAAGAATTATTAATTCTAAAAATTAATAAAAAATAAAAAAATAAAAATTTTTTAATTCTAAAAATTAAAAAAAAATGATAAGAAATAAGGAATAAGAATAATAAATAAGAATTAAACCAAATTTTAGAAATTAACAAAAATTACTATAAAGTATAAAAAATTTTAATATAGAAATTAAAGAAAAACAAATTACCAAAATTTGAAAAAAAAACATCTAAAAACTGAAAAATAATTATTAATTTTAAAAAATCAAGAAAATATTTAAAACCTCAAATTACTAAAAAGTTTTAAAAAAAATAACAAGAAAATGAAAGAAAAATTCTTTTTTAAGAATTTGAAATAAAGAAAAAAATCTAAAAAGTTATTAAAAAATTAAAGATAAATGAAAAATAAATTTTAAATAATAAATGAATCGTAAAAAAAACTGAAGACATTAAAAAAGAAGATAATTATAAAACATAAATTTAATAAAAGAGAGAACTAAATTAAGAGAAAGAATACTAGGAAAAATTACTAAAAATAAGTTATGATAAAAATAAATAAAAATTACAACAACAAAAAATTTAAGTATTTAAAAAAGATAATTATAGAATATAAATTATTGCTTTTTTTTATGGAATTTTTTATAGTTCCCCTCCCACTTAAAAGAGTAAGTAAAAATCTCAACTTTAAAAAATTTACCTCCGACTGTCTTGGTTTTTAATTGAATTTAAATAATTCAATTATCCGAATTTTTACTTAACAGAATTTTTAGGTCACCGAATTTAACAGAATTTATTTTTAACACACTTTTTAATTAAAATAATTCGAATTTAACCAAATTTTCATTTAGCAGAATTCCACGTGAGTTTGAAGATGAACCTGCATTTAAATTTTTTTAAAATTAAATTTATAATATTTTTCAATTTTCTCAGAATTTTATGATTATTTTTACATTGTTTTCTTAGGGGAAAGTAAGATTATAGCTTTTGGTCAAAATTAGTAAAGAACAAAAAAAGTACCAAAAAAGTGAATGTGGTACTTCGAAGCCTGATTTTTTGTTTTACAATATATATTAATAAATGCAACATTAAATATTGTAGGCACTGAAAATGAATTTAAAGAATAGTCTTTTCTTTATCATTCACTTTGCAGGACATAAACAATTCCAGGAACTGAAAACTTGAGCAACACGCATGCTGTGTATACAATGTAGATATATATATATGTATACAAATACATATACCGTATGCCGGCATGCGTTCATGTGGATCTTACTAACGTATTTTATAACTTGACACCTAATCTGTTTTCAGTCACTCTCGCCTAAAACTGATTTGAAATTTTTTTTCTGTTCCCACAGATTTTACATTCAACTTTTTATGACTTGAAAAAAAAAAAGAAACATTCGAACCATTATTTTAAGGGTCTACAATATTGTCAGAAACAGAATCAGTATTCGCTAGATCTTCGAGGCGTTCAGAAGCAAATATATAGAAAATATATATTTTTTAATTCCAATTCAACTGGATTGTGATTTTGTTTAATTTGTGATTGTTTATTCTCGAATAATAAATTGTGAATAAAAAATATATAAATTGTGCGCCGCATATTCGTAAGTTCTGTTTAAAATTATATATTTTTAAATTTTATTATTATTATTAGTTTATTATTTTTAATTTTTTATTTAATTGTAATGTTTGTTGCTTTTTTAGCAGTAAAAACCGTAAATTTTGTTTACACTTTAAAGTATATTATTACTATTTAATTATTAAAATATTACGAATTTGAAATTTTTACTTCCAAGGGTAAACTAATTTAATAAATTCTAAGTTGTATTAAAAATAAGAAAAATTAGTAAATTATAAAAAATGTAGGATATCTAAATATTGTTTTTGAATAAGAAAGAACAAATTATAAAAAAAAGTTTCTGGACTGTTTCAAGAAATGGAAACATTTTTAAGAAATAGAAAAATTATGGTAAAGTTTTAAAATTTATTTTATAATCGCAACAAATTTTTTTTTAAATGTACCCAATTTTTTCTTTCTTTTTATATATAATTTTCCATAATCTGAGACTCATTAAAAATGGTTTTTAATTTCTCAAATAAAGAAATGCTTATATATATATTGTTTTTAAATCATAGATTTATTTTTTAAATTCTAACAAAATTTAATTTAAAAAAAGAAAATATTAAATTTACTAATGTTTCTTCGACTTTGCTCAATTTCTTTTTCTCTTTTAATTGTACAAATGGATCTTACAAAATTTGTGAACACCATTTAAATTAAATTAAGTATTTTTATTTTATTTTCTCGAAAAAATATTCAAATTCTTTATTTCATTCTTATTTTTTTTCAGATTTTACTGATGAAGACTGATTAAAAAAAATCGATATGAATGTTCCACATGGACTTTTTACCAAAGAGAAAGAAATGACAAATAAATATACATTTTCAAAGCGGCAAAAATCGGTATAGTAATTTTTTGTTAGAAATTTTTTAATAAAAATTTAACTGATAATTTTTTATTTCGGGGATTTTAAAAACTTTATTCTTTTTCAATGTCTCATATATTAATATTGCTATTTTTAATTTACTCACAAATTATTGATTAACATTTCAAAATTAATAAAACCCTTAAAAATTGAATAATATTATCATTATTGAAATTTTCAGAAAATTGTTGAAAAAGACAATGACGAAATAGAAATTTTATATGAATCATTAAAAGATGAAAATATTCCCTTTGACAAGAATATAAAAGAAATTTTTGGAAATTGTCAACTGAAAGACGAGGAAATAGAAATTCTACATGAATTTATAAAAGACGAAAATATTACTTTTATAAATGATATAAAAGAAGTCTTTGGAAATTGTGAAGAGACGGAATTTGAAAGTAAGTTTGATTTGTATAACTTTTTTTATTTAATTTAATTAAAAAAATTAATTTTAAACAAATATTATTCCAATTTTTTATTAGATTTACAAACTAAAGTGTTTTAAATAAAACTTTAACAAACTTTTAAATAAATTAAAATGTTAGGAATATTTTTTTATTTGAATCAGAAAGAATTTTTACTTGATGAAATTTCAATTTTTCAAAACTTTTATTAAAAGGAAAATATCCCTGTTTATTGAATTTTATTATAAAATAAAGATAAATTATCATTTAGTCTTAATTATTATATAATTAAAATTAAATTGATTGAGAGTTGAGTATTTTAATTTAAAAACAGTTTATTGCAATTTTTAAATTTTTATAATTTTAATTAAATTCAAATTTGATCTTTCGAAAATTTAAATTAGCTCAATTTGAATTTATTTAAAAATTAGACAAACGATTATATTAGATACACGATTCAAATTATTCCAATTTTAATTTACCTGAATTTAAATTTTAATATTTTCAAAATTCAATTTATTTACAAATTTAGATTTATTCAAATTTTAATTTCTACAAATTTTAATGTATTTGAATTAACAATAATTCAATATAAAGTCTAAAAAAATTTAATTTCTCCAGATTTTAATATATACAAAATTTAATTGACACACATTTTAAACGATCCAAGTTTTATTAAATTTTCGCTTTTATTGGCTAAACTGTTATTATTTTTAATTTTAATTTAATTTTAATTTTTTAATTATTTTTAATTAAATTCAAAATACAAATTCAATGAAACTTATAAAATTTTAGAAATTTTTTTCTATTCAAGAAATGATGATAAAAATTATTGAAATTTTAATTTTCCCAAATTTTACTCAATTTAAATTGCAATCAATCCAAATTTCTATTAATTAAAATTTAATATTGCAAAAATTTTACTTTATTATTAAATTTTCATTCTCATCTACTTTTTAAAAGATTAAGCATTAATTATTTATTATAGCTTTTATAATTAATCATAATATTATTTACATCATTATAAATAGTCAGTTAAAAACTGCAATAAAATTTAATTACAATTTTTTCCCAGAGTAACCTTTTTTTTAATAATTCTCTTTAATTAAAATTTTTGAAGTAATTTTTTTCTTTGTTTTAACATATATTCTATTATTTTTTCAATTATTTCCGTCAAATTTTATTTTCTTTTTTTAATTTTTCATATTTAAATTATTTTCAGTATATTTAAATTAATTTGTTACTTTTGAATTAATGACTTTTGTAGTAATTATTTTCCTCGTTTTAATTATTTTTCTCATTTTATAAAATTATTTTCTGAGATGTTTAAGTATTTTTCTAAAATTTTAATTACTTCAATTTTCAATTAGATACTTTAATTTGTTTTCATAATTTCCAAAAAGTTTTTTTTTATTAATTATCGTGAATTTTAATTATTTTTAGGTTTCTTCAATTCTTTTCTCCAATTTTTAGTAATTATAATTTTTTTAATCGATTGCTAAAATTTTTATATATTTTTTTTCAAATTTCAATTATTCTTTTCGTTTAAAATTGAAAAATTAATTTAATTTATTTAATCAATTTAATGTACAAATTATTTTCTTTTTATATGTATTAAAGGGGTTTTCCCTGTTTATATGTTAAATAATTAAATAAATATTTAAATTATTTTCATCACATTACAATTATTTTTCACAAACTTAAATTATTTTTTTCCTATTTTCAATTAATTTTATATTTATTCAATTATTTTCTTCGATTGTTAATTATTATTCAGATTTCCTTAAATTGTTTTCTAAAATTTTTAATTATTTTTCTAAAATTTCAATTATTTTCATCAATTTTCAATTATTTATGCATTTTTGTAATTATTCTCTTTAATTAAAATTTTTTAAGTAATTTTGTAATTATCTTTTTTTTTTGAAACGTATATTCTATGGTTATTTTCAATTCCTTACCTCAAATTTTATTTACTGTTTTCAATTTTTCATATTTTAATTATTTTCAGTATACTTCAATTATTTTTTTCAATTTTTCTAAAACTTCAATTATTTTCTTCAATTTTAAATTAGGTACTTTCATTTGTTTTCAGAATTTTCAATTTTTTTTATTAATTATCGTGAATTTCATTATTTTTAGCTTTCTTCAATTCTTTTCTCCAGTTTTTAGTTACTATCATTTTTTTTAATCGATTGCTAAAATCTTCATGTATTTTTTTCAAATTTCAATTGTTCTTTTTATTTAAAAAATATTCTTTAAATTTTTCATTTATTTCACTCAAATGTAGTTTATTTTTTACAACTTATGATTGTTTGCATCATATTTCAATTAATTTCTTCAGTTTTTAATTATTTTTATTCGTTTTCATAATACCAAAATTTTGTTTATTAATTATCGTGAATTTGAATTATTCTTAGCTTTCTTTAATTCTTTTCTCCAATTTTTAGTTATTCTCATTTCTTTCAATTGATTTCTAAATTCTTCACGTATTTTTTCCAACTTTAATTATTTTTTTGATTTAAAAAAATATCTGCAATTTTTTCAAATATTTCCCTCAAATATCATTTATTTTCTTTGACTCATCATTGTTTGTATCACATTTCAATTATTTACTTCAAGTTCCAAATTTGAAAATCATTTTTTCAATTATTTTTCAACATATATATTTCCTTAAATTAAAACTTTTTTTTTCATTTTTTTTACAATTTCAAAAATTTAAAACTATTTATCTGAGATTTCCATTATTTTATTAAATTTTCTATTATTTATTTTATTCTTTATATTATTTTCTTCAATTTTCGATTAATTTCGTTCTTTTTCATAATTTTCAAAAAGTTTTTAATTAATTCTTTTTAGTTAAAAATTATTTTCCTCAATTTTAAATTACGTCTTATATTTTCTTACTTATTTTCTCTAATTTTTAATTATTTTCTTTTTTCTTCAATGAACTTTTGAAAGTTTTAAGTATTTTTCTGAAATTTTCTTTAACTTCCCTTCATTTAAAAGAAATTATGTAATTTTTTCAATTATTTTCTCAAATTTTATTGATTTTTTTCAATTTTTTATTATTTATCTAAATTTTAAAATATTTTTCCTAATTTTTCATTATTCAATTTTTTTCAATTTATTTTTAAGATTTAAAAATATTTTTCAAATTTAAATTATTTTCTTTATTTTTAAAATATTTTTTTGATTTTTTAAATTACTTTCTCCAATTTTTAATTGATTCCATTATTTTTTTCAATGAATTTGCAAAATTATTTATTAGGGTTTGCCCCTTAACATTTACGCCACTGATTTTAATCAGTATTTTAATATGACGTCACTAGTCAAGAAGGTTAGGTCATTTTGTCAAGAAGGTTAGGCTCGGACCCAAATTTACATTACGTTATAATGGGATTTTTAATAAAAAGTCATTTTTATGACAATTTAATAAAAAACTTTTAAAATTGTTAAAGGCAGAAGATAAAACATATTTTTTTACGTTTTTGTTGTATAATCATACTTCTTATCGGTTATCTGATTTATTTTTAAATGCAAAAAAAAATAGTGAAAAATTCAAAATAGGTTAGAAAGTTCTGTCAGTGTGATTGTTTTTTTGGCTTCTAAATACAAATTTAATTAATTGACAAGGAATATGAATACATTATAAAAATGTAAAAAAACATATTCCATCTTCTAATAGCAACAATTTATGAAATTTTTAAATAAATTAGTCTAAAATACCTTTTATATTAGAAATGCCTTTATACCTCAATGTAAATTTGGGTCTGCGCCTAACCTTCCTGACAAAATGACCTAACCTTCTTGATTTGTGACGTCACATTAAAATACTCTATTATGGACACGGTTGGGTAGGTAACATGTACCTTAAGTAATGAGAATTACATTCTCAACCCTGCCCACAATTCGAAACTTAGGGTGAAGTCACATACGAAGGTCTAAAGTGTCAGGGGAATAGAATAGACCAATCAGAAAATACTTTCCAATGTGACCAATTATTTGATTGGACTATTCTAATCCACCGATACCCTAGTCCTTCCTATCTGACTTCACCCTTAGGGTAAAATCACATGGGACCATCAAACGTTGCGTTGCGTCGTAATGAGAAAGAGAAAGACGTAAATATAACTTTGTTTGTCTCTCTCTCATTACGTAACATACCAGAGGTATGTTACATAGTTTGTCATTACCCAACCCTGATCTTGTCCCGTGTGTCGTAATGAGACAAAAAAGGACAAAAATATACTGTATCCCTTTCTATTTCATTTCAACACAAGAAGAAGAAGTACATTTCCTAAACCAAAGCAATTCTTTACAAACTCAGTATTTCTGAGCTTCGTCGCATCCAAGTTTTTAATTCTCTTATACTTAAATCTACGAAAAAACGCTTTATTTAGCAGTTTCTGGTAAAAAGAAACTTTAATTACAAATTCATCAAATAACTTTTTGTCATCAAGAAAAATTCTACAAAATGTTCATTTTCTATTTTTCAGGATCTTCGATTAAAATGAATTCGCCAAATAAGAGAGACACGTATTTGAAAAATCAACAAGGAATTTTTAAAAATAATGCCGTTAAACTAAAAAGTAAGGAAAAACTTGAAATTAATGACTTTAAAGAAGTCAAAGTTCATCTGAAGCGAATCGAACCTGAGCCTGCGACTGTTTCTACTGAAAATAAGAAATCTAAAGTTAAGGTCAATGTATTGAAACCGTACGTGTGTAATATTTGCAATAAAGCATTTAGGATGAAGATAAGTATGAATTACCACATGATGAAGCACACTGGAAATTATCCATTCTCGTGCGACAAGTGCGGTAAGGGTTTTGTAAGTCTCGCTCGACTGGAAGCGCACGACACGTCACACAGTGTATTAAAGCCATATGTGTGTAATGTTTGCCGAAAAGGATTCAAAGTGAAGAATAATTTGAGTTATCACAGAATGAAGCATACTGGAAAGTATCCTCATAAATGTGAGCAATGTGGTAAGGGTTTTGGAAGTCTCACCAGATTGGAAGCGCATTACGTGTCACATAGTATCGTACGGCCACATGTGTGTAATATTTGCAGTAAATCGTTCAAAATGAAAAACGAGTTGCGTTACCACGTAATGAAGCACAATGGCCAATTACCTCATCGATGTGAGGAGTGCTGCAAGGAGTATAAAACTCGAATTAAATTAGAAACTCATTTCTTGTCACAGAGTCACGTGAAAAGGCTTTTGAGCAATCAAAATTCTTAGCTATACGAGGAAACTAATCTTTATTTCATTTTACTCATTAAAATAAGGTGTTGTCGAAAAAGAAAAAAACATTTTAATCATTTAAGGTTTTGATTTTTATCATTTTGAACATCGACGGTTCAGGATGCTACACGACTTTTGGAAAAACCATTCATCTTTCTCTTTTCGATGACAGTGGCATAAGTATGTCTCACTCTACATTTTCTTACGTTTTCCAGAAACGGAAAATAGAGAGTGAGACAAACTTATGCCACTGTCATCGAAGAGAGAAAGATAAGAATGGTTTCTCCAAAAGTCGTGTGACCGTACCCTTAAGGTACGTTTCCACCTTTTGTAAAAAAAATTTCCGACAGGAAAATCTACATTTGAGTAAGAGAGACAGGCTGTATATCTGTCTCTATTACTCTAATGGAATTTTCCCGAACTGGACAAGTTTTTCCAATGGTGTGAATGCCGCTTTAGTGTGTAATTCTGCTTTCGATTATACGCTTTCTATTCACGTAGGATTTCACTCTAAAGATTTATTAGTTGGCGTAAAAGCGTATATGTTTTAATTTGTCAACTTTCTGTTCTCATGAAAAAAATAAGGAGAATGAAGATCGCAGTTTTACGCTTTAAACTGTCGATGTGAAAACTTTAAGGGTGAAATCAAATGAATGCGTCAAACGTTGCGTTGTAATGAGATAGAAAGAGATAGAAACATATCCGCGTCTTTTTCTTTCTCATTACGACGCAACGTTTGACGCATTCATCTGATTTCACAGATACGGTCACACAACTTGTGGAAAAAAATTCTTATCTTTCTCTTTTCTATGACAGTCACATAAGCTTGTCTACATTTTCAGACTTTTTCCACAAACAAAAAATAAAGAGTGAGACAAACTTATGTCACTGTCATAGGGGAGAGAAGATTAAAATGTTTTTCCAGAAGTAGCCTGAAGCACAACGAATCGTAATCGCTAATCCTTAATCGTAATAATGAGAGAAAGCAGGACAGAGATATATGTCTGTCCTACTTCCTCTCATTCTTACGATTAAGGATTAGCGATTACGATTCATTGTGCGTTAGGCTAGTCCTGTAAATTGGACACCTACACGAAAAGAGGTTATGTTTGAATTCCTTATTTTTCTTCTTTAAATATAGAAAGACGAAATTTTAATCTAATTTTATTTATTTCAAAGATGTGAACTTAATTCAAAATAAAATATACCTATTGAAACTCATATGTAATTGGATAAAAATTAAAAATGTTCATGGTACAGAAACAAATTTATATAATATTCTCTTTATAAAGCTTTTCTGAATCTGAAGAATCTTTTATTTTTATCAAATTAAAAGTTTTAAAGGCTCATTTTATTTTAAATTAAATTATTACTTTCGTCTAAAACAAATTACAGTAAAAGTTATACTCTTTCTATATTTATAAAAAAGCAAAATAATTACTTTATACATAACCTCTTCTCAGGTAGGTGTTCAATTTCTCCTTCATATTAATTATAAAAATATAAAAAACGGTCGACAGAATCGTTTATTAAAAAATATTTTATACCTTTATTTTTTTTTATTATTATAATTGTACATATGAAAACCACGCAAAAGTATTGTAATTAACTGTAGTACGTATTTTTATATTTTTTTATCAATAAAGAATCCATTTTTCTATTACAGAGTGTGTTTATTCTAGGTACTCAGTGTACATTTCATTGTATATATACAAAATTTATAATAATTTATTTAAATACTTTTTAAAAAATTATTATAATTATACCAGCTCATTCTCAATATCACATAAATGAAAATTTACGGTTAAATACGAATTTTATTGAATAAAATGTTCATTATGTAAAAAAGAATTCTGTATGATGATAATTGTCTTAAATACGAATTCAGTGACCTAAAAATTCGTATTTATTAAAATTTTTAAACTCCATTTAAAAATCAGGGCCGCCGAAAGTGTATTTTTAAAGTATGGAATTTTTACTTGCTTCGAAGTGGGGGGAGGGGAGTTCCAAAAAAATTGAATGCAAAAAGAAAAAATATTGTAATTATTTCTTTTGAATAATTTTTTAAATTTATAATAGTAATTTTTGTTCAATTTCTAAATGCTTTTAATTAATTTCTAATTATTAAAAATTTTTTATCTTTAATCATTAGTTTTACTTTGTTAGAAATTTATCAAAATTTCTAGTTGTTTTCGTTAATTTTTATTTACTGAATTTATTAATTATTTAGTCACTTTCCATAGGATTCTTCCCCTTATTTATTTCTTTCATTGAATGTATATTTTATATTAATTTTCTTTTTCCAATATGTCCAATTTTTTTTCGTTATATTGTTTAAAATTATTTTTGTGTAATTCTCAATAGACCTTTTCATTTTAGTTCTTCTGTCTTTTTCCAGCTCATGCAATGGCACATGCATTAGAAGAAGACAAAAAAGTTAAATTAAAAGGTCTATTATTTAATAACTTTTTTCGTTATTTCACAGTTTTTAAACATTTCTAGTTACTTTTTAGTCACTTTCTAGTAATATTTCTCTTACTTTAGTACTTACTTATTTTAGTAATTTTATTTTCTTAACTTTTTAGTAATTTTTCGTCTATTATTATTCGTTTTGTTATTTTTTTCATATATCAAAAGTTTTTTTAAACTTCCAGGACGCTTCCTAGGGAAATTTTCAGAAAATTTTTAAGAGAAGTTATGCCCTAACTTCCGGCCACAAAATTCACTAGCAAAATCCTCGCCTTGTGTGTCCTTTCTTTGTTGCTACATTCTATGCCTTTACATATTTATTTTAAGCCCAACGCACAATGAAGTTTTAAATCGATAATCGCAAAATCGTTAATCTTAAGAAAGAGAGAGAGAGAGAGAGAGAGAGAGAGAGAGAGAGAGAGAGAGAGAGAAATACAGAAGATGTTTCTGTCCTGCTCTTTCATTCTTAAGATTAACGATTTTGCGATTAGCGACTTAAAATGTCATTGTGCTTAGGGCTTTATTTCCCAGGCATAGAATGTGGCAACATAGATGAGACACACAAAGTGGGAATGCAAAATTTTTTTTTTCGAAGGAGTAAATAGGCCATTAGTCACCATATTCTTTTACATTTTTTACACGTTTTTACGTAAAGTACATTCTTTACGTATTTTACGTAAAAACTTCAAAGTTACGCGTCGTAATATAAGTTGGTAGTTTACTGTAATATACTGTAAATTACAGTATTATACGTAACCACGTATATTACGTTAAGTAGTATACGTTCCGAACCCTGGTTAAGAGTTATACATAGTTGTTTCCTTTCATGTCTTAAAGTATTCATTGTCCATGTTGTCAAAACATTGAATGTTTTTTTAGACAGAAAAATATTGTTTTGTGTTTTTATTCTAAATTATGAATTAAATGATTTTACAAATTGTATTATGAAGTTTCGTGACGACCAATGTACGTATTAATTTTTTATTGAAATATTCAAAGCAATGTCAATTGTAGTTTTAAGCCGACCGTATTAAATACAAAATCTTTTAATTTTTAAAAATATAACCTAAATTTTGCAAAATTCTGTCAATGTCCCAATAATCTATACGTTACGATAATTAAAAGTTTTAAAAGCATAAATAAATATCTCATTATCTTGTAATTTTTTTGTATTTTTTCTACAAAATTTTTAACTCTTTTCTATATTATTAAAAATTATATTTTCTTTTTATTTGCAAATCAATTTAAAATGTGAATCGATTAAATTTTTTTTATATAAATCATAATATTTCGAATTCTGTAAAATAAAATCTGTATTTGTATTTTTTTTCTACGAATCATTTTTGGAATTAAGTTTTCTAAATAATCAACTATTTTTTTATTTGTTTAGATAAAAAGACGACATTAATTTTTATAAAATAAAAGCATGGAAGTTCCACTAATATGTGTTCCTAAAAATGAAGAAATTGTAAATGAAAATGAATTTTTAATGCAGCCAAGATCGGTAAGATAATTTACTACAAAATAATATTTGTATGTGTGTCGTTTATTAAAAACTAAATATTAAAAAGATTAATATTCTTAATGAATTTAAAGATATTAAATAATTCGTTATTGGGTCAAAAATAGAAAATAAATTTATTGTAATATTATGAATTTTTTCAAAATATTCTGAACTTATCACTCAGTTAATAATATCTCCTGCATAATAATTAGAAAATAAATTTGTTATCATTATTCGAATAAATTTTTTTTTTTTGTTAATTTTTATATTTATTTGAAATTTCAGAGAAACAATTTAATAAAAAATGGTTTCTTTTTACTTTTTGCAATTTTCTATGTATGAAATAAATTAAAATTAAAGCAGTGGAGTTTTAAAGCAACTAAATAAATAAATTTATATTTTCAGGTTTCTTTATTGCAAAATGTAATATATTTAAAGGAAGAACTTCCGTTTGCATTGGAAGATTACAGAATATTGCCAAAAAACGAAATAGAAATTGAATTTGAGAATTCCGAGGATTTAAAATTGTCTCTTTCTGAAGCGGGTGTTAATGAAACCAAAAATTTAAAACCAATAAAGTGTGAAAGGTTAGACATTGAAAAAGAAGACTGCGTTAAAATTCGTATCCAAACTGAAGATAATGTAGATAATATTAAAAATAATGAAATAACCGCATTCGAAAGTGAGTTGGATAATTAAATTTCTACTAAAATTGTATTTTTAAAACTAAATAAGAGTATAAAGTTTTTATTTAAAAACTTTTTAAGAACTTTATTTTATTAAAACTTTAATCTATTCGAATTTGTATTGATTAAAAATTCAATTAATCCAAGTTTCAAATATACTAAATTTGAATTTTTGAACTATTTTTATCATTTTTTAATTATTTTCTACAATTTTTTATTCTTTTAACTATCTTTAAATTGTTTCCCAAAATCTTAAATTTACCTTCGTCAAATTTTAATTATTTTATTTAATTTTTTCAATAACTTTTTAATTTTAATTATTTTTTCCTTGACATTAAATCAATATAATTATTTATTCCTATTTTGTATTATTCAACGCAAATTTAAATTCATTTTTTTATTCTAACATTATTTTTGTCATTTTGCAATTATTACCTTTAGTTTTTAATCATGTTCATAATTTCTGAATTAATTTCCTGAACTTTCAAATATTACAAATAATTATTTTGTTCAATTTTTATTTCTGTTCATTATTTTGCAATGATTTCCACCATCTTTTAATATTTTCATTATTTGTCAATTAATTTCCTACATTTGCCGTTATTATCACAAAAGTTGATTGTCATCAATTTTCCATATATTTTACATGATTTTTCAATTATTTTATTTAGCTTAAAAATAAATTTTGCAATTTTTCTATTATTTTCTACAATTTCTCATTATTTTAATTATTTTTGTATTATTTTCAAAAAATTGAATTATTTATCTGAAATTTCAATTATTTTCAACAGTTTTCGATCATTTCTGCGATTTTTTTTAATTATTCTCTTTAAATAAACATTTTTATGTAATTTTATAGTTTTTAAAATAATAATAATAATAATTTTATAATTATTTTATTTTTTTAAACAAATATTTTATGATTTTTTCATTTATTTCCCTCAAATTTCATTTACTGTTATCAATTTTTCATATTTAAATTATTTTCATCATATTTCAAATTTTTTTTAATATTAATTTATATTTTTAATATTTATATTTATGTTTTAATATTTTGAATCTCTAAGTTATTTTCAGAGTATTTCAATTACTTTTTTCAATTTTGAATTATTTTTCTCGCTTGTTAATTATTATTATCATTTTCTAAAATTTATTATTTTCTAATATTTTTAAGTATTTTTCTAAAATTTTAAATATTTTCATCAATTTCCAATTATTTTTGCGATTTTTTAATTATTCTCATTAATTAAAAATTTTTACATATTTTTGTAATTATCTTTTTTTTTGAAACGTATATTCTATGATTTTTCAATTATTTCCCTTAAATTTTATTAAGGTACTGTTTTCAATTTTTCATATTTAAATTATTTTTAGCATATTTCAATTTTTTCTTCTTAATTTTAAATTATTTTCAGCATATTTAACCTATTTTTTTCAATTTTGAATAATTTTATCTTTTTTCAATCATTTCCCTCTATTGTTAATTATTATTATCATTTTCTAAAATTTACTATTTTCTAACATTTTTAAGGATTTTTTTAAAATTTCAATTATTTTCATCAATTTTTGATTATTATTGCGATTTTTTAATTATTCTCATTTGTTAAAAATATTTAATTCATTATGTTATTGTTTCCTTTTTTTAAACATATATTCTATGATTTTTTCAATTATTTCCTTAAAAATTTTATTAACTGTTTTCAATTTGTCATATTTTAATTATTTTAATCATATTTTAATTTTTTTCTCAATCTTAAATTATTTCCAGCATATTTCACTTGTTTTTTTTTTTAATTTTGTATTAATTTTATCATTTTTCAATTATTTTTCTCGATTGTTAATTATTATTATCATTTCCTAAAATTTATTATTTTCTAATATTTTTAAGTATTTTTTTAAAATTTAATTATTTTCATCAATTTTTGATTTTTTTGCGATTTTTTAATAATTTTCTTTAATTAAAATTTTAGAAGTAATTTTTTTCTTTCTTTAAACATATATTCTATTATTTTTTCAATTATTTCCCTCAAAATTTTTTTTTTATATTTTAATTATTTTTGTCATATTTCAATTTTTTTTCTTTATCTTAAATTATTTCCAGCATAAATAAATAAATAAATATTTCAATTATTTTTTTCAATTTTGAATAATTTGTATTATTTTCCAATTATTTTCCTCGATTTTTAATTATTATTCTCATCTTCTAAAATTATTTTCTAAGATTTATAAATATTTTTCTATATTTCAATTTTTTTCTTCAATTTTTAATTATTTTTATTTGTTTTCTTAATTTCCAAATTTTTTTTATTATTTACTGTAAATTTCAATTATTTTTAGTTCTCTTCAATTCTTTTATCCAATTTTTAATTATTTTTATTTTTTACATTAATTTTCAACAGCTTCAGGTATTTTTCTTAAATTTCAATTATTTTATTTATTTAAAAAAAATTCCGTAATTTTTTCAATTATTTCTTTCAAATGTCATTTATTTTTTTACAACTTATCATTGTTTTTATCATACATATTTCAATTATTTTTTTCAAGTTTCAAATTTAAAAATCATTTTTCAATTATTTTACAAAATTTATCTCTTTCAATTTTCAACTTTTTTCATTTGTTTTATAATTTTCATAATGTTAAACTATTTATCTGACATTTCAATTATTGATATATTATTTTCTATATTATTTTCTTCAATTTTCAATTACTTTACAATAATTGATAATACATAATTACAATAATACATTTCAATTATTTCATTCAATTTTCAATTATTGATATATTATTTTCTATATTATTTTCTTTAATTTTCAATTACTTTTACAATAATTTTCAATTACTTTCGTTCTTTTTCATAATATTCAAAAGATTTTTAATTATACATTTTTAATTAAAAATAATTTTTGGATTCAATTTTAAAATACGTTTATCTTTTTTCATTTATTTTCTCTATGTTTCAATTATTTTCTTCTTTTTTTCAATTACTTTCTTTAACTTCTAATTTTTAATGCAAATTTTAATGTTTTAAACATTGTTCAACAATGTTTTCGACATTTAATTATTTTTTCATTTTCCAATTTAAAAATTGTACTGCTTTTATGTTTCAATTATTTTTAATTTTTCAGGTTCTTCTAAAGGCATCATAAAGTGCACCATATGCAGGAATATACTTGACAGAAAAACGCCTTTAAAACCACAAAATCTGGACGAAAATTTAATATGCAATGTTTGCTATTCGAAAAATGACATTTTAGAACCGGCTAATCGAAAATTGAAGCAGCCATTGACAAAATTGGGTAAAAAACTGATTTCAGAAAAGCCGGTAATCTGCCAATTGAACAAAAACAATCAAAATGCACAGAAACGTGCAAATTGTTTGAAAGAAGCTAGTTTTAAATCAGAGGATCGAAAGAGCAAAAAACAGAAACAAGAACTTTCGTACGTTTGTAATATTTGCAATAAAGTATTCAAAAAGAGAAGTGTTTTTAGGTACCACACAATAGAACATATAGGTACGCATGCGCACAAGTGTGAGAAATGTGGCAAAGGTTTTAGAACACACGATGAATTGGAGTACCATTTATTGTCACACGATAGCAAGATTAAAACAAGATTCTCTTGTCCAATTTGCCAATCACAATTTGTGCACAAGCAGTATATGCTAGATCATTGCTTGACTCATAATAAGCCGTTAACGAAGCAGTGTCTAATTTGTGGATTAGGATTCGCAAATCGTTTATCTTTCTCGCAACACGAGAAAGGCCATTCTTTGGAAAAAGACACCTTTGATTGTCCAATTTGCAAGAGACAATTTTATAAACGAGATTATTTGATCAGTCATTGTCAGAAGTCTGTGAACAATTTTGGCGAGTGCTCCGAAAAATGATATTTTTTATATGAACTCCAGTATTAAAAATGTACAAAGTAAATTAAAGGAGAATGGATTAATTTTAAGGGAGAAACGAAGAATTTGTTATGTTTTCTCATTTTCCATTATTTTTGTATTATTAATTAATACGATCAGAGAGAAACTGAGAGTAGGCACGTAATGCAAACGACATGTTCCCGTACAATGTTAGCTCTTGCGGCCAAAATTGGTACTCAGGGAGGTAACTCAAATGCTTTTTAGTTGGCGGGTTGTTTTACCTCCCTAAGTCAGTGAGACGCACACACACGCACTGCTCGCCGAAAGCCGAACATTCACCCGAAGGAGATCGGAACTTATCGGCATTATTCGGCCGTATTCTATAAAACACAGGGAATACGGAATATGTACAAAAATCTTCAATTGACATTTCGCGTATTTTTCCTTTTTCCAATCAAGAGAAATTCATTCTTTCTACACAATTGCATGTAACTTTCAAAAATGGTGACTAAAAAAATAAATAGTAATTTATTATATATTAATTGTGTCCAATGTAGATAATATAATGTATAAATACGGTATTATGTAGAAAACATAACCTCAAACTAAAACATACGAGGATAACAGAAATATAATAACTAATTAATATAAAATGATATTTTTAAAGATCCAGTTGTACATTCTTTTGTAATCATTAGCTTGAGTTAAAGTTTCTTGTCAAAAAAATGTTTATTACTAAACATTTTGGACATTTTCTTTCATAACAGATAAAATAAATCGCAAACGTTTATCAAATTCTTAAAGCCAATAGCTTATTTTACACTTTAAACTATTCTCTGAATTATTATTTTAATATTTGTTAAAAACTTATGCTATTAACAATTATTAAATAAATAAAATTTAATTTTTTACATTTTTTTAACAACGTACTTTGTACTTTCAATAATATTAGATTAATTCAAAATTGGTAATTGTAGAACAAATTTCAAAGAGTAAAACGAGCTGAGAGAAAAACACAAAGTGTTTAATAATTATTATTTAGAATTATTAGGCTTAATAAACTTTTTTGTCTAATATAAAGGCAAAATAACTTTTAAAGTAATAGACTAATTTCGTTTTAGTAAAATTGATCAATAAATTAAAAAAAATAAAACTAAATTTATGCAAATTACCATTTTATATTTAACAAACATTAATAAATATTCAATTTTCTATTTATATTTATTGTAAATAAAGTAATTCTTTTCTTTAGTGAAAATTAATTGATTTAATTTTAAATAAATTACAGAAAAGTTTAGTTTGAAAAATAAATTCTACAAAATTATAGAAATAAAAAATTACAGAACATTTAAAATATTAAATATAATTCCAGATATTTTCAATTCTGGATATATTGTCAAAACTTTTTTAGATTTTTTTTCTTTCCGTAAAAATATCGAATTCTTTATAGATTCTAAATAATTAATTAAGAAATTCTACAACTAAAATTCTTTGTAGCTTATTTTGGAACCTTAGAAAATTTGTATTTTTTTCTAGAATTTCAAATGTTTTAGAATTTTTTTTTTTTTTTTAAACATACTTTGTACTTTTAATAATATTAGATTAATTCAAAATTGGTAATTGTAGAACAAATTTCAAAGAGTAAAACGAGCTGAGAGAAAAACACAAAGTGTTTAATAATTATTATTTAAAATTATTAGGCTTAATAAACTTTTTTGTCTAATATAAAGGCAAAATAACTTTTAAAGTAATAGACTAATTTCGTTTTAGTAAAATTGATCAATAAATTAAAAAAATTAAACTAAATTTATGCAAATTACCATTTTATATTTAACAAACATTAATAAATATTCAATTTTCCATTTGTATTTATTGTAAATAAATTAATTCTTTTCTTTGGTGAAAAAGAATTAATTGAATTAGCGTTTTCTAATTATTTGTACAAAGAATAATGGAAAACTATTTATTTGTATTAAATGAAATACAAGTCTGTAACAAATTAAGATACCTATTGGATTAAGGCATATTTGGATAAAATAATAACTAATTCTATACCCTCATATTGATTAAATTCATAATAATCGATTTTCATAAATACATAAGTTTGATTATGATACATTTGAAGTTGAAAAACGATTTATTCTCAAAAATCATTTTATGTCAAACAATATTAATTTTAATTAGACAATTTTACTTCAAACTTCCATTTTATTTATAAATGCTTATAATCTAAGTGCAAATTAAGAAAATATTATTCTATAGATATGTATACAAATAATTATTTTCTTTTGGCAGTTGATTGTTGATTCTATGAATAAATTATGAAAGAATTAAAAAATTTCAAATTTGTACTTCCTCCACTTTTTAATTATTTTTTGTAACCAAGTTTTTTAGTTTTTTCTTAATAATTTATCAGAATCTTTTGCATGGATTTTAAATAATTGTAATTTCTCACAAAAAAGAATTCTATAAATGTTAATTTCTTTAAAAATAATTTATTTTTATGTCAATTCAAAATTATGTCATCAAATAATTGAGCAACAGGATGCCATATTTTTTTGCTCTCTTATTTCATAAACATTAAATTTCTTCCACAATTTCCACTATTTAATAGCTAATTTTATATGAAATTTTTCTTATTTACAACTGTATGTGACATTATGAACCAATAATAAAAACTCAATTTTTTACAAAAATAAAAATACTAAAATTAATCGAAATTATGTCTTTTAAAATTCTATTGATGTATACAGTTATTTTACATCCAAAATTAATAAGAAAAAAAATTAATACTTCAAAGGATGTGATTTTTGATGTTTTAAAACACCTCCGGTGCCTGTCCATAAAAAAACAAAAATCCAAATATGCCTAAATCCAATAGGTGTATAAATTTGTTACAGACTTGTATTTCATTTAATACAAATAAATAGTTTTCCATTATTCTTTGTAGAAATAATTAGAATCGCTAATTCAATTAATTCTTTTTCACCAAAGAAGAGAATTAATTTATTTAGAATTCTAAAACATTTGAAATTCTAGAAAAAAATACAAATTTTCTAAGGTTCCAAAATAAGCTACAAAGAATTTTAGTTGTAGAATTTCTCAATTAATTATTTAGAATCTATAAAGAATTCGATATTTTTACGGAAAAAAAAATTAATTTGAAAAAACGAATGTAAAGCTTTTGGGCATTTATTCTAGAATCTAAAAAAGTTTTGACAATATATCCAGAATTTAAAAAATCTGGAATTTTATTTAATATCTTAAATGTTCTGTAATTTATTATTTCTATAATTTTGTAGAATTTATTTTTCAAACTAAACTTTTCTGTAATTTATTTAAAATTAAATCAATTAATTTTCACTAAAGAAAAGAATTAATTTATTTACAATAAATACAAATGGAAAATTGAATATTTATTAATGTTTGTTAAATATAAAATGGTAATTTGCATAAATTTAGTTTAATTTTTTTAATTTATTGATCAATTTTACTAAAACGAAATTAGTCTATTACTTTAAAAGTTATTTTGCCTTTATATTAGACAAAAAAGTTTATTAAGCCTAATAATTTTAAATAATAATTATTAAACACTTTGTGTTTTTCTCTCAGCTCGTTTTACTCTTTGAAATTTGTTCTACAATTACCAATTTTGAATTAATCTAATATTATTGAAAGTACAAAGTACGTTGTTAAAAAAAAGTAAAAAATTAAATTTTATTTATTTAATAATTGTTAATAGCATAAGTTTTTAACAAATATTAAAATAATAATTCAGAGAATAGTTTAAAGTGTAAAATAAGCTATTGGCTTTAAGAATTTGATAAACATTTGCAATTTATTTAATCTGTTATGAAAGAAAATGTCCAAAATGTTTAGTAATAAACATTTTTTTGACAAGAAACTTTAGCTCAAGCTAATGATTTCAAAAGAATGTACAACTGGATCTTTAGAAATATCATTTTATATTAATTAATTATTATATTTCTGTTATCCTCGTATGTTTTAGTTTGAGGTTATGCTTTCTAGATAATACCGTATTTATACATTATATTATCTACATTGGACACAATTAATATATAATAAATTACTATTTATTTTTTTAGTAACCATTTTTGAAAGTTACATGCAATTGCGTAGAAAGAATGAATTTCTCTTGATTGGAAAAAGGAAAAATACGCGAAATGTCAATTGAAGATTTTTGTACATATTCCGTATTCCCTGTGTTTTATAGACTACGGCCGAATAATCCCGATCGCCTTCGGGTGAATGTTCGGCTTTCGGTGAGCAGTGCGTGTGTGTGCGTCTCACTGACTTAGGGAGGTAAAACAACCAGCCAACTAAAAAGCATTTGAATTACCTCCCTAAGTACCAATTTTGGCCGCAAGAGCTACCATTGTACGGGAACAGGTCGTTTGCATTATAATAAAAAGAATAATAAATTGAAAAAAAATGAAATTTAAAAAAAATAATTGAAACTTGTAAAACATAATTGGCAATTGGTGTAAACAGATAGAAACTGAGAGTACGCACGTAATGCAAATGATTGTTTCCTGTTATCGTATGCGCTCTTGCGGACAAAATTCGAAGCTTAGGTGGTTAGCTATATATATTGCATAAATCGGTGAGGCAATACACACACGCAAAACCTAATGGCTAAGCCGAATCTCGTTCCAAATCGATCGGGCGTCTTCGTGCTTCTTCGCATAAATTCATGAAACGTAAGGAACAGAACCATAGCTTGTAAAATAATTGGAATTACTGTTTTTCCAGTTTCTTGACATATTATGTTTGAAAACATAACCTAATTAATCAACTTTTACTAATCATCAGTCTAAGTAATTGTTAATATGTTTTTAAGCAAATTATTCCTGTTATAATTAACTAACTTTGTTAACGTAAAGATAAAAGTGCAGTCTTTTTTAAAGTCTGTAAAAATTGATGTCATGCTTTGAAGAACGAAAAAAAAGTTTACAAATTTTTAGATTTTAGCTAAAATCTCACAATTTCTTAGACTTTTGAATTAATTTAAAAAAAAATGTATTCTTTAATAAATTCAAGAACAATTAATATTATAAAATAAGACTCCAAACAATTTTGAATTTATTATAATACATACTAACATAATAAATTCCAGAATATCTTGAAGATTCTATTGAATTTTATCCAATCAAAATAAATTCTAGATCATCTTAGATTTATTTTTAGATTTTTTCTATAATAGAATAAATTCCGAATACTTATTTATTTATTAATAAGTTCTAAAGTATTTTATATTTTCTCTATAACTTTTTAGTTTCTAAAGTGAATTCTAGAACATTATTCCAAAAAGAATTCTAGAAAATTTATGATTATACTATAAATTATAGAACATTTAATATTTTTTTACAATTTTGGACTCTAAATAAAAAATTGCAGAATTTTCTTAAGAGTTTGGAACAAAAAACAGAATATTTAAGATTCTAGAGTACGGAAAACTTTAAAAGTTATAATTCATTTCAGAACATTTAAGACTTTTTTATATTTAAATTCTGGATTAAAATCCAAAATCTTTTAGACTCTAAAATAAATTTCAGGTGACTTAATACTTTAGAATACATTTTACAGAATTAAAAATTTTGTAATAAATTCTGGAATATTTAGGATTTTTTTTCCTATTATTTAGATTTTAAAGTAATTTCAGAATTTTTAAGATTTTAATATAAATTACAGAAAATTTTAGATTTAAAAATAAATTCCAAAAGATTTGGTATTTTTTTTTTAAATTTTTAGATTTTTGATAAACTTGTAGAATTTTTTGAGACAATAATAAAAATTGGAGAACATTTAAGATTCAAAAATAAATTAAAGGAAATTCTTGTTTATTTATTAAGTTCCAAAACTGTTTAGATTTTATTCTGTAAGATTGTTTTTGTTAGATTTTATTTTTATTTTTAGAATTTTAATAAAGAACCTCAAATTTTATATTCCAAAATAAATTTCAGAAAATTGTCGATTTTATAAAAAATATCTGAAAATTTCAATTTTATTTTTAATTATTAAACTTTCCATTAGAGTCTGAAATTAATAGATTTTAATATTTTTATAATGTTACAGGTTATAAATAAATTGCAGAAAAGTTTAGTTTGAAAAATAAATTTTATAAAGTTGTAGAAGTAATAAATTCCAGAACATTTAAGATATTAAATAAAATTCCAGTTTTTTTAAATTCTGGTTGAATTGTCAAAACCTTCTTAGATTCTAGAATAAATACCCAAAAGTTTTCTTTTCTTTTTTCTAATTTAAATTTTTTCTTCGTAAAAATATCATATTTTTAATCTTTTTAGACATTATTTGGAAATTTTCCAATTCTATATAAAATTCTAGAATTCATTTCATTCTAGAAAAAATTCTCAAACATTTGAAATTCTAAAAAAAAAGTTCAAACTTTTTAAGTTTTCAAAATAAGCTTCTAAACATTTCAGTTTTAGAATTTCTAAATTAATTATTTAGAATCTATAACGAATTCGATATTTTTTCTGAAAAAAATGTTGAAATGAAAAAAACGAATATGAAGTTGTAGGTGTTTATTCTAGAATCTAAAAAATTTTTGAAATATCATCCAGAATTTTAAAAATGCGCAATTTTGTAAAAGATCTTTAGTGTTCTGGAATTTGTTACTTTTATAATTTTGTAGAATTTATTTTTTACACTAAACTTTTCTGCAATTTATTTATAACCTGTAACATTCTAAAAATATTAAAATATATTAATTTTAGACTCTTGCGGAAAATCTAATAATTAAAACTAAAATTGAAATGTTCACATATTTTTTATAAAATCTACAATTTTCTGAAATTTATTTTAGAATGTAAAATTTGAGGTTCTTTATTAAAATTCTAAAAATAGAAAAAAAATCTAACAAAAACAATCTTACAGAATTAAAATCTAAACAGTTTTGGAACTTAATAAATAAACAAGAATTTTCTTTAATTTATTTTAGAATCTTGAATATTCTTGAATTTTCATTAGTGTCTCAAAAAAATCTACAAGTTAATCTAAAAATTAAAAGAAAATCTCAAATCGTCTTCAATTTATTTTTAAATCTAAAATTTTCTGTAATTTATATTAATATCTCAAAAATTCTGAAATTACTTTAGAATCTAAATAATAAGAAAAAAATCCTAAATATAACAGAATTTATTATAAAATTTTTAATTCTGTAAAATGTATTTTAAAGTATTAAGTCATCTGGAATTTATTTAAGAGTCTGAAAGATTTTGGATTTTAATTTAGAATTTAAATATAAAAAAGTCTAAAATGTTTTGAAATTAATTATAACTTTTTAAGTTTTCTGCACTCTAGAATCTTAAATATTCGGTTTTTTGTTCCAAACTCTCAAGAAAATTCTACAATTTTTTATTTAGAGTGCAAAATTGTAAAAAAAGCTAAGGTGTTCTATAATTAATAATATAATCATAAATTTTCTGTAATTTATATTAAAATCTTGAAAATTCTGAAATTACTTTAAAATCTAAATAATAGGAAAAAAATCCTAAATATTCCAGAATTTATTACAAAATTTTTAATTCTGTAAAATGTATTCTAAAGTATTAAGTCACCGGGAATTTATTTTAGAGTCTAAAAGATTTTGGATTTTAATCCAGAATTTAAATATAAAAAAGTCTTAAATGTTCTGAAATTAATCATAACTTTTAAAGTTTTCTGTACTCTAGAATCTTAAATATTCTGTTTTTTGTTCCAAACTCTTTAGAAAATTCTGCAATTTTTTATTTAGAGTCCAAAATTGTAAAAAAATATTACATGTTCTATAATTTATAGTATAATCATAAATTTTTTAGAATTCTTTTTGGAATAATGTTCTAGAATTCACTTTAGAAACTAAAAAATTATAGAGAGAATATAAAATACTTTAGAACTTATTAATAAATAAATAAGTATTCGGAATTTATTCTATTATAGAAAAAATCTAAAAATAAATCTAAGATGATCTAGAATTTATTTTGATTGGATAAAATTCAATAGAATCTTCAAGATATTCTGGAATTTATTATGTTAGTATGTATTATAATAAATTCAAAATTGTTTGGAGTCTTATTTTATAATATTAATTGTTCCTGAATTTATTAAAGAATACATTTTTTTTTAAATTAATTCAAAAGTCTAAAAAATTGTGAGACTTTAAAAAAGACTGCACTTTTATCTTTACGTTAACAAAATTACTTAATTATAACAGGAATAATTTGCTTAAAAACATATTAACAATTACTTAGAATGATGATTAGTAAAAGTTGATTAATTAGGTTATGTTTTGAAACATAATATGTCAAGAAACTGGAAAAACAGTAATTGCAATTATTTTACAAGCTATGGTTCTATTCCTTACGTTTCATGAATTCATGCGAAGAAGCACGAAGACGCCCAATCGATTTGGAACGAGATTCGGCTTAGCCATTAGTTTTGCGTGTGTGTATTGCCTCACCGATTTATGCAATATATATATATATATATATATATATATATATCATATATAATATATATCATTTGCATTACGTGCGTACTCTCAGTTTCTCTCTGACTAAAAACTATTTTTAAATAAATAATAGTTTTTAATTTTAAATTAATATTTCTGAAATTTAGGGAAGAAAATAATATTCAATTTTATTGAAAATTTCTATTTATGTTCTATTTATGTTAATTGTTAAAACCTATGTAAGAAACGAGTATTGAAGGTAAGCGTTAAAAGTTAACGGAAAAGGAAACTCTTATATTGGTTTCGTGAGAGTAAGAGAGAGAAGGCAAAGCGTTAAAAGTTAACGGAAAAGGAAACTCGTATACCGGCTTCCTTGGTAAGAGAGAGAAGGTAAGCGTTAAAATAATGAGGGTTAATGGTTTTAGGAAAAGAGACAAAATTTTCGAGCTATAACGAAACGAGAGATAAATACATTCAGTGCGTTGTATTGAAAGTTATTAAAAAGTTATTAATAAATAGAACGGAAATATGTATAACTTGAAAATGAATAGTGCCTATTGTTGTGTATTGTTTATTAAGAGTTTGTATTGAATAGTTTTAAATACGTGTTTATATTGTTACATACGAATAAGTGAACGAGAAATGTTTAGTAAATATAATAAGTGTTCAATAATAACTAATAATAATAGTGTTATGAAGTGCTCAAAGTGTCTAAGGTAAAGAGATGAGATAAACATTATTCTTCATTTTAAGATCACATCAATTTAAATGTATTCCAATGTCTTCTTATCATTAATTTTCTTTTTTTATTATATTATGTATTTCTTTCATTTCATTCACTTCCCTTTAGTGACACAAATATCTATTTTACCAATAGTGGAGGAAATATTCAATTTCCCACCTTTGACGCATATGGTCACTTTTCCTATTAGTGGCGGAATCAGTAATTTTTCCATTAGTGACGAAAATGGTAAATTTTCCACTAGATATTGAAATGGTCATTTTACCGATTAGTGACGGAAGTGGTCAATTTCCCACTATTTATGGAAATTGTCATTTTTCTATTGGAAATTTCAAAGCAAAGTTGAGCCAATAGTTTATTCTTTATGTGACTTATTTTTAAGAACATAATGCGCTGTATGGAAATTTGTTTTAAAATATAATAGATAGTTCTTCTTTGCAGACAGAGAGAAGAATATTCTCTCGAACGAAAATAAAATTTCAATAATAGTATATGTGAACATTACGTGACCATCTATGGAAATAAATGTTTTCGAGAAATAATCATAAGAAGTCAAGCAAAACTTCTGAAAAGACAATTAAAGAACAGACTTTTCTGAAAAATAGTCATTAACCATTTATTCTTCCTCAGAAATGTGTCTATAGGTATAACAGCAGTCTTTGAATTCCTAAATGTGAAATGAATAATAAATTCACACCACACTCGATAGAGGGAATGTGTTTCAAAGACTATAAGTCTTCATTTAACTCTCTCGGAGGATATGACTGAGTTTTTTGATAATCGATATTTTTGTATCAATAAGTTCTTCTTATCTTGCATTGGTCAATGGCCCTTTCACAGCACTAGACGAAATCGTTTCATTCAAATTTTTATAATTATTTCATTATCAAGCTTTTTGGCTTCCTCGGTGAAACTATATTAATTATATTAATTACATGAAATTCTATTAATAATAATTATTAATAATTAATTATTTATCTCATGGAGTTTAATTTACAAACTAATTTATAAATTATACATTTTAGGGAAGTGGCTTTTTAAAAATATGGGGTGATACAAATAAAATAATTGAAAGCCTTCCAACATTTTTTGCAGCAATTACGAGTTTTTCTTATTACCTTGTTTACATACACAAAGAAAAAAAGGTGAAAATTATGTTCACTTATTATGAATGTTTTTTCTGTCTTAAATTTTATAGGGTTGCCACAGGTCAGAGAATTCAGGGAAATGTCAGGGAAACTGAAATGTGTCAGGGAAGTCAGGGAAAAGTCAGGGATTTTCATCAAAAGTACTGGAAAATGCAAAGAATCTTCAAAATGGGGAAAAAATTATATTTTGCTGAAATTTACAAAGTAGAGAAAATTACAAAACAAATTTTTGGAAGTCCTATTTTAAACATTACTAAAAATAATTGATGTTTGCAATCTGAAAAATAATTATAATTCGCAATTTATATAATATTTTACAAGTTTCTTTCATTCATTCATTCATTCTGTCCACACCTGAAATTTGTCACTAAATTTTTTTTTAAATTTTATATAATTCTTCACTTTTTTAAACTTGTGCCAATTTTTATACTTATAGCAATTTTAATTCCTTCAAACTTTAATTAATTTAAACTTCCATTAATTAAAAACTCAATGAATTACACGCATTCAAAATGAAATAGTGAATTTGAAGTGATTTTAAAATTTCTTCAATTTTTAATCATTCTTTTCTATAATGATTCCAACTAAAATTTACAAAATTTCATATCATCACTTTTCAATTATTTTCTAAAGTCTTTAAATTATTGTCATTAATATTTAAATTTATTATACCTTTTTAATTATTATATCTACGAATTTCAATTACTTTCTTCAAATTTAAATTATTTTTTAAATTTTTCAATTACTTTGTTCAAATTTCAATTATTTTTTGAATTTTTCAATTTATTTTCTTCAAATTTCAATTATTTTTTTAATTATTCAATTATTTTATTTAAATATAATTTATTTTTAAAAATTTTCAATTATTTTTTTCAAATTTAAATTATGTTCTTAAAATTTTCAATTTTCTTCAAAATTCAATTATTTTAAAAATTTTTTAATTATTTTTTTCAAATGTAAATTTTTATTTACATTTATTTATTTATTTATTTATTTACATATATATACGGGCATTATTTATGCCCATTTGTACAGAGTACTATTAATAATAACAATAGTTTTTATTAAACTTTATAATTAATTTCTTCAAATTTCAATTATTTTTTGAATTTTTCAAATATTTTCTTCGAATTTCAATTATTTTTTGAATTTTTCAATTATTTTCTTCAAATTTAAATTATTTTTTAAAATTTCAATTATTTCTAAAAAATTTTCAATTATTTTCTTCAAAATTCAATTCTTTTTTAAATTTTTTAATTATTTTTTTCAAATGTAAATTTTTTTTGGAACTTTATAATTAATTTCTTCAAATTTCAATTATTTTTTGAAATTTTTGAATATTTTCTTCAAATTTCAATTATTTTTTGAATTTTTCAATTCTTTTTCTTCAAATTTCAATTATTTTTTAAAATTTTCAATTATTTTCTTCAAATTTCAATTATTTTTTAAATTTTTCAATTCTTTTTCTTCAAATTTCAATTATTTTTTAAAATTTTCAATTATTTTCTTCAAATTTCAATTATTTTTTAAATTTTTCAATTATTTTTTTCAAATTTCAATTATTTTTAAAAAATTTCAGTTATTTTCTTCAAATTTCTATTATTTTTTTAATTTTTCAATTATTTCCTTCAAATTTCAATTATTTTTTAAAATTTTCAATTTTTTTCTTCAAATTGCAATTATTTTATTAATTTTTCAATTTTTTTCTTCAAATTTCAATTATTTTTTTTATTTTTTAATTATTTTATTTAAATTTTAATAATTTTTAAATAATTTCAATTATTTTTTTCAAATTCTAATTATTTTTTAAATTTTTCAATTATTTTTGCCATTTTTAAAGTATTTTGTGATTTTAAATTTAATTTTTTCATATATCAGTTATTCTTTTCAGTCTTTAAATTATTGTCATTAATATTTAAATTTTTTATACCTTTTTCAATAATTTTTTACAAATTTCAATTTTTATCTTCAAATTTATTTTTTTTTAAATTTTTCAATTATTTTTAAAATTTTTCAATTATTTTGTGTCGATCTTTTAATTTGTGTCTTCATTTTTTTATTTTTATTCAATTTTTCAATTAGTTTTGCTATTTTTTTGACAATTTTTTTTCAAAATAAATTATTTGTGTCATTTTACAATTATTTTCTTCATATTTCAATTACTTTCGCTATTTCCAAAGTATTTTTTGATTTTGAATTTAATTTTTTCATATATCAGTTATTCTTTTCAGTCTTTAAATTATTGTCATTAATATTTAAATTTTTTATACCTTTTTCAATAATTTTTTACAAATTTCAATTTTTATCTTCAAATTTATTTTTTTTTAAATTTTTCAATTATTTTTAAAATTTTTCAATTATTTTGTGTCGATCTTTTAATTTGTGTCTTCATTTTTTTATTTTTATTCAATTTTTCAATTAGTTTTGCTATTTTTTTGACAATTTTTTTTCAAAATAAATTATTTGTGTCATTTTACAATTATTTTCTTCATATTTCAATTACTTTCGCTATTTCCAAAGTATTTTTTGATTTTGAATTTAATTTTTTCATATATCAGTTATTCTTTTCAGTCTTTAAATTATTGTCATTAATAATTAAATTGAATATACCTTTTTCCATTATTTTCCACAAATTTCAATTATTTTCTTCAAATTTTAATTATTTTGTTTCGATTTTTCAATTTTTGTCTTCATTTTTTTATTTTTATTCAATTTTTCAATTAGTTTTGCCATTTTTCTGACAATTGTTTTTTTTTAAATATATTATTTGTGTCATTTTACAATTATTTTCTTCATATTTTAATTATTGTTGCAATTTTCGAAGTATTTTCTTCAAATTTAAATGGCTTTTCAAAATCTCTATATTATTATAGTGAATTTATTAATTTTTTACACCTTTTTCAATTATTTTCTAAAAATTCCATTTATTTTCTTCAAACTTAAATTATTTCTCCCCCTAATTTTTGAGTTTTCAATTATTTTTATTCTTTATCATAATTTTCAAAATTGGTGTCTAAAATTTCAATTTATTTCTATTATTTAATACATATTTTGTAATTATTTAAAATTAATTTCTGAGATTTTCAATAGTTTTATTGAAATCTCAATTATTTTCTTTTATGTCATATATATTTTGTTATCTTTCAATTATTTTTGTCAAATTTCCATTTTACGATATTTAATTTTCTATTATTAATATATTTTTGAATTATTTTCCCAAACCTTTAATTATTTTCATTTTTGTCAATTAATTTCTAACATTTTGAATTATTTTCCTCAACTTTTAATTATTTTCATTTCTTCAAAAAATTTAGAATAACAATTTAGAATAATAATTGACGCAAACACAAGTTTCAGAAACTAATAGCGCGCGTTGTTTTTATAGTTCTAGTTTTATAGTAAATGTACGAAAAATTAGTTTTAAAAACTCAAAAAAGGTCAAGGAGAATGAAAAAAATTGGTCTGGAAATCAGGGAAAAGTCAGGGAAAATTGTAATAAAGTATTTGTGGCAACCCTGATTTTAATTTAGTGAAATTTTAATATTATAATTTTATTTTCATTTGTCGAAAGGCAGTCGGATGAACGACAGTAATATTATTATTATTATTATTATGTGCGATTCCAAGTGAAATTTAAGTTATTTTCCGGCAGGTTAACCAAAAGCAATGCAACTTTAGAATTTTATTATATTCAGTATTACTAATGTTTTACATAAATTTTTAGGTCAAAATATTAATTAGTTTACGAGAATTGAAATTTGCAAAAAAATTTTGAAATAGCAATATCTTCCGTTCTATCAGTCGTATCAAGTTTTTCTTTTTTTTTTAAATGTTCAGAAAAATATAAAGAATAATTCTATTTCAGGACAATTTTTTATAATTTTAAAATTAAAAATGTTATTAAATAAAAATTATATCATTTTTAAGCGACGTCTTAAAATTCAATAACCCAAACGCTGAAACGATCTTACCTAAGTTCTTTTGAAGATTCCAAAAGAAACGAACTTTACAGTTAGTTCCTTAATATTTAATTTTAATAAATTATAAATGTAAACATTGGAATTTCAAGCTAGTAAACATTGCCAATCCGTTGCGCGCGCATCTCCGGCCGAGAAGTGTAAAGTCTATGTTACACGACGTGATTTCAGTATAATCAGGATCGGAGCAAGGAAACTTGGTACCCCTTTGTAGAATTAAAAAATATTTTAAACCATTTTTATCAAAAATTCTTTTCTAGGATTATATTAAGCTCCTGGACTTTTAGAGACATGAGATCAATAACCAACCAACCAAACAAGAATGATTTTAATAAAAGAATAATTGGCAAAATCTCAATCCACTTGATTTGATTTCCTTCATAGTACATCGCGTTATTAATTGAAATATTTTTATTTAATAATAATCGAGATTTCATGTTATAAAATGAAACTAAAAATTCTTTTTTATTAATATAAATCACAAAAAATATACACAAAAAATCTAATCACAAAAAATATTTTTAATGCTAATTCCATCAAATACAAATCTACATAATGTTATAAACGAGAGTACTAAAAGATTTTTATTTACCAAACTGTTGAAATAGGTAATGTTTTTTTTTTTGTTTCACATCTGAATGTTAAACTTATAAACACACATTTAATATAAATCTCCAAAACTTTAAAAACGAAAATAATGAAATAGAATTAAAATGTTATTTATCAAACAACTTCAATAATTTTTTTTTTGTTATCTGAATTGAATTCTAAATAAATTTAATGACAATTCTGAAAAATTACAACAAAAAATAATCAAGTTATTACAAAATTTTATTTATCAAAAAGTTTAAATAATTTTTGTTCATTTTCGTATCTGAATGTTCTATTTTAAACAAATTAAATACAATTCCGAAAATGTTTTAAAACAAAAGTAATAAGGGAATTTAAATATTATTTATTAATCAGTTTAAATAGTTTTTGTTATTTTTTCGTAAATGAATTTTACATTTGAAACAAATTTAAAACAATTCGGAAAATGTTTAAAATAGGAAAAAGAACTTTCCAAAAAATTGTCAATTTAAAATATATTTCACCCGGCTTCTAAAACCACTTTTATAGAGAAGGGGAAAACGGGTAAAATAAGAGAAATGAATTATTTCGCCCGTTAAAGAAAAAAGAATTACTAAATATGTGTTTCAAGACTTGTATACACTGAATATTAGAACATTTCACATAAAATCCAGACACATAACCTCCATTTCTGAAGTTTAACCAAAGTTTAACAAAAACAAAAATGTATCACGATAATAATTTCCTAAATAAGCAGGAATTTTTGAAAAATCTAATAAATTACTTTGAATATTACATTCGTTAATTTGTATGTACATTTTCTAAAAAATTTACGTAATTTGCATTATGAAAATGTATATCTTTTTAAAGAAGATAATTTAAACATTATGGAAATAAAAGCTCGATCTGTCAAGAAAAATTGCCTCCTAGAGAAATACAATTTAATTCTTACTAGCAAAACAAACTTTGCATTGTTGTTGGTCATTTAAAACTATAAATTCTTACAAATTCAAACAATGAAAATGACGAAATTGAAGAATATATCTGAAAAATGATGAAAATAGAAAACAAAATTAAAAGAATGGCTACTTAATTAAACAATTGAAGAAAAATAGTTTAGAAAATTAACCAGTAAATATTAAATTTAAACAAAATAGTTGAAAAATTGTAGGAATAACTGTTTGAAATAATTGCAAAATAAACAACTGGATTGAAAATCAAAAAAAAAAATTGAAATTAAAGAAAATAATAAAAATTTGAGGAAATAAATTGAAAATTTAAGCATTACATTGAAATTTGAAAAAATAACTTATAATTGAAAAAACAAAAATTACAAAACGACGAACATAATTTACAATTGAAAACAAAATTAAAAAAATGGCTACATTAATACAAAACCGAACAAATTAATTTAAAAAATCAAGTAATAATTACAAAATTTTAAGATAATAATTGAAAATTGCGAAAAATAATAAATAACTGAAGAAAATAGTTAAACATTCACTAGAATAATAGGTAATTAAAAAACAAAATTAAAATAACTAAACAAGAAATACTAATAATATTATTTTAAATATAATATTTAAAAATCAATTAATATAAATAAAATAAATATTTATTTAGGACAAAATTTATAATATTTTAGAATTAAAAAGAATTGCAAAAAATAATTAAAATTAAACAAAATAATTGCAAATTTTGCAAAATGAATTGGAAAAAAAATGAAATCAATTAAAAATTGGGGAAAGTAATTCAAACAATCTAAAAAATATTTTAAACATAAAGAAAATAATTTAAATTTGAGAAAAATACTTAAGAATCTTAAAAGTAAATTTAAACAAAATTGAATAATGAAGAATTAGAGAAAATAATTGAAAATTGAAAAAACATGGTTAAAAATTGAGATAAATAAATTAAAATTAAAAAAACTAATTAAAATTTGAGAAAATAATTAAACAAATTACATAAAATATTGTAAATAAAGGAAAGTTAAACAAAATTTGGGAAAAATACTTAAAACTTTCAGAAGTTCATTGAAATAAAAGAAAATAATTAAAAATTAGAGAAAATAAATGAAAAAAGATAATCATAATTAAAAATTGAAGAAAACAAGTTTTAATTAAAGAGAAATAAGTAAAAACTTTTTGGCAATTATGAAAAAGAACGAGAAAAAAAACGAAAATAACTGAAAATTGAAGAAAATAATATAAAAAAACAATATAAATAATTAAATAATTGAAAAGTCAGATAAATAGTTAACAATTTTTGAAATTATGAAACAAATGTAAAGAATTGAAAATTGAAGGAAATAAATTTGGAAAATAATTGAAAAATGTTTTTAAATTTTAAAACTTGACGAAAATAATTAAAACATGATATAAACTATGATAAGTTGTAAAAAATAAATGACATTTATGTGTGATAATTGAAAAAACCACAGAATTTTTTTTAAATAAAGAAAAAATAATTGAAATTTGAAAAAAAATGTAGATCTTAGAAATCAATTAAAAAAAAGAAAATAACTAAAAATTGGAGAAAAGAATTGAAGAAATAAGCTAAAAGTAATTGAAATTTACGATAATTAATAAACAAATTTTAAAAATATGAAAACAAAAATATTTTAAAATTCTTAAAAATCTTAGAAAATAATTTTAGAAAATGAGAATAACTAAAAATTGGAAAAAAGACTAAAAGAATGCTAAAAATAATTGAAATTTATGATAATTAATAAAAAGTTTTGAAAATTATGAAAACAAATAAAAATAATTAAACATTGAAGAAAATAATAGAAATTTGAGAAAATTACTTGAAAAAATTTTAGAAATTAATTTTATAAAATGAGAAAAACTAAAAATTGAAGAAAAGTTTGGAAGAAAGCTAAAAATAATTGTTTACGATAATTAATAAACAAAATTTGAAATTCTGATAACAAATGAAAATAATTAGAAATTGAAGAAAATATTTGAATTTTCAGAAAAATACTTAAAAATCTTAGAAAATAATTTTAGAAAATGAGAATAATAATTAACAATCGAGAAAAATAATTGAAACATGATAAAATTAACTCAAAGTTGAAAAAAATAATTAAAGTATGCTGATAATAATTTAAGATTGAGAAAGAAAATTAAATTATGATGAAAATAATTTAAATATAAAAAATTGAAAACATTCAATAAAAGTTGAGAGTAATAACGAAATAACGAAAATTAATGAAAATAATTGCAATATCGGATAAATAATTGAAATTTTTATAAGTAATGACAAAATAATGAATATAATTATAAATTGATGAAAATCAAGAAAAATTACAAAATTTATTTTTAAGAAAAAGAAAATAATTAAACAATTGTGATATAATAGAAAATTGATAACAATAATCTAAATTTGAGATAATAACTGAAAATTTAGGAAATTAATTGCATGTGCATATATTTTAAACTTCTTCAAAAACCATAATAAATTTTTAAAGCATTTTTCGAAACTTTTTTTTACCCAAATGACAATTAAAAACCAGCATAACAAAATAAAATAACAGGGACTAACTTCACTTCAGTTTTTAAAACGTGGACAGAAAAATATGAATAAATATTAATACTAACTAACTTCACTACAAACTTTAAAACGTGGACAGAAAAATATAAATACATACTACCTAACTTCAGGTGTTTATGCGGAGATTATTATTATTTAATTAATAATAATTTTCTTAATTTTTCAATTTGCAATTATTTTCTTTAAATTTATAATTCTTGTTTAGTTATTTTAATTTTGTTTTTTAATTGCCTATTATTCTAGTGAATGTTTGACTATTTTCTTCAGTTATTTATTATTTTTCGCAATTTTCAATTATTATCTTAAAATTTTGTAATTATTACTTGATTTTTTAAATTAATTTGTTCGGTTTTGTAATAATGTAGCCATTTAATTATTTTCTTCATATTTTTCTATTATTTCTGCCATTTAAGAATTATTTTCTACAAAGTTCAATTATTTTATTCAAATTTTTTATTGACATGAATTTTTAAATTTTTTACATCAGTTTTCAATTATTTTCTACAAATTTTAATTATTTCCTACAACCTTTAATTACTCTCTTCATATTTAAGTTTTTTTGACGTTTTTGAATTATTCTCTTCAAATTTCAATTATTTTCCTCAAACTTACAATATTTTTTTCAATTTGTCAATTATTGTATATAAATTTTTTGTTTTTACACCAGCTTTTAATTATTTATGTCATTATTTAATTACTTTCTTAACATTTCAATTGTTTCGTCAATTTTTCAAGTATTGTGTTCAAATTTTTAATTTTTTACACCAGTTATAAATTATTTTTGTCACATCTCAATTATTTTCTTCAAATTTACTTTCTTCATATTTAGGTTTTCTGCCGTTTTTAAATTTTTTTCTCTTCAATTTTCAATTATTTTTCTCAAACTTGAATTCATTCCTTTAACTTTCAATTTTTTTCCTCAAAGTTATAATATTTTTTCCAATTTTTCACTTATTATCTATAAATTTTTAATTTTTAGACCAACTTTTAATTATTTATGTCATTATTCAATTAGTTCCTTAACATTCAATTGTGTCGTCAATTTTTTAAGTATTGTTGTCAAATTTTTAATTTTTTATAGCAGTTATCAATTATTTTTGTCATTTCTCAATTATTTTTTCCGAATTTCAATTATTTCCTACAACCTTCAATTACTTTCTTCATGTTTAAATTTTTTTGCCATTTTTTAATTATTTTCTTCAAATTTCATTTATTCTTCTTTACATATTTTTTACTCCTAATATATTTTTTAAATTATTGTCTATAAATTTTTTATTTTTACAGCAGCTTTAAATTATTTATTTTATTATTTAATTAGTTTCTTAACTTTTCAATTGTTTTGTCAATTTTTCAAGTATTCTTCAACTTTTCAAGTTTTACACCAGTTATCAATTATTTTTATCATTTTTCAATTATTTTTTTTCAAATTATAATTATTTTTGTCAATCTTCAAAAATTTTTGACATTTTTAAATTATTTCTTCAAGTTTCAATTATTTTCTTGAAACTTCTATAACTTTTTTTATTTTTCAAACTATTGTCTGAAAAGTTTAAATTTTAAACCAGCTTTCAAATTTTGATGTAATTGTTCAATTAATTTCTTTATATTTTAATTATTTCGTCAATATCACAATTATTGTACTCAAAAGTTTTAATTTTTTACACCAGTTTCAAATGTTTTTTTAAATTTGATTTATTTTCTATCATTCTCCAATTGTTTTGTTGTAACTTCAATTTTATTTTTAAACTTTCCAATTATTTTCTTTAAATTTCAATTTTTGTCTTCATTTTTTGATTTTTAATTAATTTTTTAATTACTTTTGTCATTTTACAATTTTGTTTTCTAAGTTGAATTATTTTTGTCATTTTTCAATTATTTTCTTCATATTTCAATTATTTTTGACACTTTCGATTTATTTTCTTTAAATTTGAATTATCTTCTCTGATGGCTGGCCCCAAATAAATTACTATTAGTAATTTCATACTCATTATTGCTTACTCACTTTTTTTTACTTAAAAACTCACTATTTACTCACTTTTTAAATTAAAAATTCATTTTTTTCACTATTTTTAATCTGCCAGTCTGCTGGCAGCCCTATAAAGTAAATATACAAAAAATTAGTTTTAAGAACTCAAAAAAGGTCAGGGAAAAATAAAATAATTTGTCTGGCAATCAGGGAAAAGTCAGGGAAAATTGTAATAAGATATTTGTGGCAACCCTGTTATCTTTTTTCATTTATTTTCTCTAATTTTTAATTATTTTCTTTTATTTCAATGAACTTCTGAAAGTTTTAAGTATTTTTCCCAAATTTTGTTTAACTTTCCTTTATTTAAAATATTTTATGTAATTTGTTTAATTATTTTCTCAAATTTTAATTAGTTTTTTTAATTTTAATTTATTTATCTCAATTTTTAACCATGTTTTTTCAATTTTCAATTATTTTCTCTAATTCTTTATTATTCAATTTTGTTTACATTTACTTTTAAGATTCTTAAGTATTTTTCTCAAATTTAAATTATTTTCTTTATGTTTAAAATATTTTTATGATTGTTTAAATTACTTTCCCCAATTTTTAATTGATTTCATTTTTTTTCAATTAATTTTGCAAAATTTGCAATTATTTTGTTTAATTTCAATTATTTTTAGCAATTCTTTTTAATTCTAAAATATTATAAATTTTGTCCTAAATAAATATTTATTTTATTTATATTAATTGATTTTTAAATATTATATTTAAAATATTATTATTAGTATTTTTTGTTTAGTTATTTTAATTTTGTTTTTTAATTGCCTATTATTATTCGGTTTTTTATTAAAGTAGCCATTTTTTAATTTTGTTTTCAATTGTAAATTATGTTTGTCGTTTTGTAATTTTTGTTTTTTCAATTATAAGTTATTTTATCAAATTTCAATGTAATGCTTAAATTTTCAATTTATTTCCTCAAATTTTATTATTTTCTTTAATTTCAATTATTTTTTTCGATTTTCACTCCAGTTGTTTATTTTGCAATTATTTCAAACAGTTATTCCTACAATTTTTCAACTATTTTGTTTAAATTTAATATTTACTGGTTAATTTTCTAAACTATTTTTCTTCAATTGTTTAATTAAGTAGCCATTCTTTTAATTTTGTTTTCTATTTTCATCATTTTTCAGATATTTTCTTCAATTTCGTCATTTTCATTATTTGAATTTGTAAGAATTTATAGTTTTAAATGACCAACAACAATGCAAAGTTTGTTTTGCTAGTAATAATTAAATTGTATTTCTCTAGGAGGCAACTTTTCTTGACAGATCGAGCTTTTATTTCCATAATGTTCAAATTATCTTCTTTAAAAAGATATACATTTTCATAATGTAAATTACGTACATTTTATAGAAAATGTACATACAAATTAACGAATGTAATATTCAAAGTAGTTTATTAGATTTTTCAAAAATTCCCGCTTATTTAGGAAATTATTATCGTGATACATTTTTGTTTTTGTTAAAGTCTGGTTAAACTTCAGAAATGGAGTCTGGATTTTTTGTGAAATGTTCTAATATTCAGTGTTTACAAGTCTTGAAACACATATTTAGTAATTCTTTTTTCTTTAACTGGCGAAATAATTCATTTCTCTTATTTTACCCGATATAGAATCGTTGAACTTTATACGTACTGAGAAAACTGGATCAGACTGAAGAACTTCATTAAAAGTGGACTCATTCACATTTTCTTGACGATTATTTAATTGATCATTTTCATAACACCTAGCTCTGCAGCTTGTACAAATATCTTTGTGCCCTTTTAAAAAAACAAAACGTTCTTCCAGAACTGCTGTTATACTACAAAGGTTATGTCTTCTTCGACCATGATTCGAAAAAGGATTACAACACTGCCTTGGCGTCTTTGAACTGCTCTCTTCCATGTTCAATAAACAATTCAACTAAAAAATCACCCAAAGCACAAAAAACTGTTCATAACTACAAAATAATTCAAGAAAATCTATTATTTATATGCCGGTATATGCACGAGATAACACGTGAGAAAAATGTAAACACTCTGTTTGGTAACATGGACTTTAGATTAGGGATGTGCAAATGGTATTCGATTTTAATCGAAAATCGAATACTGTCCCCGATTAATCGATTAATGGTAATCGAATTTTCAGTTTTTAAAAATCGATTATATTCGATTATTTCAGTCGATTAATCGTAAGTTTCGTAAAATTGATAAATGCACCAATTGTTCCATCCCTGGTATATTCTTTCTCTTTCTTTCCTTAAAGCCCAAAGCACAACGAATACGGTTACGGGAGCAGGGCATGAGATAATAAAGGACAGAGAATGTTTCTGTCCTTTTCTGTCTCATGTTCTGGTCCCGTAACCGTATTTCTATCTGCTTAGGCCTTAAGCCAAGCCAATAATGTAGTTAATGATGACGTCACAAGTGACAATGGTATGTTTCTCTGTTTACTTGGTAATTTATTTTCCGTAATTTTGTATTGTGACCCTGTGATTGTAATTTGGCGGTAAGGGCGCAATTACATGTCTGCGTCGAACGCTGCGTATTTGCGTTGAATAGTAAGGGAGAGAGAGACAGAAATATAGTCACATCCTTGTTCCTCTCACCATTCAACGCAAAAACGCAGCGTTCGACGCAGACATGTAATTGCGCCCTAAGAAAACTAATTTCAGCGGTTAATTTTTTATTGTTCATCAAACTTCTGTTGCTTCGGAACGTCTGTTCTCCAAGGCCGGTATCAGGCTTACTAAATTGAGAAACCGTCTTTCTGGGCCTTATTTAGAGCAAACTCTTGTGATGAATTCTATCCCAAAAAGCTTGTGGTTTAATCAATAAGATTATGTTTTGTTAAACAAAATTTTGTGTTTTTATTAATAGTTGATAGAAATGAAAGTAAAATTAATTATCACCTATTACTTATTCATTTAAATTATTTATTATCTAATAAATATTAAAGTATTTAATAATAAAATATTAAATAATTAAAAGTAATAATAATAATTTAATAAAAAAATTAACTATTTGGTATATGAAACCAAATTTTTATTCGAATTATTGTATGTTGTTGAATAAAAATTCTTTAAATATATTAAAAGAAAACTTATTAAAACTTGTTTATTGTTATTATTACTATCATTACTGTTTTTATTTATTATAGTACTTAAATTATATTATTTCAAAAAAATCGATTAAAATCGATTATATTCGATTTTTGAGCTCGATTATTCGATTTTTTTCACAGCTCATAAATAATCGATCGATTAATCGTTAATCGAATATTCATTGTGCGTTACTGCACATATCCCTACTTTAAATGACTTTAGATTTCTCAGCCGGAGATGCGCGCGCAACGGATTGGCAATGTTTACTAGCTTGAAATTCCAATGTTTACATTTATAATTTATTAAAATTAAATATTAAGGAGCTAACTGTAAAGTTCGTTTCTTTTGGAATCTTCAAAAGAACTTAGGTAAGATCGTTTTAGCGTTTGGGTTATTGAATTTTCAGACGTCGCTTAAAAATGATATAATTTTTATTTAATAACATTTTTAATTTTAAAATTATAAAAAATTGTTCTCAAATAGAATTATTCTTTATTTTTTTCTGAACATTTAAAAAAAAAAGAAAAACTTAATACGACTGATAGAACGAAAGATATTGCTATTTCAAAATTTTTTTGTAAATTTCAATTCTCGTAAACTAATTAATATTTTGACCTAAAAATTTATGTAAAACATTAGTAATACTGAATATAATAAAATTCTAAAGTTTCATTGCTTTTGGTTAACCTGCCGGAAAATAACTTAAATTTCACTTGGAATTTATAAAATTTTAAAAAAACTAGTATTTCTCACCAGAGTATGAAAATTAATAAATTTTCATAAAAGTTTAAATATCAAAATTGCATACAATAAACTAAAATACCGTGTAGAAAAAAATAAAAATGAAGAAAATCTATAATTTGAAAAAAATTATTCAAAGAAGGAAAAAATTAATGGTAAAGTTAGAAATTAAAAGAAATTGTAAATATTTAAAGTATTATAAGTAATTCCCTTTATCATAAATATTATTTGACAACTACCATCACAGTGGGCAAAAAAAAAAACAAAAGACGTCTTTTGGACATGACAAACAATCGGAACAAAAGTTAGTCCAAATGAATAATTTTGATTTTTGATGTAGAAGACACATAAGTTAATGAAATTTGTTTCAGTGGAAGTGTTCACATTTCCAATGAAAAAAATTTCATTAACTTATGTGTCTTCTATATCAAAAATCAAAATTATTCACTTAGACTAACTTTTGTTCCGATTGTTCGTCCGATTCCTCCTTAATATCTTTACAATTCTAACAGCTGCTTCAAATTTTACATGAGATCGAATATAATTGGAAATTATGGTCTTCTAAGCAGGAAAAATTGATTGTTATCGATCATGCTAATTTCGCTAGGAATTACACTATTTTTTATGCAGGTAAAAATTCGTTTGTTATATGCATATTTATTCAATTGGTGTTTTAATAAATTAATAACTACTTAATGTATAAATTTTATAATATGGTAGTTAATGGTAATTTCAACTGTAATACAGTCGTATAACCTTTTTCAACTATATGGATTTTAAGTATATATTTTAAAAAATATTTCAAGTGATATAATTTCTTAATAGTATGGCGGAAATAGTCCATTTTCCACTAGCGAAGGAAATGTTCAATTTTCTAACTAGTCAAGAAAATGTCATTTCTCCCATTGGTGACGGAGATAGTATAGATTATTTCCTCACTAGTTTAGGAAATTGTCATTTTTCAAACCAGCAATAAAAATTATTATTTTTCCACTAGTGACGGAAATAGACATTTCTTCTAAATGTAGAAATTACTCATTTCTCAAAAATAGAAAATTTTAAATAGAACCATTTTTTTTGTCTAATGCAAAAAATGGTCTAAAAGGTGCCGTAAGGCAATTCTTTGAGATTATGATATACGTCTGAGGCCGGTACAGATTGTTAAAATTCCAATTTATAACGTTCGCAATATCTAAAAAAAACTTTATTCGTATAAATTTTTTTTAATAACTTGAAAATCTTTTAGTAGGCATATCGGGCACATTTGTGACTTTCTTGCTAATGTCTGTAACATCACAACTTCTGGATATTATATTGCCTTTGAATGAATCACGACCGACGCAATTGCCGTTTGAAATGTATTATTTTGTTAATTATTCCGAAGATTATTTTAATTGGATTTTGACACACATCGCGTTTTCCGGAACTTTAGTGATGTGTCTTTTCATCGGTCTTGAATCAATTTTAGCTGTTTTTACCGAACATGCCTGTGGATTTTTTACCATAATTGGGCACCAATTAAAGAGTATCAGTAACAACAGCGAGAGAAAAAATTACAAAGCTGTTGTCTACTGTATAAAACAACATAATCGAGCCATTGAGTTTGTATAATAATTAATAAGGATTTTTATTCTTCTACTAAAACTGAATCAACTGTGTAATTCTTCTTTCTTTTAATTAAGGTTTTGCAATCTTATTGAATCTATTTATTCTCCATGTCTTTTCGTCACGGTCATTACGAATACCATGTTTATTTCTGCTTCTTTAATTCAGGTAATATTTTATGTAAAGATTCAAGTTTTTTGTAGTATTTTCCAGGACTAATTTAAAAATATAATTTACTTTCTTTTGATCTCAACCTTTTCATTGAATATTTGTATGGTTTTTAAAAAAAAATTATTTTACACGCAGGTTGTTGGTAATCTTAACGAACTCAGTATTTCCATTAAATTCGGTGTCTTCGCTATATTTGCAGTCTGTCATATTTTTATTAATAGTTTCCCTGCACAAAGATTGATGGATTATAGTACAACTCTTGCAGATAATGTGTCAGTTCACTTTCGTGAATAAATTTATAATATATAAGTAATACTGAAAATCAGAGAAAAAGTAAAGTTTCTTTTTTATCTACAGATATAATGAGCCGTGGTATCAAATGTCTACGAGAGTAAGAAAAATGTTATTATTTATGATTCTAAGAAGAAGAATGCCTTGCAAATTAACTGCTGGAAAAATGCTAGATGTATCTTTAAAAAGTGTTAGTTCGGTAAGAAATTAATTTGTTTATTATCATTATTTTTTTTTATTTGTATTCTATATTATTTGTAATATAATATAGATTTAACGTGAAATTGTATACATAATCGGAAAAAAGTTAGTCCTAATTGTTATTTTTAATTAAATTAAATAAATAAATCATAATATTGCATTTGTACTAACTTTTTTTCAGTATATCTGTATATTTTCTTCGTTTATAAATTGTTTTAATTATTTTATTACAGATTCTTCAGGCATCTTTCTCTTATTTCACTCTACTTTCTTCAGTGACATCGTAAAAAGGATTTCTTAATTAATTTCTTTTTCTCAAGATCAAAATAATTTTTCAATTAAGTATTTGTTATTTATAATAAAGCATAATTTGTCTTCTTAAATTCAGCATTTATTATAAATTTATTGTTAAGATACCGTCCTATAATTTAATGGTGAAGTCAGATGCAGAGGAATAGGGGATCAGGGGAATAGAATAGACCAATCTGATAATTGGTCACGTTGGAAAGCATTTTTTGATTGTTCTATTCTCCTCCATTGATCCTCTAATCCTCAGCATATGACTTCATCTGTCGGTGGAAAGGAAAAACCATGTGAGTGAGATAGAACGCGATATCTATTCATCCCTTTCTAGCGCATGGTTTACGTAGAGATCTTCAAACAAATTTCTAGGTTTACGCTTTTCGCCGACGCCTTTACTTAACTTGAGACGCCATTTTCCAAATTGCCGCTCGTCTGGATGCCAAACAATACATTAATCAATTGGGCAAAATCAGTTTTTTTTTAAGGTAACTTTTTAAATACTATATTTCAACCTAAGGACGGCGTCCCACGCTAATGAGTGCAAAAAGGACAAAAGAATATCTGCATCTCTTTTGCACTCATTACCTAGCAAAAACCACTCACATGGTTTTCGCTTTCCGCCGACGCTTTCACGCTGACATGGGGCGGTGCCAATTTATTAAGAGCTATTTTTTAGGCTGGCGTCTCATAATTGCATTGGAGAAAAAGGATAGACTGTGTACCGTCAAATGTTGCGTCATAATGAGAAAGAGAAAAACTTAAATATCATTTTTGTCTCCCTCTATCTCCCATTACGATGCAATTTTTGACGGATGCAATGACTTCAACCTAATGCAAACAAAATTTACATTTTTAAGATAAATGTAAACAAATTTACAATTTTTTGCAATCGAGTAAGGGTGCGATCCAATGTGAGCAGAAAACGATAAGAGCGAGAAAAATGTAGATATCATGTTGTCTCTCTCACTCTTATGGTTTCGGTTTACGTTTTCTGCTCACATGGGATTTCACCCTAAAAAGGACACAATGTGTATCTGTCCTTTTTACTCCAATGAAAAAGAATTACAGAAGGTGTGAATTTACCTTTAGGCGTAATAGTGAAGTCATATGAGGATTAGAGGATCAGGGAAATAGAATAGGCCAATAAACCTTTTCATTTAACTTTTCTGTCTTCTTCTAATGCATGTGCCATTGCATAAGCTGGAAAAAGACAAAAGAACTAAAATGAAAAGGTCTGTCAGAAAATACTTTTCAGTGTGATCGATTATCTGATAATTCTATTCTATTCCCCTGATCCCTTAATCCTCCGCACGTGACTTCACTCTAACTTATTCTTTGTCTCATTCTACTTGACAACAGTGGGATTAGTTCGTCTCGTTCTTACTCAAGTTGTTCTCTTAATTTCGGGAAAAACACATAATTTGTGCATGCACGAGACAAACTAATGCCATTGCTGTGCAATAAAATGAGACAGAATAAATTACAGAAAAAAGATATAATGTAGTCTTAGGGTGAAATCATATGGGACCGTCAAACATTGCGTCATATTGAGAAAGAGAAAGACATAAATATATCTTTTTCTCCCTCCTTCTCATTACGACGCAACGTTTGACGCATCCATGTGATTTCACCTTTAAGGGTGAAGTCAAATACGAAGGACTAGGGTATCAGGGGATTAGAATAGACCAATCAGAAAATACTTTCCAATGTGACCAATTATCTGATTGGTCTATTCTAATCCACTGAAACCCTAGTCCTTTGTATGTGACTGCATCCTAAAAACTACAGATGTAAATTACGTATGTAAATTACGTCAGAAACGCATGTAATTTACATGGAGTGGTTCACAACCCTGAGAGAGGCAGTTTTATGTGTACAGCTTCTTCGCCTTGACATTTTTTTTGACAACCTTGTTTTCCTTCTTCAGAAATTTAACATACTCTATGGTGAATCAACAAAGGAAAAAATTGTATTTGTAAACAAACCTATTTTCCTGGTATTTTTTATTCTGATATTCTAGTTTGCAATGTTTATATGAAAAGTACTTCAAGGAATTATATTACTTATTTAGTAATTTTACTTTTTTTACTAATTCAAACAAATTTTTTTTAAACTACTAAATTTTGCGATACGATAATTTTTGTATTTGTGTTTATATAAAGCCGGTATTTTTTCGATTTAGAAACTTTCTAAATATTCGAAACAGAATTTTGTTAATATCTAAGATTTCAAAATTTTTTAACAAATTTAAAACACCCACATAATGGACAGTTTATTTAGAAATAAAGAAAAGATGTTCGCAAATGAAGATAAATTAAGGTTTCAAAAATTGGTAAGAAATTTTCAAAATTAAAATTGCAATTTGTTTAAAAATACTATTTATTGTTGAATTATTGTCTTTTACTATTAATTAATTAATGATTAATTATTTCTTAAATATTTAATAATTACATACTTAATTTAATATTTTATTTTAATAAATATTCATGTATTAAATTTATTATTAAAATAATTGTATAATATAATGTAATATATTTGTTATAATTATTAATTTAGTATATTAATTTCTGAAAAATAACAACATTTTAATTAACTTTTTCAGATTCTTATAATTTGTGCCTATAAAAAGAAAAAGAAAAAAATATATTTCTACAATCATGTAGAATAGCAGGCTTATATTTAAAATAAATTCCTCAGTTTTCTCAATCTATTTTATTCAAAAAATTTTAATTTTTAATTTTCTTTCTATTTTAAATGTTTGTGATTATTTTATTTTACTTACTTTTAAATTATGCGAAGAATTAATAAAATAATCATTATCAAAATTTGTAGGAAATTGTCAAAAATGATGAAAACGAAAATAAAATATCAAATTTTCAATTATTAAACGAAGTTGGAGAGATAAAAGAAGAAATATTTAATAAAAGAAATGCATCATTCGAAGCAGATTTTTTTTTACACAAGAATATAGAACGTGAAAAAGGAGATGAAGTTTTATTTATGTCAAAATGTAATCAAACATTTGTAAAAAACGAAATTTTATTAGATGATTTCGATATTTACAGATTGGCGGAATATCAAAGTACATTTTATTTAAAATTTTTCAATTCAGATTACTTTTTATTTCATTCTCTGTATCCTATTGATTATTTAGTGTTATATTTTCATATTTTTTTTAATATTCCCATCCTTTAATTTTTTTAGAGGCTACTGCTGATGTAAATCAAAATTTGAACATGATGCCAGAAAAATGTAAAGTGGAATACAAAGCTGAAATTTCGTCAGAAGACGAAGATCACAATTTTTTGATAAAAAAAGAATTTAGAGAAGAATTTGAATATTGTGATTTAGCAGGATTTGAAAATGGTGACCTAGAAGAATATGAAACTTGCGAACCAACTGGATTTAAAAATATTGAAAGCAAGTGTAAAAATTATGTTGTATTTTATTACAGGGATCATAGCGGTTTCTTTTTTCAATTTTTTAGGTAAAAAAGGGGATTTTGTTTATTAAATAGGGGAGTTTTAAAATTAGTAAAAAAATTATATTAATAATTCATATTAAATTATTAATATAAAACAAAATAAAATAAGAAATTTAAATTTTTTATAAAAAAAATCTCTTTCCTTAATAATTTAATTGCATCCCTTACGACTGGATTATTAGTAAATATGAATAAAATAATATTTAAAGACTTAAAATAAAAAAAGAGAAAAAGAAACAAAGCAATATATTGAAAAATGGGAGAAAAAATTCGAAAAAAAAGTTTAACAAACTATGAAACAATTAGAAAAAATATTAAAATAGTGAAAAATGAACTAGAAAGAAAAATGGTAAGAATAAAATAAGAAAATGTAGAAACTATATAAACAGAATGACAAATTCCTTTAAAAATGAAAAAATTTAGAAAGTTATTCACAGATTGAAAAAAAATTTAAAAAGGAATATGTAAATAAATTTAAAGAATAAAAGAAACAAATTTTTAAACAATTTTAACAACAAAAATTTGTTAAAAAAATGTTAGGATCTACAAATTTTATAAAAAAGTACATAAATTTGCGAAAAAATAGAAAAAATGTAAAATTAAATAAATGGAGTTGATCTAAAAATAATCAGATAATTAAAAAAAAAATCGTATGCCCCTGCCCCTTAAATTATCAAATTAAAGAAGAAAATCAATAGAAAAATTAATAAAGTTTTCGAAATGTTATAAAACCAAAATTATGAAAAATAATCTGAAATGATTTGCGTAAAAAGAAGAAAAACCACAACACAAAAAAAATATTTAAAAAGAATAAAATAAAAATCTTCGAAAAGTGATTAACATTAAGAAATTGTATAAATTTTTTTAAAAATTTTTTTTTTCAGTAAATAGTTTAATTTTTTGAAAAGAGTTTCTACTTTTTTATACATTTCTATATCATTGTTTCATTCTTCTATTTTTTTCTTTATTTCTTTAATAATATTAATAACTTTTATTTAAAAAAATGTTCTCATGTTTTTAAATAGACTGTTTTCTCATTTTTTTACGTTTCTATGTTTTTTTTTTAATTTATTATTTTTTTGAAATCTTTTCATTTATTCGACTTAATTTGTTTGATTTTTATTAAATATTTTATTCTCCTTTATTTTTTATTAAATCTTCTCAGTTTAAAAAATAAACTACTTACAAAAAAACATTTCAAAAATTTATATATTGACTTTAAAAAGGTATATTTAAAAAAAAAATTTTTTGATTTAAATAAAGAAAAATCCGATCTTTTTATTCTTTTAAAAAAATCATTATTTTCATCAGCCCTGTTTATAAGAGAAACTTTTTTAAAACTATTTACTTTTTATCTTATAATTTCTTATTTTTACAAAATCTTAAGATTTTTTCTTCTACTTATGATATTTTTTTTTCTTTTTGTCTTTTTATTTCATGATTTTCTTTAATTTTCTTCTTATTATGCAAATTGTTTAATATTATTTTATACAATTTTGTTATTGTAACTTCTACTAAACTTTTTATTTCGTTGATTTTTTTATTTATTTCCATATTTTTAAAATTCATTCAATTTGCTTTTTCTAAACTTTTTTATTTTTATTAATTCCAATTTTTTAGTAGATTCTTATCAAATATTTTTATTTTTTGTACTTTTTATATTTTTTTTACAGTTTGTTAGATTAATAAAAAAATGCGATTTTTTTTAAAAATCATGATTTTTTAATCAGTTTCTAAAATTTTCAAATATTTTTCTGAAAATTCAATTATTTTCTTCAAATTTTATTGTTTTTATCATTATTCAATTATTCTTTTATTTCATAGATATTCTGTAGTTTTTTCAATTATTTTTTTTCAAATTTCCATTATCATATTTAATTTTCTATTAATATTATCATTTTTAAATTGTTTTCCCGAGTTTTTAATTATTTTCATGTTTTCAATTAATTTATAAGATTTCCATTTATTGTCCCCAATTTTTAATAATTCTCCTTTTTTCAAATAATCTATAAAATTCTTAAATATTTTTTTCTACTTTCAATTGATTCCTTCAATTTAACAATATTTCTGTAATTTTTAAATTATTTACCCCAATTTTTAATTGTTAGCATTATTTTTCAATTAATTTGCAAAATTTGCAATTATTTTTTTCCGGAATTTTTTACGTAAACTCCATATTTGAAAATGTGCAATTATGTACTACAATTTTGAACTATTTTTATCATTTTTCAATTATTTTCATTATTTTTCAATTTATTCGTAATTTAAATTTTACTTTCTGAAATTTTCATTTATTTTTTTCTTTTATTTTAATTATTTTCCTCAATTTTTAATTAAGTCTCTAAAATAAAAAATTAATTTTATTTATTTATTTTAATTTTTTTAATCATTTCCATTAGTTTTCAATTAACTTCCAATTTTTAAAATTATTTATCTCAATTCTTAATTACTTTTTTCAATTTCCATTTTTTTTATTGTTTTTCATTTATTTTCTCAGCATTTTAATTTTTAAAATTTTTTTTTAATTAATTTCCTAAATTTTCAATTAATATATTAAATCTAAATTATTGTCCTCATTTTTTAATTTTTTAAGTCTATTTAAAATTATTTTCTTCTATTTCAAATATATCTTGTAATTTTTTCTTTTTTTTCAAATTTCAATTATTTTTTTTAATTTTCAATTACTTTCTCCAGTTTTCAATTGTTTTAATTATTTTTCTTATTTTTTTATGTTTTATATTTTTTTACAATTTATTATTTTTTCGTTGCTTCTACCTAATTTTCTTGATTTTGCGATTTTCATATATATGAATTTGAAGATATTTTTTAAAATTCCTTCATTTACTCGTCATAATTTGTTTGATTTTAATTAAATGTTTTATTCTTCATTATTTCTTATTAAATGTTTTCAATTTAAAAAATAAACTACTTACAAATAAACATCTGAAAATTTCATATACTGATTTTACATATTTTACAAAATAATCAATTTTTGATTTCAATTAAAAAAAGTCGGATTTCTTTTTTTATCTGCTTTGTATTGAAAAAGAAAGGTCAAAGGGGATAAAAATTTTGATTTTAGTGTTTTAGGGGATTTCTTTTAAAGGGGGAGGAACTGTGATCCCTGTTATTATGTTAAATTAAATTAATTAAATTATCTGATTATTTTCAATTTTTTATTACCTTCAATTAATCTCCAATTTTAAATCTTTAGGATCTTCTGCTGACACTGTTTCTGTAAAATCTAGTAACAGAAAATTCAGATCTGGAGAGAAAGTAATTAAAAACGACAATAAACTGCAATTCGCACAAAATAAACAGAATGATGAAAATACAAAAATTAAAACCATTTTCCAACAATCCTTAAATGTTAAGCAAGAAAAGATTAAATATAGAATTTATGTTAAATGAGATTTAGGTTAAATGAGATTTAGGCTGAATGCATTTTAGGTTAAATGTGTTTTAGGGTAAGTGCATTTTAGGTTAGATGGGATTTAGACTGAATGGGATTGAGACTAAATGGGTTTTAGGGAATATTCATGCGTCTTATTTAATATTGAGAAGAATTTTTAAATAAAAAGAATAATTGTAATTTGAAAAAAATGCATGAAGATTTTATCAATCAATTAAAAAAAATGTTGATAACTAAAAATTGGAGAAAAGAATTAAGAAAGCTAAAAATAATTGAATTTTACGATAATTGATAAAAAAAAAATTTGGAAAATATGAAACAAATTTAAGTTAGTTTCTAATGAAAATTGAAGAAAATAATTGAAATTTTAAAGAGATACTTAAACATCTTAGAAAATGAGAAATATAATTAAAATTAATATAATTAGAAAAATACTTAAAAATCTTATAAAATAATTTGAGAAAATCTAAATAATAATTAACAATCGAAGAAAATAATTGTATAATTATAAAAATAATTCAAAATTGGAAAAAGTAATTTAAATGTGCTGAAAATAATTTAAGATTGTGAAAAATAATTGAAATATGATGTAAATAATTTAAATATGAAAAATTGCAAACAGTAAATAAGATTTGAGAGAAATAATTGAAAAAAAAACACACAATATGTGTTTAAAAAATGAAAATAATTACAAATTTACTTCAAAAATTTTATTTAAAGAGAATAATTAAAAAATCGCAGAAATAATCGAAACCTGTTGAAAATAATTGAAATTACCCACACAGCACCGGAAATTTCCTGAATTTTCCCTGAATATTTGTCAACATTTCTCGAATATTCGAACTTAATATTCAGGGAAGTTTCGTGGAAGCAGTAAAATGTCCGCCTAGAATAATATTGGGCGCGAAATTTCCCTGAAAATGTATTTCCAATTTTCAGGGAATTTCTGCCTCTAATATTCCTTGAAAATTCAGGGAAAGTTAAAAAAAATTTCCAAAATTTTTTTTAATCTGGTAATTGATCAAAAAAATATGTTATATTCGACATCCGTGGGATTCTAGAAAATTAAAAACTACTGCGCAGCCGTAAGTGTCATAGAATCCAAGTTCGACCAGTGCGCATCAAGTTAAGTGAATATACGAATACTATGAATATTGGAGGAATGTTAGATGCGGAAATTCCCTGAAAATTAGAAATACATTTTCAGGGAAATTTCGCGCCCAATATTATTCTAGGCGGACATTTGACTGTTTCCACGAAACTTCCCTGAATATTTAGTTCGAATATTCGAGAAATGTAGACGAATATTCAGGAAAAATTCAGGGAATTTCCGGTGCTGTGTGGGTACAGATAATTAATTGCAATTTTTATAAATTATGCCAAAATAATGAAAAAAGTTATAAATTGAAAAAAATAATAAAAAAAATTGCAGAATTTAATTTTAAGCATAAGAAAATGATTAAAAAATCGTTTAAAACATGGAAAATGGATGACAATAATCTAAATTTGAGATAATAACTGGAAATTTCGGGAATTAATTGAAAAATAATAAAAATATTAAAAGATGAAGAAAATAATTGCAAAATAACAAAAAGAAATGAAAATTGCAGAAAATAATTGAAAAATGATCAAAATTCAAAATTTTAAATTTAAAAACATTTTGTAAATGTAAAATATGATTTAAAACTTTAAATTTAAAAAGAAAAAATTATCTGGTGACAAATTCCAGATGTGGACAGAATAAATGGATGAATGAATGAATTAAACTTGTAAATTATTATTTATAATTGGGGTCCCCTTTTTTTTGCTTCAGGGCTCTTGTTCTCCAAGTTACGCCACTGACCGTGACTGAGTTTTTGTTTAAGCAATTAAAATCAATATTTATTTAGGACAAAATTTATAAAAAAAGTATAAATAAAAAAAAAATGTTGCATCAGTGTCCCCGACTGTGCATATGTATATTCAGGGATGTAAAGTTCCGCGTAACTTCGAGTTATTTACGTAAATTACATGGGTTTTTTATATTTGTAAATAACGTAACTTACCCTCCACTCCGAAAAAATACATTGTTTGAAGGAATCAGGACGTAAATTACGTACGTAATTTACGTGACGTAAATTACCTTTACATCCCTGCATATATTACGTTTTCCTAGAAATAAGCCTTAAGCACAATGAATCGTAATCGCTAATCCTTAATCGTAAGAATGAGAGGAAGTAGGACAGAGATATATGTCTGTCCTGCTTCCTCTCATTCTTACGATTAAGGATTAGCGATTACGATTCACTGTGCGTTAGGCCATAGGCAGTATACATGCGCGTTATTTTGTTTCCTAACCTCTAAATGCAATACAAGAATCATTCTATGAAATGTAAATATAAGTAAAAAAAGCCTAAAGCACAACGAATCGTAATCGCTAATCCTTAATCGTAGGAATGAGAGGAAGCAGGACAGAGATATATGTCTGTCCTACTTCTTCTCATTCTTACGATTAAGGATTAGCGATTACGATTCATTGTGCGTTAGGCTAAAGTAAAAAAATTAAGGGTAAAATCCCATGTGAGCAGAATGCGCAAAACCGAAAGCAGAAAATCATGAGAGTGAGAGAGACAGGCATATATCACTGACTCTCTTACTCTCATATTGTCAGCTTTCGGTCTTACGCTTTCTCCTCACATGAGATTTTACCCTAAAGGGCTATTTACACCTTCGAAAAAAATTTTTTTTTTTGCATGAGAGTAAAGAGGACAGATACACAGTCTGTCCTCTTCTCTCCAATGCGAAAAATTTTTTTTTTCGAAGGTGTAAACAGGCCATAAGTCTTCATAAAGGCAGGGTCAACAAAGAAATATTTAAAATCATATTTTTAAAAAATATTTTTGCTAAAATTGGCTAAATTAACACATGCAATAACTGACATTTATCATTTGATCATAACAATATCTATTTTTATAGGTTGTTTTATCATATTATTATTTATTCTAAATGATACTAATGTTTAATTAAAGTGAGGTTAATATATTTCTGTCCAAAACATATTCGTCATTTTGAAAACGTTTTTTTACTCTTTTTGACGTTTTCAATGGTTTTTAATCCTAAAATACGTCAAAAGCCTAAAGCACAATTAATCGTAATCGCTAATCCTTAATCGGAAGAATGAGAGGAAGTAGGACAGACATATATCTCTGTCCTGCTTCCCCTCATTATTACGATTAAGGATTAGCGATTACGATTCATTGTGCGTTAGGCTAAAAACGTTAGTGATTTACGTCAGAAACTCGAAGTTACGCGTAACTTCCCAACTCTGACCATTACATAGATTTACTACACTATTTTACGTATAATGCGTATTTTATGTATTATACGCAAAAAACCTCGAGATTCTTGCTCTTACCCATCTCTGCTTTCTCTCTATTTCTTTCTCTCTCCCACTCCTTCTCTCTGTCTTTTCTCTTTCTCTCTCTAGGGAAAAAAAACTAAAACTGCGCTTGCGTTCTTTTGTAAACTGTTGTCCTTGACTCTCCCAAGGGAGGGAAATGCGTCTCTCATGTAGTCACGTGATCAAAACATCACATAAACCATCTTTCCGTGAATAGTTATTTTATGCTTATTAATATATATAGTGTAATCTATAGATTGTAATAATTTTGATGTTTCGCGGTTTTTAATGTTGATTCTGTGCCAGGCAAATTAAAAAGTTAAGATGAGTGCTGATGAAATAATTAACAGTGAATCTCAGGATGCATTTGATACGCTGACGGAAATAACTGAAGAGGCATCAGCTGGTGGATTGAACTCTTTGCCAGCTAAAACTATGCAAAAGTACGAAGGTACGTTCATAATTTTCGACAACTGGAGGAAGTCAAAACAACTCACATCAGTCTCTGAAGATGTTTTATATGCTTATTTCAACGAACTGGCAATTACGAAAAAACCTTCGACTCTTTGGTCAACGCTTTCTATGTTGAAAAGCACAATTAACTCCAAATTCAACATCAATATTGGAACCTATACGAAACTAACTGGCTTTATAAAAGAGCTATCTAAGGGTTATAAAAGCACAAAATCCAAATCTTTAACATCAGAACAAATTTACAAGTTTCTAAACGAAGCCCCCGACATTCCATATTTAGTAGTAAAAGTAATTATGTTAAATATAACGTATAAGCTTGTAAAATAAAATAATATAAAGCTGAAACTAGCCGCTACTTTTTGAAATTTTCAAATATTTAAAGTTCTTAATACAATTTTCGAATCTAAATGTAATAAATATTTAACACAAAATGAAACTTGTACACATTTTTTACAATAATTATTATTATTACTAGCAAAATAAAACGGAGTTTTCCATGCATTTTCAAATTATAAAATACAATAATAAATATAAAAAATCGGTAAATACTATTTATCTAATAAAAAGAAATAAATATTTTAAATATAATATTTAAAAATTAATTAATATATATAAAATAAATATTTATTTAGAAAAAAATTTATACTATTTTAGAATTAAAAGGAATTGCAAAAAATAATTGAAATTAAACAAAAATGGCAAATTTTGCAAATTAATTGAAAGAACATGAAATCAATTAAAAAATGGGGAAAATAATTTAAACAATCATAAAAATGATTTAAACATAAAGAAAATAATTAAAATTTCAGAAAAATACTTGAGAATCTTAAAAGTAAATTAAAACAAAATTGAATAATGAAAAAATAGTGAAAATAATTGAAAATTTAAAAAACATGGTTAAAAATTGAGATAAATAAATAAAAATTAAAAAAAATAATTAAAATTTGAGAAAATAATTAAACAAATTACATAAAATATTTTAAATAAAGGAAAGTTAAACAAAATTTGAGAAAAATACTAAAACTTTTAGAAGTTCATTGAAATAAAAGAAAATAATTAAAAATTAGAGAAAATAAATGAAAAAAGATAAACATAATTTAAAATTGAACAGAACGAGTTTTAATTAAAGAGAAATAAGTAAAAAGTTTTTGGCAATTATAAAAAAGAACGAAAGTAATTGAAAATTGAAGAAAATAATATAAATAATGAAGAAATCGAAAAGTCAGATAAATAATTAACAATTTTTGAAATTATGAAACAAATTTTAAGAATTGAAAATTGAAGGAAATAGATTTTGGAAAATAATTGAAAAATGGTTTTAAATTTTAAAACTTGACGAAACTAATTAAAATATGATACAAACAATGATAAGTTGTAAAAAATAAATGACATTTAAGTGTGATAATTGAAAAAACTACAGAATTTTTTTTAAATAAAGAAAAAATAATTGAAATTTGAAAAAAATACCTTTAGATCTTAGAAATCAATTTAAAAAAAAAAATAACTAAAAATTGGAGAAAAGAATTAAAGAAATAAGCTAAAAGTAATTGGAATTTACAATAATTAATAAACAAATTTAGAAATTATGAAAACATATAAAAATAATTAAAAATTGAAGAAAACAATTGATATTTTAGAAAAATTCTTTAAAATCTTAGAAAATAATTTTAGAAAATGAGAATAACTAAAAATTGGAAAAAAGACTGGAAGAATACTAAAAATAATTTAAATTTTCAATAATTAATAAAATTTTCTGGAAATTATGAAAACAAATAAAAATAATTATAAATTGAAGAAAATTACTTGAAACAATTTTAGAAATTAATTTTATAAAATGAAAAAATCTAAAAATTGAAGAAAAGTCTGGAAGAAAGCTAAAAATAATTGAAATTTACTATAATTAATAAAAAAATTTGAAATTCTGATAACAAATGAAAATAATTAGAAATGGAAGAAAATATTTGTATTTTCAGAAAAATACTTAAAAATCTTAGAAAATAATTTTAGAAAATGAGAATAATAATTAACAACCGAGAATAATAATTGAAAAATGATAAAATTAATTCAAAATTGAAAAAAATAATTGAAATATGCTGAAAATAATTTAAGATTGAGAAGGAAAATTAAATTATGATGAAAATAATTTAAATATGAAAAATTGAAAACATTCAATAAAAGTTGAGAGAAATAACTGCGAAAATCATAGAGTATATGTTTAAAAAAATAATAATTACAGAATAACTTAAAAAATTTTAATTAAAGAGAATAATTAAAAAAATCGCAGAATTAACGAAAAATGATGAAAATAATTGCAATATCGGCTAAATAATTGAAATTTTTAAAAGTAATGACAAAGTAATAAATATAATTATAAATTGATGAAAATCAAGAAAAATTGCAGAATTTATTTTTAAGCAAAAGAAAATAATTTAAAAATCGTTATATAATGAAAAATTGATGACAATAATCTAAATTTGAGATAATAACTGAAAATTTAGGAAATTAATTGCATGTGTATATATTTTAAACTTCTTCAAAAACCATAATAATTTTTTGAAGCATTTTTCGAAACTTTTTTTTACACAAATGACAATTAAAAACCAGCACAAAATAAAATAACAGGGACTAACTTCACGTCAGTTTTTAAAACGTGGACAGAAAAAGATGAATAAATATTAATACTAACTAATTTCACTTCAGACTTTAAAATGTGGACAGAAAAAGATGAATAAATATAAATACATACTAACTAACTTCAGGAGTTTACGAAGATTATTATTATTATATTTAATTATTATTAACTATTATTATTAAATAATAATAATAAATTCTGCAATTTTCCTTGATTTCAATCAATTTATAATTATATTCATTATTTTGGCATTACTTTTAAAATTTTCAATTATTTATCTGATATTGGAATTATTTTCATCAATTTTCGTTATTTCTGCAATTTTTTAATTATTCACTTTAATTAAATTTTTCAAGTAATTTTGTAATTATTATTTTTTTAAACATATACTCTATGATTTCTTCAATTATTTCTCTCAAATTTTATTGAATGTTTTCAATTTTTCATATTTAAATTATTTTTAGCATATTTCAATTTTTTCTTCTCAATTTTAAATTATTTTCAGCATATTTAACCTACTTTTTTCAATTTTGAATAATTTTATCATTTTTCTATTATTTTTCTGGACATTTTTTTTCATTATATAACGATTTTTAAATTATTTTCTTTTGCTTAAAAATAAATTCTGCAATTTTTCTTGATTTTCATCAATTTATAATTATATTTATTACTTTGTCATTACTTTTAAAAATTTCAATTATTTAGCCGATATTGGAATTATTTTCATCAATTTTCGTTATTTCTGCAATTTTTTAATTATTCACTTTAATTAAATTTTTCAAGTAATTTTGTAATTATTATTTTTTTAAACATATACTCTATGATTTCTTCAATTATTTCTCTCAAATTTTATTGAATGTTTTCAATTTTTCATATTTAAATTATTTTTAGCATATTTCAATTTTTTCTTCTCAATTTTAAATTATTTTCAGCATATTTAACCTACTTTTTTCAATTTTGAATAATTTTATCATTTTTCTATTATTTTTCTGGACTGTTAATTATCATTCTCATTTTCTAAAATTATTTTCTAAGATTTTTAAGTATTTTTCTAAAAATTCAAATATTTTCTTCCATTTCTAATTATTTTCATTTGTTATCAGAATTTCAAATTTTTTTAATTAATTATCGTAAATTTTAATTATTTTTTGCTTTCTTACAGACTTTTCTCCAATTTTTAGTTTTTCTCATTTTATAAAATTAATTTCTAAAATTTTTTTAAGTATTTTTCTCAAATTTCTATTATTTTCTCCAATTTTTAGTTATTTTCTTTTTTTTTTTTAATTGATTTCTAAGATCTAAAGGTATTTTTTTCAAATTTCAATTATTTTTTCTTTATTTAAAAAAAATTTTGTAGTTTTTTCAATTATCACACTTAAATGTCATTTATTTTTTACAACTTATCATTGTATGTATCAGATTTTAATTATTTTCGTCAAGTTTTAAAATTTAAAAACATTTTTCAATTATTTTCCAAAATCGAATTCCTTCAATTTTCAATTCTTAAAATTTGTTTCATAATTTCAAAAATTGTTAACTATTTATCTGACTTTTCAATTATTTCATTATTTATATTATTTTTTATATTATTTTCTTTAATTTTCAATTACTTTCATTCTTTTTCTCGTTCTTTTTCATAATTGTCAAAAAATTTTTACTTATTTCTCTTTAATTAAAACTCGTTCTGTTCAATTTTAAATTATGTTTAACTTTCCTTTATTTAAAATATTTTATGTAATTTTTTAAATTATTTTCTCAAATTTTAATTTATTTATCTCAATTTTTAACCATGATTTTTCAATTTTCAATTATTTTATCTAATTTTTCATTATTCAATTTTGTTTTAATTTACTTTTAAGATTCTCAAGTATTTTTCTCAAAATTAAATTATTTTCTTTATGTTTAAAACATTTTTATGACTGTTCAAATTACTTTTTCCAATTTTTAATTGATTTCATTTTTTTTCAATTAATTTGCAAAATTTGCCATTTTTGTTTAATTTTAATTATTTTTTGCAATTCTTTTTGATTCTAAAATATTATAAATTTTTTTCTAAATAAATATTTATTTTATTTATATTAATTAATTTTTAAATATTATATTTAAAATATTTATTTCTTCTTATTAAATAAATAGTATTTACCGATTTTTTAAATTTATTATTGTATTTTATAATTTTTAAAATGCAGGAAAAACTGAGCGCGCGCTTGCGCGCGTTTTATTTTGCTAGTTATATATAATTGTTTACAAGTTTCATTCATTCATAAATTCTGTTCACACCTGAACTTTTCAAAAAATGCATTTAAATTGATTAAAATTTAAATTTATAATATCAGTTCAAATAATTTTAAATTCATTAATAAATAAATATATAATTCTTCTATAATTTTTAACAGTTTTCAATATACAATTATTCTCTTTAAATCTTTATAACTATTCTTTAATTTTTTTCAATTATTTTGTTCTTTTGTCGATTATACTCGCCACTTTTCGAATTTTTCTTTGAATTGTCAATTAAGTTTTTTAATATTTAATTATTTTAGCCATTTTTATAAAATTTAAATCTTTAATTTTCAATTTATTTCTTTAATTTTGAATTCTTTTCTTCAATTTTCCTTTTTTACTTTCTCCATTTTTCAATTATTTTATTCAAAATCAAATAATTGTCGCATTTTTTCTAATTTACAATATTTTTTTGAATTTTCAGTACAGTTCTTCAAATTCCAATTGATTTATTTATTTTCTACAATTTTTTCCATTATTTTCATCAGTTTTTAATTGACAATATATTATTCTCCTTTAATTTTCTGACTATTCGTAAATTTAAAAAAATTTTTAGTTCGAATGCCGATTATTCTCAAAATTTTTAGAATGTTTTTTCAATTGTTAATTATTTTTTTTAATATTTAATTATTTTCGTCTATATTTAATTATTTTCGTTATATTGTAATTATTCTTTTAATTATGAATTATTTTCTTGAAATTTCCATTCAATTCTTTAATTTCCCATTCATTTCTTCAAATTTTAATTATTTTTTACAATTCTCAAAATTTTTCTTCAATTTTAAATTATTCTTGTCAATTTACAATTAATTCCTTAATATTAATTAATTCTCACATTTTCTCAATTATTAAATATTTCCTTTCAATATAATTCTTCAATTTACAATTGATTTCTTTAATTTTCATTTATTTTCTACAATTTTTCCCATAATTTTCATCAGTTTTCAATTGGCAATTTATTATTCTCCTTTAATTTTCTGACTATTCGTAAATTTAAAAAAATTTTTAGTTCGAATGCCGATTATTCTCAAAATTTTTAGAATGTTTTTTCAATTTTTAATTATTTCTTTTAATAGTTAATTATTTTCGTCATATTGTAATTTTTCTTTTGATGTCAATTATTTTCTTAAAATTTCCATTTAATTGAATTTCCAGTTTCTTTCTTCAATTTTAAATTTTTTTTTGCAATTCTCAAATATTTTCTTCAGTTTTCAATTATTTTTATCGATTTTCAATTAATTCCTCAATATTCAATAATTCTCGGATTTTTTAAATTATTTTTTCCACTCTTAAAAATGGTTTCAAAAATTCAATTATTCAATTCTAGAAGTACTCTCTTCTATTTTTAATTATTTTCCTTAATTCTTAAATGTTTTCTTTAATTTTCAATTATTTTTATCGTTTTTCAATTAATTCCTCTACATTCAATATTCCTCTATTTTTTTAATAATTTTTTCACCCATAAAAATATTTTAAAATTTCCATTCCATTATTCAATTCTAGAACTACTCTCTTCGATTTCTAATTATTTTCTTCAATTCTTAAAAACTTTCCTGAATTTTCAATTATTTTTATCGATCTTCAATTAATTCCTCAATATTCAATAATTCTCGAATTTTTTCAATTATTTTTTTCACTCATAAAAATTGTTTTAAATTTTCAATTTAATTATTCAATTCTAGAACTAGTCTTTCAATTGTTAGTTTTTTTCTTCAAATTTAAATTCCACTTTTTAATTTTCAATTATTTTCTTTAATATTAAAAAATTATCGTCTTTTTTCTAGTCTTTTTTTCGATTATTATTAAGTTTCTTTAATTCAATTATTTAGTTCAATTATTTTCTTTAATTTTTAATGACATTCTTCAAATTTTTAATTCAATTTTTCAGTTTTCAATTCTGTTCTTCATATATTAATTAATTTTCGGCTTTTTTTCAATTTTTAAGTATATTCTTTTAAATTCAATTTCATTCTTCAATTTTGCATTATTTCTTTCAATTTTAATTATTTTTTTCGATTTTAAATCAAGTTGTTAAATGTGCAATTATTTCCAACAATTATTCCTATAATTTTCTTAATTTTTCAATTTGCAATTATTTTCTTTAAATTTAATATTTCTTCTTTAATTTTTTAGTTGTCTATTAATCTAGTCATTTTCGAATTTTGTTTCCATCTGAGATTATTTTCGTCATTTTTTAAATATTTTCTTCAATTTTTCAATCGTTCTCGTCATTTTTTAACTATTTCCTTCAATTATTAATTATTTTCTGCAATTTTCAATTATTTCCGACAAATTTTTCAATTTTCAATTATTATCTTAAAATTTTATAATTATTGATTTTTTAAATTATTTTGTTCGGTTGTGTATTAATCTAACCATTTTTTGAATTTTTTTTCAACTGTCAATTATTTTCGTCATTTTGTAATTTTTTTTTAATTATCAATTACTTTTTCAAATTGTAATTTAATTCTTAAATTTTAAATTTAATTCTTAAATTTTAAATTTATTTCTTCAATTTTCAATTTATTTCCTTAATTTTTTATTATTTTTTTCTATTTTTATTATTAAATTAGTTTCTACAATTTTCAAATATTTTTCTGAAAATTCAAATTATTTTCTTCAATCTCAATTATTTTTATCATTTTTCAATTATTTACTTTAACTTTATAGACATTCTGTAGTTTTTTACATTATCTTTTTCAAATTCCCATTATCATATTAAATTTTCTGTTAATATTATCTTCTTTCAATTCTATTCCCAAAATTTAAATTATTTCTATTTTTTTAAATTAATTTATAAGATTTTCACTTATTTTCCCCAATTTTTAATTATTCTCATTTTTTCAAATAATTTATCAAATTTTTAAGTATTTTTCTCTACATTCAATTAGTTTCTTCTATTTATAAATATTTCTTTAATTTTTACATTTTTTCCTACAATTTTTAATTGTTTTCATTATTTTTCAATTAATTTGCAAAATTTACAATTATTTTAATTTTTCCTAGAATTTTTTTACGTAAACTGCATATTTGAAAATGTGCAATTATTTTTCTAATACTATGATTTCAATTATTGACTACAATTTTTAACTATTTTCTCGAATTTTCAATTATTATTATTTTTCATAATTTTAATTTGAATTATGAAATTTTCAATTATTTTTTCTCTGATTTCAATTATTTTCTTCAATTTTCAATGAATTCTACAAATTAAAGAAAAATTGTTTTTATTTAGTTTTCTCATTTTGCAATTATTTATTCCAATTTTGAATAATTTACATAATTTTTCAATTAATTACCTATTTTTTTCTAACTTCTTAATTATTTTTTTCAATTTTTATTTACGTTTATCATTTTGCAATTATTTTCTCTACATTATAATTATGTTTCAATTATGTAATTTCCTAAATTTTCAATATTATATATTAAATCTAAATTATTGACTACACTTTTCAATTTGTTAAATCATTTTACAATTATTTTCTTCTATTTCAGATATATTTTGTAATTTTTTCAATTATTTTTTTCAAATTACAATTATTTTTTTCAATTTTTAATTATTTTTACCATTTCTCAATTACTTTTCCCATTTTTCAATTGTTTTAAATATTTCAAAAATTTGCAATTTTTTTTTAATTTGAATTTCATTTTTCAATTTTTAATCATTTTTATGATTTGGCAATAATTTTCTATAATTTTATATTGATTATTATTTTTTTTTTTATTTCAAAAAAATGGCAATTATTTAAAATTTCAATTATTTTTTTTAATTTCAAAGTATTTCTATGATTTTTTAATTATTTTCCCAAAATTTTAATTGTTTACATTATTTTTTAATTGATTTGCAAAATTTGCAATTATGTTTTTAAATTTCAATTATTTTTTTAATTTTATTTAATTCTAAATTTTTATTAATTTTGTCTTATATAAATAAATATTGTTTTATTTATCTTTAAGTATTATACTCAAAATATTTATAATTGTTGATTACACAAGTCGCAGAAACTAATCACGCGTTTTATAATCCAGTTAATTAATAAAGTAGCGATTAGTTTCAGCTTTATAATAAAATATACACTAAAAATTGATTTTAGCGCAGATAAATTTTCTTATATATAATTATTTATACACTGAAACTTCACTTATTTAAAGTCGCATTTATTTTAACAATTCGAAGTCTCACTTATTTTAACTTGATGACCAATTAAAACTAACATTTTCATTGGTTGCTGTGAATTGAACCATCCAATCAGAGAATTTCTCTATGCCTACGTGGAAGTTAAAATAAGTGCGACTTTTCTCAGAGATTTGCATGGACCTGGTTAAAATAAGTGAAGCTTTAGTGTAACACTTTTAGAAAATTTCTCTATATTTATAATTCCAATGCAATTTAATCAAATTTTCTTCTTTTTTATAGGTCGTTTTAATCTTTGGAATGACTGGCTCCTGTCGATCAAGTGCACTTGTCAATATGACAGTGGAAAATGTTGAAGATCGCGGTGATTTTTTTCTGGTGAAAATTATCAATCCCCAGACAAATATTCCACGTTCGTTTATTATTGAAGGGGGATTTTATAAACCCGTCAAAAAATATTTAAGTCTACGACCAAAGAATACACCCACAGGCAGATTCTTTTTAAATTTTCAGAATGGAAAATGCACTACACAAGTGATTGGAAAAAATAAATTTGGTAATATAGGAAAATAAACTTTGATAACAAGAAAATATAACGTAAAAACAACCAAAAAAACGTTGCAATATTTTAAAGAAATTTGCTTCAAATTATAATTATTATTTAATATAAATCCTGATTTTTTAAAAATCTGGGACATTAATGTTTTATTAAATACTTATTTTTTGTTATTATTGGTATTTTTTACATTATATTGAAAAATAATGATTTTTTCTTGTTATTAGCGACATTTACAATTAAAATAACAATTTAATTGTGCAGCTATTATGCCGAGACAAATTGCAGAATTTTTAAAATTACCGGATTCCAAAAATTATACCGGCCACATGTTTCGTCTTATATCTAATGCATTATTATCTGCCTCTGCATCAAGTAGATCATTGAAAAAACATAGAAAATACATGTCCGATCCACCGGCTTTAGCATACTTTCCCGGTAAGAGGGTAAATTAATTTTTTTCAAAAATTTCAATTTACTGTAAACGGGACGTATTATTAAGTTCTAAAATTAATTATTTCGAATATTTATTTCATGGAATTTCATTAAGAAGAATCTTCTTTTAGTCGAAATTTCACATTTTCGAATATGTTTTCAATCAAACATAAATTAATCCGAATTTTTGACCTAACAGAATTTTTAGGTCACCGAATTTATATTTAACAGAATTTTCATTTCACAGAAATACTTTTTCGGCCATTTGCAAATTTCGGACAAATGAACATTCTGTCAAATGAATATTCTGGCATTTAAAAATTCGATTAATCTAAAATTCTGTAAATTAAAAATTCTTCTAAATTAAATTCGTTTAAATTGGAATTCTTTTAAATGAAAAGCTGGTTAAAAGGATTTCTGGGAAATGAAAATTCTATTAAATATAAATTCGGTGACCTAAAAATTCTGTTAGGTTAAAATTCGGATAATTTATTCTTCCTAATGAAATTCTATGAAATAAATATTCTAAATAATTAATTTTAGAAATACGTCTCCAATTAACTATAAACTAATTATACTTTTGGTCTAATGCTAATTATTAGAAATTACATTGGCAAAAAGTTTTTTAAATCAGATTTAATTTATGTACAAAAAAATACAGATTTTGTTTTTAATTGAACAGTTACAATGATTGGAAGTCGTCTACTCGTTACAGAGGAAGGAGTTCCAAATAAAACTGTAATGTCGCAGCAAACAATTTCGGTAAGATTTATTCCATTCCTATTTATTTTTCAGATAACAAGAAGCTGTAAAAAAATTGGTAAGCAATTAAATAATTAATATTTCTAAATTCTGAAAAAGTCATTCGATTCTAGACTTCTCAATGTACATGAGAAAAAATGAAGATTTAAAATGTATTTGAGAAAATAAGGATATTTGTAAATAATAAATGCAAGTTATTTTTGCTCACAATAAAATCTTAGCAACTTTACTTAGTTAAAAAAAAGAATTATTGACTTTTTGGCACTCTTTAAAATTATATATTTAAATTTCGAAATCTCATCTTCTGATGTCAATAGTAACCTCCAAGATAGTAAAATTTTAAACTATCCTATAGTTGAAATTCAAGGCAACAATTTTAAATTGAAGACAATACAAGTAAAAATTAAAGAAAATAATTGAGAAACGAAAAAATTAATTTTAAAATAACAATAATTTAAATTAAAAATTGAAGAAATTCCCTAAACAATAATAGAAAATTAAAGATTATAAGTTAAAATACACGAAAATAATAATTAACAGATGAGAAATAGACGAAATTTGGAAGAATTAATTTAAAAACAAGAAAAATAATTGAGCTTGAATACAATACTTTAAATTTAAAAAAGGAACCAAAATTGTGGAAGAAATTAAAGACAAGATTAAAAATCAAAAATTGTAATTGAAATTTAAAGAAAAGAATTGAAATTTCAAGAAAAGAATTGAAATTTCAAGAAAACAATTTGACTATGATTAATAAACTGAAAATTGAAGAAAATAATTTTAAAAAGAAGGTAATTAAGTAATGACTAAAAAATTAAATTAAAAAATAAAATTTTAAAAGATAAGAAAAAGTAAAGTATTGAAGAAATTAATTTTAAAATAACAAAAAAAAAAAATAAATTATTGATTAGAAGTTAAATTTTAAAAAAATAACAAAAAATGAAAGAAAATCTTTAAAAACAACTTTTTTTGAATTTAAAAATGAGAAAAATAATTAAAATAGAAATAATATTTTAAATTTAAAGAAATATCTTACAAATTGAAGACATTAACTAAAGAGCGACAAAGATAAATTAAGTTTTTAGGCAGCCTAATAAAATGAAAGATATTTTTGAAAAATTAAGAAAAATATTGATGAAATTGATAAAACATTAAAAGGAATTTTCAATCGTTAGAAAATATAAAATACTACGAATATAACATTAATTAATTGTTGAAAATAATTTTAAATTAAAAATAATTGGAAAAACATTTAAAAGTGACGAAAATAATTGACAATTGAAAAAAAAATCGTAATCTGACAAAAATGATCGACAAGAGAGAAAAATAACAAAAAAAAATTAAAAATAATTCTAAAATTTTGAAAGAATAAATGGAAATTGAAAAAATTGTAGGAAATAATTGAAATAAAATAGTAATTGGAAGAAAATATTTGGAAAACGACGAAAATAATTGACAATTGAAAACAAAATTCGAAAAATAGCTAGAACAATAAATAATTTGAAAAAACAATTTAAAGAATTAAATTTAAACTAAATAATTGAAAAATTAGGAAAATTATAGGAATAATTGTAAATTGAACAACTGAATTGAAAAAGGAAAAAAAGTTAAAATTGCTGAAAGTAATTCATAATTGAAAAATGTTATTAAAATTTTAAAAATTTAATCAAAATGTTTTAAAACTAATTTAAAAACGCACATAATTTATTATTAAAAACAAAGAAATATTAATTTTATTTTTCAATGTTTTGAACTATATAATCATCTTTATTAATTTTTTCAATTTTTAAATTGTATTTTTTTGCTTCAATTCTTTTATTAAATCTTAGTCTTCCTTTTTAAAATAACATCTGTATTTTAAATTTAAAGAAATATCTTACAAATTGAAGACATTAACTAAAGAGCGACAAAAATAAATTAAGTTTTTAGGCTACCTAATAAAATGGAAGATATTTTTGAAAAATTAAGAAAAATATTGATGAAATTGATAAAACATTAAAAGAAATTTTCAATCGTTAGAAAATATAAAATACTACGAATATAACATTAATAAGAACCAAATTTTCAAATAAAATACTGAAAAATTAAGAAAATCTTTAAAAAAAGTAATTGAAAATTAAAGAAAAATATTCTAAAATATAAGAATGTAATTGAAATTTTAGAACCACCTAGAAAACACAATTCAAATTTTTCAAACAATACTTTAAAACCGCTAAAAATAACATGTTTCAAATTTGAAAAATTAAAAAATAATCTGAAATTGAATAAAATAATTGAATATGTAAGACAATACCGTGAAAATTGAAGACAGAAACTGAAAGTTAAAGAATTTCTTTAAAAAATTTCAAACATAATTGAAAATTGTACGTTTCAAGTTAAAATTGAAAAAAATAATTGAATGAAGGAGAAATATACTAAAAATGACAAAAGTAATTGAAATTGATTACAATAGTTTATAACTATAGAAAGAAAAAGTGAAAATTTAAGACAATAATTGAAAAAGGAAAACATTCATTTTGAAATGACAAGAAAAATTAAAATTTCAGAAATTGATTTGAAAACACAAAAATAATTGAAATTCAAGACAATATTATAAAATTGAAGAATTACGTTTGACAAAAAATATCAAAAATAATTAAAAATTATAGGCTACAAGTAGAAAATTAAAGGAAAAACCGAGAATTAAAGGGAATTATTTCAAAATGGGAAAAACAATTTGAATTGAAGACTATAATTAATTATTAACAAACATAATTGCAAAATTTTAATTTTAATTTAAAATCCAAAAAATAAGTAATTGAAAAAAGAAAAAAATTACTGAAAATTGAAGAAAATTAGTTTTAAAATTAAAAGTGTAATTGAAACTAAAGTAAATTAAACAGATTAAATAACAATCGAAGAAAGAAAATAAAAAACATCACAATTAATTTAAAAATTAGGAAAAAATTTTAATTAAAGACAAAAATTTATAAAATGTGAAAAATAATTAAGAATTGAAGGCATTCAATAAAAATCTCGAAAATAATTGAAAGAAGAAGAATAATCGAAAATTGAAAAGAAACATTGAAAAATAAGGAAAATAATTCCAATTGAAGACAAAAATTTAGAATTGTAGAAGAAAATTATAATTGAAGAAATTCAGTATAAAATGATCAATATAATTAAAAAATATAAATTACGAGTTAAATTTGTAGAAAGTAATTGAAGAAACTCATTTAAAAATAGAAAAAGTAATTGAAATTGTAAACAAAAAAGATTTAAGATGAAGAAAAATATTAAAAATAAAGAAAATAATTGAAAAACGAAGAAATTGCGTTTAAACATACTTTTAAAAAATTGAAATTTTAAAAAAGTGCTTAAAAAATGACAAGAAGAATTGAATTTTAAGAATTAAAATTATAAATTGACGATATTCCTGGAAAAATAATTGAAAATTAAAGACTATAAGATAAAATATGCGAAAATGAGAAAAATAATTGAAATCGAAGACAATAGTTTTTTGAAGAAGGAGCCAAAATTCATGATGAAATTAATAAACTGAAAATTAAAGGAAATAATTTTAAAAAGAAGGTAATTAAGTAATGACAAAAAAAATGAAATTGAAAACAAAATGGAAGAAAAAAATTGAAAATTTATTGAGGATATTTACTAGAAAATGACAAATATAATTGAAAATTGTTGGTTGAAAGTTAAATTTGAGAAAATTTTTAAAAAAAATTTTGCTTTGAATTCAAGATTGGGAAAAATAATTAAAATGGCAATAATATTTAAAAATTGAAGAAATCAATTGAATTAATTCGTTGAAAAATGTCAAAAATAATTGAAATATTAATTCCATTGATGGAAATAATTCAATGAAGTAGAAAAACATTGCCCTAAATTGAATGAAATTTTATGTCTCCTCAAATCGCAAAATCGTAAATTCTTAAAAATGAGAGAAATTTTGTGAAAAATTGAATAACGCGACCTTTAAAAAATTAATCAAAAATATGCGCATCTTTTTTTCTAAGCCAAAGATCTATTTTTTTTCAATATTGCATTCTTCGTTTTTCAATTATTTTATTCAATTTTCAATAATTTTCGCATTTTCTCAATTATCAATTATTTTCTTGGAATTTTAATACAATTCTTCAATTTTCATTTAATTTCTACAATTTTTTCCAAAATTTTCATCAGTTTTCAATTGACAATTAAGTATATTTTCCACCAATTTTCTGATTATTCATTAATTTTCAAACAAATTTGTTTAAATGTCGATAATTCTCACCATTTTTCGAAATTTTTTTCCAACTGTGAATTATTTTTTTTTAATATTTAATTATTTTCTAAAATATATAATTATTTTCGTCATATTGTAATTTTTTTTTTAATTATTAATTATTTTTTCACAATTTCCATTTAATTCTTTCATTTCCAGTTATTTTCTTTAATTTTCAATTATTTTTATCGATTTTCAATTAATTCTTCAATATTCAATAATTCTCGAATTTATTCAATTATTTTTTCACTCCTAAAAATTGTTTTAAAATTTTAATTTAATTATTGAATTCTAGAACTAGTCTTTATAATTCTCAGTTATTTTCTTCAAATCTAAATTCCACTTTTAAAATTGTAATTATTCTGTCAAATTTTAATAAATTATCGCTTTTTCTATTGTTTTTTTCGATTCAGATTTCAATAGTTTTCTTCTATATTCATTCATTCTCGGCTTTTTTCAATTACTGTTTTTTATTTTCAAGTACATTTTTTAAATTTCAATTCCATTCTTCAATTTAAAACTATTTTTTTCGATTTTCAATTCAGTTGTTAAGTGTATAATTATTCCCATTCCTATAAATTTCTTAATTTTTCAATTTGCAATTATTTTCTTTAAATTTAATTTTTTCAATTATTTTTTTCAGTTGTCAATTAATCTAGTCATTTTTTGAATTTTGTTATAAATTGTCAATTATTTTCGTCATTTTGTAATTTTTCTTTCAATTATCAACTATTTTCTTAAATTTTCAATTTAATTCTTTAATCTTCAATTTATTTTTTTTAATTTTAAATTATCCTCTTCAATTTTTAATTATTTTCTTCAATATTGATTTTTTAATTGCATTCGTCGTTTTTTAATTATTTTATTAAAAATTCTAAAAATAAATGTCATAAATGAGTTTAAAAATCTACATATTATGTACATTTTGTACAATTTTTACAGGTTATATTTTCCAAATTGAAGTTATAGCTTTCAGTCTATCGTGTTTTTTAAAATTTTTTTCTAAATTGTTTTTGTTTTTCAAAACATAACCTATAATTTGTATTTACAAACTCAACTCGAATCTGAATTTATATCTCTCTAGAATAATTTTTCTCTACTTTAAAAATGCAGTGTTCGATTGGTACTTATTTTAACGAAGTTTGTAAAAACTCATCAGAACTTTTAATGAAGTCAATCAAAGATTTTAACAAAGAGGAACAATTAATTTTGAAATTAAGATCTCATGAAAATATCAGTGCAATCTGTGAAAAACACGAAATAAAATATCTGCAGAAATATGAGCAATATTTTGGAAAAAAGTGTTGCGATCCTTTTAATTCTCATCACACTCGTCGGGTTATAAAGAGATGTTTGAGAGAGATAACATTGTCCTTATCTATCAGGGTCAAATTTATTAAATTAATTCCTGGCACAAAAGTATGTTCCCGATGTAGAAACAAAATTTATTCTCAAATTAAAGAAACAAAACCTAATTTAGAAAATATGCACGATTTCTCAGATAAAGATGGCCAAAATAAAATTTTACCATCAGTGAGATTAAGTCCGCATGAGGTAAGGAAAATGAATTTAAATAAAAGAAAAATATAAACAATGATTTTTTTTAATGTAATAATACTATTTCAAAAAATAAAAAAATAATCAAAACTGTTTCAGAAAAAAACCGAAATTCAAAAAATGGATAAAAAATTACACAATAAAAAAATAAATTAAAAAAAAAAAAAATTTTAAAATTAAAGGAATAACTGTTGGAAATAATTGAAAAAAAAAATATAAATAAATAACCAAATGCCTATGAGAATTTAAAAATATTAATGAACATAATTAAAAATTGAAGGAAGTAATTTAAAATTTAAAAAAAAATAATTGAAAAAACATTTAAAAATGATGAAAATAATTGACAATTGTAAAAAATCGTAATCTGACAAGAATGATCGACAAGAGAGAAAAATAACAAAAAAAAATTAAGAATAATTCTAAAATTTTAAAAGAATAAATGAAAATTGAAAAAATTGTAGGAAATAATTGAAATAAAATAATAATTGGAAGAAAATATTTTTAAAACGACGAAAATAATTGACAATTGAAAACAAAATTCGAAAAATAGCTAGAACAATAAATAATTTGAAAAAACAATTTAAAAAATTAAACAACAAACATTAAATTTAAACTAAATAATTGAAAAATTAAAAAAATTATAGGAATAATTGTAAATTGAACAACTGAATTGAAAAAGGAAAAAAAGTTGAAATTGCTGAAAGTAATTCATAATTGAAAAATGTTATTAAAATTTTAAAAATTTAGTAAAAATTTTTTAAAACTTAATTTAAAAAAGCACATAATTTATTATTAAAAACAAAAGAAATATTAATTTTATTTTTCAATGTTTTGAACTATATAATCATCTTTATTAATTTTTTCAATTTTTAAATTGTATTTTTTTGCTTCTATTATTTTATTAAATCTTAATCTTCCTTTTTGAAATAACAGCTGTATTTTTCAATTAATTCAATGATTTACTTCTATATTAAATATTTTCTTTTTTCCTTAATTATTTTCAATAATTGTCTCTTCCGAATTTCTTCAATTATTTTCCTCAAACTGCAGATATTTTTTTTCAATTTTTCAATTATTGTCTACAAATTTTTAATTTTTATACCAACCTTCAATTATTCATATCATTATATGAATAATATAATATTAGTTTTTAATATTATATTAAAGTTTTTTCACATTTCAATTGTTTCTTCAAGTTTTCAAGTATTGTCTTCAAATTTTTAATTTTTTACACTAGTTATCAATTATTTTTTTTAATTAAAATTATTTTTGTCATTACTCAAACATTTTTGACATTTTGGAATTAGTTTCTTTACATTCCAATTATATCATTAATTTTTCAATTATTTAATCAATTTTTTCAATTAATGTATTACATTTTTTAATTGTATTTTTCATTTTTCATTAATTTTTTTTTCAAATTTCAGTTATTTTTGTCATTTTTTAACTGTTTTCTACATATGTAACTTTTTTTTGCCATTCTTTAATTATTTACTTCAAGACTCAAATATTTTCCTAAAATTTCAAATATGCTTTTCAATCTTTAAATTATTGTCAGAAATATTTTAATTTTCTACACAAGTTTCAATTTAATTTTGTTTTTTTCAATTATTTTTGTCATTATTCACGTATTTTTGACATTTTCAAATTATTTTCTTCATATTTCTATTATTTCTGCCTTTTTAGAATTATTTTCTACAAATTTTAATAATTTAAAAAAAATTATTTATTGTCATGAATTTTTTAATTTTATTAATTTTTTTTTTTATTATTGTTATGAATTTATTAATTTTTTATACCGTTTTCAATTATTTTCTATAAATTTTAAATATTTTTTTCAACCTTTTAATTACTTTCCATTAATTTAAATTTTTTTTGACATCTTTGAATTATTTTCTTCAAACTTCAATTAATTTTTATAACTCTCAATTATTTTCCTATAACTTCTAAATTTTTTTTTTAATTTTTCAATTATTGTCTATAAATTTTTAATTTTTCCAACAGTTTTCAATGATTTGTCATTTTTTAATTAGTTTTTCCACATTCCAACTATATAATTAATTTTCCAATTATGTTATATAATTTTTTAATTAGGGTATTAAATTTTTTATTTTTTACTCCATTTTTTAAGTTTATTTGTCATTTTTCATTAATTTTTTCTTCAAAATATCAGTTATTTTCGACGTTTTCAATTGTTTTCTACAAAAATAAATTTTTTTTTGACATTTTTTAATAATTTTTTTCAAGTTTCGATTATTTTCTTGAAACTTTTATAAATTTTTCAAATTTTCAAGTATTGTCTAAAATGTTTAATTTTTAGATCTACTTTCAATTATTTATGTCATTCAATTACTTTCTTCACATTTTAATTATTTCGTCAATATCTTAATTTTTGTACCTACACAAATTTTTAATTCTTTACACCAGTCTCAAATTAATTTTTTTTCAAAATTTAATTTTATTATATTCATTCAACAATTATTTTCTTCAAATTTCAATTATTTCTTTTCAATTTTTCTCCTCATTTTTTGATTTTTAATTAATTTTACAATGAGTTTTGTCACTTTATAATTTTTTTTTTCAAATTTGAATTATTTTTAATTATTTTCTTTATATTTCAATTATTTTTGACATTTTCGAATTATTTTTTTCAAACTTTAATTTTTACTTTTTTCATATTTAAATTTTTTTTACATTTTTAATTTATTCTCTTCAAATTTCAATTATTTTCCTCGAACTTCTAATATTTTTTTTAAATATTCAACTATTTTTTATAATTTTTTAATTTTTACACCAGCTTTTAATTATTTATATCATTATTCAATTAGTTTCTTAACATTTCAATTGTTTCGTCAATTTTTCAATTATCGTCTTCAAATTTATAATTTTTACACCAGTTTTTAATTTTTTTTTTCAAATTACAATTACATATTTTTGTCATTCAAATATTTTTGACATTTTGGAATTTTTTTTTAAGTCATTTTCTTCAATCTTTTTATTATTGTCATTAATTTGTTAATTTTTACACTAGTTTTCAATTATTTATGTCATTATTCAATTATACATTTTTTCAATTAATGTATTCAATTTTTTTATTTTTTACTCTAATTTTCAATTATATTTCTCATTCTTCATTAATTTTTTTTCCAAATTTCAGTTTTTTTTTGGTTATTATTCAACTATTTTCTATATAAAAAAATATTTTAATATATAAAACGACATTTTAATTGTTTTGTAAATTTTTAGTGTATTGTCTTCTAATTTTTGACACAAGTTGTCAATTATTTTTCTCATTTCTCAAATTGTGAATATATTCTTCAATTTTTTAAAATTACTTTTCTTAGTTTTCAATTATTTTTTTTCAAATTTCAAATATTTTCAATCCATTTCCCCAATTTTTTTTTCATATCTTTCATTTAAATAATATTTTTTTTCAAATTAAATTATTTTCTTGATAATTTCTAATTATTTTCCCAAGCTTAAAAGTGTATTTTTCCATAATTAAAAATATTTCAAAAATGAATAACTATTATCAACATTTGCAGGAAACTGCGCAAAATAATGATTTCGGAAAGGAAATGTTAAATGATGATTTATTGACCAATGACGAGAAAATAAAAGAAGAAATAGTTGATGAACGGGATTTTTCAATGGAATCAGAAACGTCTTTTTTCGAGCAAGTAGAAATTAAAGAAGAAGATGAGGATGAGGAAGAAGAGGAATATGAAGAAGAGGAAGAGGAAGAAGAATGTGAACAAATATTTGTAAAAGAGGAGATACAAGATGGATTGGAAAACTATGAATTGATGGAGTTTGAAAGTAAAATAAATTTTTTAATTATTATAACACTTATTTATTTTTTACTTTTTGTAACATTTTATTCCAATTTTTATTTCAGGTGCTGAAAATTCTCGCGAAAATAACTATATTTACCAATTATTAATGACTGATCCTGAAGGTGAATTTCAAATTGCAGCATACGATTTTGAAAGTGATCCTACAAATTGCCAGCATTTACTAGAAAGAACGGCCTATTTTGACAAAAATAAAGTGGCCAAGAGAATCGTATTTCACGAATTTAAGCGAATAAATTCTTACCAGTAAGTTAAACAGAAATTAGTAATTTTTAAAATTAAATTAAATTAATTTTTGTTATTTTATAATCTTATGTACATTTAAAAAAATTTATATTTCTTCTATTCCGACAGAATATTGCCAAATCGTTTAGCTGAATTGGCAAAATCGGCAGTTGAATGCTTCCCAAGACTGAAAGAAAGTAGTTTTTATTCTTCCACGACTGAAAACAAGTCCTTCGAGGGAGTTCTAAATACTTATTATTTAAAGCAACGCAAGAAAGAAATTGCTATCGGCAGATTCAAAGGTTCAGTTTCTAAAAGAAAAAGAGATGAAGGTAAGACATATTTTAATTTCTTGTACGTTTCTTTTTTTGTTTGTTGACTAGAAAAATAGAAAAGAAAATAATTATAGGGATAGCTTTTGGAAATAATTGCAAACTGAACAACTGGATTGAAAATTGAAGAAAATAATTAAAAATGAGGCAATAAATTGACAATTTAAGAATTAAATTACAATTTGAAAAAATAATTGGTGATTGAAAAAAAAAATTGAAAAAATGGCTAGATTAATACATAACTGAACAAAATCATTTAAAACTCAAAGAATAATTAAAAAATTTTAAGATAATAATTGAAAATTGAAAAAATTGGAGAAAATAATTGACAATTGCGGAAAGTAATTAAAAATTGAAGGAAATAATTGAAAAATGACGAGAATAATTGAAAAATTGAAGAAAATTGTTAAAAATAACGAACAGAATTGCCAATTGAGAAGAAAATAATTGAAAACTGAAGAATGGAATTAAAAATTTTAAAAAATAATTGAATTTAAAATTAAAGATACTTAATGATAATCGTAAAAAAAATAATAGAAAAAGGCCATGTTTTTTTAATTTAAAAAAAAATTGAAAATTAAAAAGTGGAATTTAAATATGAAGAAAATAACTGAGAATTGAAAAAAATATTTCCAGAATTGAATAATTGAATTGTAATTTTAAAACAATTTTTAATCATTATGAAATGAGGAAATTATTTTAGAAAGGTGAAAAAAATTAGAGAAATATTTATAATTAGTTTCAGACTCGGAAGAATTTGAATCCGTAGATTGTAGACAAGAATTAAAAGGTGTTAAATTAGACAACGCTGCTAGTAAATTAAAATGGAGAACTACCAATTTTGAGGAAAGAGTCGAGTTTTACGAAAAATCTAGCATAGATGATATTTTAGAAACATTTCCGAATTTAATGAGTGCAGCCGGACCTATTTTTGTAAGTATAAAAAATAAAATGTGTAAAATATTTGATTTCAAATAATTAGCGATATGATTAAGAATTCAAAATTAATAAAGATTTTTAAAAAGTTAAAATAAAAAGAAAGATAATTAACCTTTTTTTTTTACACACGTTCAGATAGAATCGGACTATTTACTGTTGAACAATACATTCGATAATTTTGAAGAGAATTGGCCCTTAATGGCACCAAAAATTATCTCATTAGCTAGAAAGAAAGCCAAAACAGAAGATGGGAAATTGATTAATATTTTGTTGAAAGAAAATGGCCTTGATGGAGAAACGAATATTGAAAAGTCAGGTAAATACTAGATTATAATTTCATTTAAAAATGCAACAAATTTCGATGATATAAAAATTATGTTAATTCACATTTTGTAAAAATTTCAATTTATAAATTCTATCATGGAAAACATTGTTTTATGAATAATATATAGTTTTTCAAGTAATACAAAACTAGAAAAATAAAAAATTTTCAAAAATTAAAACAATTATTTACTATTTATTTTTCCAGAAAGCAATTTGACAGTTGCTTTAATGCTTCTACCACATTTATTCAAAGAAATGACTAAAGAAAGCACCAAATCAGAAATTGAGAAACTGTGGAAACCGACTTACGAAGAAGTTTCAAAAGGATTTATTTACCATACAAATAAGGTTTAAATCATCAGTATTATGTTTATTTTCAAATTATTTTTATTATTTTTAATAATTTTTTTTTTAGAAAATAAGTTCTTTGCAGTGGCGTAATTGGGAGAAGGGCCCTGGGGCAAAAAGGAAAATTGTGCCCCAATTATATATAATAATTTAGAAGTTTAACTGAAATTTGTCACTAGATGTTTTTTTTCTTTTTTAATTTAAATTTTTAAATTATATTTCACCTTTTCAAAATGTTCTTAAATTTTAAATTTACAGCAATTTTAATTTTTTTCAAATTTCAGTTAATGTGAACTTGCATTGATTAAAAGTTCAATTAATCCACGTTTCAAATGTACTAAATTTGAAGTAATTTAAAAATTTCTTTGATTTTTAATAATTATTTTCTATTATGATTTCAATTACTTAAACTACATACAATTTTGTACTATTTTTATCATTTTTCAATTATTTTCTGCAACTTCTAGTTACTTTTAAATTGTTTCACTAATTCTTAAATTTCCCTTCTTCAAATTTTTTCAAATAATGTTTAGTTTTTCATTTACTTTTTTAATTTTAATTATTTTCCCTTGACATCAAATCAATTTAATTATTTATTCCTAATTTTTATATTATTCATCGCAAATTTAAATTATTTCTTTTAATTTACCATTATTTTTGACATTTCACAATTATTATTTTCAATTTTTAATCATTTTCATAATTTCTAAATTCATTTCCAGAACTTTTAAATACATATATCACAATCTTCAATTATTTCGTTTAATTTTCATTTCTTTTTGTTATTTTTAATTATTTTCTCCATGTTTTAATATTTTCATTATTTTTCAATTATTTCTATAATTTTCAGTTATTATCTCAATTTTAGATTTTTGACATCAATTTTCCATATTTAAAATGATTTTTCAATTATTTTCTTGTGTTTAAAATTACATTCTGCAATTTTTCTATTATTTTCTTCAATTTCTAATTATTTTCATTATTATGGCATAATTTTCAAAAATTGCAATTATTTATTGTAAATTTCATATATTTTCAACAGTTTTCGATTATTTTTGCGTTATTTTCTTTTTTTGAACACATATTGTACGTTTTTTTTTTAATTATTTCTTTCAAATTTTATTTACTGTTTTCAATATATCATATTTAAATTATTTTTATCATATTTCAATTATTTTTCACAGTCTTGAATTATTTTCAGCATATTTAAATTATTTTTTCCAAGTTTGAATAATTTTATAATTATTAAATTATTTTCTTCTATTGTTAATTATTATTCAGATTTTCTCAAATTATTTTCTAAGATTTTTAAGCATTTTTCTAAAATTTCTATTATTTTCATCAATTTTCAATTATTAATATTTTAATTATTTTCAGTATATTTCAATTATTTTTTTCAATATTGAATTAATTTTATCAGTTTTTAATTATTTTCGTCGATTTTAATTATTTTTCTCATTTTCTAAGATGTTTAAATATTTTTCTAAAATTTCAATTATTTCCTTCAATTTCTAATTTTTTTAATTATTTTGGCATAATTTTCAAAAATTGCAATTATTTGTTTGAAGTGTTAATTATTGACATCAATGTTCCATGTTTTAAACGATTTTCCAATTATTTAATTGGATTTTCTTTTTTGAAACACATATTATGTTTTTTTTCAATTATTTCTTTCAAATTTTATTTACTACTTTCAATATATCATATTCAAATTATTTTCATCATATTTAAATTATTTTTCACAATCTTAAATTATTCTTAGCATACATATTTAAATTATTTTGTCCAATTTCCAATTAATTTTACAATTATTCAATTATTTTCTAAGATTTTTAAGTATTTTTCTAAGATTTCGATTATTTATGTGATTTTTTAATTAATCTCTTTAATTAAATTTTTTAAAGTTTTTTTTGTAATTATCTTCTTTTTGAAACATATATTCTATGATTTTTTCAATAATTACCCTCAAATTATATTTACTGTTTTCAATTTTTCAGATTTCAATTATTTTCAGTGTATTTCAATTATTTTTTTCAATTCTGAATTAATTTTATCATTTTTTAATTATTTTTCTCATTGTCTAAGATGTTTAAGTATTTTTCTAAAATTCAATTATTTTCTTCAATTTTCAATTAGGTATTTTCATTTGTTTTCTTAATATCAAAATTTTGTTTATTAATTATCTTGAATTTTAATTATTTTTAGCCTTCAATTATTTTCTCCAATTTTTAGTTTGTCTCATTTCTTTCAATTGATTTCTAAATTCTTCATGTATTTTTTTCAAATTTAATTATGTTTTAGATTTTAAAAAAAAATTTTAATTTCAATCACATTTCAATTATTTACTTCAAGTTTCCAATTTTAAAATCATTTTTTCAATTATTTTTAACATTTATTTCCTTAAATTTAAAATTTTTTCATTTGTTTCATAATTTCAAAATTTTTTAAAATTTTAAACTATTTATCTGACATTTCCATTATTTTATTCAATTTTCAATTACTTATATTATTTTCTTCAATTTTCCATTACTTTCGTTCTTTTTCATAATTTCTAAAATTTTTTTAATCTTATTTAAAAATTGTTCTCCTCAATTTTAAATTATGCTTATATTTTTTACTTATATTCTCTAATTTTTAATTATTTTCTTTTTTCTTCAATGAACTTTTGAAAGTTTTATGTATTTTCCCGATAACTTTCCTTCATTTAAAATAAATTATGTAATTTTTTTCAATTACTTTCTCAAATTTTAATGTTTTTTTTTTCAATTTTTTATTATTTAACTTAATTTTCAAATATTTTCTCTAATTTTTTATTATTATATTTTTTTCTATTTATTTTTAAGATTTTAAAATATTTTTCTCAATTTGAAATCATTTTTTTTATTTTAAAAACATTTATTTTTATTTTTTAAATTACTTTTTCCAATTTTTAATTGATTTCGTTATTTTTTTCAATTAATTAGCAAAATTTGATTTATTTTATTTATTTATAGAAATTTATTTTTAATAATAAAGGTCTATTAGGGTTGACCAAGGGCTCCACTTTGCCCCTTACGAGTTACGTCACTGGTTCTTTAGACTTTTTTTTCTTTTTATTTTCATGATTTGTTTATTCTTCCTAACAATAAAATGACTGAATTTTGTATTATTTATTTTTTCAGGAGACTAAAGACTTAAATAATGAACTTGCTAGGATTCAAAGTGAATTGATAAGTATTCACAATTTTCACAGCATTGAATTGCGTCCCTATGTTGTCATAAATGGACCAAGTTTAAACAATATCACGTCTGCTCACGTTATTGTTGGAAAATGGTGTTATCGAACTAGCTCTACAATGAAAGCAATTGACCTATGTTTTAAGTGTACAAAACTTTTTCAAAAATCTTATTCAGTGATGTGTGATCACATTTGGCAATTCTTGGAAACTGCAGTGTATAAACTGAAAAGGGACAGAAATTCAAGTATGCCTTCGGTGATGAATAGACTACTAGATACGACTTAAAAGTTACCTTGTTTATAAAAATAAATTTTATTTATTCATTTTTATTTAGTTCAATAAAAATACCTTCCATTCTTTTATTTTAATAACTCAATTTTGTATTTTTTCGCAATTAAATGCCTTACAATCGTTCTTGTAATGCTTAGACGCCATTTTGAATTTTGCAATATGTAAAATTTAACGGTGGATTTATAAAAAATATTTGCCGCGAGAGAGTTGTAAATTTTGTTTGGTTATGTAAAGTATTCTACGTTCTCATCCCTAGTGCGGTGTATTTTTACGGAATATACGTATATTACGTGGGGATAATATCCCAACCCTGTCTTTGATTAAAATTAAACTCAGGGATGTAAAGTTACGCGTGACTTCGAGTTTTTTTTTGACGTAAATAACGTTTATTACCCCTCTCACCAGGGTTCCGTAATTTACGTTGTAAACGTATAAAACTTTAGGTCCATTTTATAAAATGTAATTTACGTTTTCAAGATGGCGTCAATGTATATTTAAGTAAGTAATATATTTTATAATTTCCGGTTTGTGAGAACTATTCTAAAAATATCAGGGAAACGAAAGATTAATGAACTTTTAAGGCGCTTTTATACCTCGTCCCGTAAATTTACTTTTGTCTCATTCTACTACACAGCAGTGGCATAAGTTTGTCTCGTTCTCGCACTAGTTATGTGCCCAGCAGGGATGGGTAAATGTAGAAAACTCGAGGTTTTCTACGTATAATACGTGGTTTTCTACATTATGTAAAATACGTATTATACGTAGAAAACCCCCCACTCCCTCTTATTTTCGAAATTTTCACGTATAATACGTAAGTATTATACTGTAGAAAACCATGTATAATACATCACGTATAATACGCTCCCATCCCTGGTGCCCAGACCGTCCAGCAGTGATGGGCATTTTAGCATTCTTGAGTAAGTAAATGACAGGTAAATTATCTGAATTAGGTAATTTACGTAAAAAACTGGTAAAATACCTAGGTAAATGTCACAGCTTACTGAAGTGGCATAAACACACTCTCATAACCTCAAAAAAAAACATCAATTTTAGTGCTCTTTTTCTAATTTTTGTAAGTTAATTGTGTTAAAATGTAGTAAGCCATTGAAGAAAAGTTCCAAAACATTTTTATTTCACGGCCTGAATTGTGAAATTGCAGACTTTAGGTTATGTTTACGAGTAAATTACACTGTGTAGAAAACTTATGAGGTAAAATACTAGGTAAATTACGGTAGAAAACCATGTAATTTACCTGAAGTACATATTTTACTTGCCCAATACTGCCGTCCAGGACACATAATTAGTGCGAGAACGAGACAAACTTAATCGTCAAACTAATCCTCAATCGTAAGAATGAGAGAAAGTAGGACAGACATATATCTCTGTCCTGCTTCCTATGTCCTAAGACAAGGCCTAAGCAGATAGAAATACGGTTACGGGACCAGTGCATGAGACAGAAAAGAACAGAAACAGTCTCTGTCCTTTATTATTTCATGCCCTGCTCCCGTAACCGTATTCGTTGTGCTTTGGGCTTTAGGGTAAAATCCCATGTGAGCAGAAATTCAACGGACATGAGATAGAGGAAGACAAAACATCAAAATTTCTCTATTTCTGTCTTCTTCTACTTTATGTCGATGGCATGCGCGTGCAGACAGGCAAACTAAGGGCGCAATTACATGTCAGCGTCGAACGCTGCGTTTTTGCGTTGAATGTTGAAAGTGACAAAGATGTGACTATATTTCTCTCCTCCTCTCTCTCATTATTCAACGCAAAAACGCAGCGTTCGACGCAGACATGTAATTGCGCCCTAAGGGTAAAATCTCATGTGAGCAGAAAGCGTAAAACCGAAAGCAGAAAACATGAGAGTAAGAGAGTCAGTGATATATGCCTGTCTCTCTCACTCTCATGATTTTCTGCTTTCGGTTTTTGCGCTTTCTGCTCACATGGGATTTTACCCTAAGTGGGAGCCTACCTTTAACCATTGATCTGTATTTAATATTCAGTATTTTACAGTATAATACGTATTTAACCCAAGTTTGCAGCAGAAAAATTACTTCCCAACACTGGTTCCTCGCGTCATTTTACTTTTTCTATCTTCCATCTTAAAACAATAAAGTTAATGCCTTTTCTCTCTTAAAAACATGACATTATTTTTAAACAAAACTTTTCCACCGTTATTCATATTTACTTGAAATTTTTTATTATAAAAATCGTGTTATTTATTGTCTAATTTCATACTTTTCTGAATCAAATCAAATCGTACTTTTTAGCCTGTATATTAATCAATCTGCACTCGGAGTGTTGTGGTTTTTAACAGAACTTTTCTGAATTTAACAATAGAAAAAAAGTTATTCCTCGGTGATGTTCCCTTAAAATTACAGTTATTTTCTTAGTTGAAAAATCCCAATGGACAATTCATTAGAATGTCTTGTCGAGGAAACAACCTCAAATGAAAATATATTTATAACTCACCAAGAATCGGTAAGATTTTATCCAAACAATATTATTTTCCCCCTAAATTTTCAGATTCAAATTAATTAACTTTTTTGTTTATTATTATTTTTTTACATTTGTAAAATTTTGTAAATTTTAAAATTGAAAAATACTGAAAAAATAAATTATTATACAGCTAACTTGCTAGGTTTTCGTAAAATTCACCTAAATTGTTTATTTATTTTCAGGGAATTGTTCCAAATAATGAGAACAGTAAGGAAGTATCAAATTTACAATTGACAAATGTCGAAAAGATAAAAGAAGAAACAATGGATGAGATGGAGATAGAAATTGAATCAGAAGTTTCTTTATTTGAAAATAACGTCAGTGAAAAGGAAAAAGAAGGACAAATATTTGTTAAAAATGAAATAATAGGCGAATTGCAAAATAGTGAATTGGCGGAATTCGAAAGTAAACTTTTTATTATTTTATTAACTTTTTTAAGTTATTTTTAATTATTTGTTCTATTTTTATCATTTGTATGTTTCTTACCGTTTTTTTTTTTTTTTAATAAAACAAATTTATCGATTTATATATTATAGTACCTTTTGTCAATTTTGATAATAATTTTCTAATTTTTAATGTAGGCACTGCAAATCCTCGCGAGAATAATCATGTTTACCAAATACTTATGTCGGAGGCCGAGGGTGAATTTCAACTTGCAGCTTACGATTTTGAAGACGACCCTAAAAATTACCAACAATTACTCGATAAAAAGAGAACCACCTATTTCAATAAAAATAAAGTCGCTAAGAAGATTATATTCTACGAATTTAGACGAAATAACTCTTTTCAGTAAGTTATTCTTAATTTTTTTTGTCCCTAAAATCCTGGGATGATAAAAATTATGATTTTTTAAAATTTAAATCCGATTTTTATGTACAATTTTCAAATGTTTCTTTTTTGAAAGTAGTTTGTTTTTAAACTGAGAACATTTAATAAGAAATAAAGAAAAATGGATGAAACATTTAATGAAAATAAAGCAAATTCTGAATAAATGAAAAAATTACAGAAGATAATTTTAATCCTTATGAACGCAAAATTAAGAAAATTACATAAAATTAAGTAACAGAAAAAATTTTTCAAAAAAGTAGAAAATTAAGAAATTATAAAAGAATGTAGATAAAAGTATCGAATAAATGTTTTCGAAAATTCAAAAATAGAGGATAAAAAGTAAACAATTTGAAATAAGGCAAAATATTTCTAAGATGTGAAAAAATGATGAGAAAATGGAAAAATTAGAAGAAATATATAATTTTAGAAAAATCTACTAAAAAACTAAAAATTTTAAAAATCTTTTAAGATATAGAAAAAAAAATTATTGTGAATAAGTAAAATATTTAATTAATGTGCATTAAAATTTGGAATTATTGAAATTTGAAAGTTTGAATAAATTAAAATTTGAGTTAATTGACGTTTGGAATTATAATAATTCCCGGTTTTTTTCATGCGGGATATTCCAGGCAAATTTTGAATTTTTTTTTATTTAATTCAAAGTGATTTAAAAATGAAATAAACAGTTAATATTATTAATTATTATTTATTTATTTAAAATTAATAAATCAAATGAACTTTTTTACAAATCAACTACTGTTTTAAAACTATTTCAAATTAATAAAAAAAAAATTGTTTACAGAAAAAACTATTTAAATTATATATATAAAAGTATATATTACTTTTTGTTTTTTAATGTGTATTTTATTGTGACATTTTTTTTAATTCTTACAGAATATCATCAAAGCGAATGCTTGAATTAGCAAAATCGGCAGCAGAATGCTTCCCAAGAATAAAAGAAAGCAGTTTCTATCATTGTACGTCTCACAGTAAGACTTCTGGAGGAGCTCTAAATACTTTTTATCTAAAGCAGCGTGAGAAAGAAATTGCTATCGGCAGATGTAAAAGTATGTGCACCAAAAGGAAGAGAATTGAAGGTAAAAAGAATCAAGGTAAAAATTACTAATGTATAAAACACTTTGGATTCAAATGTTTATTTCAAATGTTTATTTGTAAGTCATTTATTATTTAAACTAAGAACATTTAATAAGAAATAATGAAGAATAGAACATTTAATCGAAATCAAACAAATTTTGTCGAATAAATGAGGAAATTTCAAAACAAATATCTTCAAATTCATATGATCGCAAAATTAAGAAAATTAGGTAAAAGCAACAGAAAAATAATTAAATTATAAAAAATAAAAATGTAAAAAGATAAGAAAACTGTCTATTAAAAAGAAGAGAAAATAATAAATAATTTATTCTTTCAAATAAAAAAAAGTAATGGGTATTGTTGTAAATGAAGAAAAATTTTAAAAAACAACACAAGAATGAAATAAGATAAAAATTTATAAAAGAAACTCTTTTCAAACAATTTAACTATTTATTTATTATTTTTTTTTTTATTAAAAAAGTAAGTAAGAAGATTTTTAAATAACGTTAAAATATATTACTAAAGAGAATAATGTTTTTAAAATCAGAAAGATTAGAGAATTATTTTTCAAATTGAAGAAAAAAAGAATGAATAAAATTTTGGAAAATTTTAACACATTTTAAAAGAGAAAAAAATCCTATGAAATAGAAGAATGATGTTAAAATAAGAATATTTATTACAATATTAAATTTACATACCTAATACTTATAAAATAAAAGAATAAAAGTTTTCAAGAAAATAGAAAACTGAGGAATTTAAAAAATGTAGAATATAATTAGGAATTATAATTACGAATGTTCGAAAATTCGTAATTATAAGATAAACAGTAAACAATTTAAAAGTAAGAAAAATGTTTCTAAGAAATAGAAAAAGGATGACAAAAATTAAAAAATTAGTTAAATTGCAAGGAAAGACTAAAAAAATTGTAAAACAACAAGAAAATTTATTTAATTAAATAAATAGGGAGAAAATTAAGGTTTTTTTCTTAATCTAACAAACTGTAAAAAAATGTAAAAAGTACAAAAAATAAAAAGTTTTGGTAACAATCTACTAAAAGATTTGAATTAATAAAATTAAAAATAAATAAAAAGTCCACAAAAGAAATTTAAAAATCATTAAAAAATAAAAAAAGTTTAGTAAAATTCAACCAAAAATATTTTTATAATATTACACTTAAAACAAATCTAATAATAAATTCAGAAAAATAAAGAAAATTTCAAAATTTTTTTAAAAAATAAGAAAATTTGCAAAAAATAGACAAGATGTGAAAACAAATTAAATAAATTTACAAAAAAATGAGCGTATTTATTTTTAAAAATATGACAAATTCTTTTTAATAAAAAAAAGTCATGGACATTATTAAAGAAGTAAAGAAAAATTAGAATAAAACATCACAAGAATCAAACAGTGGAATAAAAATATTTAAGAAAGTAGAAATTCTTTTCAAAACATTAAACTATTTTCGGACATTTTTTTCAAATTGAAACAATAAATAAGAAGATAATTTTAAAAACGTTACAATATAGACGTATTACTAAACAAAAACAAAAAAAAATTAAATTTGAGAATTAAAAAAAATTTTTTTTTTCTTAATCTACAACAAACTGTTACTAGAAATAAATACATAGTACACAAAAAAATTTGGCTAAGAATCTACTAAAAAATTAAAATTAATAAAAAAAAAATAAATAAATAAAAAAACGTATATAAAGATAAATAAAAGTTACACAAAAGAAATTTAAAAATTCACTTAAAAATAAAACAGTTAAAAGAAAACTAAATCAAAAATATTTTTATAATATTACATTTAAAACAAGTCTAACAATAAATTTTTAAAATTAAAGAAAATCTAAATATTTTATGAAAAATAATTAAATTTGCAAAAAATAGTGAAAAGATGTGAAAAGAAATTAAATAAATTTACAAAAAAATGAGCCTATTTTATTTTTAAAAATATGGTAATAATTAAGAAAATCAACAAAATAAAAAGATAAGTGAATGTAATATTTATTTTTATTTATTTAATATTATATTAATTATTAATATATATATATATATATATATATATATATATATATATATATTAACAAAATTGTTTAAAATAATATTAAATATTTTGCTTAAAAAGAAGAAAATTAAACAAAATCCTAAAATAAAAAGACAAATACTAAAAAAATATCAAAAATAAAAGAAGAGAAAATCTTAAAATTTTGTAAAAATGAGAAATTATATAATGAAAATTGAACAGTTTCAAAAAAGTGTAATCTCTTAAAAATCTTTCAAGAATTAAAAAGATTATAGTGAATATGGAAAATTAATTAATGTTATTTAATTATTACGCATTTAAATTTGAATTAATTAGAATTTAAATTTGAATTAATTAGAATTTAAAATTTGAATAATTTACCATTATTTTTGTCATTTCGCAATTATTACCTTCAATTTTTAATCATTTTCATAAATTCCGAATTAATTTCCCGAACTTTCAAATATTTCCAATAATTATTTTCTTCAATTTTTATTTCTTTTCGTTATTTTGCAATGGTTTTCTCCATCTTTTAATATTTTAATTATTTTTCAATTATTTTTCTTAATTTTCAGTTATTTTCTCAAATTTAGATTATTGTCATCAATTTTCCATATTTTAAACGATTTTTCAATTATTTTCTTTTGATTAAAAATACATTTTCAATTTCTTCAATTTTTAATTATTTTTATTATTTTGGCACAACTTTCAAAAATTTCAATTATTTTCATCAATTTTACATTATTTTAGCAATTTTGTAATTAGTTTCTTTCTTTAAACATACATTCTACGATTTTTTCAATTATTTCCCTCAAACTTTATTTACTGTTTTCAATTTTTCATGTTTAAATTATTTTTATCATATTTCAATTTTTTTTCTCAATCCTAATTCAAAGATTTATACGTAGTTTTCTAAAATTTCGTTTTTTTTCTTCAATTTTTCATTATTTTAATTTGTTTTCTTAATTTTCAAATTTTTTAATTAATTATCGTGAATTTTAATTATTTTTAGTTCTCTTTAGTTTTTTTATCCAATTTTTAATTATTCTCATTTTTTTCAATCAATTTTTAAGATCTTCATGTATTTTTCTCAAATTTCCATTATTTTCTTTATTTAAAAAAAATTCCGTAAAATGGTATTTTTAAAAATTATCATATTATAATTTTTTCAAATATTTTCTCAAATTTTAACTATTTCTTCCAATTTTCAATCATTGATTTTTCTATTTACAATTATTTTCTCTAATTTTTCATAATCCAATTTTTTCACTTTGTTTTTAAGATTTTCAAGTATTTTTCTCAAGTTTAAATTATTTTCTTTATTTTTAAAACATTTTTAAGTCTACGATTTTTCAAACTACTTTCCCCAATTTTCAATTAATTTCATTATTTTTTTTTTCAATTAATTTGCAAAATTTTGAATGATTTTGTTTAATGTCAATTACTTTTTGCAATTTTTTTTAGTTCTATAATTTTATCAATTTTGTCCTGAATAATTATTTTTTTTATTTATTTGTTTGTTTATAAAAGATATAAAAATGTAATACTATTTTTTGCGATCTTCATTCCAAAAATTTGTAGATCGTAGATATTTTAAACATTTGTATTATCACACTTTTTTTTAAAATTTTACAAAGAATAAAATATTAAAATTGAAATTTTCAAGATTGATCAACAAAGTTGTTGATTTTTTTATGGTTTGCGATTTTTTTCATTATTAGACATCCAGAGAATTGTGAAGTTTTTTACTATTTAAATCATAATTTTAATGCAAATGTCCCCATGATTTAAATCAATCCCTGTGAATAACGAATTTGAAATTATTTCAGAGTCAGAGGAAAGTGAATCCGAAGATTTGAAACAATTGCAAGAAGTTGTCGAAGTTGACGAAGCTTACAAATTAAAATGGAGAAAGACAGCTTTCAAGGAAAGAATTGGATTTTACGAAAAATCCAGTATAGACAAGATTTTAAGCAAATTTCCAATCTTAATGGGCCCAGCTGGTGCTAGCCTTGTAAGTGTAAAAAATTATCTAATTTTTTTGTTTCGCTTTTTTGTACGTTTCGCATTTTTAAAGTTAACATTTTGTATTTTCACGTGTTCAGATAGAATCAGACTACTCAGTATTAATCAATCGACCTGACAAATTTTACGAAAATTGGTCAGCAATAGCGCCAAAAGTTATCGCCTTAGCTAAAAGAAAAGCAAAAAAGAAGGATGAATCGATTAATATATTATTAAAAGAAAATGGCCTTTATGAGGAAAAGAAATTTGAAAATTTGGGTAAGGTATTTTTTATTTTTATAGTGGAAAAAATATTTTTAATTAATATTTTCTTTTGTGTTTTTCTATAGACCAAGATTTTTATATTTTCTATTTTCGTTTCAGATGACAAACTAACAGTTGCTTTAATCCTTTTGCCTTTTTTATTCAAACGACTGACTAAACAACACATGAAGCATAAAAATCCATGGAAACCAACAAATGAAGAAGTTACGAAAGGATTTATTTATCACACAAAGGTAATTGATTTTTGTCAAAGTTTTCTGATTTATTTATCTTTTAAATTCGATCTTTTAGCGCATTATTTTTAGTATGAAAAATTAATTTTTTTGATTTTATAAAATAAAGAAGTACATTTCGATAAAATTAATGTAATGAGATAGAAAGAGATAGAAACATATCTGCGTCTTACTCTTTCTCATTACTACGCATCGACGCAACGTTTGACGCATATGATTTCACCCTAATGCTTGTTTTTTAAATTAAAAACGCAAAACACAGTCATGGGACTGCAGCCTTAATGCCGCTTTCATACCTTTCCTAGGAACTTTACTTTTGTCTAATTCTACTGATATCAATTTTTAATCCTGTACGCTGTACGTTCCAAGAAGTTTCAAGTGTTGTTTCGAATTGTGGGCAGGGTTGAGAAGGTAATTCTCATTATTTAAGGTATGTTACGTTCCCACCCCTGCCCATAATTAGATTGAAACTTCAACTCATGAAGATATGAGTAAGAGAGATCGTGATAGTCTCTAAAAAAATACTACATTGATAATACTTTTTAGTTTTTAGTAATTTTGCACTAAGCAGGGATGGAAAATCACATTGTGTGCACCTGCTTTTGCAAAGTTTACTGTACGTAAAATACTGTAACCGCGTGTAATATACATAATATACATTCCCAACCCTGATCAAGTTTAGGGTTTCATGTCCCAAGACTGTGGTTTCTTTTTCGTTTTATAACTAGACTATAAGTGCGAAAGAAACAAAAGTATACTTGCTTCTCTCTTGCTCTCATGGTCTAGTTACTAACTTTTTTCCAGAAGAAACGACAGAAGAACAAAAAAACTTTAAAAGGGACTGGTTAGCAGTAGTAGTAGCAGAATAGTAATATTATACATATTTTTTGCAGGAGACTGAAAACTTGGATAAAGAGATTTCCAGGATTCGAGAAGAATTAAAAAATATTCATGAATCACATAAGATTGAGCTGCGCCCTTATGTTGTCATAAGTGGCCCTACATTGAACAAAATCACATCTGCTCATGTTATTGTCGGTAACTGGGCTTATGAAACTAGTTCTACGATGAAAGCCGTTGATTTATGCTTTAAGTGTACAAAACTTTTTCAAAAACCCTATTCAATATTGTCTAATCACGTTTGGCAATTTCTGGAAGTTGCAGTGTATAAAATGCAAACAAATGCATATTCAAGCGTAAATTCAATAATCGAAAGTCTGGACACAGTTTGAAAAATTACCTTGTATGTATATAAAAGTGAATCTTTTATTTTTTAAGGTATTAATTATTAATATTATAATAAGGTACAATGCTTTGATTAATAGTTAGTAATTCATTCTTAGTTTTGGATGAAAAACGTATCATAATTAGTTTATTCTTGTATATATATAAGTTAAAGTTATTTTTATAAAACGATTTTAAAGGAATAAATGCAAAAATGACTGCACATTTGTTTAGTATTATTATTTTCTTCGTTTTAGTGGCCAGGTAAGTTTTTTTTACAGTTTTCTACGTATATTACGTATTTATTCTACGTCTAAAACTAAAATGCCGCGTCAATTTCCGAACCCTGATTGATTGTACAGTTGCGGACATATATAAGGCCAAAGCAGATAGAAATACGGTTACGGGACCCAGAGCATGAGACAGAAAAGGACAGAAACAGTCTCTGTCCTTTATTATCTTATGCTCTGCTCCCGTAACCGTATTCGTTGTGCTTTGGGCTTATGCCTTAATTTCCGGCCGAAATATCCACTAGAAAAATTCTCACTTTCATATCTTTTCTATGTTGCAATATTTCATGCCTATGAAATAAATGTTAAGGCATGGAATGAAGCAACATAGAAATGAAACGCAAAGTGGGAATTTTGCTAGTGGATTTTTCGGTCGGAAGTTAAGGCATATATATCAACTCCATATATGTCTTCCAAAAAGTTACTAGACTTTTTCATGTGTTGCCATGCAAAGATCTAGTAACTTTTTGAAAGACATATTTGATAACTACATATTATCCGAAAGTTACCAGATTCCATCCTAAAATTCACGTTTTGTAACTAGACCATGAACCTAGTTTTAGGATGGAATCTAGTAACTATCGATATTTTATTAGTAATATTGATATTTAAAAATACATCTATATCGTAAACAAATATGGATATATCGTTGAACTGATTTCACGCATGCGCAAATTTCGAAACTGATTTTAAATCTGATTATTATTACCATTATTACAAATGTTAGAATAAAATAAAAACATACTTGTTCTTTAAAAATATAAAAACCATTAATTAATTTTCTAAATACCTAGGTAATCAAATCTGTTCTGTTACTTTAAAATTATAGAACGTCTTATTTTCTAATAGTCGCCTCTTTCTCTCTCTGTCTCTCTCTCTCTGTCTCTCTCTCTCTCTCTCTCTCTCTCTCTCTTATATGTGAAAAAGTTATCGATATTTGATGACGATATATCGGAACTTTAGGGTAAAACCACGGTGGATCCGTTCAATGTTGTGTCGTAATGAGATAGAAAAAGATAGAAACATATATATGTGCGTCTTTTTCTTTCTCATTACGACTAGTGATGGGCTTTTCAGCAATCTCATAACCTCAAAAAAAAAAAAGAAAAATGAAGGTATATTTCAGTGATATTTTTCTAATTATTTGTAAGTTAATTGTGCCAAAATGTAGTAAGCCATTGAAGACAAGTTCCAAAACATTTTTATGTCATAGCCTGAATTGTAAAATTGGGTTATGTTTACGAGTAAATTGCACTGTGTACAAAACTTCTGAGGTAAAATAAAGGTAAATTACGGAAGAAAATCATGTAATTTACCTAAAGCATGTTACTTGTCGAACACTGATTACGATGCAACGATGTTAAAATATCGATTTGTTTGATATTTGATATCCCATCACTATTACGTAATATAATATATTTGGTTTTCTAGTGTAATATACTGTAGAAAACAAGTTTTCAACCTGTAAAAATCTTATAATACTGTAATTTACAGTAAACTACCAACGTACATTACGCCGTAAACCTCCTAGTCACGCGTAACTTCAGGACCCTGATACAGGGTTGTGCACGTAATATACCTCACGTAAATTACTTTGGGTTTTTGACGTATTTTAGTAACGTATATTACGTCTTGAATTTCAGACACAATGTAATTTCTGTTGGTGGGTGGTAAATGACATATTAAAATGTAAAATACTCACGTAATTTACGTCAATAACTCGAAGTTACGCGTAACTTCCCAACTCTGGCCTGAAAGCGGAACCAGGGTTGGAAAGTTACTCGTAACATCGAGTTTACTATCGGCAATAATTTACGTTTCTATACGTAAAACACGGGTTTCTACTGTGCATTACGTGTTAAAACGTAAAGTTTACCAACTCAACCTTGCACCTTACTTTTCGTAAGATACATTCCTAACCCTGTTCGTAATACAAATTATGAATCCTGATGACACCACCCTGCTAAGTTTTCCTAACCTGCAACTTTTTTTGGGCCGGTTCACTCGCACTCGTGTTAAGAGACAAAAATTTCATCATTCTCGTTTTGTAATTTTATTTTTTAAAATAATCTCAAGACAAAAGTTGCTGCAATGGCTCAAAGTAAAATGGACTTTGTCGGAAAAATGGGAAAGTTGCCTCCTGGTTTAAATTTGGGAGTTTCTGCTTTGGCGATGCTCGGTGCCGCCGCTTACGGAATTTCTCAATCTATGTTCACAGGTTAGTTCTCTTTTAAATCCTTTTCATCAATTAATTTTTTAGTTTTAATCACCGTAATTACAACTGTCAAGCCTTAATTTATTAATTTTTAAATCATTTTCACACCTGGTATGATTTCTTTTTAGAGTTTATAGCTTAAAAATTATAAAACAAAACTCACGTTTAAAACCTTAAAATTAGAGTTCATAGGTCATGTGCTTAGTATAGATCTAATTTAAGAGGAGAAAATGTACAATCTTTGTTTAATTATAGTTGGTAATAATTTGATATTTAAATTGTTAATGAATTATGAACAACATTACAATTATAAATAATGATAATAATTGATAAAAAATAAACAATTTGAATTAATATTTAAATGCAAATTGTAATAAATTTATTTTGGTACAATTACAGTTTTAAACTAAATTTTAATAAATTAAAAATAAAATTTAAATAAATGAATATTGTGTTATTATGTAATTAATTATTAAATAAATTAAAATATTGCTTTGAATTTTAACTCAATAAAATTATTATACAAATATAATATCAAATATTTGATTAATTTTGTTCAATTTATTATTTTATTTTAATTTGTAAATTTTTGAAGTTAATGAGATTTTTCTTTTAGTTGAAGGTGGACATCGAGGAATAATATTTTCACGTCTAACTGGAGTTCAAAAAGACATTTTCGCAGAAGGATTACATTTTCGCATTCCTTGGTTCCAGTATCCAATTATTTACGACATCAGAAGCAGACCGAGAAAAATTTCTTCCCCAACTGGATCAAAAGACTTACAAATGGTCAATATTTCCCTTCGAGTTCTCTCGCGACCTGACGCTGTCAATTTGCCTTCAATGTATCGTCAACTTGGTCTTGATTACGACGAGAGGGTAATTAATTGAAAAACAGATGGAATTTTTATTTTTCACAATGTTCAGAAATTTATTAAGCTAATAATATTTATTAATCTATAAAAAAAAATTTTTATTATAATTAATATTAATAGATTAAATTACTTTAGGGATAACAGCATAATATTTTTAAAGAGACAGGCTTCACAGGTCGTCCCCTATTTCCTCTAAATGTCCCCCATTTTGCGATTGGTCCCTAAAAGTCCTCTATTTAGAAAATTTTACCCTAAAATTCCCTACTTTTCACGAAAGTATATTTAAAGTCAAGGTATCTAGAGACTTTCAATCTTCTTTAAATTTTAATTATTTATTCAATCTTCGATTATTTCTATAATTTTTAAATTATTTTCTCCCATTTTTCATTTATTAAATTAAATTTCAATAGATTTTCTGAATTTTCAATCTTTCATCTCAGATTCCAATTCTTTTCTTCAATTTAAAAGTATGTTTATCATTATTTCTTACTTTTTTCCTTCCATTTATAATTATTTGTATTTGACTAATTTCATAAACTCTCATTTATTTTCATCAAATTTAAATTATTTTATTCAATTTAAATTATTTTTTTTTACTTATTAAAGATTTTCATTATTTTTCAATTAATTTCCAAAACTTGCAATTATTTTTTTAAATTCTAATTTTTTTTATTATTTTTTCATTGTGTTTATCATTTTTCAGTTATTTTATTAAATTTCAAAAATGTTTTGTGATTTTATCACTTATTTTTCATAAATTTTATTTATTTTCTTAAACTAGCAATTATTTCTTTAACTTTGAAAATGTTTTCTCCAATTTTTAGTTTTGTAAACTGTTTTTTCATACACTTTCTACATTTTTTTAATTATTTATCACAAATTTCAGTAATTTGTCAAATATTTCCATCATTTTTAAATTTATTTATTTAATTTTTCAATTTTTTTCTCCAAATAATAATTTTTCAATTATTTTTTAACTGATTTACTAAACCTTTAATTATTTATTTCTAACTTCAATTATTCACAAAAATTGTTAATAAATTTTAGAATTTTTCATTTATTTTTTGAAATTTACAATTACTTTCTGTATTTTGTTATTAATTTCTTAAATTTTTAATTCTTTATCTTAAATTTCAATTATTTTAAAAAAATTATCATTATATTTTTGTCATTTTTCAATTATTCTTCTCAACTCTTGATTGTTTTCGTCAATTCTCAAATATTTTCTAAATTTTAAATTACTGTCTTCAATTTTCAATTATTTCTATATAATTTTGCAATTTTTTTCTCCAAATTATAATTTTTAAAATTATTTTTTAACTGAAAAAAAACCTTTATTCGTTTATTTCAAATTTCAATTGATTAAAAACATTTTTTTTGATTTTAAAAATTTTTAAATTATTATTTTCAAAGTTATAATATTACTTTCGGTGTTTTTAAAAAAATTCGTAAATTTTCAATTATTTATCTCAAGTTTCAATTATTTTAAAAATGTTATCATTATTTTTATTATTTTTTAATTATTTCCTTTCATTGTTTAATTTGATATATATTCTGTAATTTTTTAAAATTATTTTTCTCAAATCTCGATTGTTTTCTCTAATTTTCAATTATTTACTTAATTTTAAATTACTGTCTTCAATTTTCAATTATTTCTATAATTTTGCAATTTTTTTCTTCTATTTTTAATTTTAAACATTATTTTCAGTTTGATTTACTTAATCTTCATTTATTAATCTTAAATTGCAATTCATTGTTTTCAACGTTTAATTTGTTTTATAACCTTCTCATTGATTTATTCGATTTTAAATTACCTTAATCATTTTTTAATTAGTTTCCTAAATTTTCAATTATTTTTCTCAGTTCTCGATTGTTTTCATCAATTTCGAATTTTTTTTTCAATTATTCTCATCATTTTTAAATTAATTTTTTCAATTTTCAATTATTGTCTTCAATTTTCAGTTGTTTCTATAATTTTGCGATTATAGTTATTTTTTAAAATTTTAAAAATGTTTTGTAATTTTATCACTTATTTTTCATAAGTTTTATTTATTTTCTTAAACTTTAAATTATTTCTTTAACTTTGAAAATATTTTCTCCAATTTTTAGTTTTGTAAAGTATTTTTTCATGCACTTTCTACATTTTTTAATTATTTATCACAAATTTCAGTAATTTGGAAAATATTTCCATCATTTTTAAATTTATTTTTTTAATTTTTCAATTTTTTTCTCCAAATAATAATTTTTCAATTATTTTTTAACTGATTTACTAAACCTTTAATTATTTATTTCAAACTTCAATTATTCATAAAAATTGTTAATAAATTTGAGAAAATTTCATTTATTTTTTCAAATTTACAATTACTTTCGGTATTTTGTAATTAATTTCTTAAATTTTCAATTCTTTATCTCAAATTTCAATTATTTTAAAAAAATTATCATTATTTTTGTCATTTTTCAATTATTCTTCTCAATTCTTGATTGTTTTCGTCAATTCTCAATTATTTTCTAAATTTTAAATTACTGTCTTCAATTTTCAATTATTTCTATACAATTTTGCAATTTTTTTCTCCAAATTATAAATTTTTAAAATTATTTTTTAACTAAAAAAAAACCTTTAATCATTTATTTCAAATTTCAATTGATTAAAAACATTTTTTGTGAATTTTAATATTTTTAAATTATTTTTTTCAAAGTTACAATATTACTTTCGGTGTTTTGTAAAAAATTCGTAAATTTTCAATTATTTATCTCAAGTTTCAATTATTTTAAAAAATTTATCATTATTTTTGTTATTTTTTAATTATTTCCTTTAATTGTTTAATTTGATACATATTCTGTAATTTTTTAAAATTATTTTTCTCAAATATCGATTGTTTTCTTTAATTTTCAATTATTTACTTAATTTTAAATTACTGTCTTCAATTTTCAATTATTTCTATAATTTTGCAATTTTTTTCTTCTATTTTTAATTTTTAACATTATTTTCAGTTTGATTTACCTAATCTTCATTTATTAATCTTAAATTGCAATTCATTGTTTTCAACGTTTAATTTGTTTTATAACCTTCTCATTGATTTATTCGATTTTAAATTACCTTAATCATTTTTTAATTAGTTTCCTAAATTTTCAATTATTTTTCTCAGTTCTCGATTGTTTTCATCAATTTCGAATTTTTTTTTCAATTATTCTCATCATTTTTAAATTAATTTTTTCATTTTTTAATTATTGTCTTCAATTTTCAGTTGTTTCTATAATTTTGCAATATTTTTAAATTGATTTATTAAATCTTCAATTAATTATCTCAAATTTGAACTCTTTCTTTTAATTTTGATTAGCTTTATAATTTAAAAATAAAAATCATTTTTTTATTATGTTAATTATTTTTTAATTAATTACTTAAATTTTCAATTTTTTTTTAATTTACCATTATTCTTATCTATTTTCAATTATTTTCTTTTAGTTCATATATGTACTCTTTCAAATTATTTTGATTATTTTTCAATTATTCTATTCAATTTTGATTTATTCTCATCATTTATATTTCAATTATTATGTTGACTTTTCAATTATTTCTGATGTTCTGCACACATTTTCTATAATTTTGAATTATTATTTACCAGTTTTAAATTACTTTTCACAATTTGTAGTTATTTTCCATTTTTTTTGGTATTATTATTAATTTGAAAATTTAGTAATTATATTATTTAATTATATTTTTTATCCTACAATTTTGTAATTTTGTGCTACTCAAATAAAATCGAGATAATTAATATATCTTTATTTATAAAGTTTTTAAAGTACCCTAAAAGTTCCCTATTTTTGTATATTCAGTCCCCTATTTCCCCTAAAATATTCTTCATTGTCACTGTGAAGCCTGAAGAGATCATTAATAAAAGAAGTTATTGACCTTGATGTTAAATTAAGATAAATATTTAATAAAGAAATTTAATTAATAAGTTTGTTCAACTTTTAAAAATTAAAATATTTCGAAATCTTATCAAAACAAAACAATTTATTCATGACAAATTTAATAATAGTGTATTAATATACCAATAATAAAAAAAATATTCCTGTTTTTATTAATAAAACTAAAAAAAAACAAAAAAAATAACATTAATTTCTGTTTAAATTGAATTTTTTTTACAGATTCGTAAATAATTTTTATTTTTCTGCAGTTTTTTTGTTTTCAAAAAATTCTCATCACCTTTAAATATTAATAATAATTTTTTTTTTAATTTCAGGTTCTGCCCAGCATTTGCAATGAAGTTTTGAAATCAGTCGTCGCAAAGTTTAATGCCTCGCAGTTGATAACTCAGCGGCAGCAGGTTTCAAATATGATCAGAAAAGAGCTGACAGAACGTGCTCGTGATTTTAATATTATTCTTGACGATGTTTCCATTACTGAACTCAGTTTCGGGAAAGAGTACACGGCCGCAGTTGAAGCTAAACAAGTCGCACAGCAAGAGGCACAAAGAGCTGCTTTTGTCGTTGAAAGAGCCAAACAGGAGCGACAGCAAAAAATTGTCCAAGCCGAGGGAGAAGCCGAAGCTGCAAAAATGATATCCTTTTTATTATTGTTATTTATTATTGCAGGGCTGCCAGTTTCTCACTTTTTTTAAAAATAAAATACACTTTACTAACCAAGGGAAATAAAGTACACTTTACTAACCAAGGGAAATAAAATACACCCTATTAACAAAGGGTAATAATACACCCTTTATTAACCTAGGGAAATAAAATTACTTTATCTACCTTGGATAATAAAATACTTTTATTAGGCTAAGGCAAGGTTGCCAGTGACTCACTTTTTCAGTAAAATGTCTATTCCAGCTGAGGAGAGGGGGGGGGGGGGGAGATTTTATTTAATTTATAATTATAAATTTATTTAAATTCTTTTTATAATGAAATTATAATGTTTTTTTTATTTAAACTATATGATTTAAATTTTTATTTAAAATATTAATATTATTCAATTAAAATAAATTTTTTTTATTTATTTAAATTAAAGTCATTTCGTACAATTACTTAAAAATTATTCAAAGAATTAAAAATAAAATGTATTTTTCTAGCTTCAAAATAATAAAATATAAAATTTATAATTTTAATTTCCAAAATTTAATGTTTTTAAATAAATTATTTTTTGAAACGTATTTTTTAATAATTTTTTTGTTTTATATATTGTTAAAATCATACTTATTTTTATATTAAATTTTGAAATATTACATCCGTTAATTGTTAGAAGAATAATATTAAGAATTTCTATTATTATTTCATTAATAATAAATATATTTAATAAAACAAGAATTTATTCAATATTTGATTGTAATTGAGGGGTTTTTAATTTTGTTTTTATATTTTAATAGTTTTATAATAAATGAGAAATATTAATATTAATAAGGATTAATATTAAGTTATTTTTTTATAAATTTTTTTTATATTAATAATGTGTTTGATATTAATAATTTATCAATTAAATTATTTTAATTATTAATTTTTATAAATGAAAAAATATTAGAATTTTAAAAATTTGTTAATGTTATTTAAAAAAGAAATAATTTAAGATTAATAAAAATTTATTTAAAATTGGGAGTCTTCTGATATTGGGTGGCAAATTCATAATTAATTTATAAATCAATTAGTTTATTTATATTCCAATTACATCGTCAATTTTTTAATTACAGATAGCAAATATTTCAATTATACACCTTTTGTCGATTATTTTTGTCATTTTCAAAGTACTTTTGACAGCTTTAAAGTATTTTGTCAATTTTCAAGATCTTTTGCAATTTTGGATTTAATATTTTCAAATATCAGTTATTTTCTTCATTCATTAAATTATTGTCATGAATATTTAAATTTATTACATAAGTTTTCATTTAATTTTGTCATTTTTCAGTTATTTTCTTAAAATTTCAATTATCTTTAAATTATTGTCAGGAATATTTAAATTTTTTACACCAGTTATCAATTGTTTTTGTCATTTTTCAATTATTCTTTTCAAATTTCAAGTATCTTTGTCATTATTCAAATATTTTTGACATTTTAGAATTATTTTCTTTAAATGTCATTTTCCTTAATCTTTTTATTATTGTCATGAACAACTTTTTCACCAGTTTTCAATTATTTATGTCATTATTCAATTAGTTTCTATACATTTCAATTATATCGTTAATTTTTCTATTTTTTTATACAGTTTTTCAATTGATGTATTAAATTTTTTATTTTTTACTCCATTTTTAAATTATATTTCTCACTTTTCATTAATTTTTTTTTCAAATTTCAGTTATTTTTGTCATTTATCGACTATTTTCTACATATTTATTAAATTATTTTTGACATTTTGTAATTCTTTTCTTCAAGTTTCAATTATTTTCTTGAAACATTTTTTATTTTTTTAAATTTTCAACTTTTGTCTAGAAACTTTAATTTTTATATCAGAGTTCAATTATTATTTATGTCATTATTCAACTAGTTTTTTTTACATTTTGATTATTTCGTCAATAATTCAATTTTTGTACTCAAAATTTAAATTTTTTATACTAGTCTCCAATTCATTTTTCTCAAATTTTAATTATTGTTGTCGTACTTCAATTATTTTCTTGTAATTTCAATTATTTTCTTCAAACGTCAATTAATTTCTTCAACTTTCAATTATTCTTCTCAAACTTCTAATATTTTTTCCATTTTTTCAATTATTGTCTATAAATTTTTAATTTTTACATTAGCTTTCAATTATTTATTTGATTATTTAATTTGTTTCTTAACATTTCAATTATTTAAGTATTGTCTTTAATTTTACTCATTATTAAAATATTTTGAGTTTATTTTCTTTAAATGTCATTTTCCTAAATATTTTTATTATTATCAAGAATTTATTATCTTTTACACCAGTTTTCAATTATTTTATGTTTCTGCAATTTTTTAATTAATGTCTTAAATTTTTTTATTTTTTACTCCTTTTTTTAATTATATTTCTCACTTTTCATTAATTTTTTTTCAAAATTTCAGTTATTTATTATTATCAATTATTTTCTTTAAACTTCTATTACTTTTTTTTTTAAATTTTTCAACTATTGTCTAAAAAGTTTAATTTTTACACCAGCTTTCAATTATTTATGTCATTGTTCAATTAGTTACTTCACATTTTAATTATTTCGTTAATATCTCAATTTTTTAATTTTTTACACGAGTCTTGAATTCATTTTTATCAAATTTTCATTTTTTTTTGTTATTCTTCTATTATTTTCTTGTAATTTAAATTATTTTTGAAACTTTCCAATTATTACTTATCAATTTTTGTCTTCATTTTTTGATGTTTAAACAATATTTCAATTAGTTTTATCATTTTAGAATCTTTTTTTCAAATTTGAATTATTTTTGTCATTTTTTAATTGTTTTCTTCATATTTCAATTATTTTTGCCTTTTTCGAAAAAATCTCACTATTTAAGCTTTTTTTTAAATTAAATAAATTAAAAATAAAAAGCCACTTTTTTTACTATTTTCAATCTCCAAGTCCGCTGGCAGCCTTGTTATTGACAAGAATATTTTTTTATTTAGGAAATTAATAATAATGTTTAGGATATACGACTTAAGACAGAAAACCTAAATTAACAAAAAGATTTAAGACAAGAATAAAATTTGGACTTAATCATGAAACTTGAGACGTAATATTTGAGGCTTAAAAGACTCCAAATCTAGGACAAAAAATTGTAATTGTATTTGATTTTTTTTCTCTATTTCTTGAAAAAGTTATATTTTGATTTTTCTTAACCACACTGCACTTGGGATTAGCAGTCAGCCAAAATCCAGGATACCTCAAATTAAGGAAACTTCGTGCGGCCCAAACAATCTCTCGCACGGTAATATAATTTTTAATAATTAAAATTGGATTTTCTTTATTTTTCACTTTATTCTTTAATTTTTTCAATTTTCTATAATCTATCTATAATTCTATCAATTATTTTTATAAATTTAAAATTATTTCCTTCAACTTACAATTAAATTCTTCCATTTTTAATTTAATTTATTTTTCAAATAATTCCTTAAAATTTCAATTATATTCTTCAATTTCCAATAATGTTCTTTAGTTTTTTAAAATTATTTTTTCCAATTTCCAATAATCAATCATTCAATTATTTTCTTTAATTTTCAATTATTTTTGTTTATGTTCAATGGAATTCTGCATTTTTAAAATGATTTTTCAAATTCTAATTATATTGTCGATATTTTAAATTTTGTTCGTCTATTTTCATTTATATTTTTCGTTTTTTAAAATTATTTTCTAACATACTTGAGTTTTATTTTCATTTACCCATTATTATCTGTAATTTTTTTCTTCATTTTTCAATAATTTTCTTAAAATTTTAATAATATTTCTTAATTTTATCAATACTCTATTATATTAAGTATTTTTTTAATTATCGTCGTAATTTTTTCATTATTTTTTCCTTTTTTTAATTAACTAATTCAATTTCTAATTATCAGTACAAATTTCAATTGTCTTTCGTATGTAATTATTTTTTTCATTTTCCAATTTTAAAATTGTCGGTATTATTTTGTTTCTATTTTTCGATTTTTTTTTGTTTTTAATTATTTTTCACAATTCTGAATTAATTTAATTAAACACTTCAATTTTTTAATTATTTTCTTCAATACTAAGATATTAATCAATAATTTAATTAAAAAAGTCCTTCAATTAAATTATTTATTAATTTTTTATTATTTTCCTTTAAATGTCAATTGTATTGTTCAATTTTTTTCAATGAATTTATTTGTTTTTCAATTATTTTCGTGCAGTCTTCAATTTTTTCAATTATTTTTCTCAATTTTCAATTTTTGTTCTTTAAATTTTTATTAAATTTCAAGTGTTTTATTTTTCAATTTATTTTCTATAATTTATTATTATTTTTTTTTTAAATTTCAGTGATATTTCATTCTCTACTATATTTTCAATTATTTTTTTAGTTTTCAATTATTTGAGTTATTGTTAATTTTTTTTTAAATATTTTTAAAAATTGTTTTATTTCTCAATTATTTTATCAATTTTCAATTATTTTCGTTATTGCCTTTTTCCTTAAAATTTATTTTCTATGTATAATTTTTGTTCTCTTTTATCAGTTTTAATTTTTTATAAATTCAATTCATTTTTCAAATTCAATTATTTTCTTTAAAGTTTCTAATTATTTTCTCCTAAAATTAAGTTCACCTATTGTTACAATTATAAAAAAAAATATATCTTTTATTATTTTTTCAAAAGAAGCTCAATTTTAAATTAAATTTTATTTCATTTTCGCAAGTAATAAAATAATTTAAAATATTTTTCAGATTGCAAATTCGGCGAATCGCGTTTACCTCAGTGGCAGCGGATTGATGCTGAACATTCAAGATCCATCGTTTGACGATCTGTCCGAGAAATTAAAAAGTAAGGTTTAAAATGTAAAAAAAAGTCAATGCATTTATTAATCCGTAAACTGGACAGAGCGAATTAATTATTCGTCACTGTTATTTGTTAATCTTGTAGATTTATTGTAATAAGAGAGTGAAGGTCTTTATATTCAAGTTTTATCTAGCTTCACTTTTTCCTTCTTCTTACCCAAAAAATAGAAATTCCCTCCCACCTTAAAAAAATAATTTCTAATTATTTAATCTAATTAAGTTTAAATTACGTTATACAATCTTAAGTTTGAAAATTACTCAAACTTTATATTATAAATTGATTGTTGATTTTAACACAGAATTTGAAAGAACTGCCAATTAATGAAAAACCGGCCCGTTTGTGAATCTCGAGACCGTTTTCTTTCAGGTTCGGACAGATCGGTAAGAAAATTCATGGGGAGAATGCCAACAAAAAGTCCTAAAATTGAAAGCCGGTCATTGAAGGGAATTGAAGGCAGCCACATTTCTTTCGAAGAATCCGCTTCCGTTATCTTGGAATCTGCAGAACTCGGAGCAAAAAGAATAGTATCCTGAATACATTTAATCCTTTCCTTGGGCGAAAAAAATTTCGTTTAATTGGCGAAATTCTTCCAAAAGCGCAAAGTTACAAAAAAGACGAATATATGAATTAAGACTCACATGGCGGCAACTTTTTAAAACAATTTTTCTTTTTTTTTTTTACGAGAACATTGCCGATAAATAATTAATTTAATTAAAATTAAAATTCATATTTATTTATACATAATACTTGGAAAAATGCTTTTAAAGTTTAAATAATATTACGATTTTTTGAAACTTTGCCTTTTGGTTTGTACAGAAAATAGTGACAAAACGTGGATATAAATGGAGGTTATTTTTAGATAAAAATCAGTGAAGAACTGCGGAAAACTTCTAGAAAGTTTTATTTTATTCGCTTTACAAATGTAAAATGTTTTAGAGAATATAAAAATGCTTATTTACAGTCTTAAAGTCTAAAATGAAAGGATTGGTCTTTCTTTTTGTCAATACATCATTCCTGGATGTGCTCTTTGGAAAAAAACGTTCGGATTGGTGGAAAGTGTCGTGTAGAGATTTCCAACTTCATCGGGCCTTAAATAAACACCATGGGACATGACAAAAGGATCCATTCCTCCATGAACATCTGAAACAAATTTTTCAACATTATAATCAATCTAGAGTAATTTTTTTGGTTCTTATTAAAGAAGGAATTAAAACCATATTTAAAAAAATAGTTTACACTATTCAATAATATAAACAAAAAATATATTTAAAAGTAATTTTTTAACTGTTTAAACATTTTTCAGTTGGAAAAGAAATTTTAGAACAATCTGAAATCAATGAAGGCTAATTAAAATCTAATTAATTAATGTATTTAATCTACTAGAGTCCAATTTTTGATTTGAAAAATGTGTCCGAAGAACATGATAACCAGAATTTAATAAAATATCCGGATAATATGAAGCTAAAAGATGATCAACTTGCCCCGTCTACTGCAACTTGTTAAAAAATTATTTCTATTTAATTTTTCTATGAATAAACAATTACTTTAAACCAAAAAACTTCAGATTTAATTGATTTTTTATGTTAATTATTCATTCTATAACGAATTAGCGTGAAAAAAATATTTTCATAGTAATTTTCTAAATTCGAACCGAATCCCGTTTTCAATTTGACAAATTTATTCGGAGAACATGATATGAAAAGAGTTTTTGGAAGAAAAATTTGCTCCTGTCAAATTACTTTTGTTTTAACAAGAAAATATGAAATAAAACCAGAATTTCATAAAGTATCAGGATGATATGAGGCTACGAAAGGTTCAACTTGCCCCAAAGCTGCAGCTAGTTAACAAATGAAATTTATATAATTTTTTAATTATTATTGTTATTAATTATTATTCTTAAATGTTAATAATCAATTATTTCAAACTAAAAAAAAAAAGATTTTATTGATTTTAGTGTTAATTACTAGTTCTGTAATTAATTGGCGTCAAAAAATAGGTATCGTGTTTGATTCTCGAAATTCTACACAAATCTCGTTTTTACTTTGACAACTGTATCCGGAGATCATGATATGAGAGGAGTTTTTGGCGGGAAAATTGTCTCCATTCAAATTACTATTTCTTGAAAAAGAAGATATGGAATAAATCCTGAATTTCATAAAGTATCAGGAGAATATGAGGCTACAAAAGGTTCAACTTTCCCCAAAGCCTGCAGCTGGTTAAAAAATAATTAAAATATATTTTTTATTAATAAACATTAATTTTAACCTAAAAAACTTCAGATCTTATTGATTTTAATATTAATTATTACTTCTGTGACGAATTGCTGGCGTCAAAAAAAAAAAAACCTTTCACGTTTTATTCTCGAAATTCTACACAAATCTCGATTTGACTTTGACAACAGTATCCGGAGAACATGATATGAGAGAAGTTTTTGGCGGGAAAATTGTCTTCATTCAAATTATATTTTTTTATTAGAATAAATGAAGTAAAACTAGAATTTTAAAAAGAATCAGGAGAATATGAGGATAAAGTATCAGGAGAATACGAGGCTTTAGAAGGTTCACCTTGCCCCAAAACGTGCAGCGGGTTAAAAAAGATATTTTTAAATTTTTTTCGTTAATAATTATTCTAACCTAAAAAACTTCAGATCTTATTAATTTTAATTTTAATTATTACTTCTGTAATGAATTTCTGTCGTCAAAAAAACGCATTCACATTTTATGCTTGAAATTCTACAGGAATCTCGTTTTGACTTTGACAATTGTATCCGGAGAACATGATATGGGAGAAGTTTTTGGCGGGAAAATAGTCTCCATTCAAATTACTTTTGTTTTGACTGGAGGATATATAATATAAGCTGAATTTTAAAAAGTATCAGGAGAATATGAGGCTTCAGAAGGTTCAACTTTTCCACAAGACTGCAGCTGGTTAAAAAATAATTTAATTAATTTTTTTTATTAATAAACATTTATTTTAACCTAAAAAATATCGGATCTAATTGATTTTAATATTAATTATTACTTCTGAAACGAATTGCTGGCGTCAAAAAAACCTTTCACGTTTTATTCTCGAAATTTTACACAAATCTCGATTTGACTTTGACAACTGTATCCGGAGAACATGATATAAGAGACGTTTTTGGCGGGAAAATAGTCTCCATTGAAATTACTTTTGTTTTGACTAGAATATATGAAATAAAACTAGAATTTCAGAAAGTATTAGGATACTATGAGGCTACAAGAGGTACAACTTGCTCCCAAGACCTCAGCTGGTTAAAAAATAATTTAAATAATTTTTTTAATTAATAAACATTGATTTTAACCTAAAACAAACGTCAAATCTAATTGATTTTAATGTTAATTATTACTTCCGTAACGAATTACCGTAAAAAAAACCTTTCATGTTTTATGCTTGAATTCTACAGGAATCTCGATTTGATTGTGACAACTGTATCCGGAGAACATGATATGAGAGACGTTTTTGGCGGGAAAATTGTCTCCATTTAAATTACTTTTGTTTTGACTGGAGGATATGGAATATAAACAGAATCTCAAAAAGTATCAGGAGAATATGAGATTTTAAAAGGTTCACCTTGCCCCAAAAGTGCAGCTGGTTAACAAAAGTTAATTTAAACTTATTTTCATTAATAACCAATTATTCTAACCTAAAATACTTCAAATCTTATTAATTTTAATGTTAATTATTACTTCTGTAACGAATTGCTGGCGTCAAAAAAACCCATTCACGTTTTATTCTCGAAATTCTACACAAATCTCGTTTTGACTTTGACAATTGTATCCGGAGAACATGATATGGGAGAAGTTTTTGGCGGGAAAATAGTCTCCATTCAAATTACTTTTGTTTTGACTGGAGGATATGGAATATAAACAGAATCTTAAAAAGTAGCAAGAGAATATGAGGCTTTAGAAGGTTCAACTTTCCCACAATACTGCAGCTGGTTAAAAACAATCTAAATAATTTTTTTTATTAATAAACATTTATTTTAACCTAAAAAGCTTTAAAACTAATTGATTTTTATGATAATTAAATTACTAATTCAGTAACGTGTGGATCCATAAAACAGCTTTCATGTTTGATTCTCGAAATTCTACAAGAAACTACTTTTTACTTTGAGAATAATATCCGGCGAACATGGAATGAGAGGAGTTTTTGGCGGGAAAATTGTCTCCATTCAAATCACTTTTGTTTTTACTAGAAAATATAGAAGAAAACCAGCATTTCATAAAGTATTAGGATCATATGAGGCTACAAGAAGTTCAACTTGCTCCCAAGACTGCACCTGGTTAAAAAATAATTTAAATAATTTTTTTAATTAATAAACATTGATTTTAACCTAAAAAACGTCGGATCTAATTGATTTTAATGTTAATTATTACTTCCGTAACGAATTAGCGTAAAAAAAAACCTTTCATGTTTTATGCTTGAAATTATACAGGAATCTTGATTTGACTTTGACAACAGTATCCGGAGAACATGATATGAGAGAAGTTTGTGGCGGGAAAATTGTCCCCATTCAAATTACTTTTGTTTTGACTGGAGGTTATGGAATATAAACAGAATCTCAAAAAGTATCAGGAGAATATGAGACTTCAAAAAGTTCACCTTGCACCAAAAAGTGCAGCGGGTTAAAAAAAGATATTTTTAAAATGTTTTCGTTAATAAGCAATTATTTTAACCATAAAAACTTTAGATCTTATTGATTTTAATGTTAATTATTACTTCCGTAACAAATTAGCGTAAAAAACCCATTCACGTTTTATTCTCGAAATTCTACACAAATCTCGTTTTGACTTTGACAACTGTATTCGGAGAACATGATATGATACAAGTTTTTGGCGGGAAAATAGTCTCCCTTCAAATTACTTTTGTTTTGACTAGTATATATGAAATAAAACCAGAATTTCATAAAGTATCAGGAGAATACGAGGCTTTAGAAGGTTCACATTGCCCCAAAAAGTGCAGCGGGTTAAAAAAGATATTTTAAAATTTTTTTCGTTAATAATTATTCTAACCTAAAAAACTTGAGATCTTATTAATTTTAATGTTAATTATTACTTCTGTAATGAATTGCTGTCGTCAAAAAAACGCATTCACGTTTTATTCTCGAAATTCTACACAAATCTCGTTTAGACTTTGACAACTGTATCCGGAGAACATGATATGAGAGAAGTTTTTGGCGGGAAAATAGTCTCCATTGAAATTACTTTTGTTTTGACTAGAATATATGAAATAAAACTAGAATTTCAGAAAGTATTAGGATCATATGAGGCTACAAGAGGTTCAACTTGTCCCCAAGATTGCATCAGGTTAAAAAATGATATTTATAAAATTTTTCGTTAATAAATAATTATTTTAACCTAAAAGACTAAAGATCTAATTGATTTTAATGTTAATTATTACTGCCGTAACGAATTAGCGTAAAAAAAACCTTTCATGTTTTATTCTCGAAATTCTACACAAACCTCGATTTGACTTTGACAACTGTATCCGGAGAACATGAAATGAAAGGAGTTTTTGGCGGGAAAATCAACTCCACTCAAATTACTTTTTTTTTTGACTAGATGATACGGAAAAAAACCAGAATTTCGTAAAGTATCAGGTATATCAACAAAAATTTGGTTGAGCCAACTAAATTTTGGTTGCTATGACTAAAAATTTGGTTGAGCCAACAAAATTTTTGTTGATATGACTAAACATTTTTTTCAGTGTAGAGTATGAAATATAACTCGTATCTAATTTTCTACTTCTTTATTACTCATATTTTAACTGGTACAAACAATAGTTTACATAGATAGTTAATGGAATAAAAATATAAAAAAACTTTATTTGATGTTTGCAGAATAGGAAATAATTATAACAAATGCATCATTTTGACGATAGAATGGGTAATTATAAAACTTAAAAAAGACATCTGAAATGATGCAGAAATGATACAATCTCGTACTGTAAGCAGCAAATTCATCTGTATTAATCCAATTGTCTAGCTTGTCTTTATGTTGTTTCGTAGTAAAAACAAATAATCCTTGATTTTGTTTTGTTCTGTGCGAATGCTTTTTGTCAGTTCTAAATATTCTAAAACCGCTGAGGCTATGCACAAATCAGGCTTTTTTTAAAAAATGGTAAGATAAGTTCTTGCTGATAAGCTCCTGGTTTTGATGTTTTCATCAGATCTGGTATTTTTATTTGAATACCTAAAATTGATTGAATATTATTAATTTTGATGAGAGGTAATGTCTGAAGTCTGTGGTCTGTATAGTCCCTTGACGAAGCTCCTTAAAGCTGATAAAATTTCAGTAGAAAATTGATTAGCGATTTATTCCTATTTTTAAATTCTTTTGACATCAGTTCAGGTCTTTTTTTTATAGCTTTGTTCATAAATATTTTCTCATCATAGTTATCATCATTCAAAAGTAGAGCCAAATATTTTTGTCTTTCTATTCTTTTACAATGAATTAAACCAGACACCACAGCTGGACATATTGATGTTATTATTCCTAATGTTTTGACGAAATCTCTTATCCTATAAGAATTATTCTCCTTAAAATAAGTACATAGTTCCATATTATTTGAAGCATTTTCTCTAGTCTGCAATTCCTAGAATTAATTATGAAACCTAAATATTTACATTTCTATCTTGGATCAAAACTACTAGAAAGTAGGAAGAAAAAAATTACTCTTCACATTCTCAACATTCTTAATAATTTTTTAATTTCAGCAAAAAAATTTAATCTTATGTTCATCTTCTGGTAATTCTGATACTGTCAGAAATTTCTTGGTCCGAATTTCAATGTTTGACGTCCCCGATTGAAACCCGCCTATACCTGTAACCTGCAGGCGGGTATCTTTATTAAAAAAAAAATTATTAAAAAAAAAATTCTCGAAAATACATGTTATACCATATTTTTATTATTTGAATTAATAAGAAAATTAAGTTTCCGAATATGTGAATAGCCTGGCAAAGTTCTGGCTCTTGAAAAAAAGAGAGTGGCCCATTAATGATTTTTAATAAGCATACAATGCTCAGAAAACGCACATAAACAGAATATTACAAATAACCGTAAAATAAGAATAAGTAAATCTTGATTAAAAGTTACGGTTTGTTGCGCTGAATAAATTTCAAATTGGCTTCATTCTCTCAAAAAATTGCGTTTCACAATTTCCACTATTTCTGTGGTTATTCATTTTTTTCTTCTTTTTTCTCTCCTTTAATAAAGTTCAATTGAAATATATACGTAAATATAAAATAAATCAATTAAACATTTATTTTTTCAATTAATATTTTCAATCATGACCTTTAAAACAGTTCCAAATAGTTTCGAACTGGTTATTGTTAATTTTTTAGAACTCGTTTAAAACTTTTTAAAACTGTTTCAAACTACTTAGAATTGTTTAAAACTTCTAAAAACTGTTTCAAACTACTTAGAATTGTTTAAAACTTCTAAAAACTGTTTAAAAGTTATTAGCACATGTTTCAAAACTCTTTAAAACGGTTTATAATTGCTTGAAACTGTTTAAAACGGGTTCTAGACTGTTAAGAACAATTATTGACTATAAAAAACCATTCAGAACTTGATTGAACCTGTTTAGAAGTACTGAAGACTTTAAATTTCATTAAATATAGTTCAAAACTTGTTTAAAACTGTTTTTAACTATATAAAACTGTTTTAGACTCATTAAAACTAGCTTAAAACTATTTTAAACTAAGCATAACTATATAAAACCACTGGAAACTTGTTCACAACATTTTAAAACTTCTTAAAACCTTTTAACACATGTTAAAAACAAGTTTAAACTCATTAAAACGTGTTAAAACAAGTTTAAACTCATTTAAACAATTTCAAAACAAGTTTAAACTCATTAAAACAATTTCAAAACAAGTTTAAACGCATTAAAACATGTAAAAAACAAGTTTAAACTCAGTAAAACATGTTAAAAACAAGTTGGAACTCAGTAAAACATGTTAAAAACAAGTTTAAATTCCTTAAAACATGTTAAAAACAAGTTTAAACTCAGTAAACATGTTAAAAACACGTTTAAATTCATTAAAACATGTTAAAAACAAGTTGAAACTTATTAAAACATGTTAAAAACAAGTTGAATCTTATTAAAACATGTTAAAAACAAGTTTAAACTCAGTAAAACATGTTAAAAACAAGTTTAAACTTAGTAAAACATGTTAAAAACAAGTTGGAACTCAGTAAAACATGTTAAAAACAAGTTTAAATTCCTTAAAACATGTTAAAAACAAGTTTAAACTCAGTAAACATGTTAAAAACACGTTTAAATTCATTAAAACATGTTAAAAACAAGTTGAATCTTATTAAAACATGTTAAAAACAAGTTTAAATTCATTAACACATGTTAAAAACAAGTTGAATCTTATTAAAACATGTTAAAAACAAGTTTAAACTCAGTAAAACATGTTAAAAACAAGTTTAAACTTAGTAAAACATGTTAAAAACAAGTTTAAATTCATTAAAACATGTTAAAAACAAGTTGAAACTTATTAAAACATGTTAAAAACAAGTTTAAATTTATTAAAACATGTTAAAAACGAGTTTAAACTTATTAAAACAATTTCGAAACAAGTTTAAACGCATTAAAACATGTTAAAAACAAGTTTAAAATCAGTAAAACATGTTAAAAACAAGTTTGAACTCATTAAAACATGTTGAAAACAAGTTTAAACTCATTAAAACAATTTCGAAACAAGTTTAAACGCATTAAAACATGTTAAAAACAAGTTTAAAATCAGTAAAACATGTTAAAAACAAGTTTGAACTCATTAAAACATGTTGAAAACAAGTTTAAACTCATTAAAACAATTTCGAAACAAGTTTAAACGCATTAAAACATGTTAAAAACTAGTTGGAACTTATTAAAACACGTTAAAAACAAGTTTAAACTCAGTAAAACATGTTAAAAACAAGTTTAAACTTATTAAAACATGTTAAAAACAAGTTTAAATTTATTAAAACATGTTAAAAACAAGTTAAAATTCCTTAAAACGTGTTAAAAACAAGTTTAAGCTCATTAAAACATTTTCAAAACAAGTTTAAACTCATTAATACTGGTTGAAAACTAGTTTAAACTCATTAAAACATGTTCAAAACAAGTTTAAACTCAAAAAACTGATTTAAAACTAGTTTGAAACTGTTTGGTACTATTAATAAGTGATAAAACTATTTCCAATGAGTTATTGATTCTATAAAACTCGTTTAAACTAGTTTAAAACTAAGAATAACTATATTAAAGCATTTAAATCTTGTTAAAAAGTGTTTACAACTACTTAAAACCATTTAATACTTGTTCAAAACTGTCTTATTTAAAATTTGTCTATAACTATTTGCAAATACTTAAAACCTTTTAAAGCTTGTTGAAACTTGTTAAAAACTGTTAAAAAACTATTAATAACTGTATAAAAACATTTCGAACATGTTTAAAACTAGTTTAAAACTGTTTAAAATAATTAAAAATCATATAAAATTGTGCAGAACTTATTAAAAGCTGTTTAAAACTAGTTAAAACTTTTTGAAAAGTTTTCAAAACTGCTCAGTACTACTAAAAACTATATAAAACAACTTAAAACTTGTTTAAAACTGTTTAAAACTTATTAGAACTGGTTGCAAACTATTAATAACTATAAAAAACCATTTAAAACGTGCTAAAACTTGTTGAAAACTGTTTAGAATAATTAATAACTATTTAAATTCATTTTCAATTTGTTTAGAATAGCTAAAAGCTACTTAAAACTGCTTAAAATTTGTTCAAAACTGTTTAAAACTGGTACAAAAACTGCTTAGAAAGATTAATTACTACAAAAAACTTTTTAGAACTGGTTCCAAACTGTTTATAATTACTTAAAACCGTATAAAACTTGTTAAAACCAGTTATGGATCCACTAAAAATGGTTTAAAGCTGTTTAGAACTATCATTAACTATATTAAACCATTTGAAACTTGATAAAAATTGTTTAGAACAATTAATTCTTATTTAAAATCATTTTTAATTTCTTTAAAATTACTTAAAAAATACTTACACTGCTTAAAACTTGTTCAAAACTGTTTAAGGCTTATTAAAACTGGTCCATAAGTGTTAAGAAGTATTAAGGACTGTAAAATAATTTATAGAACTAGTTTAAAACTGTTTAGAATTATTTGAAACTGTTTAAAACTTGTTCAAACTGTTTAAAACTCATTAAAACTGGTTCAAAACTATTTAAAACAATTTATGACTGTTGAAAACCACTTGGAACCGGTTTAAAACTGTTTAGAACTAATTAAAACTGGTTTAAAACTTTTCAGAACTATTAATGATTAGAAAAAACTTTCTAAAACTGATTCAAAATTATTTATAATTACTTTAAACCGACTAAAATTTGTTAAAAACTGTTTTAGGCCTATTAAAACTAGTTTGAACCTGTTTAGAACTATTTAAAACAGTTTAAAACTTGTTCAAACTGTTTAAATCTCATTAAGACTGGTTCAAAAATGTTTAAAACAATTTGTGACTGTTGAAACCCACTTGGAACCGGTTTAAAACTGTTTAGAACTAATTAAAACTGGTTTAAAACTTTTTAGAACTATTAATGATTAGAAAAAACTTTCTAAAACTGATTCAAAATTATTTATAATTACTTTAAACCGATTAAAATTTGTTAAAAACTGTTTTAGGCCTATTAAAACTAGTTTAAACCTGTTTAGAACTATTTAAAACAGTTTAAAACTTGTTCAAACTGTTTAAAACTCATTAAAACTGGTTCAAAACTATTTAAAACAATTTATGACTGTTGAAAACCACTTGGAACCGGTTTAAAACTGTTTAGAACTAATTAAAACTGGTTTAAAACTTTTCAGAACTATTAATGATTAGAAAAAACTTTCTAAAACTGATTCAAAATTATTTATAATTACTTTAAACCGACTAAAATTTGTTAAAAACTGTTTTAGGCCTATTAAAACTAGTTTGAACCTGTTTAGAACTATTTAAAACAGTTTAAAACTTGTTCAAACTGTTTAAATCTCATTAAGACTGGTTCAAAAATGTTTAAAACAATTTGTGACTGTTGAAACCCACTTGGAACCGGTTTAAAACTGTTTAGAACTAATTAAAACTGGTTTAAAACTTTTTAGAACTATTAATGATTAGAAAAAACTTTCTAAAACTGATTCAAAATTATTTATAATTACTTTAAACCGATTAAAATTTGTTAAAAACTGTTTTAGGCCTATTAAAACTAGTTTAAACCTGTTTAGAACTATTTAAAACAGTTTAAAACTTGTTCAAACTGTTTAAATCTCATTAAGACTGGTTCAAAAATGTTTAAAACAATTTGTGACAATTGAAAACCATTTGGAACCGGTTTGAAACTGTTTAGAACTAATTAAAACTGGTTTAAAACTTCTTAGAACAATTAATGATTAGAAAAAGCTTCCTGGAACTGGTTCAAAATTGTTTATAATTACTTTAAACCATTTAAAACTTCTTTAAAACTGTTTAGAATTATTTAAAACTGTTTAAAACTAATTAAAACTCGTTCAACACTGTTAAGAACAATTTATGACTGTTAAAAATCATTTGGAACCGGTTTAAAACTGTTTAGAACTAATTAAAACGGGTTTAAAACTTCTTACAACAATTAATTATTAGAAAAAACTTCTAGAACTGGTTCAGAATTGTTTATAATTACTTTAAACCGTCTAAAACTAGTTAAAAACTCTTTTATGCCTATTAATACTGTTTAAAACTTGTTTAAACTGTTTAAATCTCATTAGGACTGGTTAAAAATGGTTTTAAACAATTTGTGATTATTTAAAACGATTTGGAACCGGTTTAAAATTGTTTAGAACTAATTAAAAATGGTTTGAAACTTTTTAGAACGATTAATAATTAAACAAAATTCCTAGAACTGGTTCAGAATTGTTTATATTTACTTTAAACGGTCTAAAATTTGTTAGAAACTGTTTTAGGCCCATTAAAACTGGTTAAAAAATGATTTAGAATTATTTTAAACTGTTTAAAACTTGTTCAAACTGTTTAAATCTCATTAAAACTGGTTTAAAATTGTTTTTAAATAATTTGTGACTATTGAAAACCATTTGGAACCGGTTTAAAACTGTTTAGAGCTAATTAAAACTGGTTTAAAACTTCTTAGAACTATTAATAATTAGAAAAAACTTTCTAAAACTAGTTTAAAACTGTTTATAATTTTTAAAGTAATTACCTTAAACCGTTTAAAACTTGTTAAAAACTGTTTTAGACCCATTAAAACTGGTTTAAAACTGTTAAGAACTATTATTAACTGTATTAAACTATTTGAAACTCTTTAAAAACGGATTAGAACAATTAATAACTATTTAAAATCATTATGGCATTGTTTAGAAGAGCTTAAAACTACTTATAACTGCTTAAAACTTGTTCAAAGCTTATTGAAACTGGTCCAAAACTGTTTAAAAATATTAATAACTGTATTAAACTATTTTAAATGTCTTTAGAACTGGTTCAAAACTGTTAGGAACAATTTGTGACTATTTAAAACCATTTGAAACTTGTTGAAACCTGTTTACAACAATTAATAACTATTTTAAAGCATCATTACCGTATTTTGAAGTTCTTAAAACTACTTATAACTGCTTAAAACTTGTTCAAAACTGTTCAAAACTGTTTAAGACTTATTAAAACTGGTTCAAAACTGTTTAGAACTATTAATAACTACAAAAAACTTTTTGGAACTTGTTTAAAACTGTTTATAATTACTTTTAACCGTTTAAATCTTGTTCAAACTGTTTAAAAATTGTTTATAGCAGTTTAAGGCTCATTTATAACATATTTATAAAGTCTGTAGAATTGTTTATAAAAAATAAATTTTTTTTAGGATTACTTTAAACTGTTTAAAACCCATTAGAACCCAAAAGAACGAATAATATATACATAAAACCATTTAGAAACTGTTCAAAACTGGAAAAACATGTTCGAAAATTTTTTATTACTATTCAGAAGTAATTTAAAAAGTTGGAACTTGTTTAAAATTTATTAGATCCAGTTCAAAATTGTTTGGAACCTGTTCAAACCTGTTTAAAACTATTTTAAAATCATTTCAAACGTTGCCAGAACCAAATATTTCTATTTTATTAGCTTTGAACTACGGATGGGCGGACTGACAGACGGACGGAACTACACCAGAGTCTGGTTATAGGTTAAGTTCGTTTTGGGCGTTAATTAGTTCCTCCATTTTGATTTCAAAAATTTTTACTTCTGATTCTAAATTTCTGACTTAATAAACTTCCAGATACTGAAAAAAATTGATTGATATTTGTAATTTTAGTTAAAGTTAAGCAACACAGGACATGATTAGTTTCCGGATGGGTGATCACTTTTACTACTCATTTTTTTCTCCATAAATTTACATTTCGATCAAAAGTCTCATTGAAAAAAGCAAATTATCTTATTTTTTTCATATTTTTCCATTTTAAAGTCATTTTTAGGTTTTTTTCTTTAACAAAACTTTTTTTTTGTAATATCTAAAAAATTTTAGCTTTTTTTAAAAATATTTAATATTTTGACTAACCGTCAGAATAAATTGGACTACTTCCGTGTCTGCATGCGTTACAACGAGGGATTCCGGAAGAAACAAGCGCCACACGATCTGAAAAATTCGATAAAAAGGATAAATAATAATTTGAATAATATAAATTCATATATAACAATTAAAATTCATTGTACAGGCTTCACAGTGACAATGAAGAATATTTTAGGGGAAATAGGGGACTGAATATACAAAAATAGGGAACTTTTAGGGGACTTTAAAAACTTTATAAATAAAGATAAATTAATTATATACAGTAAAACCTCGATTTTATTTGAGTAGGACAAAATTACAAAATTGTAGGATAAAAAATATAATTAAATAATATAATTACTAAATTTTCAAATTAATAAAAATAAAGAAAAAGGAAAATAACTACAAATTGTGAAAAGTAATTTAAAACTGATAAATAATAATTCAAAATTATAGAAAATGTGTGCAGAACATCAGAAATAATTGAAAAGTTAACATAATAATTGAAATATAAATGATGAGAATAAATAAAAATTGAATAAAATAATTGAAAAATAATCAAAATAATTAGTACATATATGAACTAAGAGAAAATAATTAAAAAAAGATAAAAATAATGGTAAATTAAAAAAAAAATTGAAAATTTAAGTAATTAATTAAAAAATAATTAACATAATTAAAAATTGATTTTTTTTTAAATTATAAAACTAATCAAAATTAAAAGAAAGAGTTCAAATTTGAGATAATTAATTAAAGATTTAATAAATCAATCTGAAAATAATTTAAAAAATATAAAATTGTTTCTATAATTGCAAAATTATAGAAACAACTGAAAATTGAAGACAATAATTGAAAATTGAAAAAATTAATTTAAAAATGATGAGAATAATTGAAAAGAAATTCAAAATTGAAGAAAACAATCGAGAACTGAGAAAAATAATTGAAAATTTAAGAAACTAATTAAAAAATGATTAAGGTAATTTAAAATCGAAGAAATGAATGAGAAGGTAATAAAACAAATTAAATGTTGAAAACAATGAATTGCAATTTAAGATTAATAAATGAAGATTGAGTAAATCAAACTAAAAATAATTTTAAAAATTAAAAATAGAAGAAAAAAATTGCAAAATTATAGAAATAATTGAAAATTGAAGACAGTAATTTAAAATTAAGTAAATAATTGAAAATTAAAGAAAACAATCGAGATTTGAGAAAAATAATTTTAAAAAATTACAGAATATATATCAAATTAAACAATGAAAGGAAATAATTAAAAAATAATAAAAATAATGATAACATTTTTAAAATAATTGAAACTTGAGATAAATAATTGAAAATTTACGAATTTTTTACAAAACATCGAAAGTAATATTGTAACTTTGAAAAAAATAATTTTAAAATTCACAAAAAATGTTTTTAATCAATTGAAATTTGAAATAAATGATTAAAGGTTTTTTTTTGAGTTAAAAAATAATTTTAAAAATTATAATTTGGAGAAAAAAATTGCAAAATTATATTGAAATAATTGAAAATTGAAGACAGTAATTTAAAATTTAGAAAATATTTGAGAATTGACGAAAACAATCAAGAATTGAGAAGAATAATTGAAAAATGACAAAAATAATGATAATTTATTTAAAATAATTGAAATTTGAGATAAAGAATTGGAAATTTAATAAATTAATTACAAAATACCGAAAGTAATTGTAAATTTGATAAAAATAAATGAAAAATTCTAAAATTTATTAACAATTTTTGTAAATAATTGAAGTTTGAAATAAATAATTAAAGGTTTAGTAAATCAGTTAAAAAATAATTGAAAAATTATTATTTGGAGAAAAAAATTGAAAAATTAAAGAAATAAATTTAAAAATGATGGAAATATTTGCCAAATTACTGAAATTTGAGATAAATAATTAAAAAATGTAGAAAGTGTATGAAAAAATACTTTACGAAACTGAAAATTGGAGAAAATATTTTCAAAGTTAAAGAAATAATTGAAAGTTTAAGAAAATAAATAAAATTTATGAAAAATAAGTGATAAAATTACAAAAAAATTTTTAAATTTAAAAAAATAACTATAATCGCAAAATTATAGAAACAACTGAAAATTGAAGACAATAATTGAAAATTGAAAAAATTAATTTAAAAATGATGAGAATAATTGAAAAAAAATTCGAAATTGATGAAAACAATCGAGAACTGAGAAAAATAAATGAAAATTTAAGAAACTAATTAAAAAATGATTAAGGTAATTTAAAATCGAAGAAATAATCAATGAGAAGGTAATAAAATAAATTAAATGTTGAAAACAATGAATTGCAATTTAAGATTAATAAATTAATCAAACTGAAAATAATTATAGAAATTAAAAATAGAAGAAAAAAATTGCAAAATTATAGAAATAATTGAAAATTGAAGACAGTAATTTAAAATTAAGTAACTATTTGAAAATTAAAGAAAACAATCAAGATTTAAGAAAAATAATTTTAAAAAATTACACAATATATATCAAATTAAAAAATTAAAGGAAAAAATTAAAAAATAACAAAAATAATGATAAATTTTTTAAAATAATTGAAACTTGAGATAAATAATTGAAAATTTACGAATTTTTTACAAAACACCGAAAGTAATATTGTAACTTTGAAAAAAATAATTTTAAAATTTTAAAATTCACAAAAAATGTTTTTAATCAATTGAAAATTGAAATAAATGATTAAAGGTTTTTTTTCAGTTGAAAAATAATTTTAAAAATTATAATTTGGAGAAAAAAATTGCAAAATTATATAGAAATAATTGAAAATTGAAGACAGTAATTTAAAATTTAGAAAATATTTGAGAATTGACGAAAACAATCAGGAATTGAGAAGAATAATTGAAAAATGACAAAAATAATGATAATTTTTTTAATATAATTGAAATTTGAGATAAATAATTGGAAATTTAATAAATTAATTACAAAATACCGAAAGTAATTGTAAATTTGAAAAAATAAATGAAAAATTCTAAAATTTATTAACAATTTTTTTTAAACAATTGAAGTTTGAAATAAATAATAATTAAAGGTTTAGTAAATCAGTTAAAAAATAATTGAAAAATTATTATTTGGAGAAAAAAATTGAAAAATTAAAGAAATAAATTTAAAAGCGATGGAAATAATTGCCAAATTACTGAAATTTGAGATAAATAATTAAAAAATGTAGAAAGTGTATGAAAAAATACTTTACAAAATTAAAAATTGGAGAAAATATTTTCAAAGTTAAAAAAATAATTGAAAGTTTAAGAAAAAAAATAAAATTTATGAAAAATAAGTGATAAAATTACAAAACATTTTTGAAATTTAATAAAATAACTGAAAAATTATAAACACAATGAAAAAATAATGAAAAAAATTAGAATTTAAAAAAATAATTGCAAGTTTTGGAAATTAATTGAAAAATAATGAAAATATTTAATAAGTAAAAGAAAATAATTTAAATTGAATAAAATAATTTAAATTTGATGAAAATGAATGAGAGTTTATGAAATTAGTTAAATACAAATACAAATAAATAAATAAATAAATTATAAATGGAAGGAAAAAATTAAGAAATAATAATAAACATACTTGTAAATTAAAGAAAAGAATTGGAATCTGAGATGAAGGATTGCAAATTCAGAAAATCTATTGAAATTTAATTTAATAAATGAAATAATGAAAAATATATGAAAATTTAGGAACCTTATTAAAAATAATTACGGTAATTTCAAATCGAAGAAATCAATGAGAAGGTAATAAAATAAATTAAATGTTGAAAACAATGAATTGCAATTTAAGATTAATTAATGAAGATTAATCAAACTGAAAATAATTTTAAAAATTAAAAATAGAAGAAAAAAATTGCAAAATTATAGAAATAATTGAAAATTGAAGACAGTAATTTAAAATTAAGTAACTATTTGAAAATTAAAGAAAACAATCGAGATTTAAGAAAAATAATTTTAAAAAATTACACAATATATATCAAATTAAAAAATTAAAGGAAATAATTAAAAAATAACAAAAATAATGATAAATTTTTTAAATTAATTGAAACTTGAGATAAATAATTGAAAATTTACGAATTTTTTAAAAAAACACCGAAAGTAATATTGTAACTTTGAAAAAAATAATTTAAAAATTTTAAAATTCACAAAAAATGTTTTTAATCAATTGAATTTTGAAATAAACGATTAAAGGTTTTTTTCAGTTAAAAAATAATTTTAAAAATTATAATTTGGAGAAAAAAATTGCAAAATTATATAGAAATAATTGAAAATTGAAGACAGTAATTTAAAATTTAGAAAATATTTGAGAATTGACGAAAACAATCAGGAATTGAGAAGAGTAATTGAAAAATGACAAAAATAATGATAATTTTTTTAAAATAATTGAAATTTGAGATAAATAATTGGAAATTTAATAAATTAATTACAAAATACCGAAAGTAATTGTAAATTTGAAAAAAATAAATGAAAAATTCTAAAATTTATTAACAATTTTTGTAAATAATTGAAGTTTGAAATAAATAATTAAAGGTTTAGTAAATCAGTTAAAAAATAATTGAAAAATTATTATTTGGAGAAAAAAATTGAAAAATTAAAGAAATAAATTTAAAAATGATGGAAATATTTGCCAAATTACTGAAATTTGAGATAAATAATTAAAAAATGTAGAAAGTGTATGAAAAAATACTTTACAAAACTGAAAATTGGAGAAAATATTTTCAAAGTTAAAGAAATAATTGAAAGTTTAAGAAAATAAATAAAATTTATAAAAATAAGTGATAAAATTACAAAAAAATTTAAAAATTTAAAAAAATAACTATAATCGCAAAATTATAGAAACAACTGAAAATTGAAGACAATAATTGAAAATTGAAAAAATTAATTTAAAAATGATGAGAATAATTGAAAAAAAATTCGAAATTGATGAAAACAATCGAGAACTGAGAAAAATAAATGAAAATTTAAGAAACTAATTAAAAAATGATTAAGGTAATTTAAAATCGAAGAAATCAATGAGAAGGTAATAAAACAAATTAAATGTTGAAAACAATGAATTGCAATTTAAGATTAATAAATGAAGATTAGGTAAATCAAACTGAAAATAATTTTAAAAATTAAAAATAGAAGAAAAAAATTGCAAAATTATAGAAATAATTGAAAATTGAAGACGGTAATTTAAAATTAAGTAAATATTTGAAAATTAAAGAAAACAATCGAGATTTGAGAAAAATAATTTTAAAAAATTACAGAATATATATCAAATTAAACAATTAAAGGAAATAATATAAAAATAACAAAAATAATGATAAATTTTTTAAAATAATTGAAACTTGAGATAAATAATTGAAAATTTACGAATTTTTTTAAAAACACCGAAAGTAATATTATAACTTTGAAAAAAATAATTTTAAAATTTTAAAATTCACAAAAAATGTTTTTAATCAATTGAAATTTGAAATAAACGAATAAATGTTTTTTTTCAGTTAAAAAATAATTTTAAAAATTATAATTTGGAGAAAAAAATTGCAAAATTATATAGAAATAATTGAAAATTGAAGACAGTAATTTAAAATTTAGAAAATATTTGAGAATTGACGAAAACAATCAAGAATTGAGAAGAATAATTGAAAAATGACAAAAATAATGATAATTTTTTTAATATAATTGAAATTTAAGATAAATAATTGGAAATTTAATAAATTAATTACAAAATACCGAAAGTAATTGTAAATTTGAAAAAAATAAATGAAAAATTCTAAAATTTATTAACAATTTTTGTAAATTATTGAAGTTTGAAATAAATAATTAAAGGTTTAGTAAATCAGTTAAAAAATAATTGAAAAATTATTATTTGGAGAAAAAAATTGAAAAATTAAAGAAATAAATTTAAAAATGATGGAAATATTTGCCAAATTACTGAAATTTGAGATAAATAATTAAAAAATGTAGAAAGTGTATGAAAAAATACTTTACGAAACTGAAAATTGGAGAAAATATTTTCAAAGTTAAAGAAATAATTGAAAGTTTAAGAAAATAAATAAAATTTATGAAAAATAAGTGATAAAATTACAAAACATTTTTGAAATTTAATAAAATAACTGAAAAATGATAAACACAATGAAAAAACTAGGTTTGAATTCTGTCCATTTCATGGACACTTCGCTTCCAAGGAAGCAAAACAATTTGCTTCCTCATAGAGGAAGCAATAATTTAATAATATTTTAAATATTTTAAGTTAATAAAAACAAAAATTAAAAAAACATGAATTATTTTGATTAAAAAGATACTAATCAAATTCAAATTTAGGTTCAAATTTAGATATTTATAATTTTAATAACCAATTTAAATTTTATGGAAAATCCTCTACAAAAAACTTTATGCACGCACACAGTTATAAGAAAGTGAAATTTTTGCTCGGGTCTATTGGACCCAGTCTAGCAGGTAGGTAACAAAAACTGTAATATGTTAAAAATTAAATTTGTCTAAAAATGATTTATTATTATCTTTGAATCATAAATAAATCATAAATAAACCATAAATAAATCACAAAGTTTTCACAAAAAATTGTATGTTTTGGAAACAATGAAATATTGTATTCTTAATAATGTGGTTTCTCTTTATTTAAGGGGAGTCACCTGAGAAATTTCAACCCATCGAAATATGTTACTTATCGGTGCAAATTTTTTTATGGGATTATTTTGGATGTAAAAGAATGACATATTATCAAGATTAAAAAAAAAATTTTTTTGAATAAAAAAATTAAAAAAATTAAAAAATGTTAAAACCCATACGATATTTTGTTTGAAATCTTAAAAAAGGCATATAAAAAAATTGGCATTAAAAAAATATGAAAAATTGTAGGAAGAGATAGATTTTTACAACAACAAAAAAATTTCAACAAAAAGAAATTTTTTTAAAATTTTTTTTTTAATTTTGATAATATGGCATTCTTTTACATCCAAAATAGTCCCAGTAAAAAAATTGGCACCGATAAGTAACATATATTTCGATGGGTTGAAATTTCTCAGGTGACTCCACTTAATGAACAAAATTTGATGATTTTCATTTCTCCCAAAAAATATGTTTTTTTCAGCCAATCAAAAAATGGCTTAAACAGACTTAAGGTACATGTTTAAAGCTTTAAAAATCCACTTAGAAATTTTATTTATGTCTATTTTTGGTGTTACTATAGCTATTTGAAAAAAACGACTTTTTAAAAAAGTATCTTACATTTCTTGAAATATTTAAAAAAATATCAAAGACACATTAATTTGAGCTAGATATTCTTTTTCTACAGGTTCTGGCAATAAGTTTAAAAAAAAGACGTCCCGATATGTTCATTAGGCTCTGAGCAATCAGCGTTTGAAAATCGCTCGGGTCCCGTAGACCCAATCTAGCAGTTACGTTAAATCCCGATAGTCTAGCAGTTGAGGGTTAATATTATTAGTAATATTATTATTATTATTATCATTATTTTACTAGGTGAAAATTATATCCATTTCGTGGACATTTCATTTCAAAGTTAGCAAACAAATTTGCTTTCTTATAGAAAAAGCAATATATTAATAATATAAAATTTAATTCGAGAAATTCTTTAAAAAAAGAAATTTTAAGTGCAAAAAAATGAAAAAACATCAATTAATTTACGAATTTTTGATCAATTATAAAAGTTATATAGGTCAATCGATTCGTTTTGAGATAAGGAATATGATTTTTTCATTCATTAAGTTGTATTTTTAGCTTGGAAAAAAATTTTGGCAAAAAACGATTTTTTTCGATGAAAAAAGGTGCTCAGCAAAATTTGATTGGGTATTTTCAAAAATCCCTGTGTCCAAATTTAGATATTCACGAGCTTAAAAAGTCATCCAAATTTTATTGAAATCCGTTAAAGCGTTCTCGAAATATCCTGGCGACAAAAAACGCTATACACACACACGTACACACACACACACACACACACACACATCTGGACATTTGCTTAGGAATGAAAATTTACGCTTTTTAGATGAAAATGAGTCGATTTAGACTATTTTTGGAAAATCGAAAATCTTAACGATCACAAAGCTTCCTCTATGAGGAAGCAATAATGAAAAAAATTAGAATTTAAAAAAATAATTGCAAGTTTTGGAAATTAATTGAAAAATAATGAAAATGTTTAATAAGTAAAAGAAAATAATTTAAATTGAATAAAATAATTTAAATTTGATGAAAATAAATGAGAGTTTATGAAATTAGTCAAATACAAATACAAAAAATTATAAATGGTAGGAAAAAATTAAGAAATAATGATAAACATACTTGTAAATTGAAGAAAAAAATTGGAAACTGAGATGAAGGATTGAAAATTCAGAAAATCTATTGAAATTTAATTTAATAAATGAAAAATGTGAGAAAATAATTTAAAAATTATAGAAATAATCGAAGATTGAATAAATAATAAAAATTTAAAGAAGATTGAAAATCTCTAGATACCTTGACTTTAAATATACTTTCGTGAAAAATAGGGAATTTTAGGGTAAAATTTTCTAAATAGAGGACTTTTAGGGACCAATCGCAAAATAGGGGACATTTAGGGGAAATAGGGGACGACCTGTGAAGCCTGATTGTATAATAATAATGTGAAGATAATAATATAAATTCCTGTACAAAAGTAATAGGTAATTAAAAATTATTCCTATTGTAATAATAATTGTAAATTTCTCAAGTAATTAAAATTTTTTATTTTCTTCCTTAATTTTCACCAGAAATATTTCAACACCTTTCGTAGATTATTATGTCGAATAATAATTCGACAGTAATTATGATTATTGTTTTCTGATTTACAGACAATAAAGAATAAAACAAAACTCGTGGAGGTGAAAACGGAACGAAATATAATAATGGTAACAAAGGCGGAATTTCCGGTGTTTTCCCGCTGGAAGAGAAAATTCACGAGAACAGCAGACCTTGCGTGAATCTCGAGAGAAAATCTCGCCAAGATCAAGTTCCACATTTCTCTAATCATTTTAACAGAATACGCGACGCTAATTATTGTAATTTAATATAATCGCGTGCTCGTAATAAGCAGTTTCGAAACTTTTGCGTAAAAAGTAAATTGTAAATATCCTCTTTAATTTTTTATTATAATTATTCAAATCAAACTCGGACATTTGTTAAAAGTAAATTATTGTTACAAAGATCTAAAAAATTTTAATAATTTTAATTAATATAAAATAATTCAAGCAGTGGCGTAGCTTAGAGGGCAAGGGCCCTGGGGCAAAAAGGAAAATGGGGCCCCAATTATATATAATAAATTACAAGTTTAATTAATTAATTAATTCATCCATTTATTCTGCTGCACACATCTGAAATTTGTCACTAGATGTTTTTTTTCTTTTCAAATTCGAAATTTTTAATCATAATTCACCTTTTCAAAATATTCTTAAATTTTAAATTTAGTTACAGCAATTTTAAATTCTTCAAATTTCAGTTAATACGAACTTGCATTGATTAAAAGTTCAATTAATCAACGTTTCAAATATAGAAAATTTGAAGTAATTTAACAATTTCTTCAATTTTTAATAATTCTTTTCTATTATGATTTCAATTACTTAAACTACAATTTTATACTATTTTTATCATTTTTCAATTATTTCCTGCAAATTCTTATTATGATTAAATTAATTAATTAATTTTCAGAACTTTCAAATATACATATCTCAATTTTCAATTATTTTGTTTAATTTTCATTTCTTTTTGTTATTTTGCAATTATTTTCTACAACTTTTAATATTTTCATTATTTTTCAATTAATTTCCGAAATTTCTCAAATTTAGATTATTGTCATCAATTTTCAATGTTTTAAACGATTTTTTAATTATTTTCTTATGCTTAAAAATAAATTATGCAATTTTTCTATTATTTTTTTCAATTTCTAATTATTTTCATTATTTAGGAATAATTTTTAAAAATTGCAATTATTTTTCTAAAATTAAAACTATTTTAAACAGTTTTCGATTATTCTGCGATTTTTTAATTATTCTCTTTAAATAAACATTTTTAAAAAATTTGTAATTATTTTCTTTTTTTAAACACATATTGTATGTTTTTTTTCCATTATTTCTCTCAAATTTTATTTTCTGTTTTCAATATATCATATTTAAATTATTTTCATCATATTTCAATTATTATTCAAAATCTTAAATTATTTTTAGCAGATTTAAATTATGTTTTCCATTTCTTCCATTGTTAATTATTATTCAGATTTTCTCAAATTATTTTCTTTAATTTTCAATTATTTCTGCGATTTTTTAATTATTCTTTGTAATTAAAATTTTTAGGTACATATTTTTTTAATCATCTTCTTTTTTTAAACATTAATTCTGGATTTCTTTCAATTATTTCCCTCAAATTTTATTTACTGTTTTCAATTTTTTATATTTCAATTATTTTCAGTATATTTCGATTATTTTTTTCAATATTGAATTAATTTTGTCATTTTTTAATTATTTTCCTCCATTTTAATTATTTTTCTCATTTTCTAAGATTTTTAAATATTTTTTTAAAATTTCAATTATCTTCTTTAATTTTCAATTATTTCTGCGATTTTTGAATTATTCTCTTTAATTAGAATTTTTTACATATTTTTGTAATTATCTTCTTTTTGAAACGTATAATATATGATTTTTTCAATTATTTTTCTCAAATTTTATTTACTGTTTTAAATTTTTCATATTTCAATTACTTTTTTTCAATTTTAAATTAAATATATCATTTTTTAATTATTTTCCTCGATTTTAATTATTTTTCTCATTTTCTAAAATTATTTTCTAAGATTTTTAAGTTTTTATCTAAAAAAAAAATCCATATATTTTTTTAAATTTCAATTATTCTTTTTGTTTATAATTGAAAAATCAATTTAATGTATTAATTATTTTCTTTTTATATGTATTAAAATAGTTTTCTCCGTTTATATGTTAAATAAATAAATAAATATTGAAATTATTTTAACATTTTTTAATTATTTTACTTGATTTTAATTAATTTTTTTCATTTTCTCAGATTTTTAGGTATTTTTCTAAAATTTCAATTATTTTCTTCAATTTTCAATTAGGCATTGTTATTTGTTTTCATAATTTCCAAATTTTTTTAATTAATTATCGTGAATTTCAATTATTTTTAGCTTTCTTCAATTTTTTTCTCCAAATATTTAGATACTATAATTTTTTTTCAATAGATTGTTAAATTCATCATATATTTTTTTTCAATTTTTAATAATTCTTTTTGTTTAAAAAAAAATCTGTAATTTTTTCAATTATTTCACTCAAATGTAATTTATTTTTTTACAAATTATGATTGTTTGCATCATATTTCAATTATTTACTTCATGTTTCAAATTTTAAAATCATTTTTTCAATTATTTTTCGACATTTATTTTCTTAAATTTAAAATTGTTTCATTATTTCAAAAATTGTAAACTATTTATCTGACATTTCCATTATTTTATTTAATTTTCAATTATTTATATTATTTTCTTTAATTTTTAATTACTTTCGTTCTTTTTCATAATTTCCAAAATTTTTTTAATTATTTCTTTTTATTTAAAAATTGTTCTCCTCAATTTTAAATTATGCTTATATTTTTTTACTTATTTTCTCTAATTTTTCATTATTCAATTTTTTTCAATTTATTTTCAAGATTTTAAAATATTTTTCTCAAATTTAAATTATTTTCTTTATTTTTAATAAAGAAAATTTTTTTTATTTTTATTTTTTTATTTTTATACTTTTATACTTTTATTTTATACTTTATTTTTGATTTTTCAATTATTTTTCTCAAATTTTATTTACTGTTATAAATTTTTCATATTTCAATTACTTTTTTTCAATTTTAAATTAAATTTATCATTTTTTAATTATTTTCCTCGATTTTAATTATTTTTCTCATTTTCTAAAATTATTTTCTAAGATTTTTAAGTATTTATCTAAAATTTCAATTATTTTCTTCAATTTTTAATTAAGTTCTTTCATCTGTTTTTTTAATTTCCAAATTTTTTTTTATTAATTATGGTGAATATTAATTATTTTTAGCTTTCTTGAATTCTTTTCTCTTATTTTTAGTTACTACAATTTTTTTCAATTGATTGCTAAAATTTCCATATATTTTTTTAAATTTCAATTATTCTTTTTGTTTATAATTGAAAAATCAATTTAATGTATTAATTATTTTCTTTTTATATGTATTAAAATAGTTTTCTACGTTTATATGTTAAATAAATAAATAAATATTGAAATTATTTTAACATTTTTTAATTATTTTACTTGATTTTAATTAACTTTTTTCATTTTCTCAGATGTTTAGGTATTTTTCTAAAATTTCAATTATTTTCTTCAATTTTCAATTAGGCATTGTTATTTGTTTTCATAATTTCCAAATTTTTTTAATTAATTATCGTGAATTTCAATTATTTTTAGCTTTCTTCAATTTTTTTCTCCAAATATTTAGATACTATAATTTTTTTTCAATAGATTGTTAAATTCATCATATATTTTTTTTCAATTTTTAATAATTCTTTTTGTTTAAAAAAAAATCTGTAATTTTTTCAATTATTTCACTCAAATGTAATTTATTTTTTTACAAATTATGATTGTTTGCATCATATTTCAATTATTTACTTCATGTTTCAAATTTTAAAATCATTTTTTCAATTATTTTTCGACATTTATTTTCTTAAATTTAAAATTGTTTCATTATTTCAAAAATTGTAAACTATTTATCTGACATTTCCATTATTTTATTTAATTTTCAATTATTTATATTATTTTCTTTAATTTTTAATTACTTTCGTTCTTTTTCATAATTTCCAAAATTTTTTTAATTATTTCTTTTTATTTAAAAATTGTTCTCCTCAATTTTAAATTATGCTTATATTTTTTTACTTATTTTCTCTAATTTTTCATTATTCAATTTTTTTCAATTTATTTTCAAGATTTTAAAATATTTTTCTCAAATTTAAATTATTTTCTTTATTTTTAATAAAGAAAATTTTTTTTATTTTTATTTTTTTATTTTTATACTTTTATACTTTTATTTTATACTTTATTTTTGATTTTTCAATTATTTTTCTCAAATTTTATTTACTGTTATAAATTTTTCATATTTCAATTACTTTTTTTCAATTTTAAATTAAATTTATCATTTTTTAATTATTTTCCTCGATTTTAATTATTTTTCTCATTTTCTAAAATTATTTTCTAAGATTTTTAAGTATTTATCTAAAATTTCAATTATTTTCTTCAATTTTTAATTAAGTTCTTTCATCTGTTTTTTTAATTTCCAAATTTTTTTTTATTAATTATGGTGAATATTAATTATTTTTAGCTTTCTTGAATTCTTTTCTCTTATTTTTAGTTACTACAATTTTTTTCAATTGATTGCTAAAATTTCCATATATTTTTTTAAATTTCAATTATTCTTTTTGTTTATAATTGAAAAATCAATTTAATGTATTAATTATTTTCTTTTTATATGTATTAAAATAGTTTTCTACGTTTATATGTTAAATAAATAAATAAATATTGAAATTATTTTAACATTTTTTAATTATTTTACTTGATTTTAATTAACTTTTTTCATTTTCTCAGATGTTTAGGTATTTTTCTAAAATTTCAATTATTTTCTTCAATTTTCAATTAGGCATTGTTATTTGTTTTCATAATTTCCAAATTTTTTTAATTAATTATCGTGAATTTCAATTATTTTTAGCTTTCTTCAATTTTTTTCTCCAAATATTTAGATACTATAATTTTTTTTCAATAGATTGTTAAATTCATCATATATTTTTTTTCAATTTTTAATAATTCTTTTTGTTTAAAAAAAAATCTGTAATTTTTTTAATTATTTCACTCAAATGTAATTTATTTTTTACAAATTATGATTGTTTGCATCATATTTCAATTATTTACTTCATGCTTCAAATTTTAAAATCATTTTTTCAATTATTTTTCGACATTTATTTTCTTAAATTTAAAATTGTTTCATTATTTCAAAAATTTTAAACTATTTATCTGACATTTCCATTATTTTATTTAATTTTCAATTATTTATATTATTTTCTTTAATTTTTAATTACTTTCGTTCTTTTTCATAATTTCCAAAATTTTTTTAATTATTTCTTTTTATTTAAAAATTTTTCTCCTCAATTTTAAATTATGCTTATATTTTTTTACTTATTTTCTCTAATTTTTCATTATTCAATTTTTTTCAATTTATTTTCAAGATTTTAAAATATTTTTCTCAAATTTAAATTATTTTCTTTATTTTTAATAAAGAAAATTTTTTTTATTTTTATTTTTTTATTTTTATACTTTTATACTTTTATTTTATACTTTATTTTTGATTTTTCAATTACTTTTTTCAATTTTTAATTGATTTCATTATTTTTTTCAATTAATATGCAAAATTTGATTTATTTTATTTATTTATATAAATTTATTTTTAATAATAAAGGTCTATTAGGGTTGACCAAGGGTCTCCTGAGCTCAAGGGCCCCAGGGCATTGCCCCACTTTGTCCCTTAGCAGTTACGCCACTGAATTCAAGTACCATAATAATTTTAGTTAACTTAGAATAATTAAAATTAATTCATAAAAATTAGTATTAATTCGTAAAAATATAAGTTATAATTATAATTATATAATTCAAGAACGATTTCTGTATATTTGGAGTATATTCAATTTAAAAGTTAAATTATTGAATAAATATATAATATTATATATATTATCAACAAATTTTTATTAGTAATGAGTCAGGCTTGGGTAGGTGAAATAGCTCTGGAAAACTAATTTTAGACACCCAGAGATGGGAAATTAGTTTACTTATAAATACGTAGTTTTTTACAATAAATTAGCGTGTACCAATCCTAACCTTAAATTTTTTGTCTTCTAGAAAATGATCCTATCTCGAGTTTTTTTTAACATTTTTTGTAAATATCGAGACATGTCTCGATAGAAATGGATAGAAGACTTCTATCCACTTTTTCCATAATATTTACAAAAAAGATATCAATTCTTAGGTTATTTCGATTTTTAAATTTTGTAGTTTAATGTATGCATGTGAAGTTGGCCCCCCACTATCAACCAATTGGATTTCTTTTCGGAGTTCTGGCTTCCTTTCGAATAGTTCTAGAGTTCCTTATACATTTTAGAAATAGTTCTGGCGATTAAATACCAAAACAATCGATTTAACATGATGGGGGGCCAACTTCACGTGGCCCCCCTTTTTTGAAAAAATCGATATATTTTTAGAGTTCTGAGTAGTTTTTAAAGAGTTCTAGAGTTCCCTGTACTTTTTATCAATAGTTCTGCCCATTAAGGCAAAAAAAAATTTTTTTCAAAAAAATAGTCGGCCCCCACATTTTTTTTAAATTACATTATTCTAATCAAAAATGAACTAAAACAAAGAGTTCTAGAGTTCCCTACACATTAAACATAAGACAACTAACTCAAAGTCCTAAAATTTTAAAAACCATCACAATCCAAACTCAAAAGCAAATCAATAAACAACTTTGAAGTTGCAAAATTTATTTCAGTTTTTAAAAATTTAGAGTTCCAAAAGTTCTAATCAAAGTTCTGTTTAACCCCCCAAGAGTTCAACAAGAATTTCTAATAAAGTTTTTCTTAAGAATCAAAATCCAACAAACTATACAACTTTAAAATTTCAAAATTTTTTTGAGTTTTTAAAAATTTAGAGTTCTAAGAGTTCTGATCAGAGTTCTGTTGGCCCCCCAAATAGTTCTACAAGAAATTCTAATAAAGTTTTTCTCTAAAGTCAAAATCCAAAAAACTACACAACTTTAAAGTTTCAAAATTTATTTGAGTTTTTAAAAATTTAGAGTTCCAAGAGTTCTAATCAGAGTTCTGTTGGCCCCCCAAATAGTTCTACAGGAAATGCTAATAAAGTTTTTCTCTAAAGTCAAAATCCAAAAAACTACACAACTTTAAAGTTTCAAAATTTTTTTGAGTTTTTAAAAATTTGAGAGTTCCAAGAGTTCTGGTCAGAGTTCTGTTGGCCCCCCAAATAGTTCTACAGGAAATGCTAATAAAGTTTTTCTCTAAAGTTAAAATCCAAAAAACTACACAACTTTAAAGTTTCAAAATTTTTTTGAGTTTTTAAAAATTTAGAGTTCTAAGAGTTCTGACCAGAGTTCTGTTTACCCCCGGAGTGCTCTACAAAAAACACTTATAACATTTTTCTCTAAACTCAAAATCCAAAAACTTATTAACGTTCAAAGTAACCCAAAAAAATTTGAATTTCGAAAATTTTAGAGTTCCAAGAGTTCTGGTCAGACTTCTGTCGGCCCCCCAAATAGTTCTACAGGAAATGCTAATAAAGTTTTTCTCTAAAGTCAAAATCCAAAAAACTACACAACTTTAAAGTTTCAAAATTTTTTTGAGTTTTTAAAAATTTAGAGTTCTAAGAGTTCTGATCAGAGTTCTGTTTGCCCCCCGGAGTGCTCTACAAAAAACACTTATAACATTTTTCTCTAAACTCAAAATCCAAAAACTTATTAAACTTATTAAACTTATTAAACTTTAGATTTTAAAAAGCTTATTATGACATTAGTAATTGTAAGGAACATTTGTATTCATGACATAAGTAACAATTAATTTTTTATATCAGAATGGCCGCAAATTTTCATTTTCAAACACACCTGACTTTCCCGGAACTTTTCCCTGATTTACAGTTTTTGCGGACACCCTGTATATGGATCTTAAAGAAATTTTTAGAACAGCAAAAATTGGAACGAACGACTATGTTCTAAAACTCATTAATTAAAATGTCTTTGATTGAATCACGCTTTAGGCGAATTTAAATTCTTAGAATTTCTTGTCAAATTAATTTAAAGAATTACAAATTTTTACTTAATAAAACTCTTGGAATAATGAATTAATTTTTAACATTATTTTTATTTTATAAAATAAATTTTTAAATTAAATTTTTATTTAAAAGAATTTTAATTTAATCGAATTTTAACTTAAAACAATTCTTATTTAACAGAACTCGTGTTAAGAACGTTCAACCGCTTGATCTAAACTCAAAATAAAAAATGGTTTGCAAACAGCAAATAAAAATAAACAATTTCTCGAAATTGTAAAAGATTCACTTGTTCAAGTAACAGAAAAAATTAGATTAGGCAAAAAATGTTTTCAAACAATAATTATTAAACACTTTATGTTTTGTCTTTATTTGTCACTAAACCAATTGTAATTTTCATCTAATTTTGACAAATAATAGCTGATTTTACTCTTTGAAACATTCTTTACAGTTCTACTCATTTAACTTTGTTCATAATATGTGACGCGCTTTGAAGAAAGGGACCTTAGAGGCAAATCGGTAATTTTACAGGAGAGCGAAAAGAAAAGACGAGCGCGTATGGTTCTCTGTACAAATCGATGATGTTTGAATTGTCATAACTTGAAAAATAATTAATAAAAACATTTTCTGACTTCAAATAATGAAAAAGGAACTTTTATTGAAGTTAAATCAACCATAAACCGAAAATCGATTTTTACCCTCTAAGGTCCCTTTCTTCACACAGAAAAATCTAACTGCGATTTTTGCTGCATGTGATTTTCAGGTAAATGAAATTCTTAAGATTAACTCTAGATCATTGCTAAATGTCTCTTTATTTTGATGTTAAATTTACATATATGGGTGACTTTCTGCTGCATTGAAATTTTCACTAAATCATATATTAAATTAACAAAATTTTTTTTCAGTGCATAGCGAGACATATTTTGTTCAAAAGTTATTAAAAAAATCAAATTTGTTTTTAAGAATTTTTTTTAACAAAATATTTTTAACGAAATTCAAAGAGTAAAATTGTAGAGAATGTTTCAAAGAGTAAAATAAGTAATTAGGGGAGGTGGGGGCAAGACGGGGTATAGGAAGTGAGGGCAGGATATGGTACTGAAAACCAATCATTTTTTTATTTTATGAAAAAACAATCTTTTTTTTGTGATTTTTCACACTATTTATAACGTTTTGTTATTTAAATAATACATTTAGAATACAGGAGCAGGTAACCTCTTGTTTATTTCTATTCTAAAAGTTATTGTTTTTTGAGGTTTGTTTTGTAATTTAATTTTACATGAGAGAACTAAAATTACGCATTAAACTTGTTCTTTAGTTTATTTTACAAAATCAATAAACGTGTTTGCGAAAGTTGTAAGGAAAAATAGCTTGATTTTTATACTACCCCATCTTACCGCCATGTTTTGTAAAATGGAATATTTGAATTTTTTTGCGTATTCTTAATTCTACATTTAATTAAGTAACAAATGTTCGAAATAAGACTCTTTCATGGAAGACTAATTGCCAAGGATTATTATTATAATAAATAAAATATTTTTGAATCGATAATATTAGTGTCATTGAGCTTCAAACCTTAGCAGTCTTGCCCCCACCTCCGATAATTTTCATAATTGGGTGAAAATAATCACTATGAACGTTAATAACTTTTTGGATTTAGAGTTTTGCGAAAAATGTTATTAGGGTTTTTTGTAAAGCGCTCCGGGGGCAAACAGAACTCTGACCAGAACTCTTGGAACCCTAAAATTATCGAAATTCAAAATTTTCTGGGTCACTTTGAACGTTAATAAGTTTTTAAATTTTGAGTTTAGAGAAAAATGTTATTGGGGTTTTTTTGTAGAGCACTCCGGGGGGCAAACAGAACTCTGACCAGAACTCTTGGAACTCTAAAATTTTCGAAAGTCAAAATTTTTTGGGTCACTTTGAACGTTAATAAGTTTTTGGATTTTGACTTTAGAGAAAAATATTATAAGGGTTTTTTGTAGAGCACTCCGGGGGGCAAACAGAACTCTGACCAGAACTCTTGGAACCCTAAAATTTTCGAAATTCAAAATTTTCTGGGTCACTTTGGACGTTAATAAGTTTTTGGATTTTGACTTTAGAGAAAAATATTATAAGGGTTTTTTGTAGAGCACTCCGGGGGGCAAACAGAACTCTGACCAGAACTCTTGGAACTCTAAAATTTTCGAAAGTCAAAATTTTCTGGGTCACTTTGAACGTTAATAAGTTTTTGGATTTTGAGTTTAGAGAAAAATGTTATTGGGGTTTTTTGTAGAGCACTCCGGGGGGCAAACAGAACTCTGACCAGAACTCTTGGAACTCTAAAATTTTCGAAAGTCAAAATTTTTTGGGTCACTTTGGACGTTAATAAGTTTTTGGATTTTGACTGTAGAGAAAATTATTATAAGGGTTTTTTGTAGAGCACTCCGGGGGGGCAAACAGAACTCTGACCAGAACTCTTGAAACTCTAAAATTTTCGAAAGTCAAAATTTTTTGGGTCACTTTGGACGTTAATAAGTTTTTGGATTTTGACTTTAGAGAAAAATATTATAAGGGTTTTTTGTAGAGCACTCCGGGGGGCAAACAGAACTCTGACCAGAACTCTTGGAACTCTAAAATTTTCGAAAGTCAAAATTTTTTGGGTTACTTTGAACGTTAATAAGTTTTTGGATTTTGAGTTTAGAGAAAAATGTTATAAGTGTTTTTTGTAGAGCACTCCGGGGGGCAAACAGAACTCTGATCAGAACTCTTGGAACTCTCAAATTTTTAAAAACTCAAAAAAATTTTGAAACTTTAAAGTTGTGTAGTTTTTTGGATTTTGACTTTAGAGAAAAACTTTATTAGCATTTCCTGTAGAACTATTTGGGGGGCCACCAGAACTCTGACCAGAACTCTTGGAACTCTAAAATTTTCGAAATTCAAATTTTTTTGGGTTACTTTGAACGTTAATAAGTATTTGGATTTTGAGTTTAGAGAAAAATGTTATAAGTGTTTTTTGTAGAGCACTCCGGGGGGCAAACAGAACTCTGGTCAGAACTCTTAGAACTCTAAATTTTTAAAAACTCAAAAAAATTTTGAAACTTTAAAGTTGTGTAGTTTTTTGGATTTTGACTTTAGAGAAAAACTTTATTAGCATTTCCTGTAGAACTATTTGGGGGGCCAACAGAACTCTGATCAGAACTCTTAGAACTCTAAATTTTTAAAAACTCAAAAAAATTTTGAAACTTTAAAGTTGTGTAGTTTGTTGGATTTTGATTCTTAAGAAAAACTTTATTAGAAATTCTTGTTGAACTCTTGGGGGGTTAAACAGAACTCTGATTAGAACTTTTGGAACTCTAAATTTTTAAAAACTGAAATAAATTTTGCAACTTCAAAGTTGTTTATTGATTTGCTTTTGAGTTTGGATTGTGATGGTTTTTAAAATTTTAGGACTTTGAGTTAGTTGTCTTATGTTTAATGTGTAGGGAACTCTAGAACTCTTTGTTTTAGTTCATTTTTGATTAGAATAATGTAATTTAAAAAAAATGTGGGGGCCGACTATTTTTTTGAAAAAAATTTTTTTTTGCCTTAATGGGCAGAACTATTGATAAAAAGTACAGGGAACTCTAGAACTCTTTAAAAACTACTCAGAACTCTAAAAATATATCGATTTTTTCAAAAAAGGGGGGCCACGTGAAGTTGGCCCCCCATCATGTTAAATCGATTGTTTTGGTATTTAATCGCCAGAACTATTTCTAAAATGTATAAGGAACTCTAGAACTATTCGAAAGGAAGCCAGAACTCCGAAAAGAAATCCAATTGGTTGATAGTGGGGGGCCAACTTCACATGCATGTTTAATGTTCGTAATTTTTTTAGTGGCATATTAATACTATGTTCCTAAAATCTGAAAAAATTGATCTCGGTTTGGTACCTAACCTACATTGAAAAATCTACATTGGAGTAAGAGAGACAACCTGTATACATTTCTCTCTTACTCCAATGACACTTTTTCCAATTTGGACAAGTTTTTCCAAAAGAGTAAATGTACAGGTGGGAAAATGAATGTTCTCACTTCTAGCCGAAAAATTCACTAGTAAATTCCAAATATTCGTGTCATTTCTAGATTGTTTTATTTCATGCCTATGAGAAAAATATTAAGGCATAGAATAAAACAATATAGATATGACACGAATTTGAGAAATTCGCTAGTGGATTTTTAGTCTATAAAAGATAAGGAATAAGGGCCTTGGAACAAGAAGAAGAAGAAGAAGAAGAAGAAGAAGAAGAAGGTATAAGGGTGAAGTCACATGCGGAGTTTATATAAATTCTATTCCCCTGATTCCCTAATCCTCCGCATGACTTCACCCTAAGAAAAATGTACAAACTATTATGGCTTCTATCGCTTTTGTTCATCAGCTTCCATCAGCCGTAAACAATTTTCACTGAAAATTTCAATTTTCATGTTGAATGACTCAATGATCATAACTCTCTAAATTTTGCATAACGTTTGCAATTAGCTTTCTATAGGTGTTAAAGAGACAATTTTGAGTAAAAATAAAATAGACTATTATCTCACCAGTGCTGTGGTAATCGACTTTTCTTTTCAGTGACGTGTCGGCGGGTTTAAAATGAAAGAAGGAAGGAGAGTAGCCACTTCCGGGAAGAGAGCTGCAACTGAGTTGTTCTTCTCGATCGCGCATTGCGGCTGCAACAGTTGCTGAATTTTCTCGACCGAGAGCAGCCAATTGGCGACCTTTCGGCAGAAACATGGTCAGAAATACGAGAAAGGAGGTTGATAGAAGTCCAAAGGCCATCCAGGCTTCTCGATCGTCCTCTGGTGCTGTCAAAACACCAATTGCTGTGGCTATCCAGGTTGGAAGAGAGAGACCTACTGCAAGGCCGATAAACGCAGCTTCCCTGTGATTATCTCGAACGCCACGAGCTCTTATTGCCAAAAAAGTTACAGCGACTAGTAATGTGCTCGGATAACTGAAATCAACAACTTTTGTTTTCGCTTTCCTCCGACGTTTTTACGCCGACATGTGACGGCACCCTAAGGGTGAAGTCGTATGCCGAGGACAAGAGAATAGAATAGACCAATCGGATAATTGGGTAGCGTTTTCTAATTAGCCTATTCTATTCCCCTGATTCTCTAATCCTCGGCACGTGACTTCACCCTTAGTAAATATTTAACTATCCGTACATGCGTAATATAATATTTCATTTCGACAAATTCTCACCTTTTGCATTCATTTCTTTGTTGTTTTATTCTGTAATTATGACAAAAATTGTGGGCATAGAATATACAGTAAACGTAGAAATGACACGTGAAATTCCCACTTTACATATATCATTTCTATATTTACTGAATTCTATGCCTATGAATGAAATGTTAGGGCATGGAATGAAGCAACGTGGAAATGACTCTCGAAATGAGAATTTCGTTTTTCGGACAGAAGTTGAGGAATATATGTCCGCGGCTATACATTGCGGAGGATTAGGGGATCAGAGGAATAGAATAGACTAATGAGAAAATATTTTCCAATGTGACGAATTATCTGATTGGTTTATTCTATTCCCCTGATCCCCTAATCCTCCACATGTGACTTCACCCTTACTAGGCAAATTTCCACTTTTCGCGTAATTTCTATGTTTGTTTATTCTATGCCTATAAGAAAATTGTAAAGGCATGAAATAAAACAACATAGAAATGATACGAAAAGTGGCAATTTATCTAATAATCTTTTAGCAGCGAAGAAAAGAAAAATATTTAAAAAGTGATAAAAATTAAGAAATTGTGTAAAAATACAAGAAAAAAGAATCGCAGACATTTTTTTTTAAGATAAGAAATTATAAGAAAATGATAAAATAGTTCGATTAGATGATATTTTTGAAATATTCTAAAAGATAGGTAAATGATCATTACTTAGGAAAATTAATTAAAAAGTCAATTAATTACTTAAAAAACTATTAAAGGAAAACATTTATTTTAAAATTTATGAATTGTAAAAAAATCGAAAATATTTAACTTGAGTCAAAATGAAATATGCAAAAATAATAAATTTTCGATTACTTAAATGTGGATTGATTGAAATTTAAAAGTTTGAATAAAGTAAAATTTGGTTTTTATTTTTTACCTCTACCAAAATTTATCAGTTCGTATTCCAGCCATTTAAAATTAAAATATCACCGAATCATTTTTGAACTATAAAATAATATAAATAATTTAAAAGTGAAGAAAATAATTAAAATTAGAGAAAATAATTGAAAAAAGTACAGAATATATAATTTAAATAAAGGAAAATTGGAGAAAAATTCAGAAAAATATTTCAAACTTTTAGAAGTTCATTAAAATAAAAAAGAAAATAATTAAAAATTAGTGAAAATAAAAGATAAACATAATCTAAAATTAAACAAAAAAATTCTTAATTTAAGAGAAATAATAGCAAAAAATACAGAATTTACATAAAATACAAGAAGATCATGGATATAATTGAAAATTGAATAAAATAATTAAAATTTGAAGAAAATAATGAGAAATTGGAGAAATTTTTTTTTAAAATCTTAGAAAAGAATTAAAAAATAAATAAAAATAATTAAAAATTGGGGAAAATAATTGAACAATGATTTTAAAATTTGAAACTTGAAGAAAATAATTGAATTATGATAAAAACAATGGTAAGTTGAAAAAATAAATAAAATTTGAAATAAATAGTTGAAAAAATTGCAAAACTTTTTTTTAAATAAAAAAAAATAATTGAAATTCGAGAAAAATACTTGAAAATCTAAGAGAATAATTAAAAAAATTTAGAATAATTTAAAATTGAAGAAAATAACTGAAGAAAGGTCAAAATAATTGAAATTTGAAATAATTAATAGAAAATTTTGGAAATTATAAAAACAAATGATAATAATTAATATTAAAGAAAATAATTGGAAATTGAGAAAAAGACTTAAAAATCTTAGAAATAATTTTAAAAATAAGAATAATAATAATAATAATTAAAAAATGATAAAAATAATTAAAAAATGAAAAAATAATTGAAAAATGATAAAAATAGTGGTGTTTAAAATTGTGGTTTAAGTAATTGTAATTCTTAGAAAAAAGAATTATTAAAAATGGAAGAAATTTTTAAATCACTTCAAATTAAGTATATTTAAAGAGTGGATTAATTGAAATTTTAAAAAAATCAATGCAAGTTCAAATCAACAGAAATTTGAAGAAATTAAAATTGCTCTAAATTTAAAAATTGAGAACATTTTAAAAAGATGAAATATGATGTAAAAATTTAAAACTAAAAAACATCTAGTGACAAAATTCAGGTGTAGACAGAGTGAAAGAATGAATGAAAGAATTAATTTTGTAAATTAATTTTTATTTATTAAAATTTGTTACAAATTAATAAAAAAATAAAATATAAATATTTTGAACTAAATATATTTAAACTTCTATACAAACTTAATTTATGCCAAATTTCTATTGATAAGAAATCCTTATTCTTAAAATTTCTTCAAACAATAAGAAATTGAATTATTAATAATAAACCATTTTTCAAAATTTTAATCAATATAAATTTAAATTTTTTCAAATTAAAAAATTTCCAACTCTTATCGATTCAAATTTAAATTATTTCAAACTTGAATTAATCAAAATTTTAATATAACCAAAGTTTTAAGATTCATAACTAGTTTTTATTTTAATTAGGAGTTTTTTTTAATCTTTCACTTTCACAAAAATTGATTTAATAGCAAAAAATACGCGTTGCGTTTTTTATTGGCTAGTATAGTTTAAAAACAAAAAAATAAATTATGAACTTATTTATAGATTAAATTAGTTGTTATCAAATTAAATTTTGTGAATTGGTTTTTATTTATTAAAATTTGTTACAAATTAATAAATACAATAAAGAAATTTTAGAGAATAAATCAGATTTTCTTCTTAAGTTGCAAATAAAAAATTTTTATAATACGTTACAAAAAGTTAGAATATTTTTTTAAATAGTTTTTTGAGCAAAATATACTTAAACTTCTATACAAAATACAAATTTCATTTATTCTAAACTTCTATTGATATGATTTTAAAATTTTTTCAAACATTAAAAAAAATCAATATAAACAAACTATAATAACTGATAAACTAATAAACTTAAATTATTATTTAAAACTTTCAATGTTTTAAATTTTGGTCAGTTCATGTTTAAATTATTAGAAGCTTTACAAATTTTTAAATTTTAACAATGAGATATTTTAGGTATTTCAAACTTCAACCGATGTATAAAAACTTTTAATTATACAAAATTTGCATTGTATATGAAAACTTTAACCAATCTAAATTTTATGATTAAAATCTCAACTATTAAAATGTTGACTAAAATTTTTTTTCAATAAAAATTCGAATTAATGGAACTTGAAAAACTATTTTTAATTTAAAGAAATTTGGAAATTTCAAATCGATTCAAACTATAATTTACCTCAAACTTTAATCAATTATAATATTTGAGTTTATTGTTTCTAAATCCTTTAGTGATTCAGAGTTCTATTAATGAAGAATTATATTAAACATTTTAAGATCTTAATTTGCAAAAATCTAAATATCAATCAATTTATATTTTTACGCATAAACTTTTACGGAATTTTCATATCAATCGAATTAAATAATTTTAATGTGCCAAAATTTTAGTGTATCAAAAAAAAAATATTCTTTTTTAATTTTCAAAAATTTGTTTCCAACATTATATTTCAGTCAATCTTCTTTTTTATAATCCAATTAAGCTGATTAAAATTAGAATTGACCCTACTTTCAAACCTACAATATAATTAGAATAAATTGGATAATTTTAATAATTTACTCACGCAATAAAAAATAAGCAATTTGAGATAAAAAGTACAATTTTTCTGGACAAATTCAATTTCTTAGGTATTTTTATTTAAAATAGTGAAAAAAAGTTTTAAATTATAAAAAAGAAGAAAATTATTAAAAGAGGAACAAATTATAATAAACGCATTCAAAAGTCCTAAAAAAAAGTTAGAATTTTTCAATTTAATTTCATGATATATTTTTTATTTTTGTTTATGTTGTACTTTGTAAAATTTATTAAAACCTCGAAATATTGGTAACATTAAATTATTTATACATATTTTTTCATTAACTTAAATAATATTATGTTTAAAGTGTTTTAAATCTTTATTAATAAAAATAAAATATAAATTTGTTAATTAATTTATATTTTAAAGTCCGGAGAATTAGTAATTAAATAAGTAAAATTAGAAATCATATTAATAATATAAAAATACATTTTTAAAAAGTTATTGATAAAAAGAATAAAAATCTGTAGTGCAAAATTTCAAATGTAGATGGAATGAAAGAATGAATGAATAAAGTTTGCGATTATTATTATTATTTATATTATTAATTACGAAATATAATTTAAATATTGATATTCCTTACCCAAGAGAAGCGAGAGTATGGCTGACGGGAGTTTTGCAAGCGGATCCAAACGAGGCCCAATTTGCCCCCTGATTTGGAATCACGGCTGGTGGTTCTCCATAGAACCACTGTGCGTTAATTGCCACTTGTACCAGGACTGCGAAGGTCAGGACTAGCGCCTGTGGTATAAAAATAAACAAATTCCGTTAGGACTTGAATGGGGAAACATTATCGCTCATTTCCAATTCTAATATGTATAAAACCTCGCATCGCTGACTCCAGACGTGTAAGAGGAGCTCTCTCAAATTTTAAATATCACATTGTTCGATGCTTATCCTCAAGAATCCCTTGTATTCGTGCTAAAAGGGAATGTGCAACATAATTGCTCTCCGAGAACTATATTTCTCGTAATGTAATTCGTTACATTTATTATTAATATTTTTTTCTTCCTTCATTTATTTTTATTACAAATATTACGAATGCGCATTTCTTTCTCGACTAAAGTGGTTCGAGTCTTTACTAAAGGTTTAAAAGAATTGGAAAATAATTTTTTTGTCCTGAAGCGAAATTAATTTGATAGAAATTTGACCTGATTGAGCATTAAATTGAGTTAATTTATCACGAATTTTAAGTAATTTAGAGTGAAAACGGAAAAAATTTAGTATGGAATGGAACCAACTTAGCAGAGAATCAAACCAAATTAGCACGGAATCGAACCAAATTATTATTTTAGAAACAAACCAAGTTCACATGGAACAAATTGTTTGTTTAAAAGTCACTGAACTTTCTGATTTATTAGCGCAGAATCGAACCATTTATCACAGAACCGAATAAACTTAGCGCAGAACCGAACCAACTTAGTACAGAACCGAATCAATTTAGCACGGAACCAAACCATTTATCACAGAACCGAATAAACTTGAGCAGAATCGAACCAATTTAGTACAAAACCGAACCAATTTAGCACAGAACCGAATAAACTTAGTGCAGAATCGAACCAATTTAGTACTGAACAGAAACAATTTAGCACAGAAGCGAACCAATTTATCACATAACCGTATTAATTTAGGGTCAGACTCGAACCAATTTAGCACAGAACTGAACCATTTATTACAGAACCGAATAAATTTAGCGCAGAATCGAACCAATTTAGTACTGAATAGAATCAATTTAGCAAAGAACCGAACCATTTATCACAGAACAGAATCAACTTAGCACAGTTGCTAACCGAGTCAGTATACTGTTAAAAAAAAGAAACGCACTTTACACCAAAAAGTGCGAAGAAAATGCAATGCATCCTCTCAAAAGTCATACAGTCAAGTTAATATTTAACATTGTCAAGAGCACAAATGATATTACACACAGCTAAACAACAAAGCCACAAACGTTTTAATGGTTATGCTCAACAGAATTGACAACGCAAACATAACATATGACAATATGACATACCAATTTTTTGTAAAAGAGAATATATTTTTCAAATTCTATTCTATGTGGCACTTAAAGATCCTAAGTATTTTTTAAAATCTTGAACATATGTTCAAATAAAAACAAAATTTAAGAAGAAATTAACAAAAAGATATTCATAATTTATGGAAACAAAAAAGGTTTTAAGACTAGAGGCAACATATCAATTTTTGTAAAGCACAATATTTACTTGAAATTCTATTCAACATGGCACATAAAGTTGCTAAATATTTTTCAAATATTCTTTAAGATATTCTAATTTCCTAAATTCAAAACTCTATTTAATGATATTCCTATTAATTATGGAAACAAAATCGGGTTTTAGAATAAAGACAAAATATAAATTTTTGTAAAACCAAATACTCTTTCCAAATTTTATTCTATGTGGCAAATAAATTTCTGAAATATTGTTTTAAATTCTTTAAGATATTTGTATTCGAACCTGTACTTAAAAAAAATAAGAAGATATTCTTATCATTTATGGGAACACAATCAGGTTTTAGAATACAGACCAAACAAAAATTTTTGTAGAATTGAATATTTTTTAAACATTCTATGGCAAATAAATTTTCCAAATATTATTTTAGAATCTTTAAGAAAATTCAAAATTAAATTTAAAACAAAATAGCTGATATTTATATTATTTATGAGAAGAAAATCAGGTTTTAGACCAGAGAGCAAATGTCAATTTTTGTAGAATCGAATATTTTGTACACATTCTATGGCAAATAAATTTCCCAAATATTATTTTGTAATCTTTAAGAAAATCCAAATTCAGAATTGAATTTTAAAAAAAATAGCTGATATTTTTATTATTTATGAGAAGAAAATCAGGTTTTAGACCAGAGACGAAATGTCAATTTTTGTAGAATCGAATATTTTATACACATTCTATGGCAAATAAATTTCCCAAATATAATTTTTGAATCTTTAAGAAAATCCAAATTCAGAATTGAATTTAAAAAAAAATAGCTGATATTTTTATTATTTATGAGAACGAAATCGGGTTTTAGACCTGAGACCAAATATCAATTTTTGTAGAATCAAATATTTTTTACACATTCTATGGAAATGAAATTTCCTTAATATTATTTTATAATCTTTAAGAAAATCCAAATTCAGAACAATATTTTAAAAAAAATTGCTGATATTTTTATTATTTATGAGAAGAAAATCAGGTTTTAGACCAGAGGGCAAATGTCAATTTTTGTAGAATCGAATATTTTTTACACATTCTATGGAAAAAAAATTTCCCAAATATTATTTTATAATCTTTAAGAAAATCTAAATTCAGATTTGAATTTATAAAAAATAGATGACATTTTTATAATTTATGCGAACAAAATCAGGTTTTAAACCAGAGACCAAATATCAATTTTTGTTGAATCGAATATTTTTTACACATTCTATGGCAAATAAATTTCCTAAATATAATTTTAGAATCTTTAAGAAAATCGGAATTCAGAATTGAATTTTGAAAAAAATAGCTGATATTTTTATTATTTATGAGAAGAAAATCAGGTTTTAGACCAGAGACCAAATGTCAATTTTTGTAGAATCGAATATTTTGTACACATTCTATGGCAAATAAATTTCCCAAATATTATTTTAGAATCTTTAAGAAAATCCAAATTCAGAATTAAATTTTAAAAAAATAGCTGATATTTTTATTATTTATGAGAAGAAAATCAGGTTTTAGACCAGAGAGCAAATATCAATTTTTGTAGAATCGAATATTTTTTACACATTCTATGGCAAATAAATTTCCCAAATATTATTTTATAATCTTTAAGAAAATCTAAATTCAGATTTGAATTTAAAAAAAAATAGCTGATATTTTTATTATTTATGAGTAGAAAATCAGGTTTTAGACCAGAGACGAAATGTCAATTTTTGTAGAATCGAATATTTTTTACACATTCTATGGAAAAAAAATTTCCCAAATATTATTTTATAATCTTTAAGAAAATCCAAATTCAGAACAATATTTAAAAAAAATTGCTGATATTTTTATTATTTATGAGAAAAAAATTAGGTTTTAGACCAGAGAGCAAATGTCAATTTTTGTAGAATTGAATATTTTTTACACATTCTATGGCAAATAAATTTCCCAAATATTATTTTGTAATCTTTAAGAAAATCCAAATTCAGAATTGAATTTTAAAAAAAATAGCTGATATTTTTATTATTTATGAGAAGAAAATCAGGTTTTAGACCAGAGAGCAAATGTCAATTTTTGTAGAATCGAATATTTTTTACACATTCGATGGCAAAAAAATTTCCCAAATATTATTTTGTAATCTTTAAGAAAATCCAAATTCAGAATTGAATTTTAAAAAAAATAGCTGATATTTTTATTATTTATGAGAAGAAAATCAGGTTTTAGACCAGAGAGCAAATGTCAATTTTTGTAGAATCGAATATTTTTTACACATTCTATGGCAAATAAATTTCCCAAATATAATTTTAGAATCTTTAAGAAAATCCAAATTCAGAATTGAATTTAAAAAAAAATAGCTGATATTTTTATTATTTATGAGAACGAAATCGGGTTTTAGACCTGAGACCAAATATCAATTTTTGTAGAATCAAATATTTTTTACACATTCTATGGAAATGAAATTTCCTCAATATTATTTTATAATCTTTAAGAAAATCCAAATTCGGAACAATATTTAAAAAAAATTGCTGATATTTTTATTGTTTATGAGAAGAAAATTAGGTTTTAGACCAGAGGGCAAATGTCAATTTTTGTAGAATCGAATATTTTTTACACATTCTATGGAAAAAAAATTTCCCAAATATTATTTTATAATCTTTAAGAAAATCTAAATTCAGATTTGAATTTATAAAAAATAGATGACATTTTTATAATTTATGAGAACAAAATCAGGTTTTAGACCAGAGACCAAATATCAATTTTTGTTGAATCGAATATTTTTTACACATTCTATGGCAAATAAATTTCCTAAATATAATTTTAGAATCTTTAAGAAAATCGGAATTCAGAAAAAAAAATAGCTGATATTTTTATTATTTATGAGAAGAAAATCAGGTTTTAGACTGGAGAGCAAATGTCAATTTTTGTAGAATCGAATATTTTTTACCGATTCTATGGCTAATAAATTTACCAAATATTATTTTAGAATCTTTAAGAAAATCGGAATTCAGAATTCTATTTAAAAAAATATATATTTTATTTTTATAATTTATGGGAACAAAATCAGGTTGTATACTAGAGGCCAAATATCAATTTTTGTATGACTGAATATCTTTCTTAATTTCTATTCTATGTGTCATATAAATTTCCCAAATTTTAATTGTTATTTTTTAAGATATTTAATTTTTAATACTGTATTTAAAAAAAATTTAATGATATTTCTATTATTTTATGGAATCGAAAACAGGTTTTAGAATAGAGACAAAATATTAATTTTGGTCAAACCGTATATTTTTTTCGAATTCTATTCTATGTAGCACATAAATTTCCTAAATATTATTTTAGATTCTTTAAGATATTTTAAATTCAGAAATGTATTATGTAAATTATAAAAATATCATTTAATTTTTTTAAATACAATTTTAAATTTAAAATATTTTTAAGAATCTAAAAAAATAATTGGGAAATTTATGACACATAGATTAAAATTTGGAAAAAATATTCTGTTTTACAAAAATTGATATTTTGTCTCTATTCTAAAACCTGTTTTTGTTTTAATAAATTATAGAAATATCATCCAATTTTTTTTAAATACAGTTTTGAGTTTGGAATATCTTAAAAAAACTAAAACAATATTTTGGATATTTATTTGCCACATAGAATACATTTTGTAAAAAACATTCGATTCTACAACAATTGATATTTTTCTCTATTATAAAACCTGTTCCTGTTTTTCTAAATTATAAAAATAAATTCCAATTGTTTTTAAATACAATTCTGAATTTAAAATATCTCAAAGAAGCTGAAATAATATTCGGGAAATTTATATGCCACATAGAATAGACTAGAGAATTGAATAAATTGATATGACATTATTTTCAATACTTTGTTTAGGTTATGTCGTCGAGTAATCTTTTTTTGTTTTTATTTACTTCTGTGTTTTATTGTTTTTCACTTTATATATTAAGTTACATTAGGTATATTATGTTTTTGATAAACTGGATTTATCATATTTAAATATTTAGTAATCATTTAGTTTACTAATAATGGGCTGTTTCAATTTTGAACGTGGGAAAAACACGTCGCGATTTCGCGCATCGGAAACTTCTAGTCATGTCATATATATAGTTGTCTGCTAGTGGATTCAGTGAAAACGAAAATTAGAAGAAAACGTAAAAATGGCTATTCTCAGATGTTGACAAAGGGGTCGAAGAGAGGGACAGTTAGACAAAGAAACTGACAATCGCACTTTTTGGTGCGATTTGATAGTCCGCTTACACCGCTTGGTTGTAAATGCCAATTTGTTTTAAGTTTACAACCGAACCAATTTAGCACAGAAACCAAACAAATTTAGCACGTAACCGAATCATTTTAGCACAGAACTGAACCAATTTAGTACAGAACCAAATCATTTTAGCACTGAACCGAACCAATTTAGCACAGAACCGAACCAATTTAAAGCGGTATTGGAACAATTTATCTTGCATCAGAACAATAATTATAAAATAAAGTTTTTAATTTAATAGTGAGAAAATTAATTCTTGATACATTACCTGATAAGGGGCAGGTAGATAAACGCCGCTGTTGAGTGAAAGTAAAAAAACACATTTGACGAGTAGTGCAGCGAAAACAAGAGCTGCTGGCAGTCCAACGAGTCTGAAAGCAGCACACGACAAGAGATTTGGTGTTAGAGATGCTGCAGCCGAGAGACCCGCCAAGAAAAAAAGCCCCAGTAAGAGGGCCTGACCCAGGAACAAATGACGTCTACTTGGAGCGGTAGTTCGAGCCTTTAATTAAAAAAATATATAATTAAATTAAAACCAAAAATTTCAAAACAAAAATACAGTTTTTTTAATACATTTCTTAAATAATGATTTGAAAATCTCCATAGATATTAAATTTGAAAAGAATCGGTTAATTTGGCCATTTTTAGAAAAAGTTAAGCAACATTTATCAAGTTGGTATTCGGATTGTGAGAACTTACTCAAAATACAATTCATTCGTATTTTTATTTATAATAATAATTATTCGAATTAATTCTTTTTTTTACTCTGATTCTAAAAGAATGGACATTTTTATTTAGCAGACATTTAATCTGTAGAAATTTATTTAAAGATACTTTTATTATATACTTGTATTAAAAGAATAATTAATTAACAGAAATTTGAGGTTATGTAAATTTTATTGGACAGAAATTCTATTTAAAAGTAACTTCCGTTAAATAAATGGTAAAATTGTAGAAATTTTATGTAGCACTAATTTTAATAATTTGAATTTACAGTTGACAGAATTTCAATTTAGTCGAATATTGGACCTAGTCGAATCTTTAAGTTATAACGAACTTTTATTTTAATAGAATGTTTACGTAACCGAACTGTCGCTTGAACGAATATCTACATTACCGACGTCATTTCATCATGGCGTCGAGTTCAAGTGACAGTTCGATTACATAAATTTATAATTAAATAAAGGTTCGTTAAATTATATATTCGACTAGATCCATATTCGACTAAATTGAAACTCTGTCAACTGTATAAATTCAAGTTATTAAAATTTATGTTATATAAAAGTTGAAATGATTTTTATGCAATTTCTGTAAAATAACCTCAAAATTTTATATAAGTTAAATGTCTGCTAAATAAAATTTCCATTCTTTTAGCAGTAGAGCCGAAAAAATAGAATTAATCTAAATAATTATTATTATAAATAAACATACGAATGAATTTAAATTTGAATAAATAAATATTCTATTAAATGAAAATTCTGTGTTATAAATATTCTCCTTCTTTAATTTTTTTTAATTATTTTGTTCTGTTGTCGATTATGATCGTCAGTATTAGAATTTTTTTTCAATATTATCAATTATTTTCTGTAATATTCAATTATTTTCGTCATTTTGTATATAATCTTTCTTTCAATTATCAATTAACGATTTTCTTAATATTTAAATGTAATTCTTTAATCTTCAACTTTTTTTTAATTATTTTATTCAATATTCAATAATTCTCGAATCTTTTTAATTATCAATTATTTTCTTGAAATTTCAATACATTTCTAAAATTTCCAGTTCATTTCTACAATTTTGATTTTTTTCCTACAATTTTTTCTTTAATTATCTACAGTTTTTAATTGATAATTTATTAATATCCCTCAATTTTATAGTTGTTCTTTGATCTTAAAAATTATTTCTTAGCTTTTTCAATTAATTTTTTCAATCATAAAAATTGTTTTTAAATTTCTTTTCAACAATTTTCTTTAATTTTCTACAACTATTTTCATTAATTCCTCATTATTCTCTTCAAATTTCAAATCCATTTTTTAATTTTCAATTATTTTCTTAAATAATAAAAAATTCTCAACTTGTCTCAATTATTTTTCTCTACATCAATAAATTTCTTTAATTTTAGACAAAGTTGTTCAATTATATTCTACAAATTTTAATTCCATTCATCAAATTTAACATATTTTCTTTATTTTTTATTAATTTTTTCAATTTTCAATAAATCTTCAATATTTAATATTTATCTGGGTTTTAAATTTTTTTTAACAATCATAAAAATTATTTTAAATTATCAATTCAATTGTTCAATTCTATAACTTTTTTTTTATTTCTTAATTCTTTTTTTAAAATTTCATCTCAATTCTTCAGTTTTTAATTATTTTCTTCTGTATATTTAATAATTATGTGCTTTTTTAAATTACTTTTTAAACATTTTTATTATATTTTTTAATTTTCATCACATTCTTCAATTATCAATTATTTTCATCAATTTCAATTTTTTTTCCTTTTTCAATTCAGTTATTCAATTATTCCAATAATTTTCCTAATTTTTCAATTATTTAGTTTAAATTTAATTTTTCTTGTTTACAGTTTTAAATTATTTTTTCAAATTGTTTATTATTCTAGCCATTTTTCGAATTTTGTTTTCAATTGTCAATTATTTTCGTCAGATATTTTCTTCCATTTGGCAATTGTTCTCGTTATTTTTCAATTATTCGTTTCAATTAATCCTACAATTTTTTCAATTTTCATTTATTCTCTATATATTTTAGAATTATTCTTTAATTTTTTTGATATTTTTCTCTCTTGTCGATTATTTTTGCCATTTTGCGATTTTTTTTTCAATTTAAATTACTTTCTTTAATTTTCAATTATTTGTATTTATTATTTTTTTTTAAACATATACTCTATGATTTTTTCAGTTATTTCTCTCAAATTTTATTGAATGTTTTCAATTTTTCATATTTAAATTATTTTTATCATAATTAAATTATTTATTTATTTCAATTATTTTTTTCTATTTTGAATTAATTTTATCATTTTTCAATTATTTTTCTCGATTGGTAATTATTATTTTCATTTTCTAAAATTAATTTTCTAAGATTTTTAAGTATTTTTCTGAAAATTGAAATATTTTTTTAAATTTCTAATTATTTTCATTTTTTATCAGAATTTCAAATTTTTTTTATTAATTATCGTAAATTTCAATTATTTTTAGCTTTCTTCCAGACTTTTCTCCAATTTTTAGTTTTTCTCATTTTATCAAATTAATTTCTAAAATTTTTTCAAGTATTTTTTCCAAATTTCTATTATTTTCTTCAATTTTTAATTATTTTTGTTTGTTTTTATAATTTCCAAAAAATGTTATTAATTATTGTAAATTTAATTGATTTTTAGCATTCTTCCAGTCTTTTCTCCAATTTTTAGTTATTCTCATTTTCTAAAATTATTTTCTAAGATTTTTAAGAATTTTCCTAAAATTTCCATTTTTTTCTTCAATTTTTAATTATTTTTATTTGTTTTCATAATTTCCAAATTTTTTTATTAATGACTTTTCTCATTTTCTAAGATTTTTAAGTATTCTTTAAAATTTAAATTATTTTTTTTAATTTTCAATTATTTCTGTGATTTTTTAATTATTCTCTTTAATTAGAATTTTTTACATATTTTTGTAATTATTTTCTTTTTGAAAAATATTATCTATTGTTTTTTCAATTGTTTCCCTCAAATTTTATTTACTGTTTTCAATTTTTCATATTTCAATTATTTTTAGTATATTTCGATTTTTTTTTAATTTTGAATTAATTTTATCATTTTTTAATTATTTTCCTCGTTTTTAATTATTTTTCTCATTTTCTAAAATTTTTAAGTATTTTTATAAAATTTCAATTATTTAATTTAATTTTCAATTATTTCTGTGATTTTTTAATTATTCTCTTTAATTAGAATTTTTTACATATTTTTGTAATTATTTTCTTGTTGAAACGTATTATCTATTGTTTTTTCAATTATTTCCCTCAAATTTTATTTACTGTTTCAATTTTTCATATTTCAATTATTTTCAGAATATTTTATTTAATTTTTTCAATTTTGAATTATTTTCAGCATATTTCAATTATTTTTTAAAATTTTTAATTAATTTTATCATTTCTCAATTATTTTTCTCGATTGTTAGTAATTATTATTCTCATTTTCTAAAATTATTTTCTAAGATATTTAAGTATTATTCTGAACATTCAAATGTTTTCTTCAATTTTTAATTATTTTTATTTGTTTTCATAATTTCCAAACAATTTTGATTAATTATCGTAAATTTCAATTACTTTTATCGTTCTTCCAGACTTTTCTCCAATTTTTAGTTTTTCTCATTTTATAAAATTAATTTCTAAGATTTTTAAGAATTTTTCTAAAATATCCATGTTTTTCTTCAATTTTTAATTATTTTTATTTGTTTTCATAATTTCAAAAATTGTTTATTAATTATCGTAAATTTTAATTACTTTTAGCTTATTTCTTCAATTATTTTCTCCAATTTTAATCATTTTCTTTTTTTTTAATTGATTTCTAAGATCTTCATGTATTTTTTTTAAATTTCAATTATTGTTTCTTTATTTAAAAAAAATTCTGTAGTTTTTTCAATTATCACACTTAAATGTCATTTATTTTTTACAACTTATCATTGTTTGTATCATATTTTAATTATTTTCGTCAAGTTTTAAAATTTAAAAACATTTTTCAATTATTTTCCAAAATTTATTTCCATCAATTTTCAATTCTTTTCATTTGTTTCATAATTTCTAAAATTTTTAACTATTTATCTGACTTTTCAATTATTTAATTATTTATATTATTTTGTATATTATTTTCTTCAATTTTCAATTACTTTCGTTCTTTTTCTCGTTCTTTTTCATAATTGACAAAAAGTTTTTACTTATTTCTCTTTAATTTAAACTTGTTGTGTTCAATTTTAAATTATCTTTATCTTTTTTCATTTATTTTCTCTAATTTTTAAATTATTTTCCTCAAGCATTTTTTTTAAATTCTAATTAGTTTCTTTATGTTAAAAAACATTTTTATGATTGTTTAAATTACTTTCCCCAATTTTTAATTGATTTCATGTTTTTTCAATTAATTTGCAAAATTTGCAATTATTTTGTTTAATTTCAATTATTTTATGCAATTTTTTTTAATTCTAAAATATTATAAATTTTGTCCTAAATAAATATTTATTTTATTTATATTAATTGTTTTTTAAATATTATATTTAAAATATTTATTTCTACCTAACTAGATAAATAGTATTTACCGATTTTTTACATTTATTACTGTATTTTATAATTTTTAAAACGTACGAAAAATTAATCGCGCGCGTTTTATTTTGCTAGTGTAGTTTAATAATTTTAGATTTTAAAAATAATTTTATTCAATCAATTTGCTTAAAAATAATTTCTGCAATTTTTCTTGATTTTCATCAATTTATAATTATAATCTTTATTTTGTCATTACTTTTAAAATTTTCAATTATTTATCCGAAATTGCAATTCTTTTCATCAATTTTCGTTATTTCTGCGATTTTTTAATTATTCACTTTAATTAAAAATTTTCAAGTAATTTCGTAATTATTATTTTTTTTAAACATATACTCTATGATTTTTTCAGTTATTTCTTTCAGATTTTATTGAATGTTTTCAATTTTTCATATTTAAATTATTTTCATCAGAATTCAATTTTCTTTCTCAATCTTAAATTGTTTTCAGCATATTTCAATTATTTTTTTCAATTTTTAATTAATATTATCATTTCTCAATTATTTTTCTTGATTGTTAGTAATTATTATTCTTATTTTCTAAAATTATTTTCTAAGATTTTTAGGTATTTTTCTAGAAATTCAAATATTTTCTTCAATTTCTAATTATTTTCATTTGTTTTCAGAATTTCAAATTTTTTTATTGATTATCGTAAATTTCAATTATTTTTAGCTTTCTTCCAGACTTTTCTCCAATTTTTAGTTTTTCTCATTTTATAAAATTAATTTCTATGATTTTAAAGTATTTTTCTCAAATTTTTATTATTTTCTTCAATTTTTAATTATTTTTATTTGTTTTCATAATTTGCAAACAATTTTGATTAATCATCGTAAATTTCAATTATTTTTAGTATTCTTCCAGTCTTTTCTCCAATTTTTAGTTATTCTCATTTTCTAAAATTATTTTCTAAGATTTTTAAAAATTTTTCTAAAATTTCAATTTTTTTCTTCAATTTTAGATTATTTTTATTTGTTTTCATAATTTCAAAAATTGTTTATTAATTATCGTAAATTTCAATTACTTTTAGCTTATTTCTTCAATTCTTTTCTTCAATTTTTAGTTATTTCTTTTTTTTTTAATTGATTTCTAAAATCTTCATGTATTTTTTTTTTCAAATTTCAATTATTTTTTCTTTATTTAAAAAAAAAATCTGTAATTTTTTCAATTATAACACTTAAATGTAATTTATTTTTTACAATTTATTATTGTTTGTATCATATTTTAATTATTTTCGTCAAGTTTTAAAAGTTAAAAACATTTTTCAATTATTTTCTAAAATTTATTTCCTTTAATTTTCCATTATTTACATTTGTTTCTTAATTTCAAAAATTTTTAACTATTTATCTGACTTTTCAATTCTTTCATTATTTATATTATTTTTTATATTATTTTCTTCAATTTTCAATTACTTTCGTTCTTTTTCTCGTTCTTTTTTATAATTGCCAAAAAGTTTTTACTTATTTCTCTTTAATTAAAACTTGTTTTGTTTAATTTTAAATAATTTTTATCTTTTTTCATTTATTTTCTCTATTTTAAATTATTTTCTTTTATTTAAATAAACTACTGAAAGTTTTAAGTATTTTTCTCAAATTTTGTCTAACTTTCCTTTATTTTAAATATTTTATGTAATTTGTTTAATTATTGTCTCAAATTTTAATTTATTTATCTCAATTTTTAACAATGTTTTTTTCAATTTTCAATTATTGTCTCTAATTTTTCATTATTCAATTTTGTTTTAATTTACTTTTAAGATTCTCAAGTATTTTTCTCAAATTTTAATTAATTTCTTTATAAACATTTTTATGATTGTTTAAATTACTTTCCCCAATTTTTAATTGATTCCATAATTTTTTTTCAATTAATTTTGCAAAATTTGCAATTATTTTGTTTAATTTCAATTATTTTTTGCAATTCTTTTTAATTCTAAAATATTATAAATTTTGTTCTAAATAAATATTTATTTTATTTATATTAATTGATTCTTAAATATTATATTCAAACTTTTTGTTTCGTCTTATCAGATAAATGGTATTTACCGATTTTTATATTTATTACTGTATTTTATAATTTTTAAAACGTACGAAAAATTAATCGCGCGCGTTTTATTTTGCTAGTGTAGTTTAATAATATTAAATTTTAAAAATAATTTTATTCAATAAATTTGCTTTTGCTTAAAAATAATTTCTGCAATTTTTCTTGATTTACATCAATTTATAATTATATTCTTTATTTTGTCATTACTTTTAAAATTTTCAATTATTTATCCGAAATTGCAATTCTTTTCATCAATTTTCGTTATTTCTGGGATTTTTTAATTATTCTCTTTAATTAATAAATAAAATAAATTTTTCAAGTAATTTCGTAATTATTATTTTTTTTAAACATATACTCTATGATTTTTTCAGTTATTTCTTTCAAATTTTATTGAATGTTTTCAATTTTTCATATTTAAATTATTTTCATCAGAATTCAATTTTCTTTCTCAATCTTAAATTGTTTTCAGCATATTTCAATTATTTTTTTCAATTTTTAATTAATTTTATCATTTCTCTATTATTTTTCTCGATTGTTAGTAATTGTTATTCTCATTTTCTAAAATTATTTTCTAAGATATTAAAGTATTTTTCTGAACATTCAAATGTTTTCTTCAATTTCTAATTATTTTCATTTGTTTTCAGAATTTCAAATTTTTTTATTGATTATCGTAAATTTCAATTATTTTTAGCTTTCTTCCAGACTTTTCTCCAATTTGTAGTTTTTCTCATTTTATAAAATTAATTTCTATGATTTTAAAGTATTTTTCTCAAATTTTTTTTATTTTCTTCAATTTTTAATTATTTTTATTTGTTTTCATAATTTCCAAACAATTTTGATTAATCATCGTAAATTTCAATTATTTTTAGTATTCTTCCAGTCTTTTGTCCAATTTTTAGTTATTCTCATTTTCTAAAATTATTTTCTAAGATTTTTAAGAATTTTTCTAAACTTTCCATTTTTTTCTTCAATTTTAGATTATTTTTATTTGTTTTCATAATTTCAAAAATTGTTTATTAATTATCGTAAATTTCAATTACTTTTAGCTTATTTCTTCAATTCTTTTCTTCAATTTTTAGTTTTTTTTTTTTTTAATTGATTTCTAAAACCTTCGTGTATTTTTTTCAAATTTCAATTATTTTTTCTTTATTTAAAAAAAAATTCTGTAATTTTTTCAATTATAACACTTAAATGTCATTTATTTTTTACAATTTAGCATTGTTTGTATCATATTTTAATTATTTTCGTCAAGTTTTAGAAGTTAAAAACATTTTTCAATTATTTTTCAAAATTTATTTCCTTCAATTTTCAATTCTTTACATTTGTTTCATAATTTCTAAAAATTTTAATTTATTATCTGACTTTTCAATTATTTCATTATTTATATTATTTTCTTCAATTTTCAATTACTTTCGTTCTTTTTCTCGTTCTTTTCATAATTGCCTAAAAGTTTTTACTTATTTCTCTTTAATTAAAACTTGTTCTGTTCAATTTTAAATTATGTTTATTTTTTTTCATTTATCTTCTCTAATTTTTAATTATTTTATTTTATTCCAATGAACTTTTGAAAGTTTTAAGTATTTTTCTCAAATTTTGCTTAACTTTCCTTTATTTAAAATATTTTATGTAATTTGTTTAATTTTTTTCTCAAATTTTAATTATTTTGCTTCCTTGTAGACGAAGCTTTGTAATCGAGATTTTCGATTTTCTAAAAATAGTCTAAATCGACTTATTTTCATTTAAAAAGCGTAAATTTTCATTCTTAAGCAAATGTCCAGATGTGTGTGTGTGTGTGTATAGCGTTTTTTGCGTACAAGATATCTCAAGAACGCTTTAATGGATTCCAATAAAATTTGGATGACTTATTAAGCTCATGAATATCTAAATTTGGACACAGTGATTTTTGAAAATACCCAACCAAATTTTTTTAAGCACCTTTTTTCATCGAAAAAAATCGTTTTTTGCCAAAAAAATTTTTCATGCTAAAATTACAACTTAAAGAATACAAAAATCATATTCCTTATCTCAAAACGAATCGATTGACCTATAGAACTTTTATAATTGATCAAGAATTCGTATTTTTACATTTTTTTTGCATTAAAAATTTTTTTTTTAATAACTTCCCCAATTAACTTATATATTATTTATTTCTTGCTGCCTCTATGAGGAAGCAAATTATTTTGCTTACTTAGAAGCGAAATGTCCATGAAATGGACATTTTTAATTTTATTTATTTATCTCAATTTTTAATCATGTTTTTTTCTCAATTTTTAATTATTTTTTTCTAATTTTTTATTATTTAATTTTGTTTTACTTTACTTTCAAGATTCTCAAATATTTTTCTCAAATTTAAACTATTTTCTTTGTGTTTAAAACATTGTTATGATTGTTTAAATTACTTTCCCCAATTTTTAATTGATTCCATAATTTTTTTTTTCAATTAATTTGCAAAATTTGCAATTATTTTGTTTAATTTCAATTATTCTTTGCAATTTTATTTTTAATTCTAAAATATTATAAATTTTGTCCTAAATAAATATTTATTTTATTTATATTAATTGATTTTTAAATATTATATTTAAAATATTTATTTCTTCTTATTAGATAAATATTATTTACCGATTTATGTTATATTTATTAGTGTATTTTATAATTTCTAAAATGTATGAAAAACTAATCGCGTTCGCGTTTTATCTTGCTAGTTGTATTTTATAATTTTTAAAATTTATGAAAAACTAATCGCGCTCTTGCGCGCGTTTTATTTTGCTAGTGTAGTTTAATAATATTAGATTTTAAAAATAATTTTATTCAATAAATTGATGAAGCGTAAAAATGATTGCTGATATTGTTGCAAGATTAGAGGACGAGTTAGAAAAGATTGAAGCGGAAACTAGGACTGAGAGGTCTTCGGAAGTGAGAAATGATCCGCACGATGAATAAAATTATTGGAGCTTGTCCAGAACGAAAAGAAAACAATTTTCGCATTCAGACTGGGCAGATAATCAAGACTGAGTTGTTTCTTCTGGCTCTATTAATTCCCGAGCCTGGCATTCAAATCGCTATTACTCCAATTACTATAGTAAAGTTTAGAGCAAAAAAAAAAGTATTTAATTATAGTTTTGAAAAATATAAACTATCAAATATTTAGAAAACATCCTTTAAGAATATAATAAGGTAGTCATTTTAAGTGTTTATTTCAGAAAAAATAGAAAAAAGAATTATTTAAATATTGATGTCAAAATTCGCCATTTTGACACACGACTGGGCAAATCGCCTGTGCACAAAAATATGGAAAAATATGAATAAAAGTAAAAAATTTTTTTTTATATATTTTCTATAATCAATTATCTTGTTTATATTAAAAAAAGAACTAGCTGTGAATGCAAAAATATAATCTTTTTGTCATAAAACTAAAATTTTAATCCAAAGCAGACCGACAAAAAATGGAAATAAAGTCTATAACAAATAAATAAAGCTTCTACAATTTTAAAAAATCATACAAAAGTAAATTAAACACTATAATAAATTACAAAAATACTTGCTCGATTGAAAACTGCGTGAGTTTTAGGAAGAAAACGAAAATTTTGGCATTCAATGCCAAATGTGACAAGTTAATCCGCCATGATTCTTTATAGTCACGTGACAACACGTATCTCTCGTAATCTTATGTATTTTTTCTGCGCATGCGCACTTCTTTTGATTCATCCCGCGCTTATTTAAAATCATGTTTTAAAAATATATTAAAAATGATTCTTCAATGCATAATTATTATAATTATTATTAATATAAATGCAATAATTAATATAATTAATTTGTTAAAACACTGATTTTTTTATACAGAAGCAGTAACAACTTGATATTTAGTTTCTACATCAAAATATACGTGTAACCCGAGAGATTTTCCGTATCATACGTATCTTGTTTAGAAGTTTTACAGCATATAGGCAATTTAACCAAGGCAATTTACCCAAAAACACACGATGTAATTAAACTAATTATTTTCATTTTAGAACTCATTTTTATAAATTAAGTCAAAGTGATTAGATAGCTAAATATTCAAGGATTAATTTAAAAAAAAATTATGTACGTATGCGAGATAGAAGTGCATGTTTTCTAATCTTTAAAAATGAAAAAATTATCGTTGGAAAGCATCATTTTCACAATTCTTTAATAAATTATTTAATAATAAACTGATAAACATGAAACTTTACAGAAATCATCTTCACCTTAATATACTTCATAATTAAAAACAATTATGATTAATATTTATTTTTGGCCAAGTTATTAACCATTGCCAATTTACCCAATTAGGCATTTTACCCGACTCTCCCCTACATCTTTTTTCACCTTTTTGGGGATTAAAAATATATAATTTTTTGTAAATATTTCGAACTATGTTCATAAAATTCAGATTTAATGTTTGAATTTAGTTTTATTGATGATTGATACAAAAAATCCGATTTACTAATAAAAAAAGTCATAAAAAATAATTCAGTCGAATAATAACAGTTAACTAATCTTTTCTATATTCCTGCTATTTATGTAAATAGAATTAACATTACCATAACATACCATTTTCATCATTTTGTAATTTTTCTTTCAAATCTAAATTATTTTATTTAAATTTCAATTTATTTCCTCCATTTTTAATTATTTTCTTCAACTAGCGATATTAAGGCGCGCCCAAGCGCGCGACAAACTTTGCATTGGGTCATTTAAAACTATAAATTTTTGCAAATTCAAATAATGGAAATTACGAAATTGAAGAATACAGGCTTCACAGGTATTTCCCTATTTCCCCTAAATGTCCCCCATTTTGCGATTGGTCCCTAAGAGTAGAGTTGCGAAGAAGTAATATTAAATTAAATGTTAAATTAAAATTTAAAAAAATAAAAGATAATTTAAAAAAAAATTACAAAATGACAAAAATAATTGACAATTCAAAACAAAATTCAAAAAATTACTAGATTAATACACAACCGAACAAAATAATTTAAAAAATCAAAGAATAATTATAAAATTTTAAGATAATAATTAAAAATTGAAAAAATTGAAGAAAATATGTAAAAAATTACGAAAATTATTGTCAATTGAGAACAAAATTTAAGAAATAACTAGATTAATAGACAACCGTAAAAAAATATTGTAAAAATTAAACAAGAAAATTAAATTAAACTTTAAAGAAAATAATTGCAAATTGAAAAATTAAGAAAATTATAGGAATAATTGTTGGAAATAATTGCACTTAACAACTGCATTTAAAATCGAAAAAAATAATTGCAAATTTGAAGAAAATTTTTGAGAATTGAAGAAAGTAATTAAAAATTGAAGAAATAAATTGAAAATTAAAAAATTAAATGTAAATTTCAAGAAAATAATTGATAATTAAAAGAAAAATTACAATATGACAAAAATAATAAAATAAATAAAATAAAATAAATAAAAATCCAGTTTATCCTCTTGTTATCACAGGATAATCATGAGAGAAACGAGTTAATTTTTTTTTTCTAAACTTCTTATACAATTAGTCATAATTTTCTTTTTTTGTAATTTTACAATAATTTTTTACAATTTCTTTGAAATTTCATTATAATTTTATATACCTGTAGCTTTTTTTTCTGTAGATAATACAATTAGTTAAAAGCTTTTTATACAACTTTAAAAGAAATAATAAGGTGTCTGTTGAATTTAGAAAAAAAAACTCCGTTACGGTCCATTGAAACTGGTCATTAATTAACATTTTTGTCGGAAGAAAGAAAGTAGTTTTAATTTTGTTTAGAAATTGAAATCGCCTCTACTTCCGTGATGTTTTGATTTCCTTAATATTGGAAAGTTGGTTCGATAATTAAAAAAAAAAAAAAAAAAAATCTTTACAAAATATAATTGTATGAATTAGCAGATTGTGAAAAAACATTTATTATTACTTTAATATCCTAACACATATATTACAAATCTAGGAACATCATCAAGTTTTTTTTTTTTTCTTAATTTCTAGAGATGAAAGTCGAAAAATTTAATTTAGTAAAAAAAAAATAATAAATAGCTAAATAAAACAAAAAAATCTACTAATTAAAGATATTTTTTGCTATATATCTAAAAGCCTTAACATTTTCTGAGAGATTCTTTTCTTATAGCATTATTTTACATGCTTCAGCGCCGGCATTAGGATAATAAAGAAAATGGTCATTTGTCTCACTATAAAGAAGGAAATTTTCACATTTCTAACGAGTGAATGAAAGTGTTATTTATCTTTCACTAATGAATAAAATTGTCAATTTTTCCAACAGTGAAGGAAATTGTTACTTTTCTCACTAGTGGAAGAAATTGGAATTTTTCTAATTGATGACAAAAAATGACCTTTTATCAACTAGTGACCAAAATTGCACTTTTCCTACTAGTGAGTAAAAAAGTCATCTTTCTCACTAGTGATGGAAATTGTCATTTTTCCAACTGTATAGAGGTTCTCATAACCTCAAACTAGAAAGTTGTTTTTCACCCCAAAAAATAATTCTACAAAAATTAATTTCACCAAATTTTGAAAGATCCAGTTAATATTTCTTTCAGAAAAAATTAGGTTTAGCTAAAATTTGTTGTCAAATAATAAAATATAAAAAAAATTTTAGTTACCCAACTAGTGATCGAAATACTAATTTTCTTACTGTAAAAAAACTGTCACTTTTCCCACTAGAAAAGAAAAATGTCACTTTTCTCCAGTGGCGTAACTGGGAAGGCAAACAAAATTTTAAAAAAATTTTAGAAAAATTTCTTTTTTGCCCTGGGTCAAAAAGGAAAATGGGACCCTAATTATATATTATTTATTAAATAGGTAGATATTTTTTTCTTTTAAAATTTCAAATCACATTTCACCTTTTTAAAATGATCTCAGATTTCAAAATTCTAGTAATTTTTATTTCTTCAAATTTAAGTTAATTTGAACTTGCATTGATTAAAAGTTCAAATATACTAAATTTGAATTTTGAACAATTTTTATCATTTTTTAATTATTTTCTCCAATTTATACTTTTTTCAATTATCTTTAAATTGTTTCACAAAATCTTAAATTTACCTTCCTTAAATTTTAATTATTTTCTGCAATTTTTACTTTTTTCAATTATCTTTAAATTGTTCCACAAAATCTTAAATTTACCTTCCTTAAATTTTAATTATTTTGTTTAGTTTTTTCAATCACTTTTTCAATTTTAATTATTTTTCCCTTGACATTAAATCAATTTAATTATTTATTCCAAAATTGTATATTATTCATCGCAAATTTAAGTTAATTTTTTTAATTTACCATTATGTTTGCCATTTTGCAATTATTACCTTCAATTTTTAATCATTTTCATAATTTCTGAATTAACTTCTTGAACTTTAAAATATTTCAAATAATTATTTTGTTCAATTTTCATTTATATTTATTATTTTGCAATGATTTTCTCCATCTTTTAATAGTTTCATTATTTTTCAATTAATTTTCTCAATTTGCAGTTATTTTTACAAATTTAGATTATTGTCATCAATTTTTCATATTTTATAAACGATTTTTCCAAATATTTTCTTCAATTTCTAATTGTTTTTATTATATTGGCATAATTTTAAAAAATTTTAATTATTTATCTGAAATTTCAATTATTTTTAATAACTTTCCATTATTTTCGCGAGTTTTCAATAATTCTCTTTAATTAAAAATTTTTAAAAAATTTTGTAACTACTTTATTTTTTAAACATATATTTTAAGATTCTTTCAATTATTTCCCTCAAATATTATTTATTGTTTGTAATTTTTCATATTTCAATTATTTTTATCATATTTCAATTTTTTTCTCAATCTTAAATTACTTTCAACATATTTCTCTAATTTTTGTTTAATTTTGAATTGATTTTATCACTTTTCAATTATTTTCCCCGATTGTTAATTATTATTATCATTTTCTAAGATTATTAAGTATTTTTTTAAAACTTCAATTATTTTCATCAATTTTCCATTATTTTTGCGATTTTTTAGTAATTGTTTTATTCAAATTTTTTTAAGTAATTTCGTAATTATTTTATTTCTTTAAACATGTATTTTATGATCTTTTCAATTATTTTTCTCAAATATTATTTATTGTTTGCAATTTTTCATAATTGAATTATTTTTCTCAGATTTCCATTTTTTTGTCAATCTTAAATTACTTTCAACATATTTCTCTAATTGTTGTTAATTTTAAATTAATCTTATCATTTTTAAATTATTTTTCACGATTATTAATTATTATTAATCCTTTTCTAAAATTTATTATTTTCTAAGATTTTTAAGTATTTTCCTAAAACTTCAATTATTTTCATCAATCTTAAATTACTTTCAACATTTTTCTCTAATTTTTGTTTAATTTTGAATTAATTTTATCACTTTTCAATTATTTTCCTCGATTGTTAATTATTATTATCATGTTCTAAAATTTATTATTTTCTAAGATAATTAAGTATTTTTTTAAAACTTCAATTATTTCTATCAATTTTCCATTATTTTTGCGATTTTTTAGGAATTGTTTTATTCAAATTTTTTTAAGTAATTTCGTAATTATTTTATTTCTTTAAACATGTATTTTATGATCTTTTCAATTATTTTCCTCAAATATTATTTATTGTTTGCAATTTTTCATAATTGAATTATTTTTCTCAGATTTCCATTTTTTTGTCAATCTTAAATTACTTTCAACATATTTCTCTAATTGTTGTTAATTTTAAATTAATCTTATCATTTTTAAATTATTTTCCACGATTATTAATTATTATTAATCCTTTTCTAAAATTTATTATTTTCTAAGATTTTTAAGTATTTTCCTAAAACTTCAATTATTTTCATCAATCTTAAATTACTTTCAACATTTTTCTCTAATTTTTGTTTAATTTTGAATTAATTTTATCACTTTTCAATTATTTTCCTCGATTGTTAATTATTATTATCATGTTCTAAAATTTATTATTTTCTAAGATAATTAAGTATTTTTTTAAAACTTCAATTATTTCTATCAATTTTCCATTATTTTTGCGATTTTTTAGGAATTGTTTTATTCAAATTTTTTTAAGTAATTTCGTAATTATTTTATTTCTTTAAACATGTATTTTATGATCTTTTCAATTATTTTTCTCAAATATTATTTATTGTTTGCAATTTTTCATAATTGAATTATTTTTCTCAGATTTCCATTTTTTTGTCAATCTTAAATTACTTTCAACATATTTCTCTAATTGTTGTTAATTTTAAATTAATCTTATCATTTTTAAATTATTTTCCACGATTATTAATTATTATTAATCCTTTTCTAAAATTTATTATTTTTTAAGATTTTTAAGTATTTTCCTAAAACTTCAATTATTTTCATCAATCTTAAATTACTTTCAACATTTTTCTCTAATTTTTGTTTAATTTTAAATTAATTTTATCACTTTTCAATTATTTTCCTCGATTGTTAATTATTATTATCATGTTCTAAAATTTATTATTTTCTAAGATAATTAAGTATTTTTTTAAAACTTCAATTATTTCTATCAATTTTCCATTATTTTTGCGATTTTTTAGGAATTGTTTTATTCAAATTTTTTTAAGTAATTTCGTAATTATTTTATTTCTTTAAACATGTATTTTATGATCTTTTCAATTATTTTCCTCAAATATTATTTATTGTTTGCAATTTTTCATAATTGAATTATTTTTCTCAGATTTCCATTTTTTTGTCAATCTTAAATTACTTTCAACATATTTCTCTAATTGTTGTTAATTTTAAATTAATCTTATCATTTTTAAATTATTTTCCACGATTATTAATTATTATTAATCCTTTTCTAAAATTTATTATTTTCTAAGATTTTTAAGTATTTTCCTAAAACTTCAATTATTTTCATCAATCTTAAATTACTTTCAACATTTTTCTCTAATTTTTGTTTAATTTTGAATTAATTTTATCACTTTTCAATTATTTTCCTCGATTGTTAATTATTATTATCATGTTCTAAAATTTATTATTTTCTAAGATAATTAAGTATTTTTTTAAAACTTCAATTATTTCTATCAATTTTCCATTATTTTTGCGATTTTTTAGGAATTGTTTTATTCAAATTTTTTTAAGTAATTTCGTAATTATTTTATTTCTTTAAACATGTATTTTATGATCTTTTCAATTATTTTCCTCAAATATTATTTATTGTTTGCAATTTTTCATAATTGAATTATTTTTCTCAGATTTCCATTTTTTTGTCAATCTTAAATTACTTTCAACATATTTCTCTAATTGTTGTTAATTTTAAATTAATCTTATCATTTTTAAATTATTTTCCACGATTATTAATTATTATTAATCCTTTTCTAAAATTTATTATTTTCTAAGATTTTTAAGTATTTTCCTAAAACTTCAATTATTTTCATCAATCTTAAATTACTTTCAACATTTTTCTCTAATTTTTGTTTAATTTTGAATTAATTTTATCACTTTTCAATTATTTTCCTCGATTGTTAATTATTATTATCATGTTCTAAAATTTATTATTTTCTAAGATAATTAAGTATTTTTTTAAAACTTCAATTATTTCTATCAATTTTCCATTATTTTTGCGATTTTTTAGGAATTGTTTTATTCAAATTTTTTTAAGTAATTTCGTAATTATTTTATTTCTTTAAACATGTATTTTATGATCTTTTCAATTATTTTCCTCAAATATTATTTATTGTTTGCAATTTTTCATAATTGAATTATTTTTCTCAGATTTCCATTTTTTTGTCAATCTTAAATTACTTTCAACATATTTCTCTAATTGTTGTTAATTTTAAATTAATCTTATCATTTTTAAATTATTTTTCACGATTATTAATTATTATTAATCCTTTTCTAAAATTTATTATTTTCTAAGATTTTTAAGTATTTTCCTAAAACTTCAATTATTTTCATCAATCTTAAATTACTTTCAACATTTTTCTCTAATTTTTGTTTAATTTTGAATTAATTTTATCACTTTTCAATTATTTTCCTCGATTGTTAATTATTATTATCATGTTCTAAAATTTATTATTTTCTAAGATAATTAAGTATTTTTTTAAAACTTCAATTATTTCTATCAATTTTCCATTATTTTTGCGATTTTTTAGGAATTGTTTTATTCAAATTTTTTTAAGTAATTTCGTAATTATTTTATTTCTTTAAACATGTATTTTATGATCTTTTCAATTATTTTCCTCAAATATTATTTATTGTTTGCAATTTTTCATAATTGAATTATTTTTCTCAGATTTCCATTTTTTTGTCAATCTTAAATTACTTTCAACATATTTCTCTAATTGTTGTTAATTTTAAATTAATCTTATCATTTTTAAATTATTTTCCACGATTATTAATTATTATTAATCCTTTTCTAAAATTTATTATTTTCTAAGATTTTTAAGTATTTTCCTAAAACTTCAATTATTTTCATCAATCTTAAATTACTTTCAACATTTTTCTCTAATTTTTGTTTAATTTTGAATTAATTTTATCACTTTTCAATTATTTTCCTCGATTGTTAATTATTATTATCATGTTCTAAAATTTATTATTTTCTAAGATAATTAAGTATTTTTTTAAAACTTCAATTATTTCTATCAATTTTCCATTATTTTTGCGATTTTTTAGGAATTGTTTTATTCAAATTTTTTTAAGTAATTTCGTAATTATTTTATTTCTTTAAACATGTATTTTATGATCTTTTCAATTATTTTTCTCAAATATTATTTATTGTTTGCAATTTTTCATAATTGAATTATTTTTCTCAGATTTCCATTTTTTTGTCAATCTTAAATTACTTTCAACATATTTCTCTAATTGTTGTTAATTTTAAATTAATCTTATCATTTTTAAATTATTTTCCACGATTATTAATTATTATTAATCCTTTTCTAAAATTTATTATTTTCTAAGATTTTTAAGTATTTTCCTAAAACTTCAATTATTTTCATCAATCTTAAATTACTTTCAACATTTTTCTCTAATTTTTGTTTAATTTTAAATTAATTTTATCACTTTTCAATTATTTTCCTCGATTGTTAATTATTATTATCATGTTCTAAAATTTATTATTTTCTAAGATAATTAAGTATTTTTTTAAAACTTCAATTATTTCTATCAATTTTCCATTATTTTTGCGATTTTTTAGGAATTGTTTTATTCAAATTTTTTTAAGTAATTTCGTAATTATTTTATTTCTTTAAACATGTATTTTATGATCTTTTCAATTATTTTCCTCAAATATTATTTATTGTTTGCAATTTTTCATAATTGAATTATTTTTCTCAGATTTCCATTTTTTTGTCAATCTTAAATTACTTTCAACATATTTCTCTAATTGTTGTTAATTTTAAATTAATCTTATCATTTTTAAATTATTTTCCACGATTATTAATTATTATTAATCCTTTTCTAAAATTTATTATTTTCTAAGATTTTTAAGTATTTTCCTAAAACTTCAATTATTTTCATCAATCTTAAATTACTTTCAACATTTTTCTCTAATTTTTGTTTAATTTTGAATTAATTTTATCACTTTTCAATTATTTTCCTCGATTGTTAATTATTATTATCATGTTCTAAAATTTATTATTTTCTAAGATAATTAAGTATTTTTTTAAAACTTCAATTATTTCTATCAATTTTCCATTATTTTTGCGATTTTTTAGGAATTGTTTTATTCAAATTTTTTTAAGTAATTTCGTAATTATTTTATTTCTTTAAACATGTATTTTATGATCTTTTCAATTATTTTCCTCAAATATTATTTATTGTTTGCAATTTTTCATAATTGAATTATTTTTCTCAGATTTCCATTTTTTTGTCAATCTTAAATTACTTTCAACATATTTCTCTAATTGTTGTTAATTTTAAATTAATCTTATCATTTTTAAATTATTTTCCACGATTATTAATTATTATTAATCCTTTTCTAAAATTTATTATTTTCTAAGATTTTTAAGTATTTTCCTAAAACTTCAATTATTTTCATCAATCTTAAATTACTTTCAACATTTTTCTCTAATTTTTGTTTAATTTTGAATTAATTTTATCACTTTTCAATTATTTTCCTCGATTGTTAATTATTATTATCATGTTCTAAAATTTATTATTTTCTAAGATAATTAAGTATTTTTTTAAAACTTCAATTATTTCTATCAATTTTCCATTATTTTTGCGATTTTTTAGGAATTGTTTTATTCAAATTTTTTTAAGTAATTTCGTAATTATTTTATTTCTTTAAACATGTATTTTATGATCTTTTCAATTATTTTCCTCAAATATTATTTATTGTTTGCAATTTTTCATAATTGAATTATTTTTCTCAGATTTCCATTTTTTTGTCAATCTTAAATTACTTTCAACATATTTCTCTAATTGTTGTTAATTTTAAATTAATCTTATCATTTTTAAATTATTTTCCACGATTATTAATTATTATTAATCCTTTTCTAAAATTTATTATTTTCTAAGATTTTTAAGTATTTTCCTAAAACTTCAATTATTTTCATCAATCTTAAATTACTTTCAACATTTTTCTCTAATTTTTGTTTAATTTTGAATTAATTTTATCACTTTTCAATTATTTTCCTCGATTGTTAATTATTATTATCATGTTCTAAAATTTATTATTTTCTAAGATAATTAAGTATTTTTTTAAAACTTCAATTATTTCTATCAATTTTCCATTATTTTTGCGATTTTTTAGGAATTGTTTTATTCAAATTTTTTTAAGTAATTTCGTAATTATTTTATTTCTTTAAACATGTATTTTATGATCTTTTCAATTATTTTTCTCAAATATTATTTATTGTTTGCAATTTTTCATAATTGAATTATTTTTCTCAGATTTCCATTTTTTTGTCAATCTTAAATTACTTTCAACATATTTCTCTAATTGTTGTTAATTTTAAATTAATCTTATCATTTTTAAATTATTTTCCACGATTATTAATTATTATTAATCCTTTTCTAAAATTTATTATTTTCTAAGATTTTTAAGTATTTTCCTAAAACTTCAATTATTTTCATCAATCTTAAATTACTTTCAACATTTTTCTCTAATTTTTGTTTAATTTTAAATTAATTTTATCACTTTTCAATTATTTTCCTCGATTGTTAATTATTATTATCATGTTCTAAAATTTATTATTTTCTAAGATAATTAAGTATTTTTTTAAAACTTCAATTATTTCTATCAATTTTCCATTATTTTTGCGATTTTTTAGGAATTGTTTTATTCAAATTTTTTTAAGTAATTTCGTAATTATTTTATTTCTTTAAACATGTATTTTATGATCTTTTCAATTATTTTCCTCAAATATTATTTATTGTTTGCAATTTTTCATAATTGAATTATTTTTCTCAGATTTCCATTTTTTTGTCAATCTTAAATTACTTTCAACATATTTCTCTAATTGTTGTTAATTTTAAATTAATCTTATCATTTTTAAATTATTTTCCACGATTATTAATTATTATTAATCCTTTTCTAAAATTTATTATTTTCTAAGATTTTTAAGTATTTTCCTAAAACTTCAATTATTTTCATCAATCTTAAATTACTTTCAACATTTTTCTCTAATTTTTGTTTAATTTTGAATTAATTTTATCACTTTTCAATTATTTTCCTCGATTGTTAATTATTATTATCATGTTCTAAAATTTATTATTTTCTAAGATAATTAAGTATTTTTTTAAAACTTCAATTATTTCTATCAATTTTCCATTATTTTTGCGATTTTTTAGGAATTGTTTTATTCAAATTTTTTTAAGTAATTTCGTAATTATTTTATTTCTTTAAACATGTATTTTATGATCTTTTCAATTATTTTTCTCAAATATTATTTATTGTTTGCAATTTTTCATAATTGAATTATTTTTCTCAGATTTCCATTTTTTTGTCAATCTTAAATTACTTTCAACATATTTCTCTAATTGTTGTTAATTTTAAATTAATCTTATCATTTTTAAATTATTTTCCACGATTATTAATTATTATTAATCCTTTTCTAAAATTTATTATTTTCTAAGATTTTTAAGTATTTTCCTAAAACTTCAATTATTTTCATCAATCTTAAATTACTTTCAACATTTTTCTCTAATTTTTGTTTAATTTTAAATTAATTTTATCACTTTTCAATTATTTTCCTCGATTGTTAATTATTATTATCATGTTCTAAAATTTATTATTTTCTAAGATAATTAAGTATTTTTTTAAAACTTCAATTATTTCTATCAATTTTCCATTATTTTTGCGATTTTTTAGGAATTGTTTTATTCAAATTTTTTTAAGTAATTTCGTAATTATTTTATTTCTTTAAACATGTATTTTATGATCTTTTCAATTATTTTCCTCAAATATTATTTATTGTTTGCAATTTTTCATAATTGAATTATTTTTCTCAGATTTCCATTTTTTTGTCAATCTTAAATTACTTTCAACATATTTCTCTAATTGTTGTTAATTTTAAATTAATCTTATCATTTTTAAATTATTTTCCACGATTATTAATTATTATTAATCCTTTTCTAAAATTTATTATTTTCTAAGATTTTTAAGTATTTTCCTAAAACTTCAATTATTTTCATCAATCTTAAATTACTTTCAACATTTTTCTCTAATTTTTGTTTAATTTTGAATTAATTTTATCACTTTTCAATTATTTTCCTCGATTGTTAATTATTATTATCATGTTCTAAAATTTATTATTTTCTAAGATAATTAAGTATTTTTTTAAAACTTCAATTATTTCTATCAATTTTCCATTATTTTTGCGATTTTTTAGGAATTGTTTTATTCAAATTTTTTTAAGTAATTTCGTAATTATTTTATTTCTTTAAACATGTATTTTATGATCTTTTCAATTATTTTCCTCAAATATTATTTATTGTTTGCAATTTTTCATAATTGAATTATTTTTCTCAGATTTCCATTTTTTTGTCAATCTTAAATTACTTTCAACATATTTCTCTAATTGTTGTTAATTTTAAATTAATCTTATCATTTTTAAATTATTTTCCACGATTATTAATTATTATTAATCCTTTTCTAAAATTTATTATTTTCTAAGATTTTTAAGTATTTTCCTAAAACTTCAATTATTTTCATCAATCTTAAATTACTTTCAACATTTTTCTCTAATTTTTGTTTAATTTTGAATTAATTTTATCACTTTTCAATTATTTTCCTCGATTGTTAATTATTATTATCATGTTCTAAAATTTATTATTTTCTAAGATAATTAAGTATTTTTTTAAAACTTCAATTATTTCTATCAATTTTCCATTATTTTTGCGATTTTTTAGGAATTGTTTTATTCAAATTTTTTTAAGTAATTTCGTAATTATTTTATTTCTTTAAACATGTATTTTATGATCTTTTCAATTATTTTCCTCAAATATTATTTATTGTTTGCAATTTTTCATAATTGAATTATTTTTCTCAGATTTCCATTTTTTTGTCAATCTTAAATTACTTTCAACATATTTCTCTAATTGTTGTTAATTTTAAATTAATCTTATCATTTTTAAATTATTTTCCACGATTATTAATTATTATTAATCCTTTTCTAAAATTTATTATTTTCTAAGATTTTTAAGTATTTTCCTAAAACTTCAATTATTTTCATCAATCTTAAATTACTTTCAACATTTTTCTCTAATTTTTGTTTAATTTTAAATTAATTTTATCACTTTTCAATTATTTTCCTCGATTGTTAATTATTATTATCATGTTCTAAAATTTATTATTTTCTAAGATAATTAAGTATTTTTTTAAAACTTCAATTATTTCTATCAATTTTCCATTATTTTTGCGATTTTTTAGGAATTGTTTTATTCAAATTTTTTTAAGTAATTTCGTAATTATTTTATTTCTTTAAACATGTATTTTATGATCTTTTCAATTATTTTCCTCAAATATTATTTATTGTTTGCAATTTTTCATAATTGAATTATTTTTCTCAGATTTCCATTTTTTTGTCAATCTTAAATTACTTTCAACATATTTCTCTAATTGTTGTTAATTTTAAATTAATCTTATCATTTTTAAATTATTTTCCACGATTATTAATTATTATTAATCCTTTTCTAAAATTTATTATTTTCTAAGATTTTTAAGTATTTTCCTAAAACTTCAATTATTTTCATCAATCTTAAATTACTTTCAACATTTTTCTCTAATTTTTGTTTAATTTTGAATTAATTTTATCACTTTTCAATTATTTTCCTCGATTGTTAATTATTATTATCATGTTCTAAAATTTATTATTTTCTAAGATAATTAAGTATTTTTTTAAAACTTCAATTATTTCTATCAATTTTCCATTATTTTTGCGATTTTTTAGGAATTGTTTTATTCAAATTTTTTTAAGTAATTTCGTAATTATTTTATTTCTTTAAACATGTATTTTATGATCTTTTCAATTATTTTTCTCAAATATTATTTATTGTTTGCAATTTTTCATAATTGAATTATTTTTCTCAGATTTCCATTTTTTTGTCAATCTTAAATTACTTTCAACATATTTCTCTAATTGTTGTTAATTTTAAATTAATCTTATCATTTTTAAATTATTTTCCACGATTATTAATTATTATTAATCCTTTTCTAAAATTTATTATTTTCTAAGATTTTTAAGTATTTTCCTAAAACTTCAATTATTTTCATCAATCTTAAATTACTTTCAACATTTTTCTCTAATTTTTGTTTAATTTTAAATTAATTTTATCACTTTTCAATTATTTTCCTCGATTGTTAATTATTATTATCATGTTCTAAAATTTATTATTTTCTAAGATAATTAAGTATTTTTTTAAAACTTCAATTATTTCTATCAATTTTCCATTATTTTTGCGATTTTTTAGGAATTGTTTTATTCAAATTTTTTTAAGTAATTTCGTAATTATTTTATTTCTTTAAACATGTATTTTATGATCTTTTCAATTATTTTCCTCAAATATTATTTATTGTTTGCAATTTTTCATAATTGAATTATTTTTCTCAGATTTCCATTTTTTTGTCAATCTTAAATTACTTTCAACATATTTCTCTAATTGTTGTTAATTTTAAATTAATCTTATCATTTTTAAATTATTTTCCACGATTATTAATTATTATTAATCCTTTTCTAAAATTTATTATTTTCTAAGATTTTTAAGTATTTTCCTAAAACTTCAATTATTTTCATCAATCTTAAATTACTTTCAACATTTTTCTCTAATTTTTGTTTAATTTTGAATTAATTTTATCACTTTTCAATTATTTTCCTCGATTGTTAATTATTATTATCATGTTCTAAAATTTATTATTTTCTAAGATAATTAAGTATTTTTTTAAAACTTCAATTATTTCTATCAATTTTCCATTATTTTTGCGATTTTTTAGGAATTGTTTTATTCAAATTTTTTTAAGTAATTTCGTAATTATTTTATTTCTTTAAACATGTATTTTATGATCTTTTCAATTATTTTCCTCAAATATTATTTATTGTTTGCAATTTTTCATAATTGAATTATTTTTCTCAGATTTCCATTTTTTTGTCAATCTTAAATTACTTTCAACATATTTCTCTAATTGTTGTTAATTTTAAATTAATCTTATCATTTTTAAATTATTTTCCACGATTATTAATTATTATTAATCCTTTTCTAAAATTTATTATTTTCTAAGATTTTTAAGTATTTTCCTAAAACTTCAATTATTTTCATCAATCTTAAATTACTTTCAACATTTTTCTCTAATTTTTGTTTAATTTTAAATTAATTTTATCACTTTTCAATTATTTTCCTCGATTGTTAATTATTATTATCATGTTCTAAAATTTATTATTTTCTAAGATAATTAAGTATTTTTTTAAAACTTCAATTATTTCTAT